>JBBELK010000046.1:1323934-2647868 GCA_037783545.1 Henricia sp. BOLD:AAB3569 | reverse complement strand
GGTTGAAACTCTCGCCCCGGGTTGAAACTCTCGCCCCGGTTTGAAAACGGTATACATGTAGTGTGAAACGAGCAGAGTTGAATTCACGCCGAGTTGAGATTCTTTCCGCTTGTGAGCTACAAATGTCATGTTAAAGCGTGCATTTTTAGCGTTGTTTATATTGCATGAATACTACATGTAGCTGGATATGTACATGTACGTACATGTAGATGTACATGTAGTGACGGCAAGCAGCATGTACACAATTCATGGACATGTGCACAGATCGGGGCGTCTATTTTGAGGCTATTTTTACATCGACCGGCATTCACTTTTAATTCCTGAAAAAGAGGGCACAAGCAGTAGAGGAGAACAAGCAGGCAGAAAGATAATTTTGTAGCGACGATAAAGTCAGAAAATTTTAACTATTTTCATTAGGGTACAGCTGCACACGTAGTTTATGCATGCGCAACACTCGATTATATCAGTCACACTGTTTGGCATTGCACAAGTGTGAATCCTCCCCATTCAACTCGAGGTTGAACTCGCCCTGGGGCAAGATAAACACGGTTTCAGCAAAACAAGAGCGAAACGTTTTTATTGGGTTTCAATCTGTGTGGGATGAGCTAACCTCTAGAGCCATGTGTCTCAAAAACAGAAGCCAAATTGAAGTGTACATTCTTAGAAGGAAATTCAGTTGGAGTGGCACACCCTGCCTCAGCAGCTATTACGGAGGCTGGTGCAGTCAGTCTTGCCATGTGCATACCCGTTAACTGACCAAGTAAAATAAAGCTGCATCTTTCAGCCTCCTCGAGTATGATTTGTGTTTCTTTTTAAACCATATATTTTATTGTGGCAAGACCAACTGCACCAGCCTTCATAAGAGCCACTGAGGCAGGGTGCGCCACCCTGCCTGAAGTGCCTCCCTGAGCTCCAGCACTTTTAGGGTTGTATGGGAGACGCACGGATGCAGTGGTCAGCTCATCCCTTGCAGGTTCAATCAGGTTGATAACTCAACAAACATGATTTTCTGAGAGCCCTTTTCTTCTAGAAACAGAAAATGTCACATTTCATGGCTTTGTAAATCACTTTGTTCAAACTTTTCCTCAAGGACCTGGAGGAAATCACAGTCTTGAAAGTGACTCAAGTGACTGGTTGATCAGTGCCTTGTTATAGTCTACAAGTTCACTGTATTCATCAAACGTCTGATCAAGAATTGATTTTAAAAAAATTGCATATATTTTTCGGAAGAGTACACATGTATATTGCTAAAAACCAAGCTACATGTAAACTTACCTTTATACTGTACATGTACATTGTATGTGTCAAATTTGTACTTGGGGATGTACATTTACTGTCATGGTTCCCAGCCACAAGAATTCTGTAGAACACATACTAATGATCATTCCAACCACTGTCGAACTGGATGAAAGTTTCGGTTTTGTCTGGTTCCGTTCGGAAGTGCCATGTTCGGCAAAATCTCGTTCGGTTCGTTCGTTCTGTCACAGCACTAGAAATAAGGGACAGTACGGTGTAGTTCACTAATGCTGTAACCGAACAGACAAACCGAACGGGATTTTACCGAACTTGGCACTTCTGAACCGAACTGGACCGAACCGAACATTTCACTCAGTGCGGCTGTTCGAGAATGTTTCACTTTGAATTTCACATCTTATGTATTTTAACTGCAAATGTGAAAGGCAGCTGGCTTCCTGAATGTCAAAAATCCACTCGAAATGACTTATTATAATTCGTATTTAACTGTCAAATGCTTCGTATTTAACTGTCAAACATCCTATGCACTGTACAAAGCAATACTTGTGCCAAATCAGATCAGACATTTTTAGCCCGGCGCCGGCGTCCACCATACTGACATGCAATACTTGCTGAACCCGTATGACTTCACAATTGATATCTACACGGACATCGCTTAATCGGTGCCGATCAAATATTGTATTGGCTTCATCGCCGCAACTTGCCAAAGCCATAGAGTTACCGTGCATTTTGCATCTGCATGGTGTGCTGATAATTGTCGATTGATCAGAACGGTTTGATTGCAAACGCCCTATAGCGGCGTGGCATACATAAATTTGCATTGTGAAAATGGCGTATCGGGAGTAATAAAATTACCGTATTTTCTTGGACAGAATTATTCGCACAACATTCGACAAACAATCCTCGGAAAATGAACCCTATTGGCTATGAAAAAATACCATCTCGCGCAGTCTCACGATGGTTTGCATGTGGTACAAATCACTAAATGCATGCACACTGCAAGTTCCGACAGAAGCGCCGCACTCCGGCCGCGGATTCTATTTAGTTTCCCTGGTCAATTTCATTCAACCAAAGCAGTTATCTTGTTCATTACGACAAATAAATTGTGTAAAAGAGCGAGTTTGAAGATAAAAAAAAAAATTTATAAAGAAAGCTAGCTGCACGTGTGTGATCACTTTCAACCCACATCGCCCATAATACTAAACCGAACAAATGTGAGCCGCTCCACCGAAAGTAGGTGCTTGTCGCACAGGCCAGAATTGAGATAATAGCTAATTTATGCATGTACGTGTATGTCAAGTAGGGCATTTTTTTTATCGATACCAGGATTTCTGCATGAGACCACCTATTAAGTATCCAACTATCACCTAAAGAAGTTTAAGTGAATAAATACTACCAGAAAACATTTTTTTCAGTGTTTTTCTAAAGCACCTTAATGAAACTAGGCTAATTTGGCTAAAACAATGAGAAAATCACCGATATTCCATGCTTATTTTCATTGCCTTTGGCAGGGGTTGGCACTATATATCATACACCAGAAGAACACATGTTTCTCTATAGGCTGATAGGTATTTTTGAGTCAGAATTTGCATGGTTGCTAAGGACTTTATGCCTTAACAGAAGTACAACCTTCTTCATCATTTCTCTCTAAATTGTGCTCTTGGTCATCATGGAAATGCCCACAACTTGGTACATTTTGGACGTTTTGACACAATGTTTGTAGTTTTGTAAAGCTTATAATATACTCTATCTGATGAAGTCATTAGCTCCATTTGCATTTTTTTATGCAAGAGCCTACTTTTGGTGGAGTGGCTCATAAATGTTCGGTAAAATGTTTCGATCTTTTGCCGAACTGAACCTGAACTTGAGGACTTTGTTTACCATAATGTAGTTTGGATTGATGTATTTAGGTCACAAGACAAGTACATGAAAATCTTTTTAAATTCTCTTCATTCGGTACATGTATTTTAAAGTGTTTGTATACAGGTGCCTGTTTATATGCATGGATACTTTGGGTGCTGTATACATGTACACTGTATACAGTGATCTTTGAGTCCCAGCTTGCTGTGTGATCTAATGGTGACCAGTATTAAGAGGTCATTACAGCCTATTGACATCATTGTTAGTCTACATTCTACAAGTAATCTTTTTGTGATGTGCTAAACCAGTAGGCCCGCTTTGGCCTTGTGTCCCTAGCACATATGCAGCACAATATGTGGCAGAGGGTATCCCCCCTACCATTGTTCCCCCATTGTCTCAAACATCCAAGGAATTTCCAAGAAATTCCTTTCAGTTTTTAGGGGGAGTTGGTGTGTTAACAAAAGGGAAGAGTGTGTTGAGGTATAGGGGCGTTAGGGGGAGTCCCTTTGCCACATATCGTGCTGGATATACCCTAGCAGGCTAAGAAAAACAAATATGCATCGAAATTTGTAAAGTGGTGTTCCCATTGGACTTATTTTGGTTAAACTACCATGGTTGTGTAGTAGAATTACAAAATTAAGTCCAATAGGGACACACTGAGAATTACACCGTACGTGTTTACACTCGAACCGGCAAAGGTGGATACAGACCCAGCATTTTTATTGCGACCACAAAACTGAACATTTGCCGCGTTTACACTACACCTCGATCGGGCTTTAACTCGCCTTCAGAAACCGCAAAAGTCACCACTAGTTGTAACTGCGGCGCACGCGTGAGTTGTTAGGTGTTGCGGAACTGGTGCCAGATTGGTCAGTTAAATTTACTACACCTCATAAATATTCATAAGCAAATTGGAGCGCGTCATTGGCCGATTCAGCCGCGCGATTGGGAAGTAATAATGCTATGTGCCCAAGTGACCTCAGCCCGGTGAGTATCCAACTGGCTGCCGTGCGGTAGTTTTTTCTGGTAGCACCAAAAAATGTATTGGAATCTTCACGGAACCAGACTAATTCAACTCTATTGCCATGGTACGGACCTCTGCAGCTCATAAACAACAATGGCAACATTTCTGAGTTTGGATTACAAAAAATAATTGTTTGTTGTCATTGTATACTGGCCTTGAATCTGTTATTTTGTCAATTTGCTCATGAACATTTCTGAGGTGTAGTAAAACAAATACAGCATGGTTTATTTCTGGAAAGTAGTGGGAATTACTGGTCCCTTGGTGTAGGTCAGCTTGACTACCTCCCTCCGCTTCGCGTCGAGAGGTAGTCAAGCTGACCTACACCTCGGGACCAGTAATTCCCACTACTTTCCCTCAAACCATGCTGTATTTGTATACTACCACACGGCAGGCACTGCCCCAAGGACACTCAAATTGCCGAATCTGTATTCGGGTAGCGTTTACACTACAAGCAACCTTGACTGTTGCTTGGTTCAACCGCGCAATTGCGAGGTTCAACCCTACCCCAAAGGTGACTTGAAAAAGGCGGATCAGACCCGGGTCTGATCCGCCTTTTTCAAGTCACCTTTTGTGTTTACACTTAGTGCCTATCCGGCTTGAACTCCCCTTTTTGGAAATTGCAAAGTTCGATTCGGCAAAGGCGAATCGACTGTAAACAGGCCTATGTAGTGTCCCTGTCAATTTACCGCGGCCATGATGTAAAACTTACAGGCCGAGAGGGGCTGCGGAAACTTTCCGCTCATCCGCGGTAGTTTTACAGGGCTGTACTGGTAGTTATTCCAGTGGGAACAGTTTCGCCCTGTAAAAATAACACGGCCCTGCAGTAAATAATAAGCTTGGCCAGGTACGGTGAAGTTTACAGCGTGGTCGCGATAACTTTCCATGCGGGCACTGAAACAAATGCATGGTAAGATTACACGGAGGAATATACGTAAGGTCACGGTATCTTCCCTCGAAGTAGTAGAAGAGAAAGTCCAATTGACCTTTATCACGGTGCGTCCATCTTTGTCTTGTTCCCCAAACTACTGTCCGGCACAATCAGTGTGCATCTGCGCAACCGCGCATGATAGCTCGTGTAATCTCCCGTGGTTTTGAAATTATTACTGTCAGAGCTGCGCGTTTTCTTGATCATCGCACTTGATACATGTGTACCACAAAAATCATAAAAACACTTTCCGCCCATGTTGATTCTGTAATTTTCAAAACATCGTTTCACTCCAAATTTCTAATAGGACACCTGGGGCCAATTTCATAGCACTGCTTAACGGCTGATTTTCTGTTAACCGAGCATCTCCTATTTCATAGGCATCGTTAACGGTAAGCAACTGAAAATGTGCCTTAACTACAGGGCCAAACTTTGCTTAAGATAGTGACGCAACAATAGCCGTTTCCAAGCACGCGCATGCTATAGTAAGCACGACTTTTCAACTAATGCTTTCAACCCTGTTTTCAACCTGGGGCGAGCGTTTCAACCCTGGGCGAACAAATTCAACCCTGGTCCCGAGCAGGGTTGAGTTCAACCCGGGTTGAAACCAATCTCAGGGTTGGCGCGGGGTTGAAAAAAAGTGTGAAACGTCGCTTTTTTCAACCCCGCGTCAACCCCGAGATTTTTAAGTGTGAAAAGGCCTTTATAGTCACTCATGCCAAGAAAACTGGGGACGTCGAGTTTTGTCGAGTTGCCTCACGAAGCGATTGCACCTTTAGAAGTACCATACATAGCCAGGCTACACCTAGCTAAATGTACACGTATACATACAACAGTCTGCAGGCCTAGGGATGCTTGTATGTAGACCTACATAGACAACTCCCTGGGTGTCTGTTATATGCATACAATGATGAGATGCCCCAACAGTCTGACTGCGTTCGGCGGCATACAGAAAACTGCATGTGTAATGCGCTACGCTGCACGTCATCACACTTATGCAATGGGTTTCAAGACGTGTTGAATCGCTAGAACAAGTGTCAGGCTCGTGCCTTGATTGAGATGTTAATCCTCTGTCTGGAAAGTGCTTATAAGTGACGCATTAAAGGAGTCGTTCAGATTATTTTTTTTTTAATGGATTTTGTTCTAACCTAACAATCATATAAAATACCTCCCCAAAATACTATCCATGGGAAGAAAATAGGAAATTTCTAATCTTAAATTTACATGTATGTTATTGGAAATTAATTTACTTTTTTGTGTGTGTGTTATCCTTGAAAATATACCGATTGAGATCACGAAATTTCAGAATGGTAGGACACATGAGATGATGTCACCCTATAGGGGATATCTTTATTTTAGAAAATATTAATTGAAGATGAATATATAAATGCACGTGCCTCTGACGACCATGGTATGGTTCCATTTTTTTTGCAGTATACATGTAGCAAAGGAAGTAGCCTAAATAGGACGGTGGGTTTGCACAATTTCTTGAAAGACCAAACTGAAGACTTTTTTTTTTAGGCAAGCGTTTTTATTGTAATTGCGTTTATGAAGTAATGTTTTAACTGTAACAAGGTTTAATTTTGTGTACTTTGAATTTTTATTGTAATGCGCATTAGAATTCATACATATGAATTCTGCGCAGTATAAATCAATTATTATTATTATTAAAGCATAGAAACAGTTTTTCACCGTTTTCTCAGAATGTAGATGAGGTACTGAGCTGAGTTATACACAGGTTGGTTTTTATCATACACGCCCTCAATCACACATGGAAATGGGGGTGTTTCAAAATAAAGTGAAATCTTAAGTTCATGCCCTTCAACAGGCTGTTTAGCAATAGACCAATCCGGTAACTAAGGTCTCCTTCCCTGTATATCCGCCATAGCTGGGGGGCGTCCAGTGCGTGGGCTGTGTGTTATGTTCGCTGTTAGAACGAAAAGCGCTTATCCATTACATGTACATGCACGAACGCGCCTCCTTCGCGTACACGCGACGCGCCCGCCTACAAAGATGACTTGTTCGAAGTAAACAAATGCAGCTTCAGCAACAGCAAAAAACATACAGTTCATTCAGTGGAAGCCCCCAACTATGGCGGATATACAGGGAAGGAGACCTTAGTTATCGGATTGGTGTATAACCGTCAGTTATTTCACCAGTTTGTTTTTTTAAATATCTTGTATGTTGGGCTTTGCCAAGCTTATGTGCACACACAAATTTCATTTTGGAAATAAATTTGTCCCATGCATAACACCAATTTTGTTGATTTGTCACTTTGATACTATTATCTGAAAAAAATGATGACCCTGAATCTTCTGAGAAGTGGCAATGATTTAAAAAACAGTGCCACTTCTCAGAAGATTTGGTGTAAATTGGTTCTAAAATCTGCAGAGATACGGTTATTTAAAGTCACTTAAAATTTTAAAATTCTGGTTAACACATATTTCACGTTATTTTGAAACGCCCCAGATAACGCCGTTTGCTGCCATTTGTAACAATTTTCCAATATTGACAATCTATATATTGCTGTATCTAGGCATTGTCAATATAAATTTGTTTCCAATAAACAGCCAAAGTGTGATGTGCGTTGCCATGGCAATTGGCTCTAAACATCATGGCCGTCGCAAAGGTACCATTGCAAAAGCACAGGGACACGGTTCAGTGATTTTTTAGTTTAGAGCCAATTGCCTAGGCAACCAACAAAGGATGACGTACATGATTCACTTCGGCAATCTTCAAAATAATAGAAATGGACTGCTAAATAAGACATCTGCAGACCCTACACATGTAGCAGTCTTTAAATAAATAAGAAAGTTAACAAATTACACCACTGTCTGGAAAAAGTGCATGACTACGGTACAGTGTACATGTATGTAAATTTAGCGTGAAATATACTTGGCGTAGTGAGGCCATGTAAGATACATGTAAGTACTCATTATTAGGAACTTTTTCGTATGCAAATTCCATGCATACTATAATAGAAAATGTTGCTGTTATCAACCATAAAGCTTGTCCTGGGGCCAATTTAATAGAGTTGCTTAATTAAAACTTTGCTTGATAAAATTAGGTTACGAGCAAAAAATTCATGAAACAGTCCTCTAAAGCGGGCCTCCCACTGTGCGATTTTTGCCACAAATTTCCTACGATTGGGTACGATTGTGTGTAGAGTCTATATAGACAGTCTCTGGTAATCGTACCAATTCGTAGGAAATTTGTGGCAAAAATCGCACAGTGAGAGGCCCGCTTAACACTGGTCATACACTATTTCTATCACATGATTTCACTGGTAACGTTCCCTACTAAGCAAGATTTGTTTGTGCTTGAGCTAAAATTTGTGTTTAAACACCTCTATGAAAATGGCCCCAGGGCTTGTCTACGGTACCTAGCAACAACTAATGTACCGGTATGCAAAATGAATTCCAACCAGAGAAATCAAATTTAAAGTAGCATAACAGGTGAATGAAATACATGTAGCTCATCACTAGGCAATGTCACAAGAAAGTGAATTTGGTTACATTACAAAAACGGACTGTTGTACATGTACCTCATCTAAAACAGATGGGGCATCATTTTTCGCTGACGTTCAGAAACTGACCCGAAACTGGTACAAAACGTTTACATTATGCAGTGTAATGCATGAAATACACAAACCCATTACACAAAACACTTGTGAAAGCACACTCCTGAATTTTATTACAGTATAATTTCCCCCTCAGGAAATTTTGCATCCCCAAAGCTCGGTGTAATATTCTCAGTTCAAGTTATTCACGCAGGGAAGTTTCTATAACAGCACACACGTGTATGGTACACTGTACTGGCGGCTTGGTGGTGATGTTTCCATGGTAACTAAATAGGGGTTTTGGCACAGAGCCATTGACGTCATTATACGCACTTTGCCAATATAATAAATGTACGTGCATTCATGCATAGCCATAAGTGTGCTTATAGTAAATGACAATATGTACAGATACATGTACATGTACTGGTACCGTACATACATACGTGTATGTACATATATACACAGCAGTAGCGGGTGTTAGCACACATTGTGCATGTAAGTTTACATTTACATGTACGTCGGGGGAAAAAATGTCCTACTTTAGATTCTAAATAACTGTTATTTGCCAATGGATTTCAACCAAAATTTTAGATCATGTAAACGGGGCCCACTGAGAGGGTGAGATTTCAAAGCCTTACGAAAAACAAAAACTCAATTTCCGAATCTGTCACTTACGACTTGGCGTTCTCCAATGTTGATGCATGTACATTGCTGGAGACAGTGGTGGAAAGTGCGTGCTTCAGCCGAAAGCTTCTGAAGGAATACAGGATCACCCCTAATGTCATTGCACACCTTGATCGTTTTCAGCGTTGGAGGTCTCGAGGCCGGCCTCGGCCTCGAGGCCGGCCTCGAGGCCGATTTTTGAGGCCTCGGCCTCGGCCTTGGCCTTGGACGTTGATGGTCTCGGCCTCGGCCTTGGCCTCGGAGCTTTCCGGCCTCGTGAAACTGGTCGAGGCCGGCTCGAGGCCGCCCAATTTCCACCAATTCAAATTTGTTTTCTGTTTCAAATTATTTATATTTTATTACCATATTAAAATTCCCGAAAGGCTGCAGTAATGGGTTCCTTCTGTGTCTCCCCTCCGTGTTAAACGAAATGAAAAAATACAGCACGCACGATCGAATGAATAAACTGGAACCCCGGCCTACAGTCGTACAATTACCGGTATGTACAATGTACACGTACGTTGCGTGCGTCCCTAGCATCATAATTTATGGACTTCTTTTAGTCCTCGGCGACCCAGTCGGCAATTCTACTCCCGCTATAGACTGGCTTCTGGTCCACCACGTCACCCATAAACTGTCACTCCTGTTTCATTGCACTATGCATCGCACATACTCACTGCATCATCTTCTTGTTATACAACCAGTCTAACTCCCGCTTCGCACTGGTTTCCGCTCTACGGTGTGCCTGAACGTGTGCAATAGGTACAGGGAACCTTCGCTGTACTGCGGATGCGTGCGTACATGTATGTACGTTCGCACAGTACATAATCACTCTGTACATGCATCACGCACTAACCGCTAACAAAACCTTGATAATTGTTTAAAATGTCTTCAAATTCCCGGATCATCCAGTTCGGGTTTGTCAACCACGAAGAATATGAAGAAAAGGGGAAAAGAAAACATAGAGCCTCCTGCAAGTTTTGCAAGGCAAAGTCTCAAAAACTCAGCGAGTTCTGCGGCACGACATCGAATTTTACAAGGCACCTTCAACGTGTTCACAAAGCAAAGTAAGTGTGTTCTTTACGTTCACAGGTTGTTTTGTCTCCTTGTTTTTGCCTAATCCTAGCTGTCATTTTTAAAATTGTTGGAATTTTGTTCATATACATTGAACAAAGATTTCCTCCTGGAATCAACACATAATGTAATTTTAAGATATACTTCCCACTTGCACTTTTGTTGCAAATGTTGCTTTTCTGTAGAAAAATCATGTTTTCTTCTTCAAAAATTGCCTTCAGTTTGTTTTTTTATATATGTGTGTGTGTACATAATATAACCGGCCTCGGCCTCGGCCTCGGCCTCGGACACTTTGGCCTTGGCCTCGGCCTTGGCCTCGAATGCTGTGACTCGGCCTTGGCCTCGGCCTCGGAGACCCATGACTCGGCCTCGGCCTCGGCCTCGGAGGTTGCGGCCTCGACTACAACCCTGATCGTTTTGCACAATTTTTAAAAGGTGCAAAGGGACCTCTTGACATTGGAGGATGCCAGTGAAAAGTCGCATTTTCTGAAATTGAGGTTTTTTTTTTCGTAAATGGCTTTTAAATCTCACCCTCTCGGACTGATCAAACTCACTCAATAAAATTTGTCAGGCATTGTTTACATGATCTGAAATTTTGGTTTAAATCCATCAGCAAATGACAAAATTATTTTGAGTAAACCCTTTCAAGGTTATCGACGCCATGTTGTTCACGGGGTAGTTCGAACACGCGTTGCTGTGTGTGTGTGCAGATCGCATACAAATGCATTCTTAGGTCACTGTGCATTAGCTACGATCCGCGCACACACACGGCAATGCGTGTTCGAACTGCCCCGTGAACAAGATGGCGTCGATAACCGTGAAAGGGTTTATTAAAAGTAGCACTTTTTTGACAAGTAGTACGTGTACGTGTACATACCGGTATGTACAGCATCCTTTGTTCTTTATTGTTTTAAAATTATTAATACAAGGTACATGTAATAGATTCCCAATACGTACATGTACTGCATACAACTTCTATACATGCTCTATACATGCTCTCTACAGGGTAGATAAAAAATGAAACCGATATATTTTTGAATCAAAGTGAGATATCATCTGTTAGGGTTGAATCTCCTCTTTAAACCGGCACCCTGATCATGTCGTTATGTTTCCGGTTGACTGAGCAGTAATCAATGTTATGCAGGGGTCTAGTTTGGGATTTGTTCAGTGGCCTGAACCATGGCATAGCCTGTTTGGATGATAAAGTATCCATTGGCAAAACCAAAGACGTCTCTAGCTGAAGATCACCAAAAAGCAGTTGATGTCTCATGAGCCACAATTCTGTATTAAGGGTACCACCGGACAATTTTGTTGAACATGGTTAGGGCCAGTCTACTCCTAAACCATTTTGTCTGTGACTGATGTGTTCTCCCTGCTGCAGGGCCTGCTGAATTGCATTAATTTTCTTGGATGACCGACCAATTTCCCCTTCACCCAGACCTTCGACTCCAAAAAAAAAAAAAAAAAAAATGTGTTATGTTTAATAAAATGCAGGTTTCCCCCACCAACATTTTACCAGCATGTTCATTTCTGAGGCATCCGAGGTTTTGCAAATGTATACTTGGTCGTCCAAACAGGCTATGCCATGTGCAAATCCATAACTAGACCCTTGCCATAACACTGGTCACTGCTCAGTCAACCGAAAACATAATGACATGATCAGGGTGTCATTTTAAAGAGGAGATTCAACCATAACAGATGATATTTCCCTTTCATTTATATGTGCCCTACTTTAGTTACAATTAGCAGTAATATCTCGGTTTCGGTTTTTTTTTATCCACCCTGTATATCCTTTGGTGCACAGGTGATCTCTAACATTCTAACAACAACCATAAACGAAAGAAAAACCAGCAATTTGTTCACCAGAGGGTTGTTTACCGGTACATGTACATACCGGTGTTTATTATTCTACACGTATTATTTAATTTATGTTGAAATTATGACGGCTTGATTCTATGGTCTAGCAAATTTTTTTCACAATCATCCACTGTTAAAGTCGAGAACTTTCCGAAACCTTCCCGAGACCGTTCTATATTTTCATACAGTAGTTTGAACACTTCCACATTGAGGTACATGTATGTATGTATATTAAATTATTTTTCTTGTAATTTTTCTTGTTTTTTTCTTGGTGAGCACTGTTTATATTTTGTTTTATAACTTTGGTGAGAATTCAGTGCTACGCAGCATCATTTTTTTTCCTGTATATTAAATTATGTACATGTATGTAACTGTCTGCCAAAGGTCACAAAATTGGTGGTAAATGTAATGGTACAGTCCATTCCAAGCCTTGGTAAAAGTATTTAATACACAATTACAAATCTGACTCAATTTCTTTTTCATCACTTAAGAAACGCAACATATTTCTCCACTTTTTGATTGAAAAAAAGAAAAGAAAAAGCAGTCAGTCTGAGAGTGGGAATTTTCTGCAAGCTTTATGCAGTCATGCATAATGAAGCTGTTCTATATGAATATTTACGTAAACTTAATTACAAAAGAAATTTTAATTTATTTTGTTTATTATTAAACTGAAAATGGACATTTTTTTGGTTGCTCGGTGTATTTAAAAACAGGATACATGATTATAAAACTTTTAAAAACAGAAACAGCATTACATTTACTTAGGTAAAGCCTTTGGCTTGGGCCATTATCAGCGTCCAGGCCCCTATCCGGTTTTAAACGGATTGTTTAAAGGAGTGTGACCAGATCACTTTTTTTTACCCATAACTCCCCGGGACTTACCTTATGGGTCATGAGATTTTTATATCATAACATCCGTTATATTTTTCTGAATACGAAACTGAAACTCCCGCGCCTCTAGGCCGCATATTTCCGAGGATATCGTCGAAAATCCACCCATTATTTGTAAACTAATTTTCCAGTATCAATGTTTATCCACTGAAAGCCGACTCGATAGTTTTGTTCAATGTTTTACTGGAAATCGCAAATGTTTTCGGGTTTGTGGGACATGGGAGGTGTGTATGGGAGTTACTTGATAATATTGGTAAGTTACATCGAAAACTATTTTCCAGAAACTCTGGTCATGCTCCTTTAAGACCGGCTAAACCCGCTTTTAATCCCATTCATAAATACCTTTTTTGTGTAAATCGGTAAAACTTACAAAAATTAGCTTGTTGTTGCATTCACTTTTTCGCTTCATCTTGTAGATTGTACATTCAACCTGCTAGCTCTGCAGATGTGTTGTGTACGCGCACGCAGACAACCCTGCATGCACAGTGAAAATTTTGCTGTCGGGAGCGTTCAGTTTCTGCGTGCGTGCGTATGCGAGTTCCATACGCTTACTAGGGCGCAGGCAGAAATGCGAGCCAACTAGTTTTAAACACTGTTTATTATTATTATTATTTATTCGGCCATAACAGACAAGATGCATGTACAAATACAAAAATAACAATTACATACAAAATGAACTTAGATCAGTTTACTGGAAGGGAAGGGGAGAAGTAAGGATTAAGGGAATGAGGGATGAGGCGGGGATGAAAGGAAGTAGGGGGTGGAAGGAGAAAGTAGACAAAGCAAGCCTACATGTATCTAGACGGCCAAGATAAAAAAAGGGATGTTCACTGTAGCTCGGAAGCCTGTTTATCCAATCATAGATAGGTAATAAATAGATAAAATTAATTCATAAAGTGTTTTTACCATATCTCATACATAATTGAGACATATTTCTAATCACCAATAAGTGAACACGTGATGTGTTCTCAGCCAATGAGGATGCGTAAACTGTCTAAGGTATTTATGAATAAAGGATAATATTGATAAACTGCATTGTAGAAATTTTAGCCATATAGATGCAGTAATACTCCAGAAAACCTGAAAAATCCATGGATGTTTTTGTGTATGAGGGTCTTTCTATTAATTAGGGGTCCAAAATGTGACATTTAGTGTCCCCCGTTACACATGATATGTGTTATTTTTCGTACAAAAATCATTAAAATGGCTTTTAAACCATTTTTTTATGAATTGTACTTTATGTACTCACTCTTTGAAATGGAAAGTATTTAAAGAATGTGTCCTGAATTTACAAAAACGAGATGTAAAATGTAACGGGAGACACCAAAATTGGACCCCTAATTTATAGAAAGACCCATTAATGAATGATACAAAGTTGTTCTATTTTACACAGGAAAATAAATGGTGGTGTTTGTTACATGTACCATTGCTATCAACACTTTCAGTCATTTTATCTCTTGTCGACTTGTGAAGTAACATTTTAAATAACAGCAAATGATGTATTGGGGCTTTAAAGGGCCCCTGAAATGGTGTTTTTATCAATGAAATCTGTGCTACATGTATGAAGCTAGTTTATTAATTTACAATCATAAAAACCATACTTGGGAGTTTGATTTTTATGCTAATGAAAATTTACCTATGCATGAGCAATGTGGTGATGTCACATTAGGAAAACAAATCTCATTCAACTGTGCACAAAAGTTTCCACAATTTTCTCCAACTTGCTGAAACTTTTGTAACCCATGACGGTTTAGGTTTGTTTTACATATTGCCTGTTGTAAACCATGAGAAAACTAAGGCTGGAAACTGCAGCATTTTCCCACAATTTCAGTTTGAAGTCTTATGTTTTTTCTTTGCTTTTCTGCTGTGTGTTCCTAAAGTGACATGCCCCAAACAGCGCCCTCTTTCTGTGAGTTTATGTGAAGAAATGTTCAAAGTTGAAAAATGACACTTTTTATTCATGGGGCATCGAAATGAACCACAGTATTGTCTTTCTAGACAAGTAATCCTTCATATGTAGCAAACACTGTGCATAAAGTTATTGAGCATTTCATGGCCCTTTAAAAGACCTCGACTGCAACTTTACGCTAATCGATTGCTAGGATGTCTTTTCGTGGAAACACCTTACGACCATCTCCCCTTTTCACCTGCTATAAATCTTTTGGTATGTGTGACGGCAGCGTCTATTATCTAAAACCATTCATGACGCGGTGATCTAAAGATCCCTGCGGGCGAGTAGCACGTTTTGACGTCACCGACGGCTTCTGTTCCATTGTCACACGTATTGTAATATGATCCGTTGCCTAGCCAACACGGCCTCCTTTGTCCTTGAGTTTTGAAACGTGATAGTTACAAACCGCAGTGACAAAAAAGGAGGAAAATTGCCAATTTTCAGGGGGTACTTGTGCCTAGCCATGGTTCATGCAAAGGCCATCCTGTGTACTTGTATGCTGTCATTTTGGCAGATACATACGTGTACGGATGAAGAGTAACTTGTAGGTTGTTTTTATTATTTATTTATTCAAGTTTATTGATTATTATTGATCAAGTAATAAAGGGACAGGGACATGTACGAAATTAAATTAATGTTGAAAACTTTAAAGGAGCATGTCCATACCACATTTTTGAGCTCCTTCCCCCCATTTTTCCCCATGGGTGTTGGGATTTTGATACCTTATCATGTGTCATATCATTACCATTCTGAAATTTTGCGCTCTCAATTTGTCTATTTTCAAGGATATGGCAGGGGTCGAAATTAACCTGAATATGCTGGTCAGAAGGACCAGTAGATTAGAGAACTCTACTACCGCCCTACTGAAAATTTGGTGGCTCACTGGTGCTTTTCAAAATGGTTTAAGGTCATTGAGTGCAGGATGGATGGGATTGCTTTTTGATCCAACACTGGGGCATTTCTGGAGAGATTGGAGAAAGAAATGTAGTTATCTGAAAATGTCTAAAGCGATTAGAAATTGCTTGTGGTAACCAGGAATTCTTCGCATTGAGTAAGAAATGTTTACTGTGGATTAGGCATCAGAGAATGTTTCCATGAGTCAGTAAATGTTTTCACTGGTCCATCGGATCAGCGTCTCTAACGGATCTAGTGGTCCTTCTGATTTTTTACTGGCCTCGGACCAGTGTTAATTTCGACCCCTGATATGGTAACAAAAACGACCAATGTTTTGTAAACTAATTTATCCATTTCCATAAAGCAGTGCAGTGATTACATCAACCTTTTTGCTTCCACATCCAAATTGGAGATTGCAAATTTCCTGTTTTCTTTCCATGGATAGTATTTTGGGGAGGTATTTTATATGATTGTTAGGTTGAAGCGAAATCCATTTTCTGGAAAATATAAAATGCCTCCCCAAAATACTATCCATGGAAATAAAACAGGAAATTTGCAATCTCCAATTTGGATGTGGAAGCAAAAAGGTTGGTGTAATCACTGCACTGCTTTAGGTAACCGGATAAATTAGTATACAAAACATCCATGTTTTTTTTTACGATATCCTTTGAAATATACGGATTGAGAGCACGAAATTTCAGAATGGTAATGGGAAAAATATGACACATGATATGGTATCAAAATCTCAACACTCACGGAAAAAAAAAGGGGGTTTAAAAATGTGATCTGGACACGCGCCTTTAAAACATTAAAGGGCTAGGGATGTTTCAGACATTTAATTAATGTGGAAAACTTAATTGAGCAAATGTAAAGAAATACAAGATTAAAGGGCCATTATTTCATTTGCAGGGAAACCTTTTTTTTACGAATTCCAGGAACATAATTACATTTAAAGAATAATTGATAAACTGCCTTGTATAAATTTCAGCCACATAAAATAAACTCCTCAAAAAAAGTTCGGAAAGTCAAGTTTGACTGACGATTTCTCTCTTGTTACTAAATCATTTCCCTTGAATTTTGTATCATTGGAAAGCCCTGTTATTCCTCTTTACAGTGATGTGTCATTTGTTATGATTAATCAATTGGGGGATGTGCAGTATAGTGGAATACAGGGATGGGTGGAAAGTGAAATGTCACAAAATTCACTGCTATTGTCAAAAAGTGCATTGACACATTCCCATCCTCCAAGCAAAAGTGTCGTCAAAAAGTGTATGTGCATAAATTGTTTAAAGGCACAGGCTCGTCAGCAATGCGCACGCACATTGTGCACTTTCCTGTGTTTTCAATAAATTAAATATTATTTTTTTTCAGGATATTTTTTTCAAATGTCATGCCTACACAAAATGATATACATAGTGTATATGTTTAGTACATGTACATGTAAAATTCACCGATGTACCGTTCTCGTCAAATGTCTTAATAACATGAATAAAATATATATAATTTTATTAAAAGTAATATTTATTTAATCTTTAAGTCAAATATGTTTATTGATCCTCTTTATGTAAAGAAAACAAATTATAAAACATTAAGATCTTGCATACAAATTCCAGTATTGAAGAATTTCAAATTGTCGCCGAAAACAAGGGTCTCGGTGCTTTCTTTTGTGATAAAATTTCCAAATGATAAGACGTGTGATATAATACAGTCGCTCAGCATCTGAAACGAGGCTCCCAGTGTCAATTTGAAATTTGTAAATCTATTTAAAAAATAAAAAATCACAATTAGTTAATGATCCCCAGCAAAATTTTAGTACATGTAGTTTACTTCCGACCTCTTAATAACACACACATCCCACTCTCCAAATTAACATTAATGTTCTCTTCATAGCCCGCAAATTACGAACGCTAATGACCACACACACACACTCTCTGGGGGAAAGGGCACTCATATAAAAGCACCGATATTAAAATGAAAGGGTGGGGCGCGCGGGGGGAACTCAAGGTTTTATCTAAATGAGCCGTTATGGCTATTACAAGTTGACGTGAGATGGCTGCATAGATATTATAAATACGCTATATACGGCCGTGTATTATAGGACCTGTTGTGCAGTCACACTGTGCATGTACACACGCGTTACTACATGTACACTAACATTCTTCGTTTGGTTAATTTATGTTTTGCACTGTAGCTGTGTAATATACAGTACTGCAAGTGTCTGCATTTGTATGTTCAGCGTATACGGTAGATGTGTTGACGACATATATTGGAACCAGTGGTATTGTAGCCAAAAAGGTAGATTTTCCAGTATTTTTAATCTAATTTGTAAAATGTTTTTTTTGTTTATAGATGTGTACATCAGTGGCAGATCCAGCCTCATTAAAATACAGGAATACAATGGAATTCAGGGGGTCCGACCCCCTGAATTCCATTGTACATGTATTCCTGTATTTTAATGAGGCTGGATCTGCCTCTGTACATGTATGTACATGTACAGTACCTGTACCTGTAGATGGTGTCTTGGAACCAGTGGTATTGTAGCTACATGTAAAAAGGTATTGGTTTTTTATTTTTCCCCCATTTTATCTAAATAAGTATAAGTGTCTAAATAACAAGTATTTTCTGTAGAAAATGTTTTTTTGGGTTCATGCATTTGCATACTAAGTGTGTGTAGACGGCAGCCAAAAAGGTATTTTTCCCCCCACTATTTTTATCCAGCATGCTGCTTTGGCACACATACAATACGGTACATATAATTTTGGCACAAAATAATCAAAAAATTGTTTTCTGTAGAATTTTTTAGAAGTCTCAGGTATGTGTTTGCATCCTCAGTGTGTAGGTACATGTATATGTAAACAAAATATCTTGGAACCAGTGGTATTGTGTAGCCGAAAAGGTACGGTAGCTTTTTCTATTATTTTTTGTTCTCTTATCGACGCATGATTTTGGCACAAAAGTGTCTTAAATACATGTACATGTAAATAACCTGTAAAATCCTTTTCTGTAGAAAATGTCACAGAGATCAAGCTAAATATATTGAGTCTATAGAAATGCCTAGTAACTCTACCGGTAGTACCCCTTTCCCACTACAAAATCTCTGGGTTAACTCGTGGGTAACGGCAATCCTTAACCCCGAGATACCCCGGGGCAGCCTGAGCGCTGCCACTACTCTTTTTCTGCCCCCACTACTCTTTTTCCGCACCGGGTTAAGACAAACAATTTGGCCGTTACCCCGGGGTTCGTTAACCCTGCCAGTGACCGGGTTAAGGATGGCAAGCCCGAGGTTAACAGCCAAACCCCGGGGTTAGCATTGTAGTGGGAAACCAAGCAGGGTTATGTGTTCACGGGCAATCTCTGGGTTAGTGCGCGCTGCGCTGGCACATGTTATATACGTACGTACGTACGTACGTATGTACGTATGTGCACATTTTTGTTGTCCCAAGAAGGCGTGGCTTCTCAAGCACTGTATATCTCAATTCATAACGAAAAGAAGGAGACAAAGGTGTGGAAAGAAGAAGAAATAAAGCTCCTCATCCAGGCCTGGTCGATAATAGGCCTAGTGGATAGACAAGTTCAGTAACAACTCGATGGGACTACTCTAAAATCTCTTGCGCCGTGACAGAACTCGGCAAAACAAAAAATGTATGAGTAATGCCGAACGAGTGGCAACTCAACGCAAAATAATCACAACCATGCTCATGTCACTTGTGCTGATTGGCTAAAGCTAAACTTGTGACTGCCCCAAACCCAGCCCCAGCCCAACCCCAGCTTGCCAGCCCGGTCCGGCCCAGCCCAACTCGGCCGAGCCCACCCCAGCCCAATCTACATGTATCACATACCAGGCCGGGTCGGCCAAGCGTATCCCGGCCCAACACAGCCTGGCCGTGAATAAATCTCGCTTGTCGGGGTCACGTCGCAAAAGTTGAACTCGGTGTACTCTTGCGACTGGTGATATTTTTTGAAAGGCGTTGTATACGTACATACTGTAGCTTGACAACAGTGATGTATAAGGTATGGTAACATCATATGCGGATATCCGTGATACAAGTACCGGTACATGTAGCGTTGAACATCAACATTCCATAAATGTAGTTCTTATGGCATTGGAGTTTCATACATGTACCGAATGTCGACAATAAATCATGTAATGGCAACAGCCGAGACTTGATATGAAGTTTCCCATTAGGATTGGAAGACTGCAAATGGCATTACATGGATCTCTATGTGTGATTGAGAATGTGTGTGTGACATGTAAAAATCAACCCATGTAAAAGGCCCGGATCACACTAATTACGACATCCCAATTCATTGTAGTATTTCTATAGTACGATTACGAGATTTTGTGCGTGTGACTCCTAATTTATTGTAATCGTGTCATAATTGGCCAACGACAAAAATTCACATCGTTTGATTGTAATCGGATAACAAGAAAATTGACCCAAAAAAAGGTGTGACTCCATCTCTTCGTCATCATATTACACACTGTTGTAGTACTCGAGTCAACTCGAGTCACATTTTTTGTGACTCAGACTCGACTAGAGTCACATTGGAAAATGACTCTGACTCTGATTCGACCATGATGACTCGGACTCGAACATGGTGACTCAGGAGTCACATATTACAAAAAAAGAAAAAAGATATATATTCGCACGCGCGCTTTTAATGCAGGATTCTTGAGAAAAACACTGTGATGCGTGATTATAAACATTGCCCCACCAGGCCTGCAGGCCGGCAAGGAGCGCATGAGCAGGTCATCATTTCACATATTGTGTGAACGAAACTACCGGGTACAGCAGATTCAGTTTCATTAATTTGACGAACGAGTGACTCGTGACTCGTTCTCGAGGAAAGTGACTCGTGACTCGGACTTGAGGCTAAAGACTCGAGACTCGAGGCTAGTGACTCGAGACTCGGACTCGGACTCGACTTTGGTGACTCGACTTTGGTGACTCGACTTTGGTGACTCGACTTTGGTGACTCGACTTTGGTGACTCGACTTTGGTGACTCGACTTTGGTGACTCGACTTTGGTGACTCGACTTTGGTGACTCGACTTTGGTGACTCGACTTTGGTGACTCGACTTTGGTGACTCGACTACAACACTGGTATTACAATCCATCCCATAAGCCCCTGCTTGAAAATGTTCCGTGTGGCAAGCTTTGTTTTTGATGCGCTGCTCAAACCACTTGAAGCATTCAGAGCGTCAGACGCTTGACACGCGACGCTTGACGTGAGAATTTTCCCGTGTGACCCTAGCCTTAGATTCCAAAATCTTTACCCAAACGTTTGTAGTTTTTGTACACAATAGTGTACATCAACATTAGTCATATTACAAAGATTCCGGTTTTAATAACTTCAAGTAGAGGTTTCATGTTCGGTATCATGTGATTATTAAGAATGTTTAATTTATTACCAGCAGATAGCAATGAAAGCCAACTTGTCCAGAGGAGAAGGTTAAATACAAGTCCATCTGTCTTAGGTTTGAAATATTAGTGTGATGTGACTAATCTTATTAAAAAACAAATTAGCATTCGTAGAGTCACTTTTCGGTGAGTAAGGCCGGAGTCAGACGAATTACGACATTCCAATTTATTGTAGTATTTTTCTGCGTGTGACCCCAAATCTATTGTAATCATATCACAATCGGTCAACGACGGGAATTTTCAACCTTCCATTGTAATCCGATTGTATTACAATCAATTGATAAAACGTGTGTGACCCCTTCTCGTAATCGTACAATCCAGCCCCTGCGATAATCTTCCCCACCTTTGTGGGACAAAATTGCCAACTGAAGGTGCTTTGATTCAGTATAAAACCATGCATGAATTTTTCAAATTTTCTGGAGTATTACTGCATCTGTGTAGCTGAAATTTCTACAAGGCAGTTTATCAACATTATTCTTTAGTTCTGTAATGCTGTTGTAATTCCTGTTTTTTTAATGTTTTCCAATCATGTAATCTGTCTGCAAGTACGGTAGTACAGGTACATAATGGCTATGGGTACTTTGTACTGTTTCTTTTAAAACAAGACTTTACATACATGTGTAAACATGTACATGTACGTCATAAAATACGTCATAATTGTACATTGTACTAAAATCTGCTTTAGAAAGATCACCTACTAATGACTAATCTTGATGTAATTTTTTCTGAATGCTGAAAATTATGCAAGATGTTATTGTTTTGTAATCTGTTTTCTTACATACATGCGTAAAGGATCAATAAACGTACGGTAATTTGCCTTAAAGATTCTTAATTATTATATTGTGGATCCTTAGCAAATGAGTAGTATATTTTACAATGGATAAAAGCCAACGTCACAGCAACCAATTGACGTCATAATAATGTGATGGAGTCATTGTTCTAGTACAAGTACGTACATGTACGTTAGTCTTTCCACAGTAAAGGGGGCATTTTGGCAACACAGACCATATTTTCGAGGAAATACCTTAGTCTGGTCTCAAAATAAAAGAAATAAGTTTGTTGTTCTGAAGAGATAACTTGGGCCCAAAAAGGGTTACAAATAGTGTGACAACATGCCTTTCTAAAAACCCAGTGTACGAATTTCCAACATACCGGTATGCTCGTAACCGGGACGGCCTAAAATGTAACATTATTGCCCGTCCTAAATTCCAATACAGAAAACATCACCTTTGTTTACCTACTAATGCATATTCATGCGCACGCGCAATACCTCGCTGAAAAGATTTAGCACAATAGCTCACCCACGGTCCAATGCATGCCCCCATAGTATATAATGGTCAGAAAGCCACCGTCCTCTCATAGATTTTTCAGCGCCGTGCAGTGCGGTCATCTTCGCTGTGTTTAAATAAAAGTACTACAATATGGCGGAGTCTTCCCGCTCCAAACGTACTAGATCTACAACGTCTACACCCGCGGTTCAACCATCGGTGCAACGCTCCAAGCACTCCGAGGTTCGACAGGCGACATCGGCAAACAATGCACATGTTCTTTTAGCCAGCGGAACCTCTACGGAGCCGTCCCGTATACCGTGCAACACCGGCACGGTACAGGGAGGAATACCGCACCCATTTGCCAGTCTGGACGACCACATGCGTGCGATGGAAGGAGGATATCCTTCACGGGGTGTTCCTGGTTCGCCTAATAATGGCCCGATCCATAACCCCGTTCGGTCACAGGGGCTTGGGGCACCACCACCACCACCATCAACATCGTTTTCATCGACTTTCACGACCAGCAGTGTTCAACAACCTCCAGTGTTCGTACAGAGTGATTTTGGCTTGGTCCCTCGAACTTCTTGTTCATCGAGCGCCATGTTATCAGCTCATAGCGCCATGTTATCAGCTCATAACGTCCCTACTTCGCATCGTGACTACCCTCGTCAAGAATCTTATCCCGAACATCGGTTCCAGGATCACTACCGCCACGGCCGGGATTATTTTTCTCGACATTTTTCACGATCTCGTTCACGATCTCCACATCGTTCCCGGCACAGATCTCGTTCACGATCTCGATCGCGGCGCCGTTCCGGGCATCGATCACGTTCACCCGTACGCCAACGTGTGCACTCTCCCATGCGAAGACACTTCTATTTCCGACACTCCCGAAGTCGTTCACCATCGCCTGTGGAAGTTTTTGATCGTTCCAGATCTTCTTCTTCACTCTTTTCGTTGACATCTAATCCAGCACATGAGGAGGATATTTCTGTTCTGCAACGAAGTAGAATTGTGATGCCAGCGGTTAGCTACGCTTTGGATTTTCCTCGACTACCACCTGTGGAAATTTCTCGTCCATCTTTTCGCAGGGGCACGGAATCTTCAATTTCTCCCAGACAGGAATTTCCCGTGGATAGTTTTTGTGCGAACATCATGGAAGATGCCTTTGCAACAGTTCAGGTAAAGCAGTCTATTCCTTCAGTTAAACCATATGAAAAGGACATGTTTCTCAGTAATGCTACAGACGAAGGGAAGTTCTTTTCCACTCCTACCATGTCTTCGGAGGTCAAAGATACACTCAGACGGGAAAACTCTCAGTTCAAGAAGAAAGTTTTTGATGATGCAACAAGACGCTTAGATCACCGTTTAGGTCTCCTCGATTCCCATTTGCGGTTCGGCGCCAAGATTTCATCTTATTCCATTCTGCTTTCGGATGCCCTCGCCCGAGCACAAGAAGACCCATCTCAGTTTGACGCTACGGTACTACCGGAGATGTTCAAGTTTATGGATGATTGCCTCGGCTTATGTCTTCGGGAGTTTTCATTGGGTTCTGCTATGACCACCCTCTTACGTCGTTCACTAATTCTGGACCATCTTCGTTGGCCGTCCATTGGCTCCAGGGAAAGAATGGAAGGTCTTCCTCTCACAGGCAACGATTTCTTCGACGGGAAATTCAATGAGGTTCGGTTGCAGGAAGCTAAGCGCCTGAAAGCGGAGGAAAAGTTGGATTTGCGACCACCGCATCGCCCTTTTTCTTCATCACGCCAGACACGCCAGGAAAAGCCCAAGACGTTTAGGCGACCAAATCAGTCTTATGGGAGGGTCCAGTTCAGAGCCTCACGTCCTGCTTCTCGTTCGTCAAATTTTATCCAGCCCACCAGAGCGACGTGTCCCTCCAAGCCCCGATGGACACGGGGTCATAGGGGCAAGTGACTACAACAAGGTTACTATCCCAGACATACCGGGACCAGTGGGAGGGCGTCTTTTGAGTTTTCTTCATCAATGGCAAATGATCACATCAGACAGTTGGGTTTTACAGACGGTGTCGTCCGGCTATCGCCTGGAATTTACCAGCATTCCCCCCGCTCTCCCTGCAGGTCATTCCACTCCAGTACCCAGCAACAGAGCTCATCGGAAAATATTAGAGGACGAGATCAATTCCCTGGTAGAAAAAGGTGCCATAATTCCTCTCGAATTGGGGACTCGGGGGTTTACGTCGGTCTTCTTCCTTGCACCCAAGAAACCCAACAAGTGGCGACCCATCATCAACCTTCGCCCTCTGAATGTTTTCATCAAACCAAAACACTTCAGGATGGAAACATTGTCAACAGTACTTCAGTTTCTTCCTCGCGGTTGGTGGGCGACCTCCTTGGATCTCAAGGATGCCTATCTGCACATCCCCATTTTTGTTCCTCATCAGAAGTTCCTACAGTTCATGTACAAGGGAACAATTTTCCAGTTTCGTTGCCTTCCTTTCGGTCTGTCAACAGCTCCAAGGGTCTTTACGAGAGTAACCAAGGTTATCGCAGCTTTCCTACGGCAGAAGCACATATACATTTTCCTTTACCTGGACGATTGGCTGATTGTGGGTCCATCACCCCAGGTTGTCCTTCAATCCCTGTATCAGACAGTCCATCTGACCACGCACTTGGGATTTATCATCAACCGGGAAAAATCATCACTGACCCCTTCTCAACGACCAACGTTTCTAGGGGCTGTTCTCGACACTACTCTAGGCAGGGCCACTCCTACCGAGGAGAGATGTCGGAATCTGCAGGAATGCATCCAGCTCCTCTTTTCAGTGGAGACTGCTCCAGCTCAGGCATGGCTTCGACTCCTTGGTCTTATGGCAAGTCTTGTCGACCTGGTTCCTTGGTGTCGGATGCGAATGCGCCCTCTACAACTGCATACCCTCTTCCACTATCGTCCTCGGCTCGACCCAATGACGAAGGCAATTCCGGTCACCAGCTTTATTCGTGCTCATCTTCGCTGGTGGCTCCCCAAGGAAAACCTCCTATTGGGAACCATTTTCCCTCGACCCTCTCCTTCAGTAACCCTGACCACGGATGCTTCGGAGCAGGGATGGGGAGCTCACTTGAACGACATTTATGTCGCGGGAACATGGTCCGCACCGGAACAGCTTCTGCACATAAACCACCTCGAACTGTTGGCAGTTGCGAAGTCACTTCAGACCCTCGAGCCACATGTTCAGAACAAACATGTATTGGTGAGGTCGGACAATTCGACAGTAGTAGCCTACATAAATCGCCAGGGAGGTACCCACTCGCCATCCCTCTGTTTGGCCACTTGGAAACTTCTGACATGGTGCATCTCCAAGGATATGACAATTCAGGCATCTCACCTAGCGGGGAAACAAAATGTCATCGCCGATGCTCTGTCTCGGGGCCACGTTTTACCGACAGAATGGACTCTACATCGGGGAGTAGTACGCCACGTCTTCGGCATCCTTGGCACCCCCAATGTAGATCTGTTTGCATCACACCGGAACAACCAGCTTCCGACGTTCTGTACCCGGTACTATCATGCTCAAGCTCTCGCAACCGATGCACTCAGCATGAGCTGGTCGGGGTTTCTGGCCTACGCCTTCCCACCAATATCTATCCTCCCACAAGTTCTGTCAAAAATCGAGAAGGAAGTCTGCAGGATCATCCTGATTGCACCTTACTGGCCAAGGCAGACTTGGTTCCCAAGGCTTCTGAGTCTGCTTATCCATCCTCCAATAGTGCTTCCAAAAAGGTTGGATCTTCTGGCTCAGCCCAAATCCAAGATCCTACATCCAAACCCGGAAGCTCTTCATCTATCTGCATGGATGCTGTCAAGTCATCCTTCAGATCAGCAGGTCTTTCGGAAGACGCTTCTTCCGTGGCATCCCAAAGCAGACGGCAATCCACTAGACGTACTTACGATAGTCGATTACAGCATTTCGTCAAGTGGTGCTCCTCAGAAGCTACAGATCCCTATTCTGCATCTGTAACGAAGTTGGGGGATTTTTTGATGCACCTTTTCAGCACAGGCCTCAAAATTTCCACTATAAGGGGATACAGATCAGCCATTGCTGTCCTTCACAAAGGTTTTCCGGATGGCTCATCAGTGTCAACCAATCCTGCAATTTCACACCTCATCAAAGGCATGTTTACTCTGCGTCCTCCTGTCAAGAAATTGATACCATCTTGGGATATGGGCACTGTCCTCGTCCAACTAGCCAGAGCACCTTTTGAACCTTTAGGTTCTGCTTCACTGCACCAATTGACTGTTAAAACAGTTTTTCTATTGGCTGCAGCTACGGCTCGACGCAGAAGTGAAATCCATGCTCTTTCTATTGACTCCGGCCACATCCGCTGGGAGCCAGGAGGTGTCAGGCTAATACCTCATGTGAAGTTCCTGACAAAGAACCAATCCATGGATTTTTCACCGCCTGACATTTTTGTGCCAAGTTTGACATCTTTCTCTTCAGTGGAAGAGGATAAATGGTGGTGCCCTGTACGAGCCCTCAAGTTCTACATCGCTCATACTCAGCAGCTGAGAGGCGACGTCAAGCAGTTGTTCATCACAACAATACGCCCACATCGCCCAGCCTCTGTGACCACGATCTCTCGATGGTTGTTGGCGGCCATTGGCCTGTCCCACCATCCTGGATCTCAAGTCAAGGCCCACGAGACTCGCAGTGCGACTACGTCCTGGGCTTATCTGCTTGGAGTGCCTATACCAGAGATTATGAAGGCTGCCTGCTGGAAAAACCCCTCCACATTCACTTCATGCTACCTCAAGGATGTGGTACAAGCGGAGGGCCGTATGGGAAGGAAAGTTCTCCAAACTACGGCTCGATCAGCAGGCAGGACAATGTCTTCAACTCCAACACCATCTCAATAATGGTTTGGACGTCTTTGGTATGTGACTATTCTTCACTTGTTTGTTAGCTAGACCTACTATATTAACGAGAGGTTTTTAGCTGTTATACCTTTTCCATAATAACATGGATAATTTGGTTTTGTAACAGTACTGCCTATTTTTCGTCGCCTAGGCTTACTGTATACTACTAGTTATGTCTTTTTGCATGCCCCCTTCCCACCCTCTTTTGTGCATTTTTACGGTGCTACTCTGCATTAGTAGGTAAACAAAGGTGATGTTTTCTGTATTGGAATGTCCTAAATCTTGTGTGATTTATGATTCCAATAAGAAAACTCACCTTTGTTTACCATCCCACCCTGTTAGAGCTACATCGTTCACTGGGAAAATCTATGAGAGGACGGTGGCTTTCTGACCATTATATACTATGGGGGCATGCATTGGACCGTGGGTGAGCTATTGTGCTAAATCTTTTCAGCGAGGTATTGCGCGTGCGCATGAATATGCATTAGTAGGTAAACAAAGGTGAGTTTTCTTATTGGAATCATAAATCACACAAGATTTAGGACAATGTAACACAATTGCCCGTCACACTATTTGTAAACCTTTTTGGGCCCAAGTATCAGAACAACTTAAACTATGGAGCGGCTGCGGTAAGATTAATTGCTTATCTACTATGTAACCGCAAACTGATCCCAAGCTCGGGGTTCAACCCTCCGCCGACGCGAGACCAAAATCTCAGGGTCTGATCTGGGGCCAATTTGGTCCCGAGAGTGTTTACACTCAGTTTGTGATCTGGAGCTGATCCCGAGCTCAGTATTCGACCCTGAGCTCGGGATCAAGTGTAAACAGGCTGTATATATGGCATTTCCACACAAGAAGCAAATGGAAAATATACTGCCGTTTACAATTTTCCCTGTTTCACACACAACCTACATGTACATGTATTACTTCTACATGTATCCTTTGATGCACCCCATTTTTTTCATTATTTGTGCCATCTGCCTCTCTGAAGGTTGCAAAAACGAAATTCAGTCTTGAGTGGTGAAAATTAATTTGCTTAAAACTAGGCTCCTACTAGGCGCCCCACAAAATCGAGAAAACTAATCAATTCCTTCCATGTACAGCAGTCTGCATGTTGATATGCGATCCCTTTTTTCTATGCCCTAAGAGGCTCTGTCTAACATGTCTAAGAGCTTTAGTTTGCAATGAGGCAAAGCTTTTTTGAGGGGGTTTTGTAAAAAGGCTTCGTTTATAATCGGGAACATTTAAAAAAGCTTGTCTAGATTTTTCCAGAAATTTGATTTTGTTTAACCCAACAATCAATTTTGTTAAACCCAACAATATAAAATACCTCCCAAAAATACTATCCATGGGAAGAAAACAGGAAATTTACAATCTCCAATTTGGATGTGGAAGCAAAAAGGTTGGTGTAATTACTGCATTGCTTTATGGAACCAGATAAATTAATATACAAAACGCTGGTGGTTTTTTGACGATATCTTGAAATTATACAGATTGAGAGAGCAAAATTTGAGAATGACGAATGATATGGTATCAAAATCTCAACACCCATGGAGAAATGGGGAAGCCCTAAAAAATGTGATCTGGACACGCTCCTTTATCGGATATTGTGCATGCTATGCACAGTGTATTAAAAAATATTGATCTGTGAGTTGACTGCAATGCTTGTCGCCCTCGTTCGCGATGTCGGCCGCAGTGTATCACAATGGGACACAGTGTACTTGGAATGCCAGAATGAAGTTTGGTTGAAGATAAAAATCCAATAACTCGTGTTTTTGTTTTCAGCATGGGCAACCGCCGCAGTAGCCACTCCTCCAACGAAGAAAAAGACAAAGACAAAGAAAAAGAACGCGAACACCGGTCCAGCAGCAATGCCTCCGCCAAGCCCTCCAGCCATGCCCCCCAGGAGAAGAAGCCCGCCAACCCGCCCCTACCAGCGCCCCAGCCGACCGAGTCTCCTCCCTTACAGCAGCAAGCGCCGCCTCCCATGGCCACACCCAAACCGGCCACACCCATGCAGACATCGCCCGCGATAAGCAAGCCTTCGAAGGGCGGGGGAGGATCATCGTTGCCGGACTTGGCGTGTTATAGTGAAGATGTTCGGAACATGCTTTTGGGGAAGGTGGCTTTGGTGCGATGCAGGCCGCAAGCTAAGATGGTTCGGGTGTTCGTCAGTGCTGCATCCATCGGTAAGGCACACTCTAAATTATCTTTTTTGTTTATTCCCATTTCTTGATTGGAAACATCCAAATTAATGTATCATTCGCAAGATACAATTTTTTGCAGATTCGTGGAATAAGAGTATAAAATATCTAAGGAAGAATGTCGGTAAACTAGCCGGAAGAAATTTTAGCTACTGTACATAGATGCATCAATGCTTCAGAAAACCTTGAAAATCTATGGATTTTGTGTACAAGTGAATAGTAAAAACGTCCTGTGCACAGGGATTTTTTAGAAACCACCTTCGGTTGTCAATTTCCAACATGAAATACCATTTTTGGACGGAAATAAATTCATGTGGTGTTTGTTACCATTGCTATCAACACTTTGAGTAAGGTTTTTCTTGTCAACTCATGAAAAACAAAATTGGGTCATTGCAAATGATACAATGAGCCAAATGAACTTGAATCTGACATAAATCTGACGTCAAACTTTCTGCGATTATTTTAAATTATTGGTCCACTTTATCCTTTTTTGTCTCACATATATGCACAACAAACAAAAACTCTACGTATGTATGCTCAAATACAAATTAAATGCGCGCCGTGTGAAAAAAAAAAAGATTATATAATTTTACGTACAGTACATACAACACATGTTATTCGCAATCCAAGAAAAAGACCTGACGCACAGCACTTTAAATGTGTGTAACAAAAATGGCGAAACGGTGAAGTTCATTGTCAAAGACTTTCCGGGAGAACTTTTTACTGATTTATACAAAAAGGTATACAAATTTAAGAAAGGGAATTTCGACTCGAGCCAATATCAGCATCCAGTTCCCAAGCCAGTCTTAAATGTACTGGTACATGTACACAGTTCAAAACTGACTACCCATACCTTCATTCCCTTAGTACACAGTACACCTGTATCGACTTTTACACCTCGGTGTACACATTCACAGCAACCCAATTGACTAGTTGTGAACAAAATCGGTAATATTGGCCCCATTCCAACAACATTAGTGACGCATGACCTAGATTCGGGGGTGGGGGGGGAGGGGGGGAGGGGGGGGGGGGGGGGGGGATTTGATAAAACGTGTTTACAAGAGAGCTTGAGCCGTGTTATTGGGATAGACTGATTATTTTATTGTGTTCATGTACGTGACTTTGTACTTGAACTTATGAGTACAGGTGAAGAGTTCGGACGCAAAAGCCGCCAAGTCCACCTGGGGACTTTTCTTTAAAAACAGCAATTTTTACTATGTACATTTCTATGTTCAAATTTGCTGATTTCATTGTCAAAGAGTCCAAATGCGGACAGCAGTAAAATTTAACTATTTTTCATTTTACCATCGTGTCTCTAAAACCTCCAGAAAAACGAGTCCAATGTGGACACGACTTTAGCCTAGTAATTATTACTTAGGAAAGAGTGTACTAAAACAATGTTAACCTCGTTTTAACAACCTCTAATTAAAGGCCCAGTGTATCATTTGCAATGACCCCAAAAAATAATCGACGAGTTTACAGGGGAAAAGTTCTAAAAGTAAAGATTGAATTAATAGCAACTATCCAATGAAAGGTTTTTGCTCAAAATGATATAATTTTACCAGAAATTAATCCGTAAAGATGAAATTATTTAGATCGTTTGCAAACGATTTACTTGGTTCGCATCTACGCGGTCCAAAATGCATGGGCGCTGTGTACTGCGTGTGCGTGTTCCAACGCGATGCATTTTTAGGGATCGCGCGCACACGCAGTATATGATGTGTGCCACAGAGTGCATGACGCAAGCCACATAGTACCAGATCAACTGAGAACGAATATTTGAAACACCCCGCCAAGACCAGGAAAACGCATATGGATTTTCATTTTTTTTTTTAACGTGGTACATTTGACAAAGCTGAAATTTCTTCGAATGAGTTTGTTGATGTCTTTCCTTTGATTTATAATGGTTTTATTCGCAGAATCGCTCAAAAACAGATCATCTACATGGCCTTTAACCCCCTCTCGGCTTAGAGCCAACCCAAAACAGACTACCCCAATAGTCTCCAATGCACGATGAACATGACTGCAGCATTACTATTACACTACTATACACACTCGCTTTACGTTCTATACTGCCTCATTAAAATGGATGGCCAAAAACACCAGGGGCTCCAGGCGAGCTTTACCTCTGACATTTAGAACACGCAGGCCGCGATCATGACAGTCTGTTTGGAAGGGGGGAGGTGGGGTGGGGGGAGGTGCGTTAAGGGAAAGGAATAGGGTCATGTGATGTGTATATGCTGAATGGAGGCAACAGGGTACAAACGGAGATCTATGCAATATGGAGCGTGTTGACTGGCGACATATGTTCATCAGTTTACGCCCTTTTTTCAGATGATTTGTGTCTTGAACTGTGTGGAAGTTAATTTTGTTTTCTCCATTCCTGCAATGTAGGATAGAGTACCTGTACATGAAAATCAAATCTTTTATCCTTTAGAGATGGGGTAAAAATGTAAATTAAATTCTTTGCATGTATAACCTGAAATGGATTTTATTTTTTTTTAAAAATAGCCCTATTATTTGCAGTTACCCAAAATTTTACTTCATGAGTTGACAAGAAAAATCCGACTAAAAGTGTTGATAGCAATGGTAACAAACACCACATTATTTTTTTTGCACATGTAAAATGGTACCTTTGTGGAAGAAATTGCCAACTGAAGGTGTTTTATTAAAGGAACGTGTCCAGATTTTCTTGAAATTTGATTTAGATCCAACTTAACAATCATATAAAATACCTCCCAAAAATACTATTCATGACAAGAAAACAAAACAATTACAAATATTAAGGTGAATATTTGAGAGTAAGTTAATGACTTGACCGTAAACAATCACTACCCGATATCGCTTCCATACCAGAATTGGAAATTGGACCGAAGTTTTCTTTTCCGACTACATTTTTCATATTGCTAATAGCTGTAGCATAATTTCTACTCACTTTGGAACCTCCATGCAAAATATCCAAATGCACAGTATTTCGAAAAAGACTTTTAATGACCCTAATTTTAACTGACATTGACAAGTATAAACAAGCTCGTCCGGACATAGAAGAGGCTGGTACCCATTCATATACTGTGTCAACCTGCGCTGAGCAACCTGTGATCGCGAGCCGACAAAACTGTATAGTGCCCCCACGTAGCAGAAATTCGTGCCACATAGAACAATATAGCACTGTGTATTGATTAGCCGGGGTACCGGGCTGCTTTGCGCCAAAATCTTTCAAAGTCGAAACCGTTTGAATTTTGTCGCACCGAAGCTCAAAAAGTCGTCTTATTTCTCAGGAAATATTATGATTCGTATCCCAGGATATTTATCAAAGTTTCCTGTAAGCATCCAACAGTTGAATTGTGCTGGGGACAAACCGTACTAGGGACAAAAATGCATCATTCCCAATTTTTATACGGACGTATATGTGGCGGTGTGTTTAACACCCTACTTTCCGCTCCCAATAAATTAGTTTTGACGTTATCCCTAGAGATATTTGGATTGGGAGCGCCAAATTTCAGAAGGGTAATGGACAAATATGACAAATTATATGGTATGAAAATCTCAAAACCCATGAAAAAAATGGGGGAGGGGAAGGGGGAGGGGAAGGGGGGCGGTCAAACAATGTGATCTAGTCACGCTCCTTTAAAAAAAAGCAGACAATTTGTTTACCATTCATTCAACACATAGACCGTGCATGGATTTTTCTACGGAATATACTGCGTCTAACATGTATGTGGCTGAAATTTCTACAAGGCAGTTTATCAACGTTATTCTTTAGTTACAGTTTAAGTCTAAATACAATTGTATGCAACACCATGTGCTTACACCATTTTTGTAACAGTCTTTACTAAAGTCGTGATTTTGTGGAATTCCTCACATGCATGCAGTACTTAAAAACATAGCCTGTACACCTTGCAATGGTTCGGGTAGTCCTGTTTACCATTTTGTGTGACGGTGGTAGTGGTGTACATGTATTTATACTTCTGACTTTAACTGTACCGTATGTACATGTAATGCTATTGTTCCTGTTTTTAAAAGTTTTCCAATCGAGGGTCACATGCCCAGACAATTGGGCTGCGTTCGGGCGTGCAGTTCTCGTTACTCGGGAGTAATGCGTGCGCATTGCACTCGGGTCACATCACGCGAACGGCAAGTCCGCAGTCCGCGTGCGCGAATGGCAATCAGTGAAGATGGCCGTCTCTTGCCATCACTGCACAAAAAATGCCGTTTCATTGCTCACAAGAAACTGAGGAAATACAGGCCGTAAGTCGTGAGAACCTTTGATGCCGTCTAAAACAAACCTTAGTGAGTTATTGTTTCAGTTATTAAGTTGACACGTTGAGCAAATTCACAAAAAATCCCACCCATATTCCACCATCTTCGTACAAATCACATGACACTTGACAGGAGTACGAGCACACTCCCCATTTGTTGGGGAGTAGTGAGAGCATACTCTCACTGACCCGAGTGTCGTTATTCTTGCCGTTCACGCGCGCAGGAGTATAACTCGTGTTAACACGAGTACACGCCCGAACGCAGCCAAAGTGTACATGTAGATGCTTCACATGAATGGTGTGAAATTTCGCTGCTCCTTGGTGACTAATTTGCAAAATATTGGCAGTTGCAAAAATATGTTTCTTTTTCGTTGAGTACAAGTGTATGAAAAAAGCTAATGCTAGGTTTTTTAAAAACCCAGATTCAGATATTGAGCGGAATGCCTTGATGGAGCGAGTCTACCCGAAGCTGCGAGATCATTGCGCCCTCAACGGCTACGAGTTTGAAGCCATCGATCTGTTCTGGGGATTATGGGATAACAAGCTGAAGGACGAGCGGTTTCTGGATCAGTGTTTACGTGAGATCAAGCATTGCCAGGCTACCTCTACTGGACCAAACTTCTTGGTGAGACTTCAGTTTTACACTTTTTAAGCAGGAAACAGATTTTACTTAATATTTACAATGGTTGGCGTAGCGGTTCTTCCCTCGCCTTCCACCTCTGTGGCCCTGGTTCGAATCCTGTCTGGGTCAGTATGTGGATTGGGTTCTCAGTCCCTGCTTGATTCCATGGGTTTTCCTCACACGTTGGTGTGTGGGGTTTTCCTCCCACCTCTAAAACTGAGAATATCTTCATTATCTCTCGCACTTTCAGACTGTGTAGTAAGATGACTATGAAGAACAGAATAAAAATGTTCTATCTGTACCAGTATTAATGTGGATAGCTTGTAGAATCTGTAAGAAAAATCATATGGTCCTCATCGGGATACAAAACTGAGACCTCTGAGACACCAGGTAGATGCACTACCAGCTGAGCTATGAGTACAGTTATGAACGAAAGTTTGTTGAATACTGATTTAACCAATCACTTTGGAATGCATAGTTCCGACCTGTCAATCAAGCCGAACCCGCCGACCAATCACAACAGAGCTAGCAGACGGCGCCCACAAAGGTCAAAGTGATGCAATCATCACAACAATTTTCTGCCCATACAGTTTGTATGTTGTATGCGCCAGTGACCGGGTGAATTTTGGTTTCAATGTCGGGCGATTCGCTGTTCAAAGGTAGGAAAGCGCATTTTTATGAATATATGTCATCCCTGCATTACTAGCCCTTCGCTCAGTGTGTGCTACGGTAACTGTCGACCCTAAAACATAAATACCTTTGAGTTTTCTCCAATGAATCTGTGCTTTACATGCCGAGTCCCTTTGCTTTGTACATGTACGTTGTGTCGCCATTTTTTTGCGATGGCTTGTGAGCACATAGCAACAATATCTAAGGGGCGGGATTAACTGGGCAATCTCGGAACTATGCATTGCTTTCAAGACTGTTCCGCATCAGTGATTTTTGTCCATATTTAAGTGGACCTGTTTCAACAAAGTGATTCCCACAGCAATGAAATGTGACATTTCTCAGAAAAAAACTGATTTTATTGGGTTTGACCTGATTAAACATGCATTGAATGAGCTGTCCTCTGGAGCTGCGTGTCTTAAAAACAAGCCCAAGAAGTGCAGGTTCTCAGGGAGCACTTCAGGCAGAGTGGCACACAACGCTGTACAGAGAAAAATAAAATAAGGAGCCACTGGCTCCTAAGGAAAAAAAGATGGGCGCCAGCATTTTTATTTTTTCAACTTGTTTGTACACAAGGCAATTAGGGCCGAGTCGGTCTGGGGCCGAGTTTGTACACAAGGCAATGGGGGCCGAGTTGGTCTGGGGCCGAGTTTGTACACAAGGCAATGGGGGCCGAGTTGGTCTGGGCCGAGTTTGTACACAAGGCAATAGGGGCCGAGTTGGTCTGGGGCCGAGTTTGGGGCCGAGCCAGTCTGGGGCCGCAGTCGGATACCAGATGCTAATATGGCTATGCACGTATATTGCACACAAGCTGTGCATACACATGTATGTGCAGACACAAGCTAGCTAGCTGTGGCCGTGTGTTGCACGTGGCGAAATGGAAAAATTAATGAAGTGATCACGATGTGCAATCGTCGTTTATGCCGCAACCATGCCGCAAGTATATTAAAAAGAGCAGAACACTACTGATGCCCACTTTGGGCGACTAAGGTGCGAATTTTGTGGTCGCCAATGGCGATAAGAATTTAATCACTGGTCGCATGTGAGCATTTTTAGGCGCCAATGCGACCATTTTAGTCGCACTGTACAGCGTTGGTGGCACACCCTGCCTCTGCGGCTCTTATGGAGGCTGGTACAGTCAGCCTTGCCACAAGTGGGGATCCTACACATTACTGACCGATAAAATAAGCTACATTTATTAGCCTCCTCAATCTTTTAGAGTATGATTTGTGTTTTTTTAAAACCCAAATTTATTCCTATGTTTCTCTACTCAACAGTCTTTCCTGAACATGAAGTATGACCGGTGCAAGACCCCCATCCGCGTCCTAGCCTCGGCCTTTGGCCGTCTCCTCAAGAAAGTGCCGGCTGAGAACGACAGGACTCTCCTGACCAAACACTACCTGCTGGACTCCAACTCGGTCCCACCCGTCTACTTGTTTCAGAGTCAGGCCTCGGAAGACGAGGCGGAGAGGATCTGCGATATCTTAAGAAGCTCTTGGAGTAAGGAGGAGAAGGAGAGATATATGGCGTCAGGTAAGACTTGGTTCCTGAGATCATGGAAAACCTGACTGAAGGGTGTGTCAAAATAACCTTAAAAAAAAGTTCGGAAAGTCAAGTTTGACCGACGATTTTTCTCTTGTTACTAAATCATTTCCCTTGAATTTGGTATCATTGGAAAGCCCTGTTATTTCTCTTTACAGTGATGCATCATTTGGTATAATTAATCTATTGGGGGATGTGCAGTATAGCGGAATACAGGGGTGGGTGGAAAGTGAAATGTCCGAAAATTCACTGCTATTGTCATGCAGTGCATTCCCCTTTTGCTTGGAGGATGGGAATGTGTCAATGCACTTTGTGACAATAGCAGTGAATTTTCGGACATTTCACTTTCCACCTACCCCTGTATTCCGCTATACTGCACATCCCCCAATTGCTTAATCATGACAAATGACACATCATCGTAAAGAGGAATAACAGGGCTTTCCAATGATATAAAATTCAAGGAAAATTATTTTTCAACAAGAGAGAAATCGTCAGTCAAACTTGACTTTCCGAACTTTTTTTGAGGAGTTTAGTATACACCATACCTTTTAAAAGTGACAGCTTTATAGAGTACTTTTCAGCAGGGTCATCAAATATTTCCGTTAGTGGAATGTTTCAAAATAACATGAATTATGTCAACCAGAATTTTAAAATTTCAAGTGACCTGAAATAACCATATCTGTACAGATTTTGAACCAGTGTACACCATGTCTTTTGAGAAATGGCAATGTTATAAAGCACTTTTCAGCAGGGTTATTTATTTCAGTTAATTAATGGATATTGGTGTGGCAAATGAGCAAAATTGGTGTTACACATTGGACATTCTTTAGTTGATGCAAAAAGTATTACATGTGCGACACACGTGTACACATATTTCCAAAAACAACCATTCCAAAATGAAATTTATGAGTGCACATAAGCTTGGTACAAGTTTGATTGCGCGTGTTATGCACAATGCGTGTACACACAGTTCAACTTGCGTGATTTGTACTGCGTCCAATTTGCTTTTTGGGCATGTGCAGCTTTTTGGTGCATACACATTTTCCTTACGTGCCGAAGCGGACTATGATCACACTAGAAAATGTTTAAGACCAGCCAGTTTTTATCGTTCATTTAACCATGTGACAGGCTCTCTGCCAATAGGAATGCGTAAACAGTCTGATTATACAGACCAGAATGTGACAAATGCAAGCGCATTGACATAACTTTGTGTAACCTGGTCCTCATTTTTGTTCAAAGTTCTTTTCAGTTCCGTCACTAAAAGGGCCAGGGAGAAAATTGCTCTAAAACTAACCAGAACCAGTAACCAGTTTTATTTGATTTTGCCAGTTTCTGAGATGGAAACGGACGAGGGCGTATTCTCCCCGACCAGCATCAGCGACGCCGTCATCTGGCATCACCGTCGCTTCACGCGCATTGATCCCAACGACGACACGGCTAGCTTGTACCTAGACTTGTTGCCTGGTAACAGGGAGCTCGATACGCACTCACAGGAGCAGCTGGCTCAGTTGACCAAGCGTCTGGCCGCTAAAGTCAATGAGGGCAACTTCTTCAAAGTAAGGGCTTATATCTTTGAATTCGGAAAACAATCACTGGTTCAAAAACTGGCAATACCTTAACTCCAAATACCTCATATTCATGGGGTACCGTGGCCGAGTAGTTTGGACCACTGACTCGTAACACTCGGGTGAAAACAGTGTTGCGGGTTTGTTACCCGGCTGGGGTACCTGTGCCCTTGAGCAAGGCACTTAAACGCACTTGCTCCATCCTTCGGAAGGGATGTAAAGCCGTTGGTCCAATTTGTTGTGTAATGCACTTAAAAGATCCCAGAGCACTTTTTCATGAAGAGTAAGAGGATTCCCTGGTGTCTCTGGCCGTCGGCTGCCAATGGCGCCTCCCATACAAACAGAATTGTTCCCTTTTACCATGGATAAACCCAAAATACCAATTCATCTTCCAAGTTTGTAAATCTTTTTATCCGTCTCTTTCAAGTTTGACATCCCATGGAGCCCCAAGGGGCTTGACCCGGATGGCTTATCAACCCATGCTAAGTACGTGGACGACATCTGTAGCAAGACCCAGCAGATACTGATGGAGTTGATCGATCGGGCGGTGGCCGAGCGACAAGAAGAGGACGTCATGGCAAAAAGTAGGACCTCTTTCTTTCTTGGGGTGTTTTAAAATAACACGAAATATCTTTCAACCAGATGTTTTTAATAGTCAACATGTGGGAGGTTAAATTCCAGGAAAGGTTATCTTAAGGGCTCGTGATTCAAAAAATCATAGCAAAGGTACATGTACTTTTAGGCCTTTTCACACTGAAAAATCTCCGGGTTGTACACGAGTCTGACACGTGTTTATTGTTCACACTACAACATTTCAACACGGCACTGACCCGTGTAGAGCGCTCGACCCGTGTTGAAACTAACCCACCTCGGGAGGTGGGTTGAGAGCTCTCGACCCCTGTAGAGAAGTTCAACACGTGTTGAAATCCACGCCTCTGGGTTAAGTTTGGACCTGTGTAGATTTGGGAGCACAGCAGCATCCCACTGTAGTACATGTAATCCCACTGTAGTACATGTACATGTATGGATTTGGCATGTATGAGGCATCTGGATGTAGTTGGCAAGATCTAAGTATGTGCACCCAAATGCTAACCGTGCCTAAACCATGCAAGTTCACACAAAATACTCCCTTTCAGTACATTGACATTAAAGGAATAGACAACGATTGTTTCAAGATCGACGAATTCAATCAAAAATATTACCGATGTATTGCCCGGGGCATAAACCTACATGAGAATCAGAGAATCTTGTTTTCAACGTCGGCAACCCAATTAATTTTGATGATAAACTCTGCAACTAATGCAACTATGTGCTGTGCCATATTTGAAATTTTGAAAGGGATGATGACATCAACCATGCAACGATTGCATGGATGACGTCAAGATTGATGCCTTGTTTCCTGACTCCCACACGCCGTGAAAGATGGCGACTTACATGAAGCGTACAGAGTTAGGCAACCCTTTGCAAGTGTTGTCCCTTCCTTTAATCAAGAGTTCATATTCAAATTTATGCAAATGAACTCATTTTCCAGCCCCCAAAATATTGTATATCTATTAATTGCTGTGGTGGATTTGCCTTACTTTGAGCCTTTATGTTAAGGTTGGGAATTTTTTTGCGGAGGATGAATTCAAATTTATGCAAATTAACTGAAATTATCGCATCTACCAATTGCTGCAGTAGAATTGCCTCGCATGAATTTTATGTGAAACTCGGTATTTGTTATGCAGAGAGTGAGATATACAGTGAAATACTTGATTTTGTTTAATGATCCAGCATTTTACATTAGATAAATAATTCTGTTTTTCTAAGAAAATGAACCAAAATTCCTACTAAACTTTCCTGTTTTACTGGTAATGATACATAAAAATCACATCCTAAATTATGCAACTTAGTTTTTGTCGTCTTGTTTACATTTTCTCAAGCTAAACAAAAATGCATTTTCAGTCACAGAACGACAGATTTTAACACAAATATTCCAACACTAGAAACAGTACCTTTTCCAACCTTTATTTGGGTTTCATTTTACACCAATTTGTAAAAATTCCAGCTGTTTTCAAAACCAGACACTGACAATATTTAACCACACCACAAAATTAATCTAAAAAACCCAGAGCAGTGGGATTTTTTTTCCCTTCTAATTTTTCCTTCTAATTAAATTTTTTTCACACTGGAAACTAGGTTTATATTTTACACTAGAATTTATAACATTGGCAATACATGTATTTAACCACCCCATAAGATTAATTTTACTGCATCAAATTCCCACAATCCGCAAAAAACCCAGTGCAGTGGAAATTGTCTTCTACCCTTTCTCCTAATTCTATCATGCCTCGGTTCCCAGCGCACATATGTTTGCAATCTGGGTGATTTGTTATGCCCGCACACATGTCAACTCGCGATCGTGCCAACGTTTTTTTCCCCCGAACCCTCTTCACAAGCCATTATGTATATTGCCTCGCCCTGTTCTCGCGGTAGGAAGGTTTAGATGTGGGCCATTAGGAGATGCAGCCCATTAAATGGAATCGAGAATGGATAGACTATATCCATGCAGTGTGCTCGTTGTTCGGATTTTGACCTCCACTTTTAACTTAAGTGTTTTGAGAAACATGCATATCGTGAGGCGATTCGGGGCCGAATTAAATGGAAACTGGGCAGGGGAATTTTAATAACTTGTGAAATCGGAAAGAATTGGGAAGTTGATCGTAGCTTCAGACCTTGTATGCAAAACATATGAGACGGGCTGAACAATTTATAAGTGTTTCCTCACAAAATCTTAAATTTTTCCCCACTCGAAATTTTTGTTTTTTTCCATCAAATCTGCACATTTTAAAGAAAAACATTTTCTGATCAACTTCCCAACTCTTACCGTGAAATCTTTGGAATTTTATTCTACAAAAAAAAATTAAACTTTTGACAAGTCAAACTTGGATAACTGAAAAACCTTGTTTTACACAAGTAAAGCTTGGAATTTTGAATCACACTTTTAACATAAGTGAGAAATTGCCAACTAAAGAAGTTTTTAACCAAAAATACAAATATATGCATGGATTTTTAAGGTTTCCAAAGTATTACTGAGTCTTTGTGGCTTTAAATTATATAATGGGCTTTTAAATATAAATACATTTTATTGTACACATTGAAATGTCAAACTTGGATTTTTTCAAAAACCTTGCATAACTTGAACCAAAATTTGACTTCAGCACACAGAAGCTTTATGCAGCCATGCATAGTAAAGCTGTTATGTGAATATTACAAAAGAAATATTTAAGTTTTAAATAAACTGAAATTTATTTTGTTGGTCGGCATATTTTGATGATTTTAAAGATTTATCCAAGTTTGACTTTAATTTTCACTGTAATTTCATACTAATTCAACAAAAATGTGGTTTCTATCCCACAAAGATGACAAAAATTTCTTTCCAACATTTAGTTTTGAGCACATACATGTATTTCTCATTGCATCCCCATGCTCACTTCCCTCTCAATTTGCCAGAGCGTGTCGCATATTGCGATCGCTAGCCAGACCTCCTGTGCCTTGGGCTATAGGCACATTAGGATGCAATGAGTACAGTGGGTTCGTGTGCAGAATGCACTCACAGACGGCGTGACGAGGGCAATGCTAATGATTTGGGAGAAAAGCTTCTTGAAATTTGCAAATTTTAAATTGAAATTAACATCAGCTTGGCTAAAATAAATTTAAAATAAAAACAAAATAGTAAAAATACCTTCAGTTGTTATTTTCTTACAAAAAATACTGTCTTTGACAGAAATAAACTCATGTTTAGACAGAGAATGCTGTGACCTTACATTTGGTCACCAAAAGCATATGGGTCATTCTATAAATTTGGGGTCCAACGTGTGACATTTTTCTGTCCCCGTTACACCTGACATACTGCTATTTGCCATACAAGTATCATTAAAAATGTCTTCAAACCATATTTTTATGAATTGTATTTTATGTAATCACTCTTTGAAATAGAAGGCATTTAAAGAATATGTCCTGAATTTACAAAATACAACATTTTACAAGATGTCAGATGTAACGGGGACAGAAAAATTGGACCCCAAATTTATAGAATGACCCATATCTTTGTCAACCAATACAGTTATTCTGTTTTGCTTGAACTATTGGTATTTTTCTCAAGTTTTTGGGGTGCATTGTATCACACATAATCTTGAGCAGAATACCTTTAAATGTGACCAGCCACAAATTTGCTGTAAAGACAGGCCAAAATCAGTTTGATTTTTTTTTTTAACAGTTTCAGAAACAAAAACCAGTTCATACAATATTTAGAAGTGAAGTTACAGTTACTGAATCTGGTCATGTCTGAATATGGAAATGAGTCTTTCCACGGTAAAGACCATATTTTTCACAAAATACCTTTGTCTGGTCTCAAAATAAAAGAAATAAGTTTCAGTTGTTTTGAAGAGATAACTTACCCGGTAGGCCCAGAAAGGGTTACAAATAGTGTGACAACATACCTTTCTAAAAACCCTGTGTACAAATGTCCAATATACGCTCGTAACCGGGACGGCCTAAAATGTAACACAAGTGTCCGTCCCGGTTACGAGCGTATATTGGAAATTTGTACACAGGGTTTTTAGAAAGTCATGTTGTCACACTATTTGTAACCCTTTTTGGGCCCAAGTTATCTCTTTAGAACAACTGAAACTTATTTCTTTTATTTTGAGACCAGACAAAATGCCAAAATGCCCCATTTACCGTGGAAAGACTCGGGTACAATCATTAAATTTAACATAATGTACATGTACTTTAGACATTATTTATAACATAATGGTATTTTGCTTTGTAGCGCAAAATAAAGCTTGCCAACTTTACAGTCCCATTCGTGGTGGATGGTCATAAATTTGAGATTTCATTCAATTTCAAACTTTTTACGAATTTTACTGTTTGTACAGAAACCCACAGGAGATTATACCAAGAGCTGCTACACCACACAGTGCTATGCCAGAGGCACATCGATACATTCCAAGGCCGATCAGACCTGCTCGGCCGCATCACCAATTACATCGGGAGCGACAGCCAGTCGCCGCTGGTCCTGCACGGAGCCGCGGGATGTGGTAAGACCGCCCTCGCGGCCATGGTGGTCAAGATGTGCGGTCGCGTCTTGCCGCACGCGGCTTGCGTGGTCCGGTTCGTCGGTGCCACGCCGGAGTCGTCGAATCCGAATCAACTGCTCAGGAGCGCTTGCGAGCAGATTGCGTATTTGTACGGGGAGCATATATCCGTAGCATCAAAGGTAATTCTTTTTAAAAGTGTTTCCCGGGGCCGATTTCATGAAGTGCTACGATCCTTCGTAAAACCAGTTGCGATGGGTAAACCACCGTAACGTGCGTCTCGAGTAACGTGCAACTCGAGTTACGAAAGATCATAGCGCTTCGTGAAATCAACTCCTGATCAAATTTTTTGAAACACCACCTCCCCCCAATTTTCCCCACGGGTGTTGAGATTTTGAAACCATGTCATGTGTCATATTTTTCTCATTGCCATTCTAAAATTATACGCTCTCAATCCGTGTATTTTCAAGGATATCGTCAAAAAACCACCGGTGTTTTGTGAACTAGTTTATCTGGTTACATAAGGCAGTGCAGTGCTTAGGCCAACAAAAAAAAGTCTCCGGTTTCTGGTATGGAGCTTGCCCCAGGTGTGTTTGGGCTACATAACATGTGACCCTGCTATGAGATGCACGAATAAGCCACTTTGTAATACATGTGTAATGAATGGACAACTGGGGGCATATAAAAAGAGCAAGAATGTTGGATTAATAGTGAAAATATACATGGACATGTTGTGGCATCTAATGTTTGTTGAGAATAAATAAAAATGCCAAAGTATGATCTGTCTCTTGTATACTCTTTATTTCACAAGTCAAAATGGGAAACTTGTTGAGTTGAAACTGCAAACCGAATGTCATGCAATAGAAGGAATATTCCTATGGGGTGAAGAATAAAATATTTTCCATTTCCAACAATTTGTTCACCTCATAGTAATATTTATTCTATTGCACTCCACATAAAACAAACTTAAAATAAATAATCCTGGCAATGATGGGCAACTTAATCAAGAAAACAACGTCAGACTGTACCGCGACTTCGACATCGTGCACATGTGTGCCGCAATGCTGGTATTAGTCTGCTCCCTTACATATTGCAGTTATTAAAAGCGGTTACAAGTTCCAGATACACGACCTTCGCTTCCACTCACGTCTGGCTTCTGTACACAAAATCACGAAAATACAACGCCGTCTGCAAATGGTGCCCGACTATTCTGTGCAAAATATATGGAAGCCCAGACAGGCCACATAAAGCCTATACTCGATGGTAACCCCATCTAAATACACGTTCAAATTGTGCAGCAGCAGAATTCTAGACGAACCAGTGAGTTTGGCAGTTTTGAGTCATCGTCTTACATTTTTAAAAAAACTTTTTCATTTTGCCGACGCGTATAGCTAGGGCGACGCGCGCGCACACCAGAAACCGGAGACTTTCTTTTTTTGGCCTTACACCAACCTTTTTGCTTCCGCATCCAAAATGGAGATTGTTTTCTTCCCATGGATAGTATCTTGGAGAGGTATTTTATATGATTGTTAGGTTACAACGAAATCCATTTTCTGGAAAAATCTTGACACGTTCCTTTAAATTCATATTTTGTGAGTAGCACCGAATCCGGAATTATTTTTACTCCGGTATTGAGAAAAAATTTGCTCTTTCCACGGTTGGTCTCCATGCATAGTTCCGAAATTGCCCAGTTAACCCCGCCCCTTAGATATTGTTGCTATGCGCTCACAAGCCATCGCAAAAAAATGGCGAGACTACGTATAAAGCAACGGGACTCGGCATGGAAAGCACAGATTCATTGGAGAAAACCCAAAGGTATTTATGTTTTGAGGTCGACAGTTACCGTAGCACACACTGAGCGAAGGGCTAGTAATGCAGGGATGACATATCTTTCATAAAAATGCGCTTTCCTACCTTTGAACAGCGAATCGCCCAACATTGAAACCAAAATTCACCCGGTCACTGGCGCATACAACATATACAAACTGTATGGGCAGAAAATCGTGTGATTGTTTGTGATGATTGCATCATTTTGACCTTTGTGGGCGCCGTCTGCTAGCTCTGTTGTGATGGGTCGCGGGTTCGGCTTGATTGACAGGTCGGAACTATGCATTGCCCCTATCCATTTGCTGCTACTTTTTTGATTAGACCATCTGCATATTATAAATATTCATCGCCCACAGGGAGCCAATAGATTAAGCAAAGACCTACCCACACTCCTGAAGCGGGTGACCGAACACCGCCCTCTAGTGGTCATACTGGACGGCATCGATCAGTTCTCGTCCCTGAGCGACAGCGCGGCCGCAGTCAACTGGATTCCAGACATGTTGCCTAGCAACGTGAAGATGATCTTGACCATGAGGGGGAGTGACTTTGAAGGATTTGCACATCTCAAGGTGAATTTATTTGGTCATTCTATAAAAACGGGACAAAGTGTCCTCCTTTAGCCTTTAGATTCCAGCAGCCGATTTCACGAAAGAGTGCGCAGCTTGCGCAACTTTTTAAAAATAGCGCAAGCCTCATAGCTTGCGTGTTATCATCGCTAAATTGTTGCGCAACTTATGCAATAAAATGTTGCACAAGTGGGCTTACGCAACTGCGTAAGTTTCGTGAAATCGGCTGCAGTAACTAATGGGTATTTCTATAAATTAGGGGTCCAATGTTGGTGTCCCCCGTTACATTTTACATCTTGTTTTTAAAAATACTTTCCATCTCAAAGAGTGAGTACATAAGGTACAATTCATACACAAATGGTTTAAAGGCATTTTAATGATTGTTGTACGAAAAATAACACATATCAGGTGTAACGGGGGACACCAAATGTCACACTTTTGGACCCCTAAATTATAGAAAGAACCTACTCGCAAATACTCATAATGTTATAGTAATAGTTTTTTTCAGCCGGGTACTTGGCTGAAAAAAAACCCAACTTTTTAGCAACAGTAATAAGAATTAAAACAGTAAAAAGAATTATCCAAAAATTTTCCAAAAAAATCAAAAATAAAACACTGCTGACAAGACCAAGCCAGCAAGTTAAGAGACCGGGGGCCGATTTCACTAAATGCTAGGATGTGTCTTAGGAAGGGTCACTCTGCTTATCTTGGGACATTGCTATTGGAATTAGGACGCAGTGAACTTATCTTAACTCTTGTGAAATCGACCCCAGCTCTGCCCTGTTATTACTGACCCAGCTCCTTTTGTAAAATTGTTCCAAAACATACACCACTACAAATCGGTTAATTATTAAAATAAACTGCAACACAGACTTTATTTTTGTGAAAATTCTTTCTATGTTTACTTGACGGGACTGCTCTTGTAATGGACTTGACATAACTTTGACAGATTCAATTCAAATTGCTATTTTGTTTCCTATCATGTCAGAATGTTGTTCAAGATAGTGCCAGCTTTGTGGAGGTGCCACCGCTGACAGGATCCGACTCCACTAAAATGGTTGAAAGTCTGCTAAAATCCCATGGAAGGACATTGTGTGACACGCAATCAAAGCTTCTCCGAGATGCCGTCGCGAGCTGTCCGACGCCTCTTTACGTTAGGCTAGCATGCCACGTTGCCTGCACGTGGCATAGCTACGATGCCACTACCACAACCACGCTGGAGAAAGACATTACCGCGCAAATGAGCACGGTCCTGGACAGGTTAGAAAAAAGGTACGGCAAACTAGCCGTCGGGTATTCTTTAGGGTATCTCTCGGTCGCGAGAGACGGTTTGTCGGACTCTGAAATGAACGATTTATTGTCGTGCGACGACGGCGTTTTAGACGAGATTTATTCCAGCGTGAGACCGGCGTTGCGCCGCGTCCCGATGTACCTCTGGGTCGGTATATGCCAGGAGCTTGCACCATTCCTATCGGAACGCATCGTCGACGATCGTTGTTTGAGAACTTGGGCGCACGTCTGCTTGCGAGATTTGGTCTGCAAGCGGTATTTGGCTAGTACACAGTGCAGGGCGCAGCTGCATAAGAACGTTCTGGATTATTTCCAGGGTCGCTGGGCTAAAAATAAGAAGAAACCCTTCGTGAAGGAAGGTGGCATTGAGGTCGTAATGGATCGTTACGTTTTGCCCCAACCTGCGAGTTACGGCAGCTATCCCAACAGTCGACGCTATAACGAACTCGCATATCACGCTTTGAACAGCGGCGAGAAGAAATTTGCTGACAAGTACATTTGGGACGTGGAGTGGTTACGACACAAACTAGAACACTGCGACGTGTATCGAGTCATGGAGGATGTCGTTTTAGCGCAGAACAAAGATCCTAGTAACGCAGATTTACAGTTGTTTTTGGAGTTCCTGCAAGTAGCAGCCTATGCACTTTCCACCGACGGCGCGCAACTGTTTACGCAGCTCCGACAGCGATTAAGCGGCGGAGTCATCGAGAAAAAAGGCTCTAGCTATCCCAAAATGCAACAGCTCTTCAAGCTGGCTGCCAAACCCCCATCGTGCAATTTTGCCCCCTCGCGGGACTGTTTACTCAAAATCGAGGCCAAGACCCCCGACGAGCAGCCTCCGACGCTAAAACCGCTTTTAACGGGCCTCTACAGGGTGGCGAAGAGCAACACCTACATGGTCTCGGTCGCGTCGGACGAAGGCGAGCTCAAAGTCTGGAACATAACCACGCAAAAATGCGTGCGGACGCTGCGCAACCTAACATGCCCACGCGACGTACGCTTCATCGACGACCATCGTGTAGTCGTCCTCTGCAACCGAGAACTACTCATTTTCAACTTAGACGCGGGTAGCTTCGAAACTAAACTGAAGGGCATTATGAACCAAAATATGCCATACTACGCCGTGAGCGATGCCGAACACGTGGTGGCGCTCTCTCGCAACCGCATGTACGTTAACATGATCAACGTGTCCAGTGGCGACGTGGTGTCGACGTTTAAAGCCGGCGAGGACAGATTTCTGAACAGTCTCTTGGTCAGTGCTAACGGCCACCGATGCGTGTGCGGGGACGACACGCAGAAACCGAGTCCGCTTCTTGTCTGGGACCTTACGGCGAGGAAATTGGTTCATGATTTTAGGATTAACCAACATGAGTTTGTCACTAGTATGGCTGCAATCTCTAGTGACGGACATTTTGTTGTCTCCGTTATTAAGGTAAGCTCATTCTTATTTCTCATCCTAAATTCTTGTGACCTGAAGTAATCGACGAGTTTACAGGGGAAAGTTCTGAAAGTAAAGATTTAATTAATAGCAACTACCCAATGAAAGGTTTACACTCAAAATGATATAATTTTACCAGAAAATAATCCATAAAGATGAAATTATTTAGATCGATTTACTTATTTTTGGTTCGCATCTACGCGGTCCAAAATGCATGGGCGCTGTCTGTGTACTGCGTGTGCGTGATCCAACGCGATGCATTTTTATGGATCGCACACACGCAGTATATGATGTGCGCCACAGAGTGCATGACGCAAGCCACATAGTACCCGATCAACTGAGAACGAATAATTGAAACACCCCGCCAAGACCAGGAAAACGCATATGGATTTTCATGTTTTTTTTAAACGTGGTACATTTGACAAAGCCGAAATTTCTTCGGATGAGTTTGTTGATGTCTTTCTTTTGATTTATAATGGTTTTATTCGCAGAATCGCTCAAAAACAGATCATCTACAAGGCCTTTAAATTCCTGAAAGTTATCCACTGGTCAAACGTCATCCTGGCAATGTACATGCGCATTAATGCTCAAGTCCGAAGGCCTCTGGTTTAATAGTCAATTGCTTCCGTGCAGGCGTGCACAATGCTACACGAACTCATACCTCATGGGTAGCAGTGACCATGCCCTGTGGGCTGGTTCCAAATAATCGACAAGACATTAGGCTTGGGCAACTCAAGCATTTTTGGAAATGACTCAAAAAAAAGAATCGCGATTCCATTCTGAATCGATTCCATTTTTTCACGGGAAATCATTAACTACATTTAGCACGTTTAAGTGCATGCACATTGACGGCACTGCATACTGTGCAGACGACGACACTAAACGTCTATAAAATTATGCTGGCCCGTGCCCCACACACATATGTGGACATTTTCAGACGCTGAATTGACAAATGTCAAATTAACACTAGCAGCCTTGTTTCAGATGCTGAGCCATTGTATTACGTCACGCGTCTTTTCATTTGCAAATTGTATCACAAAAGAAAGCGCTGGGACCCTCGTTTTTGATGACAATTTAAAATTTCTCTATACTCTTCCAGAAGTGTTTTGGCTTTAGAATTGCTAGGTAATTTCTAGATTTGGCAACCTAATATTCACCATGTTCAGACGGGCACTACCTTCGACGGTAAATTTAACAACGACAAAAAGAATTTATCCCACTACCAACGACACATGTCCACACGGTGCTTTAACAACGACGCGCAAGCATGCACATGACCCATATACCAACGGTGCGCGCTCGTAAGTAACGCGCTACTCATAAGATTTCTTGTAGGTAAATCATCGTTGGTAACTTGTAAGTAAGTGCGTCCACACGATCACTGCTTACGACTTATAAGTTAACAACGATCGTCTGGACGCACCTACTGGGAATCGAATCTAGATAAATAGGAATTGATTGCAACTGGTAATCGATGCCCTTGGAATGTTGGCATTGCTCATGTAGTATGCAGCACAAATATAGCTGTATTCTCGCACATTTCAAACTTTTCAATTTTTATACCACAGGAACTGGACGACCCAATTAGGAATTTCATCATCGTGTACGACCTGCAAAGCGGTCAACAGTTTAAGAAGTGGAAGCCTCTATCCAACACTACATGCGTGGCTATCTCATCGGAGGGCCAGTGTGTAGTGAATGGCTGTGAGGATTGCACTCTACTGGTTTGGGACCTGAGCTCGGGATCACTCAAGTAAGTGGCTGAGTCAGAATGGCTAGCGTAACCGTTAAGCCACCCTCTTGCGCTGCGACGGAACACACATGTGGGTAAATCCCAAAATTAGAGGTCCAAAACTGTTGGTGTCTCAGTTATGTAGAACACCCTGTGCATCAAAAACCACCACTCATGATCACAGATTCTCAGTAATAGACTGGCCTGTGATTACAGGGGACAGCACCAATTTCTTGAATATTTTGTTCTGTGATTACTGACAAAAGACCATAGAGGCTCATAATTTGTTTTATTATATCAAATAGGAATTTAGTGTCCCGGGTTACCTACGCCAATGAAAATTAGCTGTAGAATGAGTTTGCATTAACCTTGGTGCCTTATCCACACACAAACGTTCAATTTAAGTGGCATTTATGGAAATAAAAATAATTATTTTCTACTGGAAAACCACTTTCAATCACTAAACACACTTGAAAATATTTAAGGGGGAGGGGGGGGGGGGGGGTTCTGGGGAGTGGTTTGGGGCCTACACCAACTGCCCCAAATGCCCCTATTTTGGAACAACCTGGTGAGGTGGCCTCCACTGATGAAGAGACATCGAAAGCTCTGGTTGGAATTTTCGTACATTTTTGTGCAATACAAAGATTCTAAGTCCCAGCCATTATTCTCTGCATTGTATAAGCATTGGTTAAAGCTCAAATTATTTCGGTCCCTTGAACAGTACGGATTCGAACCTGCAATCCGTCATGACTGTCAATGCATTGACTCGCAATCATGGGTGAAAATTTGGGGTTGCGGGTTCGAATCCGGCTGCGGTACCTGTGCCCTTGGGCAAGGCACTCAACCACACTTGCTCCATCCTTCGGAAGGGATGTAAAGCCGTTGGTCCAGTGTGTTAGGTAACGGTAACACACTCTAAAGATCCCAGAGCATTCTTCGTGAAGAGCAAGGGGATTCCCCGGTGTCTCTGGCCATTTCTAATTCTTCATGGGTTTCGTCACGCTTGCGAGTGACAGTGCAATGAGCACTATTGAGGAATCCTTGGTATGAATACCAGAAAGAAATAATAATAATAATAATAATACTGACCAATTCAAGACGTTCTTAGCGCTGTCATAGTGAATCACATAATATACCGTGCGTGCGCGCTGCACGAATGATGAATCGGATCGCGCACCACGAAAGGCGTCTTTGAACCAAGACTAATCCACGCGTGATGCCGCTTGGACTCCTTACCGCATACTTCATAGCGGATGGTCGTAATGCAATGAAGACAAAGTCGTCCAACCTGGGCTAGGCGAAGTGGTATTTGAGTCGAGTTGGTAAATGGTTGACTTGACCTGACTCCCTGCTCACGGCGCATATGTTGTATACATGAACATGTGTGCAGTACTGTACTAGGTCAACTCGACCGTTGTACCAACTCGACTGTTTTACCAACTCGACCGTTGAAAGTTTCACTACACTCCGATTTTTTACTCGGCAATGTTGGCAGGTATGGATCAGTGGACTGCTGTTGCTCTTTGAAGTGTAGGTTCCCTCCACGACTAGCTATGAACAGTGCCCCCACCTATCAAGAAAATTTTGAAGGAGCAAAAAAGGCAATTTCTTCATGATTTGTCTGTTAAACTAGCTGGTTGTTAAATTCCATTCCACAAAACGTTTTATCTGAATAGGTACACGTTGCAAGGTCACACCCATCCAGTGGATAGTATCTACATGAGTGAGGATGGCAAGAGGTGTTTGAGTTATGATTCTACGCACATGGACCGAAGCCTCAGGATGTGGGATCTACAAGAAGGTATAAATTTAACTACTCGTGTTTTGCCTTGGGGAATAATACACTCTTCCAAACGGGTCATTCTATAAATATTTTTGTAACCGGGACGGCCTAAAATGTAACACAAGTGTCCGTCCCGGTTACAAGCGTATATTGAAAATTTGTACACAGGGTTTTTAGAAAGGCATGTTGTCACACTATTTGTAACCCTTTTTGGGCCTAAGTTATCTCTTCAGAAAAATGGAAACTTATATCTTTTGTTTTGAGACCAGACAAAGGTATTTCCTCAAAAATATGGTCTGTGTTGCCAAAATGCCCCCGTTACTGTGGAAAGACCTAAGTTCAGGTTACAGGAATTTATTCTGTTGTTTAGAAAACCAATAAGTGTTTAAATTTGTGCAGTAGAACACATAATTTCATTCGTTGTCAGATTTCATGTTCTATTCCACGAGGCAAATTATTTGTATAGTATTGACCGTGTGGTCTGTCCTACAGGTCGAAGTATAGCATCATTCACCCCTGACTACCCAATTAGCTGCTGTCAGATTTCGGCCAACGGCGACTGCGCCGTGATTGGCCTGCCTGGTCACAAGTCCGTCATCACGTTATGGCTACGCTCCAAGGACGTAGACACGACGCGAGATGACAAAAAGCCGTACGGCGACGCGTCCAGAGCGGGCAATGAATACGACATGAGCAACGTAGGATAAATGTTAGTAATGTGGTCGAGTCGCAGTTTTTTAGTAGGGTAATTTTTAAAAAAAATGTGTGAACAGATTTTGCTCCCTTACATTTTCTTCTGGAATTTGACATTCACAAGAATTTTCGGTAAGAATAAAAAGTTGATCAGAATTTTTTTTCTTTAAAATGACTCATCAAGCATCAGTAAGTGCAGATTTGATGGAAAAACACAAATTTAGGAGTGAGAAAATTTTAAGATTTTGTGCAAAAACACTTTTATTGTGTATCAAGCTATGCAATAATATCGCGATAATTTCATGCAAGCTATACCATTTTCAAACGTTGCGCAAAAGTTACATTTTGAAATCGATTGCAGTTTCCCTTCGTAGTATGTGTAAAATAAAAAAATGGGATAAAAGAAAAATCATAGTCCTCATCGGGATTCGAACCCGAGACCTTGGACTCACTGGGCAGATGCTCTACCAGCTAAGCTATGAGGCACACTGGTATTCTCCCTCAGGTTTTCCCCCAAGACCTCTGACACTCTGGGCAAATGTTCTACCAGCTGAGCATAATGCACAGTGGTATACTCACTCAGGGTTTCCCCAAGACCTCCGACACTCTGGGCAGATGTTCTACCAGCTGAGCTATGAGGCACACTGGTATACTCCCTCAGGTTTCCCCAAGACCTCTGACACACCGGGCAGATGCTTTACCAGCTGAGCTATGAGGCTCAGTGGTATACTCCTTCAGGTTTTTCCCCAAGACCACTGACACACTGGGCAGATGCTCTACCAGCTGAGCTATAAGGCACAGTGGTATACTCACTCAGGTTTTCCCCCAAGACCTCAAACACATAAGGTAGATGCTCTACCAGTTGAGCTATGAGACACAGTGGTATACTTCCTCAGGTTTTTCCTAGGAACCCAATTTTTCGACACGGTGTTGCACAACTGACCGAAGTATGTTAATCTTGTGTTTAAATCAGGCTTGTGAATTTTTTCTTTGGACTTGTAGGAAAGTTTTAAATTGTGATGCTGTGGTCGCACACTTCAGATGTTTCCCACATGAAAATTACTAAGGAACTGCGTGTACAATTAATGTAGGAAATATATGGTGTCAAATGCAAGAAAAAAATGGATGGAAAAATATGTTCACATGTTTAACAAAAAATGGCCCTGTGACAGAGAAAATAGAAAAACAAAAGCGACTACCCAATTTTAAGGTAGGAATGGTAAGTACATGTATTCCATTTTACATAGATGTGATCTTGTGCCCTAGCTTACTTGTTTAAGGTTTTGAACAAATTTGAACAAAGTGACAATGTCGGTTTTTTCAAATATTGTATACTCAACAAAAAAGAAACGCACTACTGTCATCTGAAATTTTATGACATATTCATAAAAGTTACATAACACGTGTCTGGCAGACCCAACAAGGTCACAAGCCTAGACAATTGGTGCAGATGAAATTTACAATGCTTCACATGAATGGTGTGAAATATTGCTGCTCCGTGGTGGCTAATTTGCAGAATATTGGCAGTTGCAAAAATGTGCGTTTCTTTTTTTTGGCGAGTGTATTATGACAACTGTTCGTAAAGGTTATGCTGCTATAGGCCGTATCGAACAGCTGCCATCTTGTAGGGCAGTTTCTTTGTTCTGTAAGGACATGCATGGTTTTCGCATTTTGTGCTTGCATTGGTGACCAATTGAAACAACAAAAGTTGCCCTACAAAATGGCAGCTATCCGATACGGTCTATAGCAGTCACCCACTCACTGGGCCTCACAATTTTTCATAGTTGAAACAATTAAAAACAGAATGGTTTTTTTCTATCGTATGTGAACTTAAAATCTACGTGTACCAAAGGGTGTACCCAGTCAAATATGAATATCATGTGAAGAAAGTAGTTTCATATGTACGTTGTATTTTAGCACAGATATGTGATATGTGTGTCCTCTCATTATGGACTTTAAATGTAAGCTAACTTCATTTTTTAATTTTTTTTAGGTGTGCTAGACGAAAATGCCACCCTAGACCTCTTGGAAGGTCAAGTGTGCTGTGTTCCAGCTCTAAAAATAAAATATGGTGCAATACGACAAAATATTAGTATTGCCCGAATATGACTTTGGTATTTCAATGTTTGTATATAAAACGTATACATATTTATAGTTTTGCAGAAATTTAGATAGGCCTTTGGTTTTTGTTTTTGATTTTTTCTCGTTTTATTGCGGATTATTATTCCTGTACTATTAAACTAGATGCTGCCAACTTAGTGACTATGTGAATATGGGTAAGGCTTAAGTCGCACATTCCCGGTTTTGCGTCCCGATGGTGCTACGATTGGACTTCGTCGTTTATCCTAGTTGGACCGGTTTAGGGCCAAAACCGTGGTCGATCGTAGCACAGGGACACCGGGACTAACCGGGACGCAAAACCGGGAATGCGCGACAGGGCCAGTATGTGTGTGTGCCCGAATATTATTTGACAACGCAATATTGTTTGTATTCGTGTTCTCCTAAAGATTCTTCGCTCGCTGTCAAAGTACTACGATATTGAAAATTGTTTTCAATTTTACCAGTACTGTATTTTCTAGCGGCATTTGGCTGCCACGACAAATCATATGTAATGCTGCCGTGAAATAAGATTGTCTTAAGGTCCGTAATACAGGATTGGCAATGTCCCTAAATTTTAATCAACCATTTGGACAGGGAAACCTTACTCAAATGGAAGATAGAAGTGGTTTCAATTGTCCAATGCAATGATTCTTGCAAGATATTAAATATGAATTTATTTAAATGTGTGTGCACACACATTGTGTTACAAGGGCGCCCTCATGTAAAAGAGAGTTGGCCCCTGACTACCATTGCATTATGGCTGTGTTGTCCATGCAGTATCACCATGGAACCAGCCTAAATAGGACGGCAGCTTCATACAATTTCTTGAAAGCCATGGACACTTTTTTTTCTTTTCTCGAAATGTAGATGAGGTACTCAACTTTTTTTTTGGGACAGAAAAAGTTCATGTGTTGTTTACCGTTGCTATCAACACTTTGAGCAAGGTTTTTCTTGTCAACTCGTGAAGTAAAATTTTGGGTCATTGCAAATGATACTTAAATAGAGCGACCAGAAGCGTTTTCATTGGACTTTTTTCCCACAAGTTGACAAATTCAAGGTCGTATTTTATTCTCAGTATTCTGTTTACTCTTTTTGGTCAGACTCGAGTTGGGAAAGGCTCAAGTCCAAGTCAAGTCATTTGTTCCAGTGACTCAAGTCCATATTAATTCGGCAAAAATGAAGACTCGAGTTAGTTGCATACTCAAGTTGCAGACTCGAGTCAAATCCTTAAATTCAAATCGCAAACTATTCAAACAAATTTTGGATGAAAGTATTATATTATACAGGTAAAACCCCAGTCCACCGAAAAGTATCGAATTTAATATTGGTTGTCTACCTCACCAGAGCAAGGTATTTCTGTCGTACAACTTCAGAAGGGGCCAATTTTACAAGACTGTTACAAAAGCCAATGATGAAATGCCCAGTTAGTCTCGACAAATGACAGGTATTATCCTATAATTTTTTTCTTGAAGGAGCTTGTCCAGATTTTTCCAGAAATAAATTTCATTCTAACCTAACAATCATACTAAATGCCTCCCCAAAATACTACCCATAGGAAGAAAACTGGAAATTTGCAATCTCCAATTTGGATGTGGAAGCAAAAAGGTTGGTGTAATTACTGCACTGCTTTACGGAACCAGATAAATTAGTTTACAAAACACTTTAATGGTAATGAGAAAAATTGACAAATGATATGGTATCAAAATCTCAAAAACTCTAAAAAGTTTGCTAGGATAGGGCGACAATTTGGTGTCGCCCTTTTTTTTTTCTTCTTTTTAAAAAAAACATTTTTAAAGGTCAAAAACAATTTTTTTTAAAATCGAGAACCATTTTTATTAGGTCTAGAACCGTCTCTCTTAGGTCTGTAACCATTTTTGGAAGCTTCGGGTAGAGAAATTTGGTGTCAATTTGAGTGACTCTTCCCGAAATTTCGGTGGTCCCCGGGGAAAGGCTTCCTCAATTGTCGCCCTATTGCCGCATCCAGAGTTCTTACAACACCTATGGGAAAAAAATATGATCTGGACACGCTCCTTTAGCAGTGGATAATTTAACTCATAAACTCACTAAGTGTTAAGCCTGCCGCACACCTTTGCGATTTACCAGATAATCGGATCATCGGACCACTTACCGGAAAGGTGTGCGCTGAAACAATTCGGGCCGGTTTGACCGCACACCATAGACCGGAGCAAATCAAACTTGTTTGATTTTTCCGGATCCGATGGTCCGGTAAATCGCAAAGGTGTGCGGCGGGCTTTAAATACAAGCTCTTATGAAATTGGCCCCTTTATAGAGAACCAGAAGCAGTTAATAAGCCTGCTACAGAAATGAATTTTAATTTTGTTAGATTGAAAGTTTTTTTTCTTTTTACCAACAGAGTACTGAATTGTCAATTTTCATTGTAACAAGGTTGTACTGTTTATTACATTATAGTACTGTTTATTACATTATAGTACTGTTTATTACATTATAGTACTGTGCCCAACTTCATGGACCTTCTTAGCAGGAAATAATACTGTACTGCTTAGCAAAGATTGACAGAGTACCGGTCTAAAGTAATCAGATGACATGAGATTTCAGCTGGTTACCTGTTTCTCCTAAGGACAATTCTTCTGTGAAAAGCATTTCTGTAAACCAGGGGGCCAATTTCATGGCGCTGTATAGCACATAATTTCTTTGCTTAATGTAAAATGTGTTACAAGCCAAACGTTGTACATGTATGTCAAATCGTGTTTTTAGAAACAGTAGCAAAATATGATTTTGTCTGGCAACCCATTTTTGCAATACGTCAAATAGATTCTGTGCTAAGCAAATTTTTTCATGGACGTGCTAAGCACAGAAATTTTCTTAGCACAGAATTGATTTGCCTAAATATGCAAAAATGGGTTACCAGCCAAAATTCACCTACATTGCATAAAACACAAGTTAACTTAATTTTGGCTGGTAGCCCATCTTTTACAAAGCAATTAAATTTTGTGCTAAGCATAAAACAGGTTCCAAACAGGCTAATTTCTGAGACATTTTCAAAAAGTCAATATTTGGCCAATTGAGAGAATTTACTGGACTAACCCCTTATGAAATTTATCATTTTTGGCCAAACAATTTATGATTTAGATTTTCTTCAAAATTGCAGGAAATGTTGCTTTATATAGATAATATTTCTTGAATTTGACCTATATGTAGACTGCTCACCCCGGTAATGAAATATTGGCTTGTGTATTTCTATGTCCTGTATTCTCAGTACCAGACTTGGTCAGAAGTTGATATTTTTAAAAAGTAATATTAATGAAGAATATTTTGTCAAACGATAGTTTGGTCTCATGCCAAACTATTGTTATATCTTTCAAGCATTTATAAGCAAATTTTAATTGTCCTCCGAGTCAGTTCTGTCAAATTTAACCTGGTGTTTGGCAAGGTACTAGCCACATTTTTGCAACAAAGCTGGCATCATTGACGCCATATAACATGGATAGACATCTGCTCTGTTTGAGTCCGAGTCTAGAGTCATTAGCCTTGAGTCCGAGTCTCGAGTCACTTGTTCACCAAATTAATGAAACTGAATCTGCTAAATTTCATTCACACAATGTGAGATGATGACATGCTCGTGTGCTCCTTGGTAGTGCAGTGTACATATTCACGTATCTTACTGCGTTTTTTCTCAACAATCCTGCATTAAGCACGTGAATATATATCTTTTTTCTTTATTTTAAATATGTGACTCGTGAGTCACAAGTCACCATGTTTGAGTCCGAGTCATCATGGTCAAATCTGACTCATTTTCCAATGTGAGTCGAGTCTGAGTCACAAAAATTGTGACTCGCGTCCGAGTCCTGGACTCAAGTCGTACAGCAACATTACATCACACCCAAAGTTTTGAAAAACCTATGCAGTGCATCCATGTGATAACAAAGATGGCGACGATTTGATCAGTCCACAGATATATGAAGGTCAATGCTTGGAATATGTACCTTTCAATCGGCAGTTTTTACTATTTCATAGAACTGGTTCAGGGACATTTTGAAAACTGCTTATACGTGAAGCCATGACAAGGGTAGTCACATTGTCGTCATGCGTCGCTCACGAGTGGATCTATTGTCACATATTTAAATGTGAAACCTGCCTCCTGTCATGGCCGCCGGTGCAAACATTCTACATGTAATTATATTTCATGCTACATGTTTTTAAAATGTGTATTAAATGCTGTATGAACTATGCCAAATTTAATCTTGACAAAAGAAATTGTAACTAGGTAATGTAATTTAGTTCTTTCTCAAAAACCTGTGGACAGTATTGCCTATTTGTGGATTATGAAAAAAACATGGTATTTGAAATTTAAATATAGTTCGTAGACTCGACTGGAGATGTAGTGATAAAAATTGGATATCACATTCAAATTTCCTTATAAATGGTGAGCCAGTGCTAAAAGAAATTTATGGTGTTGGATATTTTATTACATATGCAAGTCTTTTTGGCCAACATTTCCATTTTTGTTAGGAATTAGCTTAGAAAACAGCCAAATTATTTTCCAAACGTGCTAAATTATCATAAGGAGTCATTTCTGAGACATTTTCAAAAAAGTAAATTTTTTTGCCAATTTTGAGAAATCACTGGACTAACCACTTAAAAAATTTATCATTTTTGGCCAAAAATTAGATTTCCTTAAAAATTGCAGGAAATGTTGCTGAGAACCCATAGATGATATTCTTTGAATTTGACCTGGACTGCTCACCCAGGGAATGAAATATGAAATTTGGAAAATTTCAGATTGAGGAAAAATTTCATTTTTTGCCAAACAAGCTAAAATTTCAGTAGGAATCATTTCTAAGATGTTTTCCAAAAAGTAAATTTTTGGCAAATTGAGAAAAATCACTAGACTAACCCTTATGAAATTTATCATTTTTGGCTAAAAATGTTACGATTTAGATTTTTTTTCAAAATTGCAAGAAATGTTGCCTAGAATCCATAGATGATATTTCTTGAATTTGACCTCGACTGCTCACCCAGGTAATGAAATATGAAATTTTGAAAATTTCAGATTGAGGAAAAGGGTCATTTTCCATTTTCTAGGAATTAACTTGGAAAATTGCCAAAAACCGGTTCCAAACAGGCTAAAATTTCGGTAGGAGTCATTTTTGAGACATTTCCCCAAACATTTTTTTTTTTGGCCAATTGAGAAAATTCACTGAACTACATGTATCAAATTTATCATTTTTGGCAAAAACATTTTATAATTTAGATTTTCTTCAAGATTGCAGGAAATATTGCTTAGAACCCATAGATGATCAGGGTTCGACCTACCCCTAGAACTATGGGGGATATAGTATCTGTATCCCCCATAGGTAATGTTGTTTTTTCTAATATGGCGGCGCCTGACCGAAACGTTTTCGGCTAGCGCAATAATCCGCTGCCCAATCGCCACCAAACTCCGTCTGATAGTTCTTGAGACACTCACCTTGCGTGTGTCTACGGAATTTCGGTACCATTTGTCCACTAAATTTTATGCATGATCGAGGGTTAGGGTTGCCGGAACTGCTGGGATTTTGTTTTGTCAACACTATTATGCAACACACGCCGTAAATATCGGCACTGCGAGTACGTCCGTCCTCGATAGACTTGATGTCAAGTCTGTAACTAGACCGGTTGTTTCGTAAACGGCAGTAGCGTAGTCGTGAATGGACTGGGAACAAGTCTAATCGACCTCTAGTTAACAGGTACTATTTATAACAACGACTGTTGCGTGTGGGGATTATAGGCGTCAGACGGACCAAATACGACTGTTTAGAGACTTGACCTCAAGTCTACACCATAGGCTACGCGACGAATGAAGGTCAGAAATAAAGGTTATGGGGCCTGCAAGGGTGACTCGCCGTTAAAGGAGCGTGTTCAGTAAAAAGTGGGTTTTGTTTGTCTGTTTTAACTTAGCAATGAAAATAGCTCCCAAAAATAATATCGACGAGGAAAACAATTCAATGCAATCCCCAGTTTGGATGTGGAAGCTTTATGAAATTGCTCATGGTAGCCACAGACCTTTGTGGATGTGGAAGCAAAAAGGTTAATTACTAGTTGCACTTTTCTAAAGAACCAGATATATTATTGTGCAAAACATCGGTCTTTTTCCGGCAATATATACGGATTGAGAACGCGAAATTTCAGAATGGTCATGAGAAAAATATGAAAAATTATATGGTATCAAAATTTCAACCCCTATTGGGGTGGGCGACCCATTTTTCCCATGGAAATTGATATTTTGATATTTTATTGTCTGTCAAATTTTTCTCGTTACCATAACTTAAGAAATTTCACGTTCTCAAATATCTGTATATATTTTAAGGATATCGCCGGAAATAGATCGACCGATGTTTTGCAAAATAATTTATCTGGTTCCAAACGTAATTCACCTTTTTACTTCCACATCCAAACTGGGGATTGCCTTAAAAAAAAATTCCCCGTCGATATTATTGTTGGGAGGTATTGTATGATTGCTAAGTTAAAACAGACAAACAAAACCCATTTTTTACTGAAAACTTTCCTTTAACGGCGAGTCACCCTTGCGGGTGACCTTCATCCGGCGCGTAGCCTGGTGTGGTATGGTTTATTCAATTATGTCACGCCTAAATAAACAACCCTAAACCCTAACCCTGAACCCTAACCTATTATATAGTCTCCTCTCAAGACGCTAAAAAGGTACAAACCCCATTGTTCTCCCCTCGCAGTGGTGTAAAAAAAAATTAAGCGACCGGGCCATAACACTTAATCCTGAGCTAGGGGTCGAACACCGTGACCGTTGGAAAAATTACCATTTCAAAAGCACAGGAACACGGTTTAGTGATTTTTAGTGTAGAACCATTGCCTAGGCAACTAACAACTACACTATATCCAGCACGTACGATATGTGACAAACGGATCCCACCCCTTCCCCCACCCCCACCCCCACCCCTCTCCGAGCTCCCCTTATATTAACACGTACTCCCTTCCCTTCTGTTAACACACACACTCCCCTAAAAACAAAGGAATTCCTTGGATGTTTGAGACACAATGGGGGAACAATGGTAGGGGGAGGGGCATACCCTCTGCCACATCGTGCTGCATATACATTCCTAAGATGTTTAAATAACGATAGGAACAGGTGTACTCTCAGCTGCTATGTGGGCGTCTGCTTGGGCGATTCCACGCTGGAGTCGAGTAGAATCGATTCCACTTTAAAAATCTGAGTCACTATTCCAAATTTTCAGGAATCGATTCCTTTTATCTAGATTCGATCCCCAGTGATAGGTTGCCGAATGCCGATTCTTAGAAATTCCGGAACCAAAATACACGGGTTTTGCCGTCTTCCTTTCGCAAGGGTCTTTGCCGAGTTTCCGGTGTGCAGCAAAGACTCAAGTTTTTGCGAAAGGAAGATGGGGACGGGTTTTGCAAGAATACTCGGCTTGGTTCTGATATCATATCATAAACGTTCAGTACCGCTCAGTGCCACTTATGGAATCGATTCCGGGTAGCTAGAATTGCGATCGATTGGAATCGGAATCGATTCCAAAAATGCTGTCCAGAGTCGCCCAAGCCCGCGTTTCCATTCTTCGGTTACGTAACCATGCACCGCATTCCGGACGCAATGAACCGTGGAAGCAGCAGGTAGATTTTGCAACAGACGAACTGCCGACGGCCGGTCAAGATGCTGGTGATGATACGGGACGTCCTCGACAATCTACGCTCGTGGGATTTTTAGGTACGTAAACTACGATTGTAACGGTTATCCTATTCCTATGTTTTCATGCTATGTGGGAATGGTAAAGATTAAAGTTTTTGTGGGTCTTTTACCTACTCGACATGCTTGAAGAAGGGAAAAGTAGTTATGTGGGGTTCGGGATTTAAAATACGTGGGTTGAGTTAGACCAACTGTTCCTTGCTCTATGGTTAGACCATACTAGTCAGCAAGGAACAGTTCCTTGCTCTATGGTTAGACAAGCTTAGGTTACCTCGGCTCGAATTTTTTCATGTGGTAATCTCTAAAACTAAAAGATTAGGCTACCACATGAACAATTTCGAGCCGAGGTAACCTTGTCTAGGGTTGAGTGAAATGAACTTGTTATGATTCCTTGCTTATAATGGGGCTTAATCAAGTAACCATCCTTCTAATCTGATTGTTGTTTTCGCTTTCAGGATGGAGTCGTGTACTACCGTATGACGGCGGCTTCATGGAAAAGGTAAATTGCGGATCTGTTAAAACTCTTAATTGGAAGAAATTCCTGACAGATTTTACTTTAATACCTGCACTTTCAACTCTTTGTACAAGTCTTATGGACTTCATTAACAAAATTAAGGTTTTTTGTTATTTTATTCGTTTAGGTTGAACAATTAAGATGTTACGGAAATTACCTCCTGGAATCAATAGATAATCCAATTTTAAGATATACTTCCCACTTGCACTTTTGTCGGAAATGTTGCATTTCTGAGATAAATAAATAATAAAACTACCGGTACTGCAGAGAGTAAGACAAAATCACAGCGAGTAAGCGCGACAATAGAGGCCGCTGCATGCAAGCGTACATGGTTCATCTTGTGCACCAACTAAATGCAATTTTTGAAGAAGAAAATGTCATTTTTCTTTAGAAAAGCAACATTTGCGACAAAATTGCATGTGTAAACTGGAAAGTATATCTTATAATTGGATTATCTGTTGATTCCAAGAGGTAATTTCCTTTAAATCTTTGTTCAACCTTTTTTTTATTCAGGCTAAAATAATATTTTCACAACAAAATTTCACTTTTTTAGCGGAAGATGAGCTGTATGAATGAAATAATGCAGGTATTTAAGTAAAATAGGAAAGAATTCTGTTTACTGGCTGCCACTTATTCTCCTTATGACTTAATAACCATCAAAATATTTGAAAGGGAAGTGAATTGTGCAGTAACAAACATTCAAAAATTTTCTTGAAAATACTGCCCTGTTCCATAGGTTTAACACACGGCGTCTCAGTGGCAACCAGTGAACGGAATTCATACCAAAACAAATTCTGATCATCTTCTCAACTTTTACCGAAACATGAATTTTATAGTGGATAGTGTAATTTTGGAAAGAATTTACAAGTCGGACATCACATAAGCTTTCCTGCACTAAACCCATCGAACAACTGGGAATAATTCCCGGTATTTTTTCCCTTATACATTGAAAATACATTGCGTAAGCGCGACATAAGTTATTTTAAAGGAAAACAATTCTGATTAACTTCTCAACTCTTAACTAGAATTCTCTTATTTAATCCACATAGGAACAATTAAAACTAGACCTGTGTTCGTTCTTGACAACGAACACATGGCTGTTCCCCTCCTTTTTATAAACATATGTGGTGTTCGGGATGACCTTTGTTAGTGATTGTATATGAAGAAATCACGATCGTATGTCAAACGGTTGAGTTTTTATCGATTTTTAAATATTGAATATTATTACATGCCACTTTAATCTGACATGTAGGGAAGGTCAAAGGTGTTGCTATATGTTTGGATACCCCACCCTAGTCGAAGTGTAACACAGTTGACCCCATCGTGATATATTGTACCCCTTTCAAATGGCAAGGCAAAATCTGTTTAACCAATAGGAAACGAGGTCAAAGGTCAAGCCATGTGCGCATCTTAAAGACATTTGTTAGTGATCGTATATGCAGAAGGAATCAAATTTGTAGGTCAAACGGTAGATTTTTTATTGATTTTTGAATATTTAATTACGTAATCATCTTGTCGCTAGAGGGCGCTATTTCGTACGATGACGTCATCACTTATATTTTTGGAAAGCTTAAGGGCCTCTGATAATAATACCATTGACCCCATCTCAATACCTCCTACCACTTTCAAACTAAGGGCCACTTCCGGTTTCGACCGGAAGTGAGCAAGGTCAAAGGTCACGACCATATTTTTTGGATACACCACCCTAGGTCGAAGTGTAATACAGTTGACCACATCCAGATATCTTGTACCACTTTCAAATGGAAAGGCAAAATCTGTTTGACGAATAGGAAACGAGGTCCAAGGTCAAGGGGTGTGCGCATCTCAAAGACCCTTGTTAGTCATCGTATATGGCGAAGGAATCAAGATCGTATGTCAAACGGTTGATTTTTTAATGATTTTTGAATATTTAATTTATTAAACTTCATGCCCCTTTAATCTGACACGTGATGACGTCATAATGACGTCATTAGTACTGTGCACAACTTTACATAGTGACCAATGTCCATGTGAAGTTTGAAGTCAATCATGAATGTGCAAGTGCCCGAAAAAGCGTCTGAAAAAAGTGGAAGAAGAAAAAGAAAAACTAGACCTGTGTTCGTTCTTGACAACGAACACATGGCTGTTCCCCTCCTTTTTATAAACATATATTGTGTTCAGGATGACCTTTGTAAGTGATCGTATATGAAGAAATCACGATCCTAGGTCAAACGGTTGAGTTTTTATCGATTTTTAAATATTGAATATTATTACATGCCCCTTTAATCTGACATGTACAGGTCAAAGGTGTTGCTATATGTTTGGATACCCCACCCTAGTCGAAGTGTAACACAGTTGACCCCATCGTGATATATTGTACCCCTTTCAAATGGCAAGGCAAAATCTGTTAGACCAATAGGAAACGAGGTCAAAGGTCACGACCATATTATTTGGATACACCACCCTAGGTCCAAGTGTAATACAGTTGACCACATGCAGATATATTGTACCACTTTCAAATGGCAAGGCAAAATCTGTTAGACCAATAGGAAATGAGGTCAAAGGTCACGACCATATTTTTTGGATACACCACCCTAGGTCCAAGTGTAATACAGTTGACCACATGCGGATATCTTGTACCACTTTCAAATGGCAAGGCAAAATCTGTTAGACCAATAGGAAACGAGGTCAAAGGTCACGACCCTATTTTGTTGATACACCACCCTAGGTCCAAGTGTAATACAGTTGACCACATCCAGATATCTTGTACCACTTTCAAATGGCAAGGCAAAATCTGTTTGACTAATAGGAAACGAGGTCCAAGGTCAAGGGGTGTTTCCATCTCAAAGACCCTTGTTAGTCATCGTATATGGCGAAGGAATCAAGATCGTAGGTCAAACGGTTGATTTTTTAATGATTTTTGAATATTTAATTGATTAAACTTCATGCACCTTTAATCTGACACGTGATGACGTCATCATGACGTCATTAGTACTGTGCACAACTTAACATAGTGACCAATGTCCATGTGAAGTTTGAAGTCAACCATCAATGTGCAATGTTCCTGTTTCCTTGGAGTGCACAGTCAATAAGACGCCTGTGTATACGCGAAATAATCATTCTCAAGTTTCCTCGCAGTGCACAGTCAATAGGCCATTGCCTGTGTACATCCAAAATACGTATTATCCCGTTTCCTCGAAGTACACAGTCAATGGGCCATTGCCTGTGTTCCACCCAAATACGTATTTTCATGTTTCCTCGCAGTGCACAGTCAATAGGCCATTGCCTGTGTACAACCAAAATACCTATTATCCCGTTCCCTCGAAGTACACAGTCAATGGGCCATTGCCTGTGTACAACCAAAATACGTATTATCTCGTTTCCTCGAAGTACACAGTCAATGGGCATTGCCTGTGTACAACCAAAATACGTATTTTCATGTTTCCTCGCAGTGCACAGTCAATAGGCATTTTGCCTGTATACAAACAAAATACGTATTTTCCCGTTTCCTCGAAGTACACAGTCAATGGGCATTGCCCGTGTACAAGCAAAATACGTATTTGCATGTTTCCTCGAAGTGCACAGTCAATATGCCATTGCCTGTGTACAAGCAAAATACTTAGTTTCCCGTTTCCTCGCAGTGCACATAGGCCATTGCCTGTGTACAAACAAATTACGTATTTTCCCGTTTCCTCGAAGTACACAGTCAATGGGCATTGCCCGTGTACAAGCAAAATACGTATTTGCATGTTTCCTCGAAGTGCACAGTCAATATGCCATTGCCTGTGTACAAGCAAAATACTTAGTTTCCCGTTTCCTCGCAGTGCACATAGGCCATTGCCTGTGTACAAACAAATTACGTATTTTCCCGTTTCCTCGAAGTACACAGTCAATGGGCATTGCCTGTGTACAAGCAAAATACGTATTTTCATGTTTCCTCGATGTGCACAGTCAATAGGCCATTGCCTGTGTACAAGCAAAACACTTAGTTTCCCGTTTCCTCGCAGTACACAGTCAATAGGCCATTGCCTGTGTACAACCAAAATACGTATTTTCATGTTTCCTCGAAGTGCACAGTCAATAGGCCATTGCTTGTGTACAAGTGAAATACTCAATTTCGCGTTTCCCTATTAGTAGTGCACAGTCTATATAGCCCATTCCGGTTTCAACCGGACGTGAGCAAGGTCAAAGGTCACCGCCATATTTTTTGGATACCCCACCCTAGTCGAAGTGTAATACAGTTGACCACATGGAGATATCTTGTACCACTTTCAAATGGCAAGGTAAAATCTGTTAGACCAATAGGAAACGAGGTCAAAGGTCAAGCCCTGTGCGCATCTTAAAGACATTTGTTAGTGATCGTATATGCCACAGGAATCAATATCGTAGGTCAAACAGTTGATTTTTTATTGATTTTTGAATATTTAATTACGTAATCATCTTGTCGGTAGAGGGCGCTATTTCGTACGATGACGTCATCACTTATATTTTTGGAAAGCTTAAGGGCCTCTGGTAATAACACCATTGACCCCATCTCAATACCTCCTTTCACTTTCAAACTAAGGGCCACTTCCGGTTTCGACCGGAAGTGAGCAAGGTCAAAGGTCACCAACATATTTTTTAGATACCCCACCCTCGTCGAAGTGTAACACAAGTGACTTTGTCCAAATATCTTGCACCACTTTCAAATGGCAAGGCAAAATCTGTTTGACCAATAGGAAACGAGGTCAAAGGTCAATGCGTGTGCGCATCTTAAAGACTTTTGTTAGTCATCGTATATGGCGAAGGAATCAAGATCGTAGGTCAAACGGTTGATTTGTTATTGATTTTTGAATATTTAATTTATTAAACTTCATGCGCCTTTAATCTGACACGTGATGACGTCATCATTACGTCATTAGTACTGTGCACAACTTCACATAGTGACCAATGTCCATGTGAAGTTTGAAGTCAATCATCAATGTGCAAGTGTCCGAAATAGCGTCTGAAAAAAGTGGAAGAAGTAAAAGAATAAACTAGACCTGTGTTCGTTCTTGACAACGAACACATGGCTGTTCCCTTCCTTTTTATGAACATGTGTGGTGTTCGAGACGACCTATTATCACCTATGTTGTTATATTTAACTATTTAATCATCTTGTCCCAAGAGAGCGCTATTTTATACGATGACGTCATCACTCACATTTTGGAAAGCTTGAGGCCCTTTGACATTAACACCCTTGACCCAGTATTTATACCCTCTACCATTTTCACACTAAAGGCCACTTCCCGTTTCGACCGGAAGTGAGCAAGGTCAAAGGTCATCAACCTATTTTTTAGATACCCCACCCTAGTTGAAGTGTAACACAACTGACCTCGTCCAAATATCTTGCACCACTTTCAAATGGCAAGGCAAGATCTGTTTGACCAATAGGAAACGAGGTCAAGGGTCAAGGCGTGTGCACATTTTAAAGACCTTTGTTAGTCATCGTATATGGCGAAGGAATCAAGATCGTAGGTCAAACGGTTGATTTTGTATTGATTTTTTAATGTCTAATTTATTAAACATCATGCCCCTTTAATCTGACACGTGATGACGTCATCATAACGTAATCAGTTAAAGACCTTTGTTAGTTATTGTATATGGCGCAGGAATCAAGATAGTAGCTAAAATGGTTGATTTCTTACGGATTTTTTATATCCCATTTATTTTATTTGATGCCCCTTTAATCTGACACGTGATGACGTCATTAGTGAAAGACCTTTGTTAGTGATCATATTTGGCGCAGGAATCAAGATCGTAGCTTTTTTATTGATTTTTTTATTGATTTTTTTATATTTCATTTATCTGTTTTCATGCCCCTTTAATCTGACATGTGATGACGTCGTCCTGACGTCATAATTTAAAGACATTTATTAGTGATCGTATATGGCGCAGGAATGAAGATCATAGCTCAAACGGTTGATTTGTTATTGATTTTTGAACATTTAATTTTATCAAATACCCCTTTAATCTAACACATTGAGCAAGGTCAAAGGTCGCCACCATATTTTTTGGATACCCCACCCTAGTCGAAGTGTAACACAATTGACCCCGTCCAAATATCTTGTACCACTTTCAAATGGCAAGGCAAAATCTGTTTGACCAATAGGAAACAAGGTCAAAGGTCAAGGCGTGTGCGCATCTTAAAGACATTTGTTAGTCATCATATATGGCGAAGGAATCAAGATCGTAGGTCAAACCGTTGATTTTTTATTGATTTTTGAATATTTAATTTATTAAACTTCATGCGCCTTTAATCTGACACGTGATGACGTCATCATTACGTCATTAGTACTGTGCACTAATTCACATAGTGACCAATGTCCATGTGAAGTTTGAAGTCAATCATGAATGTGCAAGTGTCCGAAATAGCGTCTGAAAAAAGTGGAAGAAGGAAAAGAATAAAAAACTAGACCTGTGTTCGTTCTTGACAACGAACACATGGCTGTTCCCCTCCTTTTTATGAACATAAAAAGTGTTCGAGACGACCTATTATCACCTATATTGTTATATTGAACTATTTAATCATCTTGTCCCTAGAGGGCGCTATTTTATACGATGACGTCATCACTCATATTTTGGAAAGCTTGACATTAACACCTTTGACCCCATATTTATACACTCTACCATTTCCACACTAAGGACCACTTCCGGTTTCGACCGCAAGTGAGCAAGGTCAAAGGTCACGGCCATATTTTTTGGATACCCCACCCTAGTCGAAGTGTAACACAATTGACCCCGTCCAAATATCTTGTACCACTTTCAAATGGTAAGGCAAAATCTGTTAGACCAATAGGAAACGAGGTCAAAGGTCACGACCATATTTTTTGGATACACCACCCTAGGTCGAAGTGTAATACAGTTGACCACATGCAGATATCTTGTACCACTTTCAAATGGCAAGGCAAAATCTGTTAGACCAATAGGAAACGAGGTCAAAGGTCACGACCATATTTTTTGGATACACCACCCTAGGTCCAAGTGTAATACAGTTGACCACATGCAGATATCTTGTACCACTTTCAAATGGCAAGGCAAAATCTGTTAGACCAATAGGAAACGAGGTCCAAGGTCAATGGGTGTGCGCATCTCAAAGACCCTTGTTAGTCATCGTATATGGCGAAGGAATCAAGATCGTAGGTCAAACGGTTGATTTTTTAATGATTTTTGAATATTTAATTTATTAAACTTCATGCCCCTTTAATCTGACACGTGATGACGTCATCATGACGTCATTAGTACTGTGCACAACTTCACATAGTGACCAATGTCCATGTGAAGTTTGAAGTCAATCATCAATGTGCAAGTGTCCGAAATAGCGTCTGAAAAAAGTGGAAGAAGTAAAAGAATAAAAAAAAAAAAAAAAAAAAAAAAAATAGACCTGTGTTCGTTCTTGACAACGAACACATGGCTGTTCCCCTCCTTTTTATAAACATATATGGTGTTCGGGATGACCTTTGTTAGTGATCGTATATGAATAAATCACGATCGTAGGTCAAACGGTTGAGTTTTTATCGATTTTTAAATATTGAATATTATTACATGCCCCTTTAATCTGACATGTAGGGAAGGTTAAAGGTGTTGCTATATGTTTGGATACCTTACCCTAGGTCGAAGTGTAATACAGTTGACCACATCCAGATATCTTGTACCACTTTCAAATGGAAAGGCAAAATCTGTTAGACCAATAGGAAACGAGGTCAAAGGTCACGACCATATTTTTTGGATACACCAACCTAGGTCGAAGTATAATACAGTTGACCACATCCAGATATCTTGTACCACTTTCAAATGGCAAGGCAAAATCTGTTTGACCAATAGGAAACGAGGTCCAAGGTCAAGGGGTGTGCGCATCTCAAAGACCCTTGTTAGTCATCGTATATGGCGATGGAATCAAGATCGTAGGTCAAACGGTTGATTTTTTATTGATTTTCCAATATTTAATTACGTAATCATCTTGTCGCTAGAGGGCGCTATTTCGTACAATGACGTCATCACTTATAATTTTGGAAAGCTTAAGGGCCTCTGATAATAACACCATTGACCCCATCTCAATACCTCCTACCACTTTCAAACTGAGGGCCACTTCCGGTTTCGACCGGAAGTGAGCAAGGTCAAAGGTCACGACCATATTTTTTGGATACACCACACTAGGTCTAAGTGTAATACAGTTGACCACATGCAGATATCTTGTACCACTTTCAAATGGCAAGGCAAAATCTGTTAGACCAATAGGAAACGAGGTCAAAGGTCACGACCATATTTTTTGGATACACCACCCTAGGTCTAAGTGTAATACAGTTGACCACATGCAGATGTCTTGTACCACTTTCAAATGGCAAGGCAAAATCTGTTAGACCAATAGGAAACGAGGTCAAAGGTCAAGGGGTGTGCGCATCTCAAAGACCCTTGTTAGTCATCGTATATGGCGAAGGAATCAAGATCGTAGGTCAAACGGTTGATTTGTTAATGATTTTTGAATATTTAATTTATTAAACTTCATGCCCCTTTAATCTGACACGTGATGACGTCATCATGACGTCATTAGTACTGTGCACAACTTCACATAGTGACCAATGTCCATGTGAAGTTTGAAGTCAATCATGAATGTGCAAGTGCCCGAAAAAGCGTCTGAAAAAAGTGGAAGAAGGAAAAGAAAAAAAACTAGAAATGTGTTCGTTGAAAACGAACACATGGCTGTTCCCCTCCTTTTTATAAACATATGTGGTGTTCGGGATGACCTTTGTTAGTGATCGTATATGAATAAATCACGATCGTAGGTCAAACGGTTGAGTTTTTATCTATTTTTAAATATTGAATATTATTACATGCCCCTTTAATCTGACATGTGGGGAAGGTCAAAGGTGTTGCTATATGTTTGGATACCCCACCCTAGTCGAAGTGTAACACAGTTGACCACATCGTGGTATATTGTACCCCTTTCAAATGGCAAGGCAAAATCTGTTTGACCAATAGGAAACGAGGTCAAAGGTCAAGCCCTGTGCGCATCTTAAAGACATTTGTTAGTGATCGTATATGCCACAGGAATCAAGATCGTAGGTCAAACAGTTGATTTTTTATTGATTTTTGAATATTTAATTACGTAATCATCTTGTCGGTAGAGGGCGCTATTTCGTACGATGACGTCATCACTTATATTTTTGGAAAGCTTAAGGGCCTCTGATAATAACACCATTGACCCCATCTCAATACCTCCTACCACTTTCAAACTAAGGGCCACTTCCGGTTTCGACCGGAAGTGAGCAAGGTCAAAGGTCACAAAAATATTTTTTAGATACCCCACCCTAGTCGAAGTGTAACACAAGTGACTTTGTCCAAATATCTTACACCACTTTCAAATTGCAAGGCAAAATCTGTTTGACCAATAGGAAACGAGGTCAAAGGTCAAGGCGTGTGCGCATCTCAAAGACCCTTGTTAGTCATCGTATATGGCGAAGGAATCAAGATCGTAGATCAAACGGTTGATTTTTTATTGATTTTTGAATATTTAATTTATTAAACTTCATACCCCTTTAATCTGACACGTGATGACGTCATGATTACGTCATTAGTACTATGCACTACTTCACATAGTGACCAATGTCCATGTGAAGTTTGAAGTCAATCATCAATGTGCAAGTGCCCGAAATAGCGTCTGAAAAAAATGGAAGAAGGAAAATAAAAAAAATAAAAATAAAACTAGAAATGTGTTCGTTGAAAACGAACACATGGCTGTTCCCCTCCTTTTTATAAACATATGTGGTGTTCGGGATGACCTTTGTTAGTGATTGTATATGAATAAATCACGATCGTATGTCAAACGGTTGAGTTTTTATCGATTTTTAAATATTGAATATTATTACATGCCACTTTAATCTGACATGTAGGGAAGGTCAAAGGTGTTGCTATATGTTTGGATACCCCACCCTAGTCGAAGTGTAACACAGTTGACCCCATCGTGATATATTGTACCCCTTTCAAATGGCAAGGCAAAATCTGTTTGACCAATAGGAAACGAGGTCAAAGGTCAAGCCATGTGCGCATCTTAAAGACATTTGTTAGTGATCGTATATGCAGAAGGAATCAAATTTGTAGGTCAAACGGTAGATTTTTTATTGATTTTTGAATATTTAATTACGTAATCATCTTGTCGCTAGAGGGCGCTATTTCCTACGATGACGTCATCACTTATATTTTTGGAAAGCTTAAGGGCCTCTGGTAATAACACCATTGACCCTATCTCAATACCTCCTTTCACTTTCAAACTAAGGGCCACTTCCGGTTTCGACCGGAAGTGAGCAAGGTCAAAGGTCACGGCCATATTTTTTGGATACACCACCCTAGGTCCAAGTGTAATACAGTTGACCACATCCAGATATCTTGTACCACTTTCAAATGGCAAGGCAAAATCTGTTAGACCAATAGGAAACGAGGTCAAAGGTCAAGCCCTGTGCGCATCTTAAAGACATTTGTTAGTGATCGTATATGCCACAGGAATCAAGATCGTAGGTCAAACAGTTGATTTTTTATTGATTTTTGAATATTTAATTACGTAATCATCTTGTCGGTAGAGGGCGCTATTTCGTACGATGACGTCATCACTTATATTTTTGGAAAGCTTAAGGGCCTCTGGTAATAACACCATTGACCCCATCTCAATACCTCCTTTCACTTTCAAACTAAGGGCCACTTCCGGTTTCGACCGGAAGTGAGCAAGGTCAAAGGTCACGGCCATATTTTTTGGATACACCACCCTAGGTCCAAGTGTAATACAGTTGACCACATCCAGATATCTTGTACCACTTTCAAATGGCAAGGCAAAATCTGTTAGACCAATAGGAAACGAGGTCAAAGGTCAAGCCCTGTGCGCATCTTAAAGACATTTGTTAGTGATCGTATATGCCACAGGAATCAAGATCGTAGGTCAAACAGTTGATTTGTTATTGATTTTTGAATATTTAATTACGTAATCATCTTGTCGGTAGAGGGCGCTATTTCGTACGATGACGTCATCACTTATATTTTTGGAAAGCTTAAGGGCCTCTGGTAATAACACCATTGACCCCATCTCAATACCTCCTTTCACTTTTAAACTAAGGGCCACTTCCGGTTTCGACCGGAAGTGAGCAAGGTCAAAGGTCACCAACATATTTTTTAGATACCCCACCCTAGTCGAAGTGTAACACAAGTGACTTTGTCCAAATATCTTGCACCACTTTCAAATGGCAAGGCAAAATCTGTTTGACCAATAGGAAACGAGGTCAAAGGTCAAGGCGTGTGCGCATCTCAAAGACCCTTGATAGTCATCGTATATGGCGAAGGAATCAAGATCGTAGATCAAACGGTTGATTTTTTATTGATTTTTGAATATTTAATTTATTAAACTTCATGCCCCTTTAATCTGACACGTGATGACGTCATCATGACGTCATTAGTACTGTGCACAACTTCACATAGTCACCAATGTCCATGTGAAGTTTAAAGTCAATCATGAATGTGCAAGTGCCCGAAAAAGCGTCTGAAAAAAGTGGAAGAAGGAAAAGAAAAAAAACTAGAAATGTGTTCGTTGAAAACGAACACATGGCTGTTCCCCTCCTTTTTATAAACATATGTGGTGTTCGGGATGACCTTTGTTAGTGATTGTATATGAAGAAATCACGATCGTATGTCAAACGGTTGAGTTTTTATCGATTTTTAAATATTGAATATTATTACATGCCACTTTAATCTGACATGTAGGGAAGGTCAAAGGTGTTGCTATATGTTTGGATACCCCACCCTAGTCGAAGTGTAACACAGTTGACCCCATCGTGATATATTGTACCCCTTTCAAATGGCAAGGCAAAATCTGTTTGACCAATAGGAAACGAGGTCAAAGGTCAAGCCATGTGCGCATCTTAAAGACATTTGTTAGTGATCGTATATGCAGAAGGAATCAAATTTGTAGGTCAAACGGTAGATTTTTTATTGATTTTTGAATATTTAATTACGTAATCATCTTGTCGCTAGAGGGCGCTATTTCCTACGATGACGTCATCACTTATATTTTTGGAAAGCTTAAGGGCCTCTGGTAATAACACCATTGACCCTATCTCAATACCTCCTTTCACTTTCAAACCAAGGGCCACTTCCGGTTTCGACCGGAAGTGAGCAAGGTCAAAGGTCACGGCCATATTTTTTGGATACACCACCCTAGGTCCAAGTGTAATACAGTTGACCACATCCAGATATCTTGTACCACTTTCAAATGGCAAGGCAAAATCTGTTAGACCAATAGGAAACGAGGTTAAAGGTCAAGCCCTGTGCGCATCTTAAAGACATTTGTTAGTGATCGTATATGCCACAGGAATCAAGATCGTAGGTCAAACAGTTGATTTTTTATTGATTTTTGAATATTTAATTACGTAATCATCTTGTCGGTAGAGGGCGCTATTTCGTACGATGACGTCATCACTTATATTTTTGGAAAGCTTAAGGGCCTCTGGTAATAACACCATTGACCCCATCTCAATACCTCCTTTCACTTTCAAACTAAGGGCCACTTCCGGTTTCGACCGGAAGTGAGCAAGGTCAAAGGTCACAAAAATATTTTTTAGATACCCCACCCTAGTCGAAGTGTAACACAAGTGACTTTGTCCAAATATCTTGCACCACTTTCAAATGGCAAGGCAAAATCTGTTAGACCAATAGGAAACGAGGTCAAAGGTCAAGGGGTGTGCGCATCTCAAAGACCTTTGTTAGTCATCGTATATGCCGAAGGAATCAAGATCGTAGGTCAAACGGTTGATTTGTTATTGATTTTTGAATATTTAATTTATTAAACTTCATGCCCCTTTAATCTGACACGTGATGACGTCATCATGACGTCATTAGTACTGTGCACAACTTTACATAGTGACCAATGTCCATGTGAAGTTTGAAGTCAATCATGAATGTGCAAGTGCCCGAAATAGCGTCTGAAAAAAGTGGAAGAAGGAAAAGAAAAAAAAAAATAAAAACTAGAAATGTGTTCGTTGAAAACGAACACATGGCTGTTCCCCTCCTTTTTATAAACATATGTGGTGTTCGGGATGACCTTTGTTAGTGATTGTATATGAATAAATCACGATCGTATGTCAAACGGTTGAGTTTTTATCGATTTTTAAATATTGAATATTATTACATGCCACTTTAATCTGACATGTGGGGAAGGTCAAAGGTGTTGCTATATGTTTGGATACCCCACCCTAGTCGAAGTGTAACACAGTTGACCCCATCGTGATATATTGTACCCCTTTCAAATGGCAAGGCCAAATCTGTTTGACCAATAGGAAACGAGGTCAAAGGTCAAGCCATGTGCGCATCTTAAAGACATTTGTTAGTGATCGTATATGCAGAAGGAATCAAATTTGTAGGTCAAACGGTAGATTTTTTATTGATTTTTGAATATTTAATTACGTAATCATCTTGTCGCTAGAGGGCGCTATTTCCTACGATGACGTCATCACTTATATTTTTGGAAAGCTTAAGGGCCTCTGGTAATAACACCATTGACCCTATCTCAATACCTCCTTTCACTTTCAAACTAAGGGCCACTTCCGGTTTCGACCGGAAGTGAGCAAGGTCAAAGGTCACGGCCATATTTTTTGGATACACCACCCTAGGTCCAAGTGTAATACAGTTGACCACATCCAGATATCTTGTACCACTTTCAAATGGCAAGGCAAAATCTGTTAGACCAATAGGAAACGAGGTCAAAGGTCAAGCCCTGTGCGCATCTTAAAGACATTTGTTAGTGATCGTATATGCCACAGGAATCAAGATCGTAGGTCAAACAGTTGATTTTGTATTGATTTTTGAATATTTAATTACGTAATCATCTTGTCGCTAGAGGGCGCTATTTCTTACGATGACGTCATCACTTATATTTTTGGAAAGCTTAAGGGCCTCTGGTAATAACACCATTGACCCTATCTCAATACCTCCTTTCACTTTCAAACTAAGGGCCACTTCCGGTTTCGACCGGAAGTGAGCAAGGTCAAAGGTCACAAAAATATTTTTTAGATACCCCACCCTAGTCGAAGTGTAACACAAGTGACTTTGTCCAAATATCTTGCACCACTTTCAAATGGCAAGGCAAAATCTGTTAGACCAATAGGAAACGAGGTCAAAGGTCAAGGGGTGTGCGCATCTCAAAGACCTTTGTTAGTCATCGTATATGCCGAAGGAATCAAGATCGTAGGTCAAACGGTTGATTTTTTATTGATTTTTGAATATTTAATTGATTAAACTTCATGCCCCTTTAATCTGACACGTGATGACGTCATCATGACGTCATTAGTACTGTGCACAACTTAACATAGTGACCAATGTCCATGTGAAGTTTGAAGTCAATCATGAATGTGCAAGTGCCCGAAATAGCGTGCGAAAAAAGTGGAAGAAGGAAAAGAAAAAAAAAAATAAAAAAAAAAAAAATCTTAACGAAAACAAAGGCTGTTCCCAACCGTGTTGGAACAGCCAAAAAAAACAAACTAGAAATGTGTTCGTTGAAAACGAACACATGGCTGTTCCCCTCCTTTTTATAAACATATGTGGTGTTCGGGATGACCTTTGTTAGTGATTGTATATGAAGAAATCACGATCGTATGTCAAACGGTTGAGTTTTTATCGATTTTTAAATATTGAATATTATTACATGCCACTTTAATCTGACATGTAGGGAAGGTCAAAGGTGTTGCTATATGTTTGGATACCCCACCCTAGTCGAAGTGTAACACAGTTGACCCCATCGTGATATATTGTACCCCTTTCAAATGGCAAGGCAAAATCTGTTTGACCAATAGGAAACGAGGTCAAAGGTCAAGCCATGTGCGCATCTTAAAGACATTTGTTAGTGATCGTATATGCAGAAGGAATCAAATTTGTAGGTCAAACGGTAGATTTTTTATTGATTTTTGAATATTTAATTACGTAATCATCTTGTCGCTAGAGGGCGCTATTTCCTACGATGACGTCATCACTTATATTTTTGGAAAGCTTAAGGGCCTCTGGTAATAACACCATTGACCCTATCTCAATACCTCCTTTCACTTTCAAACTAAGGGCCACTTCCTGTTTCGACCGGAAGTGAGCAAGGTCAAAGGTCACGGCCATATTTTTTGGATACACCACCCTAGGTCCAAGTGTAATACAGTTGACCACATCCAGATATCTTGTACCACTTTCAAATGGCAAGGCAAAATCTGTTAGACCAATAGGAAACGAGGTCAAAGGTCAAGCCCTGTGCGCATCTTAAAGACATTTGTTAGTGATCGTATATGCCACAGGAATCAAGATCGTAGGTCAAACAGTTGATTTTTTATTGATTTTTGAATATTTAATTTATTAAACTTCATACCCCTTTAATCTGACACGTGATGACGTCATCATGACGTCATTAGTACTGTGCACAACTTCACATAGTGACCAATGTCCATGTGAAGTTTGAAGTCAATCATCAATGTGCAAGTGTCCGAAATAGCGTCTGAAAAAAGTGGAAGAAGTAAAAGAATAAAAAAAAAAAAAAAAAAAAAAAAAAAAGGAATAAAAATCGTAACGAAAACAAAGGCTGTTCCGACCCGAATCGGAACAGCCAAAAAAAAAAAAAAAAAAAAAAGGAATAAAAATCGTAACGAAAACAAAGGCTGTTCCGACCCGAATCGGAACAGCCAAAAACTAGACCTGTGTTCGTTCTTGACAACGAACACATGGCTGTTCCCCTCCTTTTTATAAACATATATGGTGTTCGGGATGACCTTTGTTAGTGATCGTATATGAAGAAATCACGATCGTAGGTCAAACGGTTGAGTTTTTATTGATTTTTAAATATTGAATATTATTACATGCCCCTTTAATCTGACATGTAGGGAAGGTCAAAGGTGTTGCTATATGTTTGGATACCCCACCCTAGTCGAAGTGTAACACAGTTGACCCCATCGTGATATATTGTACCCCTTTCAAATGGAAAGGCAAAATCTGTTTGACCAATAGGAAACGAGGTCAAAGGTCAAGCCATGTGCGCATCTTAAAGACATTTGTTGGTGATCGTATATGCAGAAGGAATCAAATTCGTAGGTTAAACGGTAGATTGTTTATTGATTTTTGAATATTTAATTACGTAATCATCTTGTCGCTAGAGGGCGCTATTTCGTACGATGACGTCATCACTTACATTTTTGGAAAGCTTAAGGGCCTCTGATAATAACACCATTGACCCCATCTCAATTCCTCCTACCACTTTCAAACTAAGGGCCACTTCCGGTTTCGACCGGAAGTGAGCAAGGTCAAAGGTCACGACCATATTTTTTGGATACACCACCCTAGGTCCAAGTGTAATACAGTTGACCACATCCAGATATCTTGTACCACTTTCAAATGGCAAGGCAAAATCTGTTTGACCAATAGGAAACGAGGTCCAAGGTCAAGGGTTGTGCGCATCTCAAAGACCCTTGTTAGTCATCGTATATGGCGAAGGAATCAAGATCGTAGGTCAAACGGTTGATTTTTTATTGATTTTCCAATATTTCATTACGTAATCATCTTGTCGCTAGAGGGCGCTATTTCGTACGATGACGTCATCACTTATATTTTTGGAAAGCTTAAAGTCCTCTGATAATAATACCATTGACCCCATCTCAATACCTCCTACCACTTTCAAACTAAGGGCCACTTCCGGTTTCGACCGGAAGTGAGCAAGGTCAAAGGTCACGACCATATTTTTTGGATACACCACCCTAGGTCGAAGTGGAATACAGTTGACCACATCCAGATATCTTGTACCACTTTCAAATGGCAAGGCAAAATCTGTTTGACCAATAGGAAACGAGGTCCAAGGTCAAGGGGTATGCGCATCTCAACGACCCTTGTTAGTCATCGTATATGGCGAAGGAATCAAGATCGTATGTCAAACGGTTGATTTTTTAATGATTTTTAAATATTTAATTTATTAAACTTCATGCCCCTTTAATCTGACACGTGATGACGTCATCATGACGTCATTAGTACTGTGCACAACTTCACATAGTGACCAATGTCCATGTGAAGTTTGAAGTCAATCATGAATGTGCAAGTGCCCGAAAAAGCGTCTGAAAAAAGTGGAAGAAGAAAAAGAAAAAAAACAAAAATCTTAACGAAAACAAAGGCTGTTCCGACCGTAACGGAACAGCCAAAAAAATCTTAACGAAAACAAAGGCTGTTCCCAACCGTGTTGGAACAGCCAAAAAAAAAAAAAAAAAAAAAAAAAATCTTAACGAAAACAAAGGCTGTTCCCAACCGTATGGGAACAGCCAAAAAAAAAAAAAAAAAAAAATCTTAACGAAAACAAAGGCTGTTCCCAACCGTGTTGGAACAGCCAAAAAAAAAATCGTAACGAAAACAAAGGCTGTTCCGACCCGAATCGGAACAGCCAAAAAAAAAAAAAAAAAAAAAAAAAAAGGAATAAAAATCGTAACGAAAACAAAGGCTGTTCCGACCCGAATCGGAACAGCCAAAAACAAAAATCTTAACGAAAACAAAGGCTGTTCCGACCGTATCGGAACAGCCAATTACCACAAAACAATAATTCAACAAAATGAGGCCATTTTGAATGATCATGGTTAGGGTTTTGGGAACCTTTTATTTATTTTATTAACAGCAATACTTTGTCTTTTCTCCTCAGGTTTTTGATCACCAGCCAAGGGTCCAGTTTAAATGTAAGTAATAAGTATCATATAGTCTCTATTGTAACTTTAAAGATGCATTGTTTGAGCTTGGAGCCAATTTTACCATGAATATCTGGGCATGCAATTCTTAGGTTGATGTTAATGATATAAATAGTACTGGAGTTTTATACATTCACCACCAAAGTAGGTACCTATATTGTTCTGTGTGGAGAGGCAATTTATGGTAAAATGCCTTGCCCAAAGGCACATCTACAACCTTTTGAATTAACCAAGGTATTGAGTACATGACACTTGACTGTTTGGATATCTAAATTTCATATTAAAATTGGCCCAGACATTTTTTTGTGTTTTTACTTGGTTTATTGATCATAAAAAGGCAAATCCTGGGTGTCCGTGCATGGTAATGAACCCCACGTATATTTTGAAGGAAAGAACTAACCTCCAAATTTAAATCTTGTGGCAAAAAGTAAAACTAAAACAAAATTGGAATGTGGCCCTGCAGTGACATGAAAGAAACTTGGCTTGAGAGATGATGAAAATCAATACCTGCATTTTCCGGAAACCATTAGTTTTTGATAATTTTAAAACTAATTAAGTTAGGAAAATAACTAAATTATTGGCCTTTTCGCAATTTCATTGCTTGAGAAATCAGTGGCAAAATCAGTGTACACAAATAAATTTACTGATAAATTTCTGGTGTCCTTTAATAGCGCATTTCATGTCTCTTGACATCTCAATGCGAACCACCTCAATATTGATACATAGATCGGCAAGTGGCAGCTAAGCCAGAGACATTGGGAAAATTCCCCTTCTCTTCCGAAAGAATGTTCTAGGATCTTTAAGATGCATTACACAATACTGGACCTAGAGCTTTACATCCCATCCACAGGATGGAGCAATTGGGGTAAAGTGCCTTGCTCAAGGGCACAAGTACCTCAAGTCGTCTGAAAACCACAACCCTCGGGTGTTTCCACCTGAAGTTTGTAAGTTAATGACCCAAACTGCCATGATACTTATAACTCATTCTGCAGATTACCTGCACTATGCTATTAAAGAAGAAAATATAGCAACGTATTTGTATCCGTATATCATCCTGAAACCTGTGCACATCAAGTTGAATTTGCAAAAAGGCTACATGAATACATACATCGTACAGACTTCACCTACTCATCTGTGTCAAAAGTCGGAAGGTTCCATGTTGTGCATGGCCACAATTTTCATTCAGACATGCTGGTAAATGTACAGCACAAAATCAAATATGTTTGGCATGTAGATTAAACAAACTTTACTTATTGCATATGTGTGAAGGGAATGAATTTACTTGCTGAAGTGGTTTAAAATTGGAGTACAAACTGCATGTTACAACATGAACTGTCTGCCATTATATAATGTATTCCAGCAAACATATCAACATTCACTGTCCTTATAGGTACCCATTTACTCCTGGGTGGAGAGAACCCACGTTTAGAACTAAATCATTAGGGAGGTTTTCGCACCGTCACGGATACCGATACATCATGACTTTATGCGCGTCTCGTGACGCGTAACCGTATATAGTACACATGTTTTCATATGCGTGAACAACGGTTATTGGCCTCCATACGCGTAGCATAAAAACGGATACCGGTTATGCAGATTTTTCGCTTTTTTCGTGATGGATTAATAAGTTTTATGCATTTTGTTTCTTTGTGATGTATCTTCCATGAATACCGATCGAATTTAATGAATCATTCCCACGTGAAAGTGAGGAAAATCTGCTGCAAACAAAGCCAAGCGCAGAGCATATTTAGCAGATGAATGTATGCACGTAGTCACACAGTGCGAAACCCAGTTCAGTGAGCGCATCAACGTGAACGGTTATCGTTTTCCGTATTCGTATTCGTCACCTTGCGAAACCTCATTATTGTCTCAAATGCAATCCACACCACATGAATTGACCTTTTCTTTTTTGTAGAAAATGAAATGTGTAACATGCAGTTTGTGCTCAAAACACGAGAATGGCTAAAAATTGTTTCTAAGCAAATTCTTAAATTTAGTTAGTTTTTTTTTATAGGGAAAAAACCCTTAATTCTTACCTATAAATTGATAATCATTGAAAAACCATGAACAAGTTTGTGTGCATTTTCAAAGTTAAACTAAATTAACCTGGTTTTATGAGGAAAGAATTCAGTACTCAATCATCAGAAAACCGGAGGATTGGCCAAAAAATGTAATTTTGTTTTTGAAAAATGTGTCTGACAGCTTGGGTTGAGTTTTTGTGATCATGACTAGAAATCGGCAGTGGATCCAGGCACTATCTGGGTAGTGCTTGAAATGTCCATGAGCCTGGGCCAGGTTTTTGTGATCATGACTAGAAATTGGCAGTGGATCCAGGCACTATCTGGGTAGTGCTTGAAATGTCCATAAGCCTAGAACCGCCACTGATTTCCAGTTATACTTGCAAAAACTTGACTCGGGCTGTGCAACATCCAACTCATTTTAGAATAAGTCACATTTTTTCGGGTAAATTTTGGGTTTTTCCTGATCAAATCTGCAATTTTTTTGCTGTAACATTTTACATTCTAATAAAACTAAACATGTGGAAATTTTCCTGTCAACCCATTTAGTGATCACGTAAACTGGACATGTTTAAATAAACCTGTGTGTGACATTTTGAAGCATTTCCGGAAAGTCAAGTTTGACTGTCGATTTCTCTTTTGTTGCAAAATAATTTTCCTTGAATTTTATATAATTGGAAAGCCCTGTTATTCCTCTTTACGATGTGTCATTTGTTATGATTAAGCAATTGGGGGATGTGCAGTACAGCTGAATACGGGGCGGGTGTAATGTCACCAAATGCATTGCTATTGTCAAAAAGTGCATTGACACATTCCCATCCTCAAAGCAAAAGGGGAATGCACGACAATAGCAGTGAATTTTGTGACATTTCACTTTCCACCCACCCCTGTATTCCGCTATACTACACATCCCAGAATCGATTAATCATAACAAATGACACATCACTGTAAAATCGTCAGTCAAACAGGGCGCACCTTATAATAGTACAGCATTTGTTTCAAATTTATCTGAAAGTTCCTTTTTACAGGGGGGAAATGTATGTTACGTGTGTGACGTCAGAAATGTCACACACGTAACAGACATTTTTTCCCTGTAAAAAGAAATTTTCAAGTAAATTTGAGACAAATGCTGTATTATTATATAAGGTGACCCCTGTAGATGACTTCCACGCTATATTAATGCAAAAGTATTCACCAACAGGAAATTTATTGAACATAATACAGTTCAAAAAGCTACACATGTAACAAGAGAATGGCTCTACACATGATTTCCAGCTAAAAGGTACTTTTTTGTACGACTGGTAAATTGTTTTAGGCAAATGGAATAAGTTATGAGAAATTTAACTCAAAAATCATTTTGTTTTGGTATGAAATGCATTGTAGATTGTGTTGATCTGAAATTAATTTTTGTAATTTTCTTTTTCAGAAATGGGAGCTCATGAGGCTGCAAGCAGGGTTGTAGTCAAGTCCACAACAAGTCCCTGGGTCTTAATTCAAGTCACAGACTACTCAAATGAACTCCAACAAAGGCATTCGTTTGTGCATGCTCATCCTTTGCTTCTGGACGTTTGACGGACTTGACTACAACCGGAATACGTGTTAGTTTTTAAATCTTTTCGCGAGTGATGTGGTACGTCGTAATCTGGAACAAATTGCCGATGGTATTTTCAGTCAATTGGGTATGTAGACAGAAAACTTGAGAAAGTCAATTTTCAGTTTATCGTCATGTTGTTACTGACAATATGTAACTTAATTGTGATTTACCAATTACAAATGTTGTGTTTTACTGATTTGTTTCTTGAAATTGCAGTTATCGTTTGTAATTATATTTTCTTGTTTTACAGTGAATGTTTAATAAATCATTTTAATTGTATTTCTTTGTACACCATTTTTATTAATGTTTTCTTTAACAGTTAGAGGAGGGAAACCTCCACTTCAATACATTAGAAAATCGGACAGGGGGCAACCCCTGTTCGATTTTCAAATTATAATTTTGGTCCACCGTGCCCTGGACTATCTGTAAAGACAATAGCAATTAGGACCTTGCATAAATTAAGTTAATGAACATTTTACTTGAATATATTACTTGGTTTACTTATTGGAGTACAGAATAAAATGAGACTTGTTTACAAATGAAACTTTTGTTGTCTGACTTTTATTTTGACTTTGGAAGTTACTTTAACTATATAACACTATTTAAATAAGATTGTTTACAAACATTACTATATTTGTTTAACAAAAAGTACATTTAACAATGCTACAAGAGAAATAAATACAATTGGTTGTTGCTAAATGAAGACAAGAATATTAAGTACAAGTCAATGTTTACAAACTGTTAGTCATTTTTTGAGAGAATAATTTGAGCAAGTTTTGGTTTGTTTACAAACTGATAGTCAATTTTTGAGAAAATAATTTGAGCAAGTTTTGGTTTACAAACTGATAGTAATTTTTGAGACACTGAAGAGTTGTGTGCTTAGGGATGGATAGAAGATTCAATGTTTACAAACTGTTAATCAATTTTTAGAGAGAGGCTTGAACAAATTTAGGACAGCTTGTTTGTTTACAAGCGGTTAGTCATTTTTTTGAGACATTGAAGAGTTGTGTGCTTAGGGACTGATAGATGGAAGGTTCAGTTGAGTTGATTCAATGTTTACAAACTGTTTTTGGAGAGAGGCTTGGACAGCAGAGCTTCTTGTTGTTGCTTTGGTTTTTTTTGGGGTGTCTGTGGCAGAAGGTTCAATCATCCCGATTTCTTCAACTTGTGTCTGCGGGGGAAAAGTAAAAAGTTTTTAAACAGTATAGTAAATCTTCTCAACATCGCTTGGCACACACGTCTTTGTCACCTGTCACAAATTAAGAAAACATAACGACTACGTTATAAAATGCTGCAAGTTTAGAGAAAATTAAAAGTTGATGAATTTTTCAATTTGGCTGGAAAAATGAAGACACGTTAGGTTGCTTACAAAGATTCACATCTCATTTGTTTAAAATCATGGATTGCCTCACGCATGGTGGAGTTTACAAATAAACTGCTTTGGAGAAATTAACGTCAAGTGTAGAGCAATTAAAATGCAAGATGAGAGGCATTTCCGCAAATATTTGAATGTGTAGTGGAATCTTCCCCAATGAGTGTTCACTGTATAAACTGCAGGCTACATTCACAATCAGAGTTGATTGGGATGGTAGAGACGACCCTACCGGGGTGCATCAGTATGGATTTTCAGCAAAGACAAAACATATTCAGAATTTAACTTTGAAACGTACCAAAACAGGTTGGAAACGGGCAAAAATTGTTTTCCTGATAATTTCTGAGACATTTTTTAAAAAGTCATATATTTTTATGCCGATTTGTGCAAATAACTGCTGGACTAACCCCTTGTGATTTTTAAAAAGAATTATTGGCATAAAATTGACCCAAAATGGATTTGCAGTAAAGATGAACAGAACAATGGACTGTGACTTACTGATACTGTAGGTCAACACTGGCCAGATTTCTTCTCCCAGCAAATCTCAACATGATGGGTGGTGCATATGAACAGTAGCCACAGACTAAAAGGGAAAGAAAATATATAAGTTAACTAAGTTACGGTACTTACAAATCAGAGCTACATGTAAGACTTCAAACCAAATATCTAACACTAAAGTGGAAAATGTGTGGAGGTATGAATGAACTTAATGCATTTTATGAAAGCAGAATTGATACAAACAAAAGATGGTTTATTTTAGCTAGTTCATCCACACTGCTACAACCGCAGCAATGCTATCATCTAACTAAATATGACGGTGCCAAATCGGTGCCAAAACAGACAACAGGCCCGAAAATGTTATGGAGTTTGAGCGGAATTTGCTCAAAGATGTTTTAGTAATTAAAAAAGAAAATTCAAAAATGTGCCTTACAAAAGTGCTTAAAAGATCTGCTCGGCTGTGGGTTCGAGTCCCACCCAAGCACTGGTTTTTAATGATTCAAACTGACAGTCCGACACCAGCTCACTGAGTGGGCGAGTGGTTAAGACAACTGCTCTACAATGCAGAAGGCTGTGGGTTCGAGTCCCACCCAAGCACAAGGTTCTAACATAGTTCTTGGGAAAGCGCTGAGCACATAGCAAATTTTGATATTTTTAATTGTTCTTATAAATTGTCGGAAAAGGGCAAGGGATTAGTTTTGATACTAAATGTTGCAAGAATCAAACAGGCCCTTTGACACCAGCACACCGAGAGGTTGAGTAGTTAAGGCAACTGCTTCAGAATGCAGAAGGTTGTGGGTTCGAATCCCACCTAAGCACAAATTGTTAACATAATGATAGTTCTTGGGAAAGCACTGAGCAAAAGTGCTGTAAGATTATATTGGGAAAGAGCAAGCTATTCCTAATGTAGAGAAGTAGTAACAAGCTGATGATTACAATACCTAAAAGCTGCTCATGATGACAAATGAATTCCAACAAGAGAGAGACATGTATGTGGAGTCCAATAGTCCAGGTGAGGCCAAGCATGGGCAGCAACACAAGGGAGCTTCATAAATTGGTCCTGTTAAAAGGAAATCAAATGAAATGCATGAGTATGTAAAGTTTACTTAATTACTCTGTTGTGAATGTGGGTGGGTCTTTAAAGCCTAGCGTACATCCACATTGCAACTGGAAGCAACTAGTGGCAACTGGAAGCAACTCGCCGCAACTGGGAGCAACTGATCAGTTGCTCAAAAAGGTTGATGTGCTCTTACTTGCAACTACTGGCAACTGGAGTTGCCGCGAGTTGCTCATGTTCAACCTTTTGCGGTCAGTTGCGTCAATGTACATGCACGCATAGTTGCAACTAGTTGCTGTCAGTTGCACGCGTGTGTCTGAATACGTGCGCGCACATCGACAGCAACAGTTGCTTCCAGTTAAAAGGTCAATGTACTGTAGGCTTTACCAATTTGCCGTGTCGATGTGTGCGCTTTGAAAACTGGATGTTCCCAGTTGCTGCACACATCGACAGCAACTGATGGTCGAGTTGCTTCCAGTTGCAATGTCGATGGATGCTAGGCTTAACAGTGTTCAACAGAAAAACCAACTTTCTAAGTAACAGAAATGAGGAAAACATACTGACAAATTTGTTTGATGGTGCTCATCCCACAAATTATGTTCATAACAAACGGGACAAACTGTTAGAGAAATGAACAGGCTTTCCAATGATATCATAGCACACAATGCTAGAAATACAGTAACTTTTTAGACCCTCCCTCCCCCCCCCCCCCCCCCCCCCCCCCCGTACGCATGGCGTACACAGTGGCTCCAACCTCTTCACCCCTGTACGCATACGCATTCCATATACCTCAGCATTAGTAAGCATTGGTAAATGGTTCAGTACTACATGTATAGTGCATGTATACTACTAACGATTCGCATGTCGCCTCCAAAATCTGAAATAAATGAGATTGTTTTTGCATTTTTGTTTACACATAAAATGACATCAAGCATCAGAAACTGCAGATTTAATGGGAAAAACCTAAATTGAGGAGTGAAAAAAATGTGAGATGAGTGACAAAAATGTGTGGCCTGTCTAATATGTTTTCAGTTTGCGTACATACGCATTGGCTTGGACCCTCCCCCCTGCCACCCTGTACGCAATGTCAACAATCCCCTCCCCCCTCCTTCATGGACGGTCCCTAACAAAGTTTGCAAAAATCTTTGAAAGGTGTATTCAACTCTTGTAGCTTTTTGGCTGGAAGTAAATGTTTTTGGACTCTTGAGCCACTGTGAGTGACATGCCGTAGTAGAAACAAACATATTTGGGAAATATGGTATGTAAATGAGCAATTTTTAAAATTAAAATTTTGATAAGGATAGTACACCTGGTGTCAGTATTAACTCATTTCATTCAATGCATTGGGGCATTCTGGGTAGCATCATGATGAAACCATGGCCACTATGTGACTTCTAAAAAATAAAACTGAAACTCAGCTTCAGGGGTATACATCATGCATGAATAAACATGAGAAAATATTGGGGCATTCTGGGTAGCATCATGATAAAACCATGGCCATGATGTGACTTCCAAAAAACAAAACTGGAACTCAGTTTCAGAGGGACACCATGCATGAATAAACATGAGAAAATATTGGGGCATTCTGGGTAACATGATGAAACCATGGGCATGATGTGACTTCCAAAAAACAAAACTGGAACTCAGTTTCAGAGGGACACCATGCATGAATAAACATGAGAAAATATTGGGGCATTCTGGGTAACATGATGAAACCATGGGCATGATGTGACTTCCAAAAAACAAAACTGGAACTCAGTTTCAGAGGGACACCATGCATGAATAAACATGAGAAAATATTGGGGCATTCTGGGTAACATGATGAAACCATGGGCATGATGTGACTTCCAAAAAACAAAACTGGAACTCAGTTTCAGAGGGACACACTGCATGAATAAACATGAGAAAATATTGGGGCATTCTGGGTAACATCATGATGAAACCATGGCCATGATGTGACTTCTAAAAAACAAAACTGGAACACCATACATGAGCAAGGGCAAAATAGTAAAATTAGCATGCTGCAGTGACATGTAAATAAGTAGCAGATTTGCATAATGTTGATTAAGGCAAGAACAGTACATCAATACATGTATGTCAGTACAAGGCTCGAAATAAGCGGTATCGCATCGCAGTTTGCGATGCAAAAACAGCAGTTTGCGAACCATAAACTTTGATCGCCTAGCAAAACTGCGAATCAACTTTTTACGGCAAGTTCAAGTTCGGCAAAAGTTCGAACTTTTTCTCCCAAACTTTGGTTCGGTTCGTGTTCGGCAAACACAGCCAGAAGTTGCCAAAAAAAATCATGCCAAATTCCCCTCATACTTGTCAAATTTGTAGTTAGAGACGTACATTTACTGCCATGGTTCCATCCACAAGTACTGCACAATTATGACATTTTTTCCCAAATATCAACACAGCTACATTCCTCATGACATTTTACTTTCAAACCTGTAAAAAATGCATTGAATTATGGCTGTATTGCGCTGAGGTTGAATTGCAAATTAAAAGAAAATTGCCCCCGAGTCCACAGTAAAATGGTACAAATGCCTAACACATATGCTCAGGTACCGCCCTCGCATGGTCATTATTTGCATAAATCTCAGAAGCCCCTCCCCTCTCCCACCATATCCTTCACGTGTCCTCTGTGCAATGGTATATAAAAGAACCAGATGGCTCCAAGAAATACATGGACCTAAATGTGGCACATAGGCTCCGCCCCAACATTTGCATATATGCAAATTGGACTCTGTGGTCTGTGGGTCCTAATCATAACTGTCACGTTGTACTTTGCACAATATACTTGAAATAAAATCTCGCTGATGTGACTGCTTCCTCAGCATAGAATAACTGACACCAATTATAAATCTAGCGCACGGCTGATTAACAAAATTGGTCTTTATTTCTGGAAAAAACAATAAAATAAATGACTGTCTAAATCAGCTTATAATAAAGTGCTCCTCAATTTCCAGAATTGCTATTCAAATGAAACCAATGAATAGCAAAATTGCTCCAGCCTGAAAAAAAATTATTTCAGGCCTTGCAGTATTAATTCAAGGCTCGAAATAATTGTTTTTCAGGCTGGAGCAATTTTGCTAATCATTCGTTTCATTTGAATAGCAATTCTGGAAATTGAGGAGCACTTATTTCCTACTGAATTATAAGCTGATTTAGACAGTCATTTGTTTAATTGTTTTTCCAGAAATAAAGACCAATTTTGTTACCCAGCCGCGCGCTGGATTTTTAATTGGTGTCAGCCATTCAATAGGGGCGTTCGAGATGCTTACACCGAGTAACACGGGGTTTACACCGGGGGAAGACCCCAGAAGATGCAAAACGAACGACACAGGGTCTCGGTTTGAATTCTGGGAGCACGTGGTCAAAGGTTGTTGCCGAGTGGGGCTTTATAAACGCCGTTATCGTTCGACTCGGGATGAAAAATGAAGCCGGCGCCACGCAAAAATAGTAGCCCTAAAGTACCGAAATAAACTTTGTCAATGCCCACAGACATCTACTGATTCAGCAAAATGTATTTACGGCCCTATTCCCTCCTATTTCGTGTCATAAATAAGTGTTTTTCATCGTACCGATTCCAAACTGTCCGCCATGTTTTACTACTCGCGGTTACTAGACGACGTACGTCATTACACCAGAGACCCAGCCGCGAGCTCGGGCAGTGGCGGCTGCCACCGGGGCAGACTCCTGTAGCACGTGATGGCTAAAAGAACACTCCGGTGTAAGTTGGTGTTACCCGGTGTGAGCATCTCGAACGCCCCTTATGCTAAGGAAGCAGGCACATCAGCAAGATTTTATTTATATTGTGCAAAGTACAATGTGACAGTTATGGTTAGGACCCATAGACCACAGAGTCCAATTTACATATATGCAAATGTTGGGGCGGAGCCTATGTGCCACATTTTAGGTCCATGTATTTCTTGGAGCCATCTGGTTCTTCTTTACAAATACAAGACCATTCCACAGAGGACAGGTGAAGGCTATGGTGGGAGAGGGGAAGGGAGGGGCTTCTGAGATTTATGCAAATAATGACCATGCGAGGGCGGTGCCTGAGCATATGTGTTAAGCCCGCCGCACACCTTTGCGATTTACCGGATAATCGGATCACTTACCGGAAAGGTGTGCGCTGAAACAATTCGGGCCGATTTGACCGCACACCATAGACCGGAGCAAATCAAACTTGTTTGATTTTTCCGGATCCGATGGTCCGGTGGGCCGGTAAATCGCAAAGGTGTGCGGCGGGCTTTAGGCATTTTTACCATTTTACTGTGGACTCTGGGGGATTTTCTTTTAATTTGCAGTACAACCTCCGCGCAATACAGCCATAGTTCAATGCATTTTTTACAGGTTTGAAAGTAAAATGTCATGAGGAATATAGCCGTGTTGATATTTGGAAAAAATGTCATAATTGAGAAGTACTTGTGGATGGAACCATGGCAGTAAATGTACGTCTCTAACTACAAATTTGACAAGTATAAGAGGAATTTGGCATGATTTGTTTTTGCAACTTCTGGTTGTGTTTGCTGAACACGAACCGAACCAAAGTTTGAGGGAAAAAGTTCGAACTTTTGCCGAACCGAACCCGAACTTGCCATCCTAAAAAGTTGATTCGCAGTTTTGCTAGGCGATCAAAGTTTATGGTTCGCAAAATGCTGTTTTTGCATCGCAAACTGCGATGCGATACCGCTTATTTCGAGCCTTGTAATTAATGGTGCATTAATATCTAAATTAAGCATTTATTTGCATAAATTTGAATACGAACAATTGAATACTACACAAACTATTAAAGTTAAATGCCTGCTGCAAGATTGACTACTCTACCAGGGACTGACCTCCGTAGAAATTCAAGGTGCCATTTTAGTAAGCAAACTACCGGTAGATGCGCCTCATGTCCGTTTGACATGACTCTCGCGGTTGCTGATTTTTTTCTCATCCCATAGTTTGGTTGGTACCATACCAAATATTGTGTTTGTTACTTTGCTCAGTTGCGGTCCCATGCAACAATAAGAGAACAATTGGGTTCTTGAGGAAAACCTGAGGGAGTATACCACTGTGCCTTATAGCTCAGATGGTAGAGCGTCTGCCCTGTAGCTCATTTGTCTGGTGAGTCAGAGGTCTTGGGGAAAACCTGAGGGAGTATACCACTGTGCCTTATAGCTCAGATGGTAGACCGTCTGCCCTGTACATGTAGCTCATCTGTCTGGTGAGTCAGAGGTCTTGGGGAAAACCCGAGGGAGTATACCACTTTGCCTTATAGTTCAGCTGGTAGAGCATCTGCCTGGTGTGTCATAGGTCTTGGGAAAAATCTGAGGGTGTACATGTATACTACTGTGCCTTAAATAGCTCAGCTGGTGGAGCGTCTGCGCGGTGTGTCAGAGGTCTTGGGGAAAACCTGACAGAGTATACCACTGTGCCTTATAGCTCAGCTGGTGGAGCATCTGCCCGGTGTGTCAGAGGTCTTGGGGGAAAACCTGAGGGAGTATACCACTGTGCCTTATAGCTCAGCTGGTGGAGCGTCTGCCCGGTGTGTCAGAGGTCTTGGGGAAAACCTGACAGAGTATACCACTGTGCCTTATAGCTCAGCTGGTGGAGCATCTGCACGGTGTGTCAGAGGTCTTGGGGGAAAACCTGAGGGAGTATACCACTGTGCCTTATAGCTCAGCTGGTGGAGCGTCTGCCCGGTGTGTCAGAGGTCTTGGGGAAAACCTGATAGAGTATACCACTGTGCCTTATAGCTCAGCTGGTGGAGCATCTGCCCGGTGTGTCAGAGGTCTTGGGGGAAAACCTGAGGGAGTATACCACTGTGCCTTATAGCTCAGCTGGTGGAGCGTCTGCCCGGTGTGTCAGAGGTCTTGGGGAAAACCTGAGGGAGTATACCACTGTGCCTTATAGCTCAGCTGGTAGAGCATCTGCCCGGTGTGTCAGAGGTCTTGGGGAAAACCTGAGGGTGTATACATGTACATGTACTACTGTGCCTTACTGCTCAGCTGGTAGAGCGTCTGTCTGGTGAGTTAGAGGTCTTGGGGAAAATCCGAGGGAGTATACCACTGTGCCTTATAGCTCAGCTGGTAGAGTATCTGCCCGGTGTGTCAGAGGTCTTGGGGAAAATCTGAGGGAGTATACCACTTTGCCTTATAGCTCAGCTGGTAGAGCATCTGCCTGGTGTGTCATAGGTCTTGGGGGAAACCTGAGGGAGTATACCACTGTGCCTTATAGCTCAGCTGGTAGAGTATCTGCCCGGTGTGTCAGAGGTCTTGGGGAAAATCTGAGGGAGTATACCACTTTGCCTTATGGCTCAGCTGGTAGAGCATCTGCCTGGTGTGGCAGAGGTCTTGGGGAAAATCTGAGGGAGTATACCACTGTGCCTTATAGCTCAGATGGTGGAGCATCTGCCCGGTGTGTCAGAGGTCTTGGGGGGGAAAACCTGAGGGAGTATACCACTGTGCCTTATAGCTCAGCTGGTGGAGCGTCTGCCCGGTGTGTCAGAGGTCTTGGGGAAAACCTGAGGGAGTATACATGTACCACTGTGCCTTATAGCTCAGCTGGTAGAGCGTCTGCCCAGTGTGTCAGAGGTCTTGGGGAAACCTGAGGGAGTATACAGTGTGCCTTATAGCTCAGCTGGTAGAGCATCTGCCTGGTGTGTCAGAGGTCTTGGGGAAAATCCGAGGGTGTATACATGTACTACTGTGCCTTATAGGTCAGCTGGTAGAGTATCTGCCCGGTGTGTCAGAGGCCTTATAGGTCAGCTGGTAGAGTATCTGCCCGGTGTGTCAGAGGTCTTGGGGAAAATCTGAGGGAGTATACCCCTTTGCCTTATAGCTCAGCTGGTAGAGCATCTGCCTGGTGTGTCAGAGGTCTTGGAGAAAACCTGAGGGAGTATACCACTGTGCCTTATAGCTTAGCTGGTGGAGCGTCTGCCCGGTGTGTCAGAGGTCTTAGGGAAAACCCGAGGGAGTATACTACTGTGCCTTATAGCTCAGCTGGTAGAGCATCTGCCCGGTGTGTCAGAGGTCTTGGGGGAAACCTGAGGAAGTATACCACTGTGCCTTATAGCTCAGCTGGTAGAGCATCTGCCTGGTGTGTAAAAGGTCTTAAGGAAAATATGAGGGAGTATACCACTGTGCCTTATAGCTCAGCTGGTAGAGCGTCTGTCTGGTGAGTTAGAGGTCTTGGGGAAAATCCGAGGGAGTAAACCACTGTGCCTTATAGCTCAGCTGGTAGAGTATCTGCCCGGTGTGTCAGAGGTCTTGGGGAAACCTGAGGGAGTATACTACTGTGCCTTATAGCTCAGCAGCTGGAGTGTCTGTCTAGTGAGTCAGAGGTCTTGGGGAAAATCTGAGGGAGTATACCACTGTGCCTTATGGCTCAGCTGGTAGAGCATCTGCCTGGTGTGGCAGAGGTCTTGGGGAAAATCTGAGGGAGTATACCACTGTGCCTTACAGCTCAGATGGTAGAGCTTCTGCCCAGTGAGTCACAGGTGTCAGGTTGGAATCCCGATAAAGCCCTTACGACCAAGTGTGGATGCCGCTGTAACTATTCGCCGCGACACAGATTACACTACGAGAGGCATGTCAAACAGACACAAGGCGCGTCTAGTTTGCTTATTACTAAAATGGTGCCTTTACATACTTCACTTTATTGAATTGATTTCGCATGGGTGGGCTATCTTGCACTTTTGCTGCTATATCATCTTTGAGGAAGCCCTACCCATGCATGCCTATAAGCGGAAGCTAGACAAGTTTTAATACAGTGGAAAGTCACCATAAATGGGCATCGTATCTGAACCATACAAGTGTTTGTTTTGGTGGCGTTTGACGCGAACAAATGATTGGGAGCCATGAGCGATGTTCACTGTAGCTGAATGTTCTTTTTGGTGTTCATTATAGCGAAATTCCACTGTAATAAAATTTGAATGATGGCCAAAAACTCACCTCTCCTGTGTTTTCAGTATCCATGGCAACACGTCCATTTTTGTAGTGTGTAATATGAAGCTCCACAGTCTGTGGGCTCCATCTCCAATCTGTGAATACATAATGAACAAAAATTAGCAACTGTGACAGAAATGCAACCAATCCAGGCTTTGACATTAACCAAAGTCACCAAGGCCAATGGCCTCATGCCCTGCTGAGTTGGCCCCGATGCCCCTTCAAGATACATTTTCAGAAGCCAACTTGGCCATCATGCCCTATTGAGCTCGTGCCAATGACGTCATTTTGGGAGTAAAACAATGCTGCGTCAATGTGGAAGCAATGTGTGTGCGCGTTGTGTGTGTCCATAGCGCGCGTAACGCGCTATGATGAGGCTCCCATTGGTGAACTAAACCGCGTTACGCCCACAAGAGACACACACAACCCGCACGCACATTGCTTCCACAATGACTCAGCATTATTTGACTCCCAAAATGGAATGGCATGTTCGAAAGGGTTCAATCCCAGGCTTTGACATTAACCAAGGCTACCAAAGCCAATGGCCTTATGCCCTGCTGAGTTGGCCTCATGCCCTGCTGAGTTGGCCTCATGCCCTGCTGAGTTGGCCTCGATACCCCTTCAAGATATACACTTTCTGAGGGCAACTTGGCCAGCATACCCTATCCCAGGCCTTGACATTAACCAAGGCTCCAAGGCCAATGGCCTCATGCCCCTTCAAGGCACACACTTTCTGTAAAGCTATACTTTCTGATAAGCTGATAGCAAAAAAAGGACATGTCAAACTGACCTCTCGTGCTCCTTGATCCTGTTTTGCATCTTCCAATTTTATGCGCAAGTTAATTTTAGCTTTGTTTACAAAACTAGCCCCTGTTCAGCCAGGTGTGAAATTCCCAACATGATGACGACGTTAATGAAAACTCGAAACCTATGTCTACCGATATTTCAATATTAGTGAGCCAATTTTCTAAAAATACTACAATTTTCATTTTATCTACAATTTTATGAGTGTCTACTTTTTCTGATACACCCTGTATAACTTCAAATGAATATATCTTCAAGCAAACTTGAATCCGTCGTTTTGATTGGTGGATCCATGGCAACCAACAGTGTGATAATGTTTCATAATACTTTTCCGATTCTCATATTGCACTCTGCGTACCGGTAAATACACCATGGTATTCCAAGATAACTGTGTCCCTATGCATATGCGCGGAGTACATGTAGTACTTGCAGAGTGCGCGTGTTATTAGTGCGTCAATTTTGCTTGAAGATAATATTAGTTATCCCGCGAGCATGAGTGGAATACGGCATTATCATGATTATGTAGGAACGTGACTAACTATGTTCCTTTTTTTTTCTGTCGCCTGAGGTGTATGATTTTTAAACATCTATATCTGGGAGGTTTTAATTTTGTCAAAAAATTAGTTAGTCGTACATTATTACATAATGAAACTATTTATAGCCTGATACCCAAAATCTTGGAATCGTCTAGATTGTACCGTTACATTGTTTTAAATTGTTATAAATAAAATAAAGAAATTTATATTGATAAAATTCTCATTTTGTCTGTTTTGTTAGTTTGCTTTATTTGTATTTATTCTTTCAAACAAACAAATAAGAAAGAAACAACCTGCAGTAAAACCCCCGTTGATCATTTTAAATTTAATTTGCTTAAGGGCGGTCCGGTTGGCGTAGTGGTTCTTTCCTCGCCTTTCCTCTGGCGTACCCGTTTCGAATCCTGGGCGTGTATGTGGATTGGGTTTACCCCTAGAACTATGGGGGATAATGTATCCCCCATAGGTAATGTTGTTTTTTTCCAATATGGCGGCGCCTGAACTTTAAGATCGGACAGAAACGTTTTCGGCTAGCGCAATAATCCGCTGCCCAATCGCCACCAAACTCCGTCTGATAGTTCTTGAGACACTCACCTTGCGTGTGTCTAAGGAATTTCGGTACCATTTGTCCATTAAATTCTCCTAAAAAATGTTGGGAAATGAACGGGAACATGTGCGATGCGTCCACATGCGTGATCCAGGCATTCGGTAAAAGCCGGAGTTGCCAGAACTCCCAAAGTTGCCGGAACTGCTTGGATTTTTTATTGGTCCCAGCTGTTCCGGCAACTCCGGCTTTTACCAAATGCCTGGATCACGCATGTTCCCGTTCATTTCCCAACATTTTTTAGGAGAATTTAATGGACAAATGGTACCGAAATTCCGTAGACACACGCAAGGTGAGTGTCTCAAGAACTATCAGACTGAGTTTGGTGGCGATTGGGCAGCGGATTATTGCGCTAGCCGAAAACGTTTCTGTCCGATCTTAAAGTTCAGGCGCCGCCATATTGGGAAAAAACAACATTACCGGCTATGGGGGATACATACATTATCCCCCATAGTTCTAGGGGTAGATTGGGTTAGCAGTCCCTATAGTATGACGAGCATCTTTAAAGAATTGTAGAGTATATATTCACAAATACCAAAACAAATTTTGCTCATCTTTAAAGAATTGAGAAGTTTATTATGGCTTCAGAACTCGTGTACAAACAGACTGGAAAATTTCTAAGTGTTTCCTCACAAAATCTTAAACTATTCTCAACCAAAATATTGGTTTTTCCCATCAAATCTGCACAGGTTAACCCTTTTAACGATGCTTAATAAGTCAACAGGGTCAGCTTCTCAACTCTTACCGATAGGTATACAGTATCAGTACAAGGGGTACAGGTCAACTCGGTCCCAAGTCAACTCGGTCCCAGTCAACTTGGTCCCAGGTCAACTCGGTCCCAGGTCAACTCGGCCCCAAGTCAACTCGGCCCCAACGAACTAAACCCCAGGACAACTCGACCGTCATTGGCAAAATAGGCAAATAAATGTAGGCTACGAAAAGAAAAGTTTGAAGATCATAATCGGCGTAGTCGCCAATAAAAGTAACGCCTTACGCCGCACGCGCACGACATTGGGCCCAGGAAAATATCAAGGTTTGCGGCACGGTTCATGCTTAAAACGAGAGTACAACCCAAAATGTTGATACCGTTTAATGCAATCCGTGCCCCACCAAAATTGCCCGTAAATCTGACGTCAAACAATTTGCAGTAAACATTCGCCTAGGCCCTATTTTAAGTTGAACTTTAATAGGCCCAAGCAAATTCGTGTCAAGTTCGCTTTCACAAGCCCTCGCGTATGAATTTGTCATGTACAAAAATTTAAAGTAATTCGGCATATTGCGTCAAATGAATCAAAAAAAAATGGAGCTGCTTAGAAATCTTGTACATTTTCAAGAGCGGTCGAGTTGTCCTGGGCCTTAGTTCGTTGGGACCGAGTTGACTCGGGACCGAGTTAACCTGGGACCGAGTTGACCGAGACCGAGTTGACTTGGGACCGAGTTGACTCGAATAACCAGTACAAGGTGCATTACCATAAACTATAGGCGTATAGCCACTCGGCGGCGAAGCTGCACAGCCACAGCACAGGCGCCGACCCACCATGCGCCGACGTTGTTCACAAAGATTCATGACGAATGCATGCAAAATCGATCGTGCCAACTGGCTTCGGCGCCCCTCAGTTTAGCGTGAACAGACGAGCAGGCGAACATCTCTTGTTCCAAAAAGCAGGCCACGGAATCCCCAAATTTGACACAAAACGTGTCTTTGTTGTTCATTGTTTTTGCTCGTAAGGCCATTTCGACATTTTCGCGGCCATTTTGAAGGAGGTGCAAAGAGCGCCCTCTAGCGACGCATGTGCGTGCACAAAACATATCTAAGGCGGCTTCGCGCACTGGATACAACCATGATACAACTTCGCAATTAATTTGTTTGACTAATTAAATCGATGGCTTTGACTATAAAGCTGGTTGATTGTGATTCTATATGAGTTGTTCTTATGCTTCAGTTGAAAAATCTAAATTAAAAGTGCCTTCTTGTCTGAATAAATCGCATTTTAAGACCCCTTCTTATTTCCCAATTTCTCTAAGATTAAGGCGGCTTAATTTCGGCACATGGATACAACTTCGCAATTAATTTGTTTGACTAATTAAATCGATTGCTATGACGATAAAGCTGATTGATGATGATTCTACATGAATATTTCTTATATTACAGCTGAAAAATCGTAACAAAAAGTGCCTACTTGTCTGAATAAATCGATTTTAAGACCCCTTCTTATTTCATAATTTCTCTAAGCTAGAAGGCGGCTTAATTCGCGCACTAGATACAACTTCGCAATAAATTTTTGTGACTAATTACGTCAACTTGGTCAAATCCGTAACCGAAGTTTGCAAGCTTGATAGACTGCTGCGTGAAATTGCACTTTAGTTTCTGTCATTTAATCTGCCATGCTGATTTATTTTTGGTACAGGCCTATTGGGGCTGGTTTTCTTTGTATTTGTGCCAAATATCACGCACGCAAATCCACTCCTCATATTCAGTCGTTGTATGTGGAATATGTGGAGCGGGAACCAGTCTACGCACATACATTGAAAGATCTAGACTGGTTCCCGTCCACATATTCCACACTTTCGCAATAAGCGAAGCAATCTATAGGGATCGGGAACCAATCTATGAAAGATCACGCCCATATATCACGAACACCGCGACCCCACACATTGAAATATCCCACATATATGTCGAAATATCCCACATATATTTTTAACATTGCATATATATGTCAAATTATTGCACATATATTTTTAACATCGCATACATATGAAAAAACATTGCATATATATGTCAAATTATTGCACATATATTTTCAACATCGCATACATATGAAAAAACATCGCACACATATGAAAAAAACATCGCACATATGAAAAACCATCGCACATATATATTTAACATCGCACATATATTTGTGCATTATCGAATATTGCAACGTTCCACACGCCATAATGCATGGGAAAGAAACAATGGCACATGTATCGATACATGTACATGCAGTGGGTACATGCACGTCCGGACATTCATCCGGTTTGTTTATTATTATTATTATTTATTTATGGTATTCATACCAAGGATTCCTCAATAGTGCTCATTGCACTGTCACTCGCAAGCGTGAGGAAACCCATGAAGAATTAGAATTAGAAATGGCCAGAGACACCGGGGATGATCCCCCTTGCTCTTCACGAAAGAATGCTCTGGGATCTTTAGAGTGCGTTTCCATTACCTAACACACTGGACCAACGGCTTTACATCCCTTCCGAAGGATGGAGCAAGTGTGGTTGAGTGCCTTGCCCAAGGGCACAGGTACCGTAGCCGTGGGGAGGTTCGAACCTGCAACCCCAAGTTTTCACCTTGTACGTGTACACATGCACATTAACCACGATGCTAACCACGTGCATACGGCCAGCACGCGCACGGGGTGTTCGTAAACGGAATTTTCGGAACGATTAGAAGCTTTTAAAAGTATTAAATAGATGAAAAAGAAATGGAAAACTACCTGTTTATTTTTACATTTGGAAAGAATTTAATACTTGGCAATTACCAGACCTTTACAAAACACATGAGAACAGAGTTTTTCCTAGTAAAGTTATTCCTGCTACATGTTGTTTCTATAGTAAAATCTTCAAGTTTTTTTTTCACTAGTATTATTTTTTTCCTTATCAAATGTGCACCTACTGATGTTTTGATAAGTCGTTCTGTACCGCTGAAAATAAAACCAAAGCCTTTTCTTTGCAAAATTACACACTCGATAGATGTTGGTACAAAATGAAGAAATTCAGACAAAAATGGGTAAAAACATGTTGGTTTACTAGTCCGGCGGGCGAGTGAAAAAATAAGTTAAGGGAAACCCATATTCCTTGAATTTGACCTCGACTGCTCACCCAGGATATGAAATTTTCAAATTTTCATAGGGAGTTAAATTATAAGGAAGGGGTCATTTGAGAAATTTTCAAAAAGTCAATTTTTGGCCAATTGAGAAAAATCACTGATTTACATTTTCTTCAAGATTGCAGGAAATGTTGCTTAGAACCCATCATAGATGATATTCCTTGAATTTGAACTTGACTGCTCAGTCAAGAAATGGAATATGAAGTTTTAAAAATTTCAGATCGAGGAAAAATGTAAATTTGGCTAAAATTTTAATTTTTCTCTAGAATTAGCTTGGAAAACTGCCAAAATAGGTTCCAAAGGGGCTAAATTATCATAAGGAGTCGTTTGAGGCATTTTATTTTTAAGTCAATGTTTTGCCAATTTTGAGAAATCACTGGACTAACCCAAAAATTTTATGATTTAAATTTTCTTCAAAATTGCAGAAAATGTTGCTTAGAACCCATAGATATTCCTTGAAATTGACCTCGACTGCTCACCTAGGTAATGAAATATAAAATTTTGAAAATTTCAGTTTGAGGAAAATTGTCAAACTTTTGGCAATTTTCCATTTTTCTTGGGAATTAGCTTGGAAAATGCCAAAATAGGTTCCAAACGGACTAACATTTCGAGAGGAGTCATATCTGAAACATTTTTTTTTTAAAGTAATTTTTGGCCAATTTGAGAAAAATCACTGGACTAACCCTTATGCAATTTCTCATTTTTGGCAAAAACGTATGTTTTAGATTTTCTTTAAAATTGCACAAAATGTTGCTTAGTACCCATAGATGATATTTCTTGAAGTTGACCTTGACTGCTCACCCAGGAAATCAAATTATCAGAATGAATTTTAGGAAAAAGTTCAGTCTATTTGGATCAGTCTATTTCATGCCACATGCCTCCAGACTAAAAGCACAAAAATGGGACAAATGAAAATTCCATTGCTCGATTTAAGATTTTATAAAATACCATACTAACATCAGTAGAGGGAAAATCGGTCTCTTTAGAAAGTGGACTTACAGCATTCTAAAAATCAAAATACACAGTATTTCAAACAGATTTAGAATGTTATCACATAAAATCTTAATCTCTGTCAGACAAACCATTACAAGCCAAAAATATCAAATCGAAGCATTTCCACACACTCACGACCATTTCTCCACAATTCAACTTCAACCAAATCAACTTTGCCAAAATAGAGTTAAAAATGTCACAAATACTGTTAAGTTATCCTTATTTTTTTTGTATCGGAAGATAATAGACTAAATATACTATGTCAGTCTCGCGTTGAAAATTAATTTGTCAACTCGTCCTCCATTGAACCGTTAAGTAATAACATGCATTTGTTTTTTATACATTGCATACGTACATGTACATACACATGAAAAAATTATACATTTTACAGAAAACTTTACAAATAAACTAAGTTACTTCATTACAGTGAAATGTAAAGCATTGCGCACCATACCTCTCCCCCATTGGTATGAAAGACGTGGTATTCAAATAAGGCCCAGATTTTGCCACATCTCATTAATATTCATAAGTATGTAAATCACATGCTAATTATGCTAATTACACAAATTTGCATTGCAATGAAGGGCTGTATCACAATATGCAAAGTCAAGGCTACACAATTTTCTACTTTGAATATTTTCCCCCGATTTTAAAATTGCCAAACTAAGGGATTTTATAATTTATTACAAATTACAAAGATCAGAATTGTGTTTGGAACACCTGTGCTACTGATGCACACAATGAACACTTTCAAAACGTGACCAAACTTTTTTTTCCCGCATGCCTCCAATCGCTTTGGTTTAGTTCATTTTAATAGGAGAAAAGGGAAGATGGCCGCACCATGTTAAAGGTCTATTTGTCTTTTTGATTTGCATTGATACCCAGTTAAATTATACTACAAAAAAGAAATGCACAATCTGCCAATTTTAATTCAATTTCGTTAAAGTTACATAATCACAAGCCTAGACAATTGGTGCAGATGAAATTTACAATGCTTCACATGAATGGTGTGAAATTGTCGCTGCTCTGTGGTGGCTAATTTGCAAAATATTGGCAGTTGCAAAAATGTGCGTTTCTTTTTTGTTGTCGAGTGTGCTTTGGTATTAACCATGTATTAACATCTAAACGGACAATAAAAACAAATTAATGCACACTTGCAATTTATAAAAATAATGCTTACAGCCATACATTCAATAATTAAAATCCTTCTTGTTCATTAACCACATTCCAACTGCACTCTTGTTCACTTTTTAAAAAAAACCAGTAACATTAAACTGGTAGCTTAGCTGGTAGAGCAGCTGCCTGGAGAATCAGAGGTCTCGGGTTCGAATCCTGGCGAGGACCATATGAATTGTTTTCTTACCTCATGTAACAATACAGAATTAACAAGGCACTCCTGATTACGTACAAGTTCGACACCGAAAATTTTATCCGACCACAGTGACTATATAAAACACTTGGTAATCTGTTGGTAAATAGGTCTTTCCACAGTAATGAAGTACATTTGAAAAATAAGTCAATAATTCCTTTCAGATGTCTTTAGTTTATCTCAGAATTAAAGAATTGTCCTCGTTTTGTTCTCAGGAGATAACTTTTGCCCAAAAAGGTAAGAAATTGCTGCCACAACATACATTTTGGAAAAGCTTGTGTACACATTTTCCTATTATGTATGTAACATGGACAGACCATTTTGTGACATTTTTTTCCGTCTTTGTTACATGCGTAATAGGAAACTTGGTGCACGGGGTTTTCACAAATGTATGTTGTAGGACTATTTTTCGTACTCCTTGGTGATCAAGTTATTTCCTCAGTTTAACTTGCTAATTATAAAATTAAGACATTTGAAGTGAACAGAAATGTACAGAAATGTACCCCATTACTGTGGAAAGACCCAAATACATTCTGAATAATTATACACAAGACGACAATATTGACTGTGAAATACCACTTAAAAAAATTACTTTATATTGTGCAAGACCACTGGAAGAGTTCTTGTTCTGATGAACAAGTAAGGCCATTTGTGAGGGCTTTATGGACTCCAAGTACGATTCACGACTGAACGTCATCTTGGCAACACACATGCGCATTAACAAGTGCGAATGCCTTTGTATAGTCAACTTGTTCTGCGCAAAATGCTGTACACCAACTCAATGCCTGATGGGTACCAGTGACCAGCGCAACTGTGCCCTGTGGCAGGGGCCAATTTCATGGCGCTGCTAAGCACAAAAATTTGCTTAGCACAGGATTTATTTGCTTTATAAAATGGATTAAAAGCCCAAATTACACGACAACTTGTGTTTTTCGCAAGAGTAGGAAAATACCTTTCAATACACATCACTTACGATTTTGGCTGGCAATCCATTTTTGCAAAATAAAGCAAACAAATCCTGTGCTAAGCAAATGTTTGTGCTTAGCAGCGCCATGAAATTGGCCCCTGGTTGCAATTGGTTGACCAGACGTGACTAACCTGCGTTTTGGTTGGATGTAGTGAAACTATTGTTAACTGTAGTCGTGAATGGAACTTGCCCCAAACTGCTACACCATGAGCAAGTTCGATTGAGCGACTATAGTTAACTACAGTTGGACTAGAGTCCCCTGAAAAACGGAAATTACCCATCATTCAGGGGGACTCTAGTCTACTATTATACAAATAATGAATGTTTATGAGTGCAATGGTACAATCATTATTTGTTTTATATAATGCCTAAGTAAACGCCTCAAAACAAGTTCGGAAAGTCAAGTTTGACTGACGATTTCTCTCTTGTTGCAAAATAATTTTCCTTGAATTTTATATCATTGGAAAGCCCCGTTATTCCTCTTTACGATGATGTGTCATTTGTTATGATTAAGCAATTGGGGGGATGTGCAGCACAGCTGAATATTGGGACAGGTGTAAAGTGAAATGTCACAAAATGCATTGCTATTGTCAAAAAGTGCATGGACACATTCCCATCCTCCAAGCAAAAGGGAAAGGCACTGCATGACAATAGCAGTGAATTTTGTGACATTTCACTTTCCACCCACCCCTGTATTCCGCTATACTGCACATCCCCCAATTGATTAATCATAACAAATGACACATCACTGTAAAGAGGAATAACAGGGCTTTCCAATGATACCAAATTCAAGGGAAATGAATTAGTAACAAGAGAAATCGTCAGTCAAACTTGACTTTCCAAACTTTTTTGGAGTTTAGATCCTTGTCATCCTACATATTTTTACAAATTATTCAAGCTTACCCTTCATGCCCTTTGAGTTAATTTTGTTAAACAGTATCTCCATGGCTATCATTAAAATCGTTATGCCAACAGTTGTAAGAATACCCATTTGACACTCACAAAGTCATAAACATAACGCGCGGTGCTAAATTAATACAGTGGGCGCACCGTGCAATGAAAAAAAACTGTTACAAAATTCCACGGCAAATGGAACAAAACTCCACGGTTAGTGACATAGCATTAAATATTGAATGACACGTGACCTGCTATCGTCCAATCAGATGACAAGGATCTACTTGGGCATTATATAAAGTCAACTATAGTTGCTCAATCGATATTGCTCCAACCCACTTAGTAAAATGTAATGTTGGCCACAGGAGATACACATGTCCCAACAATTCTCAAACAAAATTAAGGTTTAGTTTTACACAACCCACTGATGTTCTAAAACAAAGATTTAATGCTAAAAGTAAACATTTCCTGCATAGAAAAACCCATGAAACAAACTGAACCTGAGAAAGACCTACTTTTGCATTACTAATATATTATTGTTGCTATGTGGTGCAAGCCAATGCCTAGAAACCAACAATTGTGCATGAATGAATGGCTCCAAAAATTGCCTACAGGCGATCTTTGGAGATTCAAATAGTTTTGTTATTTTTCTCATGAATGGGAGCACTTCAGACGAAATCATTTCACAGGATGATTACTACCATTACCATCTTGATAATAAGTTTAAGCTTTTAGATAATAATTCAGACTTTTTTGAAGGGAAATTACCAAACATGTAGACTGCCTTTTAACAACAATACCTGCCCTACAAGATGGCGGCTATTCCATACGGTCTATTTTCCCCCAATGAATTTTTAAGCTTTTCCCTAGTGGTCACAAAACATGCCCATTCAGAATCAATTGTACGCTTTACCCATCTTCATTTGGGATAAAAATCAAACTTTCCGGGTTTTGAAGTTTACTCAGATCAAAGACTTGTAAATGAGTCTTTCCACGGTAAAGGGGGCATTTTGGCAACACAGACCATATTTTCCAAAAAATACCTTTGTCTGGTCTCATAATTGAATAAATAAGTTTTAATTGTTTTGAAGAGATAACGAGCGTATGTATTGGAAATTTGTAGTGTTTTTAGAAAGGCATATTGTCACACTATTTGTAACCCTTTTTGGGCCCAAGTTATCTCTTTAGAACAACTTAAACCGATTTCTTTTATTTTGAGACCAGACAAAGGTATTTCCTCAAAAGTATGGTCTGTGTTGCCAAAATGCCCCCTTTACAGTGGAAAGACCCAAATCTAAATGAGGGAAATAACCGACCCAAGTTATTGACCACTCACAGAGGGCCATCTTCAGAAATGCATGCCATCAAGTATGCGTACGCACATGTAAAATGTTCCAAACACGAGTGCACGTTATTTGTTTGAAATACGGCACAGCTGATGTGTCACAAAACATTGCGCTCAAGAACCTGAAGCACGTAACAATCTGTAGGCAGTGAACATTATTGAGGGAGATCAATTGATTGGGAATCTGCTAGATTATTTCGAGCCCCGTCTTTAGAAAGTCGTTTCCAAATTATCTGGCTTCGTCTTGAAATTACACATGAGTTTTAACTTAATGGCTATCATTAACTCGTGTGTAGTTTCAAGCTAAGCAAGATGGATGCAGCCCAATGTGGCTTGGGACACAACAGTATGGCACCTTTCCAATCAGCAGGTTAAACTTCACAGACCTGATCAGGGAACAAGACTGATAATTGCTCCGGCTGATTAAAATTCACTAGAGCTAATTTCATGGTGCTGCTCAGCACAAAAATTTGCTTAGCACAGAAATTCTTGGCTTTATTTTGCGAAAATCGGTTGCCAGCCAAAGTCGTATGTGACATGCATTTACTGATATTCCGCTATGGTTTCTAAGAACACAACTTGACATACAATTTTGGCTGGTGACCCATTTTACAAAACCAAGAAATTCTGTGCTAAGCAAAATTTTGCGCTAAGCGAAATGCTGCGCTAAGCACATTTCTGCGCTAAGCAAAAGGCATTGCTTAGTGGTGCTATGAAATTGGTTCCTGTACTTTAATACGACATAAAAACTGGTTGTTTTGTAACTCACAGCACATAACCTACAGGGTGTCCCCGAAAAAACAAAACCGAGAAATGCCACCTATTCGGAAAGCTTAGTTCCTCATCTTTCATTTGATACCACTCATATGATACATACTTCACGCATGAATGAATAAAGACAATATGAAGCAGGGCTACCAAAAAGTCGTTTGCACAACGAAACCTAAATTTCAAAGAAATAATCACATTTCTAAAAAGTTAATTTTAAGTATGTATCATATGAGTGGTATCAAATGAAAGATGAGGAACTAAGCTTTCCAAATATGTGTCATTTATTATTCAAGATCGAGATTAAAGTACGATTAAACATCGATAAATCTCGGTTTTGTTTTTTCTGGCACAACCTATAACTACAGCCTCTTCCATTTAAATAAGTTATATTAAATAAAACCTTATAAACACAAAAGGTGGGTTATCAATATTACATGCAAGAAATACTGCAATTTTAGGCTAAATGAATCCCTGAATTTCACAGTTTTGAGAGAATAGACTACTAAAGTGTGCAGTCGGTTGCCATGGTAATTGGGTCTCAACATTCACTGGTAATCTGAAAAGCTCATTGCTAACGCACAGGGAAACAGTTCACTGGTTTTTAGTTTAGACCCAGTAACACTATGAGCAACTAACAATGGAAATTGGGCACACACCATTGTTAATAATGGTTTGTGCCCAATTTCCATTGTTAGTTGCTCATAGTGTAACCTTGGCAACACACGGAGGTGGCGTTTTCACTTTAGTAGTCTATTGATGTTTATAAAGTTCATTTTATGCATTGTATAGAAAGTCTTAACAAGTGCATATTAAAAACCGACCCGACGATAATACATAATACTTAGAATTATTAACCGGCTAAAATACTCTTTAATGTTCTAAATTGACTACGGCACTTCTGACAATTTCAAGTTTCCCAAGACACTTTTTGTAGATTTTCTTTAACATTAAATAAACTCCTCAATTTTTGTTTCGGAAACTCAAGATTGACTGACGAATTCTCTCTTGTTGCTAAATCATTTTCCTTGAATTTGGTATCATTGGAAAGCCCCGTTATTCCTCTTTACAGTGATGTGTCACTTGTTATGATTAAGCAATTGGGGGATGTGCAGCACAGCTGAATACGGGGTGGGTGTAAAGTGAAATGTCACAAAATTCACTGCTACTGTCATACAGTGCATTCCCCTTTTGCTTGGAGGATGGGAATGTGTCCATGTTTGACAATAGCAATGCATTTTGTGACATTTCACTTTACACCCGCCCCCGTATTCAGCTGTGCTGCACATCCCCCAATTGCTTAATCGTAACAAATGACACGTCATTGTAAAGAGGAATAACAGGGCTTTCCAATGATACCAAGTTAAAGGACAAAGATTTGGTAACAAGAGAGAAATTGTCCGTCAAACTTGAGTTTCCAAACTTTGATGAGTTTACTTCCGTAACCAGATTTTGCAACTGTAAAAACAGACACTCTCAGAAATTGATTTGAGACATATTGCTTTGAAACACTCCACTTGCACAAACACAATGTTAAAATAAAATCATAATTTATACAGTTTTCTTTGAGCCTGGTTTGTGTAAAACCATCGTCATTTGTTTACAACGATATAAAAACATCTTTACAATCAACTTCAGATGACAAACGGACGGTTCAACAAAAGAGGAAAGAGTCTTTATTTAGTGGAAAAATAAACGTAAATGAAGTTTAGAAAATTTTGATGCAGCTGTAATTTTGTTGTTACTTTTTACTCTCCTGAATTTTGACCACATTTTACCAATTTTTACCATTTATTTTCAAGGTTACCGTTACCTTTACCTTTACACCGACCCCAACCAAACGTTGCCGTCATGTTTTTCCCAAACTTCATACGGGGTGATCCTGTAAAAATTACAACAAAAATCAGTAAAATGTTAACTTCCTGGTGACAAAAAAAGCTTCAAGGCACAGTATATCATAAAATTTATGGGAAAAAAGGAACAGCATCACACAACTAAAGAATAATGTTGATAAACTGCCATTTCAGTCACATAGATACTTCAGAAAGCCTGAAAAATCCATGCCAGTCTATGTGTTAAGAATGAAATAAAATCGTCTGCAAACATTTTTTTTTTAACAAAGCCTTCAATTGGCAATTTTTTCCCCACAAAGGTACCATTTTCAGAGCTGCCAACCGTCCCGGATTTTGGGGAAGACATCTGGGAAAACAGGTTCATTCCATGACTCCAAACACATCTAAAAATCCCCAAGGTTGTTAAATGACAATCCAGGAGGGTTTTTATCCATGTCAGGACTCTCAAAATTAGTAATTTTCCGAAGAATCTGTTGCAAAATCCAGGAGGGTTGGCAGCTCTGCATTTTAAACAGGAAAAAAAATCATGTGGTGTTTGTTATGCACCTATCAATTGTTTCCCCCACCCCTCCCCTACGCGCTGCACCACCCCCTAGGTGGGAGTTTGGTCGCGTTTTTCATGCCCCGGGGTGGGGCATTGACCCATTTTCTGTGCATTTTTTGCACCCGAGGGTGGGGATTTTTGTTACCTAAATGTTTCCCCGGGGGTGGGGATTTTGTCACACAAAAAGTGACAATCCCCACCTCTTAGGTGGGGTAGCCCGGGGGGTAGGAAACAATTGGTAGGTGCATTACCATTGCTATCAACATTGCATATACATTTGCATAATGGCTAGCACCATGACTTCTTCACTTTCAAATGGAGGTGCAGTTCAGAAAGTCACATACTATGCTGTTGTTGCTATGTGGTGCACACCATTGCCTAGCAACCAACAGTCTGGTTGCTTTATACACATACTGTGTGCACCACACAGCAACACAAATTTAGTCTGGTCAAGTGGATACTAAGTGTGCATGTGAAATGAAGTATGTCAGTACACCGGATGCTATCTATTTGGAACACGCAAAAGGCCGATTGCTGGACATGATCCGTTGCCCTCAGCCCCTCACTCTAATGACCCATAAGAAGGTCCATAAGAGTCAGGGGTCCCTTTTTGTCTAGCACTGCATAGCAGTTGCCAATGTGCATGTTGCACCTTGACTCTTGCTATACTACGAGCGCAAGGATTGGTATCATCATTGGGCAATATAGATGTGGATTTTACACCCAGGAAACAAAAGACTGTGCTGAACAAATGAAACTCGTACACTATTTTTATACAAAGAATAAGGGAATCTGACCCCTTGAAAATTGGACACGAACTTCACAAAGAATAGCTAAGGCCAAACCAAATTAATGGTGCGTTTACGGTAACGACCTAAAAAAAATCCAGGTAGGTAGGTAGGAAAATAATTTTATTTTGTCTTTTTTTTTTTTACACTTCAGTTCCTGCATTTGCGTGTTGTTTTGCAATCTTTAAAACTCACTATTAACAATATTAAACATGTACAAGTGTAGAAAATGTAATGAAAGTTGGAAATTATTGCAAATAGCGTCATTTAAAATTATCAACTTGAAAATTGGCAATAAAAAGTTTCAGGTCGGCAATTTGGCCTTCAAAATTTCAGGTAGGTCGGGTTACCGTAAACACACCATTTATTTTGTTTGGCCTTATGGGCGCTATCAATTTGTCCGGAAACTGGGCAAGGAATGACAGTTTTCGGGTACAATTCCTTCGTGCACTCCTTTTGAGGAGCTCTGGAAGTGCCATCCAACTTGTTGAGATCACTTTTGGTCGAGTTTTTCTTGTAAACTCATGAAGTAAAATTTTGGGTAACTGGAAATTATGTATTGGGGCTTTAATCAGGAGAACTTCAAATATGATCCGTTTCACATCAGAAAAATTGCTTTATCTGACAAAGACTCGATGAGAATTTGACAGATATTTCTTAATGTGAACACACAGTTCATTCAGCGCAGATTACCACTGCTTTAATTTGATGAAGCAAAATTGCTTTATTCGACAAATTTTTAATTCAATGATTTTTTAATGTGAATGCTCCCGTCAATTGACAAAATGATCCAGCAGGCCTGGGGCCATTCTCATGGCTCTGCCAAGCACACAAATTTGCCCAGCACAGAATTTATTTGCTTTATATTGCACAAATTTGTGGTCGGCCAAAATCACATTTGATGTCTATTTACTAATATTCTCGCTACTGTTTCCGAGTACATAATATGAAATTACACAAAGCAAAGAAATTCTGTGCTAAGCAAATTGTTGTACTTATTAGTGCCATGAAATTCTCTCTTGGTATTAAATGTACAGTTTAAGACTGGTGAAACCCATCTTTAGGTAGGTAAAGTCGTTTCACGAGCCAAGCTGGCTCATACGGCTGGTACTCATTCCCAGTTTCCATGGCATGGAGTGACTAGGAGCATTGCTACTCCCCCTGGATGGGATGCCAGTCCATCACAGGTTTACCCCCAGCAGTTAGTTGGGTTTCCCCAACAGGTTGTTAGTTTCCATGGCATGGAGTGACTAGGAGCATTGCTACTCCCCCTGGATGGGATGCCAGTCCATCGCAGGTTAACCCCCAGCAGTTAGTTGGGTTTCCCAAACAGGTTGTTAGTTTCCATGGTATAGAGTGACTAGGAGCATTGCTACTCCCCCTGGATGGGATGCCAGTCCATCACAGGTTTACCCCCACACACTTAGTTGGGTTTTCCCCAATAGGTCGTTAGTTTCCATGGCATGGAGTGACTAGGAGCATTGCTACTCCCCCTGGATGGGATGCCAGTCCATCACAGGTTTACCCCAAGCAGTTAGTTGGGTTTCCCCAACAGGTCGTTAGTTTCCATGGCATGGAGTGACTATGAGCATTGCTACTCCCCCTGGATGGGTTGCCAGTCCATTGCAGGTTTACCCCCAGCAGTTAGTTGGGTTTCCCCAACAGGTCGTTAGTTTCCATGGCATGGAGTGACTAGGAGCATTGCTACTCCCCCTGGATGGGATGCCAGTCCATCGCAGTTAGCAGTTAGTTGGGTTTCCCAACCAATATTTGCCTGTCTCATTTATACACCTGGGTGGAGAGAGACAATGTGGAGTAAAGTGTATTGTCTAAGGACAATAGCAGTGACCAGGATTCGAACCACGGACCTATCACCCGAAAGTCTGACGCGCTACCCACTAGACCACCACGTCTCCTACCATCTTTATTCCCTGATAAAAGTTGAAAACTTTTGCAACGAGTCATCAATTGAGTAAAGAGCGTGATCCAATTCCGCCCCTCACACGCGAGGGACGGAAATCAAGAGACAAATGCCTTTCCTTAGTCAACAACAAATGAAAACTAAAGTGAACCCGTTTGTTTACCTTCTACTGATGTTAATACACACAACCAGTTTATCACATGTTGGAATTGACTTTACAGTTTTATGCGTAGGTTGTTTTTATGCGTGATGGACAGATAATCAATAAAATTTACAAAAAAGGCATTTTTTTACATGCATTTTCAACTATTTCTTGAAAATGTGATTTGCCCAGTCAAATTTATCCTGTTAATTTGTGTAATATGATTGTAAAATATTTACATTTCTTTACTGTTTGAGGTATTATTTTGATTAATTTAAGAAATTTTGAAATTTTCATCCAGTGTTGGATCACGCTCTAAAGCATTACTCACAATATGTTTGCTGTGCATATTGTTGACAAAGGTGTAACTGCTGTAGTATCGCACGTCTCGGTCCGTGTCCTCTTGAAGTTGGGATAAAACGTCCATCATCTTGTCATAAAAAGGATTGGCACCTGTCTGGTAGAAATCTAAAAAAAGACAGATGGCGATGTTTAAAATAGATTACAGGATTGGAAAATAGGTTACAAATAGTGTTATCTCCATGTGTGATTGACGATGTGTGATAAAAACCAACCTGTGTATAAGTCAGTTCCGTACCTAATCTACGTTACGAGAAAACTTTTAATATTTTTTATTTTTATTTATTCACCACATCCAACAGCGGACGACCGCCAATTACAGGAATGGGAGCAAGTGTGGTTGAGTGCCTTGCTCAAGGGTACAGGTGCCACAACCCGTCGCGGCCCGGAATCGAACCTACATTCTAGTACTAGCGCAGGAACTTAAGTTCGACGCACTAGACCGCTCGGCCATAACACCCCACTAAGAAATTGTGCGGGACTACTGTTCTGTTTAGGCTGGTTCCCTGGCTATACTGCACAGAAAACAGCCATAATACCACAGAAGTCAAGGGCCTAAGCTTGTTCACATGACAGGGACTTTGTAAACAGTTATTTTAATATGCAAGTTGGTCTTTCCACAATCTAAAAAAATAAGTCAATAATTCCTTTTAGATGTCTTTAGTTTATCACAAAACTAAAGAAATGTCTTTGTACCGTTCTCAGGACATAATTCTTGCCCCAAAGGGAGAAAAAATTGCTGCCACAACATACATTTCTGAAAACCCCGTGTACAAATTTTCCCTTATATACTGAAACGCAAAAGAAACTTACCACTTGTTTAAACCTTTAAATAGCAACAATAACACTGCGTGTAGTAAACTTATTTGTGGACAATAGTGTCCTCACTGTCAGACCATACGGTGTCTGAAGGTCACTTGAACATTCAATGGTCACTTCATGGCACAGCTGTTGAACAGTTGATTAGCCAAGGGGTATGGGATGATTGTAATGAGCTGCATGTGATGTCTTAAAGTTGGCTTTAAAAAGGCCAGTGGAAAATGGGCATTTCAAGCAACATGCCACGATTGTCGGGGGATCAAAGACTGGTAGGCAGTATGCGCCGACGATGCACTGCCTGTATCCAAATCAATGGTGGCCACACACGCTATTGAAAGGGGACTGACATTGGACCCTCTTCCGTTCTTTACTGTTGAACAAACTGATGAGATGGTGTATCTTGGTCAAAAACTTGACATGTAATCAATAAAATGCCAATGTTTCAATTAGCAATTGTTACAATTTCATTACATTTTAAACAAGTGGTAAGTTTCTTTAGCATTTCAGTATACATATGTAATGTGGAGAGACCAATGTTCAACTTTTTTCTGTTAGTTACATACGTCCAAGGAAAAATTTGTACAAAGTGTTTTCAGAAATGTATGTTGTGCAACTCATTTTCTTAGTAAAACTTTATAATTTAAAGATAAATATCAAGACATTTGAAGTGAATTGGGACCTAATATCCTTAAAGAAATGTATCCTATTACTGTGGACAGACCCACATTCATCTACAATTATTTTCTTATTAAAGGAAGGGACAACACTTCACTAATCTAATCAAAACACTAATCAAAAATATTACTGATGTATTGCCTGGTGCATAAACCTTCATGAGAATCAGAGAATCTTGTTTTCAACGTCGTCAACCCAATTAATTTTTATGATAAACTCTGTAACAAATGCAACATGCTGCGCCATATTTGTAATTTTGAAAGGGATGATGATGTCAACCATGCAACGATTGCATGGATGAAGTCAAGATTGATGCCTTGTTTCCCCGACTCCCATACGCCGTAAAATATGTAAAAATCTGTTGTGTCCTGATTCACGCCCTCACGTCCGAGCGCCAAACTGCAAAAGACGGCGACTTACATGAAGCGTACAGAGTTAGGGAACCCTTTGCAAGCGTTGTCCCTTCCTTTTATCTCGTGGCGAGTCCCAAGTAGTCATTGTGTGTTTCCCGAGCCTCAGGCCAAAATGAACAAGTCAAAAAGCAAAGTGACTTACCAATAGGCAACAGGTTGCATGTTAATAACCGGGCTAGCGTGATGCGTACGTTGGGTATCGTGTCGTTGACAAGGTTTAGCAGGCTTGGGAGTAGATTGGCAGCAAACTGGTCATTCTCAACCGATTTGATCTCTAGGAGACTCTGGCATAGGTGGATAAATCTGGAAAACCAAAGTGGATTTTACGGAAATTCAGAATTAAAATTTGGAGACTTTGAGGGCTGGTAATGCTTCACGTATTCAAGTTGTTTGATTTTAAACACATGTTCTTCAAGCATCATTAATTCCTGAAAAACTGATTGTAATATCATTCTCAATATGTGTGGTACATCCAAAAATCCATAGCATTACAACGCATAGTTCCGAGATTGCCCAATTAACCCCGCCCCCTTGGATATTGTTGCTACGCCTCACACCCTATCATCAAAATGGCGACACAACGCACAAACCAATGGGACTTTCAACAGAAAGCACAGATTCATTGGAGAAAACTCAAAGGTATTCATGTTTCAGGGTCGACAGTTACTGTAGCACGCACTTAGTAAAAGGCCAGTGATACAGAGATGATATATATTCATACAAATTCGCTTTCTAACCTTTGAACAGCGAATCGCCCGGCCTTGAAACCAACAATTCACCCAGAACACCGCGTACAATGTATGGGCAGAATTTTTCGTGATGTCGTTTGTGACGGCAATGCACTTTGACTTATGTGGGTACTGTCTGTTAGCTCTGTTGTGATTGGTCGGCAGGTTCGGTTGATTGACAGGTCGGAACTATGCATTATTCTTTTCTATCAAGAATTACACTTCCACCAATAATGCTTGAAGAACGTGTGTTTAAAACCAAACAATTTGGACACGTATAGACCGTATCGAATAGCTGCCATCTTGTGGGGCACCTTTTGTTACTTAAACTTGAAAGTATATATATGACAGAATTGAAAGATGAATTTAGAAATACGAGAAAATTGCAGTGCCCCGACTGGGATTCGAACCCAGGTCCTTGGCTTACATGGACAATTGCTCTACCAACTGAGCTATCTGGGCATCCCGCCAGAGCACCGCAACAATCTCGTGTTTGCCTCTCTTTTTCCAACAATGCAGTGGGGCAAATCCATGCCAACCAATTGGCTACACTGATGGCCTATCGTCTTTCAGTTACTTAAACTGTTTAACAATGTAGGCACAAATATGTGCAACCATGCATGTCCTCAAGGAACAAAGAAACTGCCCCACAAGATGGCAGCTATTCGATACGGTCTATAGCATTACAAGCCCTCAAAGTCTCTGGAATGTAAATTTTAATTTCTGAAATACCCAAAGAGAAAAGGACAGTTGAGGGTGAGTAAATGCCTTTTTTTGACGGACTTTGCTGCATATTAGCGATTATTTGCTTAAAGTGCCCCTGAAATGCTCAATAACTTTATGCACAGTTTTTGCTGCATATGAAGGATTACTTGTGTAGAAAGAAAATACTACTGTTCATTTTTATGCCCCATGAATAAAAAGTGACATTTTTCAACTTTGAACATTTCTTCACATGAACTCACAGAAAGAGGGTGCTGTTTGGGGCATGTCACTTTAGGAACACAGCAGAAAAGCAAAGAAAAAACATTAGACTTCAAACTGGAATTGTGGAAAAATGCTGCAGTTTCCAGCATTAGTTTTTTATGGTTTGCAATAGGCAACATGTAAAACAAACCTAAACCATCATGAGTTACAAAAGTTTCAGCAAGATGGAGAAAATTGTGGAAACTTTTGTGCACAGTTTTCCTGATGTGACATCACCACTTTGCTCATGCATATGTAAATTTTCAAAATTTTGTTTATAAAAATTAAAAAAACCTTGATTTTAAACCCCCAAACAACTTCCAAGTTGGGTTTTTATGATTGTAAATTAATGGACTAGTTACATATCACAGATTTCATTGATAAAAAAATGTGTTTTCCAACTTTGAAACTTTGACAATTTCTTCACAGGAAATGACAAAAAGCGTTGTTCGGGCATGTCACTTCAGTACCACACAACAGAAAAAGTAAAGTAAAAAACATACGACTTCAAAATGTCGCAGTTTCCACCACCAGCAGCCGATTTCACGAAACTTTACGCAATTGCGTAAGTCCACTTATGCCATAAGTTATTGCGTAACTTGCGCAATAAGTTAATAAGCGTTTCACGAAAGATGCGCCACATCAGGATGTGGCGCAACTCGCCGACTTACGCCATAAAATGTGGCGTAACTTGCGCAATGGTTTTTGGTGGCGTAAGTTGGAAAAATGTGTCGTAGGACAGTGGAAAATGGCGATAATGCAGCTAGCTACACGTGCTTATTTACCGCATCGTCAACGAACTGAACCCCAGCCTTCCGTTTGTAGAAAACGGCCTTTATCGGTGAAATCTGCGACTCGACGCATTATGACTCGCGACGGCAGCCATGATGACCGTGCAAAATTTGTGAAAAACAACGACGTATGTTTTATGTACGACTATTTTATCAAGCGCAAGCATCAAATAGTCGTTGATAAACTAGAAATTAGCCTCGTCCTAGAAGTTACAAGTGCTAAAAGGAAAAAATAAACGTTGCGCAGCTAAGAAGAGTTTCGTGAAATCGATTTTAAGTAATTGCGCAGCTACGGCATAACTTTATGGCGTAAGTCTTGCGCCATAACCGTTTATGGCGCAAGTTACGCACTGTTTCGTGAAATCGGCTGCAGTTTTTATATGGCTTACAATAAGCAACACGTAAATTCATTTAGTGTTAATTTATATTTCACAAAATCTTAAAGATAGTATATACATGATTGGTAAACTGTTACAAATAGTTTTATCCCCTTGTGTGATTGAAGATATGCATGATTAAAACTAACCTGAGCAAAAAACCAGCTCCGTACTTAGTCTAACTTTTGAGAAAACGGTCAAAAAAGGGTTTGCCGTCATTTCGCCCCAAAACCTCTTCGCCCTGAACCATTTCGCCCTGAACCACGGCCTGTGCACGAAGTGGTTTTGGGGCGAAGTGGCATTTGGGCAATGTAGTGTTTGGACGAAGTAATTTCGGGCTAAATGGCACTCGGGCGAAATGGTTTTGGGGCGAATTGAATTTTCATCTCGTGAGACGAAAACTAATTGTTTTACTCATTTCTCATAGACTATAGCACTTCAGACAAAACCATTTCAGGGGCAGTTTTCTACGGTCATCATGTTTATATTGTGTAAGTTAGGCGTAAATCTGTGAACATTTCTGATTTTCGAGATTACTAATGATGTATACTGCCTTTAAGCATCAGAAAACTGCTACTTTCAGGCGAGCTCAGTTACAGCTCCGTCAATAAGTTATTTGACTTACGTTTGTCTTCCGAACCATCTATCACTATTTGCATACTTGGCGATGATGCCGTCAATGAAATTCTGGCACAGTGTCATGTCTTCGACCGTGTTAATCCTCTTCATGATAACTCCTAGCTAAAGAACGAAATATGAGGGGGGAAAAAGGTATTTAAATGAAAACGATAAATTCTGAAGATCATGTGGACCGACAATAATTATATTTCATATAATTGGAGTTGCTCACTGTAGGATTTTCAAACCAGCAATTTGGCACTGACAAGTTCGGTAGTCGAGGAGGTGAGAGGTCTGCAGTATGCAGGAGGTTGCAGGTTCGACTCCCACTGGAGCATGCTATGAGGTTTTTAGCACATCTCAGAAAAAGCACTTCATATACCGAGATTTATCGATGTTTAATCATACTTTAATCTCAATCTTGAATAATAAATTACACATATTTGGAAAGCTTAGTTCCTCATCTTTCATTTGATACCACTCATATGATACATACTTTACGCATGAATGAATAAAGACAATATGAAGCAGGGCTACCAAAAGGTCGTTTGCACAACGATACCTTAATTTCAGGGGTTTCAACACGCACGTTTTTAATGCACAAGTGACCATCTCTGAATCCATTCATGCGAAAAATCTGTCAGGTGTGGAAAAAATGAATGATTTAAAAAAACATGGAAATTCAATCCATATTTAAATGCAGGATATCTCTGTCGTCCCTGGCTCATTTTTCCTGACTGAGGTATCATACGAAAGGGCAGGAAATGAACTTTTTAGAAATGTGATTATTTCTTTGAAATTCAGGTATTGTTGTGCAAACGACCTTTTGGTAGCCCTGCTTCATATTGTTTTTATTCATTCATGCGTGAAGTATGTATCATATGAGTGGTATCAAATGAAAGATGAGGAACTAAGCCTTCCAAATATGTGTCATTAATTATTCAAGATTGAGATTAAAGTATGATTAAACATCGATAAATCTCGGTTTCGTTTTTTCTGGGACACCCTGTATAGTGAATACCGCCTCATGTACCGCCTCATGTGACAGGACATTTGCATCAGCAGCCGCAACATTATGGAACAAGATACCGGAACACATCAAACTCTCAACATCTATGGCCTCCTTTAAATCATCACTTAAAACATATTTTATGAAATTATATTAATTTAATATTTTAGTACCTTGGTTGTGATATTTACATGTGTTTTTCATACTTGTGTGTTGCTGCGCCCTGAGCATCTTTTTGATGGATACCGGCGCATTACAAATATTCATTATTATTATTATTATTATTATTATTATAGAGAGAAATAAATTGTTTTCATATAACACATTCCGTGTTTACCAATAGCTAATACTTTTTTCAGCAATTTAAGACAGTTTCGTGGGCTGCTATATGAAAAGTGCTCACGTGACAAAATGTTATGAGTGACGGACACAATCTCTAGACCAAAAAGACCATATGCAGCACGATATGTGGCAGAGGGTACCCACCCCCTACCATTGTTCCCCTATTGTGTCTCAAACATCCAAGGAATTCCTTTCAGTTTTTAGGGGGTGGGGGGAGGTGGGGTGGGGGAAGGGGGGAGTTGGTGCATTAACAAAAGGGAGGAGTGTGTTGAGGAATAGGGGCGTTAGGGGGGAGTCACGTTGCCACATATCGTGCTGGGTATAAAAAAGATTAAAGCCTGTAAGTGGTTCCAACTGTCCAATGATTCCACCCCAGATATTTTTTTTGTAAGAAAATGATAATTGAAAATGAATTTATATAAACTAGAAATGTGTTCGTTGAAAACGAACACATGGCTGTTCCCCTCCTTTTTATAAACATATATGGTGTTCGGGATGACCTTTGTTAGTGATCGTATATGAAGAAATCACGATCGTAGGTCAAACGGTTGAGTTTTTATCGGTTTTTAAATTTTGAATATTATTACATGCCCCTTTAATCTGACATGTAGGGAAGGTCAAAGGTGTTGCTATATGTTTGGATACCCCACCCTAGTCGAAGTGTAACACAGTTGACCCCATCGTGTTATATTGTACCCATTTCAAATGGCAAGGCAAAATCTGTTTGACCAATAGGAAACGAGGTCAAAGGTCAAGGCGTGTGCGCATCTTAAAGACATTTGTTAGTGATCGTGTATGCCAAAGGAATCAAAATCGTAGGTCAAACCGTTGATTTTTTATTGATTTTTGAATATTTAATTACGTAATCATCTTGTCGCTAGAGGGCGCTATTTCGTACGATGACGTCATCACTTATATTTTTGGAAAGCTTAAGGGCCTCTGGTAATAACACCATTGACCCCATCTCAATACCTCCTTTCACTTTCAAACTAAGGGCCACTTCCGGTTTCGACCGGAAGTGAGCAAGGTCAAAGGTCACCAACATATTTTTTAGATACCCCACCCTAGTCGAAGTGTAACACAAGTGACTTTGTCCAAATATCTTGCACCACTTTCAAATGGCAAGGCAAAATCTGTTTGACCAATAGGAAACGAGGTCAAAGGTCAAGGCGTGTGCGCATCTTAAAGACTTTTGTTAGTCATCGTATATGGCGAAGGAATCAAGATCGTAGGTCAAACGGTTGATTTTTTATTGATTTTTGAATATTTAATTTATTAAACTTCATGCGCCTTTAATCTGACACGTGATGACGTCATCATTACGTCATTAGTACTGTGCACTAATTCACATAGTGACCAATGTCCATGTGAAGTTTGAAGTCAATCATCAATGTGCAAGTGTCCGAAATAGCGTCTGAAAAAAGTGGAAGAAGGAAAAGAATAAAAAAAAAAAAAACTAGAAATGTGTTCGTTGAAAACGAACACATGGCTGTTCCCCTCCTTTTTATAAACATATATGGTGTTCGGGATGACCTTTGTTAGTGATCGTATATGAATAAATCACGATCGTAGGTCAAACGGTTGAGTTTTTATCTATTTTTAAATATTGAATATTATTACATGCCCCTTTAATCTGACATGTAGGGAAAGTCAAAGGTGTTGCTATATGTTTGGATACCCCACCCTAGTCGAAGTGTAACACAGTTGACCCCATCGTGGTATATTGTACCCCTTTCAAATGGCAAGGCAAAATCTGTTTGACCAATAGGAAACGAGGTCAAAGGTCAAGCCATGTGCGCATCTTAAAGACATTTGTTAATGATCGTATATGCAGAAGGAATCAAATTCGTAGGTCAAACGGTAGATTTTATATTGATTTTTGAATATTTAATTACGTAATCATCTTGTCGCTAGAGGGCGCTATTTCGTACGATGACGTCATTACTTATATTTTTGGAAAGCTTAAGGGCCTCTGATAATAACACCATTGACCCCATCTCAATACCTCCTACCACTTTCAAACTAAGGGCCACTTCCGGTTTCGACCGGAAGTGAGCAAGGTCAAAGGTCACGGCCATATCTTTTGGATACACCACCCTAGGTCGAAGTGTAATACAGTTGACCACATGCAGATATCTTGTACCACTTTCAAATGGCAAGGCAAAATCTGTTAGACCAATAGGAAACGAGGTCAAAGGTCAAGGGGTGTGCGCATCTCAAAGACCTTTGTTAGTCATCGTATATGCCGAAGGAATCAAGATCGTAGGTCAAACGGTTGATTTTTTATTGATTTTCCAATATTTCATTACGTAATCATCTTGTCGCTAGAGGGCGCTATTTCGTACGATGACGTCATCACTTATATTTTTGGAAAGCTTAAGGGCCTCTGGTAATAACACCATTGACCCCATCTCAATACCTCCTTTCACTTTCAAACTAAGGGCCACTTCCGGTTTCGACCGGAAGTGAGCAAGGTCAAAGGTCACAAAAATATTTTTTAGATACCCCACCCTAGTCGAAGTGTAACACAAGTGACTTTGTCCAAATATCTTGCACCACTTTCAAATGGCAAGGCAAAATCTGTTTGACCAATAGGAAACGAGGTCAAAGGTCAAGGGGTGTGCGCATCTCAAAGACCTTTGTTAGTCATCGTATATGCCGAAGGAATCAAGATCGTAGGTCAAACGGTTGATTTTTTATTGATTTTTGAATATTTAATTTATTAAACTTCATACCCCTTTAATCTGACACGTGATGACGTCATCATGACGTCATTAGTACTGTGCACAACTTCACATAGTGACCAATGTCCATGTGAAGTTTGAAGTCAATCATGAATGTGCAAGTGCCCGAAAAAGCGTCTGAAAAAAGTGGAAGAAGGAAAAGAATAAAAACTAGACCTGTGTTCGTTCTTGACAACGAACACATGGCTGTTCCCCTCCTTTTTATAAACATATATTGTGTTCAGGATGACCTTTGTAAGTGATCGTATATGAAGAAATCACGATCGTAGGTCAAACGGTTGAGTTTTTATCGATTTTTAAATATTGAATATTATTACATGCCCCTTTAATCTGACATGTACAGGTCAAAGGTGTTGCTATATGTTTGGATACCCCATCCTAGTCGGAGTGTAACACAGTTGACCCCATCGTGATATATTGTACCACTTTCAAATGGCAAGGCAAAATCTGTTAGACCAATAGGAAACGAGGTCAAAGGTCACGACCATATTTTTTGGATACACCACCCTAGGTCCAAGTGTAATACAGTTGACCACATGCGGATATCTTGTACCACTTTCAAATGGCAAGGCAAAATCTGTTAGACCAATAGGAAACGAGGTCAAAGGTCTCGACCATATTTTTTGGATACACCACCCAAAGTAATACAGTTGACCACATCCAGATATCTTGTACCACTTTCAAATGGCAAGGCAAAATCTGTTTGACTAATAGGAAACGAGGTCCAAGGTCAAGGGGTGTGCGCATCTCAAAGAGCCTTGTTAGTCATCGTATATGGCGAAGGAATCAAGATCGTAGGTCAAACGGTTGATTTTTTAATGATTTTTGAATATTTAATTGATTAAACTTCATGCCCCTTTAATCTGACACGTGATGACGTCATCATGACGTCATTAGTACTGTGCACAACTTAACATAGTGACCAATGTCCATGTGAAGTTTGAAGTCAACCATCAATGTGCAATGTTCCCGTTTCCTTGGAGTGCACAGTCAATAAGACGCCTGTGTATACGCGAAATAATCATTCTCCAGTTTCCTCGCAGTGCACAGTCAATGGGCCATTGCCTGTGTACATCCAAAATACGTATTATCCCGTTTCCACGAAGTACACAGTCAATGGGCTTACTACCCAAATACGTATTTTCCTTTTTTTCGCAGTGCACAGTCAATAGGCCTTTGCCTGTGTACAAACAAAATACGTATTATCCCGTTCCCTCGAAGTACACAGTCAATGGGCCATTGCCTGTGTACATCCAAAATACGTATTTTCCCGTTTCCTCGAAGTACACAGTCAATGGGCATTGCCCGTGTACAAGCAAAATACGTGTTTGCATGTTTCCTCGAAGTGCACAGTCAATATGCCATTGCCTGTGTACAAGCAAAATACTTAGTTTCCCGTTTCCTCGCAGTGCACAGTCAATAGGCCATTGCCTGTGTACAAACAAATTACGTATTTTCCCGTTTCCTCGAAGTACACAGTCAATGGGCATTGACTGTGTACAAGCAAAATACGTATTTTCATGTTTCCTCGATGTGCACAGTCAATATGCCATTGCCTGTGTACAAGCAAAATACTTAGTTTCCCGTTTCCTCGATGTGCACAGTCAATATGCCATTGCCTGTGTACAAGCAAAATACTTAGTTTCCCGTTTCCTCGCAGTACACAGTCAATAGGCCATTGCCTGTGTACAACCAAAATACGTATTTGCATGTTTCCTCGAAGTGCACAGTCAATAGGCCATTGCCTGTGTACAAGCAAAATACGTATTTTCATGTTTCCTCGAAGTGCACAGTCAATAGGCCATTGCTTGTGTACAAGTGAAATACTCAATTTCGCGTTTCCCTATTAGTAGTGCACAGTCTATATAGCCCATTCCGGTTTCAACCGGACGTGAGCAAGGTCAAAGGTCACCGCCATATTTTTTGGATACCCCACCCTAGTCGAAGTGTAATACAGTTGACCACATGCAGATATCTTGTACCACTTTCAAATGGCAAGGCAAAATCTGTTAGACCAATAGGAAACGAGGTCAAAGGTCAAGCCCTGTGCGCATCTTAAAGACATTTGTTAGTGATCGTATATGCCACAGGAATCAAGATCGTAGGTCAAACGGTTGATTTTTTATTGATTTTTGAATATTTAATTACGTAATCATCTTGTCGGTAGAGGGGGCTATTTCGTACGATGACGTCATCACTTATATTTTTGGAAAGCTTAAGGGCCTCTGGTAATAACACCATTGACCCCATCTCAATACCTCCTTTCACTTTCAAACTAAGGGCCACTTCCGGTTTCGACCGGAAGTGAGCAAGGTCAAAGGTCACAAAAATATTTTTTAGATACCCCACCCTAGTCGAAGTGTAACACAAGTGACTTTGTCCAAATATCTTGCACCACTTTCAAATGGCAAGGCAAAATCTGTTTGACCAATAGGAAACGAGGTCAAAGGTCAAGGCGTGTGCGCATCTTAAAGACTTTTGTTAGTCATCGTATATGGCGAAGGAATCAAGATCGTAGGTCAAACGGTTGAATTTTTATTGATTTTTGAATATTTAATTTATTAAACTTCATACCCCTTTAATCTGACACGTGATGACGTCATCATGACGTCATTAGTACTGTGCACAACTTCACATAGTGACCAATGTCCATGTGAAGTTTGAAGTCAATCATCAATGTGCAAGTGTCCGAAATAGCGTCTGAAAAAAGTGGAAGAAGTAAAAGAATAAAAAAAAAAAAAAAAAAAAAAAAAGGAATAAAAATCGTAACGAAAACAAAGGCTGTTCCGACCCGAATCGGAACAGCCAAAAAAAAAAAAATCGTAACGAAAACAAAGGCTGTTCCCAACCGTGTGGGAACAGCCAAAAAAATAAAAAAAAAAATCTTAACGAAAACAAAGGCTGTTCCCAACCGTATGGGAACAGCCAAAAATCGTAACGAAAACAAAGGCTGTTCCGACCCGAATCGGAACAGCCAATGAGTGTGCGCTCACATTCATTTACAAGGACGCCTTCGTGTAAATGAAACGAGGCCCCCGACAAGAATAACATCATGGCTCCTTTTTTTGTGCAGTATTACCAGGGAACCAGTATGAATAGGACAGCTACTTCGCACAATTTCTTAAAAACATGGACATAGTTTTTCATTTTTTTCTCAGAACAAAGATGAGGTACTGAGCCGATTTATACACAGGTTGGTTTTTATCATACACATCCTCAATCCCACATGGAGATAATGCCGTCTGACATTTTTCAAATCCCATAATCTATCTTTAAAGGAACATGTCCAGATCACGTTTTTGAGCCCCCTATTTTCCCATGGGTGTTGAGATTTTGATACCATATCATTTGTCATTTTTCTCATTACCATTCCGACATTTCATGCTCCCAATCTGTATATTTTCAAGGATATCGTTTTAAAAAAAAACAATGTTTTGTAAAGTAATTTATCTGGTTCCATAAGGCAGTGCAGTGATCACACCAACCTTTTTGCTTCCACATCCAAACTGGAGATTGCAAATTCCCATGGATAGTATTTCGGGGAGGCATTTTATACGATTGTTAGGTTAGAACGAAATTGATTGTCTGAACACGCTCCTTTCATTAAGACGGGATCCCCTCCCCATAATTCCCAATTAATCCCCAATTCTAGACGGCTTACCAGTCTGTACGCTGTAAACCTCACGTCAGCTACTCGATCGCCGGCTAGCGTCAGGGCGATCGGAAACAGATGTTCACAGACGTCAGTTGGGTTGTACATGTCACACAGTAAGATTAGCTGCCTGTAAGTGGATGCAAAAAACATTTGTTAGACTAAAATAATCTTCCGATAATTAAGATTAAATCTCAAAAAGTAAACAAAAATCATGCTGAATTGAAAGAATATGGTGTTTTCAGTGATCCTTAGCTTATTTTCCACTGTAAAGTTGATCACATTATCAAAAGAGCTCATTGTATGGTTGGTATAATTTGTCTGCAGAAATTTCAGCTACATAGATGCAGCAATGTTTTCATTTCTTAGAAATGTAAGAAAATGCTGCCACAACATACATTTCTGTAAAGCTTGTGTACAAATTTTCCATATACGTATGTAACAGTGGACAGACAAAATTGTGACATTTTTGTCTATTTAGAATAGTTTTCCCCGATGGTTATTTGTAATGACTTCATGAAAGTGAAATAAATTTAAATGGGGTCGTAGTAAAATTTGACCAGATAAAGGTTCCATTATTATTTTGGGGGACTAGGGGTATTGTGTACATTGCACACGTGCATATAAACGCCAGCAACAATTGTTTATGTCGGCCGAACGTTTAAACGGTTAACCGACACTTGAAAGAATTGCAAACCGGTTTCTGAATTAGCCGTAAATTCCCATCCCTAATTTTAATACAGAAACCTGCACACACATACCGATGACGCAATATACACCAACAGTCGTCATTTTGCCTAACCGTGTGCGACCCAAACCTCACTAATATCTATCTACCCACAAACAATGTTATTTTCGAATAATGTTACATACTCGGCGAGTTCCAGGCGAAACCTCCAGTTGCGTGCGTTGTCCATCGTCAGGAAATCAGTCATTCTGTTCAGGTATTGCCGCCTCAGCTCTGGGTTGAGTAACTGTGCAAGAAAACCACACAATGTTTAGATGCTAAAAGTCTAATACTACGCTGCTGTTACGTGGTGCACGCCATTGCCTAGCAACCAACAGTCTAGTTGCTACAGTGAACACAGTATATTGATTTGTTACTTCACACATACTGAGTGCACCACATAGCAACACAAGTTTAGTCTGGTCAAGTGGATACTAAATGTGCATGTTAAAGGATGTATGTCAGTACACCGGATGCTATCTATTTGGAACACGCAAAAGGCCGACTGCTGGACATGATCCGTTGCCCTCAGCCCCTCACTCTATGACCCGAGGGTCCATATGAGTCAGGGGTCCCTTTATGTCTAGCATTGCATAGCAGTTGCCAATGTGCATGTTGCACCTTGACTCATGCTATGCTACGAGCGCAAGGATTGGTATCATCATTGGGCAATATTAGGGGCATTCAAGTTGCTTACACCGTGTAACACAGGGTTTATACCAGGAGAATGCAACATGAATGGGTGCAGGTCAACTCGACCGTTGTACCAACTCGACCGTTGTACCAACTCAACCATTGTACGTTAAATTGCAGAAGTCAACTCGTCCGTTGTGTCACAATAAACTAGCAGTAGACGGCAGAATTTGTTTTTTTAAATCAACTTTTGCGACAAAAGTGCAAGTGGGAAGACAGAAACTTGGGAAGTTGTTCCATTTCCTCACTAAATCTTTATTTTTTCCCACTCAATTTGTACGAGTTGGCACGTGTACGACTTGACCAACTTGCGTAAGAGTTGGCACGCATACGAGTTGACCTGCAATCCTAGATGAGTCATTTTAAAGAAAAAACATTTAAGAAAAAAATCTGTTCAACTTTCCAACTCTACATACAGCGCAGGGGTCGAGTTGGTACGACGGTCGAGTTGACTGTAAACCAAATGAACGACAGGGTTTCGCTTTGAATTCTGGGAACACAGGTCAAAGGTAGTTGCCTGGCGGGCTTTTTACAAACACTGTTATCGTTTGAATCACGAAGGAGAAATGAACCCGGACTATGCAAAATTAGTTGCCCTAAACGGTACGACGTAATAAAATTTGCCAATGCCCACAGACATCTGCTGATTAAGCAGAATGTATTTACACCCCTATTCTCTTGTGTCATAAATCTTTTTTTCCTGAACACGCTAATTTAATGGCAGGTTTACTGTACTAACCTTGACAAAAGCGGCGAAGTGTTTGAGCACGCCAATGCGTACTTCGTCTAGGTCTCGCAGGAAACTGTTGAAGATGGGCACCAGGTCCTTTGCTGTGATTTCGTCGCCCAGAATGAGTGCTATTTCGTGGATGGAAAAGGCTAAGGTTCGGCGTACCTTCCACTAAAATGGGGGAGGAGGGGGGGGGGGGGGGAGAAAAGACGAGTAAAACTTGAGTATGAGTAAAATAGATATCCATACTGTAAAATTAGCGGCCTCGTGTTCCGTCCCTATGGTAGCAGAGTCGTATCCAAAGGCAGAATGACTAGGACATACAGAAAATAGCACATTAAAACACAATGCTAAGGCAAACACAAAGGGAGGCAGTCATGCAGAAAGAGGGGTTGGGATGAGTGAACAAAGCTGGTTGCATCATGTCTGCCTGGAATGGAATGCTAGGGAACAAAAGAGGGATTACTGGCACTGGGGGCATTTTGGCAACACAGACCATATTTTTGAGGAAATACCTTTGTCTGGTCTCAAAATAAAAGAAATAAGTTTCAGTTGTTCTGAAGAGATAACTTAAGCCCAAACGGGATTACAAATTGTGTGACAACATGCCTTTTTAAAAACCCTGTGTACAAATTTCCAATAGACGCTCGTAACCGGGACGGAAACTTGTGTTACATTTTAGGCCGTCCTGGTTACGAGCGTATATTGGAAATTTGTACACAGGGTTTTTAGAAAGGCATGTTGTCACACTATTTGTAACCCTTTTTGGGCCTATGTTAGCTCTTCAGAACAACTGAAACTTATTTCTTTTATTTTAAGACCAGACAAAGGTATTTCCTCGAAAATATGGTCTCTGTTGCCAAAATGCCCGCTTTACTGTGGAAAAAGCCAGCTACGAGTGACCACGAATATATATGGCTAATGGTAACTCGTGGACCACTTCGTAAAAGAGGAATAAACCAAAAGGACAGGATGGGGGTGGGAATAGGAATGGAGGAGGGGATTATGGTTGGGACAGACAATTGGGGGGAGAGGGGGAGAGGGAGGCGGAGTTGTGGGGAGGGATGGTGGGGTAGGCAAATATGAGTAAACAAAAATTAAAGTGGATGGAAATGGGGAGAAAAATGAACATATTAATCATTTCCCTCCTGAATGTTGAGACCATGTTGCTGGATGGTGCGGAGTCGTTTAATACAAAGTTTCTCTCCGCCGAGCCGAACAGAGCCTGGGTGGTGGCCAAGAGCCTCAATACCCTGTATGGACATGTCAGAAATGGAGTGATTAGTACAGTTAAAGTGTGCACCAACTGGGGTGTCAGTTCTGCTGGTGTTGACTGTAGATCTGTGACCGTAGAAACGTTTCTTGAGTGTGGTTTTTGTCTCGCCCACATACTGAGTACCACAGACACTGCAAGAGATAAGGTATATAATATTAGTAGATGTGCAAGTGATGTGACCTCTTGTCTTGAAGACAGCTCCGGTGGAATGGCTTCTGAAAGACTCAGTTTCCATTATGTGCTTCCGACATGTTATGCACCTAGAGTTACATTTAAAGGTTCCATGGGGAATGGGAGGGTTAGTGGAATTATCAAGTGGGACTGCGGCTCTGACTAGAAGGTCTTGGAGGGTGTCTGTAAACTACCAATGGCTCTTCCAGGAACTGCCCGCTGGTCATTGAGCTGCTAAGGGTGGGAACCCACTGCACTATTTTCATCCGTCAGACGTACGTAAAAACGACGTACGTCTTCTCCGGTCCGTCAGTTTTTGGTCCGTTGATACGTTTTCAATCAGCTTCATTTACATACGTACGTACATACGTACGTATCCGAACGTTTCATACGTCGAATTTACGGATGACGGAAGAGTTGATCCGAGATCTACGGGCGTGTTTGTTTCACGACAGATCCGAATCCAGATCCCAAGTTATTTTACGCGCAGAAACAAACGTAACTGCTCTCGACTAGAAATTCAAGTCACGTGAATTGGATCTGCGCAGATCTGAATCTGTTCGAAACAAACACGCCCTACTTGTCCGTCGATTTATCATCTGTCAAGTCTGTTGTATGTACAACAGTGCGACTAAAATACATCCACCACAGGATGATTTTCTAAAGCAGTTCGTTTCAAAAAATATCCTGTGGTAGATGTATTCCTTGTTTTTGAATGTGTGGCTGAGCTAGCTTTTCTCGCGGAAAGTGTGAATAGTGTGAACCGCTGGTGAAGACGTACGTAAACAGACAGATTCTGGAACAAATTCAACTCATCTGTTATGCAGGGAAACAGTTTACTGGTTTTAGTGTCGACCCAGTAACCTTGGCAACACACAAAGGGTGACGTTTTCACTTTAGTAGTCTATTAACCTCTTACAAATTCAGGACATGATTTTCATAGTTAATGTGGATTTAAGAACACGCTTGAAGGCAAAATTTTAGAAATTCACACGGGACTGCCTGTCAACAGCCGCATCGGAAGAGATTTGTAAAGACTTTATATATGGATTAAGATCTATTCAGATGGGATACAATCTGCACCAGGATTTAATCTGCACGTGGGACTTTGTACAGCAGATTGTCAGAAAAAATTGTTTTGCATGATTTTATTATTTAATATCGTTTTGAAGAGCTCGTCTCGGAAAAACACCTTTGGCTCCGGGGGGAGGGAGAACTGTGCCTTTAATGGCTTTTTGAAGTTTGATTGGCTGGCGCGCTTGACGTCATTCTCTGCTGCAAGACTGTTGCGCACTTCCTGGGGTTCAGTGCGCGCCAAAATCACTTTTCTTGCAGCGTTGCCGCCGCCAGTTCGACATCACAAAAAAAAATTTAAATTTTCGCCTACTTTCGGTCGGGATTTGGACAGATTTTTCCCACATGCCACGCGGGAGGAAACGTAGAGCCCGTGAGGCGGTGGAGAACGACGATGGAGCGAGAAGCGATGGGTTTTTGGCCAGGCAAACACGGGCCCAATCTCGTGCTCTCGATTCCGCTTTGGAGGAATCGTTACGATTTTCGTCCGAGCCACCACAGACAGGACAAGGGCGCCCTCCCGCGGTAGGACGAGGTAGCGATCCGATCGACAACAACAGTCATGGCGGACAGGGATTTTCCCCCAGGTCTCGGCGAGCTGCACGCTCGACTCGTTCAGCGGAAACGCTTGTTCGGTGCGCAGTTTCCACCCACGACAGCCAGGTTCCACGGGCGAGAGCTCGGCCAGCTTCAGCTTCGACGGTTACCGTTGATTTGCCTGACATTCACGGACATGTTAGCGGCCGGCCATCGGCATGCGAACATGATCACGCGGGGACGGCGACAATCGGGGCGGCAACACTTAATCCGCCTCCAGTTCCGGCAACAGTTTGTTTGCCCTTGGATGCTTCTACGGTCAACCCAGTCCCTCGGATCCAGGTGTCTGTCCCCGGGAATCCCACCACTCTTCAAGGTCAGACAGGCCAGCCAGCTCAATCTGGAGCAGGAATGGGAACTTGTTCTCATGCATGCCACACATGCACCCAGCAGAGCCTGAGGCAAAGCACCCAGGCCGTTTCATCAGCTCAAGTTCAGCCATCCTGTTCCGATCCATCTCAAAGCGTGGGAACTACTAGCAGTCTTTCTCAGGGTGAGTTCGTTCCCGATAGGCATAGGCCTACCTTTCAACCAGTTTCGTCTCCCAGCCTTTTTGTGTCCCCTGCCCACACCCCCACACCCATTGTTGCCAGTACCCTTAGTACTGACACTTCATTTGGAAGTGCGCATGCCTTGCTTTCCATTTGCGAGCCATTGGGTGTGTCGATTCCGGCTAGAGTCAGGGAAAAAATTGTTAAAAGTGAATTTTTGGAGCTCGATTCCCTGCTTGAACGGCCAAATTTCAACCCATCTTCGCAAAACATGACACTAACCTTGGATAATTCAGGGCAGTTGCTCTTTAAGGAGTCCAAACTTAAACCCCAAATTTCATCCATCTTGTCTTGGACCGACGCATTCTTAGTCTTCGTTTCAGTCTTTGTGGGGGCTCACCCTTCAAGGATGCAGGAGCTTTTAAAGTACATGCACATCATTCGAATGGCTGCTGCCCGATTCAATGGGAATGGATGGCTTGACTATGACCGGCAATTTCGCTTACGGCAACAAGCGCACCCATTGCGATCTTGGGCTTCTATTGACGGGGAGCTTTGGGCTCTTTTGGTGACAGCACCAATGACACCCCAGCTCCACTGGAGCAAACAAAAGGGTGCAACCACACAGCAGTCGTCCTTTCGTTCCTCTCAATTCCAAGGCACTCGTCGCACCGGCGTGTGTTACGCCTTTAACCGCGGGAGTTGTCACAACTCGCAGTGCCAGTACACACACATGTGTTCCCAGTGCAACTCCTCGGTCCATGGAGCCTCTAGTTGTAGAAACCAAGCGAAGGAATAGTCGGTCCAGTCTTGTCAGACTCAGGTTTTCAAAAACAGATCAGCGTGGTCAATCTGTGGTTTTGTGTTCAACGTTCTGACAATTCCCCCATTTGCCCAGTTCGAGGACTGGCCCAGTACTTAAAGGGACACTCCTGCTCACTGGTTTCATAATCCAGTCATTTAAAAAAAAAAAAAAAAAAAAATATTTGAAAGCGCTTCAGAATAATGTATGGGCCTAATTCGAGCCCAAATTAGCCCAACCTGCGGGTGTGTCCCTTTAAGCTTGCGTCCATTTAATTCCACTCTAAGTAGGGTGAGTTTGCCACAGATTCAGGCTGGGCCGCTGGAAGCCGGCGACTGTTTGGCAATGCAGTCGGCCCCAAAGAATTCTGTAGTAATTTCCTAATCTGGGATGGGTAATTACTTAGTGCAGTGTCCAGATGCTCCCATATTTTTCTTTTCTTTTTAAAAAAAAAAATTTCAGGTGGACCTCGATCCTGGGTCCTAGGGGACAGTATTGTCTTCTGGGCTGGTCAATCGCAACCAACTTGCAGGTCAACCCACAGGACAATTTGGTATGGAGTGCGCGGAGGCAAGTTGCAGGATTTGGTCCCCATGGTCCGGCGGCACATGCGAAAGGAACCTGCACCGGACACATTGTAATCCATCTGGGAACTAATGACTTGTTCTCCGTGCCAGCAAAGGACATTCGAATTGCCATTTCCGAGGGCTTGCAAACTGTGCGGCATTTGCTCCCGCACTCTCGGATTGTGTGGTCTGACATTCTACTTCGTCTTTTCTATTTTGGCGAGGTTCGGCCGGGTGTAGGCAGGAAGAACACTATTGCCTTGAACAAGTTCGCGCATAAGGTCTGCCGACAGCTGACCAAATCTTATTGCTATTGTACATTCCACAAATTTCTCTCCTGCTGACATTCCCCTTTTCCGGCGAGATAGTTTGCACCCGTCAGCCTTGCGGTTGCATTTGTCCTTGCCCAGTGGGTTTTTTTTCTGGGGGTTGCACTGTTTGGGGGGGGGGGGTGGGGTTGCAAGTTTCCGCATCGGAAACTTGTTTGGGGGTTAGGCTCTCACAACTGTTGAATCTTGCTCACTTACCCAGCCCCTTGGGGCATTTCTTCCCGGGGGGTCCCTTGTGTGTTTCTTGCGGGGGATAGGGGGTGGGGCAAAAAGTCTAAGTTGTGGGGGTTTGTGTTTTGGTTTGTTTTGGGTAACGTCTCTTGTTAACTAAAACGGTTTTGCAGAATCAAATCCTGCTTATTGGTGTATTGCTTAACGTGTCTTGTTAACCTGAGGGGAGTTGCGGAATCAGAATTCCGTTTTTTGTTATGTATTGCTTAACGTGTCTTGTTAACCTAAGTCTGATATTGCGGAATCGGAATTCCGCCTTTTTGTGTATTGCTTAACGTATCTTGTTAATCCGAGTGATTTGCGGAGTTGGAAGTCCGCCTTTTGTTTAATTTGTTAACGTCCAGGTTCATTTGAATCAATCATACATGTATGGACGAGTTGTCCGATGTTTTAGTTAAAAATTACTCTACATGTATGTAACTTGTTACAAGGAAAGAAATGGGACCAGGTGGTACCCCTTTTTGAAAGTTACACTAGTACGTTTAACTCTGGACAAGTAGTCCCCTTTTAGTTTGAAGTTTGTGCTTTGTTAAGCCTGTTTGTGAGGCATTAAAACTTGGCGGTGGCAGCCTGGAAGATTATGCCATTCCTTTCGTCCTGCATCCTTTTGTTCTCCCTCCCTCTGGGGCCAAAGGCCCATTGTATCATTTGCAAAGACTCAATTTTGTTTTTCATGAGTTGACAAGAAAAACCTTACTCAAAGTGTTGATAGCAATGGTAACAAACACCACATGAATTTATTTTTGTCCAGAATGGTATTTCATGTTGGAAATTGACAACCGAAGGTGGTTTTCTAAGCACGAGACTTTTTTACCATTCACTTGTACACAAAATCCATGTATGGATTTTCAAGGTTTTCTGAAGCATTGATGCATCTATGTAGCTAAAATGTCTTCAGGCTAGTTTACCAACATTCTTCCTTAGATATGTTACACTTATTTCACGAATCTGTAAAAATGATACATTGCAAATGATACATAGGGCCTTTAAATGGACAAATGTGCAGAATTTCTGAAAAGCTTGCTTTGGCCGAGATGAAAATTGTGTTTTGTGATGCCAAATTGCTCTCTGCAATACAACAATGCTAATATAAAATTTTAGAAATTTCTAGGGCCCCTTATTTAGGATTTTTATCAATGAAATCTATGCTTTAAAACCACTCTACTCAGTTAAAGTCATAAAAATCCTATTTGGAGCTTGCTTTGGGGGTTAAAACAAAGGTCACTATGTCACAAGAGGCAAACACAGAAAAATCACATTCAACTGTGCACAAAAGATTCCACTTTTTTCTCAGCATGTCACAGGCCCTTTAAACACAAAGCAAACCACATTTATATAAATTTACTTTTAGTTATTCCCTCATAACAAAATGTCGGATGGAATGATTACATTAGACAGTTGGAACCATGCATGGACACCCTTACACTATACCTACAGGACAACTCTTAAAAACATTTTCTTAGTAAGTTCACGACACTTCCCTCCTTGCGTTTGTAACATCAAACTAAATTTTTTACATGGTTTATCTGTAAAAAAAAAATCCTGGGTGTCCATGCAAGGTAATCTACCCCAAATTTTTGGGGCTACAATTACTACGCTTCCCTTTTTGGGGTTCCGAAACCCAACATCCATTGTACCTGCATATCCGAAGCCAGTGTTTCATACACCTCCTTGAGGCAAGTCCAGTTCTTACGCCCCATGGTCAGGGCGACGCCCGGTAAGCTGAAGGCACAGTGTCTGGCGATCTCGGTGTCTACGGTCTGAGCACGGCTTGGGTCCGTCATGGATAGGTAAAGGTCTAGGAGCTCTGCTGGTATCACATCCTGCTGTAAAAATAATAATAATGATGATATTAATGGCATCTTATATAGCACACATATCTATCCTGCCGGATATTCATGGCCCTTTACTTTATTACCCTGTTAATTGAGCACAACTCCCTGGGGAGTATGCAGCCCTGGCTCAGAGGCTGCAACCCTTGTAGGTACCCATTTACTCCTGGGTGGAGAGAGGCAACTTGTGGCAAAGTGCCTTGCTTAAGGGCACACGCACCTTGGTCAGGGCTGAGAATCGAACCCTCGACTGTGGATTTAGGCACAGTCTTGAATTCAATGTACAAAACCGCTAAGCTATGGTACTCTATTTTAAATACAAATGAGATTTGGAGGGAACCATTGAAATGAAACAATCAAACGTGGGATACGAACCAGAGACATCCAACTCACTGGGCAGATGCTCTACCAACTCGGCTACTAGATGTTCTACCAAGACCTCCGACACACCGGCAAATGCTCTACCAGCTGAGCTATGAGGCACAGTAGTAAACTCCCTCAGGTTTCCCCAAGACATCGGACACACCGGGCAGATGCTTTACCAGCTGAGCTAGGAGGCACAGTGGTAAACTCCCTCAGGTTTTCCCCAAGACCTCTGACACACTGGGCAGATGTTTTACCAGCTGAGCTATGAGGCAGTGGTATACTCCCTCTGGTGTAGTCCCTCTGGTTTTTCTCAAGACCCCCAACACCCTGGGTAGATGTTCTACCAGCTGAGCTGGGAGGCAAAGTGGTATATACTCCCTCAAGTTTTCCCCCAAGGCCTCCGACACACCGGCAGATGCTCTACCAGCTGAGCTATGAGGCACAGTGGTAAACTCCCTTAGGTTTTCCCCCAAGACCTCCGACACACTGGGCAGATGCTTTACCAGCTGAGCTAGGAGGCACAGTGGTAAACTCCCTCAGGTTTTCCCCAAGACCTCTGACACACTGGGCAGATGTTCTACCAGCTGAGCTATGAGGCAGTGGTATACTCCCTCAGGTTTTCCCCAAAACCTCCTACACACTGGGCTGATGCTCTATCAGCCGAGCTATGAGATGCAGCGGTAAACTCCCTCAGGTTTTTCCCAAGACCACTGACACACTGGGCAGATGTTCTACCAGCTGAGCTATGAGGCAGTGGTATACTCCCTCTGGTTTCCCCCAAGACCTCCAACACACTGGGCAGATGCTCTACCAGTAGCATTTCCCTACGACCCCATTTTTTCTCTCAGTGTTGCATGGGAGCATAAATCACGTTCACAGACACCATCTTTGTAGAAAAAAATGCTACTGCGTATTAAACGCCATAAAGTATGCACACGCACACGCTGAAACATGTTCCATTTTGATCGAAATTTGTTCGAAACGGGGCGCAACCGATGCGCGTCACAAAAAAAATATGCTCAAAATCATGATGCACGTGGCAATTTGTACGAAGTGACGTCATTTGAACGTGATCAATAGTAACAAATTCATTATTTGGTATGGTACCTAATCACCAGTTCACCACTGAAATGAAATGACCGAACATGCAACTTCGAAAGAAAGGTGGATAACATACCCATGCATGGTTTTTTGTGCAACTGCAAATGTAATTTTCGGTAACTGCAAATGATGTACTGGGGCTTACCTGCACCATGCGTTGTATGTGCTCTGGGGTTCGAACCTCACTAGACATGTTCGCCAAGGGGTCCGAGTCTGGCCAATCAGGGGCGACTTCCTCCTCGACGATGCCGTTACGAAATGTCAGCGTCTTCTCGTTAACACGCTGTCCGATCACATGCGTGCTGCAGATGTTAGAAACCGTCTCTAAAACTTCGTCAGACTCAGTGAGATTAGCCTTGTGTATCACTATGCCTACAGATTCCGTAGATTGCGGTTGCGTTGTTTCCGTATCGTTAACGTTGGCGTTAACATTGGCGTTAGTGTCCAAACTTTCAGGGGTAGCTTCTGCCGAGTCATGCAGTTGGACATCGGATAAATTTTCTTGTACTTCATTAACATCGGACGAGGTTTCAATTTCGTTGTTAGTTTGGTCCGTTTCTGACGAAGGAGATTTATCATTTTCGATTTCGGGAATAGATTCGGGCGTATCAGAGGGACTCGCGATTCCGGAATCCGGCGACGATTTCTGTTCGTCGTTGCCGTCACCTAGCTCGGACGTTTCTAACGTCAACTCGGCTATGGTGGTAAAACGTTCCGACGGTTCTTCGTTCGGGAGTGGTTCGGTAATTTCGGGTTGGATATCGATGACGGGAATTGGGTTTCGCCAAAAGAGGAAAGAGTCGTAACTTGGGGACACCTCGGGGGTGACCAAGATGACATTTTCGGGGGTGAATTCTACTTTTCCAACCCCATGGTGAACGTTACTCGAAGCGTGAGCCGGTTGAGCCTTATTCGTGTCCAACACCTCCACTTCGCCCTTACTCTCCCCCAAAATAATCGTTCCCGAACCCCCGCCTATCGTTTCGTCAACTTCCATTGCAACTGCCTGCATTGCACTTTGAGTTCTCTGTTCCTTGCCAACCTCCTGACCGGAGCTGTTTTGCGTGGAAGACTGATTTGACGATTGCGATTCTGAGAAGACTAGCGAGGGGACTTCGTTTGAATCGTTTTCGTTGTCAACGACGCTGGCAATTTGTACTGAGCAGTCGGGGGTGTATACGACTTGCACTCCTGATACCGACGGATCAGCAAACGTTGATATAAATGGACCTAGAGTTTGAAAGGCTGCCATTCTCACCTGCATTAAGATTTAAAAAACGTATACATTTTAAAACTAATTTGGAATTAATACTTTTTTCCTTAAACGTTCTGTAAAGGTTCTGATTGACCAATATTGCATAGTAGGCTCCTGATTATCAAACAATGGATTCCATGAACACTGAATGCATGGCACTCATTGTGGTGGAATTATATGCCAAAAATGTACATATCACATATCATGGTGAAGAATATCTCTGCAATGGAACAGCATGGGTGCCATTTTTTCTGTGAAAGAGGTTTAAGACTAGTGCAGAGCTGCAAACCCTCCCGGATTTTGCAACAGATTCTTCGGAAAGTGACTCATTTTGTGAGTCCTGACATGGATAAAAACCCTCCTGGATTGCCAATTAACAACCTTGGGGATTTTTAGATGTGTTCGGAGTCACGGAATGAACCCGTTTTCCCAGATTACCTCTCAAAAAACACCTACCCATCGTGACTGATCACATAGAAGCTTGACAAACAGCGGTGAGAGTTTGTCCCTACGCACTATCCTGGACACCGCCCAAGACACGGCCATGAAGCACTCGGCACAGGCCTTGCGCACTCCCCACACACCGTCCTCGCACAGATCTTCAAACTTTGGGAGCTGTAAGGAAGGAACAAGATGGGGTGAGCTCAAGCTAAAAATCAGTCTGAATTAGGGGTAAGAATTTACAAGTTGGACGTCAATTTGTTCCTTAAAATGACTAATTAGCCATCAGTAAGTGCAGAACTAAACAAAAAATATATAATGATTTTACTTGGAAAAAAAAGTCTTGTATGTTTTGTACACGAGGCCTTAGGCGATGCCCGACTTGTAAATTCTTTTCGAAGTAGGGCCTGCGCTGTGTTCCAAACACGCGAACATTGCCAACGTTTGCCAACAACAGGTACCCAGCTTTCCATAGACGAGTACATAAAAGCACTGAAACCAGTGACGAACGTTGGCAACGTTCGTATAAGTGGAACGCAGTCATGGTCAATTTGGGGCTTTTTACATCTTCATTTTTAGCGTACTTCATAGTCCATATCAGTGAAAACTTCATGTGAATACGACATTTGGTCAAAGGTTACAATTGTTTAAAAACGCCATCACTTGCAAACTGTATTTAAAAGACTTAGATTTTAGACTAAATGGGATAAACAGTTTAATTTTTAAAAATTTTCCATAGAACTTGGCTGCGACGATATGGGCATCACGTTGCAAGAGTTGAACATGTTCTACTCTTGTGATTGTTTTTTTTTTAGCGCCACCCGACGCCGATTGTCATAATGCCGTTGGAGCTACACACAGGTCTAATTTGATGCCGACAGGCGTACCTCAGGCGCAGCTTGGTCATAAAAGCCAGTCGCCAACTATTCTGCATCGTCGCAAGGTCGAGCTAAGGGCTGCTTAAAAGGGATGCCAAATCGCTATCCCCAAAACAACCTAACTGTATCTATATGATTTTTACGTCCCAACATTAAACGGTAAAAGTTCCTAGGTAAAATTATAAAAACAATGGGTTCTCTTAGCTAGGTTAGTGCAGGATTAAATGTTTGTACGTCCAAAACATTTATTTTTTAACTGTGAAGAGCGTGATCCAAAACTAGTAAACACCGGATGAAGATTTCAAAATTAATCAAAATAATACCTCGATCTGTAAAGAAATGTCCATATTTTACAATCATATTACAAAAATTAACAGAATAAATTTGACTGGGCACACTGTGCCATCACATTTTCAAGAAATAGTTGAAAATGCATGTAAAAAAATGCCTTTTTGGTGAGGGACGGAATTGGATCACGCTCTGCATCAAACTTTGTTCAGTATTTATAGCCCTTTCTGTGAGTAGTTTACCTACAATATTTCAAGTGCAAAACTTTACATTTCAGATTTTTCGGCACAATTCTGGGACCGTAACACTTACCAGCAAATCTTCTGTAGCATATTCACCCACAACATTGCAGATATCACCAAAGTTGGCTGCACATACCTATCAAATGATCAAATTCACATAGTCAATACATTAATTGTGAATAATTCCTATAAACATTCATTTTCAATTTATTATTTATTATTATTTAGTTACATTTATGTAATGCTGTTCCTGTTTCAAAGTTTTCTAATCATGTAAGGCCAAAAAAACAGCAGATTCTCTCTTTTGGTGATTTTTTTTCTAAAAAGAGCTTTGACATGCAAGATTAAAAGTGACGCGCGCGCTAACGCTAAACATATATATTTTTTTTGGCCTATTCTGTCTTTAAGCAAAAACAGTAAATTTGACAAATGTCGCCTTGAGAAAAAGCAGTTTCAAAGGAATTTGATTTCGTGGTTTTCAGTGCGTCTGTTAACTCCAAATTTCCTCCACATCTATTTTGTCGAAGTGACACGCGTCAACTTTACGGGTGAAAAGGCTCAATGTGAATCCGGCATAACGCTCTTTCTGCCAAGCATATGACGAATAAAACCAAACGGAGTCATTCTTAAAAAGACAGTGGTTCCTATTTTCACTTAACCATCTTACAGTTCTCAAGGCCCCTCTATTTTCGAATCAATCTCCAAAGCCGAGGCCATTTTACAGAGCCAAGGGCTACAGAGTTCGCCTTTTGTGACTCCCAGTCCGACAGGCCTCGGCAAGGTCTGTATCTATCAAGCCGACACATTCTTAAACCCCGATCCCAACTGCCCGCCAGACCGGCTATTGGATTACAATCCTCTTTAGTGTGTGAATTAGGTCGTTAGAGCGGAGGCTAATGCAATTTTACGTCTCTGCTTGCCCTGCAGGAACACAGTACAGCTGAGGGAGGGGAGGCGTGTTGACTTCTATGCATCATTTCTAGAGGCAAGATAACTTGATTATAGGGCGAGAGTTTGTCAAATTGGGGTTTGTAGACTCCGAGGTTTTGAGATCAACCCAAAAAAATAATTGCGACAATAAGACCTTTTGGGACTAAAATAAAATGGTGACTGGTCATAGGAATGCAAAACTAAAATGAGATTTTGGCTGGTAACCCGTTTTGCCTCGACGGGGTACCTAGTAGACTTGACCTAGTAGACTCCAGCATTTTCGGAGTCGACTCCGATTCATAAAAAGAATCACAAGTCCATTCGGAATCAATTCCATTTTGTTTTCACTGGAAAATGTTTTATATATTCGAAGAATTTCAAATTGTCACCGAAAACGAGGGACTCGGTGCTTTCTTGTGTGATAAAATTTGCAAATGAAAAGATGTGTGACGTAATACAATGGTTTAATATCAGAAACGAGGTTGCGAGTGTCAATTTGGATTTTGTCAATACTGAGCATGTTTAAAGGCAGTATTACATGATTGGTAATCTCGAAAATCAGAAATGTTCACAGATTTAAACCTAACTTACACAATATAAACATGATGACCGTAGAAAACATCCCCTGAAATGGTTTTGTCTAAAGTGCTATAGTCTTTGAGAAATAAGTAAAACAATTAGTTTTCGTCTCATGAGATGAAAATTCAATTTGCCCCAAAACCATTTCGCCCAAGTTCCATTTCGCCCCAAACCACTTTGCCCGAGTGCCATTTCACCCCAAATTATTTCGTCCAAACACTATATCGCCCAAATGCCACTTCGCCCCAAAATCACTTCGTGCACAGGCCATGATTTAGGGCGAAATGGTTCAGGGCGAAATGACTGCTAACCCTTTTTTACTGTTTTCTCAAAAGTTAGACGAAGTACAGAGCTGGTTTTTGCTCAGGTTGGTTTTAATCATGCGTATCTTCAATCACACAGGGGGATAAAACTATTTGTAACAGTTTACAAATCATGTATACCATCTTTAAGTACATATACATTGACTAGACTTGATTTTGCACAATGTAGACAACCCAATTACTGGCACCAAGTGGAACTAAATGGAAATGATGCCGGCCTGTGCCACACCCACGTTCCTATAAATATTGTTGAATTTATCAGAGGCTGAATACTCTTGCAGAAGTACATGTAGAGTGTTTTGGCTTCAGAATTGCTAGGTAATTTCTGGAAGACATCACTGGGAATCGAATCTAGATGAAAAGGAATCAATTCCTCAAATCTGGAATCGCAATTCCGATTCCCAATGTAAAATCGATTCTACTCGCCTCTGGCATGGAATCTCCCAAGCATTTAAAAATTCCCTGAAGATGAATTTTCAAAATTACGGGACGATTTTTTCGACCAACAGTATTTCCATGTCTATTCAGAAACTGCACAGTAATTTAATTTCTCAATTTTTTGGTAGCTTGGAAAAGCCATTTTTACAAACGCATCAAAACGACACATTAGTGGTGTTCCCATTGGACTATTTTTGGTTAAACTCCCGTGGTTGTGCGGGAGAGTAACAAAATTTTGTCCAATGGGGACGCACAGAGAATTAGCTTCTTTGTAAAGTTACCGCGACCACGATGTAAAACAGACAGGGCGAGAGAGGCCGCGGAAACTTTCCGCTCAACCGCGGGAGTTTTACAGGGCCCTCGAAAAGTCCAATGGGAACAGCGCCGCCATGTAGAACTACCACTTTCTGCATCGTGCAATCCCACCACACATTGCGCGAACAAATTCTGGTTATTACATGTATGGGCCCTATATCTACGTACGTACGCACGCACGCGTTTTTTCATGCTCTTTTCTTCGCAAATATAATGGCAAGTTTAATCGAAGTTGTTCGAAATTTGATTGGGTTTCGTGCAGTATGCACACAATTAATAATTTCGCGCCAATATGTGTATCGCATGGCATGTCAAACATCCTGTTAGGTAAACCACGCCCTCAATTGACCACATGTGGCCAGCCGAGTAGCTAAATTTTCCGCTCGCATCATGTAAAATATATGGTAGGTGGGAACGCACGGGAGATTTACAGGAAGGAATGTTTACAGGGAGTCGCGGAAAGTTCCCCCGAGGGCGCGGAAAAAGAAGTACAATGGGAACACGCCTTTTGGCTCCCGTTTTTTAATGAAAATAAATGCCCTACAAATGTAAAAAACACACCACACTACATGTACTGTACATGTACTGTACACCTGTTTTGCTATTTTCCCAAACGACCACATGGACTGTTGTAAAAGCCCATGCAGCATTTCTGATGTTAACATCAATTAGAGTTACAAACCAACAGCAGATGTTCACAATGGGGTGTTTAGACCACTATAATGATGCTCAGTTACTGCAGTGTTCGATAATTATGTGTAGCATTTTAGCAATCATGCACATTTAAAGTCAATATTTTTAGTATTCAGAAAAGGTGCTACGTATATATCACACTTGAATTTTCTGAAAAAGAGCAAAATATCAATATTTGACAAACAAAATGAGTAAAACATACTCGTGTTACAGACAGATTACATGACTAAAGCATCACATAACTAAAGAATAATGTCGATAAATTGCCTTGTAAAAATTCCAGCCACGTAGATGTACTAATAGTACATGTACTTCAGAAAACCTCCGAAATCCATGCATGGTTTTGTGTTGAATGAATGGAAAAAATATCTGCAGATAATTTTTTTTAAAGAGCAACTTCAGTTTGCGCCCTGGAGTGACGCACAATTCCCAACCTCCCCCCAGTTAAACCCTATGTCTTTTCACACTTGTCTTTCTCAAACCACACATATTTCGCCTTCAGGGCGAGCTCATCCTGGGGATCGGCACTCGTTTCCCACTTGAACAAGTCGCACCCCGGGGGCGAGTGCTTATCAAGTAGAATTTCTAGTCATTCTGCCCAGTTTTAGTTGCTTTCTACATGTATTTCGGCGTCCTCCCAAATGGCAATTAATTTCCTCATCCCCCATATTTGCTTTTCAGGCGACTTCTTTTTCTGCGACATAGCCGACGTATAAGCTGATAAAAGCGAAATACTGGGCAATAGAACTCCAAAGACATAAAATGTCAGAATCGCACGTGTTGAAAATGTTATGCCCGCGTATGTACTGTAGCATGGATATAATTAAAAAGATGCGTATTCATGTTGCGCTTTTGTTATGGTCTTTACGCAAATCGAACTTAGACCTTCGCCATTGCTCACCCCGGGGCAAACTCACCCCCGCACCGTTTAACACTACCATTCTCGCCCCGGGTCAATTTTTTTTTTACCCTGGTTCCGAGTAGGGTTGAACTCGCCCCGGTAAAAGAGCAATCTTGGGGGAACATGTAAGAATTTCAAGTGGGAAACTAGGCTTATTTTCACCCCTGCGTTGCCCAGTAGCCCCCCCCCCTCCCCCCCCCCCCCCCCCCCAGATTTAGACTAGTGAGAAAAGTCCTCTACAAAGGTACCATTTTACAAAGGAAGAAAATCATACGTTGTTACCATTGCTATCAACACTTGTGTTTTTTTTTGTCAACTTGTGAAGTAAAATTTGTTATAAACTTCAAAATATGTACTGGGGGCTGTGAGATTTAAGTAACTTAAAGCAGTGAAGACTGATTTTAAAGACCAACCTTTCGTATATGGAACATGCTGTCTGAGCAGAGTTCAACGAACTGTGGAAGCACCATGTTTAATGTGACGTCCTTGCCAATGAGGGGCGTTATTTTACTCATCAACTAGAGAGAAAGTAAAAAACATTAAATAAATCGGAGCTGCATAAATGTGTAATTTCAAAAATGAAACGCTATTTTCTTAAAATATCAATTCTTGATCAGAGCAGAAGTTTGTTGAATACCGGTACAGTGAATTTGTGGATAACAAGGCACTGATCGACCAATCACTTTGGAATCGCTTTCAAGACTGTTCCGCTCCAGTGATTTCTTCCTCCAGATCTAAAAAGGCTTTACAGCCAATTTCACAAAAAGTGTGTACATGTAACTTGCGCAACTTTCAAAAATGGCATAGGCCCCATAACTTGCATGTACAGGTACCGTATTATCGCAGGAATGTTGCGCAACTTATGCAATAAAAAGTGGGCTAGTGCGCAAGGTTTCATGAAATCGGCTGCCGATTGATAAAAGTGATTCCTACATGTACGGTATAATGGAATGTTACAATTTCTACATTTGTTGGTCTTTCTCCCGGTGTCCGACTTGCTCAAGTGGAAAACGAGTGCCGATCCCCGGGACGAGCTTTGGAAATTCTCCAAAAGAAATTCTTGATGTTATGAGCAGTGTAGAAAACTTTCCATTCATACAAAGCTATCGAGACCCATTTTTACCGGATAATGCCGGAAAATGTGCTCAGTAGAAACCGGTCTCACCTGGTATTTTCTAGTAAATGGCGGGAAAAATTAACCCCGGCAATTTTCCATATCGAGGAAAGAAAATGCTTGGAAAATTATCCGGTAAGCGCCAATAGAAATACACACCGTTCTCACGGTTCTGCCCGTGTGCGCATACAAGGGAGAAAACGTAAATGTGTGATCATACAATAACTGATCCAATGCCTGTTAATGATCCCTGTATCTGACCTTTATCCGGCAAACTTACAAAACGAAGTGAAGGCCAGCAAACTTGGCTATTTTTTTGATAAAGTGGCTCAGCAGAAACTTCGCATTATCTGCTATTTACAGGTATGTGTTTACCGGTAAATGTGTTTATTGGTAAAGTTCCGGCTCTTCAAAAGAGACCCTACCGGTATATGAAGATGAATTTGGAAAACGGACAAGGTTTAATAGAACCTGTATCCAGCAAAAGAGTAAATTCCGAAGCAGTCGGGGGTTAAGTTAATTGAAAACAATGAAGCATCACTCCAGGTGTTCCAGTATAGCGAAATATTACTGCTGTTAGTTCAACCCATTGCGTCCCGTTGTCGAGGCAAGCTCATTTTGCAGAGAGACACGTTAGCGAGATAGTCTTTTTAAATCACAATCTCACTACCCATGTCTTTCACAAAATGCACTGCATCCTTGCAAGAAGCGTTAAGGCACACAGGTTTACAGTAGACAATAGAAGGACTACATGTGTACATGTAGGCTGGTAAAGCAGTGTTTTGAGAGGCGGTGGAAAGTTCAGAAAAAAATTGAAAATGGCAGAAAGATGAGAAATACATGTAGAGACCCAAACACCATGTTTAAACTACGACTCAGCTGGTAGAGCATCTGTCCGTTAGTTAAAGGAGAAGTGTACCCAAGAAAAAAAAGACCTTGTGCTCAAGAAGTACAACTCGTAAATTATTTTAATGCAAAGAAAAAGAAATATTACAAGAACTTCACAAAGAATCAATTTTAGCGATGCGTCTTGTCCCAATATTAGGCAAAGAATAACGTTTTCGCGTACAAGTCCTTCGTGCATTTCTATGGCAATACACGAAAACATTGTCCGCAAAAACGTCATCCGTTGACCAGTATTAGGACAAAATGGCGGCGCCCATAAAATTTTGATTCTTTGTGAAGTTCTTGTGCAATTTTCAGTAGGTAATATTTCTTTTTCTTTGCATTAAAATAATTTACGAGTTGTACTTCTTGAGCACAAGGTCTTTTGTTTCTTGGGTACCCTTCTCCTTTAAAGGTCTTGGGTTCGAATCCCAATAAAGCTCTTATAAAGGTTTGAAGATGGCAGAAAGACAAGGGATAGAGACCCAAACACCATATTTACATTAACACTCAGCTGGTATAGCATCTGCCTGTTAGTCATAAGTCTGATTTGGGACTTTGTATCAGCACTTTTATACTTTGTTGATAAACATATTTATAAGAAAAGCTACAATGTACATGTATTAATACAGGGCGTCTCCCCCAAAAAGGTCCAGGCCAAACCAGGCATCCTCAGAATTGAGGTTCCCCGGATCCTGATAAGGAATCTTCTGGCACAAGAAATATCAGTCTTTATTTCATCAAAATCAACCAAGATATTCAAGTTAAACCAAGATAATCAACGAAGTTAAGCCATTGTTTGTGCAAAGTCACACCCTAGTTCATTAACCAGATGTGGTTATTGGCCGTCCAGTTTAGGGATAAGTCAATACGCAGTCACTGATTTTCAGCCTGATTTTGATGAAATAAACACTATTTTTCATGTAAGAAGATTTTTTTTATCAGGATCCAGGGATTCTAGATTCCTAGATTCTGAGTTTCCTGGTTTGGCCTGAACACCCTGTATAACAACAGCTACAGCACATTGCAAGGACTGCACACAGACGCAAGACACTACACAGTTTCTCATATGAGTCTTTCCAAGGTAAAGGGGGCATTTTGGCAACATAGACCATATTTTCAAGAAAATACCTTTGTCTGGTCTCAAAATAAAAGAAATAAGTTTCAGTTGTTCCGAAGACATAACTGAGGCCCAAAAAGGGTTACAAATAGTGTGACAACATGCCTTTCTAAAACCCTGTGTACAAATTCCTAATATACGCTTGTAACCGGGACTAAAATGTAACACAAGTGTCCGTCCCGGTTACGAGCGTATATTGGAAAGTATTATACAGGGTTTTAGAAAGGCATGTTGTCACACTATTTGTAACCCTTTTTGGGCCCAAGTTATCTCTTCAGAACAACTTAAACTTATTTATTTTATTTTGAGACCAGACAAAGGTATTTCCTCGAAAATATGGTCTGTGTTGCCAAAATCCCCCCTTTACTGTGGAAAGACCCATGTTGGAGTTCAACAGAACTGCTCCAACTAGTAGAGGGTACATGTGAGAGGGAAATCCCTTTTCAATCTTGCAACAGATAAGCATGACCCGATCTTAGAAAAGGTGACATGTAGGTCACAAGGGGCAGCTTTGTGTATTAAACAAATGTTTCACTTGGGAAATTTTGTATAGAGATTTTAGAAAGATAAGTTATCACACTGTTATCCTTTTGAATGCTTTCAATCAAAGTTGCCTCCTTAGAACTTTTTTTTTTGTAATCGAGACAAGTTAAGGCCATTTGTTTGAAAGTACGGGCTTTGAAGAGAAATGGTTTGCTTTATAAAAATGGGTTTTCGGTCAAAATCTTATGAGATATGTATTGCAATTGACTAGTGTTCTGCTATTCTTCCTAAAAACACAAGTTGACATAAAATTTTGACTATTAACCCATTTTTTGTAAAGCAAACAAATTTTGGATGAAGCAAATTTTTATGCTAAACAGCTTTATAAAATTACACGTGAACACGCCAATGTCGTGCGTCAACTATGGCATGCAGTGTTTACATTAAGAAATATCTCTATTTTTTGACATGCCAAGTTAACATTTCTTCCCGAAATAGACAGATTTACATTTCTAATAGTAGATCTCTATTCGCAATAAATACATCTCTATTTCGGAATGAAACGATAACTTGGCATGTCAAGAAATAGACATATCTCTAAATGTAAACATTGCACGCCATATACATGTACTTGAGACGCGATGCTGGCGTGTTCACACGCATGTATGACCAGGGGCCGATTTCATAAAACTGTTTAGTAGAAACTGTTTAGCCAAAAAAAAGTATTCTGTCTCTGGTCAGACCAAAGTTCCGGAATGCATAGTTCCGAGATTGCCCAGTTAACCCCGCCCCCTTGGATATTGTTGCTACGTGTGCTCACAAGCTATCGCAAAAAAATGGCGAGACTACGTACAAAGCAACGGGACTCGGCATGGAAAGCACAGATTCATTGGAGAAAACCCAAAGGTATTTATGTTTTGAGGTCGACAGTTACCGTAGCACACACTGAGCGAAGGGCTAGTAATGCAGGGATGACATACCTTTCATAAAAATGCGCTTTCCTTTGAACAGCGAATCGCCCAACATTGAAACCAAAATTCACCCGGTCACTGGCGCATACAACGTACAAACTGTATGGGCAGAAAATCGCGATATTGTTTGTGATTATTGCATCACTTTGACCTTTGTGGGCGCCGTCTGCTAGCTATGTTGTGATTGGTCGCAGGTTCGGCTTGATTGACAGGTCGGAACTATGCATTGATGCGGTGACGCGGTTTTTTTTCTTCCCCCCCTATCGCACATAGATTCGTACACAGTAAGGCCTATAGTAAACTTGCAGAGCCGTCACAACACTGAATGTTCCGAGAGTTTTCACTCCACAAACAATGGACACGAAAATAAGTGGCATATTTCAGTATTCAGCTCAGCTCAGCTCAGCTCAGACACGCTCTAATTCACAATCGCAATTTCTTGTGTCGCGCGAGAATTAGCCGCCAATGTTGCAGCTGATTAAACAACCTCACACTAACTATCATTCGTTCTCATTCGATATCAGCATCGTCCGAATCTATTGCCCCGAGTACGAGGTCGAGCTGCCCGAAAAAATACATAGACTTGTTCCCATTCCTTACGTAGTCTACAGCATTGGCGATCAGTCTAGAAAATGCGAGGCGGTGTGGCAATAGAGGGCGCTGTTTTGGCGTAAAAAAGGATTGACACGCGCACCGACCAGAGACAGAACATCTTTTTTTTTTGGCCTAATAATTCAAAATTTATTTACTTTATTGTACAAATTGTATGTCAACTTGTGTTCTTAGCAAGAGTAGCCGCTCACCAATCAATTGTAATACACATCACATGATTTTAACTGCTAACCTATTTTTATAAAGCAAATACATTTTGGACTAAGCAAATTTTTCTGCTATAAAACAGCTTTATGAACTTGGTCCCAGGAAAGAGCCACATAATTGAGCAGTATAAAGTCAGCAAACTATTAGAAGCAGAAGTCAATCAGTTACTCACGACAACAGCTTCATTGCGGTAGTCCTCAGAGCTCCCTTGACCAGACAGCTTGACGATGATGGGGCAAACTTGCTCCTCGATCTCAGTCCTTTCAATGAGATCCTGCTCTAGAAGGACGAGGAGTGCTGCTTGACTCGTCTTACGAACCTGAGTTAAACAACCAAATGTATACATCAATTACAATATTACCAAGTATGGGCCGTGGGAAAAATCATGGCCCTTTTGGGATTAGAGTCTGAGACCACAACCTCTGGGCAGATGCTCCAACAGCTGAGGCACAGTAGTATACATGTAAATTCTCCCTCAGGTTTCCTCAAGACCTCTGACACGGGCAGATGCTCTACCAGCTGAGCTATGAGGCACAGTGATATAGTCCCTCAGGTTTGCCCCAAGATCCCCGACACCGGGCAGATGCTCTACCAGCTGAGCTAGTATGAGGCACAGTGGTATACTCCCTCGGGTGCATAATCTTCGGAATATAAGCCACAGCTTATTTTGGCTGGATGAATTTGGCCCTAACATTTTTCATGTGACTTATACAAAGGACAGCTTATACACCGAAATATGAAGAAAATGAAATACTTGTACGACATGCACAACAACCAACCAGTTGAATCGCCGACTGGTTAACCTTTAGAATGGACTCCAGCCCGTCAATCAAAAAATGCATATTTACCAATTGGAAAATGTCTTTTTGGTCATGAGATCATCAAATCTTAAAATTTACTAAGGACGTTTTCAAAATGTGGAATGCTCCAAACAAACCGACATCTTCACAATGGGAGAAACTCATTGTCAACTGGCACATCAACATTTTCAGAAAGAGAACAGGGGTGATTTAACAGTCAAGGTAAGAGACCCTATTATTTTGCACTCCTAGTGTTCCAATCAAGGTCTTCCTTATTAAGACACCAATAACCAAAAGTCTGCCATTACACCAGACAGACAAGTGGATGCTGATTGTTAAGACAATGATTAGTACACAAGAAACAGGTGCTGCATTCCTTAGCCCAAGACTGGCAGTTCCCCATGGGTGTCTGACAATAAACCCAGCTGTGTGGCAGGCAAGCACCCAGGTAGGGTAGCAAGCATTCAGCTGATTCATCAGTTTGCCTTAAAGGGGCACTCCTGGCATTGAAATTCACTCCCAAAACAGCAATTCCAACAATTGTATTGTTATGGAGCGGTGCTTAAAGGGCCTGTGACATGCTAAACAACTTTTTGCCTAATCTTTGCTTCATATGACGGATTACTTGTTCAGCAAGACATACTATTGTTCGTTTGGATGTAAAATCAATAAAAGGTGGCCTTTTTCAACTTTGAAGATTTCATTGCAATAAATCACAGACAGAGGGCGCTGTTCGGAGTGCATAACGTAAGGAAGACGGAAGGGAAAAGTTAAGAAATTTCATTGGTAAAAATCCTAAATAAGGGGCCCTTTAAATCCGTGTGTGGAAGCAAATGTTTTGGGAAGGGAAGCAAAAAAGTTGGACAGAGTGGCATAAACGTAATACTGTTCTTGTATTCTGGGTGTAAAAAGGCAATTTATGGCAAAGTGGATGGACCCAGGGTGGGATTGGAACTTTGATGCAAGGCCAATTTCTGGCCGATTGTACCAGCATCTGGAAATGCATACATGGCTTTCATTACATTTATTCAAATTTTATTTACAAATTTTATTTACAAATTCCACTAAAGAATTTAAGGTACACAAATTCCAGAGATGTCTGGGCAGAAAATAAGCATTGTTATGTATCTACATGTACAAACCACTACCGTAGTACCCTTGGGCCAACAAAACAGAACACAATCTGTCCAAAGGGGAGGGGAATTATTATGTGTGTTTGTTATCGAGTTTCGCGTTGCTAGTCACAATTTTTACGTTGCGAGTCGAAATTTTCGCATTGCGAGTTGCAATTATTGCGTTCAAAGCCAAAATGTTTTCGTTCAAAGCCAAAATTTTCGCGTTCAAAGCTGCAATTTGAATAAAAGTTCAATTTGAGTCAAAAGTTCATATTCCAAGTCAAGACTCTCAGTTTTCAAGTAAAGTTGTTTAGTTTTTGGTCAACAATTTCAATTTTCAAGTGAAAGCGAAGTTTTTGAATTTTGAACTTTTGACTCAAAAACTAAACATCTTGACTCAAACTTATCTTGTTAATGAGAAAACAAAACATTTGGACTCAAAATCAATATTCTTTTTACTTTAAAAAATGTGAAAAAAAAATTGCAACTCCCAACTCAATAACAAAAATGGAATTCTGTTTACCTGATTGTTGGAGTCGGTGAGATACCGTATAACCGTCGGCAAGATATAATCCTGAATGGTATTAGGGAAGAAGCTACGATTCTCCTGGCAAAGCATGGCTATATGGGGGATCTGCTCCATCAACTCGGCCCGCACATTAGGCTCTGCAGAAAAACACAAATACATGTAGGAACAGTGGCAGGTTAGACAAACGGATGTTAGTCAATTGAAAAGAAATCTTCTGGTAAAAATAGATCACTAGCACTACCAAACTTGGCATAATCTCAAGGCTTGTATAAATATTAAATTTCTCAAAATATCAATTCTTGATCAGAAAAGATGTTCGTTGAATACAGTGAACTTGTGGATAACAAGGCACTGATCTACCAATCACTATGGAACCCCTTTCAAGACTGTTCTGCTTCAGTGATTTTGTCCAGATCCAAGTGGACCCGTTTGAACAAAGTGATTCCCAGCGCAATGAAATGTAGTTGAGGGCTCAAAGAAAACCTGGGTTTAAACCAGTGCTGTGTCCGTGTAAACTTTTAAAAGTCCGAAATGTAACTATCCGTTTAGAAAAATGCTATGATACCGCTGTGATGAGCCCAACGGTCGGTAACCTTTGTGGTTTCAAGCCGAAGATGTACAGTTGCATTCGCGGGCGGAAGCGATTTTACTGATGGTTTTCGGTTTCATCTTGCAAGTTGAATTCAAAGCAGGGCGGTAAACACTGGAGCCGACGATCGTAGTTGTGTTGGAACTGATTCCATTCTCTCATTGGTTGCCGACTTTAGGTTTGAGTGACTTCTCAAAAGTATCCAATTACAGCAAAGCCTATAGCTGAACTTTCGTGGCCTGCATCATGTATGCTCCAATTCAATAAAGTGTCAGTGGTGCCGCGCGAACGCACATGATACCAGGTCAAAGAACTTTATATTGCGAGCGCGGTAATAAGTTTTACTTTTTGTTATGTTCACTATTCGTTTAAACGAACGTTAAATTGACATTTAAACATTGAAAAAAATAAACAGTAACTCCCAGCACTAGTTTAAACCTACGTCGGATGAGCTGACCTCTGGAACCACGTGTCTCCTAAAACAGCCCTAGAATTGCAGGTTCTTAGGGAGCACTTCAGGCAGAGTGGATCACCCTGCCTCAGCAGCTCTTACAGATAGCACCTGCTATTCATAGGCAATGTGCCGATATGGTGCAAAAACACTTTGCAGTGTTGGTGTACAGTAACCAACAGGATGAGATGAGAATCATATGGTCCTTATCGGGATTCAGACCTAAGACCTCTGACACGCTGGGCAGATGCTCTATCATTTATTTATGAGGCACAGTTTTTCCCAAAGAACCCAACTTTTGAGTCAATTAATACTTTGTTTAATAACAGTTAAACTTGTCCGTAGCGAGCACTGAATAAAGTGGCCACTTGTTTATAAATACACCCTGTTTAATCTAGATCACGAGCTCGGGGTCGAACACCGAGCTCGGAATCAGCACCAGATCACAAACCAAGTGTAAACGCTCTTGTGACCAAATTGGCCCCGGATCAGACCACGAGATTTTGGTCTCGCGTTGGCAGAGGGTTCGATGCAGAGCTCGGGATCAGTTTGCGGTTAGATAAGCAATTAATCTTTACCGCATCCACTCCACAGGGGGAAAGCCCACGAGATTCAAGTGGCCTTGTACACTGTACTGTGCGCAACCCATGTACACATTGATAAGTACATACACACAGAGCATGACTTTTGACTGCAACTTCTGGCACCGCGCTCAAGATCAACTACAGAATGTAAATGTGGCACTCAGGATAATTTTGGTTAACACTAACGCATTCTTATCGGGGATCAATCTTGATCCCGAGCTCGGGACCAGTGTAAAAACAGTCATAGTGGCTAGATTTTCCCAGTCCCGAGAGTGGCCACTGTAAACAAGTTTCACTGTAGTAGAACTTGCAGAATAAAATAAACAATTAATCTTCTATAATTTTACAAAATAATTGTAGAATTTAATTTTTTACCAAGCTGTGCAATTTGCGATACTCCGGAATTCATGGTAGCCAACGTAGGTTTCCCAGCAATATTAGCACAGTCACAGTTTGACAGATACAAGACTTCAGACAATACAACAATGACTGAGATATTCTTCAAACTGACTCAGCTGATTCACTTACAGCCCATGGGTGACCCATCTCCACTTGTCAATTCACAATACATTTAAAGCCCCAATACATGTGTATAATTTGCAGTTACCCAAAATTTTACATGTACATGTACTTCCCAAGTTGACAAGAAAAACTCGACTAAAAGTGTTGATAGCAATGGCAACAAACACCACATGATTTTTCTTTCCCATGAAAATGGTACCTTTGCAAAGCTGCCAACCCTCCCGGATTTTGCAACAGATTTGTCAGTCCTGACATGGATAAAAACCCTCCTGGATTGTCAATTAACAACCTTGGGGATTTTTAGATGTGTTTGGAGTCACGGAATGAAACCGTTTTCCCAGATGTATTCCCCAAAATCCGGGAGGGTTTGCAGCTCTGCCTTTGTGGGACAAGTTGCCAACTGAAGGTGCTTTAAAAAAAAAAAATTCTGCATTCAACTTTTTTACCATTCATTCAAAACAAAACCATGCATGGATTTTTAAGGTTTTCTGAAGTATTACTGCATCTACGGTACATGTACGTGGCTGAAATTTCTACAAGGCATTTCATCAACATTATTCTTTAGTTATGTATTTTAAAAACTTTCCAATCATGTAATGTGTCTTTAAGCTGATGCACGGCCGGTAACCACCCAGCCGACCAGTTAAAATCAACACAGGGGCACCAGGGAACAAATAGTCTGGTACCTTACAAGGTAATAGTGCATACACCCTTTTCTTGTGAACAATGGAAGGGGGAGGTTAGGAACAATTGTTGGAAGAGATGCAAAAATCTCTTGGTGACGTATTATGAATACACATTGTACAACTGATGACAGTTCACCGCAGTGACATTGCATGAATGGAGTACTGAATCACTCTCATAAATTAAGCCTTCGTTTTATGTACATTCACGCATCATACAGTGATTACAGTCATGCTGATGAATGACAGAACTACGCCGGAATGATATGGATTTATCCAGGGAAACCCCGAAGAAGGTGCCAACATCATTCACCGTGTTTACACTGGTCCCGAGCTCGGGATCAAGATTGGTCCTCTGATAAGAATGCGTCAGTGTTAACCGCAATGATCCTGAGTGCCGCGTTTACATTCTGTAGTTGATCTCGAGCGCGGTGCCAGAAGTTGCAGTCAAAGGTCATGCTCTGTGTGTGCAGTACTGATCAATGTGTGCATGGGTTGTGCATGTACAGTGTACAGGGCAACTTGAATTTCGCGGGTTTTTCCCCCGCTACCGTTGTGGAGCGGATGTGGCAGGTTGCGGTAAAGATTTATTGCTTATCTAATCGCAAACTGATCCCGAGCTCGGGATCGAACCCTCCGCCAACGCGAGACCAAAATCTCGGGGTCTGATCCGGGGCCAATTTGGTTCCGAGAGCGTTTACAATCAGTTGTGATCCAGGGCCGATCCCGAGCTCGGTGTTCGACCCCGAGCTCGGGATCAAGTGTAAACAGGGTGATTGTTACCCCTGATCACATTAAGTTACTCCATATACCATCTCAGCTCCCTGGGGAGTATACATCCCCGGCTGCCTATTAGGTGCTAAACGGCTAATCAAACACATCAACATTCACTACCCTCTCAGGCACCCATTTTGCTCCTGGGTGGAGAGAAGCAATGCATGGCAAAGTACATGTACCTTGCTCAAGGGTACACGCACCACGGATAGACCGGACCAGGATTCGAACCCACAACCTTTGGAACCGAGCCAGGTTTTGAATACAATCCACTAGATTGCTCTGCCACAGCATCCATTTTACAAGACGGTTTAACAACATTATTCTTTAGTTATGTGATGCTGTTTATTTATTTATTTTTTTTATTTTTTTAGTTTTTCAATCATGTTATCTCTTTTAATTGAAGATAGCGCAGACAGAAGAGGAAAGAAATCATAGCCTCTAATTTACATAAAAACCCATAATTTAGAATATCGATTCCAAAAGCACAGGGGTTAATTAGAGGCAAACGCCACAAGCCGACACCCGGCGATGTCGTGGCAAACCAGAGAAAAGTCAATAATTAAACCCCGAAGCGCCATACGCCAGGATATGGGGGTCCTACTCCTAAGATGAAAGCCTATGATAAGCAACTGTTCTACCCTTGCTTGAAGCCGTCCCCCTGTGCCCCCTGAAGCATGTCTATTTAATTATTGGCTCTTGGAAGCTGTTTTGTATGCCCAATAGTCCCTATGGGGGAACTGGACGCAGCAGAAAATGAACACAAAAAAAATAGTGATTTGCATGGCACAAGATGCAAACTTCACAGGAATCCGCTTATTTCCCACATTTTGGCTATTCTTGTCAACTGATGAGCAATTAGGGTCACTACAATTGATACAACGTGGTGCAGCACCTTTCGGTGATGTAGCTTAAGCTGCCCCTGGGTCGACCTGCGATTATCGTGCGCCGAGATGGAACACTCGGCATCAGGCAAAAAAGTAACGCTCAGGTCACAAAATGGAACAAGTCGTGTGAATATCCCTGACTAAGCGGCAACTAGACGCGAAATAATCCCAACCATGCTTATGTGACGCACGATGGCGTGATTTTCTGCACGCTGATTGGCTAAAGAAATCTAGATGCGCGTGTTATGCGCGTGTGACACGTGCATCTTGTTTTCTTCCATAGAACTTGGTTGTGACAATCGGTATCATGTTATTTTTAAAATTTTGAAATTTTTGTCGACAGATTTTTCATGTTATTTTGAAACACCCCAACTCCGATTTAATTTGTTGCCTTAAAGCAATGTTTCTCACAAATTAGCAGTTTAAAATTCTCACCTGGGTCCTCCGAGAGTCGCAACATGACCTCCAGGCCCACATCACGTTCCTCTGGATCACCGACGTTCCGCAGGGAGTCCAGAAGGCCCCTTGCTGCCATTTGCCTGGGTCAAATAAAATATTGCAGATAGGATTTATCATACATATGTACATGTACATGTAGGTGTTATATTGGAGGTTGTTCAGACAAGGAGCTATCTACATGTAACATACTCTATAGGCTTGTCTACATTGGACTTTTTTGGGAAACTTACCGAGACGATGGGTACTTTTCCCATTTTTAATCTAGTGCGGACAGCCTGGGAAGTTTTCCTCTCAGTAACTTTTCCCCCCGAGTCCAGCGGTTACTTTTCCTGGCCAACTGCTGCCTAGGAAAATTGACCAGTTAACTTTTCCTGAGACAATAAGTCCAATGCAGACACATCGAGTCGATTAAAGCGCTCTGGTAGCGTACGTCCGGACCGTGAAGGTCATCCCGCTAAGGGACACTGCACATGCTCTCCCACAGTCTTGGTAAATTTTCCCGTATCGAAAGAGTCCAAATGCGGACAGCAGTAAAATTTAGCCAGTTTTCATTTTACCACCGTCTCGGTAAAACCTGCTGAAAAACAAGTCCAATGTGGACACAGCTTTAGTTGGCTGGTGTTTTAATCACTAATTGTTTAATTCCTAGTAATAGTTGAAAACCTTAAATAAGAGTGCTGTTAATACCTGTACAACCTTCTGTTTATAACGAGGAACAATTTAGGTCCTACATGTAATATGCAGAGTCCCAAGGACTTCAAATCTGCATATGAAAAATGTTTTGGTTAAAATTCTTCAAATACCGATGTTGAACTCTAGACCTTATTAACCAGACAATTCAACCTCAATCCAGCCATAATCAGGTGTTTGTCAAAATGCACACAGTACATGGGTCATTCTATGACTGTTGGGTATATAAAAAAGTGGTGTCCATGTTGCGATGGTACCAGTTCTTTTATTTAAAGACTGGAGAATTATTTATCTGGTGAAATATTTGTTGTACTGAATATGGCTGGGTGTCCCAATATAATCATGTTGTTTTCACTGACCGATCTCTTACAGATCATGAAATATTTGTCTTACCTACATGTACGCAACATGGACACCACATATGTTTAACACTTCAAGTACATTTTGGAGGTCTGTAGTTTTGTTACAATGTGATGTAAATACTTCTATTGTAGTGTAACATGCGTTTCTTTATGAAATGAGTATACTTACTAAAGTAGCTGGGCTGGAATGTTACTCATATTTAAAATCTGGTATGTTACACTTTTTGTACCCAACATCGTGGAATGCCCCCCTATGTACAAGTGTACAGTACCACATGGGGAATCAGGTTACCGTAGCATACAATGTAGGGCTGTGCATTTTCGAATAATGACTATTCAAAATTTGATTAATTTTTTCAATAGAATATTCGATCCGTGAACTTTTTCAAAAATTTCCCCCCAATTTCTTTTAGAATCCAAATCGGTACTAACGGACCTAAAGTTGTTCGGAGTGTACTTCCCGTGTGTGTGCTATGCAGGATGTTTTTGATTCTTTCAGCAGTCTTCTTTGATGCCGAATCAGCCGCCTCGTTACATGCTCGAATTGCTTCCAGCCACGAGCCCAGTGTACAAGTTACAACATTGAAGCTATGGTTTGAGCTGGGATTACTTTACGGGAAAAACTGAATGGGCGGGAGCCATTATACAAATTAAAATGCGAGGTCTGTGGTTGGGGCGGTACACTTTTTGCATAAATTAATGTTGGCTCTGCCCTGCATAAACCATAAGTCCCATGTAGTAACTTGTACACTGGACTGTGGTTGGACATAAAAAGTGACATCAAAGAAAGCGGCCATTTGGCAATGAAAAGGGCTGCGTTATTCAATAAAAACATCCTGTAATTCACCCACAGGATATCCATTCCAAAACACTTCCGAACTGGATGATATGTTTTGGTTTAGTCTGGGCCGGTTTACACATGGAAAAAGGTCATACCGAATATTCAATTTGGTAAAACACTATTCAGACATTCGATGGAAGATCTAATATTTGAATCGTTTGGCACACCGCTAATACAATGTAGCGGTACTATCCTCGCCTTCCACCTCTGTGGCCCCGCTTTGAATCCCGTCCGGGTCAGTATGTGGTGGATTGGGTTTTCAGTACTTGATTTCGTGGGTTTGCCCCCTATAGGGCCTAAATAATTGTGTAGGGGGTTTTCTCCCCACCTCTAAAGCCGTGTCCGCATTGGACTTGTTTTTTAGGAGGTTTTACCGAGACGACGGTAAAATTAAAAATTTTACTGCTATCCGCATTTGGATTTTTGACACAGTAAAATTTTACCAAGATTGTGGGAGAGCATGCGCAGTGTCCCTTCACAGTTTGACCTTCACAGCCTGGACATGCATTGTACGCTTCCAGAGCGCTTTTACCGACTCGCTGTGTCTGCATTTGACTTTTCGTCTCGGGAAAAGTTCCCTGGTCAATTTTCCTGGGCAGAAGTTGGCCGGGAAAAGTAACCGCTGGACTCAGGAAAAGTCACTGAGAGGAAACCATCCTAGGCTGTTCACCTTGGACTTAAAATTGGAAAAATACCAATTGTCTCGTTAAGTTTTCCCAAACAAATTCCAATGCGGACAGGCCTTAAAAACTGAGAATTTGTTTGCATTGTCTTCACAGGTTTCTTCAGGCTCAAGAGCTACAGTGCCTCAGGCACTTTCGAGAAATCATTGTTTTCAATACCAGAAGGACTTACATGTACTGTAATATATATTCTAGATTTTAAATATACACGTACATGATAACTGCCAAGCATTCAAAATACATGTACGGTAGTCTACAAACATTTAGGACATATTTACACTGTACATGTACAGTACATTAATATAAACATGTCTGACTTGACTCCATGTCTGTGACTTGATTCCATATTTACAGCCCAAACACATCTCCAATTTAGACGAAGCTGTTCCCCGACAGTCAGCAAATTGTTAACAAAGTGACTGCCTCAAGAGAAAATGGCAAACATGTCACTTCCAATACAACCAGTATCGAGTGATTGTTTGTGGCAATAAAATGATATTAAAGGTCCATTATAATCTGAAGATGGGTCATTCTAAAAATTTTGGGTCCAATTTTCTGTCCCGTTACATCTGACATCTTGTAAAATTTTGTAGTTTGTAAATTCAGGACACATTCTTTAAATGCCTTCTATTTCAAAGAGTGATTACATAAAGTACAATTCATAAAAATATGTTTTGAAGACATTTTTAATGATACTTGTATGGCAAATGGCAGTATGTCAGGTGTAAAACAGGGACAGAAAAATGTCACACGTTGGACCCCAAATTTATAGAATGACCCAGATATGAAACTTTACGGTGTATGTTGGTGCAATTGTAATTTGACTTTTCCAAGTTTCAATTGTTTTAAGAAAAAGTAGGCTCTTGCATAAAAAAATTAAAATGGAGCTCATGATTTAATCAGATAGAGTATATTATAAGCTTCACAAAACTACAAACATTGTCAATCCGTCAAATTGACAAAGTTATGAAAATTTACGTGATGACCAAGAGCACAATTTTTTAAGAAGCACTTTAGAGAGAAATGGCGTAGAAGGTTGTACTTCTGTTAAGGCATAAAGTCCTTAGCAACCATGCAAATTCTTACTCCAAAAGCCCTATACCTATAGGAAAACATGTGTTCTTCTGGTGTACCCAGTATATGGGATATAGTTCCAACCCCTGCCGAAGGCAATGAAAATAAGCATGAAATGTCAGTGATTTTCCCATTGTTTTAGCTAAATTAGCCTACCGTACATGTAGTTTCATAAAGGTACATATATGCTTTGGAAAAACAATGTTTTCTGGTAGTATTTATTAAACTTCTTTAGGTGATCTAGATGGATACTTGGATCTCATGCAGAAATCCTGGTATCGATAAAAAGTAGCCTACTTGACATACATGTACATGCATAAATTTGCCATTTATGGCCTGTGTGACAAGCGCCTACTTTCGGTGGAGCGGCTCACAAATTATGTAAATTCAAAATGGTGCGTAATACTTTTAAGGTAGAACACATCATCGCAAAGCCGACAGTGACGAATGTGCAGTGGCTTTAACACTGCACATTCGTCACTAGGTCAGCTTGGCGACGACATTTGCAGTGACCCAATTTTTTTTCACAAGTTGACAAGAAAAACCTCACTAAAAGTGTTAATAACAATGGTACCCGACACCACAATTTTATTTCAGTCCAATATGGTATTTTGTGCGAGAAATGAACAACTGAAGGTGGTTTTCTAAAATAACGTCTTTTGAAAAAGACACATGTACCGTACCATTCAACTGGACACAAAAACCATGCATGGATTTTTCAAGTTTTCAGAAGTATTACTGCATGTGTATGTGGCTGAAATTGCTACAGGGCAGTTTTATCAACATGGGCTTCTAATCACGAGTGGAAATAACCTCTTTTAACAGTTTAGGCCTAATTGACTCAAAAAGTGACTTTTTTTACTTGAAAACTGGGAATTGAAAATCAAATTGTAACTGAAACGTTTAACATACCAGTACCATCCCACTTTTCTCTCAACAAAACCTGGTTCTGATCAACAGAATTCCTAAGAAAGGAATTTCAATTTTCAATAAAAACCAAACCTTGCGACCTCCAAACTGATTTAGGACACCATGGGGGTAGTGGGTGGGTGGCACCCCAGGTACTGAACATGTGTGGGCCACAAGCACATTACAATTGTGCATTGCCCTTTGACCAAAGCACCCTGGCTCCAACAACTTCATAGAAGCCCAACAATAGATGCATTACAGACTACGACTGCTTCAACTTTTGGGATCGTTTTAAATTAACACCATCATTGTGCAATGTCAAAAAAATATTTTAACTATCACAAGAACCAGTTTTGTTTTAAATATTTACTGTGTACAAGTGTGGATAATATTAAAAAGAATCTAGGCAACATCGATCATTGTACAACCCAGTCGCTATAGAGGTCATTATTATATATAATGACCTCTATAGCAAATGAGTTGGCATGGATTTGCTCCCCCTATGGAGGTGAGACCTCTCTTTACGATAGGCCGTCAGTGTAGCCAATTGGTTGGCATGGATTTGCCCCACTGCATTGTTGGAAAAAGAGAGGCAAACACAGGGATTGTTGCGGTGCTACAGCGGAATGCCCAGATAGCTCTAGTTGGTAGAGCAATTGTCCATGTAAGCCAAGGACCTGGGTTCGAATCCCAGTCGGGGCACTGCAATTTTCTCGTGTTCCTAAATTCATCTTTAAATTATCAATCCCGTCATATATATACCTTCAAAATTGGTTGTGCTTGGACAATTTAACTAACCACTTTTGGGTTCAATTTCTCGCTCTGTTGTGTACTGTTAATGAATTCTCGAATGAAATCTGGATTCCCCTTAATCTTCTCCATCTCCAAATAATTGCCATGACAAAACAATTTAAATGTGGCCCCAAGACCAGTTGAATGAACAAAGGCAATATATATATCAATAAAAGAGGATTCTCCCCCCACCCCCAAAAAAAGAAAAGAAAAAAAGGAATATGTATATAAAACACTTGACACTGATTCAACCTTTCCGCCCTCGGCTAAACTAAAAAAAACTAACGTGAAGGGATTTAATACAAAGACAGTTCTCCTTCTCAATATTAGCAGACCATTGATCTGGTGGGACGTTTTTCCCCTTTTTTTCATCAGTGCGGAACTGCAGGCTCTGAATTATGACTTTGCTGGAATGCCAAGGGGTTAAAAAACAGAAAATAAGTTGACCATGTGTGACCGGGTGACAGGAAAGCGCAATATTATTCCTTGTGTGGTTTTTAATTATAAAGTCTTCTCATGCGCAGGTCTTTAAAGAGGCACATCGTCCTGGTATCTTTAAAAATTGTTTGGGATCGTGTATTCCAAAGGGGTTGGTGAAATGGTGTGGAGTTTATCGAGTCAAAAGTGCGGAATTTATCGAGTCAAAAGTGCGGAATTTATCGAGTCAAAAGTGCGGAATTTATCGAGTCAAAAGTGCGGAATTTATCCAGTCAAAAGTGCGGAATTTATCCAGTCAAAAGTGCGGAATTTATCGAGTCAAAAGTGCGGAATTTATCGAGTCAAAAGTGCGGAATTTATCGAGTCAACAGTGTTGAATGTTCAAGTCAACAGTGTTGAATGTTCAATTCAAAAGTGTTGAATGTTCAATTCAAGTGTTGAATTTTCAATTCAAGTGTTGAATTTTCAAATAAAAAGTGTTAAATTTTGAGTCAAATTCTTTCCGAGTAAAAAGTTAATTTTTTGCCCAAAAAGGTTCTCTTTGAAAATTGTAACCCAAAAACTCAAATTGTGATCCAAAACTCAATGATGCATGTACCAGAGTAACTAATGTATGATTCATTAGAAGAAGAAAAAGTTCCCCATTGAAAAAAAATGTTAGGCCAAGTAAAATAAATAACATGTTGCTCGTCCGGACTTTTGCAAAAAGTTGGTGAGGGAGGTCCTTGTTATTTGTTATTTTCCAATTTTTTGTTATTTTTTTTCAAGATGGCCACCATAACATACAGACCTTTATATTTACAACGTTACAGCCCGAGTTTTTGACAATTGAGGTTGAAAAGCTATGGAAAGCCGTAAATGCAAATAAAAAACAGATAGTTTGATACACATTTATTCAAAAAACAAATCAACCAATCATAAGAGATATTTCAGCTCATGAATCTTCACAGAAAATGGAATTTTGTCACTTTTTGTTTAACACAATTTATTGTTTTGCTAACATTCGGCCGTCCATGCCAAGCAGCGCACTTTGTTTATCAACAATGATTTTCTGGACTCGGATATTTATTTTTTCCCCCTAATTTTTTTTATTTTTTAAAATAACAAATAACAAAAAAATCGGTGCGGCGTCCAAAGTCGGAGCGGGCGGGGACGAGCAACATGTTATTTATTTTACTTGGCCTTATACATTCAGGACATTTGTTAATAATATTAACTGATCAATTTTACCTCGTTACATTGGCAACATCAGTAGCGTAGCAAATGTTCTGAGGCATACATGTATGCATTGCGTAGCAAAGTAGCGCCATTTTCACCAAACACAAGAAAGTACTTTCAACCACATGTCCCTGCGTCCCGCCTTCAAGAATCAGTGTGTGAAGGGAACCAGGGAATCCTATGGACAAATAAGCCCTGCCAACGGGGGACCACCCTCTGGCCTGTACATACCAGTCAACAAATTGGCCCGGAATGTCCTGGTGTTTTTAGTGCAGGGCTCTATCATGGGAACGTGGCCCTTAGCTGGGTAGGAGAGGGGATTCCTGTCAAGGCCCTATATAACACATCACAGGCACCTGTTTTATTTCATCAAGGGGTTATGTCTGGCGACTCCATATTGGCACATGGGTCTTTCCATAAGAAGCATGTGTGTGTGCTTGTTTTTTTTAGTTTCAAGTCATAATTTGAGTTGAGCCAGAATTTTAGTCAAAAAGTTACATTCGAGTTACAAGTTTCACTTTTAATTCAAAATGTTCAGCTTTTGAGTCAAAGCATTCAGCTTTTGAGTTAAACGGTTGACTCAAACAGTTGACTCAAAAACAACTTTTTGAATCAAATTTGGGTCTCGAAAGTCAACAATTTTGACTTAAAACTCGATAACGAAAACGCCCAAAGTGTGACATTTTAATGCAATTGTTGAATAGACTGTACATTTTGTGTGCATGCAGTTCTGTGTACATGCTGTGCAATCAAAAATTACGGTATTCTCGCTAATTTGTTTTTCCTCTCATGAGTCATGTTTTTAAAAATCGTACTGTTCCGATTTTCAACACTTTTAACACTTAAAAATCAGAACAAATACGATAAAATCGGACTAGTTGTCAGGTATGGTTTTCTGGGAGCCCTGAACTGTGCAGTATTCTCCACAATTCATTGTTATGAGAATTAGTTTGTTCAAACAGGTCCACTTGGACCTGAAGGAAATTACTGATACAGAACTGTCTTGAAAGCGATTCCAAATATTGGTTGATCAGTGCCTTGTTATGTACTTAAACATATATGTGAAGTGACCTTTAAACGGAATCAGAAATTGCTTTATTACCCCAGATTTTCGAATTTTCCTCCGTAGTTTGTTAAATAAAGGGCAAATTTATGAAATAAAGCTGAATAAATGTTCCTAATTTGCAAGGACACCCTTTTGACACGTTTCAATTTCCAAAATGTTTTGAAAACTTATCAAGTTACAAATATCACATGTGCTACCCCAGATATGCCTCCTTTGAATGACCTTTGACCTTGTGACCTCTCCTCCCTACCTGACCCACACTGGCAAAGAACAAACAGTTCATGTCTGAAGGATATTTTTATAAGGATCCACTGCATATCCCTGGCAAAACAAATCTTGGGCAAAGAACAGCGCACAGCTCCTAACATTACTTTCGCACCTGCTTGGAAATCTTAAATTAGCCGTTTGGCCTTGACTTTTTAGTTTCTTGAGAGAGACTAATTTGGGCCAGTGACATGAAGATTGCAGTGCCATGTACTCGGTCAAATTTTATGTCTGCTAGATCGTTTTACAGTAACCTAAATCCAGGGATGAAGTTGTGATGAAACCTAAAATATTCACGCATTTCTCCATTTCAATTGGGGATCGCCTACCGTAATACAAGTACCACATGTTTGCAGGCAATGTGCGACTCGCTGCACTGAATGGAATAGAAAACATCAATGCCTGTATATAACACATTTCAATTTATGTTCAGAGTTGACCCGGGTTAAAATGAATGCAAACATACACATGCAAGTCTTTCCACGGTAAAGGGGACATTTCGGCAATCCAGACCATATTTTCCAGAAAATACCTAAATTTGTGTCTGGTCTCAAAATAAGAAATAAGTTTCAGTTGTCGAAGAGATAACTTAGGCCCAAAGAGAGTTACTGTAAATATTCAGTCTTACCTGACGAGGAGCGGGTTACGCTTGAAAATTTGTAAGGAATTAAAAACATTCACACAGGATGATGGCTTTCAAAAGAATATTCAATTTATCTGGAGTTACAAATAGTTACGAGCGTATATTGGAAATTTGTACACAGGGTTTCAGTGATCTCCACTAGTCCAAATTTTGTCCAGGCGCGCCGATGTTGCTCAGCGGGGGGAAGGGGTAGGTAGCGATGGCGGCGGCGGCGGCAGCATCAGCGCAACATGCACTCACCCAAACATAAACCACGAACGACGAACCCACCTAGCCGTACGCCGCGACACAGTGGTTGGCATGCAGCGCCCTCAAGATGTCAACAAAATCGACTCTTGAGGGCGCTGTTCAACAAATGCATACTGTCATGGCCGTTATCGATGCGAATTTGGGTCGCCGATCCGATAGATTTGCGTGGTAAATGACCGATAATAACACCAGTGACTACCGAATCACGTTAGGTGAATATACACCGCATTTTGGAATGACTTGGCTGTACTTTCATAGTGTTTGAGGAGAAATTATATTTTTTTTGTCCGGGCGGCACAATTTTGTCCGGGCGCTAACGGTACCTCTGATGATTTTGTCCGGGCGGCGCGCCCGGACAAAACCGGTAGTGGAGATCACTGGGTTTTTAGTAAGGCATGTTGTCACACTATTTGTAACCCTTTTTTGGGCCCAAGTTATCTCTTCAGAACAACTGAAACTTATTTCTTGACAAGGAACATTTACTTAACATTACCAAAAAGCTCTGAGTAATAAAACACAGGACTTGTTACCAGTGAGTGCTACATGTATTGGGTCAACCAACCTGTTGAAGCTGTTGTCACTAGCAGCATACTTCTGAAGTCTCCCCAGCGATGAGAGCACATCATCCTGGGTGGGGGCGTCCAAAGCTGAGGTGAGAAGCTGGAAATCGTCCGACTCTTCATCACCGACTGTTGAGATCAAAAGAAACAAACAAAAGAGTTTAAAAGTAGAGTGCAACAGAATGACAATGGATAGTTCCGCCCTGTCAATCAAGTCAAAACCACATGACCATTTATGACCAACCACAACAGAGCTACGCAGACATTGCCCACCTAGTACACTAGCAAATTGCTCACAAACAAAAACATGTGCTTCTTAGCGGCACTCTGCCATACAGCTTTGTACGTATGCGCTGGCTCCGAGTGAATTTTGGTTTCATTGTCGGTTGATAACATTGCCACTTCTCAAAAGATATGGGGCGGATTGCAATAAAATCGACTTAGCCACTGGTCTTAGACTGGTCTTTTATAGCCGTCTATACAACTTAGCCAGTCTCGGCTTAGTTGCTGGTTTAACCCATTGCAATACCCAGTCTAACTGAAGTACGGCTGCGGCAGCCGAAAAACACGGACATCTTGGCGGAAAGTGACGCAGCCGGCTATCCTTGCGTGATTTCAAGCCAAACAAACATCCTCATTAAGGCATTTGATGACGCGTGTGTGTGTGCAGTTTATGCAGAGAATCTGCCCGCGAAAGTTATCAATTGGCACTAAAAAGGCTCTAATGGGCACAATGTGCATTTTGTTGGTCTTTTTTCATGCAAGATTATGAGATGTAGCGCGGTGTCCAAAAATTATAATCTGTTCGCCGCGGGCTTAAATTTTAAGACTGGTTTAACTTTAAGACAACGATATTGCAAGCAGGCTATAATTATAGATCGGTCTTAGTACATGTAGATGCCCCGTTAGCCGGCTAAGCCTGTAGACTGTTCTTAAACCGCATATTGCAATCCGCCCATTGTGTCAACTGGTAGAAAATCTCTACAGATATAGGGTCATTTAAAGTTCCCTAAAATTTTGAAATTTTGCTTGACAAATATTTTAACGTTATTTTAAAACACTTTTCACTGTTTTTTGGAGCGAGATTACTCTTTCTCAATATTCAAGACACTGACACATTATGTAGATGTATCAATTAATTAGCAGATAACTTTCCGAACTATCGGAATCTTGCGAGACATAATTTAATTACATGATTGCAAAACAACCCAGGAGCATTGCAGCTTCACACACAAGGGAGAAATCAATCACGACCTAACTCACTGAGTGTGTGTAATGCGGTTGATTGGAATGTGCACTGCATTTTTAAAGTGAGGATGCTTTAGTGTGTGCAGAGTTTGGGAAGACTGCGATACACAGCTACATTTATTAAATACTGCTTTAAACAGCTATTTAAAACAGCTTTGAGAATTAAAGGCAGTATACATGATTGGTATCTTGAAAATCAAAAATGTTCACAGATTTACGCCTAACTTACACAATATAAACATGATGACCGTAGAACACTTCCCCTGAAATGGTTGTCTGAAGTGCTATAGCAGTGATCTCCACTACCGGTTTTGTCCGGGCGCGCCGCCCGGACAAAATCATTAGAGGTACCGTTAGCGCCCGGACAAAACATTGTGCCGCCCGGACAAAAAAAATATAATTTCTCCTCCAAAACACTATGAAAATACAGCCAAGTCATTCCAAGATGAGGTGTAAATTCACCTAACGTGATTCGGTAGCCACTGGTGTCATTATCGGTTATTTACCACGCATATCTATCGGATCGGCGACCCAAATCCGCATCGATAACGGCCATGACAGTATGCATTTGTTGAACAGCGCCCTCAAGAGGCGAATTTGTTGACCTCTTGAGGGCGCTGCATGCCACACACTGTGCCGCGGCGTACGGGTACGTTCGTGTATATGTGTTTGGGTTGGTGCGTGCGTGCGTGCGTGCATGTTCACGTACGTCTGCAGCACGTAACTAGTATGCACACATGACTCTCTGAAAGCTCCGTCAAGTACGACCCGTTCAAAAAAATGAATTCATTTTGTCTTCCGAATTTCTTTCGCAACTTTGCTATATTGCTTGAGGAGTGCATGATAGCATTCAACCGACGAAACCAACAAGCGCAAAACTACATGTAGCAACACTTGTGGAGAATGTACAATTCAGCAATGACTTTTGTGGTTTTAGAGACGGACTGAACCTGAATCAAGAAGTTTATACCGGTACGTGGAAAGTTTTTAGATCTGCGGTCGCAATAAAAACTGAATCAGTATCCACTTTTCCAGGACAGAAATGTGGACGCAATGAAAAACAACTTGGCTGTACCGACATTCGAACCGCAGACCTTCTGCTTAGCATGCAGACGCCCTACCAATTGAGCTATGAAGCCAACTGGTGGTCTCGAAACATGGTACTGCAGTTGTTCCTCACTGATTGGGATTGGCTAACACGTGAGCTTAACGAGCCCTACAAAGGGATAAACCCTTCAGTGAGATAACCACCCCTCCCAGAGATCACTGAAGAGACAACCAAAACCCCTGCCCGGCTTACCCCAATTATTTCTAGTGTAAACACGAAACTTGCTCTTTTCATTACCTATAGACCTGAATACCTGATAGAGGGCAGGTTTTCATATTTAAATGATGTGACAATAGATCCACAATGTGCCTACTCGTGCATGCCGCGCTGTGACAATGTGACTGCCCTCTATTATGGCCGCTACGCATAAGGTCTATAAAAACCTTGTGAAAAAACCTATACTACATGTACCTCAACTACACATGATTAGAGTTTGCTTAAATCCTCAGACGGCAAGTTAAACATACACGTACATGTACGGTATTTAAGGTCAGTTCTCCAACATGCACCTAAATGTACCTACCAAGTTATTAACAAGATCCTCCAATATACACTGTGCGATATGATACAACACCCAACAGTGCTCCATTCGCTTCACAGGCAATATCCAAGATTCGGAGAAATCAAGCTCACAAAACAATAAGCACACAATCTCTGGTTGTCCCAAGTCCGATGGCACCTGTATCAATACGCCAATACACCTGTTAACGAGGCCCTTCTTGAAACCACAAACTTGAGTCTCGCAACGTCCTTGCCCAAAAAATCTGATCCTCACTGTGTCCCAATGACGAACCAAGACGCCTGTTTTTATAAAAACCTCAGACACACTAGGGGATCTTTGTTAGTGCACTGGCGGCAAAGGCATCCCTTCCCATGAGCCACTGGGGCTGCGTGAGTTAGATACCGCATCGTCGGCAAGGGTTATAAATGCTGCAAGCTAAAGCTTCAAACCCAGTGGGGGAACATGACCCTATTTTCTTACAATTAAATCGAGGCCAGGAATGAAGTAGACAACTAGAATAAACTGCTGTTGTGCTTCGCATGTAAAGGTTTCCACGCCCGCCCTCAGGACGCTCGCTCGATCCCCGACTGTACCTCCCGGCATGATACTGCTACGATATCAATCTAGATGCATACCAAACATTAATTTTTCTACCCTCTAACACAGACTTGATCAGCTCCAACAGCCGCTGGAATTCGGCAAAACAGAGACGGCCTGATAATATTTTGAAAACAAAATGTCAAATCCCCAGTTGGGCAGGCATGTCACCTACAGTGCGGCCAGCACGATCCGACTGGCTCGCCAATAGAGGGAGCCCCAGGTGTCGGCGTTCCCACGACCTTTGGCACTCGCTACGAAACCGCACACTTCTATCAAGAGATAATCTGGGGATAATTTTCCGATAATTGCCTCTGATTAGTATCAGTTAAGTTATCAGGCTCACAAGTGGGCTGGCACATGCTATGACCTTTACACTTCAACAAATTACTATGGTTTATTTTTGTTTTCAATTTACGAGTCAAAATAGTTTTTAATAGAGGCGTCTCACTATGAGCAACTAACAATGGAAATTGGGCACACTTACTAACAATGGTTTGTGCCTAATTTCCATTGTTACATGTAGTTGCTCATAGTGTCTGGCTAAAATATTAGTTGCTGTGTTTTGTGCAAGCTTAAAAATAGGTTATTTAATCTCAATACTAATTCAGGGCTCTAAATTTAAGTAAAAATTTATCAGACTTAAAAGTTTCAGTAGACGAAAATATTTTAAAAATAATGGCCAGAAAACCTACTTTTGCTGTTTAAATTTTAGGAAAATGGCAAAAAACAGTAGTAGGTTAATCTAGTGCAATACAGAAAATACTACACCAATGTTTAGAGAAGTGTATGTATGCCTACCCAAGAAACAAACATTTTGCTAAAGAAGTGCACCTCGTATATTGCTATCCAAAGAACAAGACCAACTGAAAAGTGGATACGAAATTCACAAATAATGTATGCCGCTATTTTGTCTAAAAAATTGGCAAAGTGTCTTATCATGTACATCTACAAGAGTTGAACGCAAAAACATTCTATACCTGGCACGATATGTGACCAAGAGACTCCCCATCATACTCTTCCCTTTTGTTATTGCAGCTCCCTCCCCCTCCCCCCAAAAAAAAAATGAAAGGAATCCCTTTAAAATTCTCTGGATGTTTGGGACACAATGGGGGAACAAGGGAGGGGATACCCTTCGTCACATATCATGCTGCATATGAAAAAAAATTGCCCAGTTTTTGGCGTCCATAACTCATTCTTTGCCCGGATTTCGAACAAAAGTTCATATTCGCTTTTCACTGGGTCATATTTCTTGTTATGCACACGTGCTTGTAAGTGGCACTCAGCCTTAAAGGCAGAGGCTCGTCAATGCGCACGTGAGGCCAAATTCGTGCCTCACGCACACATTGACGAGCCTCTGCCTTTAATGCTTGCATGCTTTCCAATACATAGTTCCGACCTGTCAATCAAGCCGAACCCGCCGACCAATCACAACAGAGCTAGCGCCCACATAGGTCAAAATGCATCGCCTCACAAACGACACGATTTTCTGCACATACAGTTTGTAGTGTTGTATGGTGTGATTCGGATGAATTTTTGGTTTCAAGGCCGTGCGTTTCGCTGTTCAAAGGTAGGAAAGCATGTATTTCATGATTTGACATCCCTGTATTACTGTGTGTTCTGAGATAATGCACCTATCAATTGTTTCCCCCACCCCTCCCCCGGGCTACCCCACCTAAGAGGTGGGATTGTCACTTTTTACGTGACAAAATCCCCACCCCTGGGGCAACATTTAGGTGACAAAAATCCCCACCCTCGGGTGCAAAACATGCGCAAAAATGCACAGATAATGGGCCAAATGCCCCACCCTGAGGCATGAAAAATGTGACCAAACCCCCACCTATGGGGTGGGGTGGGGTAGCGCGGGGGGAGGGGGGGGGGGGGGGGGGTGGGGGAAACAATTGATAGGTGCATAACTGTCTGCCCTGAAACATGAATACTTTGAGTTTTCTCCAATGAATCTGTGCTTTCCGTTGAAAGTCCCATCGGTTTGTGCAGTGTGTGGACGATAGCGTGTGAGGCATAGCAACAATATCCAAGGGGCGGAGTTAACTGGGCAAAATCGGAACTATGCATTCCCACACAACTGACATGCTGAAGTCTATTTCAAGTCCAATAACATTTCTATTGAATGTGACAACTGTCATACCAACTGCTAGTATTATGTTTTAATGTGGGTCACACCAATTACTGGAACACACCTACAGCACAATTTGTAATACATGTACACATGTACCTGAAATTTCTCTAGGCTACTTGTCTACATGTAATGGAAGAACAAGGGACTGGAAACAAGTCTAATCCCTCCTTGGCCCAATTCTCTGCAAGCGGCCATTATAACGAGGGTCATGGTATGCGACACAAATGTCAAGCCTGTCATGGGAAGTCAATTCAATAAAAAAATGTCTATTCTCCGAGGCAATATTTTTTGACATCTTGTGAATGAGCTTGCAATATACATGTAGAGTTTAAATATTGTAAACTAGAGTGTAAACTTGCTATTCTAGTCACTATGTGGGGGCAGCCATTTTTGCTTAATGCTATGGGTGCGAAGACAGAATGGCGTCAGCGGGTCAAAAGATCCATTGTTTTTCACTGTACATACAGTTCTGGATAAAATATTAGACACCTACATGTACATGTATGTCTTGAATTACTCCTCTTTGGCACATGAAAAAAAAAAGGTCATAATAATAATAACATTTATATTGCGCAGTTACCATACAAATATACTTAACTGCGCTTCACAAAATCCATAACTTGCTGAAATTTCTTAGTATTCCAGGCCTCAAATTTCGCAGTTTTTAGGGCAAGGCCACTTTGGCCTTGCATGAAGGCAAATTAGAAAGGGCACCGAGGCCACAAGGCGGGGCACTAAGGCCAACTTTAGTTTTGAAAAAGGGCAACAAGGCCACAAGGAAAAAAACAATGAAAACAAATGTTTGTTTGGAGTCGAGTAGGTCTGGTGGCAAAGTTTATACACAAAGGAATTGGGGTCGAGTCGGTCTGGGGCCGAGTTTATACACAAATGAATTGGGGCCGAGTCGGTCTGGGGCCGAGTTTATACACAAAGGAATTGGGGTCAAGTCGGTCTGGGGCCGAGTTTATACACAAAAGGAATTGGGGTCGAGTTGGTCTGGGGCCGAGTTTATACACAAATGAATTGGGGCCGAGTCGGTCTGGGGCCGAGTTTATACACAAAGGAATTGGGGTCAAGTTGGTCTGGGGCCGAGTTTATACACAGATGAATTGGGGCCGAGTTGGTCTGGGGCCGAGTTTATACACAAGGCAATTGGGGCCAAGTTGGTCTGGGGCCGAGTTTGTACACAAGGCAATTGGGGCCGAGTTGGTCTGGGGCCGAGTTTGTACACAAGGCAATTGGGCCCGAGTTTGTTTGGACAAAACGTTTTCGCCACACCACGCGCCGCCGGTAAAGCTGGGCGGGTATACCCAGTACATGTACCTGACGAATACCAGTGAAAGCATAATGCAAATGCCGGCTCATGTACTTTTTTCCTTCCATGCGCTGGTACCCACCATAGACGATGTATGAGCTGTGTGGATGTACCGTTACACGTGTACCGTACATGCGCTATGCATTGACGACCGACTGCGTGCCATAGTCCAGTCACATGGCGCGCGCTGTGCTCTCGCCTGTTGATATGATGTTCGTACAGTTTCTAGGAATTTTGGCAGAGTTTATACCCGTGGCCGTACGCGTACCGCGGTACACTTCGAGTGTCGTTTATCGCCCATTTTATCTTGATGCAAAAAAGGGGCACGACGGCCATTGGCGAAAAAGGGCAGGGCATTTTTGGCCGTGAAAGGACCAAATTTTGGAGGGGCATCAAGTTCAGTAAGAGGGGCATCGGCGGCCATGGCCGTCGTGGCCGCCGTGAAATTTGAGCCCTGGTATTCAGTGTTGGGAAACGCTTCCACAAAAAGATGTGTTTTTAAGAGCGTTTTAATTGTATCAACAGAATTTGCATTACCGGTAGGTACATGAAATGGTATCCGGTAAGTTATTCCAAAGCTTTGGAGCAGCACACAAATACACAATCACCAAGAGTAACCTTAGTTTTACGATAAGGATAGCTAAGAAGCAACCTATCTTGTGAACTGCGAAGATTATACATACTTTGTCGAGACTTAAAATTCTAACGATTCAGAGATGTAGTAACCAGGAGCAAAACCATGCAAAGCCTTGTACGTTATCAGAAGTAATTTAAATACAATTCTTTGTCGGATGGGCAGCCAGTGTAGTAAAATGCTATTCGAACATTTGATGGAAGATTGAATATTCGAATATTTAATTAGTTTGGCACACCGCTAGTATACTTGTATACAAATTTCAGTCCTCTTCTAGTGATGATTACATTTTAATCGATTGTTACTTGAATTTGAAGCGGAGCTGTAGGCGTTTTAGTACTATTCCCACCACACGACAGAACATATGGTCAATCAATCCGCCCACCCGCACGGCATGGTGTATGCACACAACCCCCTCACACAACAGATTACAAAGAAGAAGAATATTAATTAATAATCACGTTCTGTTAAATTGTGAATACATTGCACTGGTCCACACCATATGTATGTAAACAACTGTGGAATAAAAAAGCATATAACAGTACAGCAAGTCTACATGTATGTGCTTTGGTCTTTCTTATGTGTCAAGCTTATTTTGGCAAAAAATATTTTTTTCTACAGTATATTAAAAAAACTTTATCATGTCTATCTTCCCTCTAAAGTGGTGTTCCCATTGGACTATTTTTGGTTAAACTCTCGTGGTTGTGCGGGAGAGTAGCAAAATTTAGTCCAATGGGGACGCACGGAGAATTAGCGTCCCTGTAAAGTTACCGCGACCACGATGTAAAACTTACAGGGTAAAAGAGTCCGCGGAAACTTTCCGCTCAGCCGCGGGAGTTTTACAGGGCCCTCGAAAAGTCCAATGGGAACAGCGCCGCCCTGTAGAACTACCGCTACCGCTGTGTAAAATGCCAAATGGATGACGTCACTTCCTGCATTGTGCAATCCCACCACACATTGCGCGAAAATTCTTGTTCCGTTATTATGTACTGTACATGCCATGTACGTACGTACGCACGTGTTTTTTTCATGCTCATTTCTTCGCAAATATAATGGCAAGTTTAATAGAAGTTGTTCGAAATTTGATTGGGTTTCCTGAAAACGAAACTCCTGTTAGGTCAAAGGTTATGTAAACTACGCCCTCAATTGACCACATATGGCCAGCCAAATAGCTAAATTTTTCGCTCGCGTCGTGTAAAATATATGGTAGTAGGAACGCACGGGAGATTTACAGGAAGGAATGTTTACAGGGAGTCGCGGAAAGTTCCCGCGAGGGCGCGTAAAAAGAAGTCCAATGGGAACGCGCCTTTAGTCTAACTTGAAGAAATTACAATGTAACTTAAAGGCTCTATGTATCATTTGCAAGATAAAACTTTACAAATTAGTGGAATAAGTATAACATATCTGGGTCATTCCATGAAGTTGAGGAACACGGTTTCCGTGTTACATCCACAACAATTTTTACTTTTGTTTGCCCTCGATAACCCCATGAATCAATACTATTCAGAAATTCAAGCTGTTGGATGAGAGAAATTTAAAACATTCATTACTTGTAACAAAATCCTCATGGATTTAAATTTAGATGTCAACTAAATAGAATTTTGTTCAAATGTAGGTGTGACATTTGGTGCTTTTTAGCAGATTTTCTTGAATCACAGAAATATAATCTAGAATCCTCCAAATTCAAATTAAAAAGTATTTTTTAGTTTGAGAACTGTGTTTATTTCAAATTCAACATGAACAAATTTGTAGTTGGAGTGAAAGCAGTTGAACTGTATTGGTTTCCAAGTTACATCCACAACCACCACTTTGTTAAATAATTCAAAATGGCAGCACTTTGTCAACACTGAAGACTCCCAAATTACCCCCACACAGTGTAAGCCACCACATCATGCAACATCGTTATATAAATGGTGATTCATTGCTCTCTTATTGACCATTTTTGTGGAAATGAAGAAATGTCACATCTAAGAAAGAATGTTAGTAAACTTGCCTAAAGAAATTTTAACTACTTACATGTAGATGCATCAATGCTTCAGAAAACCTTGAAAATCTATAAATGGATTTTGTGTACAAGTGAATGGTCAAAAAGTCCCGTGCCCAGGACCTTTTTTAAGAAACCACCTTCGGTTGTTAATTTCCAGCATGAAATACAATTTGACGGAAATGAATTCATGTGGTGTTTGTTACCATTGCTATCAACACTTTGAGTAAGGTTTTTCTTGTCATGAAGAACAAAATTGGGTCGTTGCAAATGATACAATGCGCCTTTAAGCCCCAAAAGAGAAGCAGTCTAATAACATACCTAAAGTTTTAAAACCTTGACTTGCGTATTTACATGTACAAGGAAAGACATTTGTGGGATGAAAGACAAAACATGCGCAATTTTTGAGTTCGAGTTTTCTACAATTGCTCCAAGAGCAACTGCAGATGAACTCCGCAACTCAAAAATTACCTTAGTGCGCATGCTTCGCTATTCATCGAGTGGTTCTCGGACCCTACTTCCTTTTATAAAACAATCCTCCAAAGCCACTAAATCTTCAAAATGCTACTCGGAACAGAAGTTTCAAATGTGTTGAATCAAACGGATTGAATTCCATATCCAGCCACCATGGATTTGACCAACATGTACATGTCTAAACTATGTAAAAGTGTAATTTTTAGTACAAAATGCGACTAATGTCCGAAATGTATTTTTACGTGTATAAAACAATGGTAATTTTTCCATACACATTGAACAAAGATTTGAAGGAAATTACCTCCTGGAATCAAGATCATTAAATTTTAAGATCTACTTCCCACTTGCACTTCTGTCGGAAATGTTGCATTTCTGAGATAAATAAATGATAAAATGACTGCATAAACTAATGCACAAAATTACAGCGCGAGTGGTCCATGCGTAAGCGCTTTACTACAACAGAGGGCGACAATGTGGACACAGTGAGTCAGTAAAAGCGTTCTGAAAGCGTACGTCCAGCTCGTGAAAGTCAAACTGCGAAGAGACACTGCACACGCTCTCGGTAAAATTTTACTGTGTCAAAAAGTCCAAATGCGGACAGTAGTAAAATTTTGCCATATTTCATTTTGTCATTGTCTCGGTAAAACATCCCAAAAAACAAGTACATTGCGGAAACGGCTTTAGGATTTTTATGTCAGGCACCATAGACTTAGTGCATTGAGTCTGAACTGACGAACGTGTATGGTAGTTTTTCCATGCGTAAGCGCGACAACAGAGGGCACTGCGCGCGCACTAACTGAATGCAATTTTTGAAGGAGAATATGTGATTTTTCTACAGAAAAGCAACATTTGCGACAAAAGTGCGAGTGGTAAGTATATCATAAAATTATATTATCTGTTGATTCCAGGAGGTAATTTCCTTCAAATCTTTGTTCAATGTATACAGAAAAAATACCAAAACAATAGTTTACCCTATTCTTGTCCTAACCGTATACATAAATGTACTCACCTCGACATTCCTCAGGAACAATACGCCAAGGAAAAACTCAGAATACAGACAACTGTTCCAACTTAATTGGCCACCCACAGAGCTGCTCCGAACAAAACCACTGCACACCACGTTTCACATAGACCAGTATGTTCAGAAATTATCCATCGCAGAACTCCCGACCACCTCATGAAAAATGTTCCTTACAACTCCCCAACCCCTGGTGAGTTGTTATAAATCTCCCCACCCCTGGGGAAATGGGAGAAATCTCCCCACCGCTGGGGAAATGGGAGAAATCTCCCCACCGCTGGAGAAAACTTGGGGGGGAAACTGTAGTCCAAAACTGTAGTGCAAGCATGCACACCATGTGGGCCCCAGCATGGAATGCCACATCACACTATAGTCACTGGGGACATGTGCTTGATTGCATGATGGCACTGCACATGCTCAGACTGTACTTCCACAACACGACCTTTGACCTAAGCTGGTCCTCGGTGACCTTCAGATTCCATAACCTGAACGTTCAAAGCTAGGTAATAAAGTGTGTAAGGGTGTACCTACACATATGGACAAGGGTTTATGAAATGATAGCAAATATTTAACATACAGTACACTTAAACTATTGTACACTGCTACAATGTACATGCCCTACTGTATAGTGCACAATGTTCAGACTTTGCACTTACATTGTAAATGTACATGATTATCATTTTATTAATTTTAATTGGGTGTATGGGTAGAAATATACTAATTATTTTACAGTGAAAACGTAATAAAGCTGTATCTGTATTAGGCGGATTTTGGTAAAACTTACGAAGATTGCTGCTAATTTTACTAAATTTAGTCTGAATGCAGATGGCCGGTAAACACATGAACTTGTTAAGTGTCGACTGTCAGTTTTATGCTTCGCCACTAAGTTTTACAAGGCAAGCTGGCTTGCAGACAAATTACACTGTCAATTTTACATCGCTGCAAAATTCCATGCGGAAAAAACAATGTAAAGTACATGTAAAACCATGATAGAACATGCATTGAGGTCATGTACATTAACTTCCATGTGGAGCTGAATGACGAGGTCATACACCAGTTTTACAATGAAAAAGGAAAAGGTATTAATACCGTACACGTTCACCACTAATTCTTTCTAATATGACACGATAATGCCCCAGAAACTGTAAATTTGGTTAGGAAACATGATCTTAGCAATGAGAAAAAATCAAGTTTTTCTTTGAAAACACTTAGTTCATGGAGTCTGAACTGACGAACGTGTATGGTAGTTTTTCCAGGGATTTTGATATACTGAAATAAAAATGTATGTGCATCTTACGCTCATGTTTTGCACCTGTGGGTGGGGATTTTTGTCACCTAAATTTTGTCCCAGGGGTAGAGATTTTGCAATTGTGCTAAACTTGGAATTACCTGGCAGTGGCCTGGTATGGTATTGTATTCTTTCCTCTTCCCGAGCAAAATTTCTTTTAAACGTACCTTAAGACTTGCGCAAACGGGAGGCAAAAAACATGAAACAAATTCGTTTACTCCCCGTTTCACGTTTCAGTGTATCTTCCCCGCAAACGGAAAACAGAAATGCCACTCAAAATGGATATAGTGCCGCCAGCGGCGACAATAAAGCAGTACAGTCGCATCATGATATCTTGATACCACGTGATCCGAAATACGATCGATGATTGGTAATCGGAAGTACAGCAGACGGTAGGCCGGAACGTTTGTTTCGATGAAAACATGTTTCGCGAAACAAACATGTTTGTTTTGCGAAACGGTGTTTTCTGTTTTTGGGTAACGCGGACGAATGTCAAAGTCACGAGAAAAACATTTTTATTTTGCTTTATGCCGAGTGTTGGACCCAAATAGGATTAGATTTAGAATTGGTTACGCCTAGTTTCTTGAATATTTCCAAAAACACTCAATTTAATAAGTGGTCTTCACATTTTGCAACTTCAGTCTTCTACATGTAGGCCTATTCTACGCCAAAAATCTGACTAAAACATTAATAAATTTTAAGTTGAACCTAACCATGTCTCTTTGTAGTCACCATGGCTGAACCAAAATTCCTTTCCTTGCTGCTAGCAATTCCACACCTCTTTTTGCAAAATTTCACAGCCAATCAAAACAGGCCTTATTTATTTGTCTTGCAGGTCCCAAGTTTCAAAGGCCACGTGCTATTGGCTGCCTTGCACTGAGAAGACTGGTCAACCTGTCAACTGATGTGACACCAATTGATTTATGGATCATTAGTTGGTATAAGCCAGACAAGCCAGTCCAATATTATATCTCAATCTTGTGAAAAGTGCTGAAAGACATGTGCAATGAGGCGTAACAATTCCTATTCACTGACTTGAATTGGCTAGTTCAGCCCTCAAGCAGGCAACATTTTTGTGATGCCATGGGTCCCACCTAAATTCCACATGGTGAAAGGGTGCCTCCTACTTAATGCTGTTCATTGTGTGGCAGGAATCTTAGGAATGTGGTCAGTGAAAGGCCTCTTGCACATGTAGCATTTGGGGAGGAAACTTTCTTTTGAATTTCTGGTCCAACAGCATCACATATTTAAAGAATAATGTTGGTAAACTAGCCTGCAGAAATTAAGAAATATACCCAGCATGATGTGACAAAGGGACTCCCCCTACTTCTCATATACCTCAACACACACTTCCCTGAAACCAAACCCCTAAAACCTGAAATGAATCCCTTTAAAATTCCATGGATGTTTGAGACACAATGGGGGAACAATGGAAGGATGGTACCAGTACTTTAAAATGTATGCATGGTGTTTTGAAAAGGAATACCAGCAAATATGTGACCCGGTTTGGAAAAAGGTACATGTATAGCATAAGGGAGATTCCCAAAATTAGGGGTCCAAAATGTTTGGTGTCCCAGTTACGTACGACACTCTCTGCTTCAAAAATCACCACTTATTACCACAAATTCTCAGTAATGGACTGTGGCCTGTGATTATAGGGGGCAGCATCATTTTCTTCAATATTTTGTTTTCCGATTCCTGACAAATTCAAAACAAAATACCATTTATAAAGGCTTATAATTTGTTGCATGGTATTGAATAGGAGTTTGGTGTCCCGGGTTACCTATGCCAATGGCTGTAGAATGAGTTTGCATTAACATTAGTGCCATATCTACACACAAACATTAAATTTAAGTGGCATTTGTACAAATAAAAATAATTATTTTCTACTGGGAAACCACATTCAATCATTAAAAACACTTGGAAATCTTAAAAAGCATGTCACACTTTTGGACCCCTAATTTTGGGAATTACCCATAAGCCACGCAGGCTAGGTCGAGTTTTCACGACCATAAGAAGAAATCTGCATGTAATGTATCAACAAAGTTTTTTCTTGTCAATTCATGAAGTACATGTATACAAAACAAATACATGTACCTTTAACTTGAGGTAATTTATTTAACAATAGAACTACAAGATGGCAGCTATTCCATACGGTCTATACCACAATGTCTGTGAGTGACCAAAATCCCCACCCTGGGGCTTGAAAATCAGTCTAAAGTGGTGTTCCCATTGGACTATTTTTGGTTAAACTCCAGTGGTTGTGCGGGAGAGTAACAAAATTTAGTCCAATGGGGACGCACGGAGAATTAGCGTCCCTGTAAAGTTACCGCGACCACGATGTAAAACGTACAGGGCGAGAGAGGCCGCGGAAACTTTCCGCTCAACCACGGGAGTTTTACAGGGCCCTCGAAAAGTCCAATGGGAACAGCGCCGCCCTGTAGAACTACCGCTGCCGCTGTGTAAAATGCCAAATGGATGATGTCACTTCCTGCATCGTGCAATCCCACCACACATTGCGCGAACAAAATCTGGTTATTATGTACGGGCCCTGTATGTACGTACGCACGTGTTTTTTCATGCTCTTTTCTTCGCAAATATAATGGCAAGTTTAATCCAAGATGTTCGAAATTTGATTGGGTTTCGTGCAGCATGCACACAATTAATAATTTCGCGCCAATATGTGCATCGCATGGCATGTCAAACATCCTGTTAGGTCAAAGGTTATGTAAACCACGCCCTCAATTGACCACATATGGCCAGCCGAGTAGCTAAATTTTCCGCTCGCGTCGTGTAAAATATATGGTAAGTGGGAACGCACAGGAGATTTACAGGAAGAAATGTTTACAGGGAGTCGCGGAAAGTTCCCCCGAGGGCGCGGAAAAAGAAGTCCAATGGGAACACGCCTTAACACCTGGGAAAGTGCATGTGAAAGGGGAGATGTATTGGGAAACATGTTTTAGGTGAATCACTAATCAAAAACAGTAGGCAAGCATTTAACAGGTATGTAGGACCTACATGTAGGCTAACATACATTTATAAATCACATAATTTGTGAAAAACATAACCCTTTGTGCGTTGCCAAGGTTATTGGGTCTACACTAAAACCAGTGAACTGTTTCCCTGCGCTTTTGCAATGGACGTTTCAGATTACCAGCGAATGTTGAGACCCAGTTATCCTGGCAACTGATGTCACACTGTCTATTGTGATAATCAAATATTTTGGTGGTCAACATTTCTTGTTTTAAATAAATTTTAAAAAATTAAATTGAAAAACAATGATAAAAACAATTTAAATAAATAAAATAAAATACCAAAAACAAAATTCCATTTTAAATGGCTCTAAAAACAGTGTTTATCTAAAATCATCAGCCTACAATCCAACACACCACCCACCCACCCAAGATACACCGACAACAATAAATCAACACTGAATCGGACCATGATCGGACAATGCCCACACAAATCAAAATTATGTGTTTACTACAACGCTATGCGAGTCACTAGCAAAGTCTAGGATCGTTATTAATCGGACGATTCCACGAGGTTTGTTTTTCAAAGCTGTAGAGAAAAAATTTAAATGAACAAAAAAAATTGATAGAGAAAGGAATGCGACTTTACCCATAACAAGGGCGGGTAAAGGCTGGGGTGTCGACTGAACGGAGTTAATAGACGCTTTTTTCCTCCGATTTTTACAAGTGCTCCGCCAGTCGTCCACCGGCCGGTACATATGAAGTTTCCGGTTCTCCATAATTCCCGCCTCTGTTGTCGCTCAACTCCATGGAAAGCATAATCCAGAAGAAAATCACAGACTACTTTAGGATGCAGAGGATAAACATTTCCAAGAATAGCACGCGACGAGGCAACGCCAATAAGGTTTTCTGTGTAGGCCTGAAACATACATGCACACTTCGCCACAGCTGTGCTTAATCCACGAACATTCCCACATTGCATTCTTCACTGGCTACTTCATAAAAGAAATAAATCGTGCTGGAATTTTGTTTTCAAGAGCCGGCCACAGGCTGAAAAACAGAAATAGGGGGAAAGGCCTTGAGCGTCAATGGTTTCAGAACACCAACTGGGAAGTACTGGGGTGTCTTAATATAGCACGAAGGCCAGAGATTCTCGACCAACAACATTAAATTCTCAAACCTACATCTCCAATACTACACAAAATTTGAAAAAGAAAAACTACATCAAGTTACACATTACGTGTTATGAGCTTACCGACTGTCACATGAGCCAATACCATCAGCTTCTGGTTGAAAGCTTCGACGTAATCCATCACGGTAACGCGGCGTACGCGATGGCAACACCACGGCACGATCCCAAGTTGGAAAAGAGATTAGCTATCTCGGAGCGTCCACGCACCAATTTGCATCCAAGGACATGTGGATATTACATAAATCGCCGCATGATCCGTCATAATGCGAACATAGGCCTATACTTGTAGCATAGCTCCATGCTTGTAGTAATGCACTGTTTATTGTACATGTAGGTGCACAACATTTTCAATGAAGTCATAGGGTTTTCCTACGTGTACCGGTACACTAACTACTGAGGTATTTCTGGTGCTGCTAACTTATCAGACAAAATCAACACACTGCCACAAGACAGAAAAAAAACACCAAACCTTGGCTCTTCAAAAATGTCACGCAGCCATGGCAGTCGACAATTGCATCAATTTACGTGTGCATAGTGCAAAGGGGGTTATGTAGAAAAAATGCTTGGCTCAAATCTTGTTAGCGCTGACAGCAAAAGCCTGCCCATTTGGGCCCAGCAGTCAATGAATAGCTGGGTCCAAGTTCCTGCAAAGACCCGGGTGATCGGAAATTTACCACGCTGGAATGTCGAGTCAACTGCTGGTGCATTTCTGACTCGAGGGATTAGTGGGGGGAAATGCTAAAGAAAAAAGATACCAAGGAATGAAATTTACAGAGACCACGAAGCAAGCCTATACCTTAAATTGCAACGTCTCGCGGGTAATCGGCCCGAAGCTTCTAACCGCTCGTGCTCAGTGGGACGAAACGCTAGCTGATGAAGCTAGTCCTGAGAGCGAGTTAATAAGATCGCCTTGTCTCACAACGCGGGATTTAATACGCACGTAATTAAATCTCGGGTATTTAATTATGCAGTCAGCTACGTATATCCTGCACCGCTTTTTAAAATTGTATTTTCAGGAGTCGTGATAGCATAATTGAATTCTAGAGTATATTGTGTTTTTTTTCCCTTCCATTCCGGGATGAGTGAAATTAATAGGGGCTATCCATTAGTACAGAGTGTTTAAGTATCGGTAAAATTACATAATGCAGATGTATAATGCCTTGTTGATTAATATGTTATGCATATTTGTTCATATTGAGTTTCATTTCCGAGAGATAAACCATCATTTGCATTCAATTAAAAAAAAAATCTCTTCGCAAAATTGGATAAAAATTTAAAGTGTACATGTGATGTACGTATGTGTAAACCATATTCAGATGAAATGAAATAAATACATTTGGAGAGGGTATTAAGCCAGTGCCGGGTACCCGAGTATCCGGATATCCGACCGCCGATGTTAAGAACCGGATCCATTTTGCGGGTTCGGGTAACCGTATCCTATTTGTAAAAAAATCTAACAACCTTTTTGTTTTATTCCAGGAGAGTATGAAAAGCTTTGAAAACGTATGAAAACGTTTGAAAACGTATGAAAAGGATGGTTTCCGAAAGCAAAAACCACGAAAGAAGAACGAGAAAAGATCGTGGATGCGTCTTTTGTGTCCACTTATTCTAGAAGTGCCAACATTAACGGCTCCCCTTTGAGGGAATTCACTGCCCATTGATACTTGGGGAGTATTGTATTACATTGTCTGTGGTGGTTTCTGTGATGTGCCACTGCTGGCAGCTCAATGTAATACAATGTGATACATTAAAATAAGCTTTGGCCTAGTTTATTTGGAGTGTGTGTGATTATTTTTGATAGGCCTACTCAGTCTATAGTCTCTCAAATTCTGCATCAAACTTTGCAACCGGTCGTGTGATCGGAAATCTTGCAAGTTTGCCTGCATTTTTAGAATGTTTGCCCAAAAACCATGGAATTGATAAATAGGCAATGTAGAATATTTTCGGGAAAATGGGACGGAACTCGTCGCCTGGGAAGTTTGGTCGCCGGGAGTGCAGCCCAGCAAAGACCGAGAGAATGAATTGCGGACGCAAATTGGTTTTGGACGCTGGTTTACAGCATTTCTTCGTCATACAAACAGAAACCGACTGAGGACGGGTACATGTATTTGCATAAAACACGCCCAAAAGGTAAGCAGCTTTTTCACTGAACATGTCCCATAACAAAAGCCAACTATTCGTCATCAAATGAGGGCGTCCTTTCAAGCCCAGCTGCATGCATGACAGCGAGCGCTAAATTACCGCAAATGATTGGAGGTGTTATTACGGGTTGTATGTAAAAAGCTTCCCTATTGGTTGTCGGTCTGTGCATGGTCTGCGTGAAGCAGCCAATGAGTGCCTTCGGGGGCCGAGCTTACCATATCGGCATTCGGCAACTTGAAAGGCGACAATAACGAAAGCGGCAGTCGTGTCAAGATGGTCAGGGTGCGTGCGATGGTGATTGAATATTTGGTTGTACAGTTAGGCAAGCTGCGCACTCTTTCGTGAGATCGGCTGCAGTACCTACAATGTCATGTCAAGTTCTGTGCCACTGTCCTTTGTGGTTTTAGTTTAGGCCTATTCGGGAATCGGATGGGACCGAACGCATGACAAAAGCCATGTACGATAGTACAATAAAAGGGAATCAAATACCTTTAAAACGTGTGGCATAGAGCCTATATTTTATTTTGGGCAGTAAGATCGAAATCGCTGAAAAATGTACTCTGAAGTCCGCCGTACACCTTGCGTTCCGACTCCATTGCGATTCCACAGACGCCAAATTTTGCGATTGCGTATCGACTATCGACGGACACGTAGGCCTACACAAAATCGTGACCACATCGCCATCGAAACGCATCGCAAAACCCGTACACCTTGTGATGCGACTGCATAACGTGCGCTATAGCGCTATCGTGATCGGATCACGGACGAAACGCAAGGTATCCGGCCGGCATTTTGCGCTTAAAAGTCACCACGTGCACTGAAACTAGCCAATCGCCGTGGGCGTAATGGAGCGACTGGGCCAACTGTTATCGTACATAGCACATGCGTCAGGCCGTCCCAGGTGAAGGCACTGTACAGTTTGTACATGTGCCTTCATACTTACCGTGTTTGTGCACTAGTCTGTGCACTGTGCGGCTGCCGTCGGAGAAACCGGTGAATTTGTTGACTTGCGGACTTCGTCATCGTCTTCAACTCTCCGTAAATTTTTTGAGATTTTTCTTTATTATGCACATCCTTCAAAGGTATTTTTATTATGTCTATAAGTTACATAAACTTTATTTTCAAAACAATCTACATAAGATGCATGTAACTTTGAGTCTTTGACTTCATGAACCTTGCTATAAATCATATACAAACATGTGGCGGTCCGGCGGCCGCTAGCGGGAAAACACCTGCCCTTACTTCCGGGTTTGAAATTCGCGATGCCTGCTTGCGGATACCCGGGTACCCGACCGTAACGATCGTTACGGTTCCGGTTCCCTTCATACCCGTATATGCACAGGCTTAGAGGGTATCATTTGTATTCCAGTGAACGATTTCCCCTGTATCGCATCGCAAAATGCGACGCGTTTTTGACAATCTGCGATGCCACTTTTCAAAGTGCATCGCAGTTTTTGACTTGATTTAGCGATGCAATTTGCGACACATTTTTTTCAACATCTTGTCCTTATTCTTGCACTTGCAGATTAGTTTTGTGAATGTTAGTGAGAAATAAAAACACGAAAATGGAAAACTGACATAACGTACCGCGACGGCTTACGGCAGGGTTTTTCCACGTGCGTATCGGCCCGATACGCTGAAATTCGGGTCCGACTGGCATGAACAATTGCCGATCAAAAAATTCAGCTCACAATACGCACAACAAAATTATCACACGGTGAGCACTATACATGCTATACTAAGTAAAGAATTGACATAAATTATCTTTCGTGAAAAAAGAACCACGGAGAGAACTGATAAAAAATACCGGTACTTCGATCACTGCTTCTGATTCGCACGAGCGGCCAAAAAACAGCCCACGAGTACGGTCCAATAGTGGTGGATTAGACCACGTGCATGCGGTAGTACTGTAGCGGTAAGTTTCGTTACGGCACAACAAAACCTGCGAAGAGCTACCAACTGAGCAATGCACGTGAATACCAACCTCGTCCCCAGGGTGGTCGAGCATCCTTATTCCTAACTGCAGTAGACCAGGGGCCGAGGTCGCATGAACACAGTAAATCAAGTTAGCGGCTTGATATCTCATACTGCCGATCACCGTTTTGTTAACTTAAACATCATTGGCCAGAATTTAGTAGCAACAAGTCATATTATTTTTATCAGCCAATCAGCATGCGTTTTAGAACACGATCACTTTCTTGCAAAACTTGGTATTGTGTGTGCATGGAGATATCAGCTCAGCTGGGCTGTCGATCGTACCGTGATTTTCATTATCGTTTTTTCGTGTATCCCAGCATGGAGGAATGATCGCAGTGACTGTGTTTTGGTTGATCGTCATTTTTGTGGAAAACATTGTCCACTTTCATGGATAAATTGTAAAAATGTGTTGGAGAAATGAGGATATTTCGAAAGTGGAACGGTCACCAGCTACCGACATGTGACAATGACTGACCGTGTCAAGCCTGCCACTTAATTATAGCTCTGCATGCAGCGCTCAGGGCAGGGATAGACCGGGCTGGGAACCCGGAAGACTGATGAGGCCTAGACCTATATCAATGGGCGCGGTAGGCCTATGGGAAAGAATTTAGTAAATGTACTTGATCATGGCTTCAGACCTTGTGTGCAAAACATGAGACAGACTGACAAATGTTTTTGGAAATGTTTTCTCAAAAATAATAAAATTTTCCCCCTCAAAATTTTCGAGTTTTTCCATCAAATCTGCACTCGCCGATGCTTTTAATAGGCATAGTCTTTAAAAGAGAAAAATTATTCTTACTGTGCAGCCTGCAAGTATTAAAACTCGCAAAAGAAGCTTTTTATGCAGCGTTTAATCATCCATTTTGAATTTGCTATACAAAAAAACTAGATTGCTAAACAAAATTCAAAAATTGCTACGCAAAAAAAAAATTGCATAGCAAATCTGCTATCGAATATTTCAGAACGAAATCGTTCACTGTATTCAATGAAAGAAACAGAAAATCTCCCAAAACTAATAACTATGATTAAGTGTTTAGAATATCTAAATTTTAAAAGGTTGTTGATACCAACACACAATTTTTTTAGTTAACTATTTTTTTTCAAGCTTTGAGGGGGAAAAACAACTTAGGCACAAGTAAGTTTTTATTTTTGAATAAAAAGATTTTCTGCACGATTTTCAAGGCTGGGGTGGGTAAATTGAAACAAATATATTTTTCTTGGCCTTATTTAAAATGATAAAGATAAAGTATACAAATTTGTTGTTTTTATTTATTAATTTGTTTTCTTTTAATCATTTAGTTTACCGGTATACATAGAAACCTCTCAAACAATACTGCAAATAATTTATACTTTTCAAATTGTCATCAAAAACAAGGGTTTCAGTGCTTTCTTTTGTGAAAAAATGTACAAATGAAAAGACGTACGAAATAATACCGGGGTACAATGGCCCAGCATCCAAGAAGTGGCTATTATTGCTAAATTTGTCCATAGACCCTTAAGGCGTGTTCCCATTGGACTTCTTTTTCCGCGCCCTTGCGGGAACTTTCCGCGACATCCTGTAAACATTCCTTCCTGTAAATCTCCCGTGCATTCCCACTTACCATATATTTTACATGACGCGAGCGGAAAATTTAGCTACTCTGCTGGCCATATGTTATTTACATAACCTTTGACCTAACAGGATGTTTGACATGCCATGCGATACACATATTGGCGCGAAATTATTAATTGTGTGCATGCTGCACGAAACGCAATCAAATTTCGAACAACTTCGATTAAACTTGCCATTATATTTGCGAAGAAAAGAGCATGAAAAAACACGTGCGTACGTACATACAGGGCCCGTACATAATAACCAGATTTTTTTTCACGCAATGTGTGGTGGGATTGCACGATGCAGGAAGTGACATCCATTTGGCATTTTACACAGCGGCAGCGGTAGTTCTACATGGCGACGCTGTTCCCATTGGACTTTTCGAGGGCCCTGTAAAACTCCCGCAGTTGAGCGGAAAGTTTCCGCGGCCTCTCTCGCCCTGTACGTTTTACATCGTGGTCGCGGTAACTTTACAGGGACGCTAATTCTCCGTGCGTCCCCATTGGACTAAATTTTGTTACTCTCCCGCACAACCACGGGAGTTTAACCAAAAATAGTCCAATGGGAACACCACTTTAGCCCCGGCGGCCATGACAGGGAGCAGTTACATTGTCACTGTGCATCATGCACGAGTAGACACTATTATCACATCATTTAAATAAGTCATGGCCGCCGATGCAAGGGGTCTATAGGGCTTAATTTTAATCACAGCCTTATTTGGGGAAACGTGCAACTAATTCAATTCCCATTGATATTTTGTATGCATAAACAAAAACCATTCCCTGCTGGAATATTTTTCACAAGACACCAATGCGAAACAGGACCCTGGTGGGTAGAGCCAGTGGCGTGACTTCACCATATGGTGGGGTTAGCACAGCACGGTTCACTGGTAGAAGAAATAACTGGTTGGCTGCAGTTAATCTAATCATTCATAAATACATGTACATCTAACTCTGATGCATGGTATTGGAGCTTGTTTACATGTACGTGTGTACAAATGTATATGGGTCATTCCACGAAGTTGAGGAACAAAGTGTGACATTTCTTCATTTCCACAAAGAGAGTCATGAATCACCATTTATATTTATAACGATGTTGCATGATGTGGTGGCTTACACTGTTTGGGGGTAATTTGGGAGTCTTCAGTGTTGACAAAGTGCTGCCATTTTGAATTATTTAAAGAGGAAGAATCCCCCTTGACGAAAATCCAGCATTTAGGCTTTTTTCGATAGTCCAAACATCCCTCTTGCCGACGTGGATTTTTATTATTTTTTATTTGTCGGTTTTAAGTAGATAAATTGCAAGCAAAAGTGTGCTTTTCAAAAATGAGATTTTCACGATTTCTGAAACGCTCATTAGGTATTCATGATATGCGCGTGACCCCGTGACGCAATCCTGAGAAAGAAAAGTCAACACGATTGTTAGCTCCATACGTTTACACGCAAAAAACTTGGAAAACCGTCTCTGTTAGATGGTGTTTTTTGAAGGATTGTTTTGGTCCAAAAAGCCAGAGATATGCCCAGTAGTTGCGTGGTTGTATGTTTTACCAGACATCATGAAAAAAAGAGCAGAAGCTAAGATCCTTTTTTATTACGAAGAGAGAGAAAAATGAGTCGCTCATTCTAACTTGTACCGGCCGATGTGCATATACCGTGTGCCAATTTCAAACACGTGGGAACTACGGCGCGGCCCGCAGGCACCATTCCCACTACTGTACACGGACCGCTGTTCGTTCCGTGACAAACACCGGTCGCAATGCACCAGTGTTTCCTTCAAAAGACTCGACTTCATTGTGAGCCACAATTTTACGTTTTTTTTCACAAAAAAGGTAATAGTGGATTATTGTCGTTTTACATCAGGTGTTTTCACGTTTGTATTTTGAATTACATGTACAAGGACAAAACAGGCATGATGAACATACACTTCGTATATTTTCCATTCAATACTGCACAGGCCGTTTTGTGTGTTTCTCAGGATGACGTATCGCCCCTGTTTGTAAACAAACCAAGTGACCTCGAGCGTTTCAGAATTTCGGGTGAAGAGGGTCGGAACTGAATTGCGTTTTAAACAAATACCGTCGGTTTTTGGCGGAAAACACGTTGTAATCGCGTTGTAGAAACATAAACCTCCATGATAAACAGGAAAACTAAAAAAATGTGGATGGGGGATTCTAGCTGTTTAACAAAGTGGTGGTTGTGGATGTAACATGGAAACCAATACAGTTCAACTGCTTTCACTCCAACTACAAAATTTGTCATGTTGAATTTCAAATAAACACAGTTCTCAAACTAAACAATCCTTTTTAATTTGAATTGGAATGATTGTAGATTATATTTTTGTGCGATTCAAGAAAATCTGCTAAAAAGCACCAAATGTCACACCTACATTTGATTTTGAACAACATTCTATTTAGTTGACATCTAAATTTAAATCCATGACGATTTTGTTACAAGTAATGAATGTTTTAATTTTCTCTCATCCAACAGCTTGAATAGTATTGATTCATGGGGTTATCAAGGGCAACAAAAAAAGTAAAAATGGTTGTGGATGTAACACGGAAACCGTGTTCCTCAACTTCATGGAATGACCAATATGCAACTCTGTACACAACAAAATTAAAGGAGCCTGTTCAGATTTTTCCAGAAAAATTTTTTTCTAACCTACATGTGTAACAATCATATAACATACCTTCCCAAAATACTATCCATGGGAAGAAAACAGGAAATTTGCAATCTCCAATGTGGATGTGGAAGCAGAAAGGTACCCGTAATTACTGCACCGCGTTATGAAACCAGAAATTAGTTTGCAAAACATCGGTGGTTTTTCAATGATATCCTTGAAAATATACGGATCGAAAACGCAAAATTCCAGAATGGTAATGAGAAAAGTATGACAATTGATATGGGAAAAAATGGGGGCTCAAAAATGTACCTGATTTGGAATTGGACACGCTCCTTTAAAGTAGACTAAATACCCAACGAACAAAAGACATTGTGCTCGTCAAGAGCAACTCGTATACAAAAAAAACCAACGGAATATGACCCACTTAAAAGACGATACAAACTTCATAAAGAATGGCAAATTGCAGTAATACCTTGTGTTATGAACTCCATTTTGTCCAAAAATTGGGCAAAGAATGATTTTGTTGACAACTCCTTATTGCATTCTTGTGGCAATATGCAATGAAAAAGTTGTACGCAAAAATATCATTCTTTGCCCAGATTTCGGACAAAATGGGGGTTGTCCATAAGCTAACCTTTGTGAAGTTAAAATTTCATTCTGGCATGGTTGTTTTAGAATGTGTACAATGTACATGTGTGTCCTATACAAAATGTTTTTTGCATCTGAGGAGTGTCCCATATGTAACACAAATTGTGCTGATTTGTCATTTTTATATCTATTAACTGAAACAATTAATGACCCTGCTGAAAAGTACTTTATAACATTGCCACTTCTCAAAAGGTACGGTGTACACTAGTTCAAAATCTGTAGAGATGTGGTTATTTCAGGTCACTTGAAATTTTGACACTTTAAAGGCCCTATAGATGATCTGTTTTTGAGCGATTCTGCGAATAAAACCATTATAAATCAAAAGAAAGACATCAACAAACTCATCCGAAGAAATTTCAGCTTTGTCAAATGTACCACGTTTTAAAAAAACATGAAAATCCGTATGCATTTTTCTGGTCTTGGCGGCGTGTTTCAAATATTCGTTCTCAGTTGATCGGGTACTATGTGGCTTGCGTGATGCACTCTGTGGCGCACATACACGTACTGCGTGTGCGCGCGATCCATAAAAATGCATCGCGTTGGAACACGCACACAGAGTACACAGCGCCCATGCATTTTGGACCGCGTAGATGCGAACCAAAAATAAGTAAATCGTTTGCAAACGATCTAAATAATTTCATCTTTATGGATTATTTTCTGGTAAAATTATTTTGAGCGAAAACCTTTCATTGGATAGTTGCTATTAATTCAATCTTTACTTTCAGAACTTTTCCCCTGTAAACTCGTCGATTACTTTTTGGGGTCATTGCAAATGATACACTGGGCCTTTAAAGCCCCAATTTGACAAGAAAAATCTGACTAAAAGTGTTGCTAGCAATAGTAACAAACACCACATGGGCAATTCCATGTTACTCACGTTACACTTTTTAGGTGCCTCTGTACATTGTCTTGACCATATTGTTTATACTGGAAGATTTGACAAGCTTTTTTTTTTTACACGAGGTGCATATATCCCTAAACTAACTTGCTATATTATTCCAATTCTACCAACCACCTTTACACATGAACCACAGAGAAAACGGACCCGTTACTCACGTTACATTTCTTTGGATGGCATAAATGGCCAACAGTCTTTATTCAAAAAGTGTCCTCATACTGGATATGAAACAAGTTTTAGCTGACCTTGTGGTACACAAATGTAAAGTGCAAATTGTTTCATTGGTTGAAGGTTGTACGCAAAATTAGGCAAAATTATCGTTACTCACGTTACCGTTACGTTACACTAAGCTGACTATCAGAGCCACAAAAACATAAATCAACTTCACGCCGTCATTTCTAACACATGCTAAAACAAACAACAGTTTGTCCTACAAGCCTGGGAGTATTTTGAACAAAATAAAATAGATGACAAGCTTCAAAATGATAATTCATTTTTTCACCTTGTGACACCCATCTCATGGAATTGCCCACATGATTTTTTTTCCCTGTGTAAAATGGTCCCTTTGTGGGAGAAAATAATTGTCAACTGAAGGTGGTTTTTTTTTTAGAAAATGTTTTTTTGCAGACAATTTTTTACCATTCATTCAACACAAAAAACATGCATGGATTTTTCAGGTGACCTGGAGTATTACTGCATCTGTGTGGCTGACATTTCTACAAGGCAGTTTATCAACATTATTCTTTAGTTAATATGTGATGCTGTTCTTGTTTTTAAAAGTTTTCCCATCATGTAATCTGTCTTTAAAGGCAGTATACATCATTGGTAATCTCGAAAATCAGACATGTTTACAGAGTTACGCCTAACTTACACAATATAAACAGGATGACCGTAGAAAACTTCCCCTGAAATGGTTTTGTCTAAGTGCTATAGTCTTTCAGAAATGAGTAAAACAATTAGTTTTCGTCTCATGAGACGAAAATTCAATTCAAATTACTTCGTCCAAACACTACATCGCCCAAATGCCACTTCGCCCCAAAACCACTTCGTGCACAGGCCGTGGTTCAGGGCGAAATGGTTTAGGGCGAAGTGGTTTTGGGGCGAAATGACTGCAAACCCTTTTTTGACCGTTTTCTCAAAAGTTAGACGAAGTACGGAGCTGATTTTTGCTCAGGTTGGTTTTAATCATGCATATCTTCAATCACACAGGGGGATAAAACTCTTTGTAACAGTTTTCCCATCATGTATACTATCTTTAACAATAACAGAAATAAACAAAGTCTAACAAGGACTACCGGTACAGACAAATTGAGCCGACAACTCTGACAGCTTTATACACCCCACGTACAGAGCTCTTTGAAATGATACCTTGGCCTAATTTCCCAATCCACGTCCTGAAGCCAAATGCCATTCCCAGATTCTTTTCCAACCCGACATTTTTAAAGAGTCATCCTCACACTTTGTCCGTTGACAGTTATTCGGTCCTGACATTTGCTTGTTAGCGCGTGCTGTGTACATAAGGAATATATGTCGGCCCAGGTGTGCAAAGGGATACACAGTCAACCAAGATAAAAATCTTTTTCCGGTCCGAGTCCGAGCCGAGTCTGACGAACTCGCATGAAGAATGAAGGAAGAAATCTAAAACCAATGTCAATACCGCAGACGGCGGCAGTTCTCCGTATCGCGTGACCAAAAGAGTCGGAAATTATGTCAAACTTTACGACGGGAGATGTATACGCTTGGCAGGAGCGGAGTTGTATGTCTAAGCAAACTGTGTGGACTCGAAGTTAGTAAACATTTGCAAGGTAAGAAAAAGTGCCGTTTTAGAAAAGTGTTTTTCGTTCTGGAATTTCTAGAAGCCTTTGAACGAGGGTTGAAAATTAGGGCAGCCCAGGGTTGGGGCGTTGTTTTTTAAAACCTGGATTTGATTCATATCGTTTCACACTTGTATCGTGCAAACCGATTAAGTGCATTTTATCGTGGGACAAGTTACTCCCACACCCCCCATGAAAAAAAGCGTTGTGCACCTCTTTGTGCGCCCCCCAAAAAAACCCGATATTTAGGGGCCGTCCATAAAGTAAGTACGCACAGACAAGGGAGAAGGGGGTCAAAAGGCGTGTTCCCATTGGACTTCTTTTTCCGCGCCCTCGCGGGAACTTTCCGCGACTCCCTGTAAACATTCCTTCCTGTAAATCTCCCGTGTGTTCCCACTTACCATATATTTTACACGACGCGAGCGGAAAATTTAGCTACTCGGCTGGCCATATGTAGTCAATTGAGGGCGTGGTTTACATAACCTTTGACCTAACAGGATGTTCGACATGCCATGCGATACATATATTGGCGCGAAATTATTAATTGTGTGCATGCTGCACGAAACCCAATCAAATTTCGAACAACTTTGATTAAACTTGCCATTATATTTGGGAAGAAAAGAGCATGAAAAAACACGTGCGTACGTACATACAGGGCCCGTACATAATAACCAGAATTTGTTTGCGCAATGTGTGGTGGGATTTTACACAGCGGCAGCGGTAGTTCTACAGGGCGGCGCTGTTCCCATTGGACTTTGAGGGCCCTGTAAAACTCCCAAGGTTGAGCGGAAAGTTTCCGCGGCCTCTCTCGCCCTGTACGTTTTACATCTTGGTCGCGGTAACTTTACAGGGACGCTAATTCTCCGTGCGTCCCCATTTGACTAAATTTTGTTACTCTCCCGCACAACCACGGGAATTTAACCAAAAATAGTCCAATGGGAACACCACTAAAGACATGAAATCTCAGATTTTGCGTGTACGTGTACCGTAGGTGCAGAGGGGATCTGAAAAGTCAGCATTTCGTGCATACATACTTTGTGGACGGCCACTGTGTAAGCTGCTTTGTGGGGAATTAATGTACCCCCCCGAAAAGTCTAGCGAAACAAGCACAGACTTGTGTGCAATATTCTGTTGGGGGCAAGGACTTTTTATGCACAACCTCTATATTGTGAACCAGAAGAATTACAAATGTATTTATAGACATCTTTTATTCTTTCCTCCCCTTATCCATGCTTTGAACCATTTAGGCCCACATGCACAACATACGATATATTGTACCGATCACACAAATTAGTTTATGTACTGTGTTTAAAAACAAATAGGTCTACCATATGGTACCCTCAACTTGTACAGCCTACAAATTGTATCTATTTGGATTAGGCATATTAATTTTTTCAACATGTATATACATTATTTGCGCAAGCATCATTTACATAATGGAAGTATACTTACGGTACCTTTTCCATATTAACTGTATCCATTTAAGTATAGGCCTAATGGCACACACTGGGGAAAAAATGCATTTTGATTAAACCTTTTATACCAACAGATTTTGTTATGCATGTGTTCATCCAAATATTAAATTAGTTTCCAATTTAAAAAATGTACTTATTTTATTCTTTCGATTTCCACAGCTATGTTAACCGGCGGTGGGGAGATTTTCGTAGCCCAGCTATTTTAGTCGATATTCAATTGAAAAGCATATCCGGCTACAGTAAAAGTATGTGGGTCTTTCCACACTAATGGGCCTACATTGAAAAATAAGTCAATAATTCCTTTCAGATGTCTTCAGTTTATCTCAAACTTAAAGAAATTCATTTGTACTGTTCTCAGGAGATAACTTTTGCCCCAAAAGGTACTGTACCGGTAAGAAAATGCTGCCACAATATACATCTCTGAAAACCTCCTGCACAATTTTTTTCTTATACGTATGTACATACAAAAATGTCACAATGTTATGCCAGCGTAATTTAGCATGGATAATCATATATTTAAAATATGCACACAACGACATTCATGTTGCGCTTTTGTTATGGTCATCAAACTTAGCGCGCTTCGAGTGACCTTCGACATTGCTCGCCCCGGGCGAAATCAGCCCCGGGGCGAAATCACCCCCCGCGCCCTTTCACACTACAGTTCTTTCCCCAGGGAACATGTCTCGCCCCGGGCAAAAGTTTTCAACCCTGGTCCCGAGCAGGGTTGAACTCGCCCCAGGGGAAGAGCAATCTCGGGGTGGTGCAGGGGTGAGAATTTCAAGTGGGAAACGAGGCTTATTTTCACCCCGCGTCGCCCAGGGGCCACCCTCGAGATTTGGACTAGTGGGAAAAGACATTATGTACATGTAGCTTATCGTTAATAGATTGCCAATTGAAAACATGAATAAATAGCAAAATGAGTAAATTTTAGTACTATTAGTACTTTTAGTACTATTTTAGTACTACAAATGTCACCCTTTGTGTGTTGCGAAGGTAGAGCGTCTACACAAAAACCAGTGAACTGTTTCCCTGCGCTTTAGCAATGGACGTTTCAGATTACCAGTAAATGTTTAGACCCAGTTATCCTATATTTAGTATAGTCTATACCCACACTACATGAAGTGTTTTTTTGTGCCCTAATTTCATGGAATGACCCATACACAAACGCTGTGTTTACACTGGTCCCGAGCTCGGGATTAAGATTGATCCCCTGATAAGAATCTGTCAAAATTAACCACAATGATTCAGAGTGCTGCGTTTACATTTTGTAGTTGATCTCAAGCGCAGCGCCAGACGTTGCAGTCAAAGGTCAAGCTCTGTGTGTGCAATGTACAGAACAAAGTGGTCACGTACATTGTAGTGTGTACAAGGCGCTTGAATTTCGCGGGCTTTCCTGCCCCCCAACGAGCCCCCAACCCCCCGCGCCCCCCTCAACCCCCCACCCCAACTCGCAACGGCTGTGGAGCGGATGCGCTAAGATTAATTGCTTGTCTAACCATAAACCGAGCTCAGGGTTCAACCCTCCGCCGACGCGAGACAAATCTCGGGGTCTGATGGGGGGGAGGAGGTGCCAATTTGGTCCCGAGAGCTTTTACACTCACAGCCCGTTTACACTCCGCAATTTCCAAAAAGGAGAGTTGAAGCCGGGTAGGCACTAAGTGTAAACGCAAAAGGTGAATTGAAATCTGCCTTTTTCAAGTCTCCTTTGGGGTAGAGTTGAACCCTGCAATCGTCAAGGTCGCTTGTAGTGTAAACGCTACCCGAATACAGATTCAGCAAATTTGAGTGTCCTTGGGGCGGTGCCCACAGTGTAGTAGATTTAATTGACCAATCTGGCACTAGTGCAGCAACACCTAATGGCTCACGCATGCGCTGCAGTTACATTTAGTGGTGACTTTTGCGGTTTCTGAAGGCGAGTTGAAGCGATTTGGGGTGTAGTGTAAACACGGCAAATGTTCAGTTTTGTGGTCGCAATAAAAATGCTGGATCTGTATCCACCTTTGCCGATTCGAGTGTAAACACGGTGTCAGTTTGTGATCTGGAGCTGACCCCGAGCTCAGGATCAAGTGTAACCGGCTGAAAGATGTTAGCCTATGTTCTATTTCAAGACTTAAAAACAATATCAGTAGAATTTCCCAAACACTTCCAGCGAAAATTCCAGATTTAACTTACAATTCCAAGTCTGGGTCAGTCCAATTTAAGAGTAATGCGAGAACCTTGGGGACAAAACTCTGAAAAACAACTCTGAATCCATGCTGGCTCAAATTGAGTTTGTCTGGAGTCCGACTCTAGTGGCGTGCTAAACCCAATTCCACTGCCTAAAACTCCCCCTGGAGAAACACACAAGGGGAGAATTACTGCACGGTTTGCAACTGATTTCCCAGGCCCGAATGGGAGGCAAATTGAATTTTCACGGCTAACATGTGTAGCTCCATGTGGTTGGTGTTGGGGAGGGACGGGGGTCGTGGGGGTCGGTGCACCTGGCAGTGTGGGAAAGTGGACTGGAATTTGGCCGTGTCTTTGATTCATGCTGGTTTGAGTTAATGTGGTCTAGGATTGAAACCAGTGGTAATTTTATAGCGGTCAAAACAGAAACTGCTAACTAAAAAAAAAAAGATAAACCATTTACAATAAAATGAAAATTCAATTTTGTTTTTCAGCAACAAAATGATAATATAACACATACATGTATGTACCTTTAATACTACATGTATGGGAGATTGGTGCCATAATCGCTTGAAACATTTCCTGATTGTTTCGGTTAACCGTAAACCGGCACTTGAAAAAATCGCAAACCTTAGTTTCCAATTTTCCAATTATTTTTACACGATCTTGTCCCACGTCTTAATCAACAATGTCCTTCATTTTTGGACGCATTTTGAAACACACATGTAGAACGTTTTCCTGACGATTTCCACACATACAGTACGTATGTCTGTATCCTGACCGTAATAATTCACATGAAAGGTACTACGGAACCAGACTATCATTCAAAAGTAATTAGAGGGTGCTATGTCCATACAGCAGCCAGCTCACATGCTATAGAATGAGCTCCGAGCATATCTCTTGCACTTTGTACACCAAGACGAAATAAGACAATCTTCCCTGGGAATATACCCAAACAAATTTAACAAGCTATTTTTACACAGTTCCAAAGGTCAGGTGCAATGCATGGTTAAAATACTGGAACTTTCCCCCACAGTTGGATTTAAAAAATAAAAGCTACAAAAGCCCCATTCTTAAATGCAGTATACATGATTGGTATCTCGAAAATCAGAAATGTTCACAGATTTACGCATAACTTACACAATAATAACATGATGACCGTAGAATACTTCCCCTGAAATTGTTTTGTCTGAAGTGCTATAGTCTTTGAGAAATGAGTAAAACAATTAGTTTTCGTCTCATAGAACGAAAATTCACCCGAGTGCCATTTCGCCCCAAATCACTTCGTCCAAACACTACATCGCCCAAACACTACATCGCCCAAATGCTACCTCGCCCCAAAACCACTTCGTGCAATAATAATAATAATAATAATAATAATAATAATAATAATAGTAACAACCAAACATAGGATGACAGAAAAATCACATGGGCATCATCAGGATTCAAACCCGAGACATGTGACTCTCCGGGCAGATGCTCTACCAGCTGAGCTATGGGGCAGAGTGGTATACTCCCTCGGGTTTTCCCCCAAGACCTCTGACACACCAGGTACATGTAGATGCTCTACCAGCTGAGCTATGAGGCACAGTGGTATACTCCTTCGGGTTTTCCCCAAGACCTCTGACACACCAGGCAGATGCTCTACCAGCTGAGCTACAGTATGAGGCACAGTGGTACCCCCCTCAGGCTTTCCCCCAAGACTTCTGACATACCGGGCAGATGCTTTACCAACCGAGCTATGAGGCACAGTGATATACTCCCTCGGGTTTTCCCCCAAAACCTCTGACACACCAGGTAGATGCTTTACCACCCGAGCTATGAGGCACAGTGGTATACTCCCTCAGGTTTTCCCAAGACCTCTGACACACCAGGCAGCTGAGCTACAGTATGAGGCACAGTGGTACCCCCTCAGGCTTTCCCCCAAGACTTCCGACATACCGGGCAGATGCTCTACCAGCTGAGCTATGAGGCACAGTGGTATACTCCCTCAGGTTTTCCCTAAGACCTCTGACAAACCGGGCAGATGGTTTACCAGCTGAGCTTTGAGGCACAGTGATACATGTATCTACTCCATTTTTTTCTCAGTGTTGCACACCATAGGTGGGCAAAGTACATGTACACATACGGCCTTGGAAATCAGTTGATTACTTTTCAGGACTGAGGCTATTCAAAACTACATGTATGATCATTATAATTCAATTCACGTAATTCAGACTCCCCTAGATCATAGTACAGACTTGATGACTCATTCCTTAAAACCAATTTACAACTAAATGCAGGGATTTTCTCTCCCTCAACCATGTGTGAATGCGTCCAACTGGAATAAGTGGCACTATCCTTTTAATACATGCAATCATCTTTTTGATTTAATGTCCATATTTTCCAAGGGGCAAGCAAGGAAACCGTTTTGAGTCAAGGTGAGAGCATTACATGTACCAGTAAATTACAATGCAACTAACTTTCCATTGAAATTCCAAAAATCTAGCATAAAATATTGCCATATATAATTCTATGAGAGTCTCTAAATTTACTCAGAAAATTCTGTTTGTTCAGAAAAAAAGGCTGTTCTGTCGAGTCTACTCAAAAGGCGATCATTTTAGACCAAATACCGGTATGACCCTATTTTCCAAATGATCCATTAAACGACGACTTGTATTTGAGTATAGATTCATAAACATACCAAATTGACAATGTCATTGGATTTTTAAAATAACTGACATGACCATCCAATCACAAAATGCAACTTCAGGCGTGAAGTGAATTTAAATGGCACTACAAAACTGGATGGTGTGCATAAACATATGACACACACCTGATCATAGATGCTGCCAACAGAGGGTGCTATTCACTTTCTTAGGGTTATCTTTGACATATCAGTACACAAGTCAATTTGCAAAGAAAGATTTGCATGACCTACAACCCCAGTTTAAAATGAGTGGTCTCTCTTAATTGATGCATTATTGCAGTTAGCAATGGAACAAATTGTTGTATAAAGTAATACTTTTTAAAATTTACAATATACCTGTACATTTTCAACTTTATGCTTCACAAAGAGAAGCAAACAAACATTTAATATACAGATCAAAAAAAGTAACGCAAAATATACTCTGATCGAGAAGGTTGAGAAATTCAATGTGTTGTCGGTCTGTAATGTGTATGACCACCTCTTGTAGCAAGGCTGACTGTGCCGGCCTCCGTAAGAGCCGCTGAGGCAGTGTGCGCCACTCTGCCTGAAGTGCCACCCTGAGCTTAGAATACACTTCACTTCTAAGGCTGTTTGGGACTACGCACCGATCCAGAGGTCAGCTCATCCCATGCAGGTATAATCAGGATGGAAATTTACGATTAATTCAGAAACAGGTTTGCAAGTGTCGGTTAACCTTTCGGCCGACACTAAAGATTGTTGCTGGTGTTTATAGATGCAAGTGCAATATACCGTACACAATACCCCTAGGCCCCCAAAATAGTTGTTAAACCTTTATCCGGTCAATTTTACTACGACCCAATATAAATTTATTTCAATTTCATAAAGTCATTACAAATAACCCTCTGAAAACTATTGTAAATTCTTTAAAATTGGGTTTCGTTTAAACGCTCGGCAAAATCAGTTTTAAATTAGTTCAACGTCACATCCCTAATAATCAGTTTGAAACCCAACAAATTATGTTTCCGAGAACCCATAACCAGGGCTCGAAATTCATGAAAAAAATCTGCTAGACCACAGGGTTAGTAGATTAAATCATTTACTGGACCGACGCTATTTTTACAAGACCAAAGCCACAAGGAACGTGGATTTACTGTTCGTTAGTTAAAAAATGCACTGGACCACTGGTCTAGTACGGTAGAGAAAGCACTAGACCGAGGCTTAAATTACTGGCCTCGGTCCACCGGTCCAGTGGGTATTTCGAGCCCTGATAACTACAGCATTCTGTGTTCAAATACATGTAGGTCCTTTTGGACCTGGAGGAAATCACTCAGGCAGAGGCGAACAGTCCTGAAACTTTTTTTAAAAGAAAAATGCATTAATTACTTATTTTTTAACTACATATTTCTGAATAAATTAGGCTAGTTTTCAAGTCAACTCTGCTTATTTAAGTTCAGCTGAATTTAAATCATGCTTTAAGTCTAAAGAAAAACCTCAATGAAACCAAATCGGCCAAGATGTATCACCGCATCCATGCCTAAATTGCGGCGCAAATAAACAGAAGCATCCCAAACATACGTACACAAACCAAACATCAATCACACTCGAAGCAAGGAACCGACGGAAATTGACATGACGAGCCAAGGCACTATCACTTGGACTTTGCACGCTGCACGTGGCGTTTAACACGAACCGAGACGGAATGGCCGGAACGAGAGGGCCAATGTCGCAATGTAATTTGCACAAGGTAAACAATTCCAAAGAGCAATGTGCGGAGATAGGATGGGAATATATACATCTGTTGTTGCCTTATTCAGTGGGGCAACGTATGATAACACACATTAGGCCTTTTTACAGTTAAAAAATCTTGGGGTTGACACTAAATTGAAAAAAGCGACGTTTCAGAGAGATTTCAACCCCGCGTTAACCCAGAGATTGGTGTTAATCTGGGTTGAACTCAACCCTGCTCTGGACCAAGGTTGAAATCTTTTGCCCCGGGTTGAAACACTCGCCCCGGGTTGAAAACGGTGGTATGGAATAAGCAGGTTTCAGTTCGCCCCGGGTTGAGATTCTTTCCACTTGTGAGCTACAAATGTCATGCTAAGGCGCGCAAATTTTACAGTTTTTAAAAATAATTTCACGATTTTTAGCCTGAAGAAATACGTTTATATCTTTATTGAAACAACAGCCATGGCGCAACAACATAAAGCAAGGTTAAACAGCTAGAATCTCCCCCGTCCACATTTTTAAAGTTTTTCTGTTTATCATGGAGGTGTATGTGTCTACAACACCATCACAACTTGTTTTTCACAAAAAATCGACAGGCTTTTGCTTAAAACGCAAAGCAGTTCCGACCCTCTTCACCCGAAATTCTGAAACGCTCGAGGTCACTTGGCTGTTTATCAACAGGGTTTTGACGTCATCCTTAGAAACATACAAAACGGCCTGTGCAGTATTGAATGGAAAATACACGAAGTGAATGTTTATCATGCCTGTTTTGTCCTTGTAATTCAAAATACAAACATGAAAAACACTTCATGTAATATGACAACACTCTACTATTGAAATTGTGGCTCACAATGAAGCTCTTTTGAAGTAAATACTGGTGCATTGCGACGGGTGGTTTTGTCACAGCGGTCTGTCTACAGCATAGGACGGTTCACTGCGGGGGAAGTTCCCACGTGTTTGAACATCGCCCGGTACAAGTTAGAATGAGCGACTCATTTTTCTCTCTCTTGGTAATAGAAAAGAAAATCTTTCTGCTCTTTTTTTTTCATAGTGTCTGGTAAAACATACAACTACGCAGCTACTGGGCATATCTCTGGCTTTTTGGACCAACAAAATTCTTCAAAAAACACCATCTAACAGAGACGGTTTTCCAAGTTTTTTGCGTGTAAACGTATGGACCTAACAATCGTGTTGACTTCTCTTTCTCAGGATTGCGTCACGGGGTCATGCGCATATCATGAATACCTAATGAGCGTTTCAGAAATCGCGAAAATCTCATTTTCGAAAAGCGCACCTTTGCTTGCAATTTATCCACTTGAAACCAACAATTAAAAAATAATAAAAATCCACGTCGGCAAGAGGGATGTTTGGACTATCGAATAAAGCCTAAATGCTGGATTTTCGTCAAGGGGGATTCTTCCTCTTTAAGCAACAAAGGTAAGTGCAACCAATGCTTTTTTGGCCGGTAATCACTCGAGCCAAGTGGGTCATGAAAAATGACACCCAAAATGGTGGATGGAAGGCGTGACGTCCTAGGAAATCAATCAATAGAGGCCTACATGTACAAGGTTCCCGTTATCTGTAAAATCCAAATTACCTCTTATTAAGGTTCAACTACACTGTACACCTTGACTACCCTCACCAAACTGTGAATTACAACACCAAATTTTGAACATCTATAAATGATATATCAAACTTACTGTACCCTAACAGACTGTCTGGTCAGAAGTCAAGTTTAATAAAAACCACAACTAAATGTAGCACATGTAGTCTGCCAAGGTCGCCGCTGTGTTGTAATTCATGACACTTTGATCCCTGACCCCTAGACTCCAAGGGGAGTTAGTTTGCATGTCAAGTCTGCATAGCGACATGGAAACCCCACTGCCTTTAACTATTGCACTACCCACCTGTTTCTAATATTACACAGAAAACACATGGAAAAAAAAAAAATTGTTTCATCATATTCTCACAATGGGGGTACTTTTAATAAACTAAAGCTTTAAGAGTACTCATTCATTGAAAATAACTACAGAGATTGACTGATGAAAATAAGAAGCAGGTCACTCCGACCTTGATTTTGTCTGAATTTCAAAGGGCACTGAGGCCAACTGGAGGTGCACCATGGCTCACTTTGTTCCAAATGTGTATACTGGTTATTAGTGTATACATGTACAAGCCTCATTAAAGGGCCCTGGAATGCTCCACTTTATGCACAGTTTTTGCTGCATATGAATGATTACTTGCATAGAAAGACAATACTACTGTTCATTTTGATGCCCCATGAATAAAAAGTGGCATTTTTCAACTTTGAAAATTTCTTCACATAAACTCACAAAAAGAGGGCGCTGTTTTTTTCATGGTTTGCAACAGAGGGCGCTGTAAAACAAACCTATGGGTTACAAATGTTTCAGCAAGTTGGAAAAAATGGAAATTTTCCTGAGTTTTCATAATGTGACATCACCACTTTGCTCATGCATATGTAAATTTTCATTAGCATAAAAATCAAAAACCTTGATTTTAATTACCCCCCAAACAACTTCCAAAGTACCGGTAGGGTTTTTATGATTGAAAATTAATGGACTACTGGTAGTTCCATAGCACAGATTTCATTGATAAAAACACCATTTCAGGGGACCTTTAAGAGGATAGGGCATGCTGGCCAACTTGGCCTCAGAAAGCCTCAGTCACACTGGATTTCTGGATCGTACAATTGGTGGTGATTTGGCCGAGGTACGACCAATCAGCAATGTTTGCTACGATCCCCATTTGCAGTCGCGATATTGCGATTACTCTTATAAGACTGGTTTTAGGTCATACTACGATTGGTGGTACCTGTACGCGTGGTTGTGCGATCACTAATGATTGGAGAAGATCGATCGCAAGATCCATCGTATTTGTAGGTAAGCGTGGGACTAGTGGTGGCGATCAGCAACCTATCATACGATCAATCGTGGCGAATGGCACTACCAATAGACCGATCCAGTAAGCTCCGCCCATTTAGAAATTGCCTAGCAACATGGCACACATGCAGTACATGTAAGGCACGTGTGCAGTAGAGTCGCGTCAGTGTCGGCGCCCTGGTCAGCGCATATTGAAACACGCACATGCACACAGACACTGCACACTCGAAAGCAAAATGTGCACTTACGTATCCGGTCGGGTGCGTGCACGTACAAAATAACTTCAATAAACGTAACATGCGCGATAGAACAAAAACATCTCGACACACATCTAGAACGCAGTGTATGCACAACATAGCAAAACGACAAGCTAACTTTGGTGAGTTTTTCCCGTTTACACAAAAACACATTTATGAGGGGATTAAAAGTAGGTTTGGATAGTCTTATACAATACGTTTTAAACTGGCTAGGGTTCTCTGCGCTGATAAAAATTATGTTTATGGTGTTTTTGCGTCACTCGTGCTGCATTTCGCCGTAGCTCTGTGCACAAATTTTTGAGGACTCGGGTAACCAAAATGGAGATCCACTTTTTGGTTACCTCAACCTGAGGCTGTGATTGGTCAATTCCAAAATGGGCAGAGCTTACTGGATCGGTCTATTGTGAGGTTGTACGATACATGTAGACTGTGGTATCACCAATCGTCAGTCGGCACAACCAGTTGCAAGACCAGTCGTGCGACTGCTTCGCCCGTGATCATGCACGACTGGTGGGTGCGACCATGAAAGACAATGGAATCGCATGTCAGAAGTTTTGCACATGTTTATCAACCCTGCTGTGACCTCTGCAACTAGTCGCACGCTCTTTCTACAATTTGGCCGTGATTCCAACATTTTTTGGTCGCACCTTGCAGCGTTCGAATTAGCACTGGTCAGTTGGCCAAATGACAGTTGAAATGGTCTCGGGCCAGCTGGAAAGCCTTCCCAAATGGTCCAGCTGTCCAGTTGAAATAAAACAGACCCATGCTGTACTAAATTTAAAGGAGTGATTAATTAATTTTGATCTTTCTTCAGACTCCCACGGCCAGGCTGGTTCCAATTTATTCCCCTGGAGTGAGAGACTGCACTTCCAGTTTTGGTTATGCAGTATGTCTCTGGGGCTGGAGACTTGATAACTAGTTTTTATTTCAAGTCGTAAATCAATCTTATTTCCCAAGTCCAGTCACAAGTCATTTTCTCCAGGGTCAAGTCACATGTCAAAAACCAAAAACTGACTTGACCCCAAGCCAACAGGTTGAAAAAGACCAGCTCTGCCCTGGTCTAATTCTTTATAACCGCCCCCAAGATGTACGCTCACACTTAGAACTGCAAATGCAGTTCCTTGTCTCAAAGGTTAATGTGCACAAAAACATGCATCCTTGAGAATTTATAACAAAAGAGCCTTTCAAGACTCCAGAATAGCTCTAAAATTCACCATAAAGCTCTAAAATGTACCACACATTTTCAAACTTTTAATGAGAACCTTATGACTACAAAATTTTCCTAATTTATTCACTCAAATGTGGTTTTTGCAAACATTAATTTTAACAGTATTAAACCGGGCCACTTGAAGTGCTGACGGGCCAGTGAAGATTTAACACAATTGGCCCTGTTGGCCAGTTGGGAAAAAAAGTTAAGGGCGAACGCTGCCTTGTCATAACCTGGTCGCAGGTCCGGTGTGACTGGGGAGCAAACATTTTTGGATCAGTCTTTTCTGAGAGAAAAGCATGTGTACTTAAAAAGTATTGTAATTGTAAGAGTGCCACTCACTTAAGTAGTCTTCGATCAATTTTCTGAAGCGCCCTTCATCATTTTTGTCAAGTGGTTTTGTGATTTAGTATGTACAGGACGATTACCACTGTACATGTACCGTATATCGATACCAATTTAACCACATGCATAAATTCTATGGCGATTACATTTCCGCATGATCGGCAAGCACTTAATCCGAGAAATTGAAATTGATTTTTCTTTAACAATTTATCGAAATAACAAAATATGTGTAATACAAGAATGCGACACCGTTATTCTGTTTAAAAAAATTACGAATTATGTTGAGAGATGTACGTATGTAAATTAATCGCGCGCATCTGCGACCGAGTTAATGGGCATTCGGTTACGGACCAACAGAAATTCACTTGGGATTGAACGATCGCGAATGTCACTTTGCGACCAACGCATTACGCCAATCTTCGGTGAAACGGAGCGTAACAAATCGCTATCGATGAGAATTCCCAACGTTCTCTACGAGACAAGAGCACCCTATTCCTCGCAGGCAAAAATGTAATTGAGACAGACACCCCTCAATTAATAATTCACCGGACCGCTTTAAGCAACGATAATCCGGGTTTTTGACGGTGCGCTCCTAACGGTACTCCGGCCTGTTTTAGTATCGGATTGCAGAGGCGACATAACGCAGAGAGGCCTGCAGTTATGACAGCACACTTAAACGTTTGGGTCGTAATTTGTTCGCTTTAGTGCACTGAGTCATACGTGTATGCATGCATCCGTCGTCTGCATGTCCATACTGTATAAAAAGTGATTTAAAATTTTAGATACATAATACATATTTTATACATGGACCCAAACTCGTAGGAGGACGTGCATGTTTAGTTTATATTTTTGCTGGTATAATAATTGGAGATTTGTCTAGATAAGGACTAAGGACTAAGCCTACAGGTATATTCTTCATACATTTAAAGACCGATTCCATGATTACAGCATCACATTCAGACATAACTAAAGAAACATAAAAAATCCAGCCACATAGATGCAGTATTTACTTCAGAAAACCATAACAAATCCATGCATGGTTTTTGTGTTGAATGAATGGTAAAATAATTTTCTGCAGATGATTTTTTTTAAATTATATTTAAATTTTTAAAAAGCAAAGGGCGAGGCGGTGTGGTGTTCGTTACAATTGCTATTTTAGTTGGTTTTTTTGTCAATGTGGTAGGTGCTCCGCTACCACAAAAATCTGTTACCAAAAATATTCCAGAGACTCTTCAGAGGTGGTTCCAGTACCGGGAGCTACCGATACATGTACATGTACGGTAACTGCTTCCTAATCAGTTTTTAAATATTTTAAGGTATAGTACAAAGCTACAAAATGAGGTTAACGAAATGTCAAAATGTAGGAAGCTTGCAAATGTCAAACAGGCCAACGAGTTTAGTTGTTACAAAATGAGGGGGTTAGTTGGAGCATGTTTCAACTGACCCATAGGTGAAAGTACTTGCCTTTTAAATGGAAATTTTAGTTTATTTTCTCACATTTTGTGCAAGGGGGATAAAGCGAATTGTAAGAAAGCGAATTGTTATGAATATATGACATCTCTGTATCACTGGCCTTTTACTAAGTGCGTGCTACGGTAACTGTCGACCCTGAAACATGAATACCTTTGAGTTTTCTCCAATGGATCTGTGCTTTCCGTTGAAAGTCCCATTGGTTTGTGCAGTGTGTGTACAAATTTTGACGATAGCCTGTGAGGCATAGCAGCAATATCCAAGGGGAGCGGGGCTAATTGGGTAATCTCGGAACTATGCATTACACATTTATCTGGCTTATATCTAGTTTAAATGTATAGGTCATGCATATTTTGCATCTACGGTATGTATTGTACATGTGAAGTGTATGGCTGAGGAATTGATGTTTTACTGTTAAAGGAGCGTTTCGATGTAACTTACCAATATTATCGAGTAACTCCCATACACACCTCCCATGTCCCAAAAACCCGAAAACATTCGCAATTTCCAGTGAAAAATTGAACAAAACTATCGAGTATGCTTTCAGCGGATAAACGTTGATACTGGAAAATTAGTTTACAAATAATCGGTGGATTTTCGACGATATCCTCGGAAATATACGGCCTAGAAGCGCGGGAGTTTCAGTTTCGTAATCAGAAAAATATAACGGATGTTATGATATAAAAATCTCATGACCCATAAGGTAAGTCCCGGGGAGTTATGGGTAAATCAAAACTTCAAAATGTAAAGTTTATAATTAGAATGTTTTGTTGTTGATTTTAACATTTTAAGGTTAGAAAGTTAAAAACAGTTGTACAGTGAAACCCACTATTAAGACCACCTTAATAAACAGGCTGTTTAAAGTGGCCAGTTTTTTTAATGTCCCGAGGTTGGCAACTATATACACGTTTTACTGCATTATAAGTGAGCATAAAGCGATCTTAACCACTTGATGCATTATTGTTTTGGTGCTTTTGTTTTGTGCAGTAGTTAGTGACTCCCATGTACCTTAAAGGATTAATTAGCAAACCAATTTACAGCTTAAGTGTCTGCCTTGCTAATTAGGGTGATTACAGAAGTTATAGTACAGTTTTTAAAAGACAACATACCATGTTTCAACTTACCCTATACCGTGTTTCAACTTACCCCATAGGTGGGGTAAGTTGGAACAGCTGACATGGTCATGTTTAAGGTGAATTATACGAGAAACGATCAACGAGTCCCAACATTTTATAGGCTTCATTTGTAGCCCAAATATGTATGCCCAAATATGTTTGCCCAAAGTGGTATAGCTGTTTTTTCTTTAATAAATTCTCTTAGTGTTTTATAGACCATTTTGTGAAAAATGTTCCAACTAACCCCACTCTCCCCTACATGTATGCCAATAATTCTAACTTATTGTCAAGACTTTTCAAACAATAAGTTAGTCCCTACAATAGATAGGCCAGCCCATACTTATTGTTACTATAAGCTGGCAGAGATCTTCATTAGGTCACCGTCTTGTCCGGGTGCATTGAAAAGCCCCCTCATGTGGTGAAAATTGACCAACCCAATGAAGTTATGTTCACCACGTGAGGGCGCTGCTCAAAACAGATGCATGCAGCTGGCATGGTTGTGCTCAGCCAGCCGCAGATTGGGTTGCCGATGCGATAGATACAGTGTTGTAATGACTCGACTCGGTCACCTCAATTGACTGACTTGGACTCGAGTCACTGTTGCAAATGATTTGACTAGACTCGGACTTGAACTTTGTTTAAAGATACTAGTATACATGATTGGTAAACTGTTACAAATAGTTTTATTCCCGTGTGATTGAAGATATGCATGATTAAAACCAACCTCTAGCAAAAACCAGCTCCGTACTTCGTCTAACTTTTGAGAAAAAGTCAAAAAAAAGTTTGCAGTCATTTTGCCCCAAAACCACTTCGCCCTGAACCATTTCGCCCTGAACCACGGCCTGTGCACGAAGTGGTTTGGGGACGAAGTAACATTTGGGCAATGTAGTGTTTGGACGAAGTGATTTGAAGCGAAATGGCACTCGGGCGAAGTGGTTTTGTGGCGAATTAAATTTTCGTCTCATGAGACGAAAACTAATTGTTTTACCCATTTTTCAAAGACTATAGCACTTTAGACAAAACCATTTCAGGGGAAGTTTTCTACGGTCATCGTGTTTATGTTGTATGGGTTAGGCATAAATCTGTGTACATTTCTGATTTTCGAGATACCAATCATGTATACTGCCTTTAAACAGGGAGCATTCTTGGCCAGAACAGCAAAAATACCGTACCCTACACGATTGCATGTTTCAGCATTTAGAAATTGAAATTAGCTGGAACAAAATTACTTCTGTGACTACTTGATTTAACTCGACTTCACCAACATGCCTGACTTGACTTGAACATTGGTGTGAATGACTTGACTTGGGACTCGAAGGCAGTTTGACTTGACCTGACTTGACTTGGGACTCGAGTGCAGTATGACTTGACTTGACTTGACATTCAAGCAGAGGGAGACTCGTTACAACCCCAATCCCCGAATAGACCTTTATCACGGTGCGGCCATCTTCCCTTTTCCCTTATTAAAATGAACGTAACGAAATCGAGGATTGCCGAAATAAAATAGTTTGGCTCCGTGTTGAAAATGTTCATTGTGTGCATCACAATGAAGGCATGCGCGTGGTGCGATTAAGAAAACGCGCAGCACAGACAGTGATTCTCTCAAAACAACAACGGAAGACTGCACGCGCAGACACGCACACGCACTGCACTAATCATGCCCGACACGTACTTGTACTATGCAGTGGGGAACAAGACAAAGATGGACGCAGGGTGATAAAGGTCTATTGGGTCATTCCATCAAGTTAGGACACAAAATACAGCAGTGTTCATGTAGCGTGGATATAGACAAAAATGACACCAGCGGCCAGCAAATCAAAAATTCCTTAGTAAAACCATGACATATTTTCCCTCTAGCAAATTTTGTGTTTTTATCATCAAACTAACATTTTTACACGGTTTATACAAGTAGATTATGAAAAGGCAAATCCTGGGTGTCCGTGCATGGTAATGAACCTTTTCTCTGAAAACAAAATTTCTCTTCTTCAAAAAGTGTTTTCAGTGCACAAAATAAACCACTGACGTACGCACATAGCACCGTCTAGTTTCGCACACCTACATGTACACACAGATCACACGCACCGTGCTTGACTTACGTTACTGTGTATGCATGCTGGTCAACTTGTACATGTGCCAAATCATAGCTAACTAACTCGTACCGGTACGCGTGCCAACTCGTACGTTTGCCAACTCGTACGTTTGCCAACTCGTACGTTTGCCAACTCGTACGTTTGCCAACTCGTACGTTTGCCAACTCGCACGCCTGTCAACGTGTGTACATGCCAACTTAAAATAGCAAACAAAAAGATGGTTACCGACAAAATACATGGTAAAACAAGAATACATCTTATCTACCAATGTGTCGAAATAAAGCATACAATATTGCAAGGCAAACTCAAGAATCAGGCGCCTCATATTTTGGCGCGCGATGGCTATTCAAGGCTGCGTAACTCTTTCTCCTGGGTGGAAAATATAACTTTTTTACCCAGGATGCGGAAGACAGAGATCCGCAGCCTTGAATAGCCCCCTGCCAAGGTGGATTTCCCACACGTTTTTATGAGGCCCTGCAGAGACAATGGGACATGTTGCTTTATGTTATTCCGAGAGTTCCGCAAAGTTCTGCAGTTTGCAAAAGCAAAGGCAAAACATAAACGAAACTGACATAAATATGATGTCAAACATTTCCATTTGAATCTTCGCGCAGCAAGCTGAAACTACAAAACATTCTGCAAATTAATTGTGCGACGTGGCCGTCTTTGCACAGTGATATCTGTTTGTGCCGGCGCAGTCAATGCTTCAGCCCATCGGCAATATGGCATCGTACAGATAAAACCCATATACATATACATACCTTATTACTCATTTTTAACAAATGAAAGGAAATAAATCTGTACTTGGTAGCACCACAAAATCGCCACTCGCGAGAAAGTCACAACCGACTCAAGCCTACAAGAAAGACTGTGGTAAGCATGGAAAGAATTGAGAAGTTGATCATGACTTCAGACCTTGTGTACAAAACATACATTGTACAAAAAGTGTAGGTATGCGACAACAAAAAATAAAATCACTCCAGTTTAATAAAAGTCATTTTATTCAACAGAACACGGAAAGGGAAATTACAAAATTAGTGGCTTAGGCTGTGGCTATGGCTGTTGCCATGGGCAGACAATAAAGGTCCTTAGCCAGAATGATTTTCCATTATTTCAACGGTAACAGAAGAAACTGTCGTTCGTTTTGAATGTAAGAGCAAATTTTGGCTTCAAAAACAGTGCTGTAAGTATTTTTTTGAATCATTTTCCAATCATGGACATCTCAAACCACTGCAGGACACAACTATGAGGACATTTTTGGGTGTGATTCTAATTTTGAGGCAAAATTACAACAATCCACTTTATGAAAGGAAAGCTCACTGACTACCTGTGACCATGCCCTAGCACTGCCGCGTTGCTTAAATGTTCCACGACAATAACCAACGTGAATACATGTAATAAATACCAAATATCGCACGCAAGCTTGGTACATTTCCTGCCCGACGCAACACCAAACTTTTTTATGCTCATACGCGCATTAGAAACACGCTCATCACGTACAACCACCATGTTTGTAACGCGCTCACCAGTGGGCTATAGCTTCGGTATGTAAGAACGCCTTGAGAAGAAACTACTCTGTGCCGAAGTAGAGCACCCTTTGTGGGCGTGCAACCAATGGGAAGCACTATGTCGGACTTCCCGTAAAAGTGTACAAAGTTTTAAAATTTTTTTTTTAAACATTTTAGGAAACAAGGTCTTTATCTTGTAAACATTTATTAGCAAATAGGGATGACGACTTAAAAAGATACAATTTCAAATTCAATTTCCCAACAATTGAGGCCATGTAATTCATCTTTATATTAAAAAGGACAAAAAATTGGTCCTTTTGTTTTAATGGTAGGCCCTACTTAAATAGCACGCTCGCTAAAGCTCAAAACTGACATCTCTGGGAAACACTGATCATGTCTCAAAATGGGTTGTGGTGCAACGCGATTGGCCCTCGCGCAGGCTTTCATTCATGAAATCTGCTAAATTTGTGTTTTTCTGTGAAATCTGCACTTACCAATGCTTGATGAGTCGATTTAAAGAAAAAAAATCCTGATCAACTTCTTAACTCTTACCATATGCACAACGGTCGAGTTGGCAAATGGTCGAGTCGACTCAACTTGGAAATCGAGTTGGTCAACGGACGAGTTGGTTAAACGATCGAGATGGGTCAAACAGTCAAGTTGGTTCGAGTCGAGTTGGCAAACCGAACGGTCGAGTTGACAGTAAGTTAGTGTAACCTTTGAAGTTTGGCAAAACCAGCTCAACGGACGAGTTGTCCGACATCCTGACCGAAGTAGGATGGGCCTGGCCGCGCCGCGCTGACGCATGGCCGGGCCCGCTGGGCGCTGGCACTGACAACCGCGACCGCGCCGGCCAACGTTGTCGCCGAGATTTTTTAAAACTAGGCCTAAATCTAAATTTTATGACATAACTTCAAGTAAATCAGTACTCACAGTTTTGAGGGTCTTCGTCGAAATTCTGTGATAAATAAGTGAGGTCTGAAAACAAACAGAAAGAAACGTAAATAAGACAAAATAAACTCCGTTTCAGCGGTGAAGATTTCTACAATTTCTCTGACACTCACCCGCCATGTTGAAATAAAACCACGAGGTTGGTTCCACGGTAAATGATTGGCTAACGAATGGTGAAAATAGAGGGGGTAAAAGAGATGGGACAACAAAGGGGGTCAAACAATACATGAAAAATCGCAACTAAGACGATACTTATGAGATTAAAAATCCACCCATACTTCAAAACTCGTAAAACGAGCAACACATTTTTCCAGTTTAAATTGAACATGTGGTCACTTTTTGAAAGTGTAAACGAGTCGTATCCCTCAAACAGAAGTATACCCCCTCTTGAGTGAATGGTACCTTCGTATAACACCGGAAGTAGCAACTGACATGCGGTCAGCACATGTGTGTGCAGTACACTATGTAGTGTGTAGAAAACAAATGTTGAATGTGTTGTTGAAAAATACTGGAGAATGGACGCTTTTGTGACAAAGAAAAGCTTTACAGTTTTTTCTGAATGGCAATTTCACATTAGAATAGACTACTATTACTAAAGTGTGATGTCAGTTACTTAGTCTTAGGTAACTGGGTCTGAACATTTGCTGGAAAGGGTAACCATCTGAAACGTCCATTGCAAAAGTGTAGGGAAAGAGTTCTCTTTTTTTGTGTAGACCCAGTAACTTTGGCTTGGCAATAATAAAGGGTGACATTTTCAATCAGCCTTTTTGCATGTTTACAAGAATAGCGTCTGGTGGTGGTTTATACTGACATACTTTTAATAATAATAATAATAATAATAACTTGACCAGACCAAATTTTTGTTGCTATGTGGTGCACGAGCAAGGTGTGAACGCGCACACGTACATCACTTTAGCAATGACGCGGCATTATTTGACTCCCAAAATGACGTAGTAAGCACAAGCCTAATAGCCTAAAAAAATAGGGCTGACCTGACCACTGCATCCGTGCATCTCCCATACAGCCCTTGAAGTGCAGAAGCTCAGGGAGGTACTTCAGGCAGAGTGGCGCACCCTGCCTCAGTGGCTCTTAGGGAAGCTGGTGCAGTCAGCCTTGTCACAACAGGCAGTCATACACAATACTGACAGATAAAATGTTGTATCTCTCAGCCCCTTCGATCTTTCGGTTAAAGTATAACTTGCATTTTTTAAAGGAGCGTGACTAGATAACATTTTTGATTTTCCCCATGGGTGTTGAGATTTTGATACCATATCATTTGTCATATTTACCATTCTGAAATTTCATGTTCTCAATCCGTATATTTTCATGGATATAGTAAAAAAAAAAAACACTGACATTTTGTAAACTGATCTATCCGTTCCAAACGCAGTGCAGTTATTACACCAGCCTTTTTGCTTCCACATCCAAATTGGACATTGCAAATTTCCTGTTTTCTTCCCATGGATAGTATTTTGGGGAGGTATTTTACATGATTGTTAGGTTGAAACACAAAATATGTTTTCTGGAAAAATCTGACAGCTCCTTTAAAGTACAACTTGCATTTTTTTGAAAGCGTATTTTACACATTTGTTTTATTGGCAGGTGACACCTAACATGCGTGGGTGGAGACTAGGCATCTATGGGTGGTGCTGCGCTACATCCCTTCTCATCCGACTTGCACTAGTTGCCTATGGAGAATGGCAGGACAGGACCATGCTAGTCAAGTATACTGACGTGGATTATCACGTTTTCACTGATGCCGCTCGATATGCTTGGCAGGTGGGTCTGTCCTAAGACATGTGGTCTAGTGGGTACACAGCTGTTCTCTTGATTGAGAGGTTGTGGGTTCGATTCCCACTAGTGCCTACGTGTTTGTGTTCGTGGGCAGGACACTTAACCCCAATTGCCTCGTCAACCTGAGTGATATTTGGGGAGCTGTTAGGGAGAATGCCTCAATCTAAGTATCGGTACTGATAAGCTAGTTGTGCGCCTTGGCCGGGAAGCCACCTAGTTGAAGCAAAATGGTTCTGGTGATTCCCTGATGGAAGCGGTAATATTTATTTATTTATTTGTTTATTCACCACATCCAACAGCGGAAGAACCGCCAATTACAAGAATGGGATCAATTAACATAGATATTCGAATAACTATCAACTTCTAAGTTGAATTAGAAACGGCCGGAGACACCGGGGAATCCCTCCCCTTGCTCTTCACGAAAGAATGCTCTGGGATCTTTAAAGTGCGTTACCGAAACCTAACACACTGGACCAACGGCTTTACTTTAAGTGTGATTAAGTACCTTGCTCAAGAGCACAAGTGCCACAACCCATCACGGCCCGGAATCGAACCCACATTCTAGTATTGGCACAGGAACTTGAGTTGGACGCACTAGACCGCTCGGCCATAACACCCCATCATGGCAACAGTGCCAGGAGTACCTTGCAGGGTAGATATATACACTATTGAAGAATCCACCATATACATTTTTGGCCATATATCCCCACAGCTAAAGAGAGAGGCAGTTCACGGCAAAGTGCCTTCCCCAAGGACACACGCAACATGGATGGAGTCCGGATTTGAACCCAATGGGTTTTATGAAGTGTCTTCCCCCTAAACATCGAGATACAGAGCTGGGTGGTGCCATTGGCAGCCGGTGGCCAGAGACAACAGCTAATCCCCTTGCTCTTCACGAAAGAGGGCTCTGGGATCTTTTAAGTGCGTTACACAACACACTGGACCAACGGCTTTGTAACATCCCTTCCAAAGAATGGAACAATTAGGGTTAAGTGCCTTGCTCAAGAGCACAGGTACCACAGCCGGGTATCAAACCGGCAATACCAAGTTTCCCCCCTGAGTGTTGCGAGTCAGTGACCCAAACTACCCGGCCACAACACCCTTCAGCGATTACAACAATTTGTTTATCCTTTTGTTTAACATTTTGTAGTGTTTTCATTTACCGGTATTTATTTTACAGGGTGCTTCACCGTACGACCGACCAACCTACCGCTACACGCCTTTATTGGCCTGGGCACTTATCCCAAACATCATCTTAACACCGGTGTTCGGGAAAATAGTCTTCATTCTAGCTGACGTTCTCACCGGTGCCCTCATCCACAGAACACTACGGCTCATGCAATGCACGGAGCAGGTGGCTCTGAACAGCGCCCTCTTGTGGTGGTTCAACCCACTACCGATGACCGTCTCCAGTCGCGGGAACGCCGAGTCCGTCATGTCAACATTGGTTCTGCTCACACTGTACGCCCTCATGAAACGGTCCATGCGAACGGCCTCTTTCCTGTATGCGTTGTCGGTGCACATTAAAATCTACCCAGTCACATACTGCATACCTATTTATTTCTTGTTGGGTAGCGAGTTTTGTGGCACGACAACGTTTCGACGGAAAAGCACAGTCAAAAACAAGCTTTGGGATCGCATTGTGGAACTCTTTTGGCCAAACAGGACGAGATTGGAATTTGTCTGTGTCTCTGTAACAGTTTTTGTTGTGCTGACTTCATTTATGTATTATTGGTGAGTAACGTAAAATTGTCTTGGAGAGCAAGTTTCGATTCAAGTCCCAAGTCTTGGAGAGCATGTCTTGATTCAAGTCCCAAGTCTTGGAGAGCAAGTCTCGATTCAATTCCCAAGTCTTGAAGAGCAAGTCTCGATTCAAGTCCCCAGTCTTGGAGAGCAAGTGTCGATTCGAGTCCCAAGTCTTGGAGAGCAAGTCTCGAATCAAGTCCCAAGTCTTGGAGAGCAAGTCTCCGTTCATGTCCCAAGTCTTGGAGATCAATTCTTGATTCAAGTCCCAAGTCTTGTAGAACAAGTCTCGATTCAAGTCCCAAGTCTTGGAGAGCAAGTCTCAAGTCTTGGAGAGCTAGTCTCGATTTAAGTCCCAAGTCTTGGAGAGCAAGTCTCCACTTAAATCTTGGCATGTATTATTTGCATGCTGATCCCAAAATCAACGTCTGATTGTTGCGGTTTCCTCTTACAGTTACGGACAAAAGTTCCTAGATGAGACCTATTTCTACCACGTGACGCGGCGTGACGTTAAGCACAACTTTTCGCCATATTTCTACCTGCTCTACTTGACCGCCGAGTCGCCGCTATCTGCCGTAATTGGCATAGTCGCGTTCCTTCCGCAGGCGTTTCTACTACTGGCGGTTTCTTTCAGATATTATCGAGACATCACATTCTGCTGTTTTGCTAACACGTTCGTCTTTGTGACTTTCAACAAGGTCTGCACGTCACAGGTACTGATCATTTGTAGTGACATAACATTTTACTTCATTAGTTGACAAGAAAAGCCCAACTAAAAGTGTTGATAGCAATGGTAACAAACACCACATGAATTTTTCCTATGTAAAATGGTTTGTGGGAGAAAATTGCAACTGAAGTTGTTATAAAAAACAAAATTGTTTGCTCAAATTTTTTTAACAATTCATTCAACACAAAAACCATGCATTAATTTGTAAGGTTTTCTGAAGTATTACTGCATCTATGTGGCTGAAATTTCTAAAAGGCAGTTTATCAACATTATTCTTTTGTTATGTAATGCTGCTGTTCCTGTTTTAAATAGTTTTCCAATCATGTAATCTGTTTTTAAGCTGATTTCCACCCAAAGTCAAGAAAGGAACAAAAACAAGTTTTACATGGCAAATGTTTCTGCATTGACCATGTTCTTGCATTAGCCCTCTGTTGAATCACAGATATGCTGTGTGGCCGTGGTGCACTGTAAAGTTAAAATAGCGCCCACATTTACTCTGGTTTTAACAGATTACTGCCTAAAAAATATTGGAAAGTTATTTTATTTATTGTTCACAATTAATGAAAAGTGGAGAATTTTCTCTGTTTGAAGAAGCTTTTAGCATTTGAATGACTTTTTCATACTTGCTAAGGAGGTCAGAGTTACAATGTTATTATCAATGTACTCAAATTGTCCGACAATTACAAAAACGGTGCTGGGCCCAATTTTAAAAAACCCTAAGTGCATGTTTTCTGCTTTAGTGGCATACTAAGGGCGGTTGTCTTTTCATAAACCTGTGTTTTTGCTAATTCACATAGCAAGCCAAATTACAAGCTTAGAGGTAATTTTTTTTGCTAACTCAACACCATCTTTTTCAAACAGTCTATCAACATTTAAAGGAGCGTGACCAGAGTTTCTGGAAAATAGTTTTCGATGTAACTTACCAATATTATCAAGTAACTCCCATACACACCTCCCATGTCCCAAAAACCCGAAAACATTCGCAATTTCCAGTAAAAAATTGAACAAAACTATCGAGTATGCTTTCAGTGGATAAACGTTGATACTGGAAAATTAGTTTACAAATAATCGGTGGATTTTCGACGATATCCTCGGAAATATGCGGCCTAGAAGCGCGGGAGTTTCAGTTTCGTAATCAGAAAAATATAACGGATGTTATGATATAAAAATCTCATGACCCATAAGGTAAGTCCCGTGGAGTTATGGGTAAAAAAAAGTGATCTGGTCACACTCCTTTAAAAGTCATGCCAACTTTTTTTTTTCTTGCGCAACATTTGCGAAAATATGCGTCAACATTAAATTATCAGTGTTGAATTATTTTTGCTTTGGCGTGCCATAGTGGACACAGTAATGGCGGATAGCAAACAGTCCTAGTGTGAACGGGTTATAAACAGGACCTTGCCAGTGATTGTGTTTATTCACGATGGTGCAATTTCTCGTCTCTTTCTGTCTGCAGTACTTTTTGTGGTATCTATGCCTCCTTCCTCTCATCATTCCATCATTAAGGATGAGTCTCAGGGAAGCTCTGACTCTAACAGGACTCTGGTTCCTTGGCCAGGTGAGGCGTTGTGTTTCATTCAGGTCGGATAAAGGCAGCGTGAAAACTCACGGATGTCTTTAGGAACCAAAGGCTTAATTGCACGACATATAGGACAGGTACCAATGACTAACAGGCAGACAAGACTGACAATTTATCTATGGCCTGCACTGACGACTGACAGCCAACAGTTTACGAGCAAATGTTGGCAAATACCTTTTCTCAATTTTTACCCTCATATGTACATGTAGTTTTACTAAAAACGTTTAAACGTATTTAGCAAAAGCTACCATACATTTGGCAGTTAATTCAAGTTTATTTTTGATTCATAAATACCTTATACAGTTTACGCATCCCTTTTGGCTAAAAGCACATCACGTGGGCAGTTTTAAACAAGCGATAAGGGCACAGTCAGTCTTAAACACTTTTGAGCCTGGCTAGCGGCCGCGCCAGCGCTCTGGTTGGCGTATGGAATACGCACACAGAAACTGCACGCTCCTGAAAGTAAATTGTGCACTGTGACAAGTACCCAGTCGTGTGCATGCGCGTACAACTCGCTTGCATTACACGTAACGCGCGGGATCGAACAAAAATCACACAGCTAGCAGTTGTACGATCGCGGTGTTGACACTGTGGGTGTAGAAAGTGATTGCAAAACGACGAGCTAATTTTGGTGAGTTTTACCGATTTATGCAAAAAAGTATTTATGAATGGGATTAAAAGTAGGTTTGGTCAGTTTTAAACAATCCGTTTAAAAACGGCTAGGATCCTGGGAACTGAAAATGGCCCGCGCCTTTCGGCTTAGGCCATTATCAGTGCCCAGGACCCTATCTGGTTTAAAACTGGCCAAACCTACTTTTAATCCCTAATAAATAACACTCAACAAAAGCCATTTTTCCCCCACTCGCATTTTACGTGCAAGTGTGAATGCCTTTGGTTAGTCAATTGGTTCCACACAAAATGCTGCATCAATTCAATACCTCATGGGTACCAGTGCGACTGTGTCCTGTGGGCTGGTTCCAAATGGTCGATCAGACATGACTTACCATCGTTGACTAGACTGCGTTCGGTTGCAAATAGTCAAACTCTAGTTAACTGTAGTCATGAATTGAACCTGCTCTATGATGACCAGTCAATCCTACCTTCTTTTTCTTCTCCCCTTCAAGGCCTTATGGCTGTACTATGCCTATCAGCTGGAGTTCCAAGGTCAAGACACCTTCTTGCAGCTCTGGTTTGCAAGCCTCGTTTTCTTTGCTGTTAACATCGGAATCGCTGTTAGGATTATGAATGGCTATCTGGAACGCAGGACGTTTGTTAATGGCAAACTGGCACCAATTGGAAAGAGATGACGTTAAATTGATATCTTGAAGTTGAGTAGTTTTCATGCCGGGGAAACCCAACTAACTGCTGGGGGAAAACCTGTGATGGACTGGCAACCCATCCAGGGGGAGTAGCAATGCTCCTAGTCACTCCATGCCATGGAAACTAACAACCTGTTAGGGAAACCCAATTAACTGCTGGGAGTAAACTTGCAATGGACTGGCATCCCATCCAGGGGGAGTAGCAATGCTCCTAGTCACTCCATGCCATGGAAACTAACAACCTGTTAGGGAAACCCAATTAACTGCTGGGAGTAAACTTGCAATGGACTGGCATCCCATCCAGGGGGAGTAGCAATGCTCCTAGTCACTCCATGCCATGGAAACTAACAACCTGTTAGGGAAACCCAATTAACTGCTGGGAGTAAACTTGCAATGGACTGGCATCCCATCCAGGGGGAGTAGCAATGCTCCTAGTCACTCCATGCCATGGAAACTAACAACCTGTTAGGGAAACCCAATTAACTGCTGGGAGTAAACTTGCAATGGACTGGCATCCCATCCAGGGGGAGTAGCAATGCTCCTAGTCACTCCATGCCATGGAAACTAACAACCTGTTAGGGAAACCCAATTAACTGCTGGGAGTAAACTTGCAATGGACTGGCATCCCATCCAGGGGGAGTAGCAATGCTCCTAGTCACTCCATGCCATGGAAACTAACAACCTGTTGGGGAAACGCAACTAACTGCTGGGGGTAAACCTGCAATAGACTGGCATCCCATCCAGGGGGAGTAACGATGCTCCTAGTTACTCCATACCATGGAAACTAACAACCTGTTGGGAAACCCAACTAACTGCTGGGGGTAAACCTGCAATGGACTGGCATCCCATCCAGGGGGAGTAGCAATGCTCCTAGTCACTCCATGCCATGGAAACTAACAACCTGATGGGGAAACCCAACTAACTGCTGGGGGTAAACCTGCGATGGACTGGCATCCCATCCAGGGGGAGTAACGATGCTCCTAGTCACTCCATGCCATGCAAACTAACAACCTGTTGGGGAAACCCAACTAACTGCTGGGGCAAACCTGCAATGGACTGGCATCCCATCCCACAAAAAAAGGGGACGAGTACCAGCCTTATGTGCTAGTAGGCTCGTAAAACAACTTTACTTACTATTACAGAAATGTGCAGCACAACAGATTTGTGTAAATTTCTCATATACACGTACATATTTATTTTGGTGTCGTAATGAGACATAATAACTCAGACTTTTTTGGACATGGTAGAGATTTCCCTTTATTTGTACACTACTCACGATAAGTTAGAGATGTTGGTGTAGCAATGCTGTTTTCACCTATTCCTGTGACAAGGTGTGTCTGTCATACAGATACAGTTGTCTAATCATATTCAAGCAGAATGCATACCTTCAATAAAATATCTGCGTACACCCCACAATATCCGTAACTTATTGTGAGTAGTGTATATCGAGGCCCGTCTAACACGAGCGAACATTTGTCTGACGATGTCGACCGACCAAAAGTTGGATGGTGTGGACGCCACTCCAGACAGCGTCCAACAAGTTGGGCTATACACCTATTGCCCAACTTTGCTGGTGGTTGTTGGATGAAACGGACCAATAGCAGAGTAGAATGCCTGTTACGTGATCATGTTGGTTCGTGTGGACGAGTGCATCGTCCAACAAGTTCCAACTTCATTTTGGTCCTCAATGGCCGACAAATGTTGGCCCGTGTAAACGACCCTTTACTTTTTAAACACAAATGTTACATTATAAAAATAAAACCCTGTAAAATACAATTATTTCACATACAATGTAATTGATTCTAGTTTAAATGGGAGTTGCCAATTTGAAAAGTACGACTCTTGCAAAAAACAAAAGTCAGGTAATACTACATGTACATATGTATACCAGTTTAAAGGCCCATTGTATCATTTGCAATGACCCAATTTTGTTTTTCATGAGTTGACAGCAATGGTAACAAATTTATTTCCGTCCAAAATGGTATTTCATGCTGGAAATTGACAACTAAAGGTGGTTTTTATATTTGAACACAATATCCGTATATAAAGGTTTTCTGAAGCATTGATGCATCTAAGTGGTAGCTAAAATTTCTTCAGGCTAGTTTACCAACATTCTTCCTTAGATATGTTACACTCTTATTCCACAAATCTGTAAAAAGTTTTATCTTGCAAATGATACATAGGGCCTTTAAATTGGTTCAGGTTTAAACTAAATTGTTGAGGGCACTGGATACATTTTTTTTTATACACATAAAACGCTGAAGTGTAATTCTGTATCCAAACAGAATAGACCAAATGAGAGATGACATCAACGACGTAAACAAAACCACGTCCCGCATGGGACTGTTTGGAGTACTCTAATAAAATGGCTTATGGGGTATAGCGTCGGTCTGTGAATTTGATGTCGTAGGCACTTCGCTACTGCAAAATTTTGTACCGAAAAATACTCCAGAGACTCTTTGGAGGTGGCTCTAGTGCCGGGAGCTAACTGCATCGCAATCAGTTGAACAGCACGATGTAAACCATCAAAATTGACGTACGTAATGCAAACTCAATAAGCGAGTACTCCATTTAGGCCCATCATGCTTTGCGCGAAGAGGTATTGTTAGGTCATCTTGCTTGCAAGTTATTATGCAAAATTAACCTTTTCTTTAAAATATGGGAACGTCGACTTCAAACCTTGTTCCAATGCGAGTCTTTCCACGGTAAAGGGGGCATTTTGGCAACACAGACCATATTTTCCATAAAATAAATAAATTTCACTTGTTCTGAAGAGATAACTTAGGCCCAAAAAGGGTTACAAATAGTGTGACAACATGCCTTTCTAAAAACCTTGTGTATAAATTTCCAATATACGCTCGTGACGGACACTTGTGTTACATTTTAGGCCGGTTACGAGCATGTATTGGAAGTTTGTACACAAGGTTTTTAGAAAGGCATGTTGTCACACTATTTGAAACCCTTTTTGGGCCTAATTTATCTCTTCAGAACAACTTAAACTTATTTCTTTTATTTGAGACCAAACAAAAGTATTTCCTCAAAAATATGGTCTGTGTTGCCAAAATGCCCCCTTTACTGTGGAAAGACCCATGTGCAATGCCTTTGTGTACAAACTTAACAAGTAATAAAATAAGGTCACAAAAATACAAAAATCACTGAGTGTGATATGTAATAAATGTCTACATAAGGAAATTAAATTTCAGCCCATGTTACAATACACTATAAACACGTCTATAGTACCTTTTTATGTAAGTGAATTTTTACATTAAATCTTTACAAAACAAAAATACTGTGTGACAAAGCTTTTATTGAAACAAAAATACTTACTGATGGAAAACATTTATTTGTGAGGGTTAGGGAATAAAATGTATATAAAAGCCGTGTTTGGATTGGACCAATGACAATGAAACTCTCGTTATGAATATGTATGAGGTATGGTAATTAACCATTAAAAGAAAGCACATCTAGGCTGCGTTCGGGCGTGTACTCGTTAACACGAGTTATACTCCTGCGCGCGTGAACGGCAAGAATAACGACACTCGGGTCAGTGAGAGTATGCTCTCCCCACTCCCCAACAAATGGGGAGTGTGCTCGTACTCCTGTCATGTGATTTGTACGAAGATGGTGGAATATGGGTGGGATTTTTTGTGAATTTGCTCAAAGTGTCAACTCAATAACTGAAACAATAACTCACTAAGGTTTGTTTTAGACTGCATCAAAGGTTCTCACGACTTACGGCCTGTATTTCCTCAGTTTCTTGTGAGCAATGAAACGGCATTTTTTGTGCAGTGATGGCAAGAGACGTCCATCTTCACTGATTGCCAATTGCGCACGCGGACTGCGGATTTGCCGTTCGCGTTATGTGGCCCGAGTGCAATGCGCACGCATTACTCCCGAGTAACGAGAACTGCACGCCCGAACGCAGCCCTACTGTCATCTGCCAATAGACCAGTTGCGTGAAAGATTTGCATAAATCCTAGACTCCCGCCTTCACACTATGGCGCTCACATGCGAGTGAGTGAAGCACCAGACTACCGGGCAAATTGGGCCGTTTCCAGGGGGTGCAAGCTGGTCCATAGTAACCGGCGCGAAGGTCTACGCGGTATACCTGAAATACCTCGCACATTACTCTATGAATTTTTAAGCTGGACCATCCGAAATTACATGTTGAAATGAACATGTTTTTTTTACTTGGAATTGATGTCAACTTTGAAAGCTGGAACGTTTCCAGACTGCAATGATGCATTCAAGAAAGTAGAGAAACGAATTTGGGTTATGGGACTGGTTTGAAGTTGGTGATCAACATGGTCCAGCTTAGAAATACGTAATGTGCAAGGTATTCCAGGTACCGCACGGTTACCATGTGCCAGGGGCACCCCCTGGAAATAGGGCTGATTTGCCAGATATAGTATGGTGCTTGAGTCACTCGTACGCGAGCGCCATATATATATCGCTAATGCAGGACTCTAGCATTTATGTAAATATAAGGCGTAAATCCGGGACTTATGAAAATCTGTCACACAACTGGTCTATTTCAATTCAATTTTTTAAACACATGTCTGGCAGACCCAACAAGGTCACAAGCTTAGACAATTGGTGCAGATGAAATTAACAATGCTTCACATGAATGGTGTAAAATTTCGCTGCTCCGTGGTGGCTAATTTGCAGAATATTGGTAGTTGTAAAAATGTGCGTTTCTGTTTTTTTGTCGAGTATACATTCACTGTTAGAAGTTGCTCGATGTAAACCAGTTAAAAAGTAAAGTGTGTACAGTACATTTTGGTAAAATTTATTTATATTAAGTTGACACAAACATATGCTTTTGAACTTTTAAACGTGTCAGTTTTGCGAAAGTTGATGTAAAAAATATAAAAATATTACTTGAACAAAAATAAACGAATGTTGCAACTGGCTTTAATAATTGTGTCGTTGGTGCCTTATTGTGTATAAAACATACCTCTATAATTCTAAACCGTGGACAAAAGTACATTAATACCAGGTTATAAAAATATGCAAAATAAAACCGTTTTAAGATAATGTAAGAATATGATAAAATTAATACCGGTACAAAATAGTGTTCCAATACTGCACAGCTTCAGAAATCATTAAAACAAATTAATAGGAATAAAGTACCAAAATGAAAACGCCACCCTTTGTGGGTCGCCAAAGTTACTGGGTCAACACTAAAACCAGTGGAACTGTTTCCCTGTGCTTTACCAATGGATGTTTCCGATTACCAGTGCATGTTTAGACCCAGTTATTCTGACAACTGATGTCACACTTTAGTAGTCTATAGACAGCCGAAGTGTGACGTGAGTTGCCATGGCAATTGGCTCTAAACTATCATGGCCGTCGGAAAAAGTACCATTGCAAAGCACAGGGACACGGTTGAGTGATTTTTAGTATAGAGCCATTGCCTACAAAAGATGACGTATTCACTTCGGCAGTCTATTGTACTGGAAACAATTTAAATATGGCCTCGCATTCAATATGATATAAGGCCAATAGAAGATTTTTGCAAGACATTTTTTTGTCCACAAATCATAAATGTGACTCGTATATTAAACATACGTGACTTACTATGGCAAAATGAGGAATTTCCCCACAAATAAAGAGTATGTGCTTTTCATTGATACATAATTTATTCATATGCATGACTTCAAACTGAAGTTATGGTGGGAGAAAAATGACAAACGCTTAAAAAAAAACAGTTTTCGAGAGAAAAAGATGGTTTGAAATACTGGTTTCTGCCATGTTTTGTGTCAAATCTATCATGTGATTGTGTCCCTGGGCAAGACACTTAATACCAATTGCCTTGTCGGCCCAAGCGATAATTAGGGAGCTATTAGGGGAATGTCACAATCTAAGTGCTGATAGGTTGTGTGCCCTGGCTGGGCAGCATGCCCTGGCTGGGCAGCACGCCTAGACGAAGCGAGATGATTTTGATGATTCCCCGACAGCAGTGATAATAATGGCAACAGTGTTTTGATACTTAGTTGATAAAGTGCTATAGAACAGCCATTTTGTAGAAAATACAAAGTAGACAAGCTAGTTTTCTAACAAATGTGAGATGAGAGAAATCATATGGGCCTTATCGGGATTCGAACCTGAGACCATGCACTGACACACCGGGCAGATGCTCTACCAACTGAGCTATATAAGGCACAGTTGTATACTCCCTCAGGTTTTTTCCAAGACCTCTGACACACCGGGCAGATGCTCTACCAGCTGAGCTATATACACTGTAAGGCACAGTGGTATACTCTCTCCAGTTTTCCCCAAGACCTCTGACACACCAGGCAGATGCTCTACCAGCCGAGCTATGAGGCACAATGGTATACTCCCTCAGGTTTTTCCCAAGACCTCTGACACACCGGGCAGATGCTCTACCAGCTGAGCTATGAGGCACAATGGTATACTCCCTCAGGTTTTCCCTACAGACCCAATTTTTCTCTCGGTGTTGCATGGGAGCGCAACTGAGCAAAGTAACAAACGCAATATTTGGTATGGTGCGTAATCACGCGCAAACGTGACGCGCGTCGCTTTGAGAAAAATTGGTCTCGGATTCTGTGGTATTGCAGTGCGTCGTTTCACTGCCACACCGCTTAGCGAAGTGTGAATCCACCCTGAGGCCCCCCACTTGTACAGTACTACATTAATATTAAATTCTTTGTGACGACCGGGCAATGCCCAACCAATCAAACTATGTATGTATGTTTCCTCATCCTAATATTACATTTTCCTTTGTAAAATCAGAATACAAATGCAAGATTTCCAATACTATTCTTGAGTATATACACAATGAAAAATTCTTAATAAATATATCAAGTACATAAAGGCGTATTGTTTAATTATTTTCGTATCAACGACAATAATTGTGCGATTAATGCGGTGTCCGAGCCTGTCAGACACGTAAAACGCGACAGTAATTTGAAATATTTGCACATGAAGTGACGCCAAGTTGATCAAACTCGGATAATAGGACAAAAACATGTTGGTTCGCTCCTGCTAAATTACTTTAAGATTTCTTAAATTAGGCAGTGCAGAAATTCATGATTACGAATACGATTCATGGGGTATACAATGGAGAATTGTTACGTAAATACACTACGTATACAGAGAGTACAAGCTTACTGTTTTTCATTATTATTTCAATGATGAATAAAGGCAAAATATATTACATCGGACAGTCGATATTGTCCTGTTTGTACAATACTTGAGATTTAAAAGATACTTTAGTATTTACACAAAAGGTATAATCAAAAATAGCAGACCCTGCTTTATCCATGCGCTAAAAAGCACCATCATAGCATAATCACTTCAGTATAAGTAAACAGTGTGTTTGAGTTGAGATTTGGACAACTGCATGTACATGTAAAGAGCTGCACTGTGGCCGTTTCTGTCAACCAAAGTTATGTTCCGTTAAAACAAAAATATCTAGCTTCGATGCCTGTTGTGACTAATTTTTAAACTTAAATTACTCACTATCCGAGTTTGCGTGGTCAGTTTTTGACACAAGGCCAAAAAAAAAGAAGATGTTCTGGTTCTGGTCCGCGCCTGCGTCAATTTGAAGCATGGCCGTCAATCCTTCTTTTTTTTCCTGCAGCAGCTAAAACAGCGCCCTCTATTGCCACACCGCCTCACATTTTCTAGACTGATTGCCAATCCTGTAGACTACGTAAGAAATGGGAACAAGTCTGTGTATTTTCCTGGCCAGCTCGACCTCGCAATAGATTCGGACGATGCTGATATCAATGAGAACGAATGATAGTGAGTATGAGGTTGTTTAATCAGCTGAATTTAGACGCGTCTGAGCCGAGCTGAGCTGAATACTGAAATATGCCACTTATTTCCGTGTCCATTGTTTGTGGAGTGAAAATTCTCAGAACATTCAGTGTTGTGAGGGCTCTGCAAGTTTACTATAGGCCTTACTGTTTACGAATCTGTGTGCGATGGAGGGGGGAGGGGAGCGGAAAGAGGGAAAAAACCGCATCGCCGCATCAATTCCGGAACTTCGGTCTGACCAGAATCAGAATACTTTTCTTTTTGGCCTGACTATACCGAACAACAAAAGAAATGCAAATTTTTAGTTTAATCAAAATTTGAAAATTTCTTTTGTAATTAAGTCGACATCGAAATATTCACATAACAGGTTCATTATAAATGGCTGCACAGAGCTTCTGCATGCTGCAAATTCCCACTCTTAGATTGACTGTATTTTTTTAAATCGAGAAGTGGAGAAAATGTTTGCATTTCTTGTGTTGCTTAGTGTAGTTCTCGCCATGCAAACAGCGGGAACATGACTTGAGAAAACTGCGCTCGGAACAATATCACGTACCACCTATTCATCGGGGTTTACTCGAGAAAATGTGCGAGATCTGGAATGCAACTCGCACATAATTTTGAACAAGTGATAAAGTAAAAACTTGATTATCAGCATTTTTGGAATCAAAATCAAATTTGGATTTAATTCTATTCCATCTACATCACAGGCTCAAGACAATAGTATTGTTTCAAGACATTGGATGGTCTTTGAAATCGCAGCTTACTTTCTGAAAATGCCAAGTTTGCGAATTGGTTTTTAAAGGAGCATGACCAGATTTCTTACCCCTCCACTTTATACCTCATATCATATCATATCATATTTTTCTCATTACCATTCTGAAATTTCACACTCTCAATCCATATATTTTCAAGGATATCGTCAAAAAACCACCCATGTTTTGTAAACTAATTTATCCGGTTACATATTGCACCAACTTTTTGCTTCTACATCCAAACAGGATTTTGCAAATTTCCCGTTTTCTTCCCATGGATAGTATATTGGGGAGGTATTTTATATGATTGTTGGGTTAGAATGAAATTCTGGAAAAAATCTAGACAAGCTCTTTTAAGAATCAATTTGAAATAGTTGAATGAATTGTTGAAGAAGATAGTACTGTTTATTGGTCAAGACGAGTTGTCCCTCAAATCCTCCAGATTTTCAATTCTGGAACAAAAATGGCGCAGTTCCTATGCAGCTGGCAGTAGACTCTTGAAGTATCCATGACTAGTCATTTCTGGTAGTGATGATAATGGTGATGGTGATGATGATGGTGGTGGTCATGTCTCTGCGAAATGGGAACGTAAATCATTCCTTCCATACCGGTTGCAATCTCATGCTGCATGTAGGTAAAGGGTTGAAGCACGGGCTTCCGAAGCTTCTTGTGGGAGCGCCTTCTTGAAGGGACTTTGGGACTTGCGACAGGATCGGACGGAGGCACGCACGGCGTCGGATAGTTAGTCTGCGCCGTCGGGGTGAAGGTAGCAAGTCTAGTGAGAGGGGAGGGTGAAATGGGGAATCCTGAAGGTCTTACGGGTCCTGGAGAGGTCGGATTTAAAGGGACTCCCGAAGCTGGTTGATAGGCTCCTGAAGCTGGTTGATAGACTCCCGAAGCTGGTTGATAGACTCCCGGAGCTGGTTGATAGACTCCCGGAGCTGGTTGATAGACTCCCGGAGCTGGTTGATAGCCTTCCAGTTTGGCCCGGGAGGCTTCCAAGAGCAGCATGTGGTAGTCTTTGTGGTACCGATGCTTCAACCCGCATTTCAGCTTGTGCTCTTCGTTGCTCAGTGTCCCCTCCTGCTGAGGTACACCCTGGGCCTGTAAATCATAAGACCGCGACCGTCGGTGGCCCCCTTTTCCCCCCTTTGTGTGTCTATGCCCCCTTGTTCTCAGTCTCTCGGCCGAGGTGTGTCGCGTTCTATTTGGTAGAGACAGTTGCTGTTGGGCGAGGTATTCTACTTCTCGTTCTCGAGCTTGGACAAATTTGTCGTTGTGTTCGTGGTTGCCGTCGTTTTCAATTCCAGCGAGCTCCTCATAATAGTTCCTCCGTTCGCGGTTTTCTGGCTCTCTTGTTGGGGAAGGCAACCCACCGTATGAGTGCAGCTTGTGTCCAACTTCGTCACTGCCTCCGTAGTTGTAAGTATTCTGATGTTTCCTGAAAATCAACCAAACAAATTTATAAAAATCAAGGGGCGGTCGGGTTGGCGTAGTGGTTCTTTCCCCGCCTTTCACTTCGATTCCGGGGCATTTATGTGGATTGGGTTTGCAGTCCCTACTTGACCGCGTGGGTTTTCCCCAGGAGATTTCCCTGGGGGTTTTCCTCCCACTTCTAAAACTGCAACTCCTTCTTCGTCATCTCAAGTTGATAATAAAATATAGTTAAAGCTAATAATACAGTATAGTTAGTGGCATAAAGGGCCTTAGTTGCCGAAGATGCCATAAAATTAACACCAACATTAAAATCAAGACTAAGAATGTCTTTCCACTACAAAGATTGATATTGAACACTTTCTGGCAATAAACTGGGCAACGCTTTTAAAATGTTGACTTGGCTGTTTCTACTCCTCCAGACAAAATACTGGTATTTCCCGTACTATGCAGTTCAAATGAAATAGACATCCGAAGTGTGACGGGGTTGCCATGGCAATTGGCTCTAAACTACATGTATCATGGCCGTCGGAAAAAAGTACCATTGTCAAGCACAGGGACACAATTCAGTGATTTTTAGTTTAGAGCCAATTGCCTAGGCAACCAACAAAAGATGACGTATTCACTTCGGCAGTCTATAGTCATCATCAACTGCAAAATTTAGGTGTAATGTGCAATTGTTTGCAGCAATAATTTTTCTTTTGCCAATTTTTTCCTGTGTGATTTTCCAAAATTTGCCTCTGCAGGCTCCCCCCGATTTCCAAATTACTGCTTTCAATTTTTTATAGGCAGATAATTAAGGGGAACCAATCCAACAAAATGAAACCAGTTCTTGCCCACTGCAGTCGGGTATCCAGGAATTTTGATTCTCGTGTACACGGAGGTATCCAAATACTCGGGTATCCGGATATTTGTCACAAGCCTATACTACATGAACCCTGAAAGTGCAATGCTAAACAACTCGTATCTGCAGAATAGTACATAGCACTATGTATGAGTACACTACAATCAAATGACAAAATATCCATAACGGAGCCAGGAAAATGCGTGAATTTCCCAAGGGGTTGTCCTGGGGAGTTGCATTGAGAACGCACCTCTTGTGTAATATTCATGGATAGATTAAGAGTACATGTACAGTATGTGTTTACCAGAGGCGTAACTACATATACGGTGATCCGAGGGGGCACCTGAGGTGCACACATTTTTCCAGGGGGCACTAACCCTCTAAAATTTTGTAAAATTTCTGAATTTCAAATGGGGGGCACCCGGAGGGGCACGGACCTCAGCTGGGGGCAAAAACTACTTACTATCAACAAACAGCCGTGTGATACACATGTACCGGGGTATGTGGTGTTTTGGGCATGTAGAATTTTCCAGAATGGAAAAGGGATCAGGGAAGGGAGGGTGGGGCCTGGAGGAGCAGCAGGCTGATAATTTAATCCTTCTCTTGGTGTTGCGTGGATGTGCGATTGAGCAAAGTAACAAAAGCAATTTTTTGTATAGTGCATTTAAAATGAAATATCCAAACATGGGATGAAAAAAATTATATTGTCTGCATTGGGATATAAATTTCACTTTCCATTCCCAAAAATGCCAGACAATAGAGGCACAGTTAGTGGTGCCACTACCCTTTAAAAAATGGCCATTCATCTTCAACCTTCAGAGCCGTGTTTCTTTTAAAAATATATATATACAGTCTGTGTGTTTTGAGTGTGGCACTTTGAAAAATAATTAAAATTAATAATTTTCTAGAAACATAAAAGTTATTCGCTTTCAAATGAGACATCAACGAAAAAAATCAACCAACGTTAGTTATCGAACAATTATGAATTATTGGTGGTCCACCAATAATTCAAGGCATAGACTTGCCCAAGTCCTCCCATGCTCGGTCTGCAACGTGCAGCGCACAGTACGCCCTCCGAGCCAGCGGCGGCCTGTCCAATCTGTTTTCTTCTGTCTCAAAAAGTCTTCCAAAACAGTCCAGAGGGCGCGCTGCACGCACCGCACCACAGACTAAACACAGGAAGTCAGACCTGGAAAATTCTAGGGAAGTCGCAAAAAAGGCCGTATAAAAACGGCATTTTTCACGGGGTTGCCGATTTCTAAAATACAAAGTATGATGTTTTGTCGTTAAAATAAAGTAAATGCTTTAAAAATTCGTTAGGAGGAAACAAATAAAATTTGCTGAGAACCACGAACTGTATATCTTTAACATTCTATAATCCGACAAAAATACACTTTCCGACGCAGTGAGAACCGCAAGGCAAACACAACATCCAACGCCATGGGTTGTCTCCACTATTTTGCGACCACAAAACACCCTCATTTATTCCATGATTTCCCTTCACACTGGGAAGGAAATAAAGCACAGTATCAGAGGCCTGAACACAAGCTTAACACCTTAACACCCTGGAGTCGTCACGCGACCTTACGCCCTCGTGCCAGGGCACCTGCTGAGCGTTTGGTCTAAGCCCTCGGTGAGGGGTTAGGGGAAAGTGCTTTCAACTGGCTGGGATTATGTCGCTGGAATAGTGTATGTTTTTAGTTTCAGATAAACTTGGAATTCTTTTCTAAAATTAGAACGTTGGATGATGTTGTTAAAGCCCTAGTATATCATTTGCAGTATTTTACTTCACGAGTTGACAAGAAAAACTAGTGTTGATAGCAATGGTAACAAACACCACAGAATTTGTTCACATGAAAAATTGTACCTTTGTGGGAGAAGTTGCTTTTTAAAAAAAATGTCTGCAGACAATTTTTTTTAAGATTCACTCAACACATAAACCATGCATGGATTTTTGTAGTTTTACTGTAAAGCGTGATCCAATTCCGTCCCTCACGCGTGAGGGACGGAAATCAAGAGACAAATGCCTTTCCTTAGTCAACAACAAATGAAAACTAAAGTGAACCTGTTTGTTTACCTTCTACTGATGTTAATACACACACTCAGTTTATCACATGTTGAAATTGACTTTACAGTTTTATGCAGAGGTTGTTTTTATGCGTGAGGGACAGATAATCAATAAAATTGACACAAAATGCCATTTTTTACATGCATTTTTAACTATTTCTTGAAAATGTGATGGCACAGTGTGCCCAGTCAAATTTATTCTGTTAATTTTTGTAATATGATTGTAAAATATGGACATTTCTTGACAGATCGAGGTATTATTTTGATTAATTTAAGAAATTTTGAAATCTTCATCTAGTGTTTACCAGTTTTGGATCATGCTCAGTATCATTGGGTATGTTCAGACGGAAGGCTACTTTTTAGTTAGCCCCAATCCAAGTGCTGTAGTCCAAAATACCCTCCTGTTCAAACGGAGATGATAACTCTGGAGCTAGAGTTATAGAGGAGCTAAGATGTGGTCAAATGGATAACATAATTAACATTGGCCAGATGCCACAGAGCGAGGTCAGTTGCGTTCAGTCTGTAAAGAATGGTGGAGCTAAAGGCGCGTTCCCATTGGACTTCTTTTTCCGCGCCCTCGCGGGAACTTTCCGCGACTCCCTGTAAACATTCCTTCCTGTAAATCTCCCGTGCGTTCGGCAGTGTTCTCCACTGCCGGTTTTGTCCGGGGGCGCCGCCCGGACAAAATCCTCAGAGGTACCATTAGCGCCCGGACAAAAATCTGCCGCCCGCACAAAAATCTTGGCCGCCCGGACAAAAAAATAATAAATTTCTCCCCTAAAACACTCTGAAAGTACAGCCGATTCATTCCAAAATGAGGCGTAAATTCACCAAACGTGATTCGGTAGCCACTGGTGTCATTATCGCTCATTTACCACGCATATCTATCGGATCGGCGACCCAATTCCGCATCGATAACGGCCATGACAGTAGCATGCATGTTGAACAGCGCCCTCAATAGGCGAAGTTGTTAACCGGCCTCTTGAGGGCGGTGCATGCCAAGCACTGTGCCGCTACGTACGGCCGGCCGGGTGGGTGTTTTTTTTTATTGCGTGCGTGCGTGCGTGCGTGCGTGCGTGCGTGCCCCACCCCACCCTCCCCCCACCCCCCCCCCCCCCCCCTTGCCATTATATTTGCAAAGAAAAGAGCATGAAAAAACACGTGCGTACGTACATACAGGGCCCGTACATAATAACCAGAATTTTTTCGCGCAATGTGTGGTGGGATTGCACGATGTAGGAAGTGACGTCATCCATTTGGCATTTTACACAGCGGCAGCGGTAGTTCTACAGGGCGGCGCTGTTCCCATTAGACTTTGCGAGGGCCCTGTAAAACTCCCACGGTTGAGCGGAAAGTTTCTGCGGCCTCTCTCGCCCTGTACGTTTTACATCGTGGTCGCAGTAACTTTACAGGGACGCTGATTCTCCGTGCGTCCCCATTGGACTAAATTTTGTTACTCTCCCGCACAACCACGGGAGTTTAACCAAAAATAGTCCAATGGGAACACCACTTAAGTCATAAAAGAAACCCAGCTGTGCTAAAAGTGGAGCAAGCCCCACAAATTTTCGGGGCTAAATTTCGGGGGGGGGGGGGGGGGGGGGTGTTTGTAGCTAGCCCCAGAGGTGCAGCTAAGTTGCATTCAGACAACAGGAGTTTGGGGTGGAGCTAGCTAGCTCCAGAGATAGGTTGTCTAAACGACCTATATGTGGCTGAACTTTCTACAAGACATTTTATCCTGGTCTCGGATCACAGGACCAGTACTAATTTCGACCCCTGAAATACCGATGCATTTAAAGGCCCACTGTATCATTTACAAATAACGTTTCACAAGTTATTGGAACAATGCAGGTTAGGAATTTTGTCACTGAAGGGGCACTGCCATTTTTGTGTTTAGAAAGGGAGGATTGCAAAAGGGCACCAAGCCCAAGGCCAAGACCAGGGGCAACGGAGGCAATGGCCTGAATGGCCTCCGTAAAATTCCCACACTGACAATGGCACAATATATCTAAAGAATGTTGGTAAACAAGCGTGCAACATTTCAGCAACATAAATGCAGATTTACCGGTACATGTGAAACGTTGGTGGTATTTTTTAAAATCACCTTCAGTTGTTAATTTCCAGCAAAAAGGTACCAATATTATTGACGGAAAATAAATAATGTGGCGTTTGTTAATATTGCTATCAACACTTTGAACAAGGTTTTTCTCGTCAACTCATAAAGTAAAATTCTGCGTCTTTTGCAAATGATACAACGGACCTTTCAGAGTTCAAGAGTTTACACTCGAAAAAACAAATGACATGAAACACCGCCTGAGCAACCAGCATTAATGTTAATCCATGTTCCCTAGGGCAGTCTTCTCAAAAGGCGTCCAAGTGCGTTTTTTTTTCTCTTCAGTTCTCAATAATTCATACGCACAGATCAAAAAGCCCCTGGCATTTGCTACATATTGCATGACAAAAACGACACGGGGGTGGGTGAGTTGTGAGCCCACACGGTATGTTATGTGCGCCGCGGGCTTATAAGCTAAATTATAAAAACACTGCACATGAGAGTATCTTCGGGGGAAAGTTGATGGAAGATACTTTGATGCGATGGGGGAAGTTGTTAGTTTTTATGTTTAAAAAGAATGATTGCTAAAAAAGTGTAGGCTCTTCAAAAAGCTAATCCTTTTACATGGGATTTTGATTTGTTTTTCTTTCTTTTACTCTTAAGACCTTTAAAAATTCAATTATTTAAAGGTAGAACACATGATTGGCATCTCAAAAATCTCAAAAAAATGTTCACAGATTTACACATAACTTACACAATATAAACATGATGACGGTAGTAAACTTCCCCTGAAATGGTTTTGTCTGAAGTGTTATAGTCTTTGAGAAATAAGTAAAACAATTTTCGTCTCATCAATGATCATGAGACAAAAATTATGTTTTCAAACGATGTCGGTCACTTTGCCCCAAAACAACTTCGCCGTGGACCACTTTGCCCTGAACCACTTCGCCCAAATGCCACTTCGCCCCAAAACCACTTCGTGCGCAGGCCGTAGTTCAGGGCGAAGTGGTTCAGGGCGAAGTGATTTTTGGGTGAAGTGACTGTAAAGCTTCGGGAGAGTAACGACACAGTTTTTGACTGTTTTCTCAAAAAGTTAGACGGAGCTGATTTATACTCAGGTTGGTTTTAATCATGCATATCTTCAATCACACAGGGAGATGAAACTATTTGTAACGGTTTACCAATCATGTAAACTACCTTTAAGCAAACAGTTTTTTTCACAATTTTTAAAGACCTATTAATGCTACCTTGTTTAAGTTTTAGTAAACTTCTTTTTAAAAACTGTTTATTCAAATTCAGAATATATTATAACATGTATCTTTGCATTTTTTTGGGGTGTTGCGATTTTCAAGTTTTAAAACTTCATGGATTTTTGTTTACCTAGACCACAATGCTAAGTTCTAACCATTTTTTAAAGTCTGTTTTCTCCTCAAAATTATGAGTACTGATTGAGATTATATCCTTACATTACAATTTTTAAGTTTCAAAACTTTATGGTATTTTTGTTTGCTATGACTGTCATTGAATTGTATCTTTGGCAAGTTTATCTCAGATTGATCCATAGCATAATACGATTCAGGGGTGCACTTGACAGGGGTGTGACCGTGTGAGCGGAGCATTACAAAAATCTGAAGGGGCGTGGCTATATGGGCGTGGCTTCCTTGGGGAGGGGAGAAGCGTAGAGTCTACGGATGCTTGAACATCGTGCAATGTCAAAAACATTTTAACAATCACAAGAACCAGTTTTGTTTTAAATATTTACAAGTGTGGATAATAAAAATAAAAATATAGGCAACATTGATCGTTGAAGACAGGCCAGGGAAAGCAGCCAGTAAAATCGGTTCATTGGCTGCTGAATGCCGCACCGCGCGCCCCATGCAGCACACCACGCGCCCCATGCAGCACACCACACGCGCGATGCACGCCCGCTGCCAGTTTGCGATGCAGGCAAAGATGGCGCTTGCTTAGGGATTTTTACAAGTCTTAGGGACTTTTACAAGTCTGCTTCGCCACTCACTGCAGTCGCAGTGAGTGTAGCTCCAGGGTTTTGCCATTTAGTAACAAATGTTTTAAACTATTAAGAATTTAATGAGCCAAATCATGTGCAAACTCAACACTTTTTTTGCCCTCGCCAAACTCAAAAACATTTAAGGGTTGAAAAAACTTAATCAGCAGTTCAAAAGAATTTTCTGGGAATTTTCTGAGTAGACTGGGAAGAGGAGGTTAAACGGGAAAAGGAGAATCCACAAAACGAACACAGACAATCATTTACCTTATCCTATGCTGCCTTTTAACGTCCGGACTCCGTCCGTCCACCCCGTTACAATCCGCCTGACTCGCAGACATCGTTCTTCGCTGCTGTCGGTGCGTCTTCGCTGCGCTTTCTCTTCTTGCTTGCTTGTGGACCGTGGGTGACGACCCTCCTTCGCAATCCTCCGCGGGTCCCCCTCGCCCCGCGTCGACCGTAGGCGAAGCTGTGTTCTCCTTGTTCTCGGTGTTGCAGTCTGGAGTGAATTGTTTTTGTTCGCCGGTGTCGCTGGAGCCGACAGAGAGTCGCAGACGTAGCTTGCGGCTACCGCTGGCTGGTAGCGTGATGGTTGAGGCTAGGGCTTCGGAGATGGTCTTTAGGAGACTTGATAAGTCCTGGTTTAGTAAAACAAAATCACAAATGTTCGAAACTGTTGCAGCTTCTCAATTGTTAACCCTTTAAGCCGGCCGTACACCCTGCGTTTCGTCCGTGATCCGATCACGATAGTGCATGTTCAGGCCCGTAACCAGGGGGGGATCTGGTGGATCGGACGATCCCCCCCGCGGAACAGGGAGTTCCGCTCTTCAAATAAAAATTCAATAATTTGAATAATTCAATTTTTCGTCGCACAATATAGCCAGTTGTTATTGTATTATGTTGTTGTATATATCACACAGTGATCATATCTGAAAAGGGGGTCATCTACTTATCCATGCATTCTTCGTTATGTATGCAATGTTATGTATAGCCGGCATTTTACTGTTTCAAAACTTGTGCCTTACGGCACTATTCGATCCCCCCCGCAAAACTCCCTGGTTACGGGCCTGATGTTGTGCAGTCGCATCACAAGGTGTATGGGTTTTGCAATGTGTTCCGATGGCGATGTGGTCACGATTTGTGTACGTGTCCGTCGCAACGCAATCGCAGAATTTCAAGCATGCCAGAAATTTGGCGTGTGCAATCGCTCCGGAGTCGGAACGCAAGGGGACATGTAAAGGGACATGTCCCCACCCCCCATTCCTCCAGGCTCCCACACCCATACACCTTGACCGCTTGTTTCCTGACTCCAACTCGCCTTGCAGTACAGTTGTAGTCAGAAGTATAAATACATGTACACCACTACCATCAACACCCAAAATGGTAAACAGGACTACCCGAACCATTGCAAGATGTACAAGCTATGTTTTTAAGTACTGCATGCACGTGAGGAATTCCACAAAATCAAGAATTTAGTAAAGACTGTTACAAAAATAGTGTAAGCACACTAGTTTTAACACTTGGTTGCATACAGTTGTATTTATTGATTGCTTTCGATGACGTAGAACATCCGGGAATGTGTGGTGGTCAACAGTCACGCACGTACACGCGCGCGCCAATAGACGCACATGAACACGCGTAAAAAATACTCACCAGCGTATTTTCATTCGAAGATGCCACACACGCGCGTTGCGATACGTTCAAAATATTGAGCATGCAGTCAGCTTGTAAACACGAAAATGCTTCTACTTGATCGCGATTTTTAGCCTGAAGAAATGCGTTTTTATCTTTATCGATACAACAGCCATGGCGCAACAACATAAAGCAAGGTTAAGCAACGGAGGTAAGTGGAACCAATTCGCTTTTCTTGCTTTGTTTGCCGGTTATCACTCGAGCCACGTGGGTCATGAAAAATGCCCACCAAAATGGTGGATGGAAGGCGTGACGTCACCGGAAAGCAATCAATACTTGACTTCAACTGATTTTTAAATGGCCAGAAGGGATACGGTTTGAAAAATAAACGTCCACGTGCCCCATATGAAATAATTTTGCTCTGTTGGTGATATTCTGGAGAATTAAAGGCAGAGGCTTGTCAGCAATGCGCGCGTGACAAATTCGTGCCACGAAATACGCAGCTCCATAGCAAAGGCATGGAGCTGCGTATTTTATGGCAAACATTTGGCACGCGCGCTCTGCTGACGAGCCTCTGCCTTTAAGCAACATTCTGAGAGTGTTTTCCCTTCCTTTAAACAGCAAACGTATAAGTTTTTTCCAACTCTTGTAAAGATTTCTTTGGTAGTACAACTTAAGCGTCAGTAGCCAAGTGGGCCTAGTATATTTTAGCTGGATTTTGAGCTCTGAAACGCCTAGCAATGAGTTTTTAATCTACCTCTCTTGTAACCTTCCGATGTCCGTCAAAGTCGTACAAGGTGAATGCCCACTCCTGTTGGTCCGATTCACCGTCCAACGAAACGTCACAATCAACAGCCTGTTAAAAAAGGTACAAATTTGTGGGGAAAAGAGATCAAATTTTAGACACAAAGTAAAAAGACAACTGTTTGACACATACCATTTCCCTTTACAGTTCATGTCCCTGAATTTTAATCAGCCATTTGAACCAACTTGAACCAAAAACCTAACACAAATCGAAGATAGAAGTTGTTCCAACTGTCTAATGCAATGATTAGCTCCAAGATGATTTACATTTTTTAAATACCTTAGACAGTTCACGTATCCTCATTGGCTGAGGGCACATCACATAGCCGGTCTTAAATGGACGATAAAGACCAATGATAATGACCGGCCGGCTGGCTCGCATTTGTGCCTGCACCCTAGTCAGCGCGTATGGAACACGCACACAGAAACTGCACGCTCCCGAAAGCAAAATGTGCACTGTGACAAAATCTATCCTGTTGTGTGCATGCGCATACACAACATGCCTGTATTACGCGTAATGTGCAAGGTTGAACAAACAACTTGACGCACAGCTAGCAGTTTGAATGAAGAGACAAAGTGAATGCAAAACATGACAAAACGACAGGCTAATTTTTGTGAGTTTTACCGATTTACACAAACGGGTATTCATGATGGGATTAAAAGGTTTGGCCAGTCTTAAACATACGTTTAAAACCGGCTAGGGGCCTGGATGCTAATAATTGGCCCGAGCCACCATTTTAATCCCTAATTATAGTATATTTTTATAAGAAGATAACTGAAGATAAATTTATATAAATGCGTGTGCGCACACATTTTTGTTTACCAGGGCCCCCTCGTGTGAATGAAACTAGGCCCCTGACTGCCATAATATTATGGCTATGTTTTCCATGCAGTTTAGGCAGGGAACCAGCTTAAATTAGTTCAAACTTCCAAGATTGCAAAAAGTCAGACTCGAGACCAAAGACTCAAGTTGACCCGAGTCCCAATTTTTATTGACTTGTCTAGACTGGAGTCTCAAACATTATATGACTTGGACTCGAGGCAATGAAATACTTCACTTGATTCAAACTCTGCCAAAAAGGACACTTGATTTTTTTTGGTAACAAAATTGCAAATCGTATTTTAGTATCAACAGAAACATAAGCTTGGTTTAAAATATGACGGGCCAGAACAATACCTTATATGGCTGCACAACCCTGCAAAAAAACCTTCTGAAAACAGAGCTATATTTGTACAAGCAATCAATTCCGCAATTGTCTTATTTTCAGAAATACGAACAACTTCTCACCAGCTCAAATTTTTTGTCCTGTATTTGTATATGAAACAGAAATATCAATTTTCAGCAGACAATCTCCGCATATTTTCTTTCTTGGTGCGCTTCCCAATTAAACCCGAACATTGGCGCCAACAAAACCGGCAAAACAAACTGGACGCCATCTGCAAGTACGACATGTAGACAATTATCTACGCACCCCCACTGTTGCCTTGCTACTGCCGTTGTTAGACGCAGACATCGTTGGAGTAAGTGGCGGATGGTTTTCCGTGTTTTCCATTTTGTCGACTGCCGAAGCGACAACCTTCAGGCTGCAAGACGACCCTGTGACCTCTGGAGGTAGAGCAACTGGGAGGGCAGAAACGACCGAAAGAAAAGAAACAGTTTCAGGGCTGTTCACGAAGCCTCCTGGAAAATTAGTCATGTCCATACTCCTAACAAACCCTGAAACCCTTTGGGATTGTCAATTGATTGCCAGAAAGGTTTTAGATTAAGCCTGAGTCAATTTGAACAATTTACTCCTCGAAATTCTAACCAAATGTTCGATCGAATATTCGTTTAGATTTATTTAGTCATGATATATGTGACCGGCTCCAGCAAAACCCAACACTTGTGATGAAAATTGTGCATACAAAAAGGTATCTTTTAAAACATGTTTGAGGAAATTCTGATAATTTTTGGCGAAGTTATGACCAATTAAAGTATGACAGATCAGAAAAAGTGAAACGGAGCTATTGGTTTTTAAAGTTTGACAAACTAGTTGATTATTAAATTTTTTGTCAATAATATGAGGAATTTTGAGACAGTTCAATTTCAAACAACAAAACAAATCTTGAATGTATCCCGATGTTGATTCTGCCAAATTTTCAAGTTGGTCCCAGAGGCCATTTTTTAAGGTTGTGGGCCCATATCACGTAATGGGAAATGCCGAGAAGCATCGGGTTTTGCCAGAGTCGGTCACATATTAGGTGTAAATTTTCAAATTTTGTCTTGCAAACACCACAGTGGAAATTTTACATACATGTACATGTATGAAGGTCGACATTTAAATATTCAGAATAAACATGCATGACTTGCTTAAAACCTGTGTGCTGGAAATTCCTAGGCCACTCTCGGATTGTTGTAGGCTTGGGCAGGGGGTGGGTGGGGGGGAGGGGGCGAGAGAAGGGGGGGCGTCAAAAAAGTGATCTAATCAAGCTTCTTTAAAGGCACAGGCTTGTCAGCAATGCGCACGTGCCAAATACGTGCCACAAATAATGCAGCTCCATAGCAAAGGCATAGAATTTAGGGCGCGTGCTTGCTGACGAGCCTCTGCCTTTAAGTGGGATCAGAATTTATTCTAAAAAAGTTGTTTTGTAATATAACAAGCCGAAATCAGCACCACCTATCCACTCCCAAGTTTTCAATTTCTGTGCCCAAATTAACCTTTCGAGATTTTTGTCCCTTGACGTTTTCCAGGTGAGACAAGCCCAAATGCTAAAAAAAAATGTAAACTCTTGCAAAACACTCCCCAAATTTCAGAACTGTTGCCAACTTTTCCATCCAACTTTTCCTGACCCTAAACACAAAACCATTCCCAATAGAATTCGGTACACTTAACCAATTTGCAACGGGTTTCGGAAACAGCAAGATCACTTTACCAGGTATGGAAGTTAAGGGGTTATAGGTGGATTTGGGTGTCTTGGAAAAGGTAGACGGTGTTTACGGTGATAGGAGATTGACTTTATTCTGTCCAGGTAATTTTAAGCCAGGTATTTACCTTCGAATTGACAGCTATCCTTAGCGAAACCTACGGGGATGTGGGCTCCGTTACAATGGCAAGTGTGGGAATCTTCTGTTGGCCGCTGTGAAAAAGACAGAGAAAAGAGTACATTTAAATGACCGATTTATCACTTGCAAGGTACATTTTTTTAAATGAATTCCAGAAACAACAGCAGTACATAACTAAAGAATGACTTTGACAAACTAGCCTGCAGAAATTTCAGTTGCACAGCGATGCTTGAGAAAACCTTCAAAATCCATGCATGATACACGTACTTTGTGTGCGTGTGTATTTGCCTCCAATCGTGGACCTTCATAGCAATCAACACATTCAAACCGTGGACCGTCCACGGTTGTAAAACTGTGGTTCTCAAACCTATATAGGTTTGAGAACCAATTATAATTATTGGTTCTCAAACCTATATAGGTTTGAGAACCAACTATAATTATTAGTTCTCAAACCTACATGTATATACCGGTACATATAGGTTTGAGAACCATTTACGTTTAAATTTCATCTCTCTAGCTTTAGGTAAAATTAAGTTGGGTGCCATTAAACAAATTCTTCCCTACAGTACTTAGGTAAAATTTAGTTAGGTGTCATTAAAGAAATTCTTCCCTACAGTATAAGGTAAAATCGAGTTAGGTGTCATTAAACAAATTCTTCCGTACAGTGAGGTCCACGATTGCCGGCGAATACAAGTACCGGTATGTGTGTGTGTGTGTGTTTGGGGCCGCCCAAAGTTGTCAACATTTTCACAGTTCTACAGAGAGTATTTTTCAAGAACCTCTCCCTCCCAGAAATACAACAACATTTTTCTGTCAGTACAAGTGCCCCCTCCGCCCTTCCTACTCTTAGGAATGATACAATATGGCGGTTTGATTATTCTTATCCCTGCGGGTCAAAAAATATCACAATCACAATAACTTTTAGGTGGGTACACATCTACACTCTTCAAAATAAAATAAGGGTCAAAAGTATTTTTGTGAAAAATGTTGACCAAGTCAGGACATGGAAACAATTTTAGTAAGGGTAATGGGCTAAAGGTTGCTCTGCAACATTTTAAGCACTTTTCACATGGTTTGCATGTCTATTGGCTTAGAAACTGACAGATCATGTGACAAGACACAAAAATGCTGATAACAGGTTCATGATGTCGCAATCAAGTTTGGCACATCTGCTTTATTTTTCTTCAAGACTTAATGAGATTCCCCACACATAATCAATAGGATTCTGCACTTGATAGAGTAAAGTCTCAAAACATACAGAAATAATGTTGATTTGCCAAAGTTTATGACAGGGAGAGAATATCAACTGGTGGAAAAGCCATCAAAATAGGGAGGGGGCTCAAAAGGTCCCCTCATCCCTACAGCTTCCATGCTGGTTTACTCTATCAAGTGCAGAATCCTATTGATTATGTGTGGGGAATCTCATTAAGTCTTAAAAAAAAATAAAGCAGATGTGCCAAACTTGATTGCGACATCTTGAACCTGTTATCAGCATATTTGTGTCTTGTCACATGATCTGTCAGTTTCTAGGCCAATAGACATGCAAACCATGTGAAAAGTGCTTAAAACGTTGCAGAGCAATCTTTAGCCCATTAAGCGGGCCTCCCACTGTTTGATTTTTGCCACGAATTTCCTACGAATTGGTACGATTGTGTGTAGAGTCTATAGGCAGTCTCCGATAATCGTACCAATTCGTAGGAAATTCGTGGCCAAAATCGCACAGTGAGAGGCCCGCTTAACCCTTACTAAAATTATGTACCGTAGTGTAGATGTGTACCCACACAGATCAAGTAAACTTCCTGAAACAAAACAGAAACTGGTGTGGAAAGATGCACAAAACGTTTAATAGTGTAGTGCAAATTCATCACAAAATGCTGTATATCCATTATGGCTTTGTAGAAAACTGTCATTTTATACTATGACTAGGAATATAAAACAGTTGGCTAATAATCTACCGGTATTTCACGAAAGTATAGGACCACCAATTATCTCGATTTGTTTGGACATTTCTATAAATTAGGGGTCCAATGTTGGTGTCCCCCGTTACATTTTACATCTTGTTTTTGTAAATTCAGGACACATTCTTTAAATACTTTCCATCTCAAAGAGTGAGTACATAATAAGTACAATTCATACAAAATGGTTTAAAAGCCATTTTAATGATTTTTGTACGAAAAACAGGGGACACCAAATGTCACACTTTTGGACCCCTAATTTATAGAAAGACCCATATAGCATTTACAGCATTTTGCAATAAAACTCTCCGTTTGTTTATCAACTGCATATTGTGAATATTCATATCCTGAAAAAATATTCTTCAGAGTTTTCATTTTTGATCAAATATTCGACTACCCCAAAATTTAGCGCAGCCCTACAAAACAATTCTTAGCGAGCAAAGGTTTAAGACAACGACTTTTCAAAAGATTCTTTGCGATTTGCCGCTCGGCGCTAATGATGACTTTTCAATAACCTTCCATTGCTACCAAGGACATTTAGGCCTTGTAATGACCCATAAATTACATATCTCATAAAAACAAACCTGGCAGGGCGTTCAAGGGAAAAATGTGAAAAAATATGAGCCAAGATACTTTATTTGGACAGAAGACAGAAATAAAATTTGTCAGACTCTGAAAAAAATGTGGCTGAAACAACACAGACACAGCTATGTGACATAAACATAGGGCCTACATACTGTACATGACAAAATTTGACCTGCCCACAGTAAAATGAGCAAATGTCCACGAAATGGTAAAATTGCATAATCAGCATTTGATGTATACGTGAATAATTAAGCCAAAATTATTCTGCTTTTTTAACAGCTTAAACCTCAAAGCTTAATCTACAATGAGGGAGTATATTTTTCTCATTAACAATTCTGAAATTCAAAATCAATCTGTATATTTTCAAGAATATTTAAAGGAGCGTGACCAGAGTTTCTGGAAAATAGTTTTCGATGTAACTTACCAATATTATCAAGTAACTCCCATACACACCTCCCATGTCCCAAAAACCCGAAAACATTCGCAATTTCCAGTAAACATTGAACAAAACTATCGAGTCGGCTTTCAGCGGATAAACGTTCATACTGGAAAATTAGTTTACAAATAATCGGTGGATTTTGACGATATCCTCGGAAATATGCGGCCTAGAAGCGCGGGAGTTTCAGTTTCGTAATCAGAAAAATATAACGGATGTTATGATATAAAAATCTCATGACCCATAAGGTAAGTCCCGGGGAGTTATGGGTAAAAAAAAGTGATCTGGTCACACTCCTTTAAAGGGGGAATCAGAGTTTATTTCTCCACTTTTCACAATAATTAAAAGGTATTGTATTGATCCTCGGTTACTAGAGAGACAAATTCCGAATAAAAAATAAGAAAATTCCACCCCTGTTGAAAATTAAGGACAATTGTTCATCGTACGTTTACCTTCCATTGGGCTTCCATTTTATGCGAACAACGGACGTATTATGTGAATCTTTGCGCGGTGAACAGCGCTATCTGTAGTTCAGCTCCGACATATTGGCTGTTTTCAAAACCACCGCCTTCGTCTGTGGCTCTGGCCTGGTGTATCCCAGCAATATTAATGTATTAAGAAACATCTTTTGTGCCAATGCTAATTTGAGCATTCACCGCTCTTGAGCATATCTAATAACACCAAGAAAATCCACAAAGGTAAACTACACACAAAGGAAGGCTTCAAATTCAAAATACCAAGCCTGACCGTAAAACACCGAGCGTTTCGAAAACGGCCTATGTGTAACAGATTTTGCGCCGTACGTCCACATGTCAAGACGTATCACATGCATACAGGTAGCTACGCCCTGGTTAATGCTATTTGCATATAAATTGCCGGTACTTTTCATTGGGAAAATACTCCAAAATCATAAAATGGATGGATCTAAAAAGGTGGGAGGATTGTATTCTTTTTCATAGACTGTTGACTGGTTTAAATAAATCGTGATTTCTGGCGAGGCCCAGTCTTCGGATAGTACAAACCCTGATTCCCCCTTAAAAAAAAACAAAAAAACAGCTAAACTAATTTATCCATTTACATAAAGCACTGCAGTGAGTACACCAATCCTGTTTCCTTTTCATGGATAGTATTTTGGGAAGGTATTTTACATGATTGTTAGGTTAGGACGAAATTCATTTTCTGAAAAAAATCTGAACAGGCACCCTTGGGTTAAGCCAGCAACGAAAGTCAGGTGGCTTCCACATGTCAGGTCAAACAGGGCCATTCCACAGCAATTTCCAAACAATAATGTTTTTCTGGTTTTGTTTGTAAGTTTGGTCAGTTTAAACCTCCGAAACGAAAACAAACCCACAGGATTCCCCAGGAGGAACTGGACTGGAGCATTTCCTGTGCGATGACAGGATGGCAGATGTAGAATGGCATCCCTTCATTGAAATATACACAGAGGACAGTTTCTATGAAATGAGGGTCAAGATTTTGAAAATGGCCAAGTGAGAACAAAAAGCAGGCCGGTTCCACAAATGTTGGAACAGGCTGGGCACATGATACTGTAAAAGCTGAAATATTCGCGGTGGTTTTATTTTCGCGCATTTCGCGCACCAGACAGAGCCCGGGAAAATAACACCCCGCGAAAATATGTAATTTTAATGAGGCAATTATTCTGTGAATATACCGGTAATTTCCATCCGCGAAAATAACAACAAAATGTCATTGATGTTGAAATGCGCGAAAATATCTGTACGCGAAAATATTGGCTTTTACAGTATATGGATGCACCCAAGTAAATAGGCAGAGATCGGTGCGCCGAGCTCATGAATATTTTGTATGCACTCAAATTCTTCTTTATTAGAGAGAGTTGCGAGCTGAACGAGTGTGGTCTGGTGTAGAATATGGCCATCGCCGTGATGTGGGGTATTTTTTCTTCAAACTATAAAAAATTTGGACAATGTAGCTCCTAAAAGTGGCCCTCTTTTGCCCAGTAGCGTATGTGCCTTTGTTCTAAAATGGACGCTGGTCTGTTTAGTAATTGTCACTGTTGCAGGGGTAGTTTTGTTTCAAGTGGAAATTAGGGAATAAAAGTGACGGATTACCCCCCATAAAATTGAACAGAATTAAAAAAGATGAGACTTCAATGAGTATTTTGGTTGTTGTCCTGAGAAGCTGAGAGAGTTGTGAGTATTTTAAAATGATTTTCGAAAATTGGGCATTTAGTATTGTTTCCTGTGAGAGCCCTATTTACTTGTGTGCAACTATGTAATCTGTTATGGTAAAATGTGTCTAAAAAACAGGTCACATAAAAGGTGTTGCCTCAAAACAAATTCAAAACCCAGAAGCCAATAATAAACACAGTTTCCTGCACTTCGAAAAAAAACCAACAAATTATTAGGTTTTAAAAAGTGCTAAAGGATAGTCATTTTGAAGACATGTTTTAAGGGCACAGCAAAAAAAAGGAAAAAAAGATCCCAAATTGAAAAGCCCACATGAGAAACTAGTCATTTCATTACTCGGCCTTGAAAAGGTCTCATCAAGGTTATTAAGCAGAAGGGGGAACCAGGCTAATTCTGATCAGAGGCAAATGACCTTGTCCTGCCCTGACTAAATGACCAGAGGTTGTCGACCTCCGCCTCCACTGCACTCTGTGTCCCATGGTAGCATGCATATGAACACAGCTAACAAGCCCAACATGTCAAATTCAATGCATCAATATAGGTACAGCAGAACACTGGCAAATTTTCTGCCCATCTGCGATGGATTTTTTTGTCCAAGTAAAAAAAAAAATGTTGTTGACTGAGGCATTACGCCCACATTTCTGAGTACATTACGCCCACAGATTTCTATTACCGTTTCTACATCCATATTGGACTTATTTTGGTGAAACGTACGAAAATCTTTGCTAATTTTAGCAATTTTAGTTTATTGTGGACGTTGGGAAAACATCAAAAATTGTTAAAGATAGTCTACTTGTTTGGTAATTACCCTCCAAAAAAATTATGAATTATTATCTTTACGCTTACTTGTTATCAAGATGGTAATGGTAGTAACAATCCTGTGAAATTATTTCGTCTGAATTAATTGCCCCCATTCATGAGAACAATTACAAAATGTTTTGAATCTCTAAAGATTGCCTGCATGTAGGTGATCTTTGGAGCCATTTATTCATACACAAAACCTGTGCTTGGATTTTTCAGGTTTTCTGAAGTGTTACTTTAAATACCTAAGTGGCTGAAATTTCTACAAGGTAGTTTTCTTAACCTATGCTTTCAATCAACAGTAAAAAACATGCAGTTTTTAACAATTTATCAAAGTGATATACATGTACTGTACTAACTTTAAAGGGCCATGACATGCTAAACAACTTTTTGCCTAATCTTTCCTTCATATGATGGATTTCTTGTTCAGCAAGACATACTATATTGTTCGTTTGGATGTAAAATCAATAAAAAGGTAGTCTTTTTCAACTTTGAAGATTTCATTGCAATAAACCACAGACAGAGGGCGCTGTTTAGAGTGCGTCACGTAAGGAAGACAGAAGGGAAAAGTTAAGAAAAAACATAAGTTGGACTTGTGGCAAATTGCTACAGTTTTCTCCCCCAGTTTCATCATGGCTTACAACAGGAAACATGTAGAACAAACTCAAACAGTCATGGATTACAAACATTCCAGGACGTTTGAGAAAAAATTTGGAATCTTTTGTGCACAGTTGAATGTGATTTTCCTGTGTTTTCCTCTTGTGACATCATGACCTTGGTCATGAATATGCATATTCATTAGCATAAAAACTAAAAACCTTTGTTTTAACCCCCAAAACAAACTCCAAATAGGATTTTTATGAATGTAACTGAGTATATTGGTTTTATAGCATAGATTTCATTGATAAAAATCCCAAATAAGGTACCCTTTAAGTGTTGACCTTCGACTAAGTTTTACAGGGTGGGCTGGGTCACAGAAGAATTACACTGTCCAGTAAGGACGGGCATTGCAATGTAAAAGCATAATAGATGAAGCACATGCTGTGGTCATGTAACTTCTGTGTGCATTGACCTGAATGATGGTCCACACAGAATGGCACATTTTATTCAGGTTTTACGTTGTAAAGAACATTCTATGTTTGCAAAGAACATTCTAAATTTAAGGCTAGACGCGGTGTGGAAAAATTATCACGATGGAATGTTATAACAGTGCAGGGGTAAAACCTTTTACAAAAATTAGTCAAATATCGTATGTATCACAACTCTATGGTTACACATTAGGCAATCTCGAAGTGTCCTTGCCTTTTTATTTTTCCGAGTAACAAGAATCTAATGATTAGGATTAAAGTCATTAGTGCCCCAAGAAGTGAAAACCCAGGGTGGGCTGGGAAAAAAATTGAAAGGCAAGGGTTTTTTCTTTCTTTCTTTCTTTGAGAATGGTTTAAAAGCATGTGGGAGTTATGTATGTACACAAAGGCATTACTGAGGGATTACTGCACCACAATCCGGAAGCAAGCACTGCGGACAAAACATGGGTTCCATTACGGGGAGTTTTAAAATGATTCTGAAATGTCAGTAGGCCTATCCCATGTGTTTAATATGTGAATAAGGTTCAATGACATTTTGAGATGTTTTTCGTCAATTTTGTGAATTTTTATTTCTACTTAATAAAATGTCAAATTTTGTAATATCTGAACGTTACACAAAATTTCCGCCCAGACAAAAAGCTCGACCGCCCGGACAAAAACAATCCTTTTTCTCTCAAAAACACTTCTAAAGTACAGCCAAGTCATTCCAAAATTAGGTGTAAAGTCACAATATCTGCATCCATGCATGTTCTCAAGAAACAAAGAAACTGCCCCACGAAATGGCGGCTATTCGATACGGTCTATAGACGTTATTCATGGAGCTGCCATTTCCAATCATGTCCACAATCAGACTACCTATTTTTTTTTATTAAATAAAATTAAAAAATTTATCAAAATTATAAATTAAATTTGAAATTGTCAATCAGAGAAGACCAGTGTTAATGTAATTAAAGGCCTAAATATATCATTTGTAAGACAAAGTTTTTTCCAGATTCCGGGAATAACGGCATGCATGTAAATGTACCATTGCTATGAACACTTTCTTTTAGTAATTTTTTCTTGTCAACTTATGAAGTAAAATTTGGGTTAATGTTTGTGTTATTGAAAGAAATATAAAAATAAATATATTTTTTACTTGGTTTTAAATTCAATATGGCCGACTCGTGAATAATACATGTGTATAGTACACATAACTCCTACATTATACATGCAAGTTACAAATTACCCAAGAGTAACAAGATGCGTATAATCCATGGGCGTGCATCATTTCAGTGGGGACAGCCCAGTAGGGCGGCATGGCACCCCCCGTGAACCCTCGGGTCAAATGTTTGGACTGGTTCTCAAGAACCGGTACATTGGGGAACTACAGGGAGTCCATGCTGCGAGGCAACGGGACAGCGTGATACTAGCAAAACGTTGACTCATCTCGGCATGGAGTTGTTACAAGCAGAGCCAATTTGGAGGAAACACAGATGACTACATGTATACATGTATATATGTACATGTAATAGGTACATGTACAATACCATATGGCAAATGTTGTGTTTTTTAGCGCTAACCTTCTAATGTACTACATGTCCTACTTTTGATATTAAATAACTTTTTAATTTTCCAACGGATTTAAGGATAGTATACATGATTGGTAAACTGTTACAAATAGTTTTATCCCCCTGTGTGATTGAAGATATGCATGATTAAAACCAACCTAAGCAAAAACCAGCTCCGTACTTCGTCCAACTTTTGAGAAAACGGTCAAAAAAGGGTTTGCAGTCATTTAGCCCTAAAACCACTTCGCCCTGAATCATTTCGCCCTGAACCACGGCCTGTGCACGAAGTGGTTTTGGGGCGAAGTGGCATTTGAGCGATGTAGTGTTTGGACGAAGTAATTTGGGGCGAAATGGCACTCGGGCGAAGTGGTTTGGGGCGAAATGGCGCTTATGCGAAATGATTTTGGGGCGAATTGAATTTTCGTCTCATGAGACGAAAACTAATTGTTTTACTCATTTCTCAAAGACTATAGCACTTCAGACAAAACCATTTCAGGGGAAGTTTTTTACGGTCATCATGTTTATATTGTGTAAGTTAGGCGTAAATCTGTGAACATTTCTGATTTTCGAGATTACCAATCATGTATACTGCCTTTAAACCATCATGTAAACAAGGCCCGACAAATTTTATTGAGTCAGTTTTGGAGAAGAGGGTTAGATTTAATAGCCACACGAAAAAAATCCCCAAATTTAAGAATTTGCCACTTTCGTCTTTGCATCCTCTATTGTCAAGGCAATTGTCTATGTCCGAGGTCCCTTTGCACCTCTTGTTGAGTTGCACCAAACGATCAAGATGGTTTGCAATAACATTAGGGATGATCCTGCATTTCTTCAGAAGCTTTTGGCTTCAGCATGCACATTCCACCAGTCTCCAGCGGTGTATCGACATTGGAGGAGGCCAAGTCGAAGTGGCGAATTCTGAAATTGATCTTTATTTTCATATGGCTAAAATATCTCACCCTCTTGGTCCAAACTGATGAAACTCACTCAATAAAAATGTCAAGCCTTGTTTGCATGATGTGAAATTTTGGTTAAAATCCATTGGAAAATGACAATGTTATTTAAAATCAAACGTACAGTTGTAGGACATGTTTTTTTTTTTACACTTAGTACATGTACATGTAGCACATGCAGGGATTGAACTTTAAGTCGGAATACATGATTTCAAAACTGCTACAGTACGTTAGTACAAATGGCATTATCCCCATGTATGATTGAGTATGATAAAAACTAACCAGAAAGAACGAAGAAGTTGATCATGGCTTCAGAGCAGACCTAAATTGTGCACAAAACATACGTACATGTATGACGCTAGCTGAAAAGTGTTTTCTAAGAAAATATTATATTTTTCACACTTCTACGTAAATTTGGGTTTTTCTATCAAATCTGCACTTACTAATGCTTAAAAAGTAATTTTAAGGAAAAATATTTATATCAACTTCTCAATTGTTACCAACCAACCTGTGTATAAGTCAGCTCAGTACTCTATCTGAGTTCCAAATTGTGTGAAGCTGCCTTCCTATTTTAGGCTGGTTCCCTGGCTATAGGCCTACTGCACAAAAAAATTAGCCATACCCCGTAATGTCATGAAAGGGGCCTACGGGTAGTTACATTTAAAGGCCTGTAGATGATCTGTTTTTGAGCGATTCTGAGAACAAAACCATAATAAATCAAAAGGAGGACATAAAAAAACGATATTTCAGCTCCGTCAAATGTACCACGTTTTCCCAAAACATGAAAAATTCTATGTGCATTTTTCCGCTCTTGACGAGGAATTTCAAAATTTCTTATTCTAAATCCGTCTCTTTGTTCTCAGTCGGTCGCGTACGTATATTCACTCTGGCTCACTTCAATACTGGTTGTGTGCGCGACCAGTCCAGTGCACATACCGGTACACAGCCTAACTGCCTACGGAAAGTGTGCAAAGCTGAATAGTGCAGCCTGTACACAGCGCCAATTTGGGACCACCCAGATGCGAACCAATTAAGTAAATCGTTTGCAAACGATCTAAATAATTTCATCTTCATGGTTTATTTTCTGGTAAAATTATATAATCTCGGGCGGAAACATTTTATTGGATAGTTGACACCAATTAAATCATTACTTTGAGGAAGGTTTTCCTAGTCAACTCGTTCATTAACTTTTTGGGTCATTGCAAATGATACAGTGGGGCCTTTAATTGAGGGTGACATTGTAAAAAAATACTTCGTCCACAATTCTTGTAAACAAATCTCATCTCGGGCCGAATCACTTCATTGGACAGTAGTTGGAACCACTTCTATCTTCCATTTGAGTAAGGTTTTCCGGTGAAATGGTTGATAAAAATTTTGGGACTTGGCATGTTCTGTAAACATGTTTTAATCGGCAAAAATCATCAGGTCTGCAGTAAAAAGGACCCTTATTAGCTTGCAAACCAGTCCATCCAATTCACAACTGAATATAATGTAATTTATTTCCACTTCATGACCTCTTCATGAACTTTTACACAACACTGGCACGAAATTCACACCAGCTCAAAAATCGTCGATAGAAGAAAAAGAATAAAATCATCGAATAGGCCTTCTGATCCGAAGATCCCTTCAGACTGCTGAAAAGGCACGCACGCATAATGTGATTACCGTCCCCGGCTCTGTGTTGCATTAAACACCCAAAACCTGATCTGAAGAGGGATTAACTACAGCTCTGTAACAATCGATCTTCAAAAGGCTCAAGGCGAGAGAGAAGAAAAGCTTTGAAAAAACACCTGTGGCGTATACAAAATTGTTGGGGGGAGAGGGGAAGGTGTACATGTAGGAGGTGTACATGTAGGCCTACAAGTAGCTATAAGCTTTTTTGGGAGGTGATGTCAAGTGACTATTCACCCAGTAATAGTGACTATTGACTGCAAATAAAGAAAGAAAATCCCAAACTTAAAGGCTCATTATATCATTTGCAGATAAAACCTTTTAACGAATTCCAGGAACAACAGCATTATATATAAAAGAATAATGTTGATAAACTGCCTTGTAGAAATTTCAGCCACATAGATGCAGTAATACTTCAGAAAACCCGAAAAATTCATGCATGGTTTTTGTATTGAATGAATGGTAAAACAAAATAAATAAATAAATAAAAATAAAAAATCTTTTTTTTTTCAAACAATGTTTTTAAAAAAGCACCTCTAGTTGGCAATTTCTCCTACATAGGTGTCGTTTTACAATGGGAAAATTGTGGCGTTAAGGCCTTTTCACACGACATCCAAAAAACTCACAAGGTTTGAGACAAAATTAACAAGCGGGGATTGTTTACTTAATAATTACACGGTAGGGTGATTTGGCGTACTTTCACATGATACAGCGAAAACGTCACTGGTGTTCCTTGAGACAATAATGCTTTTTTCCCGCTGGTCACTGTCGGAACATTGATTGGTACCAGTAGCCAAAAATATACCCACGAAAAGTGTACTACGACAGCTGAGAAGATGAATTCTTAAAAAAAATACGTCATGGGGATAATGGAGTCATCCACCATCCACTCAAAAAGGGATTGCATGGTCAAAATCCAGGATCGGAACGGTGATCAGAGCCATTATGACCGGTGGACATACTTGCCGAAAACATTCGCTTCAAATTTCGCAGGGACCGGGGCGCGTGCAAGTTGCGCTGTCACAATGGTCGTGCACTGTGTATGTATCCACGCATGCGCATTGCGTTGACTGTCGCAAAGGATGTTGTACAAATCGTTTCACATGACACCTTGATTTTTTGTCGCAGGTTTGGACACCCCCAAAATATCTCAAGCATTGAGAAAATTTCTCAAGGAATGCTTGTCACTCTCAAGCATTGGTGTCATTTCACACGATGGCACTTTTGTAAGATTTTCTCAAGCATGAGAAAATATCTCAAGCCTTGCGAGTTTTTTGGCCTCGTGTGAAAAGGGCTTTGGTCACCATTGCTATCAACACTTTTAGTCAGTTTTTTCTTGTCAACTTGTGAAGTAAAATTTTGCTTCACTGCAAATGATGTAATTGGGGCTTAAAGTAAAGTACAAACAAGATCGGAATAAACTGACCTCTTGTGATCGTTGAAGCGAGATCAGCACTTGGTAACAAACAAACACAAATTTTTATCGGCAAACAATGTATGCCCAATACAGAAGGGATTCAATTTTGTAGAAAAGATTTCCGTGACTGATTTGTGTGTGTGGTAATTATTCCGGGCATTTGCACATTTCGGCAAGCAAAAGTCATAAGGCTCATTTACACTTGATTCGCTTTTGCTGAATTGAAATCTGCAATTTCCAAAAAGGCGATTTGAAGCCAGGTACTAAGTATAGATGCAAAAGGTGGAATAAAAACAAGCGAATCGGACCCGAGTCCGATTCACCTTTTTCAAGTCACCCATCCCTTTTAGTACCGTACATCATCTACTGGTCTAATGAATGTTCTTGGGCCAGTTTAATGACGCTGCTTAAAGACACAGGTTCGTCAATGCGCGACAGACAAATTTGTGCCACGAATTTCACCGCGCTCCATACCTTGCCCTAGTATAGCAAGGCAGCCGCTCTTACGGTCCCAGAGGGTGTAGGGCCATGGTGCAGGCTAATAGCCTCGCGTGCGCGCGTGATTCGATTAGCCTAGCAACGCATAAACACAGTAGCGAGCTCACATAAATAATGAGCCTCCACCCTCTGGGATTGTAAGAGCAGCTGCCCTACTCGGGCAAAGTATGGGCATGTATGGAGCGCGGTGAAATTCGTGGCACGTGGTGTATTGACGAGCCTACGTCTTTAAGCACTAGCTGAAAACGCGTGCTTGCTCTTTAGCAGAAAAATTGTGCTACCGGTAGCATTAAGGCTTTTTCACACTATTTGTTACTTCTTCAGAACAACTGAAACTTATTTCTTTTACTTTGAGACCAGACAAAGGTATTTTCTGCAAAATATGGTCTGTGTTGCCAAAATGCCCCCTTAACCGTGGAAAGACCCATATGGATTTTCATGTTTTTGGAAAACGTGGTACATTTGACAAAGCTGACATTTCTTCGGATGAGTTTGTTGATGTCTTTCTTTTGATTGATAATGGTTTTATTTCCCGAATCGCTCAAAAACAGATCATCCATAGGGCCACTGAACATGCACTGTACAGTGCTAGAATGTGATATTAACCGGTGCAAGGGGAAAAAATCTTCCCACATTTATATTCCACTACAAAAAATTTTAAAAATTAAATAATGAAATGTTTCCCACCTATCCACTATTACATGTACATTTGATGTACATGTAACAAGAAGCACAGCTATTTTTTTTCTTGGCCTTATAATGAACAAAGAGAGATACATTATAATCTAATTTAGTGCATGCACGGTTGAAAGCAGTTCCTGAACAATGATGTTCACTATGCAGCAAAAGGTTCATTATTGTTGTTTGTTGGATAGCGAGTTTCCCCTGTACTTTCAGATCAAGATCACAAACATGAGGAGTGAGCTAAGAAATTGTCTATTTTTACATCTAAATTTAATGAATATGGCCTTCGATGAACAACAAAATTACAATTTTTCCCCCTTTTTTTTCCCATGTCACACCAAGCACAATACTGCACTCAAAGTCAACCCGTATCCATACACAGTGTAGCGCCTGACTTACTCGATTTAAAAGCAATTTCATGGTCGAACACTAATGACATTTCTCAAAATGTATGCTTTTTTTTGGTTTTTTTTGCTGTGCAAGGCCGTCGAAAATGAGGGTTGGATAGTTGACGGAGGAAAAAAAATAACATTTACCGTTCGTACACGACGGCCCCTGTGAACAGTTGCCGCTTGGATCTTTACCGTTTGTGCCCGCTCTCGTTAATGACTGGAAAATGCAATCGCACCGATCACGTTTGGCCTTTGATGTTGCCGACGATACAGCTGTGTGGTCACGGTGATTGGGGGTGGGGGGGATAATCAATGATCGCGCGGTGTTTTTCAGGGCCACGAAAGATCAGAGACTCACAAAAGAACAGCTTGGCAACAATGGCGAGGGATTTTTTTTTAACATCTCACACAAGACTATGTTTTTACATCAATATGTGCATGCTCCTGCACTTCCGAGCAACAGAAAATGTTTAGAATATCTCTTCTACATGTACATGTTGTAAGTAACGGTCCCATCGTATCATTTGCAGTGACCCTAAATTTTACTTCATGAGCCGACAAGAAAAACCTTACTCAAAGTGTTGACAGCAATGGTAGCAAACACCACAATTTTTTTTCTGTCCAAAATGGTATTTTTTGTAAGGAATTAACAACTGAAAGTAGTTTTTAAAAAATAGAATTAGCGTGTTCTTAGAAATGTAATGCTATTTCCTTGTTCTTTAACGGTGTGTTCCCCCTCCTGATGAGATGAAAAGTGCTCTGTGCTCAGAAAAAACAATTCAGGTTTTGGGGCGAAATGGTTTTGGGGCGAATTGAATTTTCGTCTCATGAAACTAAAACTAATTGTTTTGCTCATTTCTCAAAGACTATAGCACTTCAGACAAAACCATTTCAGAGGAAGTTTTCTACGGTCATCATGTTTATATTGTGTAAGTTAGGCGTAAATCTGTGAACATTTCTGATTTTCGAGATTACCAATGATGTATACTGCCTTTAAGTCCCTACCGTATATTGTGACTTCTGACTTCAAGACTAACCCAACTGAACGATTACTGAATGGGTGGTTTTAATTACAGCTACAAGCTGAGTTAATTGAGGACGTTTGTGAATCCAGGAATGTTGGTAAACACAGCGTGACGTTCCTGAGACACTCCTAGAAACATGCTGTGTGTTTCCTGTTCAATGTCCTCTCAGGGACGCCATCTGGAGCAATCAAAATACACCACTGATCAATGGAAATGAGTGCACAGTAATATACTACCAGTACATGTACCACAGGATTCCATTACACACTACTCAACCTGAGAGTTGGAATTTTCAGCACACAGTTTTATGCAGTCATGCATAATGAAACTGCTATGTGAATATTTCTCTGTGAACTTAATTACAAAAGAAATATATTTTCAAATTTTGATTAAATTAAAAATTTGCGCTTCTTTAAAATTTGTTAATTAAAGGCACAGTGGTTCATTTGCAATGACCCCAAAAAGTAATCGACGAGTTTACAGGGGAAAAGTTCTGAAAGTAAAGATTGAATTAATAGCAACTATCCAATGAAAGGTTTTTGCTCAAAATGATATAATTTTACCAGAAAATAATCCGTAAAGATGAAATTATTTAGATCGTTTGCAAACGATTTACTTATTTTTGGTTCGCATCTACGCGGTCCAAAATGCATGGGCGCTGTGTACTCCGTGTGCGTGTTCCAACGCGATGCATTTTTATGGATCGCGCGCACACGCAGTATGTGCGCCACAGAGTGCATGACGCAAGCCACATACTACCCGATCAACTGAGAACGAATATTTGAAACACCCCGCCAAGACCAGGAAAATGCATACCCGGTATGGATTTTTATTGTTTTTTTAAACGTGGTATACATTTGACAATCCTAAAATTTCTTCGGATGAGTTTGTTGATGTCTTTCTTTTGATTTATAATGGTTTTATTCGCAGAATCGCTCAAAAACAGATCATCTACAGGGCCTTTAAGGTTTGTTTTGCCCTTACCTGACGTAATTATTAACACTGTACACTCAGTGCTTTCCCAGCTAGCTCAGTGGTCGAGTGGTTAAGACATCTGCCTTGTTTGCAGCAGGTCGTGGGTTCGAGTTCCACCGGAGCACGCTATGAAGTTTTTCATAGTGTCTCGGGAAAGCACCGAGTATACAGTGTTAATAATTAATATATCTCAGGAAGAATCATTGCACTGGACAGTTGAAACCATCTATCTTCTATTTGAGTAAGGTTTTTCGTTCAAAGGATAGATTGAAATTTTGGAATACTGCGAATCTTGTAATACACGTAGTTCCGACCTGTCAATCGAGCCGAACCCGCCAACCAACAGAGCTAGCAGACATCACCCACATAGGTCAAAGTGCACGGTCTCCCAACAACATCACGCGATATGATGTTCTGCCCCATACAATTTGTACAGTGTTGTATGCGATGATCCGGGTGAATTTTTGGTTTCAAGGCCGGGCGATTCGCTGTTCAACGGTAATTAAGAAAGCACGTATTTCATGTTATATACCTCATGCGTAGATTCCCGTCATCTGATTGGTGAAAAGTGGGGGCATTGAATCGGCTAGACCCGGCGCGTATATGCCCACCGGGCAATAGTCTTTGCCATGCCCCGGGCATAGTCATTTAGCGGGTTCTGGACGCGCGCATTACATGTGTTAGCATAGCTGTGCACCAACTATGCAGCTGGGCGCTTCACGTAAACATTCATCAGGACGGTATTATGGCGGAATCTCGACGTCTGTCGTAGATGATGAAGTCCTTAAGAAAGTAAGAGAAGTGGCCTACAGTGAAAACTGTGTCAGGTGAAATGTGCTACTAAAGTGCCAGGTGATTATGCTACAAATGTTTGCTGTAAATTTGCAACTTTCCACCGTAGACCAGCTTCCGAAATCGAAACTCGAAGGACCACCACTGTCATGACTGTATGATGTATCGTTACTTTTAACCAACCAGATGACAAAAATCTACACATTCGGTATATAAAACAAATATTGACTGCTGTTTATTCAGGTCATGGTTAAGATTATAGGCCCTCGGTGATCTCGAAGCCATGACTATGTCCCTCGGCTTCCGCCGTCAATATTTGTATAATATGACATCCCTGTATTACTGGCCATTTACTCAGTGTGTTCTAAGATAACTGTCGACCCTGAAACATGAATACCTTTGAGTTTTCTCCAATGAATCGTTGAAAGTCCCATTGGTTTGTGCAGTGTGTGTTGAAATTTTTATGATAGCGTGTGAGGCATAGCAACAATATCCAAGGGGGCGGGGTTAATTGGGCAAAATCGGAACTATGCATTACAGGCATTACGAAACAGTCACGGTAAACAGGCTTGAAAACTTTCACAGCGAAAACTTCCAGGAGCCTATTTTTGGTTCCCAATGTTGTCCTTACCAACAGTATCCCTCAAAGTTACAAGGGCAATAGGGCTTATCCCTGCTGACAGCAGAACAAGCCTGGTATGACCACAGACAGAGATATAAGGTTTCATGGCAAACCAGCCTGGGACTCGACCCCACACATGATCTACATGGTGAAAAGGAAATAAATTTGTTGGCCTTCGAGGACATCTGTGCAACAAATATGGGCCATGTTCGACATGACCTTTCGAGAAAACTTGCCCTACTTATAGGAGTTTCTATTGAAGATCCAGAATTTTACTGATAATTTTGACAACGCGAAGTTTGATTTGCCCCAGTCGTTGAGTGCGATCAGACATACCCGATGTTTCAGTGCATATGCACACCTTTCCGGTAATGGAAATTTTGTTCAAGCCAAATCAGACTGCCTTCAGCATTTCAATGTCTGAACATGCCCAAAATCACTTAAAATAAAAAGGGACAGATTTTTCTGTCCAACTGTCAAGGCCATTTAACAAGCCAGGCTTTGCACTTTGCCCTCCACCAGATCAGGATGGTCCACTGTTTGTTTGCTGATGTCATCCAGGGAATTTTAAACACACTAGCCCTGCTCCAAGGTCCTGATGTCTTGATCCTAAAGTAAGGTCTCTTAATCCATTCTGAGAATGCCTAGCCCTCAGTTTGGACAATGTCAAGATAATATTTTCTTTGAAGGATGACCTTCTGAACTTGGATGACCCTGAATGGGGCATTTCATGAGAGTACAGTACTGGACTATTACCGTAATTGTAGGGCAGTCTTTCCACAGTAAAGGGGGCATTTTGGCAACACAGACCATATTTTCGAGGAAATACCTACATGTACGGACACTTGTGTTACATTTTAGGCCGTCTCGGTTACGAGCGTATATTGGAAATTTGTACACAGGGATTTTAGAAAGGCATGTTGTCACACTATTTGTAACACTTTTTGGGCTTAAGTTATACCGGTATCTTCAATACAATTTAAACTTATTTCTTTTTTGTTTTGAGACCAGACAAAAGTACATGTATTTCCTCAAAAATATGGTCTGTGTTGCCAAAATGCCCCCTTTACCGTGGAAAGACTCGGGTGTAAAAATGTTGAGCACCTTTTGTGGAGGCTGATGTTTCAAGTTGATTTTTCGTTTTTGATACACATGTTATTGTACCTTTACATGTAGATTAACTTGAAGGCAGAAAAACTTAATTTCAAATTTTAAGAAATTAGGCACTCATATATATACGTACATGTACATGTACATGGGTCTTTCCACAGTAATGGGGTACATTTCTGTAACATTCAAGATCTTAGGTCCCAGTTCACTTCAAATGTCTTAATTTTATCTTTAAATTATCAAGCTAAACTGAGGAAATAACTTTTTCACCAAAAAGTACGAAAAATAGTCCTACAACATACATTTGTAAAAACCCCGTGCACAAATTTTCCTATTACGCATGTAACAAAGACAAACAAATTTCACAAAATGGTCTGTCCACGTTATATACATACGTAATAGGAACATTTGTACACAAGCTTTTCAAAAATGTATGTTGTGGCAGCAATTTCTTACCTTTTTGGGCAAAAGTTATCTCCTGAGAACAAAACAAGGACATTTCTTTAATTCTGAGATAAACTAAAGACATCTGAAAGGAATTATTGACTTATTTTTCAAATGTACCCCATTACTGTGGAAAGACCCACATGTAGCTTGGAACAAAGTTGAATCAACAGTGAACTCAAAATTCAAAAGTAAACTCAAAACCCTGCGGCTTACTACTAGCAACTGACTACTAGAATTAAACTCAAAGACAATTTGAAACTAAAGACCCTCAAAACTCAGCAAAATCAACTGAAAATCAACTCAAAACTCAAAATGTCAACTTCAAACTACAGTATAAATTCAACTGAAAAACAAGATATCAACTAAAAAAGTCAAAACTGAAGAATGCAACTCCAAAGTGAAGAAGGCAACTCAGTACTCAAGAGAATAACTCGGCACTCAAAATAGCAACTAAAAACTCATGAAGTCAACTCAAAAATCAAGTCAAGTCGAAAAACAAAATTAATCCATAACTTCAACGAAAATTTACAGTCATCTCAATCATAATTTGTAAATTTCTTTTGTAATTAAGTTACAAAATATTCACATAAAACAACTTCATTATGCACGACTGCATAAAGTTGTGTGCTTAAAATTCCCACTCTCAGAAAAACAATTTTTGTTGTTGCTTGGTATACTTCAACAGGCCTCGAAACTCATTTTCAAAAGGGCACGGAAATTTTCTCTTAGTAAAGGGCACCTGAATGAGGAAATGGAAAATTTGTGTTCGGACTTTTTAAGGGCAACACGCCAAGGGAAAGGGCACCGATGGCAATTTTCCGTGCGGGGTGCTGTGGGTTATTTCAAGGCCTGCTTCAAGTGACACTAACAATTTCAACCGGAAATACATACTAAGACTAACGCTCATATCATTCAATGGGAAAACCATTCGAAAATCACATGCTTACCGATAATTAGCTGTCCAACTTCAGATGTATTTTCGCTTAAGTTCAATTTGCAAATTATGTTCAGAATTGAGAAGGCCGTGCTCTCTGAACAACAAACTGTGCAAAATGAAATGTACACGACAACTGCAATTCCTCAAGTACTATTCTGTACTTTTCTCACATATTCCAAGAAAACGCAACACTAACATTTCTTCGAAAAACAGGAGGTTCTTAAAGCTAACAACTGACGTGTAGTTTTTCATCATGAATCTTTTAACAATAGCTGTTTCCAGGAATGTGCCTATAGAGTAACATTCCTGGAAAATACTGAAATATATTGCCTGGAAAATACCGTATGAAACACTGGCAGATCCAAGGAAGCTGAGAGACTTTTTGTTTACAAAAACTGAAAAATGGGAAAACGGTGCCCCAAAACTGAATATGGGAAAACAGTGCCCCATTGTACAAGTAACAGAATTTCCAAATGAAATACATACATACATACATACATGTACTGTCCATTTCAGATGATTCTCTGCCTCTTAAAAATTCCTTTTTATTCCTACATGATTTCCTAGAGCTAGACATCAATGTAGGCCTTGCATTAAGAAAGATGCAGTGCCATTTTCCAAGAAATCTCAATTCATTGTCCTCTTAAAGGCCCAGTGTATCATTTGCAATGACCCCAAAAAGTAATCGACGAGTTTACAGGGGAAAAGTTCTGAAAGTAAAGATTGAATTAATAGCAACTACCCAATGAAAGGTTTCTGCTCAAAATGATATAATTTTACCAGAAAATAATCCGTAAAGATGAAATTACTTAGATCGATTTACTTATTTTTGGCTCGCATCTACGCGGTCCAAAATGCATGGGCGCTGTGTACTGCATGTGCGTGTTCCAACGCGATGCATTTTTATGGATCGCGTGCACACGCAATATATGATGTGCGCCACAGAGTGCATGACGCAAGCTACCGGTACATAGTACCCGATCAACTGAGAACGAATATTTGAAACACCCCGCCAAGACCAGGAAAACACATGGATTTTCATGGTTTTTTTAAACTTGGTACATTTGACAAAGCTGAAATTTCTTCGGATGAGTTTGTTGATGTCTTTCTTTTGATTTATAATGGTTTTATTCGCAGAATCGCTCAAAAACAGATCATCTACATGGCCTTTAAGGCCTGTCCGCATTGGACTTTTTTTTGGGAAACTTACCGAGACAATGGGTACTTTTCCCATTTTTAGTCCAATGCGGACATCCTAGGATGTTTTCCTCTCAGTAACTCTTCTCGAGTCCAGCGTTTACTTTTCCTGGCCAACTGCTGCCCAGGAAAATTGACCAGGGAACTTTTCAAAAGGCCTTTTCCCACGGCACTTTAACCCCGAGATAACCCGGGTAACAGAAAAATTTAACCCCGAGATTACCCGGGTTAAGGGTTCGTTTCCCACGGCAAATCTCGGGGTTACGAATTACCCGGGTTATCTGGCCAAAAATGCCACTTAACCCGGGTAATTTCTAGCCCTGCTCGGGAGGTGGGTTAACCCACCAATCTCGGGGTTAACGGCGACCTTGAGACGATTCTCCGGGTTAACATTTGTCGTGGGAAACGACGACAATAGCCTACCCGGGTAGGCTATTTAGCGAGTTAAATTCTTGCCGCAATAATGATTGGCATTGGCTTGCCGCGCTTGAATGGCACTGTCAAACTGGTACTCTTCTGAAGGTAGTGTACAACAAAATACGCGTGGGGCCAGTGACAAAGCACACATCGATAAATATGATTAAACATGCGAAATATTAACAGCAAAATTGCCAGCGATGTTTCTGTGTCGTCCGCCATGTTTGTGTGTGCTTGCGCAGCCTGATCGAACGATCGATTTTCCACACGCAATGGTTTCTGGGTATTTGTGCTGATTGGTGTACCCGGGTACGTGCGCATGCAGAAATGCCGTGGGAAAAGGGTCGCTGTTGTACCCGTGTAAGAGACGACCCGGGTAAGTGCTTCTCCGGGTTAACGCTTGTCGTGTGAAAAGAAACTCCGGGTTAAATGTAACCCAGGTTATTTACCGCTACCCGGGTAGAAAAGTTACCCGGGTAGGAGGTGGGTAGTGGGAAAAGGCCTAAATACAACCAGAGGGTTTATAAATCCTGATTAAGACAATTTTCGTTTCTAAAAACCGTGTACGTTGTACGCAAACCATTCAGACACAACAAGGACAAACACTTTTTTGGTTGGATTGAATTGGACCACTTTCAGTATGTTGTCTGCAGTAGTCAACACAGCTAGTCAAACAAAATATGTTTAAAAGCCCGACTTCTCCACCTAAAACTAGACCACGGCAAACACTGGTTTTTACCGAACAACACACCCTTATTTTAACATACCCTCTCTATGCCCTATTAACCCTGATACTGGCAGCTGATGTACATGTAGCTTCTCAAGAATATAAAACATCAATCACAAGTGGTGCACCCTTCTAGTTCCAGTTTTTTTCAATTACTTTAAGTCTTATGTATTTTACATCTTGAGTGTGGTTCGGCTATGACTCTATTGAATGTTGAAGTGCACAGTTCCGCACTGTTGTTTGGGCTTCAAATTGGGTTAAGTTGCACGCACTTTAGTGGGCAACCTATACCCCTTTCCCACTACAAAATCTCCGGGTAATTTGGGGGTAACGGCAATCCTTAACCCCGAGGGCAGCGCGAGCATTCCCACTACTCTTTTTCCGCCCCGGGTTAAGACAAAAAAATCGGCCGTTACCCTGGAGTTTGTTAACTCTGCCAGCGACCAGGGTTAAGGATGGCAATCTCGGGGTTAACGGCCGAAGTCCGGGGTAAGCATTGTAGTGGAAAACCAAGCAGGGTTAAGTGTTCACAGGCAATCTTGGGGTTAGCGCTGGCACATATCAAAAACGTACGTACGTGCACATTTTTGCTGTCCCATTAAGTCGTGGCTTTTCAAGCACCGTACATGTACACCGTACATTCAACACCAAACAGACAAAACTCTCGCGGAAATCTTTTAAAACAAAGCTTCATTTTATATAACAATAAGTTTTATTAAACTTTTATAAAAGTTTTACCTATAACAATCATAATATTGGATGTCTTTTCAGGTGATATGAGAATATACCGCACTCGTCATAAAAATACCGAACTCGCCTTCGGCTCGTTCAGTATTTTCATGACTCGTGCGGTATATTCTCATATCACCCTCAAAGCCATCCAATATTATATAATTATTGACAATTTTTGCAATCAATTTGTGGTTAATAGAACATCATACAGTAATTGTCCACAGGTTTTACTGCCCCACAAAGATACTAGGCACGTGAAGGCCACATCTCTGATATTGTAATGTCCAGATTAACTGGGTCAGATTCAAGGGCTTCCCATTTCAATTCTGGGTCAACAGGTGCAGTCAGTCCAGGGTCCATAAACTTCATCAATTACACCCATATACACGCGCACACACACGACCAGGCAAAACATGGATTTCTCCGAGAAAGGCCATTCAGGAAAAGTGATCCCGTTCTTAAGAGCAACTTCCGTACTGCGCTCGTTAACGGGACAAACCAAACCGCTCCTCCAACAAAAAAATATATTAAAAACGGAGAGCGGTAGACTCTGAAAATTTAACCCAGTTGTGGGGGTCATCAACCAAGGGTTGACACGAATAAAGGGACAACTTACAAGAGTAATCTATGGCAACGTATCATTTGAAAGAGCTACAGGTCATTAGTGCGCAGCCGACAGCCTTTAGAAGTTGCCGACTACATCTGGTTTGTCAGTACATTATGAGTCGGTGACTCTTTTTAGTCGACCGCCGTTTTCCCTTCCATTACATCTTCTCGTCCAATGAATACACAAGGCTCTTAACAAACTCTCCCCTTCCCTTCTCTCCCAAAACGAGGGAGAGAAAAAAACAGGCATATATTGCTCTTTGTGTCATCCCGTCCCCTGCGAAAATGAAAATCCATTTAAAATAATAACTGTTGAAAGGTGTTCCCCCCAGGGCGCTGCGATGGAGGAAGGAGATTGCGACGGCGGGCTGCGGCGGCCCATCGTAAGGTTGCACTCTGATACATTTCAAAGGAAGCCGACAGTTACCTCGATCCATCTGCCCTTCTTAACAAATCCTCCAGCTTCCATAATCGGGCGGAAGCCGCGTTTTTACCTGGATGATTTAAGGGGAGTGATGGTGGGAGTAAATTATTTTTTTCGTCTCCCCTGAAACTTTTATCGAAGAGTTGCGCTTCTTAATGAGTTTCAGTTTTGGTATTTTTTTCGGACAGTGGATGAAATCATGGATCCGTTGATTGAAGTAAATTCAGATGCATTAACGCCGCAGGATCTGCATGTCGTCACCCTTTTACTTAGAGGAAAGCGAACTGGGGTCATACACATCCAGGCTAGCTAACAGGTACATGTTAGATAGTATCACCGCTTAATTCACCATTTGTCACCCCGAGGGAAGTGTCAAGGAATTAATTTGGACGAGAATTACTTGTAGAGCTCTCAGACAGGGCGATGAATGAAACTTGGACGGCACGGACCGTCGTTAACCTTCCGTGGATTTTTTTTTTCTTCAGGAGGGAACGGTGTATCTCAAAAGCTGTCCCTCACATTAATTTTTAACAACTCTTTGTTGGCTGCTGCCCTGGGAATTGTGGAGCGAAGGAGTGCTTCACCTCTAAATGAAGAAGTTCTGCGCTGCGGGGGATTCATCAATTCTAGTATGTTGGGCCGACTTCTGATGCTTTTCAATTATTTTTTTTTCATGGGGGTGGTTACAAATGAACCAAGTCCCCTAAGTGTGAGCGAAGGGGGACCCCCTAAATTAAACCAAAAGTGTACAAGTCAGGTTTTTTTGTCAAAAATCATCTTCTCCGTGAAGAACTAAATTGGAAGGATATTTGTCTACTGAGGCTCGCTAATGCTGCACAAATTTTGACAGTGATTGGGTGTGTCGTCGTGACAGGTAAAATAAACTGGCCAGTTTATTGGCCTTTCTCTCCAGGGAAAAGGCATTTTCTTGGATTACATTTTTCAAACATGACTACTGCATGTAGTTTACATTCAAGCGATACACTGTGCCATGTTGTGCATTACTTCATCTGCTAGCAATTTACGAGCACATCTTTTGGGTAATGTAGTTTTGTTTCAAAACAGTGTTTTATAGAAAATTGTTAAACAAATATGGTGTCAGTCATGTCATGTACACAGAGGAAAAAAATTAAATAATTTCTCCACTTTTTGATTTAAAAAGCAGTCAATCTGAGAGTGGGAATTTTCAGCACACAGAAGCTTTATGAAGTCATGCATATTGAAGTTGTTATGTACATGTATGTGATTATTTCAATTTCAACTTAATCACTTTATTTTTTATTAAAAACTGAAAATTAGCATTTCTTTTGTTGCATACAATAAAAGTAATGCCATTTTCAAAATTTGCGCAAGCTGCGCAAATTTTTTCGTGAAATCGGCCGCAGGTCTAATAACTCAAATATTTTACGAGACCAAAAATTATAGTATTTTTACAGAACAGCCAGAAAAATATACATTTGTTGTTTAAATTGCAGGAAAAAAAAGACAAAACATTGAGCCTTTATCTACTGCAGCAAAGTAAGCACTAAACCAACATACATGTAGACCATATCGAATAGCTGTAGGACAACTTCTGTCATTTAAATTGGTCAACAATGTAAGCACAAAATGTGTAACCATGCATGTCCTAAAGGAACAAAGAAACTGCCCTACAAGATGGCAGCTATCCGATAAGGTCTATAAATTACTGGTCTTAAGTGGTGTTCCCATTGGACTATTTTTGGTTAAACTCCCGTGGTTGTGCGGGAGAGTAGCAAAATTTAGTCCAATGGGGACGCACGGAGAATTAGCGTCCCTGTAAAGTTACCGCGACCACGATGTAAAACTTACAGGGTAAAAGAGTCCGCGGAAACTTTCCGCTCAGCCGCGGGAGTTTTACAGGGCCCTCGAAAAGTCCAATGGGAACAGCGCCGCCCTGTAGAACTACCGCTACCGCTGTGTAAAATGCCAAATGGATGACGTCACTTCCTGCATTGTGCAATCCCACCACACATTGCGCGAAAATTCTTGTTCCGTTATTATGTACTGTACATGCCATGTACGTACGTACGCACGTGTTTTTTTCATGCTCATTTCTTCGCAAATATAATGGCAAGTTTAATAGAAGTTGTTCGAAATTTGATTGGGTTTCCTGAAAACGAAACTCCTGTTAGGTCAAAGGTTATGTAAACTACGCCCTCAATTGACCACATATGGCCAGCCAAATAGCTAAATTTTCCGCTCGCGTCGTGTAAAATATATGGTAGTAGGAACGCACGGGAGATTTACAGGAAGGAATGTTTACAGGGAGTCGCGGAAAGTTCCCGCGAGGGCGCGTAAAAAGAAGTCCAATGGGAACGCGCCTTTAGTCCAGTGGGTATTTTGAGCCCCACTCCTGTCCTCCTTAAAATTTCAGCCCTGCTCCTGGCTGTGTATCAAATTAAAGTTCATTTGCTATTGTTTAGTTCAGTTTCCTTTGTCCCTTGGGGTACAGCGTCCTTCTCTTTCAAAGCCCCTTCCCCCCTGAAGTAAAACAGTGATGGATATGGAGAATGTGTGCAGTGGTGCATGTTGACGCAGCTCATTAATTACGGTAATGGAGCTTTTACTAATGAGGGAGGCAGGCAGGTTTCTCTGCATCAGAGATATTACATTGTTAAATCTGCACAACGGGTCACACCAGTCTTGGCAGCACATTTTTAATTTTTTTTATCCATGGCATAAGGCAGAGACAATAAGGTCTGGTACTTCTATATAATGCCATACTGTCAGAAATACAGTAGGGTTTATACTTGTATACGTACTGTACATTTACCGGTACAGTTGCTGTACATGTACTTTGGAGTTAAACTTCATTAAAGCCCCAATACATCATTTGCAGTGACCCAAAATTTCACCTTATGAGTTGACAAGAAAAACCTGACTAATAGTTTTAATAGCAATGGCAACAAACATCACATTATTTTTTTTTCCATTGCTACGAAGACCCAGAGGGGACAATTAAGTATTATGCTTTTTTTGTTTTTTTAATACGTACATACATACGTGATAATTTAATACGTACGTACCTGATAATTTAATACGTACGTACATAATAATAAATTATTATCACATACGTACGTGATAATAATACGGATGTATGTATTATTATCACGTACGTCATATTAAATTATCAGGTACGTACGTATTAAATTATCATGTACATACGCACTATTATCACGTCAGTATACGTATTATTATCACGTATGTACGTATTAAAAAAACAAAAAAGCATAATACTTAAATGTCCCCTCTGAGGTGTTTTTTTAATTGTCTGCAGATAATTTTTTACCATTCAAATCCCACGACAACATTTTGATTTTGGTCCGGACCAAAACCCCACGACAGTCCTCTACGACACTATTTTTCTTTGCAGGACACCCGAATACATGTATCGGAGGACAGTCTCACGATTATTGAAGGATTTTGCCCCATTTTCTGTCAGGGATCCGTCGTAAGCCCGTTCCGAGATGTAACATGTATCACTCAGGTTTTCCCTATGAACCCAATTTTTCTCTCAGTGTTGCATGGGTGCACAGCTGCTCGCAAAGTAACAAATGCAACATTTGGTACAGTGCATAATCACCATGGAAACGAAACAACCAAACATGGGATATGAGAGAAAAATCATATGTAGAGCACATGTGTACAAGGTTGAATCAATCAAAACTCAATATTTTAAATTTGTTATCTAAAACTGAAATAAATCTTTAGGACAGTAAATTACTCCAACAGATTTCACCCTACCCTAATGTGAAGACCAACCACAGGTGAAAAGGGAATAAAATGGGAAAATAAAGTCAGTATGTCACATGCCTATTACTGCCCACGCTCATGTCATTAAAATAACCCAAAAAATAGGAAAAGAAAGAAAAATGTCCACTACCATATTATAGTTCAGTAATGAAAATACTCCTTGCTTTTGACGAGAAATCATAAACCGAGAGCTGGCCCTTTTACAGCCTTTTTTATTCCGCAGATATTGAAAAGTATATGGGTTAAAGTTGGTCGTAAACACGAGTCCATTCCGCTCAATGGGGTGACTCCAGGAATATAAAATCCCTGCTGAGGGCATATCTTGGCAGGAATTTCCCAGAGTAGCAAGTATGTATTTTTGGATTTTTAAAAAAAATTGCTCAAATATCAGGGCCTTGAAATACAATCAGGGTGGCTATTTACATTTGTGACCCATTAGGTGGATTTACATTAGCCCGAATGCCTCTGGCCGCACACATCTTATGTGTGACGGCCAGAGCAGTAGACCTTTTCCAACGGCCGGACTTTTTGTAGGGAATTTGCTACATTTTACATGTACTTTGAGCGAGATTTTCCTCTCACCCGGAACAGAGATTTCAAAAGTGAGGGTACATGTACCTACACATAAGCCGTGTCTGCATTGGACTTGTTAAGCAGTCGTCCCACTGTGCGATTTTTGCCACGAATTTCCTACGAATTGGTACGATTATCGGAGACTGTCTATAGACTCTACAAACAATCGTACCAAACCGTAGCTAATCATAGAAAATTCGTGGCAAAAATCGCACAGTGGGAGGCCCGCTTTACTGAGACTGTGGGAGAGCATGCACAGTGTCCCTTCACATTATGACCTTCACGGCCAGGATGTACGCTTCCAGAGCGCTTTTACCGACTCGCTGTGTACGCATTGGACTTTTCGTCTCGGGAAAAGTAACCGCTGGACTTAGGAAAAGTTACTGAGAGGAAATCTTCATCCATCTGGCCAAGAGGCGATGATCATTCTGCAAGTTCCAGAAATATCGTTCCGTCATTGCCATTTCAAAAATGGCGACAGCCTTCTGGGCGCATTTTCCTCTCAGTAACTTTTCCCCGAATCCAGCATTTACTTTTCCTGGCCAACTGCTGCCCAGGAAAATTGACCAGGTAACTTTTCCCGACACAACAAGTCCATTGCAGACACATCGAGTCGGTGGAAAAGTGCCCTGGAAGTATACGTCCGGGCCGTGATGCTCTCCCACAATCTCGTAACATTTTCCCGTGTCGAAAAAGTCCAAAGGCGGACAGCAGAAAAATTTAGCCATTTTTCATTTTACCATCGTCTCGGTAAAACCTCCTAAAAAACAAGTCCAATGCGGACACGGCTTATGAATTTCAGTGTGTCGTTTCACTTCAAATTTTGACTTTGTCAAAATGTTCAAATGGTTACAATTTAGAGATAGGCATACCATCAAATACTGCAGTTCAGTTTGCCATACATGTACCGGTACTTGTATGTGCAAAGCTGTCCACATTAGACTCTTTTGAGATATAAAAACCGACAATGAAACTTTTCCCATGACCCGGATGGCCTTATAAACCTTCCACTTTGAGGAATGGAATTTACAGTGGTGTTGTTTGGAAAGTTAACTGGTTTCAATGTGGTATTTCATTTTGCAGGGAGTTTCTTTAGGCCAAGTAAAAGAAAATTTGTTTTAATGAGAATGGGATGTGACCATCTAAAACTGATGGTCACAGCTACAGTAGTGTACATACTTTAGGAATTTAGCAGATTTTTAAAATATGCTCAGACAAAAAATTGCTTAGGGGTCGTCCAAAGTTGTCAAAATTTTCAAAGTTCTATAGAGTGTAGTTTTTTTTAATACCCCCTCCTTTCCCCCCACCCCGAAATACTGCTTATCAACATGTAAAGTCTTACACAGCCTTCAACCACCAACTCCCCTTCCCCCTTCCTATGCTTTGTAGAATTCTGGAAATGTTGACAACTTTTGATGGCCCAGAATGACGCAAGAATCCCAGAATGACGTAGGAAAGTGAAACATGAAATCTATACAGGTCTCTTATTTGTTATAAACAGGATTAATTACAATTATATTTTTAATGAAGGTCCTCATCCATACTGCAAGCGCATTTTCAGTAAATGGCAAATCAAACTTATATTGGTAGAACAAAATTGGTTACATTGCTACCACTCAAAGAACCGGCACTAAATTGATGCATATGCGGTGCGCAACGCTTTTAACCGTTATGTTGTCCGTTTCTACTGGAGACAAAAAATTACCGGTTATTCAGCGTGCGCGCTAGGCAGTTGGCACAATGCGCACCTTTAAAAAAAATGTGATTTCCTGTTTCGACTGGCAAGATACCATTGCGCGCACCGGCAAAAACCTTCTCCGTGCAGGATTTAATTTGCCGGTATGCGCACCGGCAAATTAAAGCCGTTTCTACCGGAAGATACCGTTTTCGAACCATTTCGGAAACTGTTACCATGCTCGTTAGAAACACGCTTTAAGTTAAGTCATTTTGTCTGACTGCTTTTATTGGGTCTAGTTTCACTCCCTGGAAAAAAATCTGGGGGAAATATAAATAAGTTTTTAAAAAGCAGATTGCAACTTCCACCAAAAACGTATGCAGACAGGGATGATGAAATAAAGTTACAATCCACTTTAAAAATCCAGTGTGAACGCAAATTAACACAGCACTTACCTGTACAGGGTTTAAATGGATGGTCCTTTTCTCAGACAAATCTGAAGACTCTACAAGCGCAACGCGAGAGTGCCACAACGATTCGTCAGACTCGCGAAACTGACTGTTGACGCAACCGCTCAAAACGTATCCTCCTGCACACAACGTGAAACAAGCACAACATGAGACAACGAACTAAGTGTAATGAAGACACATAGTTCAGCTAATATATTAACTTTCTGAGAATAAACATTATTCCTTGTGTATATTGGGAATAAACTGTGTGCTGGTTGAAAGTTTTGAAACAAAAAGTTTATTTCGTTATGGTTTATTGCAAGGACATTTAATAAACATAAACATGTACACCAGTACAAAATTTGCCCTGACTAATCAAATTATGAAACAAAATGATTGACGGAGGGTTATTTATTTAGAGATGTGCTTTTCTTACTGATCTTTTTATGTTTAATGAATGATTGATGATTATTTTAGTGATTATGACCCAAAGACTGCCAGGGGTGAATAAATTGGATACAAATGTAAACAGTGCACGAGTTTGGGAAATCTGGATGCAGTGAAAAGCAACTTGGCTCCACCGGGATTCGAACCGCAGACCTTCTGCTCGACACCCTACCAGTTGAGCTATGAAGCCAACTGGGGCCAATTTCATAAAGCTGTTTAGCAAAAGAATTTGCTTAATAAAAAATGTGTGTGCTTTATAAAAATTGGTTAATAGTGGGAATTGCATGTCAACTTGTGTTTTTCACAAGAATATCAGCTATTCTTGCTAAGAACACAAGTTGACATACAATTTTTACTATTAACCTACTTTTATAAAACACACAAATTTTTGATTAAGCAAATTCTTTTGCTAAACAGCTTTATGAAATTGGCCCCATCATGGTAGTGCAGTAGTTCCTCACTGATTGGAATCGGCCATCAGGTGAGCTTAGCAAGCCCTACAGAGGGATAAACCATTTAATGAGATAACAACCCCTCCAAGAGATCATTTAAGATACGCCCCAAACCCCTGCCCGGCTTGTCCCAATTATTAAGTATGAATTTAAGTGATTATTTTTCAATTGGAAAATATTGCTAGATGTTGGGATTTTTGACTAAACAGTGTTGTAACATACCTTCTGGGTTTTCCCTCTTTTTAGTGCTCGTCATAAATCCCAAAGTAGATAAACCTGCAATGGATGACACCAGAAACATTTTGTCACACAATCCGCAAGATTGGCAAAGATTTTTTGTGTTAATTTTTGCTGTTAAAAATGAGACTGCAATCAGTGTCTAACAGCGCGATTCTACTGAGCACGATTAACATTTCCGAAGCAGTTTGGTACCGGTATCCTTCTAGTAAAAACAGCCTTATGATTATTTTCCGGTGCGCACAATGGCAAGTTGAAACTTGCTCGGAGAATTTTTCCAGTGCGCGCAATGGTCATTTGGCAGTAGAAATACCCGATAATGTTTTTATTAATGAGCTATGTCATTTCAACTGCTGCATGCGTGCACCCATTGTGTGCCAAATACCTTTGAAAGATCTATGTTCCGATTTGAATGCTAATCTTATAGTACTGGGTATTCTTTATTTAATGTCGCATTTCGTATTTTTTTAATACAAATTTTATTCAACGATAAGCATCATACAAATTCAAGAAACGAATTCATGAGCGAGTTCAGAGTTTTTACTAGGCATACACAAATGGCAGTTTGCGTATGCCCGAGGTCTCGTACATGTCTGTCACGGAGCCCAATAAACCTTATCGACGTTCTCAATCATCAATGCATCATGGGATTGGATGACAAGATTGCCCTGCTGAGTGTGCGTAAGCCTATGAGGCGGACGCCAACTGGGCAATATTTTTACTCATTTTCATGAAAACCAAAAAGAGTTCAAGAATCAACCCTCTCGCCACTTATTCTTTGATACATATCAAACATACTGACAAAAGTGGTGAGAGGTTGATTCTTGAACTCTTCTTGGTTTTCGTAAAAATAAGTAAAAAAGTTGCAGAGTTGTCGTCCGCCTCATTAAGGTTTACGCACACCCGGGCAATTTTGTCATCCAATCCCATGATGCATTGAGAACGTCGATAAGGTTTTATTAATTTTATACACAAGAAATGCGCAAAGAAAGTGTGCACAAAGCAAAATTAAAACTCTGAACTTGCTTTTTAAAAAAGGTGCAAAAATTACACCAACTTCAAAGCAAAACCAAAATGAAGCTAAGGCCGGGCACACAGTCCCATGCAACGGCACACGCAAAACGCCCGTACAAACAACTGAACAAGATTTTACCAACCCATGTTCTTGCTTTGCGCCTTCCCCATGCTGGCTGGACATGCTCAAGAAATGACAGAAGAACGAAGACGGTTCGGAGCCAAATCCCGAGAAGTTTCGCCGATTTCCTCGCCCCAGACGATCAGAAAAGGCACATAAATCCCATCGTGAAGACAGTGTCCACACGCCAGCTCTCAACTTGAACCAAAATTTACAATGTCGAGGTCATTTTGCGGTACTTTGATGGGATTTTTCTCACAACTTCACCGCATGCACATGCATTTGTGTACCAACAACTGTACATGTACAGTACATGTACATGTACACATTTACGCGGGTAACTACCGACATGCACCGTTTGTTTCTACACAAAACGGGGCACCAGTTTTTAGGATGTACTGCCAAAACCACAAAATGGGCGGTCCATTTGTCTGCCAATCATTCAGACAAAGGGCGGAGCTTTGCCAGGAACTGCTTTTGATTGGAACAAAGAAGCCTCTGCGGGTGGTCGGGAGTGACCTGTAGTTATCCAATTAATTAATCTGACACCTGTCTGGGTACATGTATACAGCGCGTGTCTGAGAGCCATGTTTACATGTACTTTTGACCAATGTCTATTCATGCAGAATTTCATTTGGATAATGGGTGGTTTTTCTTCTTTCATGGATAGTTGTGCTCTGAAAAGAAGGGCCATTTCCGCGTTATGTATGTACAGAATTGGTTTTTGCTGTAGTTTTCAGAAATATATGGATTTTGGAGAAACTAATAAGCCCCCTTCGGTTGGTAATTTCTCACAGAAAAGGACCATGATTTTAGACCAAAACAAATGTTATTAAGTAAATATTTTCTTTTTAACTGATGAAATAAAAATGCAAATAACACATCGAAGGGCCTTTTAAAGGGTCCCTGAAATTGTATTCTTATCAATAAAATATATCTGCTCTGTTCGTTTACAATCATAAAAACCCTACTTTGAAGTTGTTAAAATCAAGGTTTTTTATTTTTATGCTAATAAAAATTTGCATATTCATGAGCAAGGTTGTGATGTCACATTAGACAAATATAAGAAAATCTCATTCAACTGTGCACAAACGTTTTTAGTATTTTCTCCAACTTGCTGAAACTTTTTGTAACCCATGGTTCCTTGGATTTGTTTTACATGTTGCCTGTTGTAAGCCATTTGAAAAATAAGGCTAGAAACCGCATAAATTTTCTACAATTCCAGTTTGATGTCTTATGTTTTTCTTTGCTTTTCTGTTGTGTGTTCCTAAAGTAACATGCCCTTAAACAGCGCCCTCTTTCTGTGAGTTTCTGTAAAACAAAACATTCAAAAATGAAAAAGGCCACCTTTTATTCATGGGGCATCAAAATAAACAGTAGTATTCTAAACGAGTAATTCTTTATATGCAGCAAAAACTGTGCATACAATAATTTATTTAGCATTAAATATTTCGCTTTATTACGTAAATGCAGTTCAGCCGATATCGTGAATTATTCATGACATGGGCGTGGCCTCTGATGCATTCGTGAGAGTCGAGACAGCCGAAGGCGATAGACGGCGGCGTTCCAAAAGAAATTAACATGGGCCGATTACTCGGAAAACATTGTCACTTTTGGAGCATTCATAAATAATAATCAGAAGCATCCGAGTATAATACCGGTCGGATTTAGGCTTTTCTTTTCTTTTTCGGCGTGTAACGGGGGAGGGGGAGGGGGGCGGGGGGGGGGGATGGAACCGGCGGCAGCGGTGTGGCTATGGGGTGTCCTCCGCTTAATTCGCTTCCCTTTTCATTCAAAGAGAGTTAGTGAATTTCCTTTGGACCGCAGGCATTTTGTGGATCGCATCTGAACATTCATGTCGTCTAGTAGTTCTCTTGAAGATTTGAAGCTTTGAAGAATTTTATTCATATTGGGGAGCTTTTCAAAAACCACCGACCGTTCAATGAACCCTAGAATTACAAAGCCAACCTTTACAAATCAGGAAAACGGAGCTACATGTACATGCCTTATACTACTAAGACTTTCGTTCGTATGGAGGTGCCCTTGTAAACAATGTGCATTTATATAAATTCATCTAAAATTATATTGTTTTCTCATAAAAATATCATATTTATTGGGGATAATTCCAATCAAACAAGGCAACTTGGTTTAAATCATTTAACTGGCCACTTGTCTTTGGTGGCACGATGCTGACGCAACCTCTATAAAACGGCCATTTGTTCATGGAGGTCAGTTTTTGTCTGCTGTCCCGTCGAAAGCCACCATTTTAATTACTTCAGTGATTAATGTATTCTATATCAGCGAGACCACCATTACTATTGTTTCAATTTTATAATTTACAATTTTTAAACGGAAAATTACTTTTACTTCACGAGCTAGGGAGTAAATTTGGCCTCGGCGTCCGAAAATTCTAAGAAAAGCTAAAAATACCTACCAAAAGCCACAAAAGACCACTGTCCCGGCAAATGGCTTTATAAACCTTTTTCGTCTGCCACACTGGTAGCCTGGGGATGTCAGTCACCTGCCGTAAATAGTCTACCTATAGGTTTTTTACGTGTAACCTTTTCACAATGACTGGGGCCCCGAATTCGTCACATTCAAGCAGAGGTGCAGTTTAGAAAGTCACATACTACTCTGTTGTTGCCACGTGGTGCACGCCATTGCCTAGCAACCAACAGTCTGGTTGCTTCATGCCATTCTCTCTCACCGTGAAGACGGTATACTGATTCTGTACTGTACTTCTCACTTCACACTTCACTTTGCACCAATGGCGGCAAATCAAAATAGAGGCGCCCATTTTGGCACATTCCCCATAAAAGTCTGTTTTCAATACTGGAGAGACTTTTTCACAAGGATCATAACTCTGTGCAAAGCCAGTTATCTTCTCTCAAAACAAAAGAAATATCTTAAGACAGATCTAAGGAGATAACTTAAGCAACAAATAGTGCAACAACATACCTTTCTGAAAACTGTGTACATATTTACTATTTAACGTATGTAACATATTATAGGACACATACTTTGTGACATTTTTTGGTGTCCTTGTTACATACGGTATATTGGGAATTTGCACACAGGGCTTTCAGGAAGGTATACGTTGTGGTACAATTCGTTGCAGTTCTTTAGCTGAAGTTATCTCATAAGATCTATCTTAAGATATTTCTTTTGTTTTGAGAAAAGATGAACGACATTGTACAGAGATATAATCCTGGAGAAAAAGGTCTCTCCAGTATATTGAAAACAGACACATATACGTAACTGGAATATGGGGTTTGCTGAGATTAATTTTAATTCAAGTCATTAGCTATTCAAATGAACTCCAACAAAGGCATTCTTTGGTGTGTGTTCATCCTTTGCTTCTCGTTACTGGACTTGTGCGGGACTTGTGCGAGACTTGTCACAGACTTAAGATTTTATCGGCTCTGGACTTGTGATAGACTTAATTTGTGATGGACTCGACTACAACCCTGCCACCACGTCTACTCCCAACAATGGTTGCCAGCTATCTCGTTTGAAAGTCAGGGTACCTCAAATCCCGCGAGAGAGTGAAAAACAAAAACCGCTAAAATAAACACAACAATAAAGTCCTCCACCATGCGCCTAGCAGTTAAAAGAATTGCTAAGCGCTTAATTACTGTAAAAGGGTTTTATTCTGCGCTCTAATAAACGCAGCAGAGAAAAATAAATAGATGTTATAAGAAAATATTCTGGCTTTCTTTTAACTTGCCGCGTAAAGCGCATAATACTCTGATATATGAATCCTGTTTTGAAAATCGATTATAATGATATTGCGGCGACACCACAATGGAGTTTTTAGTTTATTAAATCATTCATCATGACTGCGCTACAGTAGCGAGGCGCAGCACCCATCTCGTTTTCTGTTCATTTTCTTTCTAATGTTTCTAATTTCAGTAAAATCATTAGACGCAGTTTTTTTTTACGGTGCGGGTTGTCCCCGTATCTTTACATCATCTGAATAGTCGGCTGACATCAAAGGCCATGTATAGAAGTGGCAAATTATGGGGCGAAATGATTTGATCCGCCGTCCGCTCCGCGAGTCATTATCACGCGGTCCGGGTTTATCAGCGGGGATTGTTAGTCGTTATACCGGGGGAAGACTCGCTGATTACCGGGGTGAGGCTAACGTCAGGCTCCGCTGTTCGCTCGCTTGCTCGTTCGCCGCCAGGCGTTTGATGTTTACCGCCAATTTTCTCGTGATGAGCTTGCTAGTGTAAATAATAACACATTGATGATGTGTAGGGGCCTCTTTGAGATTGGGGCAAATGTGTTTTCTTTGTTCTTTTTTACTCTCTGCCTTTTGGGAGGGGAGATATTCCACTTTAACATCGTTATGGTACATGCGTGTATTGCGAGCCCTGGGAAATTCACTATATTTAGGAAGATGTGTTAACTTCGACATTGCGCGGCTATGAGCAAGTTCGGGCGGGCGACTATATAGTTAACGAGACTAACCTGCCCGCGGGGCTTGGATCCTCTATATAGTCAGACTATAGCTATAGTCAAACCACGCACCGTTCGGGTGACATCTAGATCGAATATGGTTAATCTAGTTAACTATAGTCGCCCGCCCGAACTTGCTCATTGCTGGACAGCATACAAGGGCACGTTTTCGCGATTATAACCACAGACATGTTTCAGACGTAATTACTATATAGTTTACCCATGGAGGAAGAAACACTCCTCCATGCATGGTTTACCCAATGGACTGCTTCTTATGTCGATGACCAAAGCTGCCCATTGGTCCGTTGAACCCACAGTTACGTCAGAAACACGTTTCTGGTTGTTGTCGCAAAAACAGGCCTCGGTTTTAGTGACCAGATTTCCGTCTTGATGGCGCTCTTTACTTTAGAACCACCCGGTTGGTGGCGCTCTAGGGTCACTTTACTATAGAACTGCCCGGTTGGTGGCGCTCTATAGGGTCACTTTACACTAGAACCGCCCGGTTGGTGGCGCTCTAGGAGGGTCACTTAACTGTTACTAAAACACGTATATGACAACTTGCGATCATGGGGGACACCATTTGGGTTGTTTGTTTCTTTGTTTGTTGGGTTTGTTTCTTTCTTTGTTTTCTACCGAAGCGTAGAAGGGACATGAATATATTTTTAAAAAGTCATAATTATGACTTAGCACAAGTCATTATGACTTTTCTTTTTATGATCATGTCCCTTCCACGCTTCCATAGCATACCATATTCAATATTAGTGAGGTTTCGGTGTGCACGGTTAGTGATACGACTACGATTAGCCAAACCTCAAAATCGTTACCTTTCGCTGTCCGTTTTTCACTAAGGTATATAGAGGCGTTCCTATCAGTGTGAACAACAAAACTACACTTGGGATATTTGTGTAAAAGCCACAAGTACGCACAAATCGATGACGTAAAATTCACTAATAGTCGTCGTTGTGCCTAACAGTATGCGACCGAAACCTCCCTAATACTTTCGCCGAAAATGAAGTCGTCCATCTTTAATAGCGACTACTTTGGAAACAAAATGGCGTCGGCAAAACGCTCATGTCGTAACTTTCTATAAAGAAACTATTCTGTATTCCACAAATATAAACCAGATCGAGTAGCTGCCATCTTGTGGGGCAACTTTTGACGTTGAAATGGTCAACAATGTAAGCACAAAACGCACAACAAGCAGTGCCCTAAAAGATGGCAGCTATTCGCCAAAAATGTACCAACCAATCTAATAAAGTAAAAGTGAAGACGTCACCTTTTGTGTGTTGATAAGGTTACTGGGTGTACAATAAAAACCAGTGGACTGTTTCCCTGCACTTTAGCAATGGACGTTGCAAATTACCAGCAAATGTTTAAACCTAGCTACAATGGCAACTGACGTCGCACTTTAGTGGTCTATTGGGGACGAAATTGATACATTTTACGGACTGTTTTTAAAATATTCTTTCAAAATAAACATGTGTATTGTATGTGGTGTACTTTCGCCTTAAAAAATGTATTTGGACGCACAAAATATAATTATGTTTCCACAGGAAACAAAAATAGGTCGACCATTGACGAAAAATCCATGGCAAATTAAGCCATGCATGTGACCAGGTGTTGCGCCGCACAAATCATTTCAAACTTAATCTGTACGCTTCAAATGTACTGTCCTCAAAATTGGTGGAATTTTTGTCTGGTAAAATTATTTCTTGTTTGCGAAATTGCAAGATTTATGAAAGGAACATTGCAATTAAAGACAGATTACATGATTGGAAAATATAATTCTGTGTTCCGATTTTGTCGTACCAAACACTTATTCGATTACATGGTTGGAAAACTTTAAAAAAAAAAATGGCATTACATAACTAAACAATAATGTTGATAAACTGCCTTGTAGAAATTTCATCCACATATGCAGTAATACTATACAGAAAACCTGAAAAATCCATGCATGTTTTTTGTGTTGAATGATTGGTAAACAAAATTGTTTGCGGACATTTTTGTTTTTGAAAAAAAAAAGCACCTTCAGTTGGCAATTTCCCCCCACAAAGGTGCCATTTTACGTGGGAAAAAAATCATGTGGCGTTTGTTACCATTGCTATCAACACTTTTAGTCGTTTTATTTTTCTTGTCAACTCGTGAAGTAAAATTTTTGTCACTGTATGCAAATGATGTTTGCCCTTTTCATCTTGTACATAGTGTCAGTCCTTGTATAAAATTATATATTTTTTATTTTATTTTATTTTCAATTATTCAATTTGCTTTTTTCCTGTAATTTATTCAATTGTTATATATTGTAACATGGTTTATTTAATATATTTATGTACATGTCATTTATTTAAATACCAACCTGTAATTGGCGACTTGATCGCTGTTGGATTTGGTTAATAAATAAATAAAATAAATAAATAAATAAATGATGTACCGGGCTTTAATAAGTTATTCCTGAAATTAGAGGTCCAGAAAAAAAACTTGCTCTAGCTATGATACTAAAAACGTGCACATTAAAATCGTGTTTTCGCGATCATAACCACAAATATGCTTCTAACGTAATCACTACTTCAACCACGCTGACCAACAGTCAAAAGCTTTGTCAATATCATATACGTGCTTCTGGTTACGTTCGCGAAAACTTAGGGGGCAGGTTTTCTTATTTTAAACAATGTGACGATTGATCCACAAAGTGCCTACACACGCAGCACGGTGACAATGTAATAGTAAACTCTCATTATAGCGCTCTTCAAGGGACTGGAATAATTTGAGCTTTATATCCAGAGAGCGCTATAACCAGTGCATATACACAATGCACGGAAAAATGGCTGGGACTTCTAAAAAAGAGCTTTATATCGAAAAGAGCTTTATATCAGGGGTTGTTATATAACGAGAGTTTACTTGTATTTTGCGTGTAATATCTGCATAATGGTTCGCGCTCTGAATTCGTCACCTTCAAATGGAGGTGCAATTTAGAAAGTCACATACTATGTTATTGTTGCTAAGTGGTGCACAACATTTGCCTTGCAACCAACAGTCTGGTTACTTTATGCCATTCTCTCATTCGGTGAACGCGGTATTGATTCTGCACTTCACATCTGCCGCGTGCACCACATAGCGACGAACATTTAGTCTGGTCAAGTGGATACTAAGTGTGCATGAGAAAGGAAGTACGTCAGTACACCAGACGCTATTGTCCTTAAGATGCAATTATCCTTTTGCGTGATTTGCAATGGGTCCAACTCTCCGTATAAACCAACTGGCAACACAATGTATACTACTTTTCCCGCCACTTGGGGCTTCTGCAAACGCTCGCAGAGGCTCGAAACATCGGATCTGCATACGCAATATTAATAATTTAAGGACATTAAGCCTTTGAGGGAGATATGCCGCACGCAAAAAGCCATTACCTATCCGAAAGAACTCAGTAAATCATAAGCTACGTCACATTAAACATACAGCGAGTTTTCTGGCTTAAGCCCTCCGTGGCAGCACGGCGTGTGCATCACCTTAAACACGGTCAAGAAAGAATTCCGTTCTTCTAGAGATGCGCATGTGTGATTTACAACACTGAGAAGAGAGGAAGGGAAAAAAGATGACACAATAAATTTTTAAGGAGGCGGCGAGATCAGAGGCGCGGCGTAAGACAATTTGGCCGGGGATGAATTTCAAAGGAGCCGGCCGAGGAAGCGCGGGCTGCACGGTTCGGTGCGTATGTAGTGAGGCAGGTCGGGCGTTTTGGATGCTCGCACGGCCAGCGGCTTGGCAAAGGCAGAAGCGATGCTCGGTAGGTACTTGCGTAACAGCGAATGTTTTTTCCTCCATTTTTTTTTTACATCGACTCATCGATCACCTCGGCCTAAATATCGGTTAACCAACGTGCGTGCCTCTTAACATCAGAAACTAGAATTCTGATTGAGAAACCGACAACTGACCAGGAAAAATGGACACAGATTTGCTGGCGGTGAAAACAACAGCAAAAAACCTTTGGTCACAAAAACAAAAAAATTGTGTGTGACGATTGCATCTGATAAAAGAGTTATCAGAAAAGGAAAAAGGCGCCACTGTTGTTGTTGTTGTATATTTTATGGCATCTTCGGCAACTAAGGCCATCAACTATACGGTTTTAGCTTTAACTATACTAAATTATCAACTTGAGATGACGAAGAAGGAGTTGCAGTTTTAGAAGTGGGAGGAAAACCCCCAGAGAAATGCCCCAGGGGAAAACCCACGCGGTCAAGTAGGGACTGCAAACCCAATCCACATACACGCCCCGGATTCGAACCCGGGACGCCAGAGGTGAAAGGCGAGGAAAGAACCCGTACGCCAACCCGACCGCCCCAAGGCGCCACTGTTTTCATACCATTGTTTAAATAACACAATGCTTCCTAAGGATGCACACAAGTATAAAATAGGCAGAGTTCCGTGCGCTGAGCTCATGAATATTTTGTATGCCCTGAAATTCTTCTTTATTAGGGAGAGTTGCGAGCTGAACGAGTGTGGTCTAGTTGTGTAGAATATGACTATCGCCGCGATGTGGGGTATTTTTTCTTCCAACTATAAACATTTTAGACACTGTAGCTCCTAAAAGTGGCCCTATTTTGCCCAGTAGCGTATGTGCCTTTGTTCCAAAATGGATGCAGGTCTGATTAGCAAGTTTCACTGTTATAGGGGTAGTTTTGTTTCAAGTGGAAATTAGGGAATAAAAGTGACGGATTACCCCCATAAAATTGAACAGAATTGAAAAGATGAGAAATCAGTGAGTATTCTGGTTGTTGTCCTGAGAAGCTGAGAGAGTTGTGAGTATTTTTAAATGATTTTTGAAAATTGGGCATTTAGCATTGGTTCCTATGGGAGCCCTATTTACTGGTGTGCAACCCTAATCTTCTTGCCACTGACGAAATGCCCTACAGCGCCACCTATCGTTCTATAGGGACTCTAGTTCGAATTTGCTCTGTGCACCAGAAGCACGGCTAAATTGGACGAAAAAGAAGCGTGCGAAAATGCTTGAGGCACAATTATTTACGTGTCCCGCGCTCTGAACTGATTGATAAAAAATGACTGCTAGATAGCTATACGTGTAGTTTTGTTAGTTTCCGAAACAGGTGTTCAATATTATTTATGGATAATTTGGCTATTTCCCTGCGGTTATGTTTGGGGCAAAACTGGACGCCGGACGCACCGTTTCCGCCGGCCCTTTAAAAGTATCTATAGCGGTACAAATGCTTGAAAAAGGAAAATGCGTCCCGGACTAACGCTTTGGGCATTAAATGGCCATAAAATACGATTTGTATCATAACTCCATATCAGAAAACTGTTTAGTGCCAATAAAGAACACGGCCACGTAATTTGACAGTATAGGCCGAGCAAAACGAGGTGTAGGCCTAATTACCGCTGAGCTACTCTTGGGTTTCACTTGGCTTGACAACCGGTTGCTATCCGCCATTACTGTGTCCATACTATGGCACGCCAAAGCGAAAATAATATTAGAAAAAAAAACTTTGACGCATATTTTCGCAAATGTTGCGCAAGAACAAACAAGAAAACATGTTGGCATGACTTTTAAATCTTGATAGACTGTTTGAAACCGGCATACCGTGCTTTTGTTGGCAAGTTTTAAAAAATGTTGAGACTTGTTTTTCAGGATTGATGGTAGAACTATAAGTATTGAATTATTTCCGCTTTATCGTGCCTAGGCGTGACGTCAACAACTATCATATCCGCCATTACCGTGTCCATACTTGCCAACAAAAGCACAGTATGCCGGTTTCAAACAGTCTGTCAACATTTAAAAGTCATACCAACTTTTTTTCTTGCGCAACATTTGCGAAAATATGCGTCAACATTAAATTATCAGTGTTTAATTATTTTTCGCTTTGGCGTGCCATAGTATGGACACAGTAACGGCGGATAGCAACCGTTGTCAAGCCAAGTGAAACTTAAGAAAACAGCAAAGAATGTCTAATATAGTGGTTATATATCGATGCTGACAGTTCATTGCATATACGTCAGTGTCCTTTTTTCTCTCGATCGTACCCACCGCCCTTACAGGGCACTGGGATGGGCTGATGTGTTTCACAGATTTCTGTGAAGGAAATACGTGTGCAAATGTCAGACGCGCGGGGCATTGTGGGTTCCTTACTGCCAGACGAAAAATTAATAAATAGTATACTAATGCTTCCTATATATCTGGCGGTGGGGGCGGTCGGGTTGGCGTAGTGGTTCTTTCCTCGCCTTTCACCTCTGGCGTCCCGGGTTCGAATCCGGGTCGTGTATGTGGATTGGGTTTGCAGTTCCTACTTGACCGCGTGGGTTTTCCCCCGGGGATTTCTCTGGGGGTTTTCCTCCCACTTCTAAAACTGCAACTCCTTCTTCGTCATCTAAAGTTGATAATATAGTATAGTTAAAGCTAAAACCGTATAGTTGATGGCACAAAGGGCCTTAGTTGCCGAAGATGCCATAAAACAAAACAACATTATCAACAACATATATCTAGCGCAAAAATCCAATTTACGAATGAAATGAGTGTACTGTGTGCAAAACCGGCCTTGCCTACTGAAAAAGATCGTTTTTACATACGTGACCCATCGATATATATACACTGGATGAAGTATGCAATAGCAGTTGGCTATACGAGAATTGAAGCACGCGCCGTCCGCCATTGTACCCCACGAACAATGCTTGGCCTAGACTGCGCGCCGCGCCATGCGATAGCTTGCATTCCATGTAGACCATGATGTAGACTATAGTGAAGACATGCAGTATGACCAGTCTAGGCAATGCATTGTATTTGGTGTGATACAATGGCGGACGGTGGCTTCAATTTTAGACGTCGTTGTTAATCCAGTGTATATATATATCTATGACCCCAGGCCCTGTGTAAGGGCGAGCTGGGTACGAGCGAAATTTTCTTTTAGTCTTTACCTCCAGCATGAGGGCGCTTTGAATATTCAATTTTGATGAACCAATCAGAAGCACTGCTGCAATTTAGTTTTGATTTTTAACATTTTCAAATATGTTATACCGACTTTAATTTTAGATCAATTTAGCTCTACAATAACCGACATCCCGCAATATACAATCTGAATAAAAAGGGGGAAAAATCCCGACTGCAATTTATATTCAAAAGTACAACACGGCCACACAGAAGATTTCAGCTAATAGCCTACAATAATAATTCATGTTATGATGAGGTTTCCTAGATCGGGGGAGTATAATATAAATGGTTTATATGAAATCTCTCGAGGGCTTGTGGCGCGGTTTTTCTTTTGAAGATTTCGGTTTGAAAAGAAAGAGAAAAAAAATCAAGTAAAAACACAGAAGCGGTTCGTATAAATATTTACGGTGTATTACCGAGTACACAAATTTAGAATAGCGGCAATTTATCTGAAATATACCCGTGTGATAGATGTTTGGGTCCGCGGAGATGATTTCAAAGGGGCCGACAGTGGATGATCTGGCACGGGAGCCCGACGCGGCCGGCCAACTTGGGCCGGTTTAGACCGCGTCACTGTCCCGGTTCGCCGACAGAAGACTTCCCCCGATGTTTATCTGTGATTTTACAATATTAGGCTTCTTATTTTCGAGAGGATGAGTGGGGTTTTGAAAATGTAGGTTAATTAGAGCGAGGTTTATGGATATTGCACTTGAGCGAATGGGCGTCGGGCGGTTTAGGACTTGAATCAGAGAACGCGTACAGTGTTATGGTCTTTGAAGCCAAACGCTCAAGAAATTATTTCAGAAAGCTTGGCAAGGCTGTGCACGTATAATAATACAACATTTGTTTTAAATACGATATATCTGCAAAGAAGACACATGTTACAGCCTTTCTGGCTAAATCGACACTTTCACGAACTCCAGGCCGAGTTATCCCGAGGTTCAAATCGGCACTATTCGGTGCATGAAGTTCATGGTTCCAGTTCGGACTACAGTTCCCAATCTTTAGCCGACCACAAGGATATCCACACAACTGTCTGCAGATCTGAATTACACCCGATTTGTACACGAACGTCCTGAATCGTTCGGAACAGTCCCGATATGCATGTCTACGATCGAGATCACGAGTTATGTATAACGAACTGTATAAGCACCGTTTTAGAAATTTACGATATCGACGTCGCGCCTCTAAGAATGCAGAATTGGTATAAAACGGGGTTGAGGTCGCCTTCAACTCTCAATTAATTCGTATAATTTGGTTAGTTTCGGGACTATTCGGTAGGGGTTCGGGACTACTCTGTAAGGGTTCGGGACTTCTCGGCAATTGTTCGGGACTATTCGGCAATGGTTCGGGACTATTCGGCAGGGGTTCGGGACTATTATGTAGGGGTTCGGGATTATTAGGTAATAGTTCGGGACTATTCGGTAAGGGCTTGGGACCATGCCGAATAAACCAGTTTGGGAAAGTTGTGAAGATTTTTCAAAACTCCTGCAAACATAAGAAAACTGTCCCGTTTCGTCGCATGGTCCAAAATTATTTACCCCGAAAAATCCCGATTTGTACGGTCTAGATTTCGTAAAAGTATGAGGTAGCTTTAAATTGGTGATTCTCCTGTCCAGTCCACACATACCGAACGACATCTGATTTAATATAAACAGAACGAAACTGAACCGAACGATATACATTTTCACAAAAGACCAAAACACACAAAGTTTCATAGCAGAGTAATTTATATACTAACGGGAGCAATTTCTTAATCATTATTTTCAAATCCATTTGAGCGGGAAATTACTGACGCAGTTACACTCAACCATGGAACAACTCGTGCGGTCAGAATGCGCAAACGATTAGTCATGCGAATAGCGAAGCACAACCCCAGGTCTTTGGAATTAATAAGCTCGAAGTTAAAATCGCAAGGTGGGGGAAGGGGGCATTAAAATTACCCTTAAAGGGCCCCTGAAATGGTGTTTTCATCAATGAAATCTGTGCTATGGAACTAGTCCATTAATTTACAATCTTAAAAACCCTACTTGAAAGTTGTTTTAGGGGTTAATATCAAGGTTTTTGATTTTTATGCTAACGAAAATTTACATATGCATGAGCAAAGTGGTGATGTCACATTAGGAAAACACAGGAAAATCTGTGCACAAAAGTTTCCACAATTTTCTCAAACTTGCTGAAACTTTTGTAACCCATGATGGTTTAGATTTGTTTTATATGTTGCCTGTAGCAAACCATGAAATAAACTGGAAACTGCAGCATTTTTGCACAATTCCAGTTTAAAGTCTTATGTTTTTTCTTTGCTTTTCTGCTGTGTGTTCCTAAAGTCTGTGAGTTTATGTGAAGAAATTTTCAAAGTTGACAAATGAACAGTAGTATTATCTTTCTACACAAGTAATCCTTCATATGCAGCAAAAACTGTGCATAAAGTTATTGAGCATTTCAGGGCCCTTTAAAGGAGTTGTTCAGATTTTTTTTCTCGAGAAAATGGACTTCGTTCAAACCTAACAATAATATAAAATACCTCCCCAAAATACCTATCCATGTGAAGGAAACAGGAAATTTGCAATCTCCAATTTGGATGTGGAAGCCAAAAAGTTCGTGTATTTAAAGGTAGAACACATGATTGGTAAACTGTTAAAAGGGGCGTTGTTTCCACTCGTGATTAGAAGCCCATGTTGATAAAACTGCCCTGTAGAAATTTCAGCCACATAGGTGCAGTAATACTTCTGAAAACTTGAAAAATCCATGCGTGGTTTTTGTGTTGAGTTGAATGGTCAAGTCTTTTGCAAAAAAACATATTTTTTTAGAAAACCACCTTCAGTTGTTAATTTCTCACACAAAATACCATTTTGGACTGAAATTAAATCATGTGGTGTTTGGTACCATTGTTATTTACACTTTTAGTAAGGTTTTTCTTGTCAACTTGTGAAAAACAAATTTGCACTGCAAATAATGTGTTCTACCTTGAAATCATTGCACTGCTTTATTTAACCGGCGTAAATTAGTTCACAAAAATATACGGATTGAGAGTGCGAAATTTTATAATGTTAATATGAGAAAATATGACAAATTATACGGTATGAAAATTTCAACACCCATGGGAAAAATAGGGGTTACGGTCAAAAACGTGCTCTGGACATGCTCCTTTAAGGAAAACAGTCTTAGAAATTTAAGAAAGGACTTAAGAAAGGTTCCTTTAAAACTAAATTGAGCTGGATAAACTAGGTGTATTATTGCAGATACGAGGGCGGTCTAGCGTGATATTGCACTGATTGCGGAGGGCCAAGGTCGCTTGTGAGAAATCGCCGAGCGGCAAAGCAATTTCCCGCGGAGATGCTTGAATGGGTCCAGTTATTGAAGATATATCAGCCTGAAATAAATGGTTCGAATGATCATCTTATCCGGCTTCACTGTAGCTTGTTTAATGTGTTTGTTTATCCAACTGCTTAAAGAGGAAGAATACCCCTTGACGAAAATCCAGCATTTAGGCTTTTTTCGATAGTCCGACGTGGATTTTGATTATTTTTTGATTGTCGGTTTTAAGTGGATAAATTGCAAGCAAAAGTGCGCTGTACCAGATGAGCTACGAGGCACAGTGGTATACTCCCTCAGGTTTTCCTTAAGACTTCTGACACACTGGACAATGCTCTACTAGCTGATCTATGAGGCACAGTGGTATACTCCCTCGGGTTTCTCCAAGACCTACGACACTCCGGGCAGATGCTCTCCCAGCTGAGCTATGAGGCACAGTGGTATAGTCCTCAGCTTTTTCCCAAGAGCTCTGGCACAATGGGCAGATGCTCTACCAGCTGAGCTATGAGGCACATTGGTATTCTCCCTCAGGTTTTCCCCAAGATCTCTGACACACCGGACAGATGCTCTAACAGCTGAGCTACGAGGAACAGTGGTATACTCCCTCAGGTTTTCCCAAGACCTCAGACACACAAGAAGATGCTCTACCAGCTAAGCCATGAGACACAGTGGTATGCTCCCCCAGGTTTTTCCAAGACCTCTGACACACCGGGCAGATGCTCTACCAGCTGAGCCATGAGACACAGTGGTATGCTCCCCGGCTTAGGTTTTTCCAAGACCTCCGACATACCGGGCAGATGCTCCACCAGCTGAGCTATGAGGCACAGTGGTATATTCCCGCAGGTTTTCCCCAAAGATCTCCGACACACTGGGAAAATGCTCTACCATCTGAGCTATGAGGTACAGTGGTATACTTCCTTGGGTTTTCCCCAAGACCTGCGACTCACCGAGCAGATGCTCTACCAGTTAAGCTATGAGGCACAGTGGTATACACCCTCAGGTTTCCCCAAGAAACTAATAAACTCAACAATTTCTGTTTTCTGAGAGCTCTTAACTACAGGATTCTCCTAGAAACAGGAAATGTCACATTCCATAGGCTGTGGGGACCACTTTGTTCAAACAGGTCAACTTGGACCTGGAGGAAATCACTGAAGCAGAACAGTCTTGAAAGTTATTCCAAAGTGTTTGGCTGATCAGTGCCTTGTTATCCACAAGTTCACAAGTATTCGATCAACTTCTGTTCTGATCAAGAATTGTTATTTTAGGAAAATTGCATTTATCTTTGGGGAGAGTATAGATATGCAAAAAACAAAAAAATAAGTAGATGAAACAAAATTGTAAAACTGAAACTCAACATAATTCTCAATTAACCCAACTTTCCATTTTTAATAATCTCCCTGACATAAATGGAGAAATAACGTACAGTGGTTTATACACAAATAAATAAACCAAATAAACAAATAAACCAAATAAACTCTAAGACATAGAAGAGGTAATTACAAAGCATCCATGGATCAGCTTAAAGAGGAAGAATCCCCCTTGACGAAAATCCAGCATTGAGGTTTTTTTTATAGTCCAAACATCCCTCTTGCCGACGTGGGTTTTTATTATTTTTTAATTGTCGGTTTTAAGTGGATAAATTGCAAGCGAAAATGAGATTTTCACGATTTCTGAAACGCTCATTAGGTATTCATGATATGTGCGTGACCCCGTGACGCAATCCTGATAAAGAGAAGTCAACACGATTGTTAGCTCCATACGTTTACACGCAAAAAACCTGGAAAACCGTCTCTGTTAGATGGTGTTTTTTGAAGAATTTTGTTGGTCCAAAAAGCTTTACGTTTTAAGCAAAAGCCTGTCGATTTTTTGTGAAAAACAAGTTGTGATGGTGTTGTAGACATATACACCTCCATGATAAACAGAAAAACTAAAAAAATGTGGACGGGGGGATTCTAGCTGTTTAAGTTCTGTTAACCTGGGTTAAGTTTTGATTTTTTAACCCTATGTTCAAGCGTGAGTCATTTCACACAAATTGTTGACTTCGAGGTTCAACAATTTTCCTTGAGGTTCCCCTTTGTCCTACTTCCCAGTGAAGTCATATGCAGCCAGCCTGTTTCAACCTCTGTGGAAAACCCTGTGGAGTGTGGACTTGTCAATGTCCAGCTTTGTAGTTAACCCCCCCAAAAAAAATTGAGGTCTATTAACGGCAAAATGAGAAATGCCTCCACATTTAGCTTTTGGAGATACATTAGAATAGAAAGGGATTAAAGGGACACACTGGCTTACTGTTTACATAATGTAGCGATCTAGCATCCTTGACAATAATTTTTCGATGGTTGTTGTGAAAAAAAATTATCAAAATGGCACGTAATTATAACTAGAAATGTTTAAAATGAACGAAAGAGACAAATGTTGGGCTATACGCTTAACCAGCCGTCGCGATGTATTATTTATCATGTGTTTGTAAATAAAGGTGGCGTTCGATTCCTTGTTTCCCCTGACTCATCACACCTTGGATGATCCCTCAGGTCAGCGCGGACTTGAGGAAGCAACTCCAACGCAAATTTTGGTGTCTTTAGGGCCCTCAATAGGCCTATGCTGTTTTTTCCTTCGAGATTCTCTCGTCCATATCAACACCCAGAAACCCTTCTTATGAAATCTGTTGGCATTTTTGTGTACAAATTGAAAAAAAGGTATGTACATAGTGTTCGTAGGACATTATTTTCCAACAAGAAGAGAAACCAACCGCGAATGACAAAAGCAACTAGCACTTCGCGCTGGTTTCTACGGCTGTAAAAATTACTCCAAGATCACGTGATTTATCCGAACCAGAATCTGGTTCTAATAAATCATGTGACCTTGATTTTTTTTAAATGCTAAAAACCGGCAAAATTTTGTGGTTTCTTTTCAGGTTCTCTTCAGTCTATTTCGGAAAGACTTTCAGAATCATGTCTGAGCCCAAAATAGCCCAACAAAGCCAGTATGTCCCTTTAATGAGCTTTATATTGATATCAAATTTATTTGTATGCCTGACATCATATTGAAGTTATGATGTGAAAAAAGTGACAGAGCGTGTTGTTATGGCCAAGGAGAGTTATCAAGAAAACTGGATTTCAAATAAACGTTTTTTTTTGCCATGCAACCCAAAGAGAGACAGTTCAAAATCCTTTTTTTTATCGCCTTTAGTTTACTGACCATTTTTGGAATAAGAGTGAAGCCCAGGCTATCCCAAAATATAAAAAATGGTGTACGTTTCTCATTTTGCTGTGGCAAGCCAAAACTAATTTTATACCAATTTTATTTTGTGATCACCTTATAATTTAAATTTAGAATGAGAGAAAACTTGTAAGGGCCTTATCGGGATTCGAACCCGAGACCTCTGACTCACTGGGCAGATGCTCTACCAGCTGAGCTATATGGCTCAGGTTTTCCCTATGAACCCAATTTTTCTCTCGGTGTTGCATGGTAGCGCAACTGGGCAAAGAAACGAATGCAACATCTGGTATGGTGCCTGATCACCATTGAAATGAAACAACCAAACTTGGGATTAGAGAAAAATCGTAAGGGCCTTATCGAGATTTGAACCTAAGACCTCTGACTCACCGGGCAGATGCTCTACCAGCTGAGCTATGCGGCTGTTTCATTTCAATGGTGATTAGGCACCATACCAGATACATGTATTGCATTGCTGAATTCAATTTAAAAATACATTCACTTGATAAAATATCTGTACCTTTTCTAGAAGTTATTTTCTAATCAAATTCCTCAAATTCTTCTCCATTTTCATCTTCCTGCTGTCCGTCCGGCGGCCGGAGGCTGTTCAGGAGGTCTCGCATGGCATCCATAAGGGTTCCTAAGCTCTGCCGGAGGTCGGTGTTAGGGGCGAGGTACCCACCCCCTGCTGCCCCCTCAGGAGGGTTGTCGTCGTTGCGTACATGTATGTCAGTCGGGTTGGTGGGAGGTACTGAGCCTGGGGGCTGGTGGTGAAAGGTGGTTTAAAGAGCTAGGGCCAATTTCATAAAACACTTTAAAGGCCCAGTGTATCATTTGCAATGACCCCAAAAAGTAATCAACGAGTTTACAGGGGAAAAGTTCTGAAAGTAAAGATTTAATTAATAGCAACTACCCAATGAAAACTTTCCGCTCAAAATGATATAATTTTACCAGAAAATAATCCGTAAAGATGAAATTATTTAAATCGTTTGCGAACGATTTACTTATTTTTGGTTCGCATCTACGCGGTCCAAAATGCATGGACGCTGTGTACCGCGTGTGCGTGTTCCAACGCGATGCATTTTTATCGATCGCGCGCACACGCAATATATGATGTGCGCCACATGACACAAGCCACATAGTACCCGATCAACTGAGAACGAATATTTGAAACACCCCGCCAAGACCAGGAAAACGCATATGGATTTTCATGTTTTTTTTTAAACGTGGTACATTCGACAAAGCTGAAATTTCTTCGGATGAGTTTGTTGATGTCTTTCTTTTGATTTATAATGGTTTTTTTCGGAGAATCGCTCAAAAACGGATCATCTACAGGGCCTTTAACAGGTAACGCTTAACCCTCGGAGCTGCAAAGGGAAGCTTCGGAAGGCACATTTTTTAATTACTAAAAAAACCTTCCACTCAGACTTCATGTAATGCTCAATCGATTACCCTAGTCCGTGCCCCTGTAGTCAACTTTAATGTTGACTTTACTTAGTCAGGGCCACCCTGGGAAATCTTGGCCTCAAGCCCAGGCCCAATGATTTGTGTACAAACATATGTTCTTTGAGTAAGGCCCTTTTGCCGCCGTGCGTAAAAGCAGCTATCAACCTAACATGATTCGCAAGCCACTGGTGTCATTATCATGATCATCGTTCACTTACCACGCATATTTATCTGATCGGCGACCCTAATCCGTGTCGATAAAAATAACGGCCAAGACAGTTGCATGGATTTGATTTAAACAGCATCCTCAAGTGGTGATTGTGTTTACCTATTGAGGGCGCTGTATGCTCAGCGGTGTAGCTACAGGGGGTGTGCGCACCGCGACCGCTGCTGCATGCTACTGCTAACAAGTGAACTAACCCATTTTTACAAACTGTTCTAGAGGAATTTTTTTGGGGGTGGGGGGGGATGGGGAATGGGGGGGGGGGGGGGGTTAGGCCGTGCGAAGAGGGTTAAAAAGGCATTGGGTACGAAATTGAAGACTGTATGCTATTCTTGTTCATTCTTGCTGAAACACCACCCACACGTTTTCCTATAGGTACATGTATAGGGCTTTTAGAGTCAGAATTTGCATGGTTGCTAAGGACTTTATGCCTTAACAGAAGTACAACCTTCTGCCATTTTTCTCTAAAGTGCTTCTTAAAAAATGGTCCTCTTGGTCATCACGGAAATTGTCATAACTTGGTTAATTTTTGACGGATTGACACAATGTTTGTAGTTTTGTGAAGCTTATAATATACTCTATCTGATTAAATCATTAGCTCCATTTTCATTTTTTTTTGCAAGTGGCTACTTTTGGTGGAGTGGCTCACAAATGAGAATTTGAGAGACTAACCGGAGGTACATACGACGGCATCAGCGATCTGAAGAATTCGACAAAAGGACTTCCATCAGAGTTAATGCTTCCTCTCTGGGGCCTGTTATGTAAAAACAAAACTTTAGGTTTACAAAACTTTGGGGTCTTCTTTGACGACATTCTTGAAGATATACAGATTGAGAGCGAGGACAAATGATATGGTATGAAAATCTCAACACCCATGGGAAAAATGGGGGTTTAAAAAGCACTTTAGAATACTGCTACTTCTCAAGGTTGAAGTGAGATTTACCAATATGGTTGCGCAGCAACTTTAACAGACGGACATTAAAACATGCCTAGCGCAACAATCTGCATCCCAATTTCCACCAAACTTCGTCTGATCTATGGATTTTTGGAAGATTTTGTAAATTGAATTATCTAAAATCCAAAGATTAAAGATAGTATACATGATTGGTAAACTGTTACAAATAGTTTTATCCCCGTGTGATTGAAGACATGCATGATTAAAACCAACCTGAGCAAAAACCAGCTCCGTACTTCGTCTAACTTTTGAGAAAACAGTCCAAAAAGGGTTTGCAGCCATTTCTCCCCAAAACCACTTCGCCCTGAACCATTTCGCCCTGAACCACGGCCTGTGCACGAAGTGGTTTTGGGGCGAAGTGGTATTTGGGCGATTTTGTGTTTGGACGAAGTAATTAGGGGCGAAATGGCACTCGGGACGAAGTGGTTTGGGGCGAAATGGCACTTGGGCAAAATGGTTTTGGGGCGAATTGAACTTTCGTCTCATGAGACGAAAACTAATTGTTTTACTCATTTCTCAAAGACTATAGCACTTCAGACAAAACCATTTTACGGGAAGTTTTCTACGGTCATCATGTTTATATTGTGTAAGTTAGGCGTAAATTTGTGAACATTTCTGATTTTCGAGATTACCAATGATGTATACTGCCTTTAAAGTCAAAGATAACGGTAAGTCAATCAGAAAAATGCATGTTGCAACCGCTGTTGTTGACTTCCGAGATGGATTTTTGAGGAATAATATGGACAAATTCTGCAAAAAATCCATAGACACACGCAAGGTAAGGTTCTTAAAGCTGGGTGGAAATCTCCCTTCACTTTCATGGTTTTCAACAGTATTCCTTTCTTTATATAGTCCTTTATGTACTAAGAACATTTTATTCAGAATTTCATCCTGGAAAAGTCACAAAATGTCAGTCTTTTTCAGAGACTCTTTTCACGCGAAACTGAAAACGAAAGGTCACGCCAATCAACTCGAGCTGTGTGTGTGATGTCATAGCGAGGAGACACACAGAGCTGCTTCACTGACTGTGGTCGTGTACCTAGCTCCTCGCAGCAAACATGTTGTATGCACGAACGGAACCGCAGATTTTTCACAGATTTACCACCAACAAGTCACGATGCTGGCATTTTATTGATATCAAAAATGAATTCAGTGTAACAACCACTGAGAAAATACACCAAAAACTTTGACAACTTTTACAGAAAAATAACGACTGGTGGTTTATGCTCTGCGGAAAGCATGCAACTTGCTTTGCAAAATAGTGACTGTCTCCTCGCTATGACGTAGCGGGGTCAATGCATATCATTATGACGTCATCACCCCGTTTTTCATTTTGGCCTGTTGCCGGTTGACGAACACAGTCTAGTTTTTCATTTTTCTCTCTAATATAAAGTCAGCAACAAACATAAGAAAAACACAACTTTATCTAAACTCCTCCAAAAAAGTTCGGAAAGTCAAGTTTGACTCAAGATTTCTCTCTTGTTGCAAAATAATTTTCCTTGAATTTTATATCATTGGAAAGCCCTGTTGTTCCTCTTTACGATGATGTGTCATTTGTTATGATTAAGCAATTGGGGAATGTGCAGCACAGCTGAATACGGGGGCGGGTGTAAAGTGAAATGTCACAAAATGCATTGCTATTGTCAAAAAGTGCATTGACACATTCCCATCCTCCAAGCAAAAGGGGAATGCATTGCATGACAATAACAGTGAATTTTGTGACATTTCACTTTCCACCACCCCTGTATTCCGCTATACTGCACATCCCACAATTGATTAATCATAACAAATGACACATCACTGTAAAGAGGAATAACAGGGCTTTCCAATGATACCAAATTCAAGGGAAATTATTTAATAACAAGAGAGAAATCGTTAGTCAAACGTGACTTTCCGAATTTTTTTGAGGAGTTTAGTAACAAGTAGCTTCAAGCTTTCAGCCCGGCTTTAAGAACTATCAGACAAAGTTTGGTGGAAATTGAGCTGAAGTTTTTTTGCATAAGCCATGTTTTAATGTCCGCCTGCTAAACTTGCTGCACGACCATATTGCTAAGGCCAAACAAAATAAATGGTGTGTTTACGGTAACCCAACATACCTGGAGTTTCTGAGGCCAAATTGCCGACCTCAAACTTTTTATTGCCAATTTTCAAGTTGATAATTTTAAATGAGCACTATTTGCAATAATTTCCAGCGAACATAACATTTTCTACACTTGTACGTGAACATGTTTAATAGTGTTAATAGTGAGTTTCAAACATTGCAAAACAACACGCAAATGCATGAACTGAAATGTAAAAAAAATAAAACAATAAAATTATTTTCCTACCTACCTACCTGGATTTTTTTTAGGCTGTTACCGTAAATGCACCATTTATTTTGTTTGGCCTAAATCACGCTTCTATCTATTGAGCTCGTGCCAATGACGTCATTTTGGGAGTCAAATAACGCCGCGTCGTTGTGGAAGCAATGTGCGTGCGCGTTGTGTGTGTCCATAGCGTGCATAACGCGCAATGCTAAGGATATTGGTAAATTATACCACGTTACGCCCACCAGAGAATCTCACGGCGCGCACGCACATCGCTTCCACAATGACTCAGCATTATTTGACTCCCAAAATGGCGTATCTGCACGTGTTCGAAGGGGGTCAATAGGGATATGTAGTTCTAAGAGTATAATGGTCATAAGGCCCTAACCATACCTTGGTGGCCTCTTATATGATTCAATGGAGTCCTTTGGGGGTAGAGGGTCATATGATAAGATCGGGCCGAGTGCCAGCTCTGGGGAGAGGGAGACAGAAGCTTCCTTGATCTCAGACAGAATGATGTGGCGGTAGACATTCCGCGGTGTGCCTTGGTATCGTGTTTGCCTCCTGAGTGAAAAATATGTTAAATAATCATTATAGTTTGTATTGAGCTTGTGCGAATGACGTCATTTTGGAAGCCAAATAATGCCGCGTCATCGTGAAAGCAATGTGCGTGCATGTTGTGTGTGTCTATAGCACCCATTGGTGAAATGTATGGCGTTACATACGCTTTACAGTCACTTCGCCCAAAAACCACTTCGCCCTGAACAACTTCGCCCTAAACCACTTCGCCCAAAAACCACTTCGCCCAAAAGCCACTTCGCCCAAAAGCCACTTCGCCCAAAAACCGCTTCGCCCAAACAATTCCTATATTGCATGTCTTGGCTAGTTTCCTTCCTCCATGGTAGTATTGTCAATTTTCCGGAGAAAATGACGGGAAATACCGCTTCATTGTTTGCGAATACAAACTCGACTTGTCTTTTCCGCGTAGCAACTCGACCGCAAACCAACTCGACTATACAAATGCAAAACAGAGAAGCCAATGCAGCGACGGCGTGACGCGTCCCCAGCCGGCCGGTCAGTGTCGGCTCGCTCGCACACAGAACGCTGGTCGGCGCGGCCTCCGGGTCGCTGTCGGCGGTGACTGTCGGCACGCGAGCCGCTGTCGGCGGTGACACCTCCAGTCACCACTCCCTCCCGGCAGCTTCCCAGCAAACACATAACATTTTAAAAACATTGTTGAAAGGTTGTAAGCAAAACATTGTGAAACTAACGTAAAATAACATTTTTAAAACGTTAAAATGTGGTCTAATTGAAAACATTTTCTCTATAACATTTTTATAATGTTGTGAAAATGTTAAAACTGTGCAGGCTATAAAGACGTTATTTTGGTAACATTTTAAAAACATTCTTGAAAAGTAAAATCCTGGGTGTCCATGCATGGTAATGAACCAAGTGTAAATTTGGTTAGAAACATTATTTTAGCAAGGAGAAAATGTCAAGTTTTTCTTTGAAAACACCTCAACAGTTTGCGAATGTGTATATCCATGCTTGTTTTCCGAATTCTTTTCCAAATTCATGAAAGAAAAAAAAAGAAATTCCTACTCCTAAATCATTTTACATGTAGCCTACTACTTACATGCTAGCCACATAAGCTGGCAAACCAAAAGAGAATATTGACATTTAAAAAAGAGGCGGAGTAACTATAGAATACAGGGCCCACGCGACAGAAACTGCATACCGCGCCACTACCACAGCGCCACCGTGCTTGCGCGCTACCATCGTGGGGCCAACGCGGTGCGTGGACGGCCAATATTACTCGTAGACACGCGCTGAAATAGCGGTGACGCGACCGATAAGCAAATACCAATGTTTGTTTTTACCTTGTCATTTGTGAACCCGAAAAGTGTCACGATCATGAACTCAATCAGCGGGCAAAAACAGTAGGAAAGTTGACTAATTCGTTGGGTCTTTCGCACGAAGTGGTTTTTGGGCGAGGTGATTTTTGGGCGAAGTGGCGTTTGGGCGAAGTGGCTTTTGGGCGAAGTGGTTTTTGGGCGAAGTGGTTTTTGGGCGAAGTGGTTCAGGGCGAAGTGGTTCAGGGCGAAGTGGTTTTTGGGCGAAGTGACCGACATCGGTTACATACATACATTTGCATTGTGAAAATGGCATACAGGAGTAATAAAATTACCGTATTTTCTTGGACAGAATTATTCGCACAACATTGTGAAAAGCATTTTGACGGAAATCAATAAGCCCTCTTACAGAAACACAGCGATAGTTGCGGGTACTACAAACAATCGTCGAAGATTGAACCCCAATGGCTAGGAAAAAATACCATCTCACGCAATCTCACCTATCTGTGTACACAGGGGTTTATGGGGTACTTGCATTGTTGTCCTATTTTCCCTTTTCTTTAGAATTCCTCTGTGGGGTACCACTGTTCCTTTTGAATTTCTTTATGGGGTACCATTGTTCCATTGTGTTTGGTACCCCACAAGTGTGTCCGTGTTAGACCACGATGGTTTGCACGTGGTACAAATCACAAATTTAAAATACATGCACACTGCAAGTTCCGACAGTAGTGCCGCGTTCCGGTTGCTGATTCCGTTTAGTTTCCCGGGTCAATTTCATCCCACCATAGCCGTTATCTTGTTCATTACAACAAATAAATTGTGTAAAAGAGCGAGTTTGAAGATAAAAAAATACATACTTTATAAAGAAAGCTAGCTGCACGTGTGTGATCACTTTCAACCCACACCGCCCGTAATACTTGCTGAACCCAAACTGAACAAATGTTCGGGGAGAAAGTTTCGAACTTTAGCCGAACCGAACCGAACTTGCGGACTTTGTTGCAGTACTAGCCGTTGTATGACGTCACACGTCTTTTTATTTGCAAATTTTATCACAAAAGAAAGCACCGAGACCCTCGTTTTCGATGACAATTTGAAATCCCTTAATAGTTCAGTTGGCAGAGCGTTGGAATCCAGACACGACCCAACTGACTTACTTTGCTTGATAGTCTTTAACGACAGGGTCCTGTCTGTCCACTCGTTGCAGCACCACACTAACGTTGACTTCCATCCATCGCATGACTTCAGGTACCTTCCACATGGCGTGGTTACGGCCGGCGTACAGCGTAATCAACTGAGTTAAAGCTGCCGGCTGGCTGTGTGATAAAGAGCCATTGAGAAACTTTGCCGTAAAAAACAAGATGGTCTTTCAATGGCTTAAAAATACGGCAAACAGTGTCATTTCAAATAAAACCTGACAGTTGACAAGTACACCACTGCTAGAATTACTAAAGGATTATAAGGGATGGCCAAGATTGAATAGGATATGCAAAACCTGAGCGACGAAACTTGAAAAAGTTAGCCCAACCTTTTCAAGTTTTTCTGCGCATGCGCAAACCGTGACACAGCCCCTATAAGAGAAAGTCTTGATTCAATTCTTACGTCCCAAATCTTTAATAGCGAGTCTAGTTTCAAGTCCCAAGTCTTTGATACCAAGTCCCAATTCCAGTCTCAAGTCTCTAAGAACAGGGGCCAAATTCGTGGGGCTGTTTAGCAGCCGATTTTGTGCTAACGGAGGCTGCAGCTATTTCATGGAGACCGTAACCTTAAGCACTGCCAAACGTTTGCTAGCTTCAGAGGCAAAATTTGGTAAACACGCCGCGGCAATGAAATAGCCTTACTGTAAGTACAACGTTTCTGCTACAGTAAGCACAATTTGTAGTTTAAGCAGCACCATGAAATCGGCTCCTGGGCCCAATTTCACTGTAGCAGAAAAGTTGTGCTAACGTTAAGGCTATTTCACGGCCGCGGCGTGCTTAAGCATGCGCGCGCTTAGAAACCGCCATTGTTGCATCACTATCTTAAGCAAAATTTGGCTCTGCAGCTGCTTACCGTTAACGATGTCTATAAAATAGCCTGACGCTCGGGTAACGGAAAATGGGCTGTTAAACAGCTCTATGAAATTGGGCCCATACGCTATTCATGTTAAACACGCAAAAGGACTAATTTCTGGAGTTTTCCGGTCTTACTTGCAGTGAGTGGTTGGGGAGAAATACGAATGCCTTTTGACAGCTTCATCGGGCTGGATACTGCACAAGTCCAGCAGAGGCATCAATGTCTGAAAAAAAGGAAAAAACAAATAGTTGTATTCCTGCATTTTGATGAAACAAGATGCACCCCATCCTCTTGCAACAGCGCTTCTTTAACGCCCCATTTCGCTGTGGAAGCAGCGACAGAAAACTTGTCGCCGCTTTGGGCTAATCAGGATGCTTGGCAGCACATTGCGGACGTTCAAATACACGTGCGCAGATTGTAAGCATAGTGCATGCAGTGTAATACTCGGTAGCACTGGCCGTGCCCGCGTCAGCGATTGGCTGCTATTTAAAGCATACAGGGAATCCGTTCAATTAACGTTTGTCATCTTGCATCCCTGTTATTAATTTGAAAAACTGCAGAGTAAATGACATCGTCGCACTCTTTTTCAATTATTTGACATTGCCTTTTCCACAATTGTGATGTTCTTTTACCCAAAGTTCCCCACAGTGGGGGCGTTCGAGATGCTTACACCGTGTAACACCAACTTACACCGGAGCGTTATTTTAGCCATTACGTGATACACAAGTCTGCCCCGGTGGCAGCCACCACTACCCCGAGCTTGCGGCAGGGTCTGTGATGTAAGGCTCTGTGTAATGACGTCACCTAGTAACCGCGAGTAGTAAAACATGGCGGACAGTTTGGAATCGCAACGTGAGTACAAAGAAAAACAGAGATTTATGACACAGGGCTGTAAATACATTTTGCTTAATCAGTAGATGTCTGTGGGTATTGACAAAGTTTATTGCGGTACTTTTAGGGCAACTAATTCTGCGTGGTGCCGGCTTCATTTTCATCGTGAGTCAAACGCGTAACATTAACAGTGTTTATAAAGCCCCGTCCGGCAACAACCTTTGACTTGTGTTCCCAGAATTCAAAGTGAAACCCTGTGTCGTTCGTTTTCCATCTTCTGGGGGCTTCCCCCGGTATAAACCCTGTGTTACACGTTGTAAGCGTCTCAAACACCCCCTATTTAAAGACACTAAATGTTTTAATGAGAAAAGGTTTTCTTCTTTCTGCAATTAAAATTCCATTGTAAATGATCTCGATTGCCAAATGGGGCTACAGACCCGTGGAATACCGAAAATCTTTCAACATACCGAGGGGTACATTAGCAGAGCTGTTTGCAAGGCCGAGTCTGCCTTGGTTGTGTCACCATCTTGGCTGATGTGGAAGTAGGCTAGGGCAAGGCTGAAGGCAAAGTTTGGCAGCTGGGAAAGGTTCTTGTGGGCCTGGAGAATAGAAGCAATGGAAACGTTTTTCTCAATGAAATACACTACTCACAATAAGTTAGGGATATTGGTATGTTGTCAATTTTGGATTTTATTCCCCAAATAACTGTTTTCACATATTCCCGTGACAAGGTGTGTCTGTTATGCAGATACAATTGTCTAATCATATACAAAATCATTCAAGCGGAATGCATACCCTCAATAATATATCTGTGTACACCCTAAGATATCCCTAACTTACTGTGAGTAGTGTAGATTGCTGGTCAAAATGTCACTTACTATTTATGAGTGTGTTCTCTTGGGGCGTGTTTGTTTCAAGACAGATCCGAATCCAGATCCCGATCTGTTTTACCGCGCAGAAACAAACGAAACCGCTCTCAACTCGGATCTCAAATCACGTGAATTGCAATTTATTTACCAAATTTGTCAAATTTCTGTTCCAAATTTCTCCCACGACATTCGTCGTAAATAAACAAGCAATCTAAATTTGTTTGTATGGTGTGTTGCCTCTGAAAACTGAAACGACACGGTTTTACTCACACAAAATCTCCACAATGTTTACGTCGCCATTTTGGATCTAGCGCTGAACCATCTCTCGAGAAGGATTCCACAGATCACAGATCTCGATCGGGATGTGCGCGAAGTGAACGAGTTCACCTTGGATATGCGCCGATCTGAATCTGGATCCGTCCGAAACAAACACGCCCCTACTGACCATGAATACTGTTTCAAAAATGAAACAGTGCTCGACAAATTGGTTGCCTGGAAGCCCGGGTCAACAAAAACAAAAAATGCCGTGCTATCAGAAACCCCCAAAATAGTTGTCCGTAGACAAAGCTAATGCATTAATTTTAATCTGGGCTACCAAGCTGACATCATGGGCATCCACTTTGCAAGCACATGGGGGATTTGTCGAGCACTGTGCAACCAGTACAAACAGCCTTAATAACCACTTGATAATCCCTAAAAATAATCACTTATACTTCAAAATCCATGCACGTTTTTTGTGTTAAAGGGGCTGTGTCATGGTTTGCGCATGCGCCAAATCTTTCCGATGTTAAGGTGTGCCGTACATGTGCGTGCACGTTCAGACTTGTAGGGCCACTGTTATTTGTTATTTGTGCATTTATTAAAGGGGTGTGTTGCACGCGTCATGGATGAGCAATGTACGATTTAACAACAATACCAAACACACAGTCCATGCAATAGAGGGCTCCTCGCTATGGAAGGAGTCCCAAGTTACCGGATTTCTCTATACGACAAATAGTGCAAGTTCGAAAGGAAATGATGCATTCGGGATAACAACCAGACACTTAAACTACACCACAGCCTGAATTATTGACGTGTTACAAAGGATGGCCAAGATTGAATGAGATATGCATTATCCGAACTTGAAAAAGTTGGGCCAACGTTTTCAGTTTTGCTACGCATGCGCAGATTGTGACACAGCCCCTTTAAGTAAATGGTAAAAAGATGTGTGCGCACAAACTTTTTTTAAACCACCCTCAGTTGGTAATTTCTTACAGTTACCATTACCATCAATACTTTAAGTAATATTTTTCTTGTCAACTCGAGAAGTACAAAATTTGGGTGACTGCATATGATGCAATGGGCCTTTAAAAACCTGCAATGAGCTTAGTAAGTCAGCTCACCTCCCATTCGTTGTACATTCTGATAACAAACTGGTACTGCTCAGAACGCAGTGCGTAGTGGTCTATCATCAGAAGTACACCCAGGGGATCGGTGTCCGGATCCAGACTAAAAACAAATTACACAATTACGTTATTTGATTAAGCGTATTTGAAACCCTGTTCACGATCAACTTGCAAATGATATTCTTGAATTGCAGTTACAATTAATTATTATTATTATTTATTTTTTTTAAGTGCAGTGGTTTAACGTCATTATTTAAGCCCGCCGCACACGAGAGCTATGTGCTGAGCCAAAATTCATTCGTGGCCGATGGCGTAAGGAGATAGCTCTCGTGTGCGGGCAACTTACGTGAGCATTTGGTCACTCGTGCCACTTGAGACAAATATCTAACGTGTTTGATAATTTTGGCCTCGCGTGGCCAAAATCTCACGTGTGCGGGGGTGATGAGCCAAGTGCTGAGCTAAAATAAATGTAGCTGGCCAATTAAAAACCACCCCCATATTCACGTGATATGAATACAGTGCGCGCGGGCACCGCTAAGGTCACCAAACTTTTGCTAAAGTGTGGTGACCTTGGCGGGGTTCGCGTGCGCGCGCTGTTTTCGTATCGCGCGTGTGGTTTTAATTGGCCAGCTACATTTATTTTAGCTCAGCACTTGGCTCATCACCCCCGCACACGTGAGGCCAAAATTATCAAACACGTTAGATATTTGTCTCAAGTGGCACGAGTGACCAAATGCTCACGTAAGTTGCCCGCACACGAGAGCTATCTCCTTACGCCATCGGCCACGAATGAATTTTGGCTCAGCACATAGCTCTCGTGTGCGGCGGGCTTAAAAATACCAGAAGCATTGCAGAACAAAATGTATAATTTGGGTGGAATTTACACTCAGCCTTTTTGCAGGCCTCAAAATTCATTTTGAACAGGGCACGGCAATTTTCTCTTAGTAAAGGGCACCTGAAAGAGAAAATAAAAAATTTGTGTTAGAACTTTTTAAGGGCAACATGGCAAAAGCACAGGGCACCGATGGCATTTTGCCATGGGTTATTTCGAGGCCTGTTTTTGCGCGTAAATGCGACGCACATCGCTTTCAGAAAAAGCGGTATGGAGGAAACTTGGAGTGAAACAAGCACTGAAAATCACCGTATTACAAAAACACTTTCCATCCAAGTTTATTCTGTGGTTTTGAGTGCATCGTTTCATTCCAAAATCCCTCCACGCCACTTTTTCTTAAAGCGACGCACGTCGTATTTACGCACAAAAAAGCTCCATGTTAATCTACCCTTATTAGACATTTCTATTTTGTGAAAACTTATTCAAAACTCTGGAGTGGACTGCAACAAAATCGTCTTAGCCACTCGTCTTAGACCAGTCTTTTATAACCAGCCATCAAAGTTAGTCGGTCTTAGCTATGTCACTAGTTTAGTCCATACACCAGTCTAACTAAAGTACAGCTACGCCAGTCGAAATTAAAAAATTTACAACAACAAAAAATCATGATTGGTATCTCGAAATTCAGAAATGTTCACAGATTTACACATAACTTACACAATATAAACATGATGATGGTAGAAAACATCCCCTGAAATGGTTTTGTCTGAAGTGCTATATTCTTTGAACAATTAATTTTCGTCTCATGAGACGAAAATTCACTTCGCCCTAAAACCACTTCACCCTGGACCACTTCGCCCAAAAGCTACTTCGCCCAAACACCACTTCGCCCAAACACCACTTCGCCCAAACACCACTTCGACCAAACACCACTTCGACCAAACACCACTTCGCCCAAAAACCACGGTTCAGGGCGAAGTGGTTTTTGGGAAAAGTGACTGGAAAACCTTTTTTGACTGTTAGACAAAGTATGGAGCTGACTTTTACTCAGGTTGGTTTTATAATCATGCATATCTTCAATCATACAGGGAGATAAAACTATTTGTAACGGTTTACCAATCATGTGTTCTACCTTTAAGACTGGTCTAACATTAAGACCACGATATTGCAAGCGGACTGTAATTATAGACCGGTTTGAGGGGACGCCGCGTTAGCCGGCTAAGGGTATAGACTGATATTAAACCGCTTATTGCAATCCTGGAGTTTACGTATAAACTTAATAAAACATTCTGCACAAGAAAATCATCTGACATATTCAGAATATACTTGACTAAAAAAATGCATCACCTTAGGAGTAACTTGCAGAGCTCCAACGCCGTACGATTTGCTCCCCGCTGTCCAACGAACATCAAATGTCTAAACAACGCTAAGAAGAACGACCGGTTCTCAGCTCGTCGGTAGTCCAGCCGACAGTTCCCTTGCGTCAAGTTAAACATCGTGTGGAAACTGCACTCAAGGCAGTATAGCGCCCTCTCTGGTGCCAAAAAAGGAGAGAAACAAAAATGATACCAATGTGAATAAGTGACGATGAGTTTGGGAAATTTGAAGTTTTGTCCCTCTGTAGGGCTTGCTAAGCTTATGTGATAACCAATCCTAATCAATGATGAACTGCATTACCGATCCTGTGTTTTGGGACCACCAGTTGGCTTCATAGCTGAATGCATAGTTCCGAGTTTGCCTCGTTAGCCCCGCCCCCTTGGATATTGTTGCTATGGCTCACACGCTATCGTCAAAATGGCGACACACAACGCACAAAGCAATGGGACTTTCAACGGAAAGCACAGATTCATTGGAGAAAACTCAAAGGTATTCATGTTTCAGGGTCGACAGTTATCTTAGAACACACCGAGTAAAGGGCCAGTAACACAAGGATGTCATATCATGAAATACGTGCTTTCGTACCTTTGAACAACGAAACGACCGGCCTTGAAACCCAAAATTCACCCGGATCATCGCATACAACACTGTACAAATTGTATGGGGCAGAATATCGCGTGATGTTGTTGTGAGACAGTGCACTTTGACCTATGTGCATGTGGGTGATGTCTGCTAGCTCTGTTGTGATTGGTCGGCGGGTTCGGTTGATTGACAGGTCGGAACTATGCATTGGTAGGGCGTCTGCACATTAAATATGGATTGTCCGTGATTGGGTGAAAGGATATTTGGGTGAAAGGATATTTGGGTAAAAAATATTTTGCATAAGGGAACAAATCTAGAAAAATCTGTAACGAAAAATATAAACAATTTCAGACGTCAGGAATTGGAGATACAAGCCTTTTTCTTAAAACAGGCTTTACATGTTGTACCAGTGCGAGTATGTTCACGTGTGTACGTGTACACACGTGCGCGCATGCAGACAGTTACCACATAGCACATACACTATGCGAACCTCGCTTTGTACTCGTGCACTGTAGCAAATTTGGCCGAAAATTATTTTTTACTCAAAAACGAAACGCAGGATTTCGCCCTAACTCCACAAATCGTTAAAGGGCATCGCTACACACCTTATATATTTTTTTGAATGGAACCCTCCTCCCCCTTCCCTTATTCCTTTTTAAATGCTAAGACAACTCATCTGCGGACCTGTGCAAGTCCACACAGTTACGGTGCTACCTGTTTATGCGGACCTCTATTGTGTGCAGGTTCGTATAGTGTACTACACGCTCGTACTACACGTACGTACATAACCCTGTCGAATAAAAGGAAAGGCCTGCCTTTTATTATTTCTTGTTTTTAATCGACTGGTTAATTCCTTGACGGATTTTTACATTCTTGGTACCAAATGAAAGCTGATAACTTTTTCTAATCTAGAAAAATAGCAATTTAACTTTTAAATATTTTGTTGACGCCCAAATTGGCCTAAACATGAACAGTGCATCTTTAAGCAGAAGGTCTGCGGTTCAAAATTTGGTGGAGCCAAGTTGCTTTTCATTGCATCTAGATTTCCTGAACTCATGGACATTTGTCCACATTTTTGTCGAATTAATTCAACCGGTCCCTGGGTCATGATCCCTAAAAGAAATCACTTATTTATACAAAAAAACAAACCAACAAATGCATTATCTGGTACAGTGCCTAATCACCACTCTGAACCTCAGCTGGAAAGCATCTACCCGGTGTGTCAGTGGTCTCGGGTTCGAATCTTGATGAGGACCATATGATTCTTTATTCTTCCCATGTTTGGTCAAGTCTGTTTTTCATGGAAAGTTTAAATAACTACTTGGCGTGGCGTGGAATAATTATAAAAGAAGTCAAAGACAAGGATTATTTTCTCAAATTCTGTGACCATGTTATTTTCGTGGATGACATACAATGTACATGTGAGTGCATGCGTACATGCAGGGCAGATGCTCTACCAGCTGAGCTATGTGAGACAGTACAGTTCTCCACTTTTCGACAATGTGTCCAGGTGCGCTGAGCAGCGCCCTCACCTGGCAAACACTGACCAACACCCTGTTGCCGCATGAGGGCACTGTTCAATAAAGATGCATGGCCGTTATCGACAAAACTGTCATGGCCATTATTGTCCACGGATTGGGTCACCAATGCGATAAATACGCATGGTATTAACTGAACGATAATGATAACAGCAGCCAGCGAATCATGATTGGCAACTTTACACTTAATCTTGAAATGAATCGGCCATACTTCTAAAGTCTTTTTAGAGGGGAAATTTTGTTGTGCCCAGGCAGTCAAGTTTTTTGTCCAGACGGCAAATTTTTGTCTGGGACCTTCGGTATCTTTGATGATTTTGCCCAGGCGGCCTAACCAGACAACACAGCTAGTGGAGAACACCTTGATTTCTCAGAATTTCCCAAGTTGCAGAAGGGAGTCTATTAGAGTAACGAGTAGTGAAGTACTCACCTATGAGTTCAGCAGCCATTTGCCTATCTTCACTCATCTTACAGACTTCACTCAATTGTAGTAACGTGTCAATATGGTACGGATGCATATGTAACAGGGCCTGTAAGTACAAAGAAGTCTCAAGTAAAGTCAAACTGCTTTCGAGTGTCAAGTCGGGTCAAACTGCCTTCGGGTCCCAAGTCAAGTCAAACTGCCCTCGAGTCCCAAGTCAAGTCAAATTGCCTTCGAGTCTCAAGTCAAGTCAAACTGCCTTCAAGTCCCAAGTCAAGTCAAGTCAAATTGCCTTTGAGTCTCAAGTCAAGTCAAACTGCCTTCGAGTCCCAAGTCAAGACAAACTGCCTTTGAGTCTCAAGTCAAGACAAACTGCCTTTGAGTCCCAAGTCAAGTAAAACTGCCTTCGAGTCCCAAGTCAAGTCAAACTCCCTTCGAGTCCCAAGTCAAGTCAAACTCCCTTCGAGTCCCAAGTCAAGTCAAACTGCCTTCGAGTCCTAAGTTAAGACAAACTGCCTTCGAGTCCAAAGTCAAGTCAAACTGCCTTTGAGTCCCAAGTCAAGTCAAACTGCCTTCGAGTCCCAAGTCAAGACAAACTACCTTCGAGTCCCAAGTCAAGTCAAACTGCCTTCGAGTCCCAAGTCAAGTCAAACTGCCTTCGAGTCCCAAGTCAAGTCAAACTGCCTTTGAGTCTCAAGTCAAGACAAACTGCCTTCGAGTCCCAAGTCAAGTCAAACTGCCTTCGAGTCCCAAGTCAAGACAAACTGCCTTTGAGTCTCAAGTCAAGACAAACTGCCTTTGAGTCCCAAGTCAAGTAAAACTCCCTTCGAGTCCCAAGTCAAGTCAAACTCCCTTCGAGTCCCAAGTCAAGTCAAACTCCCTTCGAGTCCCAAGTCAAGTCAAACTGCCTTCGAGTCCGAAGTTAAGACAAACTGCCTTCGAGTCCAAAGTCAAGTCAAACTGCCTTTGAGTCCCAAGTCAAGTCAAACTGCCTTCGAGTCCCAAGTCAAGACAAACTACCTTCGAGTCCCAAGTCAAGTCAAACTGCCTTCGAGTCCCAAGTCAAGTCAAACTGCCTTCGAGTCCCAAGTCAAGTCAAACTGCCTTTGAGTCTCAAGTCAAGACAAACTGCCTTCGAGTCCCAAGTCAAGTCAAATTGCCTTCGAGTCCCAAGTCAAGTCAAACTGCTTTTGAGTCTCAAGTCAAGACAAACTGCCTTCGAGTCCCAAGTCAAGTCAAACTGCCCTCGAATCCCAAGTCAAGTCAAATTGCCTTCGAGTCCCAAGTCAAGTCAAACTGCCTTTGAGTCCCAAGTCAAGTCAAACTGCCTTCGAGTCTCAAGTCAAGTCAAACTGCCTTCGAGTCCCAAGTCAAGTCAAACTGCCTTTGAGTCTCAAGTCAAGACAAACTGCCTTCGAGTCCCAAGTCAAGTCAAATTGCCTTCGAGTCCCAAGTCAAGTCAAACTGCCTTCGAGTCCCAAGTCAAGTCAAACTGCCTTCGAGTCAAAAGTCATATCAAACTGCCTTCGAGTCCCAAGTCAAGTCAAACTGCCTTCGAGTCCCAAGTCAAGACAAACTACTTTCGAGTCCCAAGTCAAGTCAAACTGCCTTTGAGTCCCAAGTCAAGTCAAACTGCCTTCGAGTCCCAAGTCAAGTTAAACTGCCTTCGAGTCCCAAGTCAAGTCAAACTGCCTTTGAGTCCCAAGTCAAGTCAAACTGCCTTTGAGTCCCAAGTCAAGTCAAACTGCCTTCGAGTCCCAAGTTAAGACAAACTGCCTTCGAGTCCAAAGTCAAGTCAAACTGCCTTTGAGTCCCAAGTCAAGTCACACTGCCCTCGAGTGTCATTAAGTCAGACAATTCCTTGGTTATAGGGGTAGAATAGGGGCAGGGTGTGTTGTGGGAGATGCGAGGAAAGGGTGTGAGGGAGGGGTTGAAATGGGGATGAGTGGGGGCATGGTGCAGATAGGTGGAATTGGTTAGAGGGAGGAGAGGGGAGGGAAGGAGGGAGAGGGAGAGGAGGGCGAAGGGGAGGGGGAGGAAGGAGTGAGGCCATTACCGTAAGATTCTGTGGATTGTGGGACTCCACAGCGTCCCAAAACTGAAACTGGACTTGTTGGTAGTCCTTTGAGTGTTCCAGAGTGAAGAACTGACACCTGGCAAAAAAAAAACAGTACGAAAAATTGATAAACACATCTACATTAGACAGAAAGAACTTGGAATCCCAATGTATAATTTCCAACAGGCGCTGGTGATCTTAAATTGCACATCGACTACCAGTATTCAACCTTTAATTTCCCAGATTTGAAGAACTGATGACATTATGAGGATTTTGACCTCACAAACATGTTTGGTGGTCGACATGGTTGACAGTTACCAACAATGATCTATTTATTAACTTGTGGAAAATTAACCTGAATTATTTTACTTTTAATCCTAACCTTAAAGGGCCCCTTATTTAGGATTTTTATTAATGAAATATATGCTTTAAAACCACTCTACTCAGTTAAAGTCGTAAAAATCCTATTTGGAGCTTGCTTTGGGGGTTAAAACAAGGATTTTTAGTTTTTATGCTAATGCAAATATGCATATTCATGACCAAGGTCACGATGTCACAAGAGGCAAACACAGGAAAATCACATTCAACTGTGCACAAAAGATTCCACTTTTTTTCTCAATTTTCCTGAAACTTTTGTAATCATGGCTGTTTGAGTTTGTTTTACATGTTGCCTGCTGTAAGCCATGACAAAACTGGGGTATAGAAACTGCAGCAATTTGCCACAAGTCCAACTTGAAGTCTTGTTTTTTCTTAACTTTCCCCTTCTGTATTCCTTCTGTGATGCACTCAAAACAGCGCCCTCTGTCTGTGATTTATTGCAATGAAATATTCAAAGTTTAAAAAGGCCAACTTTTATTGATTTGTCGATTTCCGGTTTCTACCGGAAGAGAATGAACACACTATTCTAGCCGATTCCAGCCGCAAAAGTAAAAGCTTATAATTGGGACAACCAGGCCAAACAAACAGATACAGATATACAAATACAGGCAATGGATATGATGACAACAATTAATGAAGCTTTTGCAAGCCACTAGACCTGAACAAAATTGGACTTTGCCCATTTCGTTAAGACTATAATCTTAAAGGTCTATAGATGATCTGTTTTTTGACCGATTCTGGGAACAAAACCATTAGGCCTATACCGGTAAATCTGAGGACTTTTCAGCTCCGTCAAACGTAGGGGAGAGTGGGGTTAGTTGGAACAGTGAGTATGTTGAAACATTGATATTTTCTTCCACGGCTGTAGTTATTTTTATGAAATCCTACGTTGCTATTAGCAACAGCTCTCCACCATATTGTCCACAGCACATGTGCTACAACCCTATTAAAGTAAGAAAGAAATGTTTGTTTTTTGACCTTCCGAGTAATTTTGTTACCATTCAGAAATGTTGCATTATGCTAATGATGTTCATAGATTCACTTGACTAGTTTTGAGTATTTTAAGGTATAGTACAAAGCTACAAAATGATGTTAACGAAATGTCAAATTGTAGTCCCTGTTTTTCGTAGGAAGCTTGCAAATGTCAAAGAGGCCAGCGGGTTTAGTTGGAACAAAATGAGGGGGTTAGTTGGAACATGTTTTAACTAACCCATAGGTGAAGGTAGTGCCTTTTAGATAGAGGTTTTAGTTTTTTTCTTCTCACATTTTGTGCAAGGGGTACAACATTTTGCCGTTGAATTGTTTATAATCTATGAACTTGTACAGCTCGGCTTATACATTTGGTTTTGTTCCCCAAAAGAAGACAATTTAAAGGCGAACATTTTTAAAGATATTTTACTTTTAATCTTAACCTTAATTATTTTACTTTGAATCCTAACCTTAATTACATATTTATTTTGCTTAAATACCTAGTTTAATGTATAGGCTATGCATATTTTGCATTCTATTGTACATGGGAAGTGTTTGGCTGAGGAATTGATGTTTTACTGTTAATGTTTAAAAGATAAAGTTCAAGAAGATCAAAACTTCAAAATGTAAAGTTTATAATCAGGGCACTGCCATTTTTGTGTTTAGAAAGGGCACTTCCATTGGAAAATCAAAAAGTCTATGAGAGTATTGCAAAAGGGCACCAAGGCAAGACCAGGGGGAACGGAGGCAAGGGCCTCCGTGGCCTCAGTGAAATTCCCAGACTGTTTAATGTTAATTTTAACATTTTAAAGTTAGAAAGTTAAAAACAGTTGTACAGTGAAATATGTTAATAAGACCACCTTGATAAACAGGCCACCTGTTTATAGTGGCCACCCATCTTTGGTCCCAAATTTCATTTGCATAATGCTTTTAAGTAACCTCTATAAAGAGGCCACCTGTTTTTTTAGGATCCTGAGTGTGGCAACTATATACAAGTTTCACTGCATTATAAGTGAGCAAAAAGTGATCCTAACCGCTTGATGCATAAATTGTTTTGGTGCTCTTGTTTTGTGCAGTTGATAAGGACCCCCCTGTACCACAAAGGGTTAATTACCGCCCCAAATTACAGCTTAAGTGTCTGCCTTGCTAATTAGGTTGATTACAGAAGTTATAGTACAGTTTTTAAATGACCACATACCGTGTTTCAACCTACCCCATAGGTGGGGTAAGTCGGAACAGCTGACATGGTCATGTTCAAGGTGGATTATACGAGAAACCATCAATGAGTCCCAACATTTTATAGGCTCCATTTGTAGCCCAAATATGTATGCTTAAAGGCCCTGAAATGCTCAATAACTTTATTCACAGTTGTTGGTGCATATGAAGGATTACTTGTGTAGAAAGACAATACTACTGTTCATTTTGATGTCCGGAATAAAAAGTGGCATTTTTCAACTTTGAAAATTTCTTCACATAAACTCACAGACAGAGGGCGCTGTCTGGGGCATGTCACTTTAGGAACACACAGCAGAAAAGCAAAGAAAAGACATAAAACTTCAAACTGGAATTGTGGTAAAATGCTGCAGTTTCCAGCCTTAGTTTTTTTAATGGTTTGCAACCTGTAGGCAACATGTAAAACAAACCTAAACCATCATGGGTAACACAAGTTTCAGCAAGTTGGAGAAAATTGTGGAAACTTTTGTGCACAGTTGAATGAGATTTTCCTGTGTTTTCCTAAAGTGACATCACCACTTTGCTCATGCATATGTAAATTTTCATTAGCATACAAATTAAAAACCTTGATTTTAACCCCCCAAACAACTTTCAAGTAGGGTTTTTATGATTGTAAATTAACGGACTAGTTCCATAGCACAGATTTCATTGATAAAAACACCATTTCAGGGGCCCTGTAAAGATATATAGTTGTTTTTTCTTTAATAAATTATGTTAGTGTTTTATAGACGATTTTGTGAAAAATGTTCCAACTAACCCCACTCTCCCCATCTCTGTTTTTCAAAAACATGAAAATCCATGTGCGTTTTGCAGCTCTTGACGATGTGTTTTAAAATTACTTATTCTAAATTTGTCTCTTCGTTCTCAGTCAGTCGCATACGTATATGCACTCTGTGGCTCGCGTCATACTGGTTTTGTGCGCAGCCAGTCCAGTCCACATGCACAGCGTAAAAGGAAAGTGTGCGAAGCCTGAATCGTGCAGCCTGTACACATCGTCCATTTCGGACCACCCAGATGCGAACCAACAACGTCAACCGTTTGCAAACGATCTAAATAATTTCATCGTCATGGATTATTTTCTGGTAAAATTATATACATGTAATATAATTGGACGAAAACATTTCATTGGATATTCAGTATTTGAGGAAGGTTTTCCTAGTCAACTTGTTTATTAACATTCTGGGTCATTGCAAATGATACAGTGGGCATTTAAAAGCTTATCGCAATCAATCAAAAAAGTCTCATTAGAAACCATCAATCAGTAAAGTAGCCTTTATCAGTGTCATCACTCCATTTGTCCAAATTAAGGCAATTAATGACACATGAGGCAACTTTCAGGCAATTTTGAGGCAATTAATGTTTCATGTCGAGCAATAAAAAAGGCAACGTAAAGGCAACATCCGAGCACCATCAATCATATTGCACAGAGCCGATGATAATAATAATAATAGCAAGTTCTTATATAGCGCATTTCAGATCCACTGGATCTCTCAATGCGCTTAACAGTCAAAATTAATGCAAAAGAAAATATAATGGTAAAACAATTTTTAAAAATAGCTGTGTGTCAGTTGGTTGATAACAGTCACTGAAAAGCCAATTTAAACAAGTGGGTCTTTAGATGTTTCTTGAAAAGTTGTAGTTCGGTTTCGGATCGGAGAGATTGTGGAAGAGAGTCATGGTTACTAGGCTAGCAAGGCTGATTTTGGTTTTTTAGCGTTAGGCCTAAATTATGCCTTAATAAAATGAACCTACACGTAGGCATACTAGGGGCCTATTAGCTTCAAATGTAAGTGGGGTTTTATGCGAAGGATGTTGTAAATGACAATGCAAAATAAAAACACTGCAATGAATTCATCTTGTCTTGACTTTGGGGTTTCCCTCAGGCTAATGCTACGTTTACACCATGTCCCCGGCAGTCCCGGCGCCCCAGTTTGGCCAAAACGTAGCGTGCCGTGGAACTTTTGTCGTCTTTTTATTACTTTGGCTCGACTCGGCCCTAGTTGGGCCGGTGTGTTGCGTTCTACCACGGTGCGTTACGTCCCGGTACGTAAAGCGTGGCGCGCCGTGCCAGTTCCGGGCCGCGAGGCGGACGGCGCGCTACGTTTTAAGCGCCGTTCCACTACGGATGGGTCCACGTCCCAGGCCGGCCTGCTAAGTTCTAATGCGGTGCCTCACGTTCGTGTCACGTTTGTTGTCCCGGCCCAATACGTTCCCGATGGTGTGCAAGGGTCTGCTGCGGCGCCCTGCGACTGAACGTGGCAGCTGTCACGTTTCGCGCCCCGGTGGTCTCCCGGTGAGCCCCGGTTGGTATAAATAGTGCGCTCCACACCTTCATTTTCACTTCGTCCTGGAGCGCGACGCAGTGAGGCGTAACTGGCCGTGAGCAACAACTGTCACACACCTTGGCGCACCGCAATTGACCAGGCCGCATTCACACCATGCTGTGGCCACTACCGTGACGGGCCCTGGCAGACCGTGGGGTGCCAGGCTTCCAAACGTGGCGGAGCGTGAGGCGATCAGAGGTCCCCGGCTTCCCACGGTGCCACACCCCGGTGACTCAAGGCACACTGCGGTCCGTCACGCCCTGTGACGGAAGCCCCGTCCCACTGCGGCCCAGGACGATTCTCATTAGTGCCTGGACTGCCGGGGCAAAATTTTTGACAGAGCTGCTCACCGGCCGGTGGCAAGGGTGAGCTACGGTCATTCACGTTTCGCCACCCCGGTCCCCTACGCTCCCCGACGTCCATCCCGGTGCCTCCCCGGTGCTCCTCTACCGGGGCGCCGGGACTGCCGGGGACATGGTGTAAACGTAGCATTAGGTTTAAGCTATTAAATTAGGCCAAGCCTAAGGCTAGGATAGGATAGGCCTTAAAAGAAGATGTTTTCATGGTTTTGTTTTTTTCAGGCGATCTGATTGCCAGCAATATTTATTGCCTCGAAATTGCCGGACAGTTGCCTCCTGTGACATCGCCTTAATTTGGACAAAGTGGACTGATGACACTAGAGTGGGGACAAGGATACTTTACTGAAGAGCGTGATCCAAAACTAGTAAACTCTAAATGAAAATTTCGAAATTTCTTAAATTAAAGGCAGTATACATCATTGGTAATCTCGAAAATCAGAAATGTTCACAGATTTACGCCTAACACACAATATAAACATGACCGTGGAAAACTTCCCTCTGAAATGGTTTTGTCTGAAGTGCTATAGTCCTTGAGAAATGAGTAAAACAATTAGTTTTCGTCTCATGAGACGAAAATTCAATTCGCCCCAAAACCATTTCCTCCAAGTGCCATTTCGCCCCAAACCACCTCGCCCGAGTGCCATTTCGCCCCAAATTACTTCGTCCAAACACTACATCGCCCAAATGCTACTTCGCCCCAAAACCACTTCGTGGACAGGCCGTGGTTCAGGGCGAAATGGTTCAGGGCGAAGTGGTTTTGGGGCGAAATGACTGCAAACCCCATTTTTGACAGTTTTCTCAAAAGTTAGACGAAGTACCGAGCTGGTTTTTGCTCAGGTTGGTTTTAATCATGCATATCTTCAATCACACAGGGGGATAAAACTATTTGTAACAGTTTACCAATCATGTATACTATCTTTAATCAAAATAATACCCCGAACAGTAAAGAAATTTCCATATTTTACGATCATATTACAAAAATTAAAAAAATAAATTTGGCTGGGCACACTGTGCCATCATATTTTCAAGAAAAAGTTAAAAATAGATGTACAAAATTTGTAGTTTTTAGCAATTTTATTGATTGTCCGTCCCCAACACATAAAAACAACCTCTGCATAAAACTGTAAAGTCAATTTCAACATGTGATACCCTATTTTATCGCTTCAGGATAAAATGCATTATTCACCGCTGATGGTTCCCGCGGTGTGCAAAAACAACATGTAAACAACATCGGTTTCGCCCTCAGCTGGCATTTTGCCCGGAAAGTTCTGTGCGCGTGTGCAAGTAAAAAAGATACAAGCTCGCACGCTGTGTGAGGGCGCGAAATTGCCACTTCGGCATATATTTTCGAAAGCCGCTACATGGAAAATTAACCCACCGCCTCCCCATCGGCGCCCGTACGGTCATTATTAAAATTATTATGAGCAGGAATTTCGCTGGGAGCGACGGGCAGTGCCTTAAATCAAACTAAATCAACAACTTGTGTAAATATTTATTAAGTAAGACTTTGAATTTGGACGTTAACAAATTTTAACAAGTTCGTGCTTAATCTTTACTGTGGAAACATTACGCCAAGCATCCTCTGGTTCTGGGGGAGCTTATTCCAACCGTATGTGCGAAAGGTGGAAAAAATCGGCGTGTCTGTTCAAATTTAGGCATTTAATTTAAAGGGCCCTCAAATGGTGTTTTTATCAATGAAATCTGTGCTCTGGAACTAGTCCATTAATTTACAATCATAAAAACCCTACTTGGAAGTTGTTTTGGGGGTTAAAATCAAGGTTTTTAATTTTTATGCTAATGAAATTTTACATATACATGAGCAAAGTGGTGATGTCACATTAGAAAAACACAGGAAAATCTCATTCAACTGTGCACAAAAGTTTCCACAATTTTCTCCAACGTGCTGAAACTTTTGTAACCCATGACAGTTTAGGTTTGTTTTACATGTTGCCTGTTGCAAACTATGAAAAAACTAAGGCTGGAAACTGCAGCATTTTTCCACAATTCCAGTTTGAAGTCTTATGTTTTTTCTTTGCTTTTCTGCTGTGTGTTCCTAAAGTGACATGCCCCAAACAGCGCCCTCTTTCTGTGAGTTTATGTGAAGAAAATTTCAAAGTTTTAAAATGCCACTTTTTATTGATGGGGCATCAAAATGAACAGTAGTATTGTCTTTCTACACAAGTAATCCTTCATATGCACCAACAACTGTGCATAAAGTTATTGAGCATTTCAGGGGCCCTTTAAGGTCACGTGACAAAATTTAACACTGTGATTAGCACCCACTTGTTCTGATAGGGCTAGTATTCAACCGTAACTGCGAACGGTGGTTATACACAGTGAATTTATGGCAAGCGTGCCAAGGATCTGGGCCCAGTAATGCCAAGCATGGCAAGGAATGGCAAGCGTGCCAAGTAATGCCAAGCATGGCAAGGAATGGCAAGTGTGCCAAGTGATGCCAAGCGTGACAAGGAGTTCGGGCAAGCACCCCCAGTTTTTCTGGCAAGAGTGCCAAAAAACTTGTTCGTTTTAAGATTTAAAAATAAATGAGCGGCTTGAAAAACTACAATGTATGCCCAACAGTTAAAACCTTGTTTCCAGGTGTTCTTTGTGTGTGGTCTGAGAATAAACTGGGTGTGTATTAAAGGTACACACCGGCCTACTGTTTACATGATTTAGTGATGTAGCAGCATTGACAATACTTTTTTGATGGTCGTGAAAAAAGATCATCAAAATTAACAAAAACGGTCAAAAGACGGGTTATACGCTTTACCAGCCGTTGCAACTACGCACGAGCTTCACGACTTTGTTACAAACGATTCGCTCTTCTCCTATTCAGGATATCTCAAATTTTCTGCTCACGATTTCACTGGACAGCCCGGACGACCGAATAGGAATTTCCGTTTTCTTTTTAAGATTTGGCGTCATGTTTTTTCTCCACAAACGTACACCGGAGCAACACACCCGGCCGTGTGTGCACTCAGGCTATTTGCCGTGCTGCGCAGGTCAAATATCCTACACTCCACGGTAGCCTGCCGTAGCACGCGCTCGCTCCCGTTCTCCAGACTCTCGAAACAAACATTTATGTTCGAAATTTCATACCTATGTTCAACTTTATTTCATACCTGTATAAATAGTCTCTCTTTTGTCAATTACCGGTACTTATAAATATTGGGGGGAAATCAGAGTTGAATTTGGTGCAGCTCTGCAGTAAGAAACTTTCATGCGGCTGGACACAAAACTAACTCACAAGACCATGTGACTTTTCGGAACCAGAATCTGGTTCCGAAAAGTCACGTGACCTTGAATTTTTGAAAAATGCTCAAAAACGGTTAAATTTGACGGCGTCTTTTCAGGATATATCTAATTTACTCTGGAAACCGCTTTAAAATAATGTACGGGTCTATTTAGAGCCCAAAATAGCCCAACAAAGCCGGTGTGTCCCTTTAACATCAGTAGCAGGTAAACATACAGGTTCACTTTAGTTTTCATTTGTTGTTTTGACTAAGGAAAGGCAATTTGTCTCCTGATTTCCATCCCTCAAGTGAGGGACGGAATCGAATCACGCTCTAATTGGTTTCTAATGAGACTTTTTGGATTGATTGCGATAATCTTTTAAAGGTCCACTGTGTCATTTGCAATGACCAAAAATGTTAATATAAACGAGTTGACTATATAGGAAAACCTTCCTTAAAGTAAAGATTTATTTGGTAGCAACTATCCAATGAAATGTTTCCGCCCAAGATTATATAATTTTTCCAGAAAATAATTAATGACGATGAAATTATTTAGATTGTTTGGAAACGGTTGACGTTGTTGGTTCGCATCTGGGTGGTCCCAAATGGACGCTGTGTACAGGCTGCACGATTCAGGTTTCGCACACTTTCCTTTACGCTGTGCATGTGGACTGGACTGGTTGCTCACACAACCAGTATGATGCGAGCCACAGAGTGCATAATATACGTACGCAACCAACCAAACGAAGAGACGAATTTAGAATAAGCCATTTTGAAACACCTCGTCAAAAGCAGCAAAACGCACATGGATTTTTCATGTTTTTGAAAAACGTAGTACATTTGACGGAGATAAAAAGTCATCAGATAGGTTATTTGATGTCTTTTTTAAGATTTATAATGGGTTTTGTTCCCAGAATCGCTAAAAAAAACAGATCATCTATGAACCTTTAAGTTTAATCTTAACAAATGGGCAAAGTCCGATTGAGTGGCTTGCGAACTCATTTTGATCCTGGTTTTCAAGCAAGCGGAAGCAATTTCCCTTTGTCAGTGTCAGTTACTGTTTTCCTTGTGGTACGTATAACGAAGGCTTGCCGTCTACTTTGCAACCATTTCACAGGTAAATGTAATATAGTCACTTTTTTTTGTTTCAAGCCTGGTTCAAGCTTCATGCAAAAGCGAATACAAATCTTACGTAAATCTGATCTCATGAGTTTTGCGGTGAACATTCGCACAAGTTGAAACTAGTTCAATTTTTTGTTGTGCGACACCAAATTCACTTCACTTTTACAAGTCGCGTGAACTGTGAACAGGGTTTAATGCTTCATTTAAAGGAGCGTGTTCAGATTTTCCAGAAAACGGATTTCGTTCTAACCCAACAATCATATAAAATACCTCCCAAAAATACTAACCATGGGATGAAAACAGGAAATTTGCAATCTCCAAGTTTGGATGTAGCAAAAATATTGGTGTGATCATTGCACTGCCTTATGCACCTATCAATTGTTTCCCCCACCCCTCTCCCCGGGCTGCCCCACCTAAGAGGTGGGGATTCTCACTTTTCGCTTGACAAAATCCCCACCCCTGAGGCAAAATTTAGGTTACAAAAATCCCCACTCACGGGCGCAAAATATACACATATTGCTATCGGATGCATAGAAATTGTATTTTAATGCGACAAAATCCCCACCCTGGGGCATGAAAAACAAGACCAAATCCTGTATGATTGGAACACAATTTGAGCTCTCAGAACAGGATCACACACCTCCTATTAATAGACCGATCCGGTAAGCTCCGCCCATTTTCGAATTGACCCATCACAGCCTCAGGTTGAGGTAACCAAAAAGTGGATCTCCATTTTGGTTACCTGTTTCCTTAAAATTGTATTCACAGAGCTACGGCAAACTGCAGCACGAGTGACGCAAAAACACCATAAACATCATTTTTATCAGCGCAGAGGACCCTGCCTAGCCGGTTTAAAACGGATTGTATAAGACTGGCCAAACCTACTTTTAATCCCTTCATAAATGTGTTTTTGTGTAAATCGGTAAAACTCACCAAAATTAGCTTGTCGTGTTGTGCATTCACTGCGTTCTAGATGTGTGTCTAGTTGTTTATGCTCGATCGCGCGCGTTACGCGTAATGCAGGCGTGAGGTACGTTGCTTTCGAGCGTGCAGTTTCTGTGTGCGTGTGCGTGTTTCAATACGCGCTGACCAGGGTGCGGACTCTGAGGCACGGCGCAGCCACGCGACTCTACTGTACACATGCCTCACATGTGTGGCATGTTACTAGGCAATTACTAAATGGGGGGAGCTTACTGGAGCTTTTACTTTTCTGACAAATGCAAAATACAAATTTTGGTGGAGCGAAGCAGTGCATGATGGGATAGACTGTTTTTCTGATCTTAATTTTTGTTATTTTTTGCAGTTCGAGCAAAAATCTGCTAAACATGGATTTACAAAGGAACGATTCGGCAGCCATTTCTCCAACTTCATGGAACAGCGCAGATAACGCTTTCTTTGTCGTGCAAATAATCTTGAGCGCAGTCGGAATTCTGGGGAACGTTATCGTGTGCGTCATTATAGCGAGAGCGAAATCCATGCACAATGCAACAAACGCTCTTATTGCTCACATGGCGGTGGTCGACAGTTTGGTGTGCCTGACTAATGTGATTTTTCAGGGAAGGTATTTCGCTGGATTTTTAGAAAATGAGAAAACTTTGTTTCACAAAGAATTAATTTGCAAGTTTTTCTATGGAGACAAAGTGTTTTGGTTTTTGTACGCTGTGTCCACGTACAATATAGTCGCTGTGACCGTTGAAAGGTATGTTGCTTTAGTGCACCCCTTGCGGTACCCCGTTTTCTTCACCAAAACACGGTTAGTCATAATCACCGTTGTGATTTGGTGTGTGGGCATTTTTGGAAACCTTCCGTTTGCATTGGTACTGTCTTACGACCAGACCAAAAACCAATGTTACCCCGACGGCACGTCCCCCGAAAATGCGACGATGCTTCTCATTATTGACTCAGTGGATTTTTGTCTAGCCCTACTTGTTATACTCTGGAGTTACGGGAAAATTATGATGAACCTTCGAAACAACGCAAAGAACCACCAACGCGAGAACAACCACGCTCCGGCTAACGAACTTTTGCTGGCCTGCAGGCGGGTTACCAGGGTTCTTTTGATCGTTGTGGTGCTCTATATTCTCATAGGGCTAACTATCCGCACACTTTTCTACACGTCAATGTCTAACAACAAAATAAACCAGGAAACTAAACACACTCTCACAATGATTCAAGTGACGTTAGCGGTTTTGAACTCCGTAGTAAATCCTTTCGTCTATGCCTTAAAATACAAGAGTTTTCAAAAGGAACTTCGGAGTTATGTGTTTCCTAAATGTTGCAACCGCCATACAAGGGTGGCTGTCGCCTTTGATCTTAGAGTCAGAAATAACCACACGTAGCAGTTACAAATGAAAATTTTCATTGCAAAATGCACAAAATGCCATATCTCCAAAAATTGAGATAATGGTGTCAGTACATTTTCGATTGGTGGTCCTAAATATTCATCAAATATATTATTGGTAAACTTTGTTATAGCCGACAAAAACTATTTTAACTTTTGAAATTTGCCATTACGTGTAGTGCTTAGTTGTATAATAAAAAGTCAGTTTTCTTACAATGCTAAAAATGGATATACAGCGTTTTAGGATGAAACTCTTTAAATGCAGTTCTATGCAGCTGATTGTAATGTAAATGTTATATTTAAATGTAATAATGAAATAGTTTGCTTATATGTACAAGTCTCTGTGGATTATTGTTACTACATAGCTCTGTTTAAAATCCAGAGATCCCATATTTTGGGTAAAGATGTCAAAAATATATAAATTCTGAGAAAATCTAATGGACCCTCTGAAACAGAAGCTAAAGGTGTTTTTTTTCTGACCATTTTTCAGTTGAGGCTTTCAATAATCTCAGCCCCTTACTTCGCTAAAAACGACCACAGCCACAGATTCAATGTATTTTTATGTGAGTAACACTTACTCATGTACACAGGAAACAGTTGTAAAATGTTTACCTGCTGGTCGATCGCTACATGTTTGGGAGAAGTTTCTATGGGCGGACTGCGCTATAGACCGTATCGAATAGCCGCCATTTCGTGGGGCACCTTTTGTTACTTAAACCGTTTAACAATGGAAGCACAATATGTGCAACCATGCATGTCCTCAAGGAACAAAGAAACTGCCCCACGAAATGGCAGCTATTCGATACGGTCTATTGCCACTTGCATAAAGATCTTGAGCGTAAATTTTTGTGACGCGCATCGGCTGCACCGTGTTTCAAACAAATTTCGTGCAACACACGCGCGTGCTTGAAACATTTTCCATGATGTGCGTACGCGTACTTGCTGGCGTTTAATATGCAGTAGCATTTTTTCTACAAAGATGGTGTCTGTGAGAGTGGTCATGGTCAATAGACGAAGACTGTTGAGAGCTGAAGGAGTACATGTAAAAATTTTCCATCATCGTGCGGATCAGGTTTTTTTTCCAAATGAAGGATTTTGGACTATCTAGATCATGACAGTGGGAATATTTTGCAAAAAACACATTTAGCTACTGTTTTAGAAGGTCCATCACATTTTCTCAGAATTTTTAAATTGTTTACACCTTGAAAATTCATAAGGGACTTTGTCTGCCCGAGTGGTATACATTTCCCTTCTGCGGCTCATGGACTATGGTTTTTGTGTTAAGTGAATGATTAAAAAAAAAACGTGTGTGCAGACAATTACAACAGAGAGTACACGAACTAAAACATTCATGACGATAAGAGGACAATGAAACTTACCCTCCCTTTGTCTCGAGCTGTTTCATGGTTAGACCTGGGTAAGAGAGAATTATTACAAGGTAATTATCCCAGGTCATTATCCCTAAAAATTTACATTTTATGGTGATGTTTTAAAATAATTTACAAATAGCAAGACATCATAGTATCATGGTATCATAGTTTTCGAAAATATTTGAGAAAATTGTTTAATGATGTAAAGGGGATGGTGGGGAAACACCAAGACATTTTAAACTCTTGTGATTACATTTCAAGTCTTTTTGACCACGTCCGATCCTTTCTGGAAAAGAGAGAACTGCGGTTTTACCTACTGTATAGAACCTGTACTTTATCAATTCAAATTACAATCAAAATGTCAATCAAACTTTTAAAATGTCACACTTTCATTTAGAAGATCGCACTTGATTGACTTGGTCTCGCTGTGTTTTAGTTAAAGGCCCTGTAGATGATCTGTTTTTGAGTGATTCGGAGAATAAAACCATTATAAATCAAAAGAAAGACACCACCAAACTCATCCGAAGAAATTTCAGCTTCGTCAAATGTACCACGTCTTCTAAAAACATAAAAATCCATATGCGTTTTGTCGGTCCTGGCTGGGTGTTTCAAATATTCGTTCTCGGTCGGTCGCGTACTCTGTGGCTCGCATCATGCACTCTGTGCAGAGTTTATAAATACACGTACGCGTACCGCGGTACACTCCGAGTGTCGCCAATTTTATCTTGATGCAAAAAAGGGGCACGACGGCCGTCGGCGAAAAAAGGGCAGGGCATTTTTGGCCGTGAAAGGGTCAAATTTTTGAGGGGCATCAAGGTCAGTAAGAGGGGCATCGACGGCCATGGCAGTCGTGGCCGCCGTGAAATTTGAGCCCTGTAGTGTCACAACGTAAGGGGGACAGTGTGTCCCATTTTTGTGGAATGACTCAGGAAAGTATTCAAGTGGAAAGCACACTGACCTGTTTTTGTAATATTCGGCCACTCGGCTTTTGGACTGACCAGCCATGTTGATCGTTGATAAGCTTTCCGCCTGCCCTTTTTCCTGTACAAGTACAAATTTTGTAATTTTTATTCAAGCAATTAGTTAAACCTTATTAAACATATTATTTGTGATTTTCAGTATTTGAGTTAGCAAGTAAATTTGTTTTAATTTGTTCAAAATTTGCATAAATTTGTTTAAGCTTGTTCAAATATTTCACTTTTTTTCAAATTTGTTCTCGTTTATGTTTGTTTAAATTTGTCAACATTCATTAACAAAAAATTTAATCTTTTTAAAAAAAAAATTTAAAATATTTTCCCCACATTTTGCTAAAACATAAAAACTTGGAAACAATTTAGGCACGTTTATAGAACTAATAAAATGTTACGTCAGTTGCCATGGCAACTGGGTCTCAACATCCGCTGGTAATCTGAAAGTAACGTCCATTGCTGAAGCACAGGGAAACAATTCACTGGTTTTCACTTAATTTTGTTGCCTTTGAGTCTCAAGTCAAGTCAAACTGTATTTGACTCCCAAGTCAAGTCAAACTGCCTTCAAGTTCCAAGTCAAGTCAAACTGCCTTTGAGTCGCAAGTCAAGTCAAACTGCCTTCGAGTCCCAAGTCAAGTCAAACTGCCTTCGAGTCCCAAGTCATGTCAAACTGCCTTCTAGTCCCAAGTCAAGTCAAACTGCCTTTGAGTCGCAAGTCAAGTCAAACTGCCTTCGAGTCCCAAGTCAAGTCAAACTGCCTTCGAGTCCCAAGTCAAGTCAAACTGCCTTCAAGTCCCAAGTCAAGTCAAACTGCTTTCGAGTCCCAAGTCAAGTCAAACTGCCTTCGAAGCACTTAACCAAAAGGCCATTTCGCCCTAAAACAACTTCGTCCAAACACTACGTGAAGTGGTTTTAGGGCGAAGTGACTGTAAACCATTTTTTTGACCATTTTCTCAAAAGTTAGACGAAGTACGAAGCTGATTTTTTTGGTCATGTATATAACTTTAAACAAAGCTTAGTCGGTGGTGCTGAAATATAATTCAGTCCTTAAAAAATTTCATTTTTGTCTGACTCAGGTTAAAAAAGTTTAAGTCTGAGTTAAGTCAAGTCAAACTTCCTTCGAGTATCAAGCCAAATAAGTGAAAATCGGCACTCGAGTCGACTCGAGTCCCGAGTCAGGACAACACTGACTTCAAAGAAGATTCACCTGCATTTCTTTATAAAATTAAACAAAAAAGCAATTTAAACATAGCAATGCAACTCGAACCACAAACCCCTACCTCTGGTCAGCCTGCCTGACTACATTTGACCCAAATATTCTCCTCATCTCGTTATCCGCATTCAGGTTCTTGTGCTCGACGGCTAGCAGTGCCTTAGTCGCCATGGCAACACCAATGGGACATTGGGTTGTTTGTACCGGTCGTCCATTGGGCAAGGCACCGAGCATTGCATTAACAGCTCTGACACTTGCGTCAATTTCATCCTCCTAAAGATTGCAAAGAAATATATGGTTAAAGATGTACATGTATTGTCCGTGCATTTTGGATGTGCCACCTTGAAAAATAACGTTTTTTGAAATAATATTTTTCTAGAAACATATAAGTTATTCGCTTTCAAATGAGACAAACGAAAAACAATTTTTACAAAAATATATCGACCAACGTTTAGTTATATATCGAACAATTACTGTCAATATTTCAAACTATTGGCGGTCCGCCAATAACACAACCCACGGAAAGGCCCAGACTTGCCCAAGTATGACTTCCCGTGTTTGGTCTGTAATGTGCAGCATATAGCATGCCCTCTGGACTAGAGGCCTGTCTAATCTGTTTTATTATCTCCGAGACAGAAACAAAAAAGAGATTAGACAGGCCACTAGTCCAGAGGGACGGAAGCACTGCATGCTGCGCATAACAAACCAAACATGGGAAGTCAGACTTGGGCAAGTCTAGCTAAGGCACCAAAACGGCCGTATAAAAACAGCATTTTTCACAGGGTTGCCGATGTCTAAAATACAAAGTATGATTTATTTTTGTTAAAATAAAGTAAATGCTTTAAAAATTAATTTGGAGAAAATAATTTGAATTTACTGAGAACCACGGACAATATAATTTTATAAAAGATCAAACTTGGGATGAAAGAAAAATCGTAAGGGCCTCATCACCTGGCAGATGCTTTACTAGCCAAGCTATGAGGCACAGTGGTATACTCTCTCAGGTTTTCCCTATGAACCCAATTTTTCTCTTGGTGTTGCAGTTAGAGGTCTCGGGTTCAAATCCCAATAAGGCTCTAATTTTTCTCTCATCCCAAGTTTATAAATATTGTGTTGGTTAAAAAAAATGGAAATGGGTCTTTCCATGGTAAACAATTTTGGCAACACAGACCATATTTTCTGGAAAATACTTTTGTTTCAGTTGTTCTGAAGAGATAACTTAGGCCCAAAAAGTGTTACAAATAATGTGACAACATGCCTTTCTAAAAAAACCTGTGTACAAATTTCCAATATATTCTCGTAACCGGGACGGCCTAAAATGTAACAAGTGTCCGTCCCGGTTATGAGCGTATATTGGAAATTTGCACATAGGGATTTTAGAAAGGTATGTCGTCACACTATTTGTAACTCTTTGTGGGCCTCTTCAGAACAACTGAAACTTATTTCTTTTATTTGGAGACCAGACAAAGGTATTTAAAACAGTTCGTGTTGCCAAAATGCCCCCTTTACTGTGGAAAGACTCAAATGCAAATTATATCTTGACAAAAAGATTGAGAAGGCTCATTGATGTAACATTTTATCGGTCAGTAAGATCAGGGGTCGAAATTAAAACTAGTCCTGTGGTCCGAGACCAGTAAAAAATCAGAAGGCCCACTAGATCTGTCAAAGATGCTGGTCCGATGGACCACTGAAAACATTTCATGACTCATGGAAACAGTCCCTGATGCCTAAACCACAGTAAACATTTCTAACTCAATGCGAAAAATTCCTGGTTACCACAAACAATTCCTGATTGCTTTTCAGATAACTACATTTTTTTCTCCGATCTCTCCAGACATGCCCCAGTGTTGCATCAAAAAGCAATCCCATCCATCCTGCACACAATGACCTTAAACCAGAAAGTGTTGCAGTATCTCGGTGCCATTTTGAAAAGCACAAAATTTTCAGCAGGACCAGTAGAGTTCTCTAATCTACTGGTCCTTCTGACCAGCATGAAATTCAGGTTAATTTCGAGCCTTAAGATGTAATTGTATGTAGCCCCCTCTTGTGACAAGGCCGACTGTACCAGCCTCCGCAGACAATACTTACATCCTCATCAGGGACAACTTGGGACTTGACTTCATTTTCATCTTGCTTTCTTTTCTTTTTCTTCTTCTTTTTCTTCTTTGCTCCCGTGGTTGTTTCCTGCCCGTCTTGTTTGGATGATTTCCCCTCACTATGTGGTGAGGTCTGTCTTTCATTTCTGTCACTTTCGTTGCTGTTGTCGTCCTCTTGCAACTGGGAAATAAAAGACACGTTTTCTTGTTAACCCCTCAGGGTAGTGAGAAACTTCTGGAAATAGTTACTTAGGCTCCCCCAAAAAACAGATGTTCTGTCTCTGGTCAGCGCACGCGTCGATTTCAAGCAAGCGCTTCAATCCTTTTTTTTCTGCGGCAGGTAAAACAGTGCCCTCTATAGACAGCCGAAGTGTGATGTGGGTTGCCATGGCATTTGGTCTAAACTAACATGGCCGTCATAAAAGTACCATTGCAAAAGCACAGGGACACGGTTCAGTGATTTTTAGTTTAGAGCCAATTGCCTAGGCAACCAACAACTTTGGCAGTCTATTGCCGCACCGCCTCACATTTTCTAGACTGATCGCCAATCCTGTAGACTACGTAGGGAATGGGAACAAGTCTAGTATTTTCCTGGGCAGCTCGACCTCGCAATAGATTCGGACGATGCTGATATTTAATGAGAACGAATGATAGTGAGTATGAGGTTGTTTAATCAGCTGCAACAATGGGGGTAGTTCTCACACGACACAACAAGGAATCGCTATTGTGAATTAGAGCTGACCTGAGCTGAATACTGAAATATGCCACTTATTTCTGTGTCCATTGTTTGAGGAATGAAAACTCTCAGAACATTCAGTGTTGTGACGGCTCTGCAAGTTTACTATAGGCCTTACTGTGTACGATTCCGTGTGCGATGGACTTAACCCTTCATGGACATTAGGTGGCGCATAGTCAGTCAGCTTTCCTTTCATACAGTGGATTGTTGTCATTTTGCCTCCAAATTAGAATCACACCCAAAAATTTCCTCCTAATTGTGTCCTGCAGTGGTTTCAGATGTCCATGATTGGAAAATGATTGAAAGAAAATACTTACAACACCGTTTTTGAAGCAAAAATTTTCTCCCAAATGCAAACTGACCGACAGATTTCCTCGTTGACGTGTTAATAATTCTGGAGTTGAGAACCAGCCGGAACCTAGCACGAAACTCGGGCCGGAATTTCGGCTGGCCGGATTTTGTACATATTGTTATTTTTACGGCTTCCGGAAATGCTCGAAAGGTCGATGGAAAGTTAGGCACAATTCTACGCCCAGATGCCGCGCTTTTCAAATGATTTTGTAAAATCGTAAAAAGGAAAAATTCGAAGTTTTTCCATGACCAAATCTTTCGGGGCGCTTATAAAATAAACTTGAGGATATTCTTTAACGATTAGAAGAAAAAAATTGTGGAATTTTTCCTTTTTACGATTTTACAAAATCATTTGAAAAGCGCGGCATCTGTGCGTAGAATTGTGCCTAACTTTCCATCGACCTTTCGAGCATTTCCGGAAGCCGTAAAAATAACAATATGTACAAAATCCGGCCAGCCGAAATTCCGGCCCGAATTTCGTGCTAGGTTCCGGCTGGTTCTCAACTCCAGAATTATTAACACGTCAACGAGGAAATCTGTCGGTCAGTTTGCATTTGGGAGAAAATTTTTGCTTCAAAAACGGTGTTGTAAGTATTTTCTTTCAATCATTTTCCAATCATGGACATCTGAAACCACTGCAGGACACAACTAGGAGGAAATTTTTGGGTGTGATTCTAATTTGGAGGCAAAATGACAACAATCCACTGTATGAAAGAGGTACCTTCTGTCCCTACGGGAAATCCGTAGGGACAGAATTATTCTGTCTAGGTGGCGCACTGCTCTAGTCTGGTTTCCAGACCTAAAGATTCCAATCATTCGGTCGCCGCGACTAACTCGACCGTTTACCAATATCAACTCGACTCGAACCAACTCGACTGCTTAGTGTACTCAATACATGATAACAGTCGAGTTGGTAAATGGTTGAGTTGGCACAATGGTCGAGTTGGTTCAACGTAGTCAGTGAGCTTTTCTTTCATACAGTGGATTGTTGTCATTTTGCCTCGAAATTAAAATCACACCCAAATATTTCCAGCTGGTTGTGTCCTGCATTGGTTTTAGATATTCTTGATTAGAAAACAAACAAAAAAGAACTGCTTACATTGCCGTTTTTCAATAAAAAACGTCTATTTCCGACAATCTTCGACGAGAAAATATGCTGTTACGATGTGACCAGCTAAAATAAAGTTGGCTAGGCTTAACGCTTGGGGGCGCTCCAGCATTTTCGGAGTCGACTCCGATTCCAAAAAAGAATCTAAATTCTATTCCAGATCGATTCCATTTTTCGTATGAAAACATACGTGTACACTGCGATATCTTATTGTGTCCAGGACAACCCATTCTAATCGATTCTAGTGTGGAGTCGCGCTAAAGTTCGACGTGGTCTTTTGTTTGCGAACGTACAGTTGGTGTGCCTCTACGGAGGCCCAATGAGAGTACGGGTGGCGCTCTTGTGTCACGCGCATTTATACGGCGCGGCATACAATGTACAGTTTCGTTTGACGTTCTCTTTGGGCGTCCGTCAATACACAACTACACGTTTGCAATCGTTTTTATCGTGATAAGGAGCCTGAACAATTTCTTCGTCGAAGATTGTCGGAAATAGACGTTTTTGATTCAAAAACGGCAATGTAAGTAGTGCTTTTTATTTGTCTAAAACCACTACAGGAAACAACTAGCTGGAAATAGTTGGGTGTGATTCTAATTTCGAGGCAAAATGACAACAATCCACTGTATGAAAGAGGTACCTTCTGTCCCTACGGGAAATCCCGTAGGGACAGAATCATTCTGTCTAGGTTCAACGGTGAGTCAGGATACGGGAACAGGCTGTCTAATAAATAACATGCGCCAGTGCACTCGAGTTCATGGATTTGACGCATAGGGAACGTGCAAAGCAGATCTTCCCAAGATTTGGTCGAGATCGGACGTTTTGTGCGAAAAATTTCAATTGGGCATTCTTCTTTCTTCGTGGTTGACTACCGAGATACGACAGACAAGTAGGGAATCAAGCAGGACGATAGATAGAGTAGCACGCATTTTAAGAAGAAATAGGCATTCAAAAATGTCTAGGTGTGTTGTACATGTACCGTAGCTATTGTAAGAAAGAAAAGTACATTTCCTTCTTATTAAATTGTTTACATGTTGAACACTAACAATTGACGTGATAATTCATTCCCAAAGAAAATATGTGGGAATATTTAGAAAGAATTCTGTACTCGGACGTCACTATTTTTTCAACAAGTGCAAATGTAATGAAATTTGTTTTTGGTATTTTTTTCGTATACATTGAACAAAAATTTTAAGGAAATTGCCTCCTGGAATCAACAGATAATGTAATTTTAAGATATACTTCTCACTTGCACTTTTGTCGCAAATGTTACTTTTCTGTAGAAAAATCAAATTTTCTCCTTCAAAAATTGCCTTCAGTTTAAGTGCACAACATAACCATTCACGCGTGCGCGCAGCGCCATCTGTTGTCACGCTTAGGCACAGACTGCTCGCTGCGTCATTTTGTGCATTACTTTTATGCAGTAATTTTATCATTTATTTATCTCAGTTCTAAATGCAACATTTGCGACAGAAGTGCAAGTGGGAAGTATATCTTAGAATTTGTAGTCAGTGAGCTTTCCTTTCATACAGTGGATTGTTGTCATTTTGCCTCGAAATTAGAATCACACCCAAAAATTTCAAGCTGGTTGTGTCCTGTAGTGGTTTTAGATATTCTCGATTAGAAAACAAATAAAAAGCACAACTTACATTGCCGTTTTTCAATCAAAAACGTATATTTCCGACACTCTTTCACGAAGAAATATCTCCTTACGATGTTGCCATGCTGCTATGAGGTTGGCTTGGGCGCGCTCCAGCATTTTCGGAGTCGACTCCGATTCCAAAAAAGAATCCCAATTCCATTCCAGATCGATTCCATTTTTCGTATAAAAACATACGTGTACATTGCGATTTCTTATTGTGTCAAGGACAACCCATTCTAATCGATTCCAGTGCGGAGTCGCCCAAGCTAGCGTACAATGGAGCCCAAAGCTCAAAAATGTTTTTTTGTGTGAACGTACAGTTGGTGTGCCTCTACGGAGGCCCAAGGAGAACGTCCGGGAGGCCCATGGTGGCGCTCTCATGTCACGCGCATTTATACAGCGCGGCACGAACCGTTTAGTTTCGTTTGACGTTCTCTTTGGGCGTCCGTCAATGCACAACTACACGTTAGTAAAAATGTTTTCGTGATAAGGAGTTGACAACAGATTTCTTCGTCAAAGATTGTCGGAAATAGACGTTTTTGATTGAAAAACGGCAATGTAAGTTGTGCTTTTTATTTGTTTTCTAATCGAGAATATCTAAAACCACTACAGGACACAACCAGCTTGAAATTTTTGGGTGTGATTCTAATTTCGAGGCAAAATGACAACAATCCACTGTATGAAAGGGGTTCCTTCTGTCCCTACGGGAAATCCCGTAGGGACAGAATCATTCTGTCTAAGAATTTGATGATCTGTTGATCTGTCAAATCTTTGTTCAATGTATACGAAAAAAATACTCTTTTTTTCTGAGTTGTCCTATTGACCCCTTTCGAACACGTGCGAATATGCCATTTTGGGAGTCAAATAATGCTGAGTCATTGTGGAAGCAATGTGCGTGCGCGTTGTGTGTGTCTCTGGTGGGCGTAACGCGGTTTAATTCACCAATGGGAGCCTCATCATTGCGCGTTACGCACGCTATGGACACACACAACGCGCACGCACATTGCTTCCACAACGACGCGGCATTGTTTTACTCCCAAAATGACGTCATTGGCACGAGCTCAATAGGTAAATTAGTGCTAGGGTTTATGTGACGTCCGACTTGTAAATTCTTTCTGAATATTTAAAGTTTTTTTTTGAAAACACAATTTTGTTATCTTTTGATGTCAATTTTTATGTTGTCTTAATAACCGCCATGGAATTTAACCGAAACAAAATAAAATTCTGCAAACCAGATCAAATGGGTTGGTTGGCATAGATGCCCCGCCCCCTTTTGCATCTGCATCATACGCATCCTTGCCGTCATCGCCCGACTCCGCCCCCTCCTCCTCGAAGTTGGAAGGAGCGAGTTCGCTCAAAGTTCGGTCCCCGTGAAGTTTTCGCATAGCCCTGGAAGACATTTCGGTGTTAAATACTTAAATACGTTGAAGGCAACTTTGGTAGCTTCGGTTTTTTGCATTAAACAATTGAGTTTTGTATATTTTGAGTGAGTTTTTCGTGTTGTTGCGTAAGGTTTTTTTTTATCGATGCAGGCCCGATTATGCGTTAGTAGCACTTCGTCTGTGCCCTTGCGCAAAAGAACTCTTACCTGCAACTTTTACGTTGGATGAGGAGAAGGACGTCAAGGTACAGTCGGCCTTCCTCCTGAATTTCTAAACTGGTTTCCAGTCCATATAATGCACATACAAATACGAATATTGTGCGCATGTGGATTATGTGGTCCGGAAACTAGTCTACTAAATGTCTAGAATCCTATTTATAAAACACATCGTGCGTGATTAAGCGAGTTGGCCACCGACTATTCCCAGTCTGCTGACGATGATTCGATTGGACAAAACGAAAGAAAATGTCTCCGTTGTTGTGTTGTTTTCTTCTTAGTTTAGCTGTTTTCTCGTGCGTTTTGGGCGATGATTCGTCCGCAGATTTCACTGATACGACAGACCAGGTTTTTAAAGATGTTCCGGTGGACGGGATCATTGCGGCGTATGGTGATTTCGATTCGGACAAGTTGACCGACATTTTTGTATTGCGAGAAAATGGTACACAACTGTTTTTGATAACTTGTGGACGGAATGATTCACTTTTTAGCTGATTTGCTATTTACTCCAGATCGCAATGTTGTCTATTGCGGCATGTCTTGGTATTTTTTTCGTATTGAGCTCGTGCCAATGACGTCATTTTAGGAGTCGAATAATGTTGCGTCATTGTGGAAGCAATGTGCGTGCGCGTTGTGTGTGTCCATAGGCATAGCGTGCGTAACGCGCAATGCTAAGGCTCCCATTGGTGAATTAAACTGCGTTATGCCCACCAGAGACACACACAGCACGCACGCACGCACATCGCTTCCAAAATGGCGTATTTGCACGTGTTTGAAGGGGGTCAATACATTGAACAAAGATTTTAAGGAAATTACCTCCTGGAATCAAGAGATCATCAAATTCTATATACTTCCCACTTGGACTTCTGTCATGTCTGTCACAATGTTGCATCTCTGAGATAAATAAATTATAAAATTACTGCATAAAGTTACTTTTAGAAGGCTAAAAGTGATTTTCTGATGTTTACATTGGGACTCTATGAATCACTTTTACTAAGCCCCTTACCAATTGAACCCCATTCGCCACGTTGAACCAAGATGCATGACCAAGATGGCCGCCCTTCTCCAAAGTGAAATTTGACCTTACAGTCAAAATTAAACATTGAAAAACTTAACATGGAAGTCCCTGGAATCTCTAGAATTTGGTACGTACCGTGGTCTATTTTCCCTGATGATTCTTCTAAACAGGAAAAAAACTAGTCCAACGTAATTTTTCTTTACATTTTCCCAGCATACTGAAGAGAAGAGCAGGATGTAATAGATAAACGAGCACGGCAAATCACTGCATGACGTCACTGCAGTACAATGAGGTGACCACAAGAGGGCGGGCTACCTCGACCGTGATTTGCCGTGCTCGTTCATCTATTACATCCTGCTCTTCTCTTCAGTATGTTGGGGAAATGTAAAGAAAAATTACATTGGTCTAGTTTTTTTCCTATTTAGAAGAATCATCGGGGAAAATAGACCATGGTACAACATTCTAGAGATTCCAGGGTCTTCCATGGTAAGTTTTTCAATGTTTAATTTTGGCTGTAAGGTCAAATTTCACTTTGGAGAAGGGCCGCCATCTTGGTCGTGCATCTTGGTTCAACATGGCGAATGGGGTTCAATTGGTAAGGGGCTAAAAGTGATTCATAGAGTCCTAATGTAAACATCAGAAAATCACTTTTAGCCTTCTAAAAGTAGCATAAAGTAATGCACAAAATGACGTAGCGAGCGGTCCGTGCGTAAGCGCGACAACAGGGGGCGCTGGGAGCGCGCGGGAATGGTTATCTTGTGCACTAACTGAATGCAATTTTTGAAGGAGAAAATGTGATTTTTCCCACAGAAAAGCAACATTTGCGACAAAATTACATTATCTGTTGATTCCAGGAGGTAATTTCTTTAAAATCTTTGTTCAATGTATACGAAAAAATACCCTTTTAGCCTTCCAAAAGTAGGCCTAGTACAACTGAACACAATAAGTTTACGTTATGATACCAAGATTTGTCTGACTGTAAATTATTTTGAATATTGTAAACTATTTGGAAATTGCACAGGAATTTTTTAAAAATAAATTGACAAGTTGAAAAAAGCCATTTTCCAAATGCAGCAACAAAAGGGAACACATATCGTCGCAAAGCTGACATTGTGTCGAATATGCAACGGCTTTAACACTGCACATTCGTCACTATGTCAGCTTTGCGACGATATGTATCTGTTGCAAACGGATCTAACTAAAGACCTGTTCTAGTCCATGGGCCAGAGGGGCCCACCGTGCACCCCCCCCTAGAATTGACGAAACAACATTTTTCTAGTAGGTTTGCATCTGTACTTCATTTTAACACTTGTTAACATTCGATTAGCTGGGACTCACTACTCGAATTTGGATGTTACATGAACCCCCAAGCCCAAGACTTTTGACGGCCAACTTAGGGTTAGGGGAAATTCAAATACTCTTTGTTCCGTCAAAAATTGTCGTAGAGATACAAGTTACCCCTCAAAATGTAGGTCTTGGTGAGCTCTACACAGTGATATATGACTCATGTCTTTTAATTTAGTACGCAGGTCAACAGAGGTCAAAAGGTAAATTTTAAAGGGAGTTGCGCAAAATTTGGTAATCCTCGCCATTACACAAAAATTTACACGTACGTGCACCCTCCTAGAAATGACGAAACAACATTTTTCTAGTAGGTTTGCATCTGTACTTCATTTTAAGACATGTTAACACGAGATTAACCGAGACTTACTAGTTGATTTTGGATGTTACATGAACCCTAAAGCCCAAGACTTCACGGCCATTTTAGGGTTAGGGGAAATTCAAATATCCATTGTTCTGTCAATAATTGTCAAAGAGATACAAGTTACCCCTCAAAATGTAGGTATTGGTGAGTTCTACACAGTGGTACATGATTTATGTCTTTTAATTTAGTAAGTAGGTCAACAGAGGTCAAAAGGTCAATTTTAAAGGGAGTTTCGCTAAATTTGGTAATCCTCGCCATTCAACAAACGTGTAAATTAATAAAGTTTTACTACCTTATTTATACATGATATTATTCTGTCTCAACGTATTTTATTCGCCATATAAATACAGGTTAATTTGATTATAGTGGTAGAAAGGCTTTCTGCCACAACGTGGGAAATAGGTGGGTCAATATAACACCAAAAATACCCCAACATAAAAAAAAATCATTGTCGAAGGGGTGGAGACAATGACTTCTCTAATATAACTACTGATGTCAAATATAGCTAATTTTATTATTCATTAATGTATATAACATGATACTGTGGCAAGACTGCCTGCACCAGCCACCATATGAGCCGCTAAGGCAGGGGGGAGGGGGGCACTCTGCCAAAATTGCCTCCCTGACAACCTGCACTTCTAGGGCTGTTTTTAAGACATGGGATTCAAAAAGTCTGGTCAGGCACATGCAGGTTTAATCAGGATAAAAAACCTAACAAACTTGGCCATCCCGGTTCAGCCCAAAGCCATCCAAGCCAAGCTCAATGCCCTCCCAGCTATGCCCAAACCCCAAAACCCCAGCCCAAAGCCATCCCGGCCCAGCCTGATGCCATTCCGGCCCAGCCTGAAGTCATCAAGCCCCAGCCCAATGCCCTCCCAGCAAAAACATGAAGTCCAAAAGCCCAGCCTGAAGCCCCAAAGCCCAGCCTGAAGCCACCACAGCCCAACACGAAGCCACCCCGACCCAGCCCAAAGCTACCCCCGGCCCAGCCCAAAGCCCTCTGGTATTGATTTGGGCTGGTCCGGGTTGGCTTCGGGCTGGGCTGGGATGGCATAGGGCTGGGGTTTTGGGGTTTGGGCTGAGCTGGGAGGGCATTAGGCTTGGCTGAGATGGCTTCGGGCTTGGCTGGAATGGCTTCAGATTGGGCCGGGATGGCTTCAGACTGGGCCGGGATCTTCGGGCTGGGCTGGCATGGTTTCGGGCTAGACAGGGATGGCTCGGGCTGGGTTGGGATGGCTTATAGCTGGGCTGGGATGGCGTCGGGCTGGGGTTTTGGGGTTTGGGCGTAGCTGGGAGGGCATTGGGCTTGGCTGGGATGGCTTCGGGCTAGACAGGGATGGCTTCGGGCTGGGTTGGGATGGTTTAGAGCTAGGCTGGGATGGCTTCGGGCTGGGGTTTTGGGGTTTGGGCGTAGCTGGGAGGACATTGGGCTTGGATGGGATGGCTTCGAGCTGGGCCAGGATGGCTTCAGGTTGGGCCGGGATGTCTTCAGACTGGGCTGGGATGGCCTCGGGCTGGGCTGGGATGGCCTCGGGCTGCGCTGGGAGGGCCACGGGCTGGGCTGGGATGGCCACGGGCTGGGCTGGGATGGCCTCGGGCTGGGCTGGGATGGCCTCGGGCTGCGCTGGGAGGGCCACGGGCTGGGCTGGGATGGCCACGGGCTGGGCTGGGATGGCCTCGGGCTGGGCTGGGAGGGCCAAGGGCTGGGCTGGGAGATCCTCGGGCTGGGCTAGAATTGCTTAAGTTGGGCCGGGATGGCTTCGGGCTGGGGTTTGGGGGTTTGAGCTAAGCTGGGAGGGCATTGGGCTTGGCTGGGAGGGCATTGGGCTTGGCTGAGATGGCTTCAGGCTGGGCTAGAATGGCTTCCCTTGGGCCGGGATGGCTTCAGACTGGGCCAGGATGGCTTCGGGCTGAGGTTTTGGGGTTGGGACGAGCTGGGAGAGCGTTGAGCTTGACTGAGATGTCTTTGGGCTGGGCCAGTATGGCTTCAGATTGGGCCTGGATGGCTTGAGGTTGGGCCGGGATGGCTTCAGACTGGGCCGGGATGGCTTCGGGCTGGGTCAGGATGGCTTCAGGCTGGGCCGGGATGGCTTCGGGCTTGGCTGGTATGGTTTCTAGCTAGACAGGGATGGCTTCGGGCTGGGTTGGGATGGCTTATAGCTGGGCTGGGATGGCGTCGGGCTGGGGTTTTGGGGTTTGAGCGTAGCTGGGAGGGCATTGGGCTTGGCTGGGATGGTTTCGGGCTGAGCCAAGATGGCTTCGGGTTGGGCCGGGATGGCTTCGGCCTGGGCGGGATGGCTTCGGGCTGGGCCGGGATGGCTTGGGGCTGGGACGGGATGGCTTCGGGCTGGGACGGGATGGCTTCGGGCTGGGACGGGATGGCTTCGGGCTGGGACGGGATGGCTTCGGGCTGGGACGGGATGGCTTCGGGCTGGGACGGGATGGCTTAAGGCTGGGCCGGGATGGTTTTGGGCTCGGCTAGTATGGCTTCGGGCTAAACCGGGATGGTTTCTGGCTGAAACGGGATGGCTTTGATGGCTTCAGGCTAGGCTTTGATGGCTTCAGGCTTGCCTGGCATGGCTTCAGGCTGGGCTGGGATGTCTTTAGGCTGGGGTTTTCGGGTTTGGGCATAGCTGGGATGGCATTGAGCTTGGCTGGGATGGCTTCGGGCTGGGTTAGGATGGCTTAGAGCTGGGCTGGGATGGCTTCATGCTGAAGTTTGTTAGGTTTTTATCCTGATTAAACCTGCATGGGCCTAACCAGACCTTTTGAATCCCATGTCTCAAATACAGCCCTAGAAGTGCAGGTTGTCGGGGAGGCAATTCTGGTAGAGTGGCCCACCCTGCCTTAGCAGCTCATATGGTGGGTGGTGCAGCCAGTTTTGCCACAGTATCATGTTATACACATTACTGAACAATAGAATTAGCTACATCTGACATCAGCAGTTATATTAGAGAAGTCATTGTCTCCACCCCATCCATGCCTGTAAGGTTTTTTTTATGTTGGGGTATTTTTGGTGCTATATTGACCCACCTATTTAATTCCCACGTTGTGGCAGAAAGCCTTTCTACCACTATAATCAAATTAACCTGTATTTATATGGCGAATAAAATACGTTGAGACAGAATAATATCATGTATAAATACGGTAGTAAAACTTTATTAATTTACACGTACAGTTTTGTTGGATGGCGAGGATTACCAAATTTTGACCTCTGTTGACCTACTTACTAATTTAAAAGACATAAATCATGTACCACTGTGTAGAACTCACCAATACCTACATTTTGAGGGGTAACTTGTATCTCTACGACAATTTTTGACAGAACAATGGATATTTGAATTTCCCCTAACCCTAAAATGGCCGTGAAGTCTTGGGCTTTAGGGTTCATGTAACATCCAAAATCAACTAGTAAGTCTCGGTTAATCTCGTGTTAACATGTCTTAAAATGAAGTACAGATGCAAACCTACTAGAAAAATGTTGTTTCGTCATTTCTAGGAGGGTGCACGTACGTGTAAATTTTTGTTTAATGGCGAGGATTACCAAATTTTGCGCAACTCCCTTAAAAATTTACCTTTTGACCTCTGTTGACCTGCGTACTGAATTAAAAGACATGAGTCATATACCACTGTGTAGAGCTCACCAAGACCTACATTTTGAGGGGTAACTTGTATCTCTACGACAATTTTTGACGGAACAAAGAGTATTTGAATTTCCCCTAACCCTAAGTTGGCCGTCAAAAGTCTTGGGCTTGAGGGTTCATGTAACATCCAAATTCGAGTAGTGAGTCCCAGCTAATCGAATGTTAACAAGTGTTAAAATGAAGTACAGATGCAAACCTACTAGAAAAATGTTGTTTCGTCAATTCTAGGGGGGGGTGCACGGTGGGCCCCTCTGGCCCATGGACTATTCGGGTTTTTTAGCACACAATGGAATTAGCATACTCATTTGTTTTTGGTACAGTAGACCTTTGACACACTATAGACCGCTTCCTAATCCTATCGCTTATTGCGGAATGCCATCTACTCGAGAACAAAACTATACATGTCAAAGGTCCGCTGTACCAGAATATACATTCATGCTAAATCCATTATGTGCGGAAAACCCCGAACAGGTCTATTGTAAAGTTTCACTGTAAGTGTATATTTGTATCCTGAAATAATCATTTGAATATTTCCTCAATCAAATATTCAAATGTGCAATTTAGAATTAAGTTAATTATTCATTTTGCAATGACTAGAAACGTTTTTTTCTCCCTAGGACACACTGTGGATTTATATTTTCTAGAAGTGGGTGGGGCTACTGACACTGTTACTCTGTCAAAGAAAAAACACACCGGGAACCTGTCCATCAACAGGTAGGAATAGACCCTTTGCACCGGCAGCCATGACAGGGGGCAGGTTTCATATTGAAATGATGGTTCAGTAGATCCACAGAGTGCCTACTCTTGCATGATGCACGGTGACAATGTGGCTGCGCCCTGTCGTGGCCGCCGGTAGAAAAGGTCTATATCTGTTGTGCCGTAGGCATCAGACTTTGTTTACAAAACATTGAGAATGGCTGTTTTCTAAAGCCTAGCGTACATCGACCTTGCAACAGGAAGCAACTAGTGGCAACTGGTATTTCCAGCAACTGGGAGCCACTGATCAGTTGCTCAAAAAGGTCGATGTACGCGCACTTGCAACTACTGGCAACTGGAAAAATCCCAGTTGCCGCGAGTTACTCATGTTCTACTTTCTAGACTAGTTGTACCCAGTTGCGGTCAGTTGCGTCGATGTACGCGTACTTGCAACTAGTTGCTGCCAGTTGCTCGCATGCATCTGATCATGTGCGCGCACATCGACAGCAACTGCAAGCACAGTTGCTTCCAGTTGCAAGGGCAATGCACTCTATGCACTTTACCGAGTTGCTGTGTCGATGTGTGCGCTCTGGAAATGTAGATATAGCTGGATGCTCCCAGTTTCCGCTAGTTGCGGAACTAATCAGTTTCTGATCAGTTGAGTTGCTTTCAGTTGCAATGTCGATGCACGCTAGGCTTAAGAGCATTCTGTACAACCCAGTTGCTTCGACAGACAGACCAGTGCTGTTTGTGATAAATGAGAAAAGCCGGCAACATTTTAAAATTATATAGCGCAATTCGTATAAAGACTTTGTGTAATGAACATGGTTAAAAAATAATGACTAATGACATAATGTACATGTGCAACGCTGTACAGAGAAAAATAAAATAAGGAGCCACTGGCTCCTAAGGAAAAAAAGATGGGCGCCAGCATTTTTATTTTTTCAACTTGTTTGTACACAAGGCAATTAGGGCCGAGTCAGTCTGGGGCCGAGTTTGTACACAAGGCAATGGGGGCCGAGTTGGTCTGGGGCCGAGTTTGGGGCCGAGCCAGTCTGGCGATTTTCTTACTGTTGTACAGTATTTTTTTAATACCATACTCGCGTGCGTGTTGCGCGCACACACAATGCATTCACTTGATGCACGACGCGCACGTACACGTGTGCTTTGGTGCGTCCAGCGTGGACGCACATTGGGTTGGGGCTCTTTGTGCTGCACAGTATCAGAAACGTACGGTATCCGCAAAAGCTTCATTTTGTAAAGTAATTCTGTTTACTAGTCGCCACTAATTTTTCTTAATATGACTCAATAAACACCAAAAAGTGTTAATATTTTCAAGAAAAGTGAATTTAGCAGTGACCAACATCCAAATTTTTCTTCAAAATACTTAAAACTGTCTCTGCCATATTCCATACATAGACTCTTGCACACTGCATCTAAGTGGCAATCAGTGAACAGAATTCATGCCCAATAGAAATGTTCTTTATTGATTATTATTATTTATTCTTTTTACAAAAATAATTTTAAATTTTGTTTGTTTTTCGTCCAAGACAAAATGACACTATAACCAGCGTGGTGCCTGGTGACTTTGACGGTGATTCCCAAATGGACATCTTGATCACGACAAAACACAATGGCAAAGTGTTTGACAAGAGCGCCCCCACGTCCGCTTTCGTGTACTGGGGACAGAATGGCGTGTATGATTTGGGTAAGTTGTGTTACTTGGTCATGACCAGTTAAAGGACCTGTTCGGATTTTTTTCAGAAAATGGTTTTCGTTCTAACCTAACAATCATGTAAAATACCTCCCCAAAATACTAACTGGAAATTTTGATGTGGAAACAAAAAGGTTGGTGTATTCACTGCACTACTTTATGAAACCGGATGAATCAGTTTATAAAACATTTCCTTGAAAATATGAAAAAAAGTGAATTTTCGTCTCATGAGATGAACAATAATTGTTTTACTCATTTCTCAAAAACTATAGCACTTTAGACAAAACCATTTCAGGGGAATTTTACTATCGTCATCATGTTTATATTGTGTATGTTATGTATAAATCTGTGAACATTTCTGATTTTCGAGATTACCAACTTTAATCTATCTTTAAATAAAACATTGATATTTTGCCATTTCACTTCAAACAGATCCAACAGTCACAACAGTTTCTACCCAGATGCGAGATCAGCCTTTAATGATGGAGTAAGTAAACCGAAAATGTGATCACGTTTAGGCCCCTGCCAAACATTCTCTATGTTGCGTCCCAGTTGGCCCTGGTGCATCCCCGGTGTCCCCCTGCTTTGGTTGACCATGGTTTTGGCTCCAAGCCTGGACGGATTTCTGATATCATGATTCTACCGAGAAATGCCGGGAAGGGAGCCGGAAAGCTTAAAGGGGCTATGTCACGGTTTGTGCATGCTCCAAATCCTTTCATATTTTGACATACGTGCGGGCTCTGATGAATGTAGTGCACTTTCGTTACACAACACCATTGGTGCGTGTGCTATAGTTGTGTACATCGTGTACTTAGCACGTGCCGCATGGCCAGTGTGTTCGTTCATGAGTGTTTACAATACGCAGAATTCAACTACATTGTGCATCGTGTGCGCACATTTGTTCGATTTGGCATCGCCCGCGCGCGATTGCGCAATCAATGTCTGGAAAAACAAAAATCGTACAGCAGTGGCGGCCACTGTGTCTTTCCAAGGACAGAAGGTATGCTGTAAAATTGCTGTCAGGACCAGATAAGCATGTCAGTTTTGATGGAAAACAAGGTTAAGTAAATTGCTGTATCCAACCATGTCATTCATATCATTCGATGCCGTTTCTGTCATGTTTTGTCGTGTTTTTTGATGGGATGAAAAAACTCTCTTTTTAACGACGGCCGCACACACGGTGATGTCGATGTTTGGCGGCTTAAAAATACGGCGAACAGTGCGATTCCAAGTAAAAAGTAATGCATTAGGACATCCTGGACGTTGACAAGTACACCACTGTCAAAATTACTAAAGAATTATAAGGGATGGCAAAGATTGAATAGGATATGCAAAACCTGGCGACAAAACTTGAAAAAGTTAGCCACACAAACCGTGACATAGCCCCTTTAAGGGCGAGTTCAATGCCCCCAAGAAGTAACAGCAGTGTCCTGGCTTCAATAGGATTGTGCAAGGCGGCACTAGGGGCTCGCTACGGCTCGCCACGGCTCGCTACGGCTATGCCAGCAGCCCTAGGGACTACTGGTGCTCTTGTAGGGTCCTGCTAGGTTTTAATGAGTCTCCTTCTGCTCGAGTCCCAAGTCAAGTCAAACTACCTTCGAGTCCCAAGTCAAGTCAACTCAAACTACCTTCGATTCCCAAGTCAAGTCAAGTCAAACTACCTTCGAGTCCCAAGTCAAGTCAAGCCAAACTGCATTCGAGTTTCAAGTCAGGTCAGGCATCTTGGTCAAGTCGGGTCAAGTCAAGTAGTCACGACAGTGAATTTTTTCAAGCAATTTCAAAATGAGTCTAAACACCGAAACTCGCATTCATGTTGCTCTGTCCAATGATTCTTCAGTACTGAAATACAAATCGGTCCCCAAAATGACAAAATAAAGGCTTAAAAGATCGATTTTAGTTTTGGCAGACTCAAGTCAAAAAGTCTGAGTCAAGTCATTTGAGGGTTGAGTCTCAAGTCAAGTCAAGTCAGTGAAAATCGGGACTCGAGTCGACTCGGCAGCCTGCAACACAAGCACACAACGGCTGCGACCCTTGCAGGTACCCATTCACTCCTGGGTGGAGAGAGGCAACTTATGGCAAAGTGCCTTGCCCAAGGGCACACGCACCTTGGTCGGGGCCGGGATTCGAACCCACAATCGTAGATTTTAAGTACGGTCTTGAATTCAATGCACCAAACCGCTTGGCCATGGTACTACATGTGTAACACGTTAATAATTTTCTGGGGGGAAACAATGGTGGAGATGGCTCTTTATGTATTATTTTGTCTTGTTTTGTTTGCATTCTATAGCTACGATGCCAACATGATCCCAGATTTGTTTGGTGAAGATAAGGATGGACAAAGACGATTCTGGTTCTGCAAGTAAGTAATGCATAGTTCCGACCTGTCAATCAAGCCGAACCCGCGACCAATCACAACAGAGCTAGCAGACGGCGCCCACAAAGGTCAAAGTGATGCAATCATCACAAACAATCCGCGATGTTCTGCCCATACAGTTTGTACAGTATGTTGTATGCGCCAGTGACCGGGTGAATTTTGGTTTCAATGTTGGGCGATTCGCTGTTCAAAGGTAGGAAAGCGCATTTTTATGAAAGATATGTCATCCCTGCATTACTAGTCCTTCGCTCAGTGTGTGCTACGGTAACTGTTGACCTCAAAACATAAATACCTTTGGGTTTTCTCCAATGAATCTGTGCTTTCCATGCCGAGTCCCGTTGCTTTGTACGTAGTCTCGCCATTTTTTTGCGATGGCTTGTGAGCACATAGCAACAATATCCAAGGGGGCGGGGTTAACTGGGCAATCTCGGAACTATGCATTGAAAGTTGTCTGATCTGCGGCCATCTTCCTGGCACTGCTTAATCATTTTTCGCCGTTATTATTTTTGGCAAACAAAATACTTTTTTTTTTTAAAGGCAAAAAATATGATTGGCCACAAGTTAAGGCCAGGGTTCAATTTCATAGAGCTGTTTAACAGCCCATTTTCCGTTAACCAAGCGTCAGGCTATTTCATAGACATCGTTAACGGTAAGCAACTGAAAACCTGCCTTAACCGCAGAGCCAAATTTTGCTTAAGCACGCCGCGGCCGTGAAATAGCCTTATTGTAAGCACAACTTTTCTGCTACAGTAAGCACACGTTTTCAGCTACCGCTTAAGCAGCTCTATGAAGTTAGGCCCAGGTCAAGCACCACAAATACTTACTCTCGAGAGTCATTTCTACATTTAGTTGTACAAATCTTCTCACCAAAAGATCATACTTTGCAATACTCCGAGTCAACTGCCCTGTTGCTATACATTGCCAGAACGTGTTTACCCGTGCTTTCGTGTGCAGTTTCTGTGTGCGTGTTCCATACGTGCTAAAACTGACCAGAGCACGGCCGCAGGCCAGACTAGAAAGTGTTTAAAGGGACACATTGCCTTCAATTTCCCCAAGATTTTACTGTTTGGAAATGTTCCTTATACATGTACCTTTGAATAGTTGTTCATGCATTAAAACACTCACAATGTGTGGTAATTAGAGATTAATGATTAAAAAACAAAAATTGGCCGCTGACCTGACCCGCGAGAGGTAGACGTATTCCAGCAGCAAATATGTCGTCCAAACTGTGTGCAGAATGTGCTTTAAATACGCGTCAGGCTGGCGCCGCAGGCAATGGCACGGTGGACCTATTGACCCCTTTCGAACACGTGCGAATATGCCATTTTGGGAGTCAAATAATGCTGAGTCATTGTGGAAGCAATGTGCGTGCGCGTTGTGTGTCTCTCTGGTGGGCGTAACGCGGTTTAGTTCACCAATAAGAGCCTCAGCATAGCGCGTTACGCGCGCTATGGACACACACAACGCGCACGCACATTGCTTCCACAACGACGCGGCATTGTTTTACTCCCAAAATGACATCATTGGCACGAGCTCAATACCAGATGAACACCAGGTACCATTCTCCACCATGCGACATATAGCACACCTACAGCAATGATGCCCGCACACACATGACCACATGGGAATCGGGTCAACTCGCCCCCTTGCCGAATCGCCCCTTACCAACTTTCCCCCTTGCCAACTCGCCCCCTGACCGACTCGCCCCTTGCCATGTCGCCCCCTGACCGACTCACACCCTAGCCTACTCTTGAGAGTGGAGCGTCGCGGACCGTGTGCACAGGTGCCAGGGGGCTTGGCTTCAACAAGATGCGACTGGAATACGACTACATTTTGTGGAGTCAAAAATTTTGTTCTACAAAATGACGGAAATTCGTTTGGCACGAAATTTAACACAAACCATACAATTTGAAGGTATGTTTATGTGAATCTTTATACATATATATTCTACTTTTTTATAATCTTTCCAATCATGTCCATTGTATTTTTGTAGCCCAAAAGTGCTCAATCAAAAGCAATGTGTCTCTTTAACTAGACTAGCCGGTCTTTATTGTTCATTTAAGAATAACCACATGACATGCTCTCTCAGCCAATGCATAGTTCCGATTTTGTCCAGTTAACCCCGCCCCTTGGATATTGTTGCTATGGCTCATAAAATGGCGACACACAACGCACAAAGCAATGGGACTTTCAACGGAAAGCACAGATTCATTGGAGAAAACTCAAAGGTATTCATGTTTCAGGGTCGACAGTTATCTTAGAACACACTGAGTAAAGGGCCAGTAATACAGGGATGTCATATCATGAAATACCTGCTTTCGTACCTTTGAACAATGAAACGACCGGCCTTGAAACCAAAAATTCACCCGGAACATCGCAGACAACACTGTACAAATTGTATGGGGCAGAACATCGCGTGATGTTGTTGCAAACATTGCACTTCGACCTATGTGGGTGATCTCTGCTAGCTCTGTTGTGATTGGTTGGTGGGATCGGTTGATTGACAGGTCGGAACTATGCATTGGGATGTGTAAGCTGTCTAAGGTATTTAGAAATATGCCATTAATTTTTTTCCCAAAATTGTTCTAAATATTTTTGTCATCCAGTAATACCAAAGACCATATATTCACGAGCGTGCCTATAAGTGGGGATCACGCGCCCCTTCGCATTCCCAACGCTAACTCGTTTCTGGACCTGACGGACAATCTCAATGCGGACCTTCTTGTGACGTCCGAGACCGGATTTGAATTATGGGAGCACCTGCCCTCGAAGCTCGGCGCGCCCCAGGTGTGGCATCAGTTTGATAGCTATGGCCTGCCTACCGAGCAGGCTGCACATATTGGACAGTCTTCGTTCGTTGACATGGGTAAGCCAACCTTTCTTTAAAAAAGCTTGGCAAGGTCGAGTGGTTAAGATGTCTGCCAGTATACAGTGTGTTCTCCACTGGTCGACAATTTGTCCGGGCGCGCTCAGCAGCGCCCTCACTGCGTAAACACTTACTAACCCCTGTTTGCCGCATGAGGGCACTGTTCAAAACAGATGCATGCAATTTTCATGGCCATTATCAGTTGCGGATTGCGTCGCTGCTGCAATAGATGTGTGGTAAATGAAAGATAATGACACCAGTGTCCAGCAAATCGTGTTTGCCGACTTAAAATCTAATTTTGGAATGACTCGGCCGTATACAAGTCCCATTCCTGCACACTATGGTCTAATGCTGTAACCGAACATATGAACCGAACGGGATTTTACCGAACTTGGCACTTCCGAACCGAACCGGACCGAACCGAACATTTCACTCAGTTCGGCTGTTCGGGAGTGTTTCACTTTGAATTTCACATCTTACGTATATTAACTGTAAAATTGAAACGGGCCTGCCTTCTGAATGTCAAAAACCCACTCAAAATGACTCCTTATGCTTGCAAAAGCGCTTCGTGTTTAACTGTCGAACGTTATATGCACTGTACAAAGCAATCAGATCCAACATTTTGAGCCCGGCGCTGGCGCACACCGTACCGACATGCATGACTCCGTACCGACATGTCTTCACAAAGCCGTTATCTTGTTCATTACGACAAATAAATCGTGTAAAAGAGCAGGACGGTTTGAATAAAAAACTAGAGGTATGACGTTTGTTGTTACAAACGCCAGGTGATCGGGGTAAATGAACATTTTGTGATGAATTTCAGACGTTGTTATCACCTGTGGAATGGCAAAAATGGAAGTTCAGCAGCCGATTTCACGAAACTTTACTCAATTGCGCAAGTCCACTTACGCCATTACTTGCGCAATAACTTATGGCGTAGGTGGACTTGCGCAATTGCGTAAAGTTTCGTGAAATCGGCTGCTGTATACACTAATCCGGTAACTAATATCTCCTCCCTGCATATCTGCCATAGCTGGGGGGTTGATAGCTTGCACCGTTTTGAGATATGAATTGTTGAAATAATAATCTTTGAAATCTTGTAATGTGACACCTGTGACGACATCATGACGTCACAATTTTGTGCACAAATTGTTGAACAATATGTTGAACATCAAGTTCTTAAATGTGGCGAAGGAATCATACCAATATCTGTTGTAGTTTTCAAGATACAGCATTTTAAAACATCTCAGCTCCAAATTTGCGTAATTTGACACCACATTACGTAACCACCGTCCATGTCATGACGTCACCAATGGTATAGTCAAAAGGTCCACATGTGTGGAAACATTTCGTTCCGTAGAAATATGGTCAAATTCACTACCACTTTGAATCTATTTGCATTAAAAATGCTAAAAATTTGCACATTTTCGAAGAACTTCCGGTTTGGACCGGAAGTAGGCGTCACACAGGGGTCATGACATCGTATGATTTGTTCAGTTCATTTAGACTTATCATGTTGTGAAAGAATTGTTCAAGTATCTATAATTATAATTTAGGCAGTTTCAACCCTTTTATTTTAAAGCCCACATCGATTTAAAATCAGTGTCAATTGAAAGAGTGGTTATTGACTAGAAGAAATCTGTTTATTTTTTTCAAATCGGATTTTGCATTGCGAAGCTACAGTCGGTTTGGATAATTGAAAACAGGGTAAAAATTCATCGGCAGGTCAAAGGTTATCCTATGTTTTTCTTTATTTCTAATTTGGCACCGACAATGGTCACTGTGGCTTATACTTTTGGTTATATATCTTTGCTCAACTCTATCCTGGATGGCCCAAAGTTGGTACAAACAACAGTTATTAATATATGTACAAGGACAGATAATTAATTTATATTTTAAATACCTCATTTGCATAATAAATTAATAATTTATGCAAAAACGGTCAATTTTCAAGGGAAAACTCATTTTTCTCAAATTTATCTTAAAGGAGTGTGACCAGATCACTTTTTTTTACCCATAACTCCCCGGGACTTACCTTATGGGTCATGAGATTTTTATATCATAACATCCGTTATATTTTTCTGATTTCGAAACTGAAACTCCCGCGCTTCTAGGCCGCATATTTCCGAGGATATCGTCGAAAATCCACCGATTATTTGTAAACTAATTTTCCAGTATCAACGTTTATCCGCTGAAAGCATACTCGATAGTTTTGTTCAATTTTTTACTGGAAATTGCGAATGTTTTCGGGTTTTTGGGACATGGGAGGTGTGTATGGGAGTTACTTGATAATATTGGTAAGTTACATCGAAAACTATTTTCCAGAAACTCTGGTCACGCTCCTTTAAGCAGGTTTGATTATTACAATGCATCTTGCATCATTTAATTAAAGTATTTACTTTAATTAAATGATGCAAGACATTGTAATAATCAAACCTGCTTAACTACAGATAATTAGTTTATATTGAAATCCCATAATTTGCATAATTTATGCAAAAATGTTGATTGTTAAGGGAACCTTATTTTTCCCCAATTAATGTTGAAAAATAGATTGATAAGAGATACTGATATAATCAAATCTGTCTATTGTCAAGATTGGGACTTGCATCAATAATTTAATTGACATAATCAATCACTGTATGTGTTAATTACCAAGCCAATACTATTTTGGAGAGGTGTGGATTGAGGGCAGCAAAAAAGAATGACAGGAAGCGCATCCACACACAAACTGTACAACTTTCCAAATTGCTTACAAAGTTACATTAAATACAAAACAGAGAAGAGAATGACGTATTATTCTTCAGAGATAAATAATTTATGTTTTGATCAAAACAAACGGATGTGGAGCCTAGAGGTTATATTTAAATCTTTACAAATAATAGTAATTACAGATGTTACTACGGGCAGGAGGCTCAACTATGGATGACGATTCTGCATCATCAAGGGACTCGTACTACCCTTTTTCATCTTCAGGCTCACTGGTGGTATGTCACAGGACGAGGACCACAGAAAAGCTGCAAAAATAATTGACAAAGAATAATATTACTCAACAAATTATTTGCCTTCATTTGTTAAGTAACAACTAAATATCTTTAATTGGTGTATCTGATATCACGTATTGTCTTTGAATGTTAATAAATTCAATATCAGTTACAAAATTGGCACACAATTTTGCACAGATTGACGTAAAACGCAGGTTTTCTAACGCTGCATCATTGCTTGTTTCACGGGAATTACGAGATCATCGCGTATGCAGTGGGCACACCACCGCCGTACGTCCCGGCCCTACACACGGCGTGGAACTCGGTCGTACGTCGGTGTGGACATTGCACGCGAGCGAAGTCTCGGATTCCTGCTCAACATGCCCTCCTAAAAGTACATTTTTGCGACAAATGGTAGGCCTTACGGACTTTTTGTCAGTATGGTAGGATTGTTTAATGTCTACTTTTGTATACATACCTTGTCGCTTGGTGATTCACGTTGATTATGGATCGCTTTATGGACGAGAAAAAATGTTTTTGATCGCAAAAGTTGCAACCCGCGGTCGATTTTGTACGCGAATGGACCCCAGGCTAGCTGGAAGCATACTCTTTTCCGATGATGACGTTTCTAAGCCAACCGGCCAATCAGAACGCGCAAATCTTTACCCGAAGTGTTCCGATCTTATTTAGCCCGATTCGTTTTAGCGTTGAAGTGTGTACCACTGACACGAACTCGCCGGAAGTTGTGTGTGCCCATAGGAATGTGCAGTAACCACGGGCGCTGTGTGTGGAGTATATGGGGCTCTCTGTTTACGATAACAGAAGGAGTCCGTCTGTGGAACAGTATTACGGTTCTTGAGATATGAATTTTGAAAATAATAACCTTTGAATTTTTGTAATTTGACACCTGATGACGTCATGATACTATACATGCTGGTGAAAGTCTGCCGTAGGGCCTATGTCTGTATCTAATTTACTAACGATTCAGCTTGGTTTGATGGGCATTGTTACTGGTAAGTGTAAAAACTGAGATTTCCGTTTTCGTTGAACTTTGACCTCCAATTGACCCCAGAAGGAAGGGTCAGATGAAAATGCCCACACAAAGAAAGTTGTAGCACAGAATGTCATCTATAGACCTGCCAAATACGAAGATCCTGGGTCACGTGGTTTTCGAGATGGAAGCATTTTAAAATATGCATATTTTGGTTTTTTGGGAGGTGTAATTTGATACTTGATGACGTCACGATGACGTCACGCTTGATGCCATCATAATATTAAACACGCTGGTGAAAGTCTGCTATAGGACCTATGCCTGTACTTAGTTTCTTAAAGATTCAGCTTGGTTTGATGGGCATTGTTGCTCAATAAGTGCAAAAATTGAGATTTTCGTTTTCGTTGAACTTTGACCTCAGATTGACCCCAGAAGAAAGGGTCAGATGAAAATGCCCACACGAAGAAAATTGTAGGCCATGATCTGATATATAGGCCTGTCAAATACGAAGATCATGGGTCACGTGGTTTTCCAGACGGAAGCATTTTAAAACATGCATATTTTGGTCATTTTTGGTTTGTAATTTGATACCTAATGACGTCACAATGACGTCACACTTGTATGCACATCTTCACATTGGGGTTGATGTTCTTACCAAGTTTTAAGTTGATAGCTTGAACCGTTTTGAAGAAAACCTCTGGAAACGTTTGAGTGGAAAAAGAAAAGAAAAAAAAAACTAGAGCTACGTCTGTTCGTTGAACAGATCGTAGGGCTTTTTCGCCGCTTGCAGGGGGTTGGGCGAATGTTGCGTTTTTTACATGAAAATCAATTGTACATGTATTTATTTTGTTGTCTGTTAAATTTATTTATTTCTTTTTGGGGGTAGGTCGTGCGTACGACACCGGCGTACAGTGCAATATTTTAGAATGATCTATTTCATGACGTAAAAAGACTGTCAAGGTGATCGACCTTGTATATTGTATTGATGTTTAAAAATGTGTCAGTGAAATTTTCAATTCATTGTAATAATGACTTACGATGACGTCATCACGTCATTATAATACATGTATGTCTTTAAGGTAATCGCAGACAGCATATCTTTGAAGTTTTGTTTCCGATGTTGAGTTTTGCAGAAATAAGTCATCCAACTGTGTACAATTTAAAAGCTTTACAAATCAATATTGCACAAGAAACGTTTGTAAAGTTTCACACAACAGGCATACTGACGTGAGGCGATGTTATATACCAACCTGACAATTTTAGACAAACTTCCCCACAGACATCTGTTAAAATTGCGTTTTAAAGAATGTCATCGTGCCGGTAGAGGGCACTATTACGTACGATGACGTAACCTTTTTTTTGAAAAGTGTGATGGGCTTTGGCACTAAGACTGTTGAACCCACCTCAACACCTCCTACCATTTTTAAACTAAGGGCCAGTTATAGTTTCGACTGGAAGTGAGGAAGGTGTGCACCGGAAGTGCGCAATGACCGGAGGTCACAATTGTGTTAGTGTTGAATGTCGTGGAGAAACCTATGGATTTGACATTTACTATATGATGCGGAGTTAACAGATGTAATAACACGGACATTGACACGTACGCAGAATTGCGTGCTCTCTCGGTACTGCAATATGGGGACCGGTAAAGGGCAGCTATGGCAGATAGAAATCTGGCTGTAGTCACATGGTTATTTTGTTTAGTAAACGCGTTGATTGTGCATTGACATTTGTAACCCGGCTGTGTGTTTGCGCAAACACTGCTTTTAAAGGGTTATTTTAAGACTTTTTAATTTCGCCGCTAGAGGGCGCCCTTTTATGGAACGACGTAGAAACTTACATTTTTGGAAACCCTATTTACCTTAGACACTAACACTACCACTAACTCGGCAGCTTTCCCCACTTTTACAAAATAGGTTCATTTAAATGCACTTCCGGTTTCTACCGGAAGTGAGCAAGGTCACAGGTTATGGCGATATTTTTTGGATACCCCACCCTAGTCGAACTCAAACACCTTTGACCCCATCTAGATACCTCTTACCAGTTTCAAATGGCAAGGCAAAGTCTGTTTGACCAATAGGGAATGAGGTCAAATGTGAAGGCATGTGGGCATCTGAAAGACCTTTATTAATGATCGTATATGCCGAAAGAATCAAGATCGTAGGTCAAACGGTTGATTTTTTTAATGAATTTTTGCATAAGGAAACATTAAATGTCATGCCCCTTTAAACTTACACCTGATGACGTCATGATGGCGCCATTGTTGGGTGCACACCTCTTCTAATATGTCTTTGATGTTACCAAGTTTGTTTAAGAACAACCTCAAGTTTGGGAACAACCTCAAAAAGTGCCGGCAACGCCCATGCGTTATGTCAATGGGGAAAACATCAGAAGAAGAAATAAACGGAAAAGCCAAAAGTTAACGACCTTTGCTAGTGATCGTATATGGGAAGGAATCGGGGTTGTAGCTCGCCTTTGTTAATTTTTCATATTTATAATATTTATATCACCTTTAATCTGACACGTGATGACGTCATTATGAGATCATCAGTTAAATACCTTTGTTAATGACCGTATATGGCGCATGAATCACGATCATAGGTGAATCGGCTGATTTGTTACGAATTTTGAATATGGAAAACATTAAATTGTATGCTCATTTAATCTTATACCTGATGATGAACAGTTTTTAAGTTGTGTCAGTTTGCCTGAGTGTACTGCTATACAGATCTGCCACTTCCAGGTGTTTGATGAACTGTGAGATACCAAGTCATGGCGCAGGTAAAAACTTTTGATTACTTAATTAGCTCCTTGAGGAGTATCATAACATGTATGTTCAGGATTTATACTAAGAGAGTCTTGGGCGAAATTTCATATAAAACAAAATAACATGTACATTATGTAAATAGTACAGTAGCCTTCATCGATTGAGAAAAGATTTGTTTAGATTTTAAAATATGGCAATTTTCAGTTTTTGCACTTTTAAAAACATCAATTAAGTTACTGTAAAATTAGTACTATTTGTAATAATGTCACATGGCGTTATAAATTACATGGCGTTATAAATTAAATATTTAAAAAGTTTATCCTGAAAACTCAGTTTAGAGGCAAGTTTGATTTCCCTTTGCGAATTCTAAACTGTTCATTTTTAGTTTGTTTTGTTCACATTTGGGATGGAAACGCGATGTTTACTCGAAATACTGATATACATATATTAGTCATCAAAGGCAGAAATCAGAGCACATAATTAGTTAAGATTGAAAAGAGTTTGACCAAGGAGGACAATTTCGTAATTAGATTTTTAAAAGATGGTTCAATAAAATCTAGACAATGACTTAATTATTTCAGGCCTATATTAAGCTTTTGTTTTTAAATGGGACGTGCACTGCATGTTCGCGCAACTTACAACAAGTACATGTGTTTACACGTATTGCGCATTCTCTCTTTAGCTATACATGTATAACTATGAGGGCGCTATATCACTTTCACGGTAGCAAAACGCGAGTGCATGGCCTGGGGCGGGGTGACTTATGCATGGTTTTACGCAAATTGCGACTTGGCTGAACTTTGGCCTTCAGTTGACCCAGGACGGAAGGGTCAGATGAAAATGCCTACACAAAGAACATTGTAGTCCATGATCTGATCTATAATGTCTGCTAAATATGAAGACCCTGGGCCATGTTGTTTTATAGAGGGAAACATTTTACGAAATGCATTTAGGGTCATTTTCATGAAGAAAATCCACTTTTTTGCCACTTTAAATTATCATAATTACGTAATCAGTTATGTCATGGTGATGTTCTACATGGTGGTGGAAGTTTGTGATGGGGCCCATGCCTGTACCTAGTTTTATAAAGATCGAGCGTTGTTTAATAGCTAATATTGCTTCATAAGTACAAAAACATACAACAAATGTTATTTTTGAATTGGCTGAACTTTGACCTTCGATTGACCCAAGAAGGAAGGGTCAGATGAAAATGCCTACACAAAGCAAATTTTAGTCCGTGATCTGATCTATAATGTCTGCTAAATATGAAGACGCTGGGCCATGTGGTTTTATAGAGGCAAACATTTTTCGAAATGCATTTTTTGGACGAAAATCCACTTTTTTGCCATTTTTAAATTATTATAATTACGTAATCATTGACGTCATGGTGATGTTCTACATGGTGGTGGAAGTTTGTGATGGGGCCCATGCCTGTACCTAGTTTTATGAAAATCAAGCGTACTTTAATAGCTAAAATTGCTTCATAAGTACACAAAAACACAACAAATGTGAATTTTGAAATGGCTGAACTTTGACCTTCGATTGACCCAGGAAGGAAGGGTCAGATGAAAATGCCTACACAAAGAACATTGTAGCCCATGATCTGATATATATGTATGCAAAATATGAAGACCCTGGGTCATGTGGGTTCATACAGGGAAGCGTTTTACGAAATGCATATTTTGGTAATTTTCATGATGAAAAATCCATTTTTGTGCCATTTTAAAATTATTATAATTACGTAATCCTTGACGTCATGGTGACGTTCTACATGGTGGTGGACGTTTGTGATGGGGCCCATGCCTGTACCTAGTTTTATGAAAATCAAGCATGGTTGAATAGCTAATATTGCTTCATAAGTACAAACAAATACAAAAAATGTGATTTTTGAATTGGCTGAACTTTGACCTTCGATTGACCCAGGAAGGAAGGGTCAGATGAAAATGCCTACACTAAGAACATTGAAGCTCATGATCTGATCTAAATGGTTTCCAAATATGAAAACCCTGGGTCATGTGGTTTGGGCAAGGGAACCATTTTAAAAAGTGCATATTTCGGCAATTTTCCGCTTTTTAGGCATTTTTAAAGTGTTATAATGACGTAACGGATGACGTCACAATGAAGCCATTCTTGGGTGCACACCTCTTATACTATGTCTTTGATGTGACCAAGTTTGGTTAAGATCAATGTTTGGGAACAACCTTAAAAAGCGCCGACAACGCCTATGCGCTTTGTCTATGGGAAAAAAATCAGAAGAAAACGGAAAAAAAAAAAAAAAAAAAATCAAAACGAAAACAAAGGCTTTTTCGTCCTAAACGAAAAAGCCAATAAAGAAATCGTACGAGAGCAATAGGTGATCGGGCTGTTGGCCCGATCACCTAATAAAAAATAATTTATAAAGAAAGCTAGCTGCACGTACGTGATCGCTTTCAACCGGAACCCACACTGCCGACAATACTTGCTGAACCCGAACCGAACAAATGTTTGGGAAGAAATTACCGAACTTTTGCCGAACCGAACCCGAACTTGCGGACTTCGTTACAGCATTACTATGGTCTGTTCTTGACACAGGTGACATGGATACATGTAGGTAGTGTGTGATCCTGTTCCGAGTGCAGTGTTCTTGGGTCATGTTCCCGTCGTTCAGGCGCGAGAACGAGTTAACCCGTGTTAAGAACAGACCGCCCGAACTTAGCCTTTAAGTTATTAGCATGTTCTCGAGGGAAAAGCATTTAGTGTATGGTTATATGTATATGTGCAAACTAACTCCATTTACAGATTGATTTGAAAAAAATTAAACTGAAATGGCTACACAACTTTATAAAATAAAGTCATATGTAACTTTCAACAAATGCAAATTCTTCTCATTTCTGTTCAGATGCCGACGGAAAACTAGATCACATTCTGCCAGTGTGTTTGGACAAGGAGTGCAGAAACAGTATCATCTATCTGCGCAGGGGAAGTACAAACCAGGTTGGTTTCAAAATAGGTTGTTTTCAATGGTACAGCAACAATACATGGTTTAACAATAAATCTGATAATTGCACAATTGACAAATTTCTCAATAGCACTGACAGCCTTGTTTCAGATGCTGAGCCATTGTGTTACCGTATGTCATGCGTCTTTTCATTTGCAAATTTTATCGCAAAAGAAAGCACTGAAACTCCAAAGAGAGAAATTTCAATAAGGGAAGACACAAATTTAACCGTCGGTACCGATGTCGATACCGGCGTTTTTTTTTAGCGGTACCGCCTGCACGAAGGGAGAAACCACAATCTTCCTCTCTTAGTGCAGTCGGTACCACTAAAAAAACCAACAAATTTCCTTTTGTGCACGTTCGGTTAGCCAATAGGGATGCGTAAACTGCATACCTGCCAACTAGTCCGATTTTATCGTATTTGTTCAGATTTTTTAAGTGTTAAAAGTGTTGAAAATCGGAACAATCGGAACGGTCGACTTGACCTGACTCCCCGCATGTGTTGTGTACATGAAAACAGATGCAGTTGTACCAACTCGACTGTTGCAAGTTTCACTACAGTCCGATTTTTTTATTTGGCAATGTTGGCAGGTATGAAACTGTCTAAGTATATCATGTATATTCATATTCTTGGTTATTATTTTGTTTTTATCTTTAGTGGTCCATATACCTGGATTTGAAGACGATGACCTCGACCAAAGCATGGGGCTTCATCCCGCCTAAGCACCCATGGGCATACATTCCCATTACGTTGCGCATTGGAGACACCAACATGGACTCTTACCCGGATATTATCTGCATTCTGCGCTCCGAAGCTAATAGGTAAAGAATTACATTTTTTTTAGACTTAAAGGCAGTATACATGATTGGTATCTCGAAAATTAGAAATGTTCACAGATTTACGCCTAACTTACACAATATAGACATGATGACCGTGGAATACTTCCCCTGGAATGGTTTTGTCTAAAGTGCTATCGTCTTTGAGAAATGAGTAAAACAATTAGTTTTCGTCTCATGAGACGAACATTCAATTCGCCCCAAAACCATTTCGCCCAAGTGCCATTTCGCCACAAACCACCTCGCCCGAGTGCCATTTCGCCCCAAATTACTTCGTCCAAACACTACATCGCCAAAATGCCACTTCACCCTGAAACCACTTTGTGCACAGGCCGTGGGTGAGGGCGAAATGGTTCAGGGTGAAGTGGGTTTGGGGCGAAATTACTGCAAACCCTTTTTTGACTATTTTCTCAAAAGTTAGACGAAGTACGGAGCTGGTTTTTGCTCGGGTTGGTTTTAATCATGCATATCTTCAATCACACAGGGGGATAAAACTATTTGTAACAGTTTACCAATGATGTATACTATCTTTAAATGACCAAAACGATGTTACTACTGTCTTATTTATTCGCGGAAGGCGAACCTACAACAATATGTTTATTTTTAAATAAATTTTTCCCGTAATTTTACCTTGCAGTACAACACGTATTGTCGTGCTGGAGAATGTGAATGGAAAAACCCTGAAAAACGTATGGAACATTAAAGCTCTAAACAACATAGAGATGCCTATCTTGGCAACGCATATGGATTTAACGCACACGGTAAGAAATGCAGGCAGACAGCAGTAATGTGTTCAACAGAATTAGCGTAAAGTCGCACTCCGCTATTTCCCATAACTACGGTTCAAAGTCAAAAATTTAGGTGATGTCAATTTTAGGGTTTTGTAATGTTTGGAAAGAGTAACTCTTATTCCATTTGATTCCAAATTGTTAGCATCATCCAACAATTAAAAAAACATAATTTTCAGACCAGTTTTGACGATAGCTTTCTTCGTGCCTCGTTAAAAAATTTGTAAGATTTGTTTGAACACTACCACTTCTCCAAGCTGTGTTGCGTTGGGGGAATTGTTTTGCCTTATTTGTTATATACCATTGGAAAGCTCTTTTTCTGTTGATTACAAAAACACCAATATCCAATTTTTGAAAATTCTGACTTTTAGCTCATTCTGTGGTATGGAGCTTGTCACTTGGCCAGTCTTAAACGGACGATAAAAAGCCCAGCTGGTTTTAAACACTTTCTAGTCTGGCCGGCAGCGCACGCCCTAGTCAGTTTCAGCAATATGCGTGTTACATCCCAAAATATCTCGGTTTAGGACGTACTCATTGAGTACGTCCGAAACCGAGGGTTTTGGGGACCCTACACACTTACTGAGAATGGCATTGCAATCAGGAATTACACTTCCATCAATGATGCTTGAAAAACATGTGTTTAAAATCAAACAACTGAAATATGTGAAGCATTACAAGCCCTCAAAGTCTCTGAATTTCCGGATTTTCCCAATTTGACAAAGATGGATGCACCGTGAATAGAGTACTAAGGGGTTATCCATAAAGTATGTGCGCATGAAATGCCGACTTTTTAGACCCCCCTTTCCCCCTGTACGAAAAATGTATGTACTTTGAGTTTGGGTGTACGCATTGGCTCTAACCCCCTCTCCCCCTCGGTGCGTTTGTACTTTATGGACATGTTTATAGATGTCACCATTTGCGTGTTGCCAAGGTTACTGGGTCTACACAAAAACCAGCAAACTGTTTCTCTGCGCTTTAGCAATGAACATTTCATATTACCAGTGAATGTTTAGACCCAGTTATCCTGGCAACTGACGTCACATTTTAGTGTCTGTCGTACTTTAGTGCAACATTGTAGAGTTGACCCAGTCCTTCTGTCATATTTTTTTTTGCAGGGAATTCTGGACATTCTTGTGGTAAACCAAAGCACACCGGAACAGAAGCCAGAGATTCGTGTGATCAAAAACAATTTTGCCGTGGATGCGTATTTCTTCAAAGCCCACAGTAAGGTCATGATGTCATAGTGGTTTACAGGGGTGTGAAATCTCCGCTATTTAGCGGATTTCCGCTTTTTTGTTCAGCGTGCCACATTTTGTTTTCCGCTTTTTTTCTTCCGATGGTCCAGATTTCCCCCCGCTTTTTCCCCCGAGCGTAAGCATTGATTTTATTTCCGTTTATTTTATTTTCCGCCGCCGCCGCCGAACGCACGCGATCCGCTCTCGACAACATAGTAGCTCTGTGGTGCGTGCAAGCGCAGCATGGAGGTGTTTCCTACCTCCATGGTGCAAGCGAGTACATGTACATGTATATACGTACGTGTGTACAATGTACGTACATGTACTATACGACGTCAGCTCGAAGCCGCGTGTAAACAGCATCCGGCTGGGAACCAACAGTGATTGCGCTGTGATTGGCTGCAGATAAAAATGAATATTCACACATGCGCCATGAAGCGCGTTGGGACTCTTTGCGGCCGTTCCTGTGTCTATGCATGTAGTGACACGCAATGATCTCCACAATAACTCGCTGTAAACATCGGCTTGTTGCAAATATAAAGCCTTGAAATAAGACTAGTAAATTGTCGCCGTGCCGCCGGTAGAGGGCCTCATGCGGGGCAAAGTTCATGTGTGCATTTCATTGCATGCATCCTGCTGCATGCTGATACGTACGTACGTATGTTAGAGTGTCGTTTCGAAGGAATGTTTCGAACGTATTTTGACAATAATTCCGCAAGATGTCAGTGCAACACAAATGTGTTATTATCCAAAGAGGTTCGGAGTTTGATACGGACATTGACCAAAAAAAAAAAAAATTGCAAAATATTTTCGACCGATAGTTGGCCCAGGAGGCTTTAAAATGCACCACAGAGCATCTACATTCAAAAATTTTTCGGGGCCCTTGGCCGGGCCCCGGACCCCACGCCGTGAGGGCTTCGCGCTTCGCGCTCGCAGGCTGGTTATTTACAGGTTCAGCTATTTTCAGCTATTTTTTTAAAACCCCACTCACACCCCTGGGTTTACTTGATAACTAGGGATGGGACGTTTAACCGTTTAACCGAAACTAAACTAAAAAAACAGTTTTGCCTAACGTTTAAACGTAACCTAATTTTTAAGAATTTACAATAGTTTTCAGAGGGTTATTTGTAATGACTTCATGAAACTGAAATAAATTCATATGGGGTCGTAGTAAAATTTTGACCAGATAAAGGAGCGCGTGTGGTCTAGTGGGTATGAAGCGGGACTCCCAATCAGAGGTTGGGGGTTCGAGCCCCACTCCGACCAACGTGTCTGTGTCCCTGGGCAAGGCACTTAATCCCAGTTGCCTCGTCAACCCAAGCGATATATGGGAAGCTGTTAAAGGGAATGCCACAATTTAACTGCTGATAGGGTTGTGCGAAATGGTTCTGGTGATGGCAGCGGTAATAATGGTAACAGCGCCTTGAGCACCCTGCAGGGTGGATATGTGCGCTATACAATAACTCTGTTTACTAGGATAGGGCGACAATTTGTGTGTAAAAAAGCTATATTAGGGCGACATGCTCAATAGGGCGACAATTTGGTGTCGCCCTAATATTTTTGAAATTAAAAATCATTTTTTTAGGTCAAAAACAATTTTTTTTAAATCGAGAACCATTTTTATTAGGTCTAGAACCAATTCTCTTAGGTCTGGAACCATTTTTGGAAGCTTCGGGTAAAAAAATAAGGTGTCAATTTGAGTGATTCTTGCCGAAATTTCGGTGGTTCCCGGGGAAAGGCTTCCCCAGTTGTCGCCCTATTGCCGCATCCAGAGTTCTTACAAATCTAATCATTATTATTATTATTATTAATTATTAATATTTGGGGCCTAGTTGTGTACATTGCACATGCATGTGTCTTTCCACAGTAAAGGGGGAATTTTGGCATCACAGACTATATTTTCGAGGAAATACCTTTGTCTGGTCTCAAAATAAAAGAAATAAGTTTCAGTTGTTCTGAAGAGATAACTTAGGCCCAAAAAGTATTACAAATAGTGTGACAACATGCCTTTCTAAAAACCCTGTGTACACATTTCCAATACACGCTTGTAACCGGGACGGACACTTGTTGGTCTGTGTTGTCAAAATGCCCCCTTTACTGTGGAAAGACCCTACTGTATTTTTTAATATATAATTTTGCACATTAATAATTTTTTGTAAATAATAAATCTAGATTTTAATGTTGTTTTTCTGGTTTTTTTTCTTCCAGTACTGAGTGGACTGTGCTTTGACTCTTGCGAGGGTCTCTCAACAAAGGTATTTCATACAGTCTTGGTTTGGATGAATAAACTTGCAACTTTCTGGATCCCAGGCCAAGGCCTTTAAAGATTCAACTTTTTGCAGATTCGTGGAATAAGAGTGTAAAATATCTAAGGAAGAATGTTGGTAAACTAGCCTGAAGAAATTTTAGCTACTTAGATGCATCAATGCTTCGGAAAACCTTGAATATCTAATATGGATTTTGTGTACAAGTGAATGGTAAAAAAAGTCCAGTGCACGGGACTTATTTAGAAACTCACATTCGGTTGTCAATTTCCAGCATGAAATACCATTTTGGACGGTAATAAATTCATGTGGTGTTGTTACCATTGCTATCAACACTTTGAGTAAGGTTTTTCTTGTCAACTCATAAAAAACAAAATTGGGTCATTGCAAATGATACAATGGGCCTTTCAAGGACCCCTGAAATGCATTTGTGCCGTCACGTTAGCTTTTTTCCAATCATTTTGAAATATGTGAATTGCGTCAGGCCATAGTTTTTGTGTTTTAGTTATTACTGTAGTGCTAACAAGACCGGTACTTTTATTAGGTGATCGTTCAAACGTTTCCAGAGCTCTTCTTCAAATGCAAATAGAGCCAATGGCGTAGGGAATTTGACCATAGTTCTACGGAACGAAATGTTCCCACACATGTGCACTTTATGACTATAGCAATGATGACATCATCACGTGCACGGTGGTTACGTAATATGATCTCAAATGATAAAATCTTGAGAACTCTAATAGATATTGGAAAGATTCTTTCACCACATATACATGTAAGAACTTGTTCTTCAGTACAACCTTGAACAATTTGTGCACACAATAGTCACGTCATGATGAGATTGACTGTGCCAATAATGACGTCATCAGATTCACAATTTTAGCGTTGAATAGTCAAAGAGTCATGTCTTGAGAATTCCAATACTGGCAATCGATATGTGAATGTTTCTTTTGCAACATCGACCAACTCAAGTTTTCAACCAATTTAAAAAGTGTGACGTCATCATAAGATAAATGTTCATCATGTAAAAAAAAAAACGCTCTCTTCTAGCTGTATGTATTTTACTTGACAACAAAAGTCAAATGATTACTTTGGTTTTGTTATGCAGCCATATGGCGTGAACCAGCCAGGACCTTTTGTGCATTACATTACAACCAGCTCAACTGGTGCTGAGAAACATGGTGCAGGTTAGTGTTCTTACAATTTTTTACCCGTTTTTGAGAAGTTTAAATTATTTCCAGTGCTGTCAAATCAAACAAACAACACTAACATACTTTTACATGCACACTTAGTATCCACATGACCAGACTAAATTTTTGTTGCTATGTAATGTGACCGGATGCACGCGGAAGGTGTGAACTGGAGAATCAATACCGTGTTCAGTTTAGGAGATGGCATTTTTAAAGCAACCAAACTATTTGTTGGTGTGCACCACGTAGCAACAACAGCATAGTATGTGGATTTCTAAACTTTACTTCCATTTGTAAGTGAATAATTCAGGATGCCAGCCATTGTTTAATGGTTACATGCGGAAAGCTAATTTCTTTTCTTGAACTGTGTTAAAGCCCCAATACATCGTTTGCAATTACCCAAGATTTTACTTCACGGTTTGACAAGAAAAACCCGACTAAAAGTGTTGATAGCAATGGTAACAAACACCACATTATTTTATTTTTTCGTGTAAAATGGTACCTTTGTGGGAGAAATTGCCAACTGAAGGTGCTTTTGTTACCATTCAGTAAACACAAAAACCATGCATGGATTTTTCAGGTTTCTTTGAAGTATTATCTATGTTGACATTTCTACAAGGCAGTTTATGAACATTATCCTTTAGTTATGTGATGCTCTTGTCCCTGTTCTTTGGATATGTACCCAGTCTGAGCCGGAGAGGAAGCCGGCCGTTTCGAAAACAGCCATAAACTGTAGCACAGCATTTGTAATTTACTGCACCCTCCCTCGTTTGTTTTTTGTTAACATCAGCCGCACAGCTGTACCAATCAGCCTACTTGTCACTTCAACTGCCTTACGTCGTTATGGGTCTTGGTCAGAACCCAAACTATGTAGACTACCTAACAGTGAGTGTGCCTTCTGCAACACGGGCAAGGACAAAGGTAAAACTGCCAAAAGTTTTTTAAAATACTGATAATTTTTTAGGGTGCTAATTAGCCTTGATCAAGGCGTTGGGCTTGTCTTCTAGACGGCCGCTTACCAGCTACGGCATCTGTTGCACATATTGGCTCACAGCGCGCCGCGCTACGACTATGCACACACGCACGTACAAGTATCGGTACGTTCCTAAACCCAACAGCTTGATGGTTCTGCATTCAGCCAGCGAAACTCATTACAGTAATAGAGAAACCACCCCAGCGTGAGCTGAAATTTCATTGGTCGACGCACGACAGGTAATGTTTGAAAAACGCTATGATCTGCGATCCCCAGTTTGTTCATCCGAGACAGTATTAAGAACTCCCACAAATCATTGAGGAAAGTTGTCCTATTACGACCGTCCCCTAGAAGTGTAATCGAATACGTAAACAGACGAGCACAATAAATGCTACGAACCCGAGAATATTTGTTGTTTTCGTAACATGAGGACGCCATTACATGCATAATGCATGCCTCGCATCATTACGTGCTACTCATGAAGCTCCTGATTGGGTCAAGACAAATTAAAAATATTCATACTTGCATACCCACATACCCGCATATCCAAAGCCCGCCCATTTTTGGCCAAAACTGGCCGAAAAAATAAAGAAAGACATTAAACCCGGAAGTGCAGACGCAACAAGGCTGTCTTTCGAGCTAGGGCAGGTCGTACGCAGCTAGTGCTGTATGTACGCAGCCAGTGTGTTGCTGTACGGGTTGGTACTATGGAAGTCGTGATCGCACGGTGGTTCGTTTTGATGCCGTTTCCATGCGCTAGGCTAGACATTCTCTTGTACAGCAAAAAACCTGCGGACAGCCTTGGACAAGGCTAGGTGCCAATTCATTTTTTTAAGGAGTCTATTACTACGAGACACCAGGATTGTGGTCTCTGTGGTTTTTTTTGCTATACGAGAAATGTTGGGTCTTGCGAATGCAAACCACACATGCCATCAAAACGTGCGGTCATGGCTTCCATCCTGCCCTACATGTAGCTCGAAAGACCGCCTTGTCGCGTCTGTCACTTCCAGGTTTAATGTCTTTCTTTATTTTTATGGCCAGTTTTTGCCAAAAATGGGCGGGCTTTGGATATGCGGGTATGCAAGGTATGAATATTTAAGATTTGTCTTGAGCCAATCGAGAGCTTCCTGAGTGGCACGTGATGACGCGAAGCATGCATCATGCATGTAATGGCATCCGCCATGTTAAAAGTACGGTGGAATGATCGACTGGATGAAAATAAAATTGGAGATTGCAAAATTAGAGTTTGCAAATTTCTTGTTTTGTCTTCATGGATAGTTTTGTGGGGAGGTGTTTTACATAATTGTTAGGTTAAAACGAAATCTATTTTTCTGAACACGCTCCTTTAAAGGACGTATAAAATAGGATTTTTTTTTTTACATTAAACTATAGTACAGGATGTGTTTAACACATCTGAATCAATTTCAGAGAATTTGATAGTTGCGTTTTGGTGTAATTGCAAGTTTTATATTTTTATGCTAATGATTTCCATATTCATGAGCAAAGCCGTGATGTCATCTCAGGAATTCTCCATAGACTTGTGTACAAAAGTTGGTGTCATTTTCAGTGGCTTCTTGATATGAACTGTATCAGTTTACTGAGTTTGTTTAGTATGTCATTTGCAACAATCCTGACAAGTTTGTTTGAGTAAAAAATTGATCAGTTGGGTACTGTTACTGTTTGAAATATACCGGTAATGTTTTTTCTTTGTTTTTCAACTGTGGGTTCCCTCCATGACTAGCTTTAAACATCGCCCTTACCTGTCATGAAAATTTTGAAGTAAAGAAAAGGTCACTTCTTTCTGAAATAAAAACAAATTTGATTGTGCCTCTTTGTCTGCAGCAGTTTGATCCTTTGATTTGTGTATAAAACCAGCTTGGTGTTATTTTTCACTTGACAAATCCTTTAAATGGCAGCCTGCACACATGTGCGGTGGTCTGCACAAGCTCAATAGTCGTCTGAATTGACGTTTTTCTTTTCTTTTAGAATGTCAGGCAGCACACATTCGCATCTATCATTCCCAATTCTCAACTGATTGCAATCCCAGTTCCATTGGAAAAACCACTGGAGTAAGTAACTTACATTTAGACGTTTCTATTTTTTTATTTTTTTTATTTTTAACTCGAGTCTGAGTCACGAGTCACTTTCCTGGAGTCCGAGTCACGAGTCACTTGTTCGCCAAATTAATGAAACCGAATCTGCTATATTTCGTTCACACAATATGTGAAATGATGACGTACTCATGCGCTCCTTGCCAGCCTGGTGGGCCATTGTACGTATTCATGCATCAGACTGTTTCTTTCTCAAGAATCCTGCATTAAGCGGGCAAATATATATCTTTTTTTCTTTTTTTGAAATATGTGACTCGTGAGTCACGAGTCACCATGTTTGAGTCCGAGTCATCATGGTCGAGTCCGAGTCATTTTCTAATGTGAATCAAGTCGGACTCAAGTCCGAGTCCTGGACTCGAGTACTACAACACTGCTACTTGACTTGACCTAAATTGACCAACATGCCTGATTTGACCTGACTTGACTTGGGACTCGAAGGCAACTTGACTTGACTTGGGACTCAAGCAGAAGGAGACTCGTTACAACCCTGCTTAAATGTGCACTGTACGATGACTGACTAAACCCTGCCCAGACTGAAATGTGGCTCTATTGATTGCTTTCCGGTGACGTCACCCCTTCCATCCACCATTTTGGTGGGCATTTTTCATGACCCACGTGGCTCGAGTAATAACCGGCAAACAGAGCAAGAAAAGCGCATTGGTTGCACTTACCTTTGTTGCATGAACTTGCTTTATGTATTTCTTCAGGCTAAAAATCGCGATCAAGTAAAAGCACTTTCGTGTTTACAAGCTGAGTGCATGCTCAATAATTTGAACGTATCGCAACGCGCGCGTGCGGCATCTTCGAATGAAAATACGCTGGTGAGTATTTTTTACGTGTGTTCTTGTGCGTCTATTGGCGCGCGCGTGTATGCACGTGATCGTTGACCACCAAACATTTACGTCACCGAAAGCAATCAAGAGACCATTTTGTTTGACCTTTGCTTACATCTAAAGTATGCCATTGTGCATACGTATCCTGTTTTGCATGAGTTTAGGCGGGGAATGGTGCCAAACGTCACGTAGCTCAAAGCTGATCTGACCGGCAACCTCATCCCTTAACCAAATTTATGCACAGCTTATTGCATGCGTACAGCTTTAGCCACAACCCTTTTTTTATGCCTGAAGTAATTTCAGAGATCATATAGAATACCATGGCCGAGCGGTTTGGTGCATTGAACTGAAGACTGTGCTTAAAATTTACAGTTGTGGGTTCAAATCCCGGCCGTGACCATGGTGCTTTATGGCACTTTGCCATAAGTTGCTTCTCTCCACCCAGGGGTAAATGGGTACATGCAGGAGTCGCAGCCGTTGAGCGCTTGTGTGTCAGGCTGCCGGGGCTGCGTACTCCCCGGGGAGATGTGCCTAATGTCCAGGGTGATAATGTGTAAAGCGCCATGAGTATCCCGCAGGATAGATATGTGCGCTGTATAAGATGCTATTATCGTCGTCTATACCTAGCACAATGCCTATGGACCTCTCTCAAATAGCATCACTGCCTACAGATTATATCGGCTGCACCGTATTTCTAACAAATATTGAGCAACATGTTCTTGTGTTTGGAACATTTTATATGATGTGCGTACGCGCATGGATTCCTACGAAAGAGGTCTATTCACCACTTGCACGGTTGCGTTAAATTTGAGGCTTTCCTGACAGACATATTTTACAATGAACAAAAGTCACAGCAACCTACATGGTAAGGGTGCGAGGGACTCTGTTCATCATGCAAGGAAAGCCTCGCTGTTTTGCCAATATAGCGGTTCCGTGCAAGTGGTGAATATCCCCCTCCCCAAAAACCTGAAAAGAACAATTCCTTTAAAAGTTTATGCGTGTTATCTGGCTTGGGCTTTGACATTAACCAAGGCCACCAAAGCCAATAGCCCTGCTGATTTGGCCCCGAAACCCCTTGAAGATGCCCTATCCTTTTAAATTTGTTGAGGCTTGTATATACACTGATATCAGTACACATTTGGAACAAATTTGGCTGTGGTGTCCCTCAAGCTGGCCTCGGTTCCCTTTGAAATTCAGACAGAATCGAGGCCAGGGTGAGCTGCCCATTATTTTGGTGCCTGCTGATTGCATGTACAACTCTCCTCTCAATTCAATAGACCGTGTAAGTCTCGCAGCGGGTCACACTTCCTGAGACCCGTCGGGGAACGGCAATGGAGTTTTACCGTTGCGACAATTCTTTTTGAAATATCACCTTACTGTACATGCCCTAACGCCAATACATGGAAAAAGCACCTTAAAATCTATCGATTCAATAAATAAAATGAAGAAAATGTTTGAGTTTGTCACAAACAAATAAAAATGTTGTATCTTTTGTTAACGTTTTGCAAGTACTTTTACGAATGGCAGGCTCACTGGCTTGGTGCATCTCAGAAATTTTAGCGTTGCTAAATCAAATATCTGGTTTGAACATCACTAAAAACCCAAACAAATAAAGTACACATGGTCAGAATGTAAATCGCAAAGATCTGAAAACGGCCCTAATGCACCGTATTTGCGCCAAAATATTCGTGCTGTCATGGCTGTGTGGTTTTTATATACATAGGGTTACCAGTTTATCTCAGATTTATAATTATTAACTTTTTGCCAAAATAACTTCACAAGTAATTTATGGGATTTTAAGAATTTTTTATAGTGGACCTGGAATTGGTAGGTGAAACTGTTAATAATATTGACGTGTCAAAATGGTAGCTACACGTGGTTAAGCTTCTATATGAAGTCTCCGGAATTGGACGAGTCTCGCACTATCGAGGTCAAATTACATGGTCCATTGCTTTTGGCAAGAATTTCCTGAAGGGAATGCATGGCTCTTCATTCAACAAAGTAATGAACACCTCTTACAGGCTCGATGTAAATTTGGTTAATATTTGATTTTAGCATTTTGAATGGTATACCTGTAATTTGTGCATAGTTTTCAACCCAAGTTTATAAGGTGAAATGCAATATTTAATCATAATGTCGAACATTGTCATTAAGTTGAAATGTGAACAGACTTTATTGGAATGCACTATAAGAGCTCGTTACACCAAGTTGAATTTCTCTCTCCTTTATTAAAAGGTCTTCAGAAATATTTCAGTTGCATTGTGTGGCAAACGATTTTCTTAAAGCTATGTCAGAAAACTATGATCCTTGTAGAAACTAATTTTGCATTACATTTGAGAAAAGGTTCAACACATTCAAAAATCCTTATTTAGCTGGAAATTGCACAAGTTAATGAACTTCCGTTTTCAAATTTGCTATGAACTGCAAAAAGGTCAAGTTTTTATTAAACGTCAACAATAAGAGTCTTGTACTCGAGATGCGGCCTACATGCACTGCCCGATTAAATTACAAAAATAAATTGAATTTTAATTTTAAAATACACAAAACGAGGCAATATTGGGATCATGCCCTTTCAGTCAACTTCTAAGCTCGTTCTCCACGGATCCGTCTGGCCAGCTGAATATCTTTAGGCATAATGGTGACCCTCTTGGCGTGGATAGCACACAGGTTGGTGTCCTCGAACAGGCCGACCAGGTACGCCTCGGCGGCCTCTTGCAGGGCCAGCACGGCCGAGCTCTGGAACCGAAGCTCAGTCTTGAAGTCCTGGGCAATCTCTCGGATCAGGCGTTGGAAGGGCAGCTTGCGGATCAGGAGTTCGGTGCTCTTCTGGTAGCGGCGGATTTCACGCAGGGCCACGGTACCTGGAAATAAAAAAGTGTGGATTTTAAATGAATTACATGTACGGCGATTTCTAAATTCTTTTAGGAATAAGGATCATGGGATTCATTTCCGTCATTTCAGGAAATATTTTGTAATCAGAGGAAGTCAAGGAGGTGTCGGGAAAATGGAAAAATTCTTGCGTAAAAAGGGAAACAATTTGAGGGGTAAAACAACTATGGCGGAATACACGAACCAATTTAAATTTGTTTGGGTATGCCACCCGTAGCGTACTTGATATAGTCTGCAAATATCGTAACTTTGTAGAATGTTGCAATTTACGGTTAGGAAATTTGTCAAAACGACCTATTTAAAAATCAAATTGGTCAAATATTTTACGGTACCTGGCCTGTATCGATGCGGCTTCTTCACACCGCCGGTAGCCGGGGCACTTTTCCTCGCCGCCTTGGTGGCCAACTGCTTGCGTGGGGCCTTTCCCCCGGTAGATTTACGAGCAGTTTGCTTCGTTCGTGCCATGATTTGTTAAAAAATATTACTGAAATTTCAGCGAAAAAGATATTTCTGGAGGTTTCGGAGCTTGTTCGGCTGGCGATGGCTTGTTAATCAAACGGATTGAGGTGGATTGAAATTTGGCGGGATAGCGTCTGGCTTTTATGTCATCGAGGGTTTTTCGTCTGACAATACTCACCTCACAAAATGCCCGGGAACAATACACATTTCCAGCTGAGAATTCCGCATCCGGAACACAAATTCTTCACAATTGTCTCTGTTGATACATTCTCCAAAGGCCAGAATTCACCTCCACAGGACGCAAGGAATACAAAAGACCAGAATTTGGCAGCTGGAGACCCATTCATTCCACGAATGCTCTAACAACTAAAGGGCATGTTTTCGCTGTATAAACAGAAACATTTTCGCGCGCGTAATTACTTAACCAATGAGACGCTTTGGTTGCCGATAATCAAAGCCGCTCATTGGTTGAATCAGAATTTATGTCAGAAACGTATTTCTGGTTAAGAAGGCGAAAACAGACCCAGGCTGCACACTTCGTTTGCTAATGTATTGTTTCAAAGCGCTTTAGCATGCGGAATCGTTTGGCGCATTGTGATAGATAAAAGATACACCATTTCCATTGTTCCCCCATTGTGTCTCAAACATCACAGGAATTTTAAAGGTCTTGTCATGTTTACGGGGATTTTCATAATTTATGCAAATTCCATGCATACTTTAATAATTAAAAAGTTGCTCTTACCAACTGCAAAGCATGTTCGGGGCTTGTCCTACCCAGCAACAACTAATGTATGCAACTTAAATCCCAACCATTAATTAAATAGCTCATCACTAGTATATGTGACGGGCTCTACGAAAATGAGTCACAAGTCGCGCTGGCTAGTATTCTTTTTGCGACCATGAAAAGAAATCTGTGGCATTTCTACGCTCATTAAAATACCTAAACACAAAAGAAATTCCAGGCGTAACACAGACATTCCAGGCGGTATCTGGGCACCGCCAGAAACATCCATGAATTTGGATACATTACGAAAACTCGCTATTTGAAATGGTTTGAAAAATAATATCAATGATTTTTGTTTTTCATTTGTTAGATGGAGGAGTGTTTTAATTATCACACCCGGTCGATCTGTGCTTGTAACCGGCGGAGTTCTAGTCGGGACGTGCGTGTTTATGGTCGTCATGGTCGGAGTTTTACAACTTCTGGAAAAGGTGAATTTTACGAAACATCATCATTAAAAATTGCAATTTTAATCAAATTCAGCTTTTAAATCAATTACATGATTATTAAAAACAAAGGTATTACATTGTGATGTAAGTTTTCATATTTTTTTCTCCTTTTACAGAGAGAAGATGATAAAGAAAAGCGCCAAGAATCGCACAGATTTCACTTCGATGCAATGTGAAAACGTTCCATCACGTTTCATTAACACAGGATTGTATTTGGGCGCGTGTCTGAAACTTGTCTCAACTGCGGTCATTGGTTGAGCGGCGGCCACGTGCTAGAATGACGTCATTGTTAATGAACTAATGAATTTGAGTAATGCAAGTGATATGGTGGAGAGGAAATGGCGTTAAAGACTATTGTATTTGAAATAAAAACTTGACCTAATCTTAAAGGAGTGTGACCAGATCACTTTTTTTTACCCATAACTCCCCGGGACTCACCTTATGGGTCATGAGATTTTTATATCATAACATCCGTTATATTTTTCTGATTACGAAACTGAAACTCCCGCGCTTCTAGGCCGCATATTTCCGAGGATATCGTCGAAAATCCACCGATTATTTGTAAACTAATTTTCCAGTATCAACGTTTATCTGCTGAAAGCCGACTCGATAGTTTTGTTCAATTTTTTACTGGAAATTGCGAATGTTTTCGGGTTTTTGGGACATGGGAGGTGTGTATGGGAGTTACTTGATAATATTGGTAAGTTACATCGAAAACTATTTTCCAGAAACTCTGGTCACGCTCCTTTAATAGACGGTTTATTTGATTTGAGAGATTATTTATGAAAGAGATTTTTGTGATTAACAATCCAGTGTTTATTTTCCTGTCTTTTTCTGATAAAAAAAGCGATATATGTGAATTTTGTTGTCCGATTTCTTAATATAAACAGAGTGGACACCAGAGCATATATTTTTCCTTTAGAAATTCATTAAAACCCACAATAACAGGATAACTTTTCTTTATGCAGAAGACGCTGTAAAAGCCATACTTTCTGAGTGAAAATATTTAGTTTCATAGGATAGGATTTTTCTTACAATTTTTTTCTACCATATAGGCCTACACGTTTTCTAAAATATATTCAGTTGGTATTTTGTACCGAAACCCGAGCATGCCATGCGCACTGTACTTTTGCAGAACTTTAATCACGTTGGGGAAATTTTCAATCGTGTCTCTTACATCACTTCTGTAAAATGCAATCTGTTGATTGGAAAGGTACCAGGCTATTTATGCATTCCAAGTCTCGTTGCAAAGCCGAGACGTGTAACGCATATACAGTCTGGCACCTTCCCAATCAGCAATACACATTTTATGGACTTGATTCAGGAGACACGACTGACCATTTTTTCGCTTGAATGAGGTCCCTTTTACGTCTTCACTATAATTTTGCTTTATTAGTGCAGAGTTAAAAAAAATTGTACAACCTTATGCTACTATTGTGTATATTCGATCTGTTGTACGTTATTTATTTTAGGTAAGGATTTATAGAGGAAAAGGTATAAATAGCGTTTGTAGTACTTTATCTAGAAGATTAATTTGGCGGGACAAATTTAAAATTGGTTAAACTCCAGCATAGTTGTTCATCCACGTAACTACAGATATACACTTTTTGTTGTAATCACAAGGGTGTTTCATCGAATTTTTAGACCAAAAACAAATCCAAAGTCTATTCAATGGAATTGTGCACAATAAGATACTGTACATTAGTAGACTTATTGCACGGCGGCCATCTAGGAGAACAATAACATTGTAGCCGTCCATCACCATTATAGTACACACTTTGAGGATCTTGTTACATACATGTACATCATTTAAATACGAAAAGCTCCCCTGACATATCCGCCTGTGCAAATGGTCTCGCACGGTCAAGCTTGAGCACATCCATGTACTGCCCAACAATTTCCAACTTCATGTTGGTCCTTGTTGGCCAACAAAATAGTGTAGACGGGCCTTTAGTAGGCGCTGTTTAAAAAGGGGCAAATCGAGATTGAAATTGGCTTTTATCTTTTGACACACGCAATATTATTCATTTCTTTTGCCACATTTTACACCGAGCAACAAAAGAAATGCAAAAATGTTATGCACTCTTTTTTTGAAAAGCAGTCAATCTGAGAGTGGGAATTTTCAGCACACAGAAGCTTAATGCAGTTATGCCTAATATGAAGCCGTTATTTGAATATTTCGATGTCAACTTAATTACAAAAGAAGTTAAATTTTCAAATCTTGATTAAACTGAGAATTTGCGTTTCTTTTGTTCATGTTGCTCGGTATATTGTTTTCTTCGGTTGTCTAAAATATCAGACCTATGACTGTGAACTATTTGATATGTGCATGCCGGGTTGATATCGTAATATATCGACAAGGTATGGAAAGAATAAAGGTACATGTTGTAATGGTGTGGAATCTGAACAATCGTTTACTTGCACATTTTTGAAATGTTTGAAATTTCGTCTAGTGTAAAAGGCCCCTTATACATTTGCAGATGAAACTTTGTGCGAATTCCAACAAGAGCATTACATAACTGAAGAAAGATGTTAATAAACTTTCTTGTAGAAATGTTAGCCACAGATCAGTAATACCTCAGAAAACATTAATACCGTACATGATTTTTGTGTTGAGTAAATGGTAAAAGAAAATCGTTTGCAAACGAATAAAAACACTAGTTTCTCCCACAAAGGTACCATTTTACACGGAAACAAAATGTGGTGTTTGTTATCATTGCTATCAACACTTTTAGTCAGGTTTATCTTGTCGACTCATGAATTAAAAGTTTGGGTCCCTACTAATTGGTTTTAATCGGCCACCCCCGTATTCAGTAATGGAGTCTGCCAGCAGGCACGACAGTCAAAGGGCGCCCACATCAGAAAAATTCAGACGCCATTTTGCATTCTTCGTGTAGATATAGATCCTACTGAACGAAAAGGTACGATAAGTAGGCCTAGCTATGAGTAAAAGTCTGGTTATTTCAACTTTCGCTGTCACTGGCGACAGTCTATTTGAAGTATAAAATAACAGCGATTTATTTCCTGGAAATTAGTGTTCTCCGCATGAAATATTTTGTGGGATTTGGGCTTAAAATTGTATATTTAATTTTGCCCGTTTTGTTCTGGTTTTGTGTCCCCCGTGTGCTAGAAATAGGGGTGCCAAACTCCGTTGGAACGAAAGCGCACCGACATTGTTTTTACCATAAATGTTATATTTAGTAAGAATTGAGACGTTGACCATTATTTTTTTCCCCCTTAAAATGACTTGTCAAGCTTCAGTGAGTGCAGAATTTACAAAAAGCTATATTTACTTTTAGTCCTGGGTGGGAAGATTTTAAGATTTGGTTGTTTTATTAGAAAACAAACATTTTTAGTCGGTCTCTTTAAAAAGTCATACGTTTTGTACACAAGGTCTAAAGCCATGATCAACCACTCAATTCTTTCTGGTCGCCACGAGACACCGTGTGTTAAGTTTATGGTATTTTTTTCATATACATTGAACACGGATTTGGGTAAATTTATATATTGGAATCGATAGCTTTTTAGTAAGATATACTTCCCACTGACACTTCCGTCGCAAATGTTGCATTTCTGAGATAAATAAATGATAAAATTACTGCATAAAGTAATGCACAAAATGACGCGGCGAGCGGTCTGTGCGTAAGCGCGACAACAGAGGGCGCTGCGCGCGCGTGAATGGTTATCTTGTGCACTAACTGAAGGCAATTTTTGAAGAAGAAAACGTGATTTTTCTACAGAAAAGCAACATTTGCGACAAAAGTGCAAGTGGGAAGTTTATCTTAAAATTACATTATGTGTTGATTCCAGGAGGTAATTTCCTTAAAATCTTTGTTCAATGTATACGAAAAAAATACCAAGTTGATGGAACAGGGCAGAAAAAGTTTAAGTATTTTCAAGTAAATTGTTAAATGTTTTTCACTCCTAAAATTGCTTCCGCTTAAAATATTTACACGTTTTGGTGGTTATTAAGTCATTATAAGGAGAATTTATAAGTGGTGACCAGTAAACGGAATTCTTTCCAAAAATAAAATAGTAATGGTGGTCTACTTCTCAATTCTTACTGACAAATCATGATTTTTGTGTTAAAAAACATTGACAAATTTCCATAGGGATTGTCTGTGTAATTATTAAAAATCTTTCCCCATAAATTTTTTTCAAGGGAGACAAGCTAGAAATGGTGCATTTCCCTAAAATAATTGTTTAAGCATAAGTAACTTGTGCAAATTTTATGAGGAAAATATAAAAGGAAAGGTTACCTTGCACAGACGCCAGGGGCAGATCCAGGAACTTTTCCAGGGAGGGGTTTCAGATTAGGGGGGAGTTTTATACCAGTCGATCTTATATCAGCTTGTTGCGGACACACAGAATTAAAATGCATCACTTTAATTTTTGCATTAACCCTACATGGTTAATATGTCATTTATATGTCATAACGAGGAAAATCCTGGGTGTTCGTGCATTAAGGATGGGACATTTAAAGGCGTGCACGAGGCCAAATTCGTGCACCGAAATACGCAGCTCCATGCCTTTGCTAAGAGATGCATTGACGAGCCTCTGCCTTTAACCATTTAACCGGGGGAAAAATTTAAAAACAGTTTTGCCGAACGTTTCAACAAAAACCAATTGTACAGAATTTACAATAGTTTTCAGAGAGCTATTTGTAATGACTTCATGAAATTGAAATAAATTTATATGGGGTCGTAGTAAAGTTTTCACCAGATAAAGGTTCAACAAATATTTTGGGGGCCTATAGGTATTGTGTACATTGCATATGCATCGAAAATCACAAGCAACTATCTTTAGTGTTGACCGAATGGTTAACCAACACTTGAAAGAATTGCAAACCGGTTTCTGGATTAACCGTAAATTCCCATCCTTATCGTGCATGGTAATCTACCCAAACCGAATTTAGGATTGTAAAAAGATTTCTTTAGAAACAACTTAAACTTGTTAAAGCCTATTTTATATGTTTTGTACACATGGTCTGAAGCAGTGGTCTTTCCTTATATAATTAATATCAAGTTGTCCTTCATTTTCATAATTTTCAGGCCATAATATGTACATCATCATCATTGGATGGTCTAGTTTCCCGACTGCCGCAGGAGTGTTTAATTGAGATATCGTCTGCCAACATGGATGAGGAATCATCAGGTATAAAAACAAAATAATAAGAAAAGGGAAAATTTGAATTCATTTTTGACACCGATTTCTTCTGAAATGACATGGTAATTTCACAGAAAGTGTAAATTTAGAAATTTTCATATTGATAATTCAATATGAAAATTTCAGGTTTTTCTTTAAACGCTAAAAATTGTGTCATATGCCATAGACTTACATGTAGCTAGTGCATGGAGTCCCAACAGACGAACATGTATGAGATTTTTCCCCAGGGTAAAAAAAATGTGTTAGTCGCAGTTAGTCGCCCCAATCTAGAAAATTATGCTAAACCTGTATTCTTTTAAATTATCAAAATGTTAGGAGAATACTCCCAACATTAACCCAAAAATAGAACTATTAGCGTTAGCACGCGCGTCACTTTCAACCCTGCGCGTCAAAGCTGTTTTTTCCAAAAACACACACAAAAAAACGATACACCTAGACACGCATCGTCTTGTCAAGCTGCTGTTGACAGCAGTCGTGGCTCAAACTTCACAACAACATCAACGTTGCCGTCTGTTCCTAGTACTTTTGGCCACAATGCCTCTGGATTTTCGGCAGTAAATACTGTTGGCTTCATATCAACTTCACTTTATTGCTTGGAATCCACTTACAGAAAAAAAAAAATAAGCGGAAAAAATAAGCCGCGTCACCACATCATTTTTGGAGACTTCAACTTACGCTAAACAGTTCTTTTTTTGGGGGGTGCCTTACCGTTGCTATCAACACTTAAAGGCCATAGATGTATCATTTGCAAGATATAACTTTTTACAGATTCATGGAATAAGTGTGTAACATATCTAAGGAAGAATGTTGGTAAACTAGCATGAAGTAATTTTAGCTACTTAGATGCATCAATGCTTCAGAAAACCTTGAAAATCTACATATATGGATTTTGTGTACAAGTGAATGGTAAAAAAGCATGGGACTTTTTTAGAAAACCACCTTTGGTTGTCAATTTCCAGCATGAAATACCATTTTGGACGGAAATAAATTGATGTGGTGTTACCATTGCTATCAACACTTTGAGTAAGGTTTTTCTTGTCAACTCATGAAAAACAAAATTGGGTCATTGCAAATGATACAATGGGCTTTTAAGTTGGGTTTTTCTAGTCAACTCATATTTTCCTATCAGTTCTCTTGCAAACATTGTTGTCTTCTTTTTCTTTTAAGACGAGGACGATGTCTTCTCCTGTGGTCGCTGCAAAGAGCAGTTTTCCAGCATTGAGGACTTTGTGGAGCACAAGAAAAGCCGGACATGCAGAAAAGTCAAACAAAGTCAGACTCTGCCATCTCAAGATTCGAGCAGTTTACCTGGTAAGATTTTAATTATTCCTCGCGCCTTAATTTCTCCCCCACTGAAGTGGCCTGTCATTGGCCCATAGGGTTCTGTGTGCTGCTCACACAAGATTTTAAAGAAAATTTGTACTTTTTATCTTCAAAGTGGAGGAATAATCTTGAAAAATCTTAAGTGATCTCTGGGAGGGGTAGTTACATGTATCTCATTGAAGTGTCTATCCCTCTGTAGGTAGGCACTTTCGGTCAAAATTTATTTTTGCTCTAAAGCCGTCAAATTCGTAAGCAATGGGCAATGTCTGTGGAGTCCAAAACAGTTTGAATTTTTAAAATCGGACCATTTTGAGAGGAGATACCAACATTTTAGTGACCCATAATACAGCACTTTTGGTTAATGTATACCCACTAGCACATTAACGGAAAGTGACGCAGCATGCTATGCTTGCGTCATTTCACGCCAAACAAACGTCCTCACGAAGCCACTTGATGACACGTGCCCTTCCACAGGATTTGCGAAGAAACTGACTGCAAAAGTTATAAAATAGCAAAATGAAGGCATCGATGGGCATAATGTGTGTTCTGTTCACAACACTCTTCGTCTTCTGACAGTACAAATTACAAGATACAGCGCCATGTCCAAAAATTATAGACCATTATAGCCTGCTTGCCGCAGGCTTAAATTTTAAGACTGGTCTTACATAAAGACCACGATATTGCAAGCAGGCTATAATTATAGACTGATCTTAGTGAACGCCGCGTTAGCCGGCTAAGCCGCTCCAGGTGTGTACCCACTAGACCACATATGCTTCCATTTGATGTAAACAATTTAGGAAAGCATCCTTCATTTTGCCATTCTTGTCAACACATGAAAATTTATTTACATCGTTTCCTTCACTAGGAGAAATATTGGACAACTCCTCTGCAACTTCGCAAGGAGCTTATCACTCCAGATCATTTACGGAAGCCAATGTTCAGGAGGCGACATCTCCTGAACTGGAATACAGTATGCAGCCATCTGTTGCACGACTTCTTGCAGTACTTCAGGGAGGGCAGCTGGCCGGGCAATCCGACATATTAACCACTGGTACATCATCGGACGTGTACAATGGCCAGGCGATTGTTAGAGTATTTGAGAAAATTCTCGAGTCGCAAAGCAGAGATATGCCCAAAGATCTCGATTATGATGGTTGCCTGGAAAATTCAGCTGACCAAAATCCAGAATTTGTTTGGAGGAACAGCCAGATGACAGAAAATTTCACCAGTCAAGGAGTTCCAGTATACCCTTCTGAAAACCAAGCAATCGCGGGTAGTCATTCTGGGTGTTTGATTCTGGAAACTCGAGCTGATGCGGATGATACAGATTTGGTGCGAAAATCAGAGGAGAGAGAAAGCGTTCAGAATGCTCCAAGAGTTAACCGCCGTGTTGCAAAACCTGCAAATTGCATGCAAAGATCGAGAAGATCGACTGCTTTCAAATCTAGCGGGCAACCGAGCCGAGAGCCTCTTTTAGCGACGGAAGTTTCAGAATATGAAGAGAGCGGTGCAGCTAACAAAGAATCAGAAACGATACTTGAAATTCCGGAAGATTTTAAGAATACCCAACCTATGACTTGCAAGTTTTGCTTCGAGACCGTCAAAAATGCCGAAACACTCTTTGCTCACTACGTGACTGCCCACAAGATGAAAAGCGATTATGCGGTAGAGTGTCTCAAACAGTCTGCTGTTAAGAGAAAGAGAGGACGGCCCCCAAAATGGCAGAGTGAAAAAAAGCAAACAACCATACCGTGCCCACACTGCAACTTGTCTTTCAAAACGAAAACTCTTTGTACAGCCCATGTTAAGGAGCACCATTGCGATAGTACTGAGACAACGTCTTCAAAGACGGAACTGCCGTCCCAAAGACGACGGAAATGCTCCCGTTGCAGTTTTCAAACTACAGCTTCTAAAGACCTAACGGCACATATTCATAACTGTCACGGAAGTAAGCAAAACACGGGTGGCGAATCTTCAGTTACAGTTACTGAAGAATTCAGAGATTCTCTCAAAACGGCACAGGTAGAAGAAAAACCACAGCCTCGGAGAGGACGAAAACGACTATGGAAGTCCAAGGGAGAGCTTGCAATAATCAGCAGTCCAAATAACGACGACAATAGAGATGAGACAGAAAAAAAACCTCGCAAATCGCAAGTAAAGTGCCCAGAGTGCAAGAAAAGGTTGGACGCACGTGGGCTCAAACGGCATCAAGTCAGATGCACCAACAGAAATCGATTTGTGTGTCCGTTGTGCCAGCACAAATCGCGAGAGTCTTACGACCACAGCGTCCACGTGGATAACCACAGAACGTGGGTTAAAGCTCAGTCCAGCTGGGTCGGAACTTCTAAACAGTCTGGTTCAAAACAAGATGAAAAATGCGCTTCTGCTACAACTGTTGATGACAAAATTCCAATGTTAGTTTCTACGGACTCGAACTCGATGATTTCACAAGAGGATAAAGTTGATTACACTTCAACAGCTGATCTCGAGGAACTTGCTTTCATAACCCAAATCCAAAATGAAGCTGATTTAATTCGGCAAAAATACGAACTGTCTCCAGAAAGTTCTGGCAAACTTGAGGCAGATGCTCAACCAGCAGTTGATTCCAGTCAAATTGAAGCACTCGATGAGGAAAAATGCGACAGTAAATCCGACAATATGTCCGCAAACGAACAAGATTCCAAAGCAACTGATGGTGGAGACAAGAAACTAAACCCCCGAGATCTTAAATGCAAGATTTGCTACACTTGGTTCGCGCGTACGAGCCTCCCAAGACACATGCTACAGGCACACAACACGGTGAAGCGCTTCCAGTGTCGCGAGCTGACATGCAAAGAAATATTTGCCAAAGTAGAGGATTTCAATGCCCACGTCGCATGTCACTCCACATTGAATACATTCGTCTGCGGCTGCCGGACTTGCATGAACCGCCGGTTAATCACACCGGAAAGAATGGAAGACATTCGCAAGGAGAAAATGCGAGATTACTACAAGCATATGACCCACAAATGTAGCAAGTGTTGGGTCAAGTTTCCGAGTCAAGGAAGCCTGGAAAAGCATTTGAAAAGGGAAACCCATATTCATCCGTGCAACGTTTGTGGCAAGATTCAAGTCAGCAACAGGCAGCTTCGAATGCACATGGTTATTCATCAGAACGAACGGGCCTACCTTTGCGAAGTTTGCGGACAGCCTTTCAAGACCAAGCGCGACCTGAACAAGCATACTTTTTCGCACACCAATATTCGACCGTACGGGTGCTCCGAATGCTCAAAACGTTTCAGCTTCAAGAACAAATTGGCGAGACACATCTTAACGGTGCACTCTGGCATGAAGCCATTCGCCTGCGAGTGGCCGGGCTGCGATAAGGCTTTCTCCCGCAAGGACAAACTTAGCGAACATGCCAAGACCCACGTGGTAACGGATCCTTTCAAATGCCAGTATTGCGGTAAAGGTTTCTGTCGTAAGGACATGTTAAAGGATCACGAGATTTTCCACACCAGAGAGTTCCGCTTTTCCTGTCTCGTCTGCCAGAAAGGCTTCATGAGACCAAAAATGTTGGAACAACATTGTCAGGACGAACACGCTTCCGTCATGTCTCACATCACGATTCATGACACCCCAGAGGAAAACTCTGATTTACCCAACCAACCCATTGGCTACATACTGTGTGAGCCATATACGTATGCAAACATTTTTCAAGAAAACGTCCCGGAAACGGACCAGCTCATGCAGGGACAGCGGGTCACGATTGAAGCTCTTCAAAATGCTGCAGCTGCTGTGATTGCCAATGGGCAGAATCATTTTCAGATTGATACGACCGATACTTTCCCAGTGATAAGTTTAAGTACTTAGTTTTGAATAAGTTCACGGTTCATCCTGAGATCCCAGGGAATTTCCACTCTGCGAAGCGATGTTACAATACCCTAAGGAAACCTGCCCCGTTTCGCTGGGGAACAAGCGACAGAAATCTTGTCGCCTCCTCTGGACCAATCAGTAAACTTGGCAGTGCATTGCAGGCATTTATATAATATTGGATGGCTTTGAGGGTGATATGAGAATATACCGCACGAGTCATGAAAATACTGAAAACTACAGTTTACAACTGCATGTGCTTTTGTAGTTGTTGTACAGTATTTTTTGTTACTGTACTCTTGCGTGCGTAGCACACACGTAATCCATTCACTCGATGCACGACGCGGCTCTGTGCTGCACAGTATCAGAAACGCACGGTGTCAGCAAAAGCTTCATTTTATTTAATAATCAAATGTAACGCGCGTAGATTGTAAATACTGTGCATGCAGTGTGCTACATGTACTCGGTAATGCTGGCCGTTGTCCGTGTCGGCAAGTGGCTGCTATTTAAAGCATACTGAGAATCAGTTCCATTCACATTCGTCAGCATGCATCCCTGTTATTAATTTTAAAACCTGCGGAGTAAATAAGATTGTCGCCGGGAATTTTGGTAGGAATTGGACAGTCGTAAGGAACAGTACCCAATAAAATTTCTGGAAAGTATATAAATTGTTTCTTTTCGGCATAACATGACCAAATTGATTAAATTACAACAGCTGCCTTACTTCGATTTCCTCGGGGTATTGTAACGTCGCTTAGCAGAAATTCCCTGAGATCTCAGGATGTTCACGGTTATGACCTGTGGCCAATTTCATAAAGCTGTTTTGCAGAAAAATTCGCTTAATATAAAATTTGTTTGCTTTAATATAAAAAATGGGTTAATAGTCAAAATTGTATGTTAACTTGTGTTTTTAGAATAGCAGAACACCAGTCAACTGTAATACACATTACATCAAATTGACCCACTTTTATAAAGCAAACAAATGTAACAAAGCTATTTCTCTAGTGAGAACGGGGTCTATTTCATGAACTACATGTAGGGTGCGACTTTGCTGCACCAGCCACCAAGATTGCCAAAGATTTACGACACATGGCAAAATTACAAAGGGTTCGGTGAGTTGCGACGCAAGTCTTTATAAATTTACCCCTGGACATTTTGTTTTGGGACACCCTGTATTCTACGGTGAACATAGTATTGATTCTGTAGTCCTGTTAAGTGAAAGGAAGAATGTCAATACACCAGACACTATTCATGTGTAATCCCAAAAGGCTAATTGAGATTTTGTCAATCTTATTTCTTAATATGAAAACTGGATATTGGCACAAGTTTATCCAAATAATAATAGGCAGTTCTTATATAGCGCATTACAGATCTGGATTTCTCAATGCGCTTTCTGCATTATTACCAATGTTATATTTACAAAAACTGTTTTATGTTCCTCCGAAAACAAGAATGAATGAACATTTTTCGTTAGATTTAAATTCAGAAACCAAGGACAAGGTTTTTGAGAATCAAAGTCATGTTTTATTTCATTGTATCAAAACTACTTGTTTGGAAAGCTGAAGTTTAACAATAGTTTATTCTGAATTTATTTCTGTACAGTGTTAAATTATTGCAAAGAAAATAATTTATATTAACATAGGTAAATGTTAGAATATTTTGCATTAACCTGAAAATATTCTTAAAGAAGTGACATTTAATGTTAGTTCACCTAAGAAGTTATACAAAGATTTCTTCAAAAATCTTTATTTAAAGACGCAGGCTCGTCAATGCGCGACAGACAAATTTGTGCCATAAATCCCTGGCAGCCGGTCCCAGAGGGTGTAGGGCCAATAGCCTCTTCCATTCTGCAAATAGGGTGTGTATTTTTTCGAAATCAAATATTTATCACAGAAAACACACCCTTTGTAAATTCATGACATTTACAGTAGTTTCAGCTATATTCACATTATATTACAGATCTGGTTACATTTGCTTCAAGAAGGTGTCACTGTCGCATACAGTGACACCTTCAGGATCGAATTAATTTGAGCTTTATATAATAAGAGCGCTATAACCAATGCATACACATTAATGGCTGGGACTGAGACAAAGGGGTGTTTTAGCGAGAGTTTGCTGTAGATGGTTGAATTGACCGTATATGGGAACTCTTTAGTATGTGTAAATGCATAAAAACACTGTGGCGACCTCGCATAAATAATGAGCCTCTGGGATTGTGAGCGCGGTAAAAATCGTGGCACAAATTTGTTTGTGGTGTATTGACGAGCCTGCGTCTTCAAACTTGGTATTTTTCCTAATGCATAGAGTTAGAGTACAAGTTGAAGGCCCAATATAATATCATTTGCAAGATAAAACCTTTTATGGATTTCTGGAATAAGGCCATAACGTATAATAAAGAGGAATGTTGGTAAACTAGTCTGCAAAAAAAATTCTGCTACATTGATGCTTAATAAAACAAAATGAATGTGCACACAAAGTTGGCCATGGTGTCCCTCTGGACAAAATCTGGGCCGGTATTCACAAAATTCAATCTACGCAGGGTACTTGATCGAAGAACCTCACTAAGATAAATGGAGCACTCAACTTTGTATTCACAAAAGGTTTGAGCGCCCCACATAAATCGGTCACTTAAAAAATTGGCCTTCGTTTAACAGTCCGTCACAATTCTGTGTGTGTTACAAATCTGTTATTTTGAAATGTCACCTCGGAACAAACACCATGTTAACAGTAAGTGTTGAAAGTCGTGCGCATTTTACGTGTAACAGATCTCTTGACTCGGCATCTTGGGAAATGTCAACGCAGTAGGGTTTTGCCTGACTTTCAACACTAACATAGAATGGTGACCTCCATGTTACACGAGCTTAAAGGGGCTATGTCACGGTTTGCGCATGCGCTGCAAAACTTGAAAAAGTGTGGCGAACTTTTTCAAGTTTTGTCGCCAGGTTTTGCATATCCTATTCAATCTTTGCCATCCCTTATAATTCTTTAGTAATTTTGGCAGTGGTGTACTTGTCAACGTCCAGGATGTCCTGATGCATTACTTTTTACTTGGAATCGCACTGTTTGCCGTATTTTGAAGCTGCCAAACATCGTGTGTGCGGCCGTCGTTAAAAAGAGTTTTTTCATCCCATCAATAAACTCGACAAAACATGACAGAAACGGCATCGAATGATATGGATGACATGATTGAATACAGCAATTTACTTAACCTTGTTTTCCATTAAAACTGACATGCTTATTTGGTTTTTACAGCATACCTTCTGTCCTTGGAAAGACAGTGGCCGCCACCGCTGTACGATTTTGTTTTGATCGCGCGATGCCAAATCGAACAAATGCGCGCACACGATGTAGTTGAATTCTGCGTATTGTAAACACTCACACTGCCCATGCGGGACGTGCCAATTACACGATGTACACAACTTTAGCACACGCACTAATGGCGTTGTGTAACGAAATTGCACTACATTCATCTGAGCCCGCACGCGTGTCAAAATATGAAAGGATTTGGCGCATGCCGTGACATAGCCCCTTTAATCACCAATTTGTAGAATCTTCACGGAGCCACAAAAATGTCTCAATTGTGGGTAGAATGCAAGACTGAACACATTTATAAGTTGTGCTGAAAACTGAATCTCAATTTATTGAGAATTACGAAAGTTCTAAAATCAAAATTAACACCACCCACTTCGTTCAGATTAACTTAACAGATCTGTTACACTAACATGATGTGTAACACCAACACATCTTAAACATCGAGTTAAAACGGTGTTTGTTCCGAGTGAGGTAACAATTCTGATTAAGTTAACAGATCTGTTACACGCAACGCAGAGAATTAACATGGTGTTAACCTAGACATTCTGTTACACTAACATGTAGCACAGAATTGTGACCTCGCCCATTGTCTCTCATATCAAAGCAGCACAGACCGTGCGCGGACGTTTTAAAAACATTAAATTACTACGTGCATGTCCAATGTCAAAAAATTATTTAAGGTTTCTCGATAACGTGCTGGGCATAACAAAAAATGCAATGGCAGACTAGTGGCCCACCGTTAAATCAAGTACTGAAATTAACAGGGGCACTAAAAACGCATTTTGAATAGCACTTAACTTTTAGATTTTGAATCAAGTCAAGAATTTAAGCGACCCACTTAAATTTTTTGACTTAATTTATTTTGTGAATACCGCCCCCTGACCCTTATTTTCATAACGTCAAAATCTGTATTTATGAGCATTTTAATTGTCATCGGTGATATTCCTATCTGTAGTTCTCACTTCATGAACTGCCACGGGCACCACTGGTTCACTCTGGGTGTGCTGATTGTGGTCGCTGTGGTGAAGTACTAAGGTCTCTGTGGTGCCGTTTTCTTCAACCATGGCAATCCGAATGTCACCACTTTGGGTGATGTTGATCTGGTGACCGCTGCGAAGCTCGATGGCTTCATGCTCGATTTGAACCTGTATCCCACAAAAAAAGGGATGTGAATTAGTTAAGATTATTCCAGTTTCAGGGGCTTATAGCATTGAGCTAGGGAAGTATTCATCATTTGCAGCGACCTAAAATGTTGGCAACACAGACCATATTTTCAATGAAATACCTTTGTCTGGTCTCAAAATAAAAGAAATAAGTTTAAGTTGTTCTGAAGAGATAACTTAGGCTCAAATAGTGCGACAACATGTCTTTCTAGAAATCCTGTGTACAAATTTCCAATATAACGCCCGGGACGGACAATTGTGTTACATGATGGCCTCAGGGCGAGTTCGCCCCCCGGGGATTGTGGTCCTAGTTGGAAAAGGCCTATACAATTTTTGGCAAAGAAATTCTGTGCTGAACATAGCCATGAAATTGGCCCCAGGGGGCAGCGTAAGAAAAAATTCTTGATATCAAGTACGAGGGAGCGGGTTGTGCCATTTTAGACTTATTTTAAGTCTGATATTGCGTATCACCAATTATGTATAAGGTATACATAAATTTGTGAAGTATGCACGATCTCAGACTTGAAATAAGTCTAAAATGGTACAATCTGAACCCCCGTACCCGATATCAAGAATTTTTTCTTACGCTGCCCCTTGAGGGCACCCTCAAATGAACGAAACTAACTACTCTCTGCCTACATGTACCATGGTATTATGGCTCCGCTTCCCGTGCAGTATAGCCAGGGAACCAGCCTAAATAGGACGGTGGCTTTGGACAATTTCTTGAAAGCATGGGTTCATTGTTTTCTCACAACGTAGATGAGGTACTGAGCCGACTTATACACAGGTTGGTTTTAATCGTACACATCCTCAATCACACATGGAGATAAAACTGTTTGCAACCTTGTAATCTATTTATGTCTCCTAGGATTTTTTACTTTAGTTTGTGACGTAACAAATCTACACAGGGTACAAAAGTGCATACCACTGTGTGGAAGAACAAATTCCACTTTTCGTGTAAATTTGATACTTGTCGCTTTAAAGGCGCTGTAGATGATCTGTTTTTGAGCGATTCTGCGAATAAAACCATTATAAATCAAAAGAAAGACATCAACAAACTCATCCGAAGAAATTTCAGCTTTGTCAAATGTACCACGTTTAAAAAAAAACATGAAAATCCATATGCGTTTTCCTGGTCTTGGCGGGGTGTTTTAAATATTCGTTCTCAGTGGATCGGGTACTATGTGGCTTGCGTCATGCACTCTGTGGCGCACATCATATACTGCGCGCGATCCATAAAAATGCATCGTGTTGGCACACGCAGTACACAGTGCCCATGCATTTTGGACCTCGTAGATGCGAATCAAAAATAAGTAAATCGTTTGCAAACTATCTAAATAATTTCATCTTTACGGATTATTTTCTGGTAAAACTATATCATTTTGAGCGGAAACCTTTCATTGGGTAGTTACTATTAATTCAATCTTTACTTTCAGAACTTTTCCCCCTGTAAACTCGTCGATTACTTTTTGGGGTCATTGCAAATGATACACTGGGCCTTTAAGAAAGAGAATTTCAAGTAAAGCGACAAACTAAAAACAACAGAAATAAGTTGGGCTGAAAGTTTTTGTGATTCTTTATTTTCATCTCCAAATACCATCCACAACCCTTTTTTAAAGGGCATCTGTCCAATTTACATGCAAAAAGGCTCAGGGTGAATCCACTTTCAACAAAGAAAAAAAAAACGAAACTAGCATTAACAAACAAAAAAAGTATTCATGCACGCAAGAATTACTGTACTGTAGAGGCCATCAAAAGTTGTCAACATTTTCACAGTTTTACGGAGCATAGTATTTTTCCACACACCCCTCCCTCCACCCGAAATAATACTTATCAACATTTTCAGAGCATGTAAAGTCTTACGCTGCCCTCGACCCCCCCCCCCCCCCCCCCCCCCCCCCCCCGCTCTCCTTCCTGCGCTTTGTAGAACCGTGGAAATGTTGACAACTTTAGACGACCCCTTTACTGGGATGAACATTAAAAGCTGGCACAAACCTGACTAATGAGGGCATTCTCTCGTTCCGGCGAGGACGAATCTCGAGCCATTTGATTGAGCTGTTCATCGTCAACTGGCATCTGTACTTGAACTCGCTGAGGTAGCACGGAGCGGCAGTCACCTGTAGTGTCTTGCCTATATGCATACTGGTACAGAATGAAAGACGTCCAAGGTCAAGAAAAACCTGTATCTTTTTATTAAAAAAAATGTTGTGCCTACCTGAAACAAATTTTTTGTGTATATCGCCAGGGCATGCTGGTCAAGTTGGCTCCAGAGAGTGTTTATCTTGAAGAAGCATTGGGCCCAACTCAGCGGGGCATAATGCCATTGGCCTTGGTGGCCTTGGCTAATGTCAAGGCCTGGGATAGGGCATGCTGGTCAAGTTGGCCTTAGAAAGAGTATATCTTGAAGGGGCATCAGGGCCAACTCAGCAAGACATGCTCAAGGCCGGTGGCCTTGGTTAATGTCAAAACCAGGGATAGGGCATTTCTTGAAGGGGCATTGGGGCCAACTCAGCAGGGTATAAGGCCATTGGCATTGGTGTCCTCGGTTAGTGTCATGGCCTGCAAGTCCACTAGAGCATTGCGAGGCTGTGTCGAGGTGCTCATAAATTTTCACAGCCTGAAGTAATACTCTCATCCTGAGCATGTTACTCACTCTCTCAGTTAGGGAGTTATCCAACTCTGGTGTGCCCATCTTGGACCCAAACGCCTTGACCATAAGCGGTAGTCCACGTTGTTTGCGTCGGAATGCGGTGCGGCACTTGGAGTCGATGTTTAAGCGTATGCGATGCCACTCTGACTCTGTTATACAGAAGTGCTTTATGAGATGACCTGACAAAAAAAATTTAAGACAGATTACTTGATTTGAAAACTTAAAAAAAAAAAACAGAACTAGCTGCATTGTGCTGGTAGTCCGACGGGCTAGTGGACCAATACACCGCGCTATATCATACATTGTCTTTTATTCAATAAATAATGTTTTCTGTTGATATTAATAACGCGATAAAGTTCAACACTTTTGCGTTTTGTGTTGCGTGTACATTTTTCGTTGCTTTCGTTTGTCCATGTCGTCTGGTGCATGCACTAACACAGCACACACTGGCTGTGCATATGTGCCAGGTTACCGTGCTGGGGCTTTCCCCAAGATGTTTTTTTAAAAACTACAGAGGGGATCAAAATCTCACCACCCAAGGGAAAAAATGGGGGCGTAAAAAATGTGATCTAGTCATGCTCCTTTAAATATGAAAACCTGCCCCTGTCATGGCCGCCGTTGCAAAAGGTCTATACTTACATCTGAGTCCGTAGATCATGAGCGGATCGAGTTGTCGTTTGCCGTGTTTGCCCGTACCGGACAGGTTGGACATGGCCTGTGTCTCCCGATCAAAGAGATAGTCCAGTAGCTTTAGGGCACATTTCTCTGGTGTCTTGGAGGTTTGCATGATGTACAGCATCTCCCTGGATTTAGATATGGTGGACATATCGCCTGTCATGGTTTGCGCATGCTCAGCAAAACTTGAAAAAGTAGGGCCAACTTTTGTCGCTGGGTTTTGCATATCCTATTCAATCTTTGCCATCCCTTATAATTCTTTAGTAATTTTCGCAGTGATGTACTTGTCAACGCCCAGGTTATCCTGATGCATTACTTTTTTACTTGAAATGGCGCCATTTGCCATATTTTGAAATGAATGACATGGTTCGATACAGCAATTTGTTCAACCTTGATTTCCATAAAAACTGGTATGCTTATTTGGTCCCGACAGCAATTTTACAGCATATCTTCTGTCCATGAAAAGACACCGTGGCCGCCGCCGCTATACGATTTGTTCGCGCACGATGCCAAATCAAACAAAGGCACGCAACACGATGTACTGTGCAGTTGAATTCTGCATATTGTAAACACTCATGAATGAACACACACTGCCCATGCAGTACACGATGTACATTTACGCACACAAACCAATGGCATTTTGTAACAAAATTGCACTACATTCATCTGAGCGGGCACGTATGTCAAAAATTGAAAGGATTTGGCGCATGCGCAAACCGTTATATTTATAATTTATCCCAGTCTGAATGGAGCTCCGTGACCTGAGATAGACTGTTTTCAGTCTAACTCTGTTGTTTCTGAACGTTCATTTTTGCAGAACTTTAGAAAAAATCCCTTGCAGCAACCACAGAAAGTAAGACCTTTTTCGGTCTCCATAGTGTCTATAGATGTACACACTTACGTAGATGTAATTCCGCATCTGACCCTACATTCCACATTTGACTCGTCACCCAGCCAACAACCCTGAGGAAAGTCCTCTGAAAAGAAAAGGAAATATTTCATTCATTGAAACACTGTTTAGACAAGAATGTGAGTGGGCGTTTCAAAACAACATAAAATATCTGTCAACTAGATGATCAAAATTGCAAGTGACGTGAAATAAACATATCTCTACAAATACTGAACCAGTGTACACCATACCTTTTGAGAAGTGGCAATGTTATAAAGTACTTTTCAGCAGAGTCATTAACTGTTATTCATAAATACCTTAGACAGTTTACGCATCCCTATTGGCTGAAAGCACATCACGTGGGCAGTTTTAAACAAGCGATAAAGGCACAGTCAGTCTTAAACACTTTTAAGCCTGGCTAGCGGCCGCGCCCGCGCTTTGGTCGGCGTGTATGGAACACGCACATGCACACAGAAACTGCACGCTCCCGAAAGCAAATTGTGCACTGTGACAAGTACCCAGTCGTGTGCGTGCGCGTACAACACGCTTGTATTACGCGTAACGCGCTCGACGCACAGCTACCAGTTCATACGAATGCGGCAAAACGAGTTTACTCATTTACACAACAAGGCTAGGCCCCTAGCTGGTTTTAAACGTATGTTTGAGACTGGCCAAACCCACTTTTAATATCAAAGTGACAAATCAGCAACATTGGTGTTGTTAAAACCCATATCCCACATTACACCAGTCAACAATTGTTTTGTTATATCCCGTCTTGGTCTCCGTACGTATTATTTGAAATTATTTGTGGAATTTAAATTGTAGGCCTACAAAAAGTTCAGTTAAATTTGAAGTATCTGGGTGCTAGATTTCCTCTTTTGAATGGTTAAAATCTGGCTATTTATTTTGTTTACACACTGGACATGTGACCGTTCTGGACCAATGAAATTGCAGTATTCCAAGACGATATATAACAATGAAATTTGTGGGTGCACATAAGCTTAATTGGTAATACCCAACACACAAGACATTTCATGAAACATGTGAAACAACAGAGTTATTGCTGAGCAGCCTGTTACGGGGCATGAATTTTAATTTTCATGTGATTTTGAACCACCTCAAGTGTCAATTTCATTTTCACCAAATCTTCAACCCCTTTTAGTCTTCATGAGCCTGCTCTTGTTTCGTTTTCAATTCAATAAATATCAAGTTTCACCAAGGGACCTCAAAAGATAAAATTAATTTTTCCTACCTTCTGTATTTAATGTGATCAGTGTGACACTACGGCTAATGCTTTGTGAAACCGATGACGTTTGGGGCGAGGGAGGCTCCTTGTATTCTTCTGTACAATAAAGAAGTTACAAATTTTACGAGTTGTACAAATTATGACAATAATAATAATTTAACTTGTAGAGCAATTTACAGGTGCTCAACAGCTCAACAGGTTGTCATGACTCGGACTCTAGTCAACTCGAGTCCCGATTTTCACCGACTTGACTTGACTTGAGACATGAACCTCAAATGACTTGACTTGACTTAAGATTCGAGCCTCAAATGACTTGACTTGACTTGAGACTCGAACCTCAAATGACTTGACTTGACTTGAGATTCGAACCTCAAATAACTTGACTTTACTTGACTAGGACTTGTACAATGTACATTTTTTGACTGGAGTCTTCCAAAAATGAACTTGAACTTTTGGGTGTTTCTATAAATTAGGGGTCCAAAAGTGTGACATTTGGTGTCCCCCGTTACACCTGAAATGTGTTATTTTTCGTACAAAAATCATTAAAATGGCTTTTAAACCATTTTGTATGAATTGTACTTTATGTACTCACTCTTTGAGATGGAAAGTATTTGAAGAATGTGTCCTGAATTTACAAAAACAAGATGTAAAATGTATCGGGGGGGGGGGGGGGGGGGGGGGGGAACACCAACACTGGACCCCTAATTTATAGAAAGACCCTTTTATACATTTTTTGTCATTTTGAGGACCGAATCACTTCGCGACAGCTAGGCATTTTACAATTTATTCCCCTGGAGCGGGAGACTGCACTAGCAGTTTTGGTTATGCAGTATACATGTATGTCTCTGGGGCTTGAGACTTTTTATTTCAAGTCGTAAATCAATCTTATTTCCCAAGTCCAGTCACAAGTCATTTTCTCCAGAGGTAAAAAACAAAAAAACTGACTTGACCCCAAGCTAACAAGATAATAGTGACCAGCTCTGCCCTGGACTATTTCATGGGCTAATTCTGTATAAGGGTAATTCCCAAAATTAGGGGTCCAAAAGTGTGACATGCTTTTTAAGATTTCCAGGTGTTTTTAGTGATTGAAAGTGGTTTCCCAGTAAAAAAAATTTATTTTTATTTCAACAAATGCCACCTAAATTTAATGTATGTGTGTAGATATGGCACCAAGGTTAATGCAAACTCATTTTACAGCCAATTTTCATTGGCGTAGGTAACCCGGGACACCAAACTCCTATTCAATACCATGGAACAAATTATAATCATTTATGGTCTTTTGTTTTGAATATTTTTCAGGAATCAGAGAACATAATATTGAAGAAAATGATGCTGCCCCCTATAATCACAGGCCACAGTCCATTACTGAGAATTTGTGGTCATAAGTGGTGATTTTTGAAGCAGAGAGTGTCGTACGTAACTGGGACACCAAACATTTTGGACCCCTAATTTTGGGAATTACCCATAACCGCCCCCAAGACACTGACACTCAGAACTGCATTTGCAGTTCCCCATCACGAAGTAGTTAACAATAACATGGAGCATTGTTGGCCAGAACAACAAAAATACCCTACATGAATGCAAGATTCAGGGTTTAGACTCATTTTGAAATTAGCTTGAACAATTACTTGTAATGTTTTCTTCAAAAATATTACATTAATCATACCCTCTGGTGGCAGTCCAATGACGACTGTGTTGTTTTGGGGAGATCCATTTGTTTGACTGGAAAAAAATAATTTAAAAAATTACAATTCTAAAGCTTACAAGCTTTTCACAATTTAAAAAAACAAATCAGATTATATGATTGGAAGATTTTTAAAAACAGGAACAACATTACATAACTAAAGAATAATGTTGATAAACTGACTTGTAGAAATTTCAGCCACATAGATCTACGCAGTAAATACTTCAGAAAACCTGAAAAATCCATGCATGGTTTTAGTGTTGAATGAATGGTAAAACAATTGTCTGCAGACAATTAAAGAAAAACTTAAATTAACAAATTCTCCCAGAAAGGTACCATTTTATTCAGGAAAAAAGTTAGGGTATTTTTTAGTCAGGTTTTTCTTGTCAACTCGTGAAATTTTGGGTCACTGCAAAGTAAGCTAATTCATACATACTCAGAGAAAATGACATGAAAAGGCTTTGTATTCAAGTCTCTATCGCAGATCCTTTTTGTACCGGCAGGCATCAAATGCAAAATGTGACCTGCTAAAAAGGCCCTTAAGTCACGCAGGCTAGGTCGGACATTCCAGAGGGTATCAGGAATTTCCATTGTTTTTGTATTTTAATGAGCGTGATCTGCCACAGATTTCTTCTTATGGTCGCAAAAACTCGACCTAGCTTGCGCGACTTACAGGCCAGTAGATCATTTGCAATGACCCCAAAAAGTAATCGACGAGTTTACAGGGGAAAAGTTCTGAAAGTAAAGATTGAATTAATAGCAACTTCCCAATGAAAGGTTTTCGCTCAAAATGATATAATTGTACCAGAAAATAATCCGTAAAGATAAAATTATTTAGATCGTTTGTAAACGATTTACTTATTTTTGGTTCGCATCTACGAGGTCCAAAATGCATGGGCGCTGTGTATTGTGTGCGTGTTTCAACGCGATGCATTTTTATGGATCGCGCGCACACGCAGTATGTGCGCCACAGAGTGCATGACGCAAGCCACATATAGTACCCGATCAACTGAGAACGAATATTTGAAACGCACCGCCAAGGCCAGGAAAATGCATATGGATTTTCATGTTTTTTTAAACGTGGTACATTTGACAAAGCTGAAATTTCTTGGGATGAGTTTGTTGATGTCTTTCTTTTGATTTATAATGGTTTTATTCGCAGAATCGCTTAAAAACAGATCATCTACAGGGCCTTTAAGGGCCTTTTTTGTTAAACACTGGAATCTCAGGCCATTTCCAATTTTATTGGCTTTGTCATAAAAGTCTATGAAAAGTGATCAAGCTGTCTACCTAGCGTCTTCCATTGACTCGAGTGTAATTTCAAGTTGCAGCCGGTAAGTTCGGACACGGTTTTATCTTACATGGGTGATTCCGAGTCCTTGACCCTCGTCAATGCTTTGACCACTGTGAAGTTGAGACCGTCTAGCTTGCGACTCATCTTAGTGCATGAGCTCTGCAGGGTGTTCAGTTTGCGTTCCATGCTGTCCAGTCGACGACAGATTGCCTTGTTCATGTTAAATAGAATCATTTTGGCATAAAGAGGTAAGAATTAAGAAGTTGATTTTATTGTTTTCTTAAAATGATCAAAACAACCATCAGTGACGGCAAGTTTGAAAACACAAAATATTCAACCACTTAAAGGCACAGGCTCGTCAGCAATGTGCGCCCGCCAAATGTGTGCCACGCAATACACAGCTCCATAGCAAAGGCATGGAGCTGCGTGTTTCGTGCACGAATTTGGCAGGCGCGCATTGCTGACGAGCCTGTGCCTTTAACGCTGCAGGACGTGTAGACACATTCTGGCAATGTTTAGTCAGAAGTAAGAAGATTCATACAACTTAATGTAAAAACGACTCTCAAGAGTCAGTATTTGTGGTGCTTGACAAGGTCTTAACTTTTGGCCATCAACTTTTTAAACAAAATGCATTTTTTGTTCTCAAAAAAAAAAATGTTCATGGCGTCAACTTATTAAGTGTGGAAAAAAAAACCAAAATATTTCATACAGTCTAAATTTTTGTACACAAGGTCGTTTCACAAGTAAGTCTATCACAAGCCAATCTGGCTGGTACAGCCGGGTTTTTGTGGCATGGAGTGACTAGGAGCATTGCTACTCCCCCTAGATGGGAGGCAAGTCCATTGCAGGTTTACCCCCAGCAGTTAGTTGAGTTTCCCCAACAGGTTGTTAGTTTCCATGGCTCGGAGTGACTAGGAGCATTGCTACTCCCCCTGGATGGGATGCCAGTCCATTGCAGGTTTACCTCCAGCAGTTAGTTGGGTTTCCCCAACAGGTTGTTAGTTTCCATGGTATGGAGTGACTAGGAGCATTGCTACTCCCCCTGGATGGGATGCCAGTCCATTGCAGGTTTACCCCCAGCATTTAGTTGTGTTTCCCCAACAGGTAGTTTCCATGGCATAGAGTGACTAGGGGGAATTGCTACTCCCCCTGGATGGGATGCCAGTCCATCGCAGGTTTACCCCCAGCAGTTAGTTGGGTTTCCCCAACAGGTTGTTAGTTTCCATGGCTCGGAGTGATTAGGAGCATTGCTACTCCCCCTGGATGGGATGCCAGTCCATCGCAGGTTTACCTCCAGCAGTTAGTTGGGTTTCCCAACCAGTATTTTCTGGTATCCATTTATACACCTGGGTGGAGGGAGACAATGTGGAGTAAAGTCTCCTGTCACAGTGCGACACTGGTGACTGGACTCGAACCATGGACCTATCGCCCGATAGTTACTTTGCTTAAGACAGCAATTACCTTAATGGTATCGTCCTTTGATAGTGCAGTCTCATTAGCTTCTGTTCGTTGGCGCTTTGCAAAGGGCTCTTCCTCCTCAAGATTTTCTGATTAAAACCAAATTTTAAAAATCCTTATAAAATTTTACTTTAGATTAAACAATTTAACGGAAAGATTTTACTTGAATACCTGCACTTTTAACCCTATGCACAAACTCTACATGTATGTACTTGATCTAAAAAAACAAAATTTGGTTTTCCTATAATTTTTTTCCTAGAAATGTTGTGCTAACGTTTAAGGCTATTACGACCGCGGCATGCTTACTGCATGTGCGTGCTTAAAAACGGGCATTTTTGCGTTACCAGTGTTTAGCAAATGTTGCCTCTGAAGCCAGCAAACGTTTAGCAGTGCTTAAGGTTACAGTCTCCATGAAATAGCTGGAGCCTCCGTTAGCACAAAATCGGTTGCTAAGCAGTTTTATGAAATTGGCCCGAGTTCTAAAAATCAGTGGCTGATCCAAGATCAATAAAAAATACTATTTTTATTTTGAAATACAATAGGAATTTTGGGCATTACCCGAAAATTCTAGGCAGAACCTAGATACTGTACTGTACAGAATGTCTACTAAAATTACATTTTAATGGGCATGGACTCGAGTCCCGATTTTCAAGGACTCGGACTCGGCCAGTTAGGACTTAGACTCGGACTCAGGCTGTAAGGACTCGGAGATTTGGGCTGAGTCCATCCGAGTCCAGTGAAAAAAATATATATATACAATATTTTACAAAAAATACATTATTAAGAGTGCCAGAAATCACTTCAAGTGCCTATTACAAATTTATTTTGGGGCCCAAAATATTTTGAACATTGTGAAATGAAATTTTGAGAACGTAAAATCAATATAGATTTAACCGCTTAAAATGATTTTGAGTACTCGAAATGTATTTCACTTTCCAAAGGAATATTTTTCTCGGTCTGAAGCAAACTTACGAGCTGCCAGAGATCGTAGGCACGATCATTAACACTCGACAGTAATGCACTAATTAAGATTGAAACAAGGACTCGGGACTCGATCTCGGACTCGGCCTGCTGAGGACTCAGATGTTTGCTGGACTCGGACTCAAAGACTCGGACCCAGAACCCAAGGACTCGGACTTGGAAATTGTGGACTCGACTACAACCCTGATCATGGTCACGTCACGAAAACTCGTCCCAGACTGTACGACATCCAACTCATTGGGTCACAAATTACCGCACCTTGAGTCAGGACATTTGAGACTGCAATTGGTTCAATGTCCATTTGAAGCATAGCTTCATTGTTTGTTTCTTCATCTTCCGTCTTCAGCGATGTCATTCTTCACTTGGTGGTAGCGCACCAACCTAAAAACATGATCAATAATACAAACCAATAAGAAAATCCTTTATCTGTGGGATGTCACATCACAGTGACAGTGTTGTAATGACTCAGACTTGGGACGGGTCTTTCCACAGCAAATTTTGCACGACCAGTATTGATACCTGTGCAAATAGTATTGACTATTTTTGTAAATTTATATTGGAATCGATAGCTTATTCAATTCCAAGATACACGTTTGTCGCAAATATTTTGCTTTTCTGTAGAAAAATCACATTTTATCCTTCAAAAATTGCATTTAGTTAGTGCACAAGATAACCATTCACGTACACACGCAGCGCCCTCTGTTGTCGCGCTTATGCACGGACCGCTTGCGCCTAGCTTAATTTTTTGCATTACTTTAATGCAGTAATTTTATAATTTATTTATCTCATAAATACAACATTTCCGACAGAAGTGCAAGTAGTTGATCATGGCTTCATCAGACCCGGTGCAAAAGACTGACCGAAACATTTCTTAGAAGTGTTTTCTACAAAATTTTCTGATTTTTCCCACTCTTAAATTTTGATTTTTCCTAGCTAAGATAATCTCAGCTCTTTTTTTATCATTTTTCATTGGGATGTGGTCTTTTAGCAGTAGAGCTGAGAGAAGTTAAGAACATGAACCCGCCATCGCAAAACAAATGTGTCATTTTCTCACCGTGACACACTAATTCCCCCTAAAACTCACCCAAACCTTGCCAGGCATAACCACTACGCAGGTCCTTGAGGGAAATAACCAGCCACGATGATTATTTTGCCAACAATTCTAGCGAAACAAACCGGTATGCTCACAGCCTAGCCGTTGTCATGTTGTGTTCAAAATGTCTATCTGCTATAGTCTGTGTACAAAGGAATACCAATGTGCATTGGTTACTAGACGTGATCTATTTTGTACACAGACTAGGCAGATAGACTTTTTGAACACAACATGACAACGGCTAGGCTGTGAGCATACCGGTTTGTTTCGCTAGAATTGTTGGCAAAATAATCATCGTGGCTGGTTATTTCCCTCAAGGACCTGCGTAGTGGTTATATGCCTGGCAAGGTTTGGGTGAATTTTAGGGGGAATTAGTGTGTCACGGTGAGAAAATGACACATTTGTTTTGCGATGGCGGGTTCATGTTCTTAACTTCTCTCAGCTCTACTGCTAAAAGACCACATCCCAATGAAAAATGATAAAAAAAAGAGCTGAGATTATCTTAGCTAGATTTTTCCCACTCTTAAAATTGGGATTTTTCCATCAAATCTGCACTAACCGATGCTTGATGAGTCATTTTAAGGAAAACAATTCTGATCAATTTCTCAAATCTTTACGTAAATTCTTGCCCTTTTTAGTTTTACCAGACCGGTCCAAGAAACCTGAACAGTCCTCGGTCCTCGGGACCGCCCGGGCCAGGCGCCCGGCCGCGGCCCCGTGGCATCGGCCAGGCCCGGTCCAGTGGCCGGCCGCGAGGTCATGTCAGTCACGTCAGACGCGGAAGAGAAATCATGCTCGGGTGGCTGGTCACCTAGTCACAATCTAAACCTGCACATTTTCAGTGTTTCTACACCCTCTACACTTCATTCAAAGTCCCAAACGTACTCAGCTAGCAAAAGATAAACTTTCAGAAACTTTTTACCAAAGTTTGGACCAAACTTCGCGGTTTTCTCGGCAAAATCCCGAAGCTGCGTTGAAGGTGCGTACATGTACGATAGAAGGCGATAATGGCGTTTCTTCTCGCGAGAGAATGCGGCGCGCAAAGAGTGCGCATGTGCAGTACAATCATTAAAATATTGCCATTCTTTTCCCAGAGCGTTTTTTTACCCTATGCCTCTCTAAAAAGTTGGTTGTGGTGCAATGTTTTTAGTGAAAATAATGCACCTATCAATTGTTTCCCCCACCCCCTCTCTCCCGCGCTACCCCCCACCCACCCCCGCCCCCACCCCCAATAGGTGGGGATTTGGTCACGTTTTTTATGCCCCATGGTGGGGATTGTACCTTTAAAATAATAATTTCTGTGCATCTGTAGGCCTATACAAATCGCGCATGTTTTGCACCCGTGAGTCCGGGGTGGGGATTTTTGTCACCAACATTTAGTTGCCCAGGGGTGGGGATTTTGTCACGCGAAAAATTACAATCCCATCTCTCAGGTGGGGTATGCCGGGGGCCGGGGGAGGGAATACTTTCTTGTGGTGGTCGCACTATACAGGCCTCAATTAATGTATACGGTTCAGACAATCCTTGAAGTCAAAAAAATGATTGTTCATAAGAAGGGCGCAGAACGGATTATTCTCCTCCTCACCCCCACCCCCACCCCAACCCCCAGAGCCTAGCCCTTGGCGTGTGTAAATAAAGGCGCTGGGGAAACTTTAAAAGTTGGCGTTGTGGTTCTTTCCTCGCCTTTAACCTCTGGCGTTCCGAATCCGGGGCGTGTATGTCAGTGGATTGGGTTTGCAGTCCAGGCTACTTGACCGCGCGGGTTTGCAGTCCCTACTTGGATTGGGTTTGCAGTCCCTACTAGACCGCGTGGGTTTCCCCCTGGTGTTTCTCTGGGGTTTTTCCTCCCACTTCTAAAACTGCAACTCGATCCTTTTTCGTCATCTCAAGTTGATAATAAAGTATAGTTAAAGATAGTAGGCCTATACATGATTGGTAAACTGTTACAAATCGTTTTATCCCCCTGTGTGATTGAAGATATGCAGTGATTAAAACCAACCTGAGCAAAAACCAGCTCCGTACTTCGTCAAACTTTTGAGAAAACAGTCAAAAAAGGGTTTGCGGTCATTTCGCCCCAAAACTACTTCGCCCTGAACCATTTCGCCCTGAACCACGGCCTGTGCATGAAGTGGTTTTGGGGCGAAGTAGCATTTGGGCGATGTAGTGTTTGGACGAAGTGATTTGGGGCGAAATGGCACTCGGGCGAAGTGGTTTGGGGGCGAAATGGCATTTGGGCGAAATGGTTTTCGGGCGAATTGAATTTTCGTCTCATGAGACGAAAACTAATTGTTTTCTCAAAGACTACAGCACTTCAGACAAAACCATTTCAGGGAAAGTTTTCTACGGTCATCATGTTTATATTGTGTAAGTTAGGCGTAAATCTGTGAACATTTCTGATTTTCGAGATACCAATCATGCCTTTAAAGCATGGAGCTTGCTCCATGGTTAAAGGAACACACCGGGTTTGTTGGGCTATTTTGGGCTCGAAATAGACCCATACATTACTGATATTCTGAAGCGCCTTCGAGAGTAAATTAGATATATCCTGAAAAGACGCCGTCAAATTTGGCCGTTTTTGAGCACTTTTGAAAAATTCAAGGTCACGTGACTTTTCGGAACCAAATTCTGGTTCCGAAAAGTCACGTGGTCTTGTGAGTTAGTTATTTTCAGCCGTATAAAAGTTTGTTACTGCAGAACTGCACCAAATTCAACTCTGATTTTTCCCCAATATTTATAAGTAATTGACAAAAGAGAGACTATTTATAAAAACAGATATGAAACAAAGTTAAACATAAGTATGAAATTTCGAACATAATTGTTTGTTTCGAGAGTCCGGAGAACGGGAGCGAGCGCGTGCTACGGCAGGCTACCGTGGAGTGTAGGATATTTGCCCCGTGCAGCACGGCAAAAAGAGTGCACACACACACGGGCGTGTTGCTATGGTGTCTTTCGTGAAGAAAAAACATGATGCCAACTCCTCCAAAGAAAACGGAAATTCCTATTCGGTCGTCCGGGCTGTCCAGTGAAATCGTGAGCAGAAAATTGGAGATATCCTGAGCAGGAAAAGAGCGAATCGTTTGTGACAAAGTCGTGAGGCTCGCGCGTAGTTGCAACGGCTGGTAAAGCGTATAACCCGTCTTTTGACCGTTTTTGTTAATTTTGCACTTCTTTAGTAAATTACGGGATATTTTGATGATCTTTTTTCACAACGACCATCAAAAAAGTATTGTCAATGCTGCTACATCACTAAATCATGTAAACAGTAGGCCGGTGTGTACCTTTAAAGCATTTTCGAATGGTTGGCGATTTCGAATTGTTTTTAAACCAAGAATTGTTAAAGGAGCGTTTTCCGATTTTTCCAGAAAATGAATTTTGTTTTAATTGTGTGATTTTTGGGGGCGGGGGGTAAGGGGCGGGGAGGGCTAGGGGTGGGGGTCCTATTTGACACCAGTAAACCAGTGGACTTGAGCTGTTTGCTTTTAAAATTTCACTTTGTAATGTTGTCATTTTAAAGGCAGGGGCTCGTCAGCAATGCGCGCGCGCCAAATTCGTGCCACGAAATACGCAGCCCCATATATGCCTTTGCAACCATCCATGGACCATCCGAGGTAGGTAGTGTGCTGTAGAAATCTGTGGGAGTTGTACACCTGCTGGTAATGTAACAGCAGTAAGGTGGCTGCGCCCTCCGATCCCGTTGTCTTTTTGCCGTTCTTTCTCCATAGTACACACACGTATGGTATAGTGCAGCAGTACTGTGCGCGCTAGCTGCATGTTGGACGTGCAAGATGGCGCAAGCTCTTTTCGACGCGTTGACTGGTAAGTTTGTCATTTTTTTTATCGGTCATTTATTCCTCTTTTGGACATGTTATTACTTTAAATGAATCATGAATGTTTTTGTCAAATGCATAAATTTTCTCACTTTAAAATATGCCTTGGAAAGTGCCTGCTAAAACGATGAAATGGTTGATGGAGGTGGTCCGCGCGGCCGCGAAAAATCTCCAAGTTCAACAAAAAACGAAGCAGAAATACTTTGTTAGAATTTGTTCAGGTTAACTCTGTCCACGGAAAAAAGTGGACACATGCGTGTATTTTATCTAAAATGGTCGTTGCAACGTGTGCTATGCGAAGTATAGGCAATGATTGTCCGTGTTTTTGGAAGAAAAAACGCGAAGATTTTGAGAGAATGAAGGATGGAAATGTGTGTGAATTCCTCCTGGAACAGCGGGCATTCCTGATCTGGCGGGTGTGTTGTCATATTGCTGGAAAAGCCTCAAGAGCGGACGACAGGCGGGCTGTTCTAATATTTGTGTACGCTCCCGGATCCCGGTTTGCCGGTGTTTACAAAAAAATTGGCAAACGTTCTTTTCTAAGAACAAAAAAACTTTTTAAAACTCTCAAATAATGAATTATCTCTTGCAAAAAAAAAGTTATGATTTGATGGCAAATTCATACCCAACTGAAAAATTCTATAATTTTGCAGGAGGACCTGTGTACAGCAGGTACCTAGCTAGGTGTAGGCCTATTTAAGAAAATGCTTTAATTTGAGTAATTTAAATACTTCAATCATAGCTAAACTGAGAACAGTTTTAATTCTAAACCTTTTTGCAAAAGATTTTCAACGGAAACTTTAATTAAACTATAAAAGTATTGTTTAACAATAGTTAACAACTATTTTCCAAAGATTTACCAAACATTTTTAAACACAGTTCTCTATACATTAGCCTGCATAATCTAGCAAATTGTGTACACATAGTTTTAATAGCTAAAATGCACATTTTTTTGCAGACACACTTTTTTACATGCTTTAAATTAACATACTTTTGTTCTTGCAAAATTCTTAGCAAAGTTTGCAAAATTGGCCCTTTGGACACAGTGAATGTGATGCTGACAGCTGGAGTCTTGCATTGTTTAAAGGCACAGGCTCGTCAGCAATGCGTGCGCGCCAGATTCGTGCCACGAAATACGCAGCTCCATAGCAAAGGCATGGAGCTGCATATTTCGTGGCACGCATTTGGCGCGCATTGCTGATGAGCCTGTGCCTTTAATTATTAAAACAGCCTTTTGAAGGGTGTTTATCAGACTTCTAACAATATTTTGGTATCACTTTTGGGACACTTATAAAGTTGTAAAACAGGTTCCATTGTCAAGAGAGGGCGCAGTTTGTGTGATGTCACTTTATGTTATGTCATGTTTGTGTAATGTCATGCTATTTAGCGTCGACAAAAAATACAAGCGTTTTCATGCGTAAATAATTAGGTTCCTAAATATTACCTTCACCGCAAATGCTTTTTAAGTGAGAAATATTGAACGACAAAGTACGAACATGACAGTGTCGTTCATGCAACCCTGTCGGCTGCCATTTTGATTGTGCGGGACCACTCTATTTTTCTACAGGGGAGTCAAAACAGCCTTCAGTAGTCGTCCTAGTTTCATTGCATTTTTAAGCGGCCCCGAGTGGGAAAATTCTCCTTTTTTTTTTACTGAACACAAGAAAAGCTATTTTGCTTCTAGTATAGTAGGTTTCCTGTCGTGGCATTTGGAGACCAAACATTTATCTACAGCTTGTTGACGTTTTGTTGACTTTGTGGGTTGACGCTAACTTTGTGCGTTGACGCTAACTTTGTGCGTTGACGCTAAATAGCATGACCGTCTCCATGTAACAACTAGTGGCTAGGCTGACTGCATCAGCCTCTGTAAGAGCCACTGAGGCAGGATGCACCACTCTGCTTGAAGTGCCCTCTGAGCATGCGCTGCCTCTGATAACCTGCACTTCTGGGGTTGTTTGTGAGGCACGCGGCTCCAGAGATCAGCTCATCCCACACACACAGGTTCAAATCAATCGGTCTGGAAACCCAACAAAATGGGCTTTCTGAGAGCCTTTAACTGCAGGATTCTCCCAGAAACGGGAAATGTCACATTATACATGTATTACTGTGAGAATCATATCACTTTAAATTTGGTAAGAATTTACTAGTCAGAAATCACCTTAATTAGAATGGCCAATTAGCCATCATTAAGTGCAGATCTAAACGGAAAAACAAAAAATTGGCAGGAAAATTTGTTTTCCTGCCAAATTTTTGGCGGGAAAAGCTTAGAATTTTTACTTGCAAAAGCTTGGACATTTTTCAGCCAGTTGTACACTCTGCCTTCTAAGGTGATGTCCGACTTTTAAATTATTTCCATCACTTTGTTTAAAGAGGTCCCCTTGGACGTTCAGGAAATCGCTGAAGTGGAGCAGTCTTGAAAGTGATTGGTCGATCATTGCATTGTCATTATAATGCACTTCTGTTATGATCAACAATTTATATTCTAAGAGAATTGTTTCATTTATTGGAAAGTATAGTTTGCAATTTACAGAAAGTGTGATGCTTTTACTTGCAGGCATGGACAACCAGACAGCAGTTTTGGCTGTTCAGTCCTTGGGATTACTGGATGGCCAAACTGGTACATTACAAGATCCCAACCCAGCAGGTATGGTAAAAAAAGCCCCCACTTCCCCGCCCCCACTTCCCTGCCCCCTCTCTCTTTGTCCCCTCTGTCCCCGCCCCCACTTCCCTGCACCCCCTCTGTCCCCACCCCCTCTGTCCCCACCCCATTGTCCCTGGCCCCTCTGTCCCTGCCCCCTCTGTCCCTGCCCCCACTTCCCCCAATTTCATCGCCCCCACTTTCCCGCCCCTACTTCCATGCCCCCTCTCTCTTTGTCCCCCGTCTCCCCGCCCCCCCTCTGTCCCCACCCCCCTCTGTCCCCACCCCCCTCTGTCCCCACCCCCCTCTGTCCCCACCCCCCTCTGTCCCCACCCCCTCTGTCCCCACCCCCCTCTGTCCCCACCCCCCTCTGTCCCCACCCCCTTCTGCCCCACCCCTTCTGCCCCACCCCTTCTGCCCCACCCCTTCTGCCCCACCCCTTCTGCCCCACCCCTTCTGCCCCACCCCTTTTTCCCCCACCCCTTTTGTCCCCACCCCTTTTGTCCCCACCCCCTATGTCTTTTCCCCCACCCCCTCTGTCTTTTCTCCCACTTCCCCCATTTCCCTGCACCCGTTTCCCCACCTCTTTCCTGCAGCCGTTTTAACAAATCCTTGCGCTTATTGCGTAAGTTGCGCAACATTCCTGTGATAATTTTAGCAAGCCTATGGGGCCTATGCCATTTTCAAAAGTAGTGCAAGCTACGCAAATATTCGTGAAATTGGCTGCTGGCCCCTTTTCACTGCCTCTTTTTTCTGCTCTTTTCCCGCCCTCTTTTCCCCACCGCCACTTCTGTGCTCCCCCTTTTCCTCATCCGTTACCTGTCCCTTACCTGCCCCTCACCCGCCTCTTTTCCGTCCCCTTTTCCCTCGTAATAAATTAGGGGTCCAGTGTTGGTGTCCCCCGTTACATTTTACATCTTGTTTTTGTAAATTCAGGACACATTCTTCAAATACTTTCCATCTCAAAGAGTGAGTATATAAAGTACAATTTCATACAAAATGGTTTGAAAACCATTTTAATGATTTTTGTACGAAAAATAACACATATCAGATGTAACGGGGGACACCAAATGTCACACTTTTGGACCCCAAATTTATAGAAACACCCAATAGACCGATCCAGTAAGCTCGGCCCATTTAGAAATTGCCTTGCAACATGCCACACATGTGAGGCACGTGTGCAGTAGAGTCGCGTGGCCGCGCCGTGCGTCAACGTCCGCGCCCTGGTCAGCGCGTATTGAAACACGCACACGCACACAGAAACTGCACGCTCGAAAGCAAAATGTGCACTTAAGTATCCGGTCGTGTGCGTGCACGAACAACACGCCTGCATTACGCGTAACGCGCGCGATCGAACAAAAACGACTCGATACACATCTAGAATGCAGTGAATGCACAACATAGCAAAACGACCAGCTAATTTTGGTGAGTTTTACCGACTTACACAAAAACACATTTATGAAGGGATTAAAAGTGGTTTTGGCCATTCTTATACAATCCGTTTTAAACCGGCTGGGTTCCTCGGCGCTGATAAAAAATTAGTTTATGGTGTTTTTGCGTCCCTCTATGCACAAACCTTTCAGGACTCGAGTAACCAAAATGGAGATCCACTTTTTGGTTACCTCAACCTGATGCTGTGATTGGTCAATTCCAAAATGGGCGGAGCTTACTGGATCAGTCTATTGTTAGTAAACATTAATTGGTAATGAGGATAATTTATTTTCAGGTTTGGAAGATGACGAATTCAAATGCGGGCGATGCAAGAAGAACTTCTCTTCCCTCACCAACTTTATGAATCACAAGCGAGAGCAGTGCATGCCGGCCAACCTTAACATTAACGCCAATCGCTCACAGCCTAGCAACAGCGCTTTCACCGCCACCCTCCAACCCAACCGTGGTTTGACCTTCGGAAACATTGGCAGCTCGACTTTATCCCAAGTTTCCCCCAGCGTCTTAAACGAAGAGGTTTTAATCTCCTCCTTCCATAATGTGGATCAGTTCTCGAATTCCGTGCTTCAGAGCACGCCCATACAGTCTTTGACGGGATCGTACATGTCGCCCCATTCGCAGATTTTGACGACGAACACCGGTACCCAGCAAACGTATAGCTTGGCCATGACGGGTACCATCAATAACAATAACAACCTTACGGGGATTACGCTCCAGCCGCAAACGCAGCTTAACGCCGGTATGATGCGAACCAGCAATGTGAACGTGCAACCCACGCTGTCTTTCTCGGATGGGGTACTGACGCAAGATTTGTTGACCAATAGTGCCACTTCGAGTCTTCAAGTGACGCAAACTCCGCAGGCGACCACGGTCAATATCATGTCGCCAGCCATTCCGCAGCAAGGCACTCGGCGGCGACGTTCGGCGGCGGCCGGTGGTGACAGCGCTAAAAAGCAAGAACAACATAAGAAGTGCAACTACTGCGGCAAGACGTTCACGAAGAATTTTGATCTGCAGCAGCATATTCGCAGTCACACGGGCGAGAAACCTTTCCAGTGTATTGTGTGTGGCAGGGCCTTCGCACAGAAGTCTAACGTCAAGAAACACATGCAGACACACAAGGTCTGGCCTGGTGGCAGAGGGGTCACCCTTCCTAAACAGGTCAGTTTGATCGGTTTAGCTCATTCTAGAGACACAAAATTAAGCAGAGCTGTAGTCAAGTATTTTTTAAGTACATCAAGGGAAGTGTACAGTGTAATAAAAGTTATAATCAAACATTAAAGGAGCGGTGACCAGATCACATTTTTGAGCCTCCCATTTTTTCCATGGGTGTAGAGATTTTCATACCATATCAAATTTTTCTCATTACTATTCTGAAATGTTGCGTTCTCAATCCGTATATTTCCAGGGTATCGTAAAAAAAAAACACTGAGATTTAGTAAACTAATTTATCCGCCACATAAAGCAGTGCAGTGATTACACCAACCTTTTGCTTCTGCATCAAAATTGGAGATTGCAAATTTCCCGTTTTCTTTCCATGGATAGTGTTTTGGGAAGGTATTTTATATGATTGTTGGGTTAGAACGAAATGCATATTCTGGAAAAATCTGAACACGCTCCGGAATGCTAAGGTCTTTGTATCATATTGGGAATTGTACATCGGTTAAACTTCAAAACTTGGTTTTGACTTTTAAACACACCGGGATTTAAAAATAAGGAAAGTACTCGAAAGGCAAGTAAAAACATCTCAGAATTTTAGGGAGTCAAATTTACACCTTTTGACATGTACATGTAGTATGTCTTGGAATGACACAATGTTTTGAGAATGTTTTTGAGAATCCAAATCTTGCTCACAGAATATGGGTCATTCCATAAATATGGGACCCAGTGTCCCCCTTTACGTCGTGACACTTCCGGAGTTGATTTTTATACATAACGGGCTTCAGAGAACAGTTACCCTCAGCATATGAACAATATATGGCCTCGTAAATCGAACAAGACCTTTGCCTGTTAATATTACCCAAAACATGACGAGAACGATTCAATAAACTGGTGCGATCTTCTAAATGCAAGTGTGACATTTTGAAATTTATATTGAAGAATTATTGAAATTTCGCTCATAATATAATTTTAATTTATAAGGTACAGGTTCTACAGGTGGGTAAAACCAGAAGCTACCTTTTCCAGAAAGAACCTGGTCAAAAAGACTTAAAATGTAATCGTAAGAATTTAAAAATGCCTTGGTGTCCCCACTTACGTCGTTAAACAATTTTGTCGAATATTATCAAAACTATGACACCAAGACATGTCTAAATGTTTGGAAACTGTTTCAAATATCCTACACTATTCAGAAATTGCACGGAAATTTCTTCAAAATATTTCGGTAACTTGAAAAGGCCATTTTTACAAATGCATCAAAATGTCACACTTTGGCCCCCATATTTTGGTTTTTTCCCTTTTTTTTGTCAAGGAATAATTTCTTTCTGAATGTTAAGGCCTGTCTGCACTAGACTTTTTTGGGGAAAACTTACTGAGATGATGGGTACTTTCCCATTTCAAGTCCAATGCGGACAGCCTAGGATGTTTTCCTCTCAGTAACTTTTCCCGAGTCCAGCGGTTACTTTTCCTGGCCAACTTCTGCCCAGGAAAATTGACCAGGGAACTTTTCCCGAGACGAAAAATCCAATGCAGACACAGCGAGTCGGTAAAACTAAAAGCGCTCTGGAAGCATACGTCCGGTTAGTGAAGGTCAAACTGTGAAGGGACACTGCGCATGCTCTTCCACTGTCTTGGAACAATTTTACCGTGTCAGAAAGTCCAAAGGACAGCAATAAAATTTAGCCATTTATCATTTTACCATCGTCTCTGTAAAACCTCCCAAAAAACAAGTCCAATGGGGACACGGCTTTAGAAGGCAAGATTTTAAAAAGCTTAATATGTACACAAACCTGTTTATTCTTTTCCATCACTTCTTTAAGAATGCATCGCAAGCAACTGAACTCCTCAAAAAAAAGTTTGGAAAGTCAAGTTTGACTGACGATTTCTCTCTTGTTACTAAATTATTTCCCTTGAATTTGGTATCATTGGAAAGCCCTGTTATTCCTCTTTACAGTGATGTGTCATTTGTTATGATTAATCAATTGGGGGATGTGCAGTATTGATTGCTTTCGATGACGTAGAACATCCGGGAATGTGTGGTGGTCAACAGTCCCGCACGTACACGCGCGCGCCAATAGACGCACATGAACACGCGTAAAAAATACTCACCAGCGTATTTTCATTCAAAGATGCCACACACGCGCGTTGCGATACGTTCAAAATATTGAGCATGCAGTCAGCTTGTAAACACGAAAGTGCTTCTACTTGATCGCGATTTTTAGCCTGAAGAAATGCGTTTTTATCTTTCTCGAAACAACAGCCATGGCGCAACAACATAAAGCTAGTTCAAGCAACTGAGGTAAGTGCAACCAATGCGCTTTTCCTGCTCTTTTTGCCGGTTATTACTCGAGCGACGTGGGTCATGAAAAATGCCCACCAAAATGGTGGATGGAAGGGGTGACGTCACCGGAAAGCAATCAATAGCGGAATACAGGGGTGGGTGGAAAGTGAAATGTCACAAAATTCACTGCTATTGTCATGCAGTGCATTCCCCTTTTGCTTGGAGGATGGGAATGTGTCAATGCACTTTTTGACAATAGCAATGCATTTTGTGACATTTCACTTTACACCCGCCCTCGTATTTAGCTGTGCTGCACATCCCCCAATTACTTAATCATAACAAATGACACATCATCGTAAAGAGGAATAACAGGGCTTTCCAATGATATAAAATTCAAGGAATGACTTTCCGAACTTTTTTTGAGGAGTTTACATGTAGCTCATAATGCTAGCTCATCTAAGACCCTAAAGAGTCTATATAATGTCTAAAATGCCATGGTTCTGTTACCCTACAGCCTATCACAAAGATCCAAGAAATACAAGCGATTGAGGTTGATGATTGTCAGGACAAACCAGAGATGACTCTCCATGAAGTACCGGTACATGTACATGTGGATGACAACAGTGGTAAGTTAGACAAAGGCTTTCAGTTGGAACAATAAAAGTCGGATTATGTCAGTTGTTGGGAAAAATGGAAGGCCTCCGTCTACCATGGTTATATGGCTAAATTTTCAGTGCAGTACATGACCAAGGTACCAACCTAAATAGGACGGGTGGTTTCAATTTGAACAATTTCTTGAAAGTATAAACACCGTTTTTTGTTACTGTTTTTTCGGAATGTTCATGTGGATGTAGCCTTTGTCCAAGGCTTCGCAGCTGTGTGTGTACTGGGCTTGGGCAATTCCACGCCAGAATCGAGTAGAATCGATAACACTTTAGGAATCGGAATCGCGATTCCAGATTTTTGAGAAATCTATTCCCAGTAGAAATCGATTCCCTTTCATTTAGATTTGATTCCCAGTGATAGCTTGCCTACATGTATTCCAGAAATTACCAAGCAATTCCGAAGACAAAACTCCAACTTTTGTAAGAATATTTAGCCTCTGATCATTTCCACATCATTTAGAAAGTGTGTGGTACAGGCCGGCTTCATTTCGGGGACATTTAGTGCCACCCGGTGCCAATAATGGGGTCGTTGTCGGCACAATAATTAGTAGTATCGTCAATGTACATATACAAACATGCTGATTTACCTATTAAACACGCTCAGTATATTTAATGTTTTCCCACGAAAAATGGAATAGCGATTCTTTTTTGGAATCGGAGTCGACTCCGAAAATGCTGGAGTCGCCCAAGCCTAGTGTGTACTGTGAGCGCGCAACCGTGTGACGAGAATTGGGTAAGCAGACGGCTGCAAAGCCTTTACCAACTGATAAACATTGTTCATATACATGCATTGCTTATGTATAGCCCACATTCATACTGCGCTTATCATTCAGTCTGTTGCACTCATTCATTCACGAGCACACGTGCTGACGAACCAGGGCGCGAACCTGATTGGCTTGCATTGTTACAAGTTCAACACAACATGCATTATGATAATGAGCTTTTTGCTACATGTACCCGAACAGTAGCAGTTCATAAGTTGACAAAGGCTTCGCGGCGGTCCGCTCACCTTGTTCTTGTCGCACTGTGGCGCTCTCATGCACGCTCGCAGTACACACGCAGCTGTGAAGCCTTGGACAAATATAAGGCTAGTAGAAAGTGCAAGTGGGAAGTATATCTTAAAATTGAATGATCTGTTGATTCCAGCCAGGTAATTTTCATTCAAATCTTTGTTTAATGTATAAGGAAAAAATACCGGCAGACTTACACACAGGTTGGTTTTTATCATACACATCCTCAATCACGCATGGCGATAAAACCGCCGTTTATGATAATTTTCCAACCATGTAATCTAACCTCAAGTCGTGCGTTTGCAAATCTTACAGAATGTGGTAACACCCGCATCGCAATGACCGAAGACGGCGAGGAGTTACTGATTGACAGTTCATTCGTCTGCCAGTACTGCGGCAAAAAGTTCAAGACGTACTACCAACTCAAGACGCACATGATTATCCACAAATGTGAACAGGTTTGTAAAACTGCCAGATGAGTTTGACTTTCTAACCCTTTTTGGGCCTAATCTCTTCAGAACAACTGAAACTGATTTCTTTTATTTTGAGACAGACAAAGGTATATGGGTAATTCCCAAAATTAGGGGTCTAAAAGTGTGACATGCTTTTTAATATTTCCAAGTGTTTTTAATGATTGAAAGTGGCTTCCCAGTAGAAAATAATAATTTTTATTTGAACAAATGCCACTCAAATTTAATATTTGTGTGTAGATATGGCACCAAGGTTAATGCAAACTCATTCTACAGCCAATTTTCATTGGCGTAGGTAACCCGGGACACCAAACTCATATCCAATACCATGGAACAAATTATAAGCCTTTATGGTCTTTTGTTTTGAATATTTTTCAGGAATCGGAAAACAAAATATTCAAGAAAATGATGCTGCCCCCTATAATCACAGGCCACAGTCCATTACTGAGAATTAGTGGTCATAAGTGGTGATTTTTGAAGCAAAGAGTGTCGTACGTAACTGGAACACCAAACATTTTGGACCCCTAATTTTAGGAATTATCCATTTCCTTGAAAATATGGTCTGTGTTGCCAAAATGGCCCTTTTACTTTGAAAAAACTCATTTACAACCGGAATGATTTTAAGGCTGTGTTTTATTGACAATCGTAATTTTTAAACGCATTTCACGGGGCCTTTTAATGGTGCAGTGTTTTGCTTGTCCTCAGGTCTACAAGTGCGTCCTAAAAACCTGCAACATGACATTCAAGGACCTGGATTCCTTCCTGGAACACACTAAAGCCCACGAGAATGAGATGTCATATCGATGTCACCTCTGCAGTAAAAACTTCCCATCGCTCTATGAGCTGGGAGTCCATCAGTACTCACACAGCCTGTATCCCAACCAGGGACCAAGGACTCAACAGAAGTAAGCATTATACCTGTTATGACCTAAAAACTGAAAAAATAGACTTCAGTGTTTTGAATGACTTTCTCGGCTGTGCCTCGGGAGATATTCCCAATCGTCCAACACCGAGGAATTATTAGATTTACCGTAACTATTTCCTGTCGAACCGTATTGTTTGTTTTATTCTACCTATTAAATATCAGACAGGCGTGGTATTTCATGGGTCTTTAAAATATCCTCCAATTCTTCCTCAGTTATTGAAAAGCGACCACAACCGGACGTCATTTTGATTTATGCTGTAACAAACTGATCTCCATGGGTATGCACGTAAAGCGCATGCATCATTGGCACTTGTGAAAATATCACACTTTAATGAGACAAATCTAAGTCTGGGACTCGATTGTGGACTAGTATACCTTCCTTGGTTTTTGTGTGTCATGTGCAGGTGCGGAAGATGCAGGACAATACTAAAAATAGCACAAGGTTAAGTTTCGGAAATGGTCCAATGAAATACCGCGCCTGTCTGATGAATATTTATGAGGTAGATTAATATCGACTAGCCACCCAAAAAAAGCAATTTTTTATTTGTTTTGCCCTTTTGCCACATTAACGGACATATTCCTCCTCAGTTAGGAATTACCGACCACAGGAAAACAAATTTTATGTGCTATACACACTGCACCGGAAGATTAGTTCCACGATCTTGTACGAAGTAAACTACATGTTCTCCTTTATGAATATGGTTCGATAATAGTGATTTTAATCAGTGTCGTAGTGGATCCAAGCAGCCTGAAACTTAAAGGGCCCCTTATTTAGGATTTTTATCAATGAAATCTATGCTTTAAAACCACTCTACTCAGTTAAAGTCATACAAATCCTATTTGGAGCTTTCTTTGGGGGTTAAAACAAAGGTTTTTAGTTTTTATGCTAATGAAAATATGCATATTCATGACCAAGGTCATGATGTCACAAGAGGCAAACACAGGAAAATCACATTCAACTGTGCACAAAAGATTCCACTTTTTTCTCAATTTTCCTGAAACTTTTGTAATCCATGGCTGTTTGAGTTTGTTTTACATGTTGCCTGCTGTAAGCCATGACAAATTTAAAACTGGGGGTAGAAACTGCAGCAATTTGCCACAAGTCCAACTTGAAGTCTTATGTTTTTTCTTAACTTTTCCCTTCTGTCTTCCTTATGTGATGCACTCAAAACAGCGCCCTCTGTCTGTGATTTATTGCAATGAAATCTTCAAAGTTGAAAAAGGCCACCTTTTATTGATTTTACATCCAAACGAACAATAGTATGTCTTGCTGAACAAGTAATCCGTCATTATGAAGCAAAGCTTAGGCACAAAGTTGTTTAGCATGTCACAGGCCCTTTAAGCCTAGTGTACCTCTATATTGCAACTGAAAGCAACTCAACTGATCAGTTGCTGTTGATGTGTGCGTAGTGCGCTCATCGACAGCAACTTATCAGTTGCGCAACTAGCAGCAACTGGGAGCATTCAGCCATGCCTACATTTCCAGAGTGCGCACATTGACACGGCAACTCGGTAAAGCCTAGAGTACATTGACCTTGCAACTGTTGCTTGCAGTTGCTGTCGATGTGCGCGCACGTGATTAGGTGCACGCATGCAACTGACAGCAACTAGTTGCAAGTACGCGTACATCGACACAACTGACCGCAACTGGGTACAACTAGTTGCCAGAAAGTAGAACATGAGCAACTCACGGCAACTGGGATTTTTCCAGTTGCCAGTATAGTCGCAAGTGCACGTACATCAACCTTTTTAAGCAACTGATCAGTTGCTCCCAGTTGTCGCGAGTTGCTTCCAGTTGCTGGAAACACCAGTTGCCACTAGTTGCTTCCAGTTGCAATGTCGATGTACGCTAGGCTTTATTGCCCACACAGGTCTAAAATTGCATCAAGCATGCACATGTTGTACTCGACCTATCAATTTATGGAATTCAGCCATTGATGTAGTTTTTCACTGAGGTACCAGTATACATTTATCAAACCTTTGAACTGACCGTTGGTACTACAGGTGTACTTGTGAAGTATGGTCGATGAGGTGCAGAATTTGTTTGATTTTAATCAACCAACACATTATTGTTGTGTATTTAGGGAGCATCGTTGTCCCAAGTGCATGAATCGTTACTCCACCCCCGAGGCCCTGGAGCACCACCTAGCCACCACCAATCACCACTACAGCTGCCCCCACTGCAAGAAGGTCTTCCCCTGCGAACGGTACCTCCGGCGCCACCTCCCGACACACAGCGCCCAGGGCCAGTTCACCTGCGAAGTCTGCCAGAAATCCTTCAAGACGGACCACTACCTCAAATCCCACCTCTTAATCCACACCGGAGACAAGCCCTTCAGGTGCGAAACCTGCGGGAAAGCGTTCAACCGCCCGGATAAATTAAAGCGTCATCACCTCACCCACGATCCTGTCAAAAAACTCAAGTGCCCCTTTCGGTCGCTCACGGGCTGTCAAAAGATGTTCAACCGACCCGATAAACTGAAAGCCCACATCATCTCACACAGCGGCATCAAGCCTTTCAAATGCCCACAGTGTTTCAAGTGTTTTAGCCGGAGACCAAATCTGGCCGAGCACATGCGCATTCACACGGACGACTACCAAATCCGGTGTGACGTCTGCAATAAGGGTTTCGCCCGCGAGAAATACAAGAAAGCACACAACTGTCCGCGTTGGGCGCAAACCAGAGAAGCCATAAAATCGAACGTGGAGGCCAACGAGTTCGCCACATCCGAAATCACTGAACAAACTCTCGAAAACACCTTGTACTCAAGAACTATCAGAAATCCATCATCCAGTACAGGAAAAAACACAGAAAACGAACAAATACCAGTACACCCCGTCTCTGTAACGAAAACAAGACAAGTTCGACTACGACACTCCGGTTTTTCAAAAAAAGTTCACATGCTCGAAGATCCGGTCTCGTCCAGACAAACTCAATCCAAAAGGGGTCGAGGGGGAACACGTGGCCGACAGCGGCGGATGACCCTCCCCAAAAGAAAACTTCCCAATCGTTCCATGGAGGACATCGAAAGAGATTTGGAAGCCATACGAACGGGACTCCAAGAACAACGGCAACAAGAATTGGAACAACAACTTCAAGAGCAGCAACAGAATTCTATGGAAGACGCCCAAATACTACCGGATGAGTCGGGCATGATAACTATTATGGTCACACCTAATCAAGAGGTTGTCGGTGTTTCCACAACGCCCATCGACAACGTCAGCATTAACGAACTGCAACAGCAAACGCCTACCATTAGCTCAACTGCTATAGCACTTCTTAATATGGGACAGATGTCCACATAGATTTAGGCCATTGCTGGGGTGTTTCAAAATAACATGAAATTTCAAATTTATGCCCTGTATTAAACAGGCTGCTCAGCAATTAGTATCAGTTATTTCACATGTTTCATGAAATGTCTTGTGTGTTGGGCATTACCAAGCTTCAGAGCACCAACAAATTTCATTCTGGAATGGTTGTTTTTGAAATATATGTGCTGTGCATGTGTGTCCCTTGCGTAATGCTTTTTGTGTTAACTGAAGTGTCCCATGCATAACACCAATTTTACTGATTTGTCACTTTGATATCTACATGTATGAACTGAAAGGTATATTATAACATTGCCACTTCTCAAAAGGTATGGTGTACACTGGTTCAAAATCTGTACAGATAAATTAAAATTCTGATTGACAGATATTTCATATTATATAAAGTGAAGCTTTTTCGGATACATGTACCGTGCGTTTCTGATACTGTGCAGCACAGAACCCCAATCTGATGCGCGTGCACGCTGGGCGCACCCAAGCACCCATACGCGCGTGTCGTGCATCGAGTGAATGGATTGCGCATGTGTGCTACGTGCGCAAGAGTACAGTAACAAAAAATACTGTACAACAATAACAAAAGCACATGCAGTTGTAAACTGAAGTTTTCAACACCAAACAGACAAAAATCTCGCGGAAATCTTACAAAACAAAGCTTCATTTTATATAACAATAATAATATTTGATGTCTTTTCGGGTGATATGAGAATATACCGCACTCGTCATGAAAATACCGAACTCACCTTCGGCTCGTTCAGTATTTTCATGACTCGTGTGGTATATTCTCATACCACCCTCAAAGCTATCCAATATTATATAATTATTTTGAAACATCCCACCAAGGCTTGGAATGGACATTTCATTAGTACTATACATGTACCGTTCTTCACAACCAATACTGTTGCGGAAAAGATCTAAAAGGGTCTCGGTGAGCAAAAAATTGTTTAGTACTGTATACCACAATAATCCAGATGAAATGAGAATTTGGGTCATGGAATGAATGCCAACTGACTTGAATCAGTTTGGAAAACAAAAACATGCAAACTGATTAAAATTTTGTAAAATGGAAGCAGTATTTATCAGCGAATTTTGAAAATGACAGCAGACCCTGCATTTGTGATTTCACATAATTGTTGAGACTAGATTCAGCTTTTGAAATTTTCTGTCTTTGTATGTGTGCATGCACTTTACTTGTTCAACCACTTCGCGACGGCTAGGCATTTTCCAATTTATTTCCCTGGAAGGGGAGTACTGCACTTGCAGTTTTGGTTATGCAGTATACATGTATGTGTCTGTGGCTGGAGACTTGATGACTAGCTTTTATTTCAAAAACTAGTCGTAAATCAATTTTATTTACCAAGTCCAGTCACAAGTCAATTTCTCCAGAGTCAAGTCACGGGTCAAAAACCAAATACTGACTTTAGCCCAAGCCAACAAGATAAGACCAGCTCTGCCCTGGTAGTACTGACCCATGGACTAATTCTGTACTGCCCCCAAGACACTCACACTTAGAACTGCATATGCAGTTCCCCATCGCAAAGTGGTTAAGTTCCTCCTGTTGGCTTTTAAACAGGTGAAAGTTTCCCAGGAAAGTTCAAGTTGGTGGCCTGACCCAGAGACGAAGCTAGCCATTTTGAATACAGCATACAGCCTACAAGAAATTCATCTGAAGATTTTCAGAGCCCACATAGCAGAAAACGTACATGAATTGAAAATCACTCTTATGTAGATTTTGTCATGATCAGATGCCAATTTTGTTTTTAAATGTTTTCAGTGGAAAAAAAACGAACTTAATTTTCCCCCAAAATTGTGCCATTTGTACATCTGCAATATAGTCATGTGTTGTGTATTGTGGATCTACATTGCTAACTTATTTTGCTTGAACGACAAGCATTTTCCCATCAGACAAAATTTGAAATTGTTTGTAGTTATTTATACATGTAGTGCCTCATTCATTCGCAGAATTTTACATTTGTAAAATTGCTTTCTTTTGTTATAAAATTTGCAAATGAAAAAACATGTGACGTAATACAATGGCTCAGCATCTGAAACGAGGCTGCTAGTGCTAGTATGAAATTTGTCAATACCAGCATGCAGTAACGGCCGAGCTTATACTGTCTGGTGGGAAAATGCTTTTAGATTGTTTGGATCGGTCAGGATTACTTGAAACCAGAGTATTAGCTGTGTACTCTTTGAAAATAAATGGAACATTTTCTAAAAGCATATTATTTGTCTCATTTCTTTGTCTTTTCCATGTGTTACATTTGCAAGTACATGTACATAATGCTGAGAGCTAAAATTAAACTTGGAATTGAGTCTTTCCACGGTAAAGGGGGTATTTTGGCAACACGGACCATATATTCCAGAAAATACCTTTGTCTGGTCTCAAAATAAAATAAATAAGTTTCAGTCGTTCTGAAGAGATAACTTAATGGGCCCAAAAAGGGTTACAAATAGTGTGACAACATGCCTTTCTAAAAAACCTGTGTACAAATTTCAAATATACGCTCGTAACCGGGACGGCCTAAAATGTAACACAAGTGTCCGTCCCAGTTGCGAGCGTATATATTGGAAATTTGTACACGGGTTTTTTAGAAAGGCATGTTGTCACACTATTTGTAACCCTTTTTGGGCCTAATTAAGTTATCTCTTCAGAACGACTGAAACTTATTTCTTTTATTTTGAGACCAGAGAAAGGTATTTCCATGAAAATATGGTCTGTGTTGCCAAAATCCCCCTTTACTGTGGAAAGACCTGTTGTATTGTCTTGTATTGTTGCTTGTGTTGGCCGAATAAATAATAATAATAATGTAATGACTCTATACATGCTGGGAGCTAAAATTAAATTTGGAATTATAAATTAATATATTGAAACTGATGATTGATGAATCTACGATTAAAACGATTGACAAAGGATTCTTTCAATATTTCTTACAGAAGTCACGTTGGGGAGACCTCGATTTTATTTCCCTTTTCCGAGGGTGGAAAAGGAGTATATTTTCCTTTCACCAGGGCGAGGAAGGGGCGGGGCATGTAGTTAACGAACCGGGCTGCTTTCGAGCGCGGCACCAGGTGCTCCATGGTGCTCCATGGTGCTCGCCCGAAAGCGTGTGTAAGCATGTGTGTGACGTAACGTTTCCACCACCTGGGCGCACCAGGGACGAGCGCTCGAAAGCAGCCCCGATAAAGTCGGAAGGCGCCCTCTACGTCACCGCATTGGCAGGCAGTCAAGATGGCGGCGCCCACGGAATTTTTCACGGCGATTCATGTGTTAGTTTCTCCACCTACTAAATCCGCTGGTAAGTGAGGAAAATGATACATTTACCAAAAGGCTGGATTACACTACTAATAGATATGCATTTTGATTTCTTGGGGTCCAATTTCAAGCTACACCAAAGCCTGTAGATTTTGTTTGTCGCTTTATTTGGGTGATACTATATACCGGAAAACACCGGAAAACACCGGAAAATACCGGAAAACACCGGAAAACTCACCGGAAAACACCGGAAAACACCGGAAAACATACTAAATACCGGAAAACACTAAATACCGGAAAACACCGAAAAACACCGGAAAACATACTAAATACCGGAAAACACACTAAATACCGGAAAACACCGGAAAACACACTAAATACCGGAAAACACCGGAAAACATACTAAATACCGGAAAACACACTAAATACCGGAAAACACCCGAAAGCACTTAATAACACCACCCCCACTACCTGCAGAAAACACCATAAAATACTGTTTTCCGGTGTTTTCCGGTATTTAGTATGTTTTCCGGTATTTAGTATGTTTTCCGGTGTTTTCTGGTGTTTTCCGGTGTTTTCCGGTAAATAGTACTACCGCTTTATTTGATGTCAATCACTGTGACTTTGTCCCTTTGGCTTTGCCGCTTCGCCCTACTTCCAAATACTGAAAGCCGTCCAGATCAAACTGTACGGCTTTCAAGAGCAGCATTTTTCCCCCCATCAAAACCGTTGGCAAAATGGAATCTTTAGTTTACTCATTTTACAGGAAATTGCTATTGTTGGTAAAATATGAATCTCCACACGTTCTACATACCTCCCTGGCTGAAATTGTCTGAATAGTGGCGTACATTCGTCCGTAAAACCCGAATCTTTCAGGAGCAATCATACCGCATGACTTGTAGAATTTTTCCCCTTTTCAAGATGGCGGATGTAGACTCGGCGCAGTCGTTCTTTCGGCCACCAGCACGTACTAGCACGGTACAGACAAGGGGGGCGCTGTTCACATTTATTCGCTCTTGCCTGTGGGCATGTACCGTTCCGCCGGCCGGCGCTCCGCTGGCGAATCCACAGTCACTGACGCGAGTACACGTTAAAAATGTGATATATTTCCTCATGGCTTGCATCTCTGAATTGTTTATATATTTTTGTAAATTGATAGTTAGTTAGAAAACCTACAAGCTGTTTAATTATCGACCAATTACTCTCAAAATGATTGTCCATGTATGACAATTGCGTTGTTTACACGTTGCCAATGTCTCTCAACTACGAATGAAGTATGATTTTTTCTTCAGCAATTCCGTTAGATGACGAAAAATATTGCCACCCAACTCCCCTTCCCTCCCTCCCAATTAAACAAATTGTAAAACAAAAATCAGAAAGGACTCGATAAGAACCACAGAACCTCTCGAAACTATACAATTCCAGGCGCCTATAGCTTTTGAGTAAGGATGCCGCCAACTTTTTTAAGCACCTGCAGCCGATTTCACGAAGCATTGCGCAGCTTGCGCAACTTTTGACAAATGGCGCAAGCTTCATAGCCTGCGTGTTATCTTCGGAAGAATGTTGCGCAACTTACGCAATAAAATGTTGCGCAAGTGGGTTTACGCAGTGCGCAATGCTTCGTGAAATCGGCTGCAGGTGCTTAAAAAAGTTGGCGGCATCCTTACTCAAAAGCTATAGGCGCCTGGAATTGTATAGTTTCGAGAGGTTCTGTGGTTCTTATCGAGTCCTTTCTGATTTTTGTTTTACAATTTGTTTAATTGGGAGGGAGGGAAGGGGAGTTGGGTGGCAATATTTTTCGTCATCTAACGGAATTGCTGAAGAAAAAATCATACTTCATTCGTAGTTGAGAGACATTGGCAACGTGTAAACAACGCAATTGTCATACATGGACAATCATTTTGAGAGTAATTGGTCGATAATTAAACAGCTTGTAGGTTTTCTAACTAACTATCAATTTACAAAAATATATAAACAATTCAGAGATGCAAGCCATGAGGAAATATATCACATTTTTAACGTGTACTCGCGTCAGTGACTGTGGATTCGCCAGCGGAGCGCCGGCCGGCGGAACGGTACATGCCCACAGGCAAGAGCGAATAAATGTGAACAGCGCCCCCCTTGTCTGTACCGTGCTAGTACGTGCTGGTGGCCGAAAGAACGACTGCGCCGAGTCTACATCCGCCATCTTGAAAAGGGGAAAAATTCTACAAGTCATGCGGTATGATTGCTCCTGAAAGATTCGGGTTTTACGGACGAATGTACGCCACTATTCAGACAATTTCAGCCAGGGAGGTATGTAGAACGTGTGGAGATTCATATTTTACCAAAAATAGCAATTTCCTGTAAAATGAGTAAACTAAAGATTCCATTTTGCCAACGGTTTTGATGGGGGGAAAAAATGCTGCTCTTGAAAGCCGTACAGTTTGATCTGGACGGCTTTCAGTATTTGGAAGTAGGGCGAAGCGGCAAAGCCAAAGGGACAAAGTCACAGTGATTGACATCAAATAAAGCGGTAGTACTATTTACCGGAAAACACCGGAAAACACCAGAAAACACCGGAAAACATACTAAATACCGGAAAACATACTAAATACCGGAAAACACCGGAAAACAGTATTTTATGGTGTTTTCTGCAGGTAGTGGGGGTGGTGTTATTAAGTGCTTTCGGGTGTTTTCCGGTATTTAGTGTGTTTTCCGGTATTTAGTATGTTTTCCGGTGTTTTCCGGTATTTAGTGTGTTTTCCGGTGTTTTCCGGTATTTAGTGTGTTTTCCGGTATTTAGTATGTTTTCCGGTGTTTTTCGGTGTTTTCCGGTATTTAGTGTTTTCCGGTATTTAGTATGTTTTCCGGTGTTTTCCGGTGTTTTCCGGTGAGTTTTCCGGTGTTTTCCGGTATTTTCCGGTGTTTTCCGGTGTTTTCCTGGAAGTAGCTTCGCCCCATTTCGCCCTATTGCCACTTCGCCCTATTGCCACTTCGCCCCATGGTCACTATTGTTCCGTAAAATTATTTATTAACCACTGCAGAAAGTGCAGAGTAATAAAATACTATGCTATAAAAAGAAAGAAAAAAAATGGCAGGAAAAAAAATGAAGACTTTAATTACCCCCTGGGCCCAATTTCATCATAGAGCTGCTTAAGCGCTAGCTGAAAACGTGTGCTTTATACTGTAGCAGAAAAGTTGTGCTAACGTTAAGGCTATTTCACAGCTGCGGCGTGCTTAAGGGAACCTGCAGACAAAAGACACGTGACACACTAAACCCTTTGCGGACATTAGAGGGCGCAGTAGGCTTTGTCTGGTTCCCAGACCTAAAGATTCCGTCTATTCGTTCATTGTGACCAACTCGACTTCAAAGTCATAGCTATGTTTTTATGAGCCCCTCAAGTGACTCCCCCAATGGCCATAGGTCAATGTAAAAAGTCGCTTTCAGCTATCTGAAAGTAGATATTGATTGTGCCAAACTTTGATTTCTAGATGTTCGACCTGAAAATGGTGACGGCTCCTTGGATGATGCAGGAAGATTTGACTTGAGTCTAACAACTACCCTCGACAACTTACACCAAGCCATCAAGGATGATACCAAGTGCCGTAAAGTTGCAACCTTTCTTGGGCCAGCTTGCATCGGCTGGAGAGACAGACTCAAAAATGGTGAAGACATACGCTGGTTGTATGTAGAACACTGTCTTGTGCTTCTGCAGGGTCTTAAAAAATCGGTGGTTGCCCAGATGGTGGTGTTCAGTGAGGAACAAAAGAGAAAACAGTCCAAGTCTGAGAAACCCCGTCCTGACGCAGCACCTCCACTTTCGCCCGACACGTTCAGCATCGGACAACAGAAAGATCTTGCAACGCTTTTACAGTTTATCATCTGTCTTGGCCTCGTGCCAAATCTGGAACAGGGAGTCGGTATTCCCATAGGAAGGCGCTCAGGATTTGGGCAGATACTTGCAAGCCGAGAGTTCAAGCCGGATGCTTCGAGACTGAAGTCTGTTCTGAAGGTGCTTCTAGAATCTGTTGAACAACCTTCTCTAGGAGGCCTGATTCTCATGCGACATCTTGGGGACCTCTTAGCAGCCTTGCTACAAATTTGTTATTCTCCTCATCAACAGAGAAGCCAACTTGGAACTCAAGAGGTACAAAATGAGACAAGAATTCCAGTAAAAAGCAGCAACAACATCCATATGAGAGCTGAATTGAAAGTAGGAGAATCTACTTCAAACAATGCTTCTAGTGAGCCCTTGTTTGATAGCCCTGGATCCATCGGTCCAAGATCAAAAACTACTCTCGATCTTTGTCAGTCATCTGCTATTGACGGTGATCCCCAAACATCTACCTCTCAAATTTTGAGACCAGAAAACCTGTGTGGTAATTCTGGCTGTGGCTCTGACAATGCCTCTAATGCTGCTAAAAGACAAGTTTTAGATCCTGAAGAGGTTCAGTACTTCCAATCTCAGTTGAAGCGCCTTCTTCAGAAGGCCTTCCAGCCTTTAGTCATCCGAGAGCTGCTCCTTCTCCAAGGAGGCCCAGGACCTCGGAAAAGACCAGCAAAAATAAGTTCAAAATGCACCACAGAGGGCCGTGACCAAGATCCCCTTCCAAGAGCTCCGGGCTGGCTGAGGAAAGAGTGTGGGAGGCTCATAGCGGAGAGGCTGATGCAGCCAAAAGGAATCCAGTGGGTGCTTCGAGGACTGTTGGATGTTGGAGGTAAGCATTAGCATCTTACAAACAAGGCATGCATGTGAAATGAAGTTAAAGGGTGACACTAAAACTATTGTTTCTTTGAATGATGGGTAGATTCACAAGCTGCTATGGAGGAATTTCAAATTGACATCAAAAATTAGAGTCTTGCTTTTATGGTGCTTCCTTTTGTGACAAAATTTACAAATAAATAGACGTGTGACGTAAAACGATAGCTCAGTAACTGAAACGAGGCTGCCAGTGATATTTTGAAATTTGTCAATAACGAGGGTGCACTCCATAATAGAGAGGTTTCACAAGCGCACAGATACAGATAGCGTGACGGATACGTCACAGATTGTTTGCATGGCACAGATATCGAGCTCGCTATGCCGTAAGCACTAAACGCGTAGTGAAATTTATTTTTTCTCATTTTTCGTTGCGTTTACGTAGCCAGGTTGAAAAGAGTATGAATTATGAATGTCTACGAACTTTTTGTGCATTTCAAAGCTTTGGATTAAAAGTAAAATTAGTATGAAAGAAGTATTGTGCTGGGTAGTTTTTCCGCTGTCGGAAATAGATGCATTTTAGCTAACGCGCTGTAGTTTTGAAGTTGCGAAACCACAGAAATGCCACTAACGGTTACGGATAGCTAAACGTATGCATATCCGTCGGCTTGCGAAACCTCCCTAATATACCGGTACAAATTTGTGCATCCTGACTGTGGCCATTTCGTTTGGAGACAAGCTGTATTAAGAAATGTATCATGTAGAGCAATTTTACTAAACAAAAATCAACCATAACAAAATCAACCAAATACTTAATTACATCAATGTAAGTACATGTAGATCTAGATGCAAAGTGTTTTTTACAGGCCCGCAAAAGGTGAAGCTTCTTTAAAGGCCCTATGTATCATTTGCAAGATAAAACTTTTTACAGATTCGTGGAATAAGAGTGTAACATATCTACGGAAGAATGTTGATAAAGAAATTTTAGCTACTTAGATGCATCAATGCTTCAGAAAACCTTGAAAATCTATATATGGATTTTGTGTACAAGTGAATGGTAACGGGACTTTTTTAGAAAACGACCTTCGGTTGTCAATTTCCAGCATGAAATACCATTTTGGACGGAAATAAATTCATGTGGTGTTTGTTACCATTGCTATCAACACTTTGAGTAAGGTTCTCCTTGTCCACTCATGAAAAACAAAATTGGGTCATTGCAAATGATACAATGGGCCTTTAACATGGTCACGACAATTTGCCTTAATTTTGTATGTATCGAAAAGGTCAAATTTGACTGACGAAAATCCACAATAACTTAGTTGCAAAAGCCCTCTACCAATGAGAGAGTTATCATGTTAAAGACAAATTACATTATTGCAAAACTGGTAAAAAACAGCGTTATCTTCACGATAAAGGATTAAGAATGTTTTATGATAAAAACCAACCTGTGTGTATCGGCTCAGTACCTCATCTATGTTCCGAGAAAACAAAAGGGCAGTTTCACTGTGTCGGACGTACATTTTAGACACTTTGACCTGCTTTGACAGGGTGTATTCTTAAAGCTACAATTTGAAACTGGATTGTTAGTCCATTATTAATGGACTAACAAGTGGTACTGTACTAGTTAGTACAATGATTTAGTAAAAACAACTAGCCCCAACAAATCTTTGTTGCCCTAGAAAGGGGCTCAAATACCAAGGTGTCAGACGTACATGTACGCAGAGAAATTGATATTTTTATGGTATTTCTAGGCAACAAAGATTTTGGGGGCCAGTTGTTTTTACTAAATCATTGTACTAACTACCACTTGTCTGTTAATGGACTAACAATCCACTTTAAAATTGTAGCTTTAAGAATACACCCTGTCAAAGTGTCAAAAATGTACGTTCGACACCGTGGAACTGCCCCAAAACAATGGATGGTTTAAATGTTTGTAAATTGCAAATTACGAAATACATGTAGAAATGCATATTCAAGATTAGAGCACATTTAAATTTGGGTGAATCTGCCTACCTTAAAGCAAATTTAACTTATTCTATGTTTTGTAGGAGATGCAGATGGATCAGCCGAATCATCAGACTGGCGAAAATGCGACGCCGTGGCCCAGCTGATTGCCAACTGCCCTGTGGGAGATGACACTGTGGAGAAGTACTACAAGGTGGTCTGTCCACAGGCAAGTTATTTTTTATTTATTTAATGGGTTTATGTAATTTCAATTTGCAGTTCGTAGGCTGACTTGCATGAAGATTACATGTACATTGTACACCATATCAAACAACTGCCATCTTGTGGGAAAACTTTTATTTAAATTGGTCAACGAGCACAAAAAGTGCAACCATGCATGTCCTCATGGAACAAAGAAACTGCCCTACAAGATGGCAGCTATTTGATACGATCTATAGGTGAATGAAATCCTTGAAATAAATCCATGCTTTGTCACCGAAGCAAGACTCCATAGAAGAACGAAAACCTCATTGCAACCATTGTATATGGTTGGAAAAAAATGCAAATTATACTCGGCCTGAAATTTCACGAAGGCTGAGAAATCAGGGTGTCCGCGGGTCTTAAAAAGTCTTCAATTCATTTTCTAAATTTAAGGCATTAAAAAGCATTAAAAAGCATTAGAAAGCATTAGAAAGCATTAGAAAGCATTAGAAAGCATTAGAAAGCATTATAAAGCATTATAAAGCATTATAAAGCATTATAAAGCATTAAAAAGTATTAAAAAGTATTAAATTGCTAGCTAGATTTTGGGCCTGTGGTGGCGAAGAATGGAATTCTTGCCTGTTTTGGGGGTTTAATTGGTCTTAAAAGGGCATTAAAAAAGGTCTTAAAAAGTCTTAAATTTGACTTGCTGAAACCCGCGGACACCCTGGAGATGTAGCATATTCCATTGGTCACTAATGTGTTTGAAGACCTTGTGGCTGCACCAGCCTCGGTAGGAGTTGCTGAAGCAGGGTGCGCCACTCTGCCCGAAGTGCCTCCCTGAGCTCCTGCACTTCTAGGGCTGTTCGGGATACACACAGCTCTAGAGCTCAGCTCACTCCACCCAAAATAGAGTTCTCTGAGAGCCCTTAATAATAGGCTTCTCCCAGAAATAGGAAATGTTACATTTCATTACTGTGGGAATCACTTTGTTCAAACGGGTCTCTGGAGGAAATCACTGAAGATGAACAGTCTTGAAAGCAATTCCAAAGTGATTGGTCGAGCAGTGCCTTGTTATCCACAAGTTAACTGTATTCAACAAACTTCTGTTCTGAGCAAGATTTACATTTTTAAACATTTGGTGTTTTTTTTTGGGTGGGGGGCGGAGGGGGGGTGGGGGGAGAGGGGGGTGGGGGGGAGAGGTGGGGGGTGGGGGGAGAGGTGGGGGGTGGGGGGAGAGGTGGAGGGAGAGAGGGGAGAGTATACATGTACATGTATATGGGTCATTCTATAAATTTGGGGTCCACTTTTTCTGTCCCCGTTACATCTGACATCTTGTAAAATGATGTATTTTGTAAATTCAGGACATATTCTTTAAATGCCTTCTATTTCAAAGAGTGATTACATAAAATACAATTCATAAAAATATGGTTTGAAGGCATTTTTAATGATACCTACGTGTATATGGCAAATAGCAGTGTGTCAGGTGTAACGGGGACAGAAAAATGTCACACGTTGGACCCCAAATTTATAGAATGACCCATTTAGCTTCCCACTATGTTCTCACAGTTCGGTTTGCGGGTTAATTCATTAAAATTTAAAAAACATTTGTGTGATTTTTTTTTTTTTTGGTGTAGGTGCTTGAGTTACTTCACTTCCAAGACCAAGTCCTGTTGCAACAGGTGATTCGCGTTGCAGGTAGCTGTATTGTTTCTTTGGTAAAGAATCAACCCAAGCTGGCCGAGGCTTACCTGATTAGCCCCATGTTGGAGCCACTACTCACCACGCTGGACGATAGAGGTTGGTCATAGTTCGCTTGTATTATCATTGCAAAATTCTATAAAATACATAGTGAAATATTATGTAATATTAGGTTTCTGCAGACTGTCATTTTGGAAGTAAAAAACAAGGCATCTTACTGGTGCTTCGCTATGCCTCCGCGTGTCTCCCATACACCCCAAGAAGTGCATAAGCTCAAGGAGACACTTCAGGCAGAGTGATGCACCCTGCCTCAGCAGCTCTTACAGAACCTGGCAGGGTTGTAACGAGTATCCCTCTGCTCAAGTCCCAAGTCAAGTCAAGTCAAACTGCCCACGAGTCCCAAGTCAAGTCAAATGGCCTCCGAGTCCCAAGTCAAGTCAGGCATGTTGGTCAAGTCTGTTCAAGTCAAGTAGTATTTGTTCAAGTTTAATAATTTCAAAACGAGTGTAAACCCTGAATCTTGCATTCGTGTAGGGTATTTCTGCTGTTCTGGCCAACAATGTTCCATGTTAAAAGAAAGCTTTAGTTTTGAAAAACAATTTGGTCCTCAAAATGACAAAAAATGCATAAAAGTTTAATTTCATTTTTGGCAGACCGAAGTCAAAAAATGTACAAGTCCGAGTCGAGTCAAGTTATTTAAGGTTAGAGTCTCAAGTCAAGTCAAGTCAGTGAAAATCGGGACTTGAGTCGACTTGAGTCCGAGTCTCAAGTCTGAGTTATTACAACCCTGGAACTTGGTCCAGTCAGCCATGCCACATGAGGTTGCCGTACCCAACACTGACCGATAAAATGTTACATTTCTCAGCCTCTTCGATCTTTTGTTCAGAGTATCAATTGCGTTTATCTTTTTTTTAAAATTGTTATATTTTGTTCTACATGTAGTTGAGAGAACGAACATCGAGCATGGACCTGCAGTACTCGTGGACGAACCCACGCTATCTCGTTGCATTGAAGACATTCACCGTGTATTTGTTAGTTCTTCAGTGACCGTATCATGTCTTCGCGAGGCATTGCAACCCATCATACACCCACTTTTCGAACTTCTGTGTTTTGCAAAGCAAGGTGTTTGCAACCTCAGGTATAGTAAAGTCTAGACCTGTGCATTTTAGAATACTTTACTATTCAAAAATTTGGTTTTATTTTTGATCAAATATTCGATGTGTGAAATTTTGTCAAAAAAGTCTGCTGTGAAATTATCTCGCCCCTTCAGTTTTTGCAAAAATTAATCTTGGCTCAAACTATAGACTTAATGTTTTAACATGCGTAATGGTCTCTCATAGTTTGTATATGCGACATCAAGCGGCCGTTTCGGCAACGGAAAAGGGATTTTCACTTCTTTTTAACTGAATGACATGTTTGGTTTGGAGTGGAAAAACACATACCGAATAGGCTCCAATTCCAAAAAAGAATCGCGATTCCATTCGAAATCGATTCCATTTTTCACATGAATGTGCTTTATAGAATGGGATTTTAATTAGTTTACAAAACATCGGTGGTTTTGTGACAATATCCTTGAAAATATACGAGTTGTAAACACAAGAATTCAGAATGGTCATGATCAAAATATGACAAATGATATGGTATCAAAATTTCAAAATCCATGGGAAAAATGGGGAGGTCAAAACCTTTTGTCGGTCTTAAAGGAGCATGGAGTTTGCATACATTACTGAAATTCCATATTTGTTTTCTTTCAGATCTATGCTCGAGGACATCCTCCACACATTCTTCCGCAATTCCGACAAGCAAGTTGCTTTGAAATATCTTCAACATGTCGCCTTTCTGCAACGGGATCCTTCATTGAAGATCATGCACAGGGGCATTGCATTCCAACCAGGATCCGAGGGTGGTGCGATTGTTACGTTTAGACCAAATATCAGGTTAGGAAAAGATTTAGTATTTTTTTAGTCGACGCTCAAAGCAGGTCGCTGTTTTTTTAAAGATATTTAAGGAGAAGTATACCTTAGAAACAAAAGACATTGTGCTAAATATGTGCAACTCATACAAAAAAAAAACCAAAACAGGAATTATGACCCACTGAAAAGCGGACTGGAACTTCACAAAAAATGACAATAGACCGTGTTCCTGAATGCGTGAGGGTGCTCGAACTGGGGGGTGACTTGGGGGAAAATGGGGGAAAGTCGCGTACTTGGAGGGCCTGTGGCGTAGGCGCATTTCCATTAAAAGTAAACCTTTGGAACGCGTGCGCGCGTAGTGCATTTTGTTTTCTAACATAACGCGCGATGGGTGTGGGCCACTTGACAGCGGCCTCACGCGTTCAGGAAGACGGTCTAAATTGCAGCGATACATGTACCTGTTTTATGTGTGCTGCCATTTTGTCCAAAAACTGAGTGAGAAATGACATATTTGCATACGATTATTTCTTACCACAAAATTTATTTGCTTTGCAAAAATGGGTTACCAGCCAAAATTGTATGTAAACACACATGTTTTTAGCACCAGTAGCAGAGTACCATTCAGTTTTAATGCACATCACACAAAAATGCCTCTGAATTGATTTTTGTTGTCTTTGCTTGTTTAGCGCCGATGAACAATTCACTGAGAGTCTGATGTCTCAGGATCACAGAGCAGCCACTGTGCTAGAATTGCTTCAGAAAGTCAAGGTACCAGGTCTGGCTGGAGACTTCTTCATAATAGTCTTGAAAGTAAGATTATTATTATTATTATTATTAAGATGAAACTTTATGCAAACCCTTCGTCCTATTTAGTCTGGTTCCCTGGCTAAACTACATATAAATTGGAGCCATAATACCACAGTAGTCGGGGGACTACATGTAGTTTCGTTCAAAAAAGTGTGCACGCGCATTTCTATAAATTTAACTTTAATTAGTGTTTTCTTATGCAAAGATACCATCTGGGGAGCAATTATTTCATTGAACAGTTGCTACCACTCCTGCAGCCGATTTCACGAAAAATCTCGTAGCTTGGCAACTTTTGAAGATGGCATAAGCCCCATTAATTAGCCTGCGTGTAATTATCAACAGAATCTTGCGCAGCTTGCGCAATAAAAAGTTGCGCAAGCAGGCTTAAGCAGTGCATAAGGATTCATGAAATTGGCAGCTGTGTTCCACTTGAATAAGTTTATTTTCCCTGTCAATTTGTTCATTATTAAGGTTTTGGGTCTTTGCTGTAATCGGCCTTTAAACATAGAATACATGATTGGTAAACTGTTAAAAACTGCATTATTTCCACTTGTAATTAAAAGCCTATGTAGAGAAAACTGCCTTGTAGAAATTTCAGCCACAGAGATGCAGTAATACTTCAGAAAACCTAAAAAATGCATACATGGTTTTTGTGTAGAAATGAATGGTATAGAATTTGTCTACAACTTTTTAAAAACCCACCTTCAGTTTGTAATTTCTCACCACAAAGGTACCATTTTACACGAAAAAAATCATATTGTGTTTGTTACCATTGCTATCAACACTTTTAGCCAGGTTTTTCTTGTCAACTCGTGAGGTAAAAGTTTGGGTGACCGCAAATTAGTGCTGCGACCGTGTAAACGTTTAAACGACCGAAATGTAACTATCCGTTTAGAAAAATGCTAAACGGATATCCGAAACCAACTTGTGAAAAAACGATCCTCCCTTTTTCAAAGATCTAATGGCCATTTTGCGCCGCCGGAAATTTCTAAAGAGGCAGTTTTGTTCTGAAAGAATCAGGCAGCATACCGCTGTGATGAGCCCAACGGTCGGTAACCTTTGTGGTTTCAAGCCGAAGATGTACAGTTGCGTTCGCGGGCAGAAGCGATTTAACTGATGGTTTTCAGTTTCATATTGCAAGTTGAATTTAAAGCAGGGCGGTAAACACTGTGGAGCCGACGATCGTAGTTGTGTTGGAACTGTTATTGATTCCATTCTCTCATTATTTGCTGACTTTGGGTTTTAGTGACTTCTCGAAAGTATCCAATTACAACAAAGCCTAGCTGAACTTTCGTGGCCTGCATCATGTATGCTCCTTTTCAATAAAGTCTTACTTTATATTATGTTTACTAATCGTTTTAAACGTTTAAACAACGCTGAATGCCGCAATAGGGCGACATTTCGGCAAGACTCTCACCGGAGACCACCGAAATTTCGGCAAGAGTGACTCAAAATGACACCTTATTTTTTTACCCAAAGCTTCTGGAGATGGTCACAGACCGAAGAGAAACAACTCCAGTCCCGATAAAAATGATTCTCGACCTAAAAAAAATGGTTTTTGACCTAAAAAAATGAATTTTAAACTCAAAAATATTAGGGCGACACCAAAATGTCGCCCTATTGAGCAGGTCGCCCTAATATACCTTTTTTACACACGATTTGTCGCCCTATTCTAGCATTGATACGAGAAAAATAAACGGTAACTCCTAGCGCTATTGCAAATTTTGGATTGTTTCAGGAGTTAACATCAATCACCTCGTCGTCCGCGCAAAGTTTCCCAAATCAAGCTTCCCAGCCGACGGAGTCATCTCGAACCCTCCTAAACATCGAAGAAGATCAATCCTTACAGATAACCAACCTCCAACATTCTCTACAAATCCTCGCCCTCCTGTCCAAACTTTGCGAAGGTCTCGGTCCCGCAGCATTGGAGAACACCGCGCAAATGCTGGAATTCGCGCGTGCCACACTGGATCGTGCCGCGTCATCACTGGATGAATGTGGAGAATCTTTTAACGTCTTCGAAACGGAGACGTTGACGCTGGCGTTTGGACTTGTTTCTGCTATACTGAGTGAAGTTGCGGAGGTATGGGTTTGGACAGTACTGGGGCCAATTTTATTTATTTTATTTATAGTTTTCTTTCTACAGGGTAGTTTTAACAGTTTAAAGGCCCTGTAGATGATCTGTTTTTGAGCGATTCTGTGAATAAAACCATTATAAATCAAAAGAAAGACATCAACAAACTCATCCGAAGAAATTTCAGCTTTTTCAAATGTACCACGTTTAAAAAACCCATGAAAATCCATATGCATTTTCCTGGTCTTGGCAGGGTGTTTCAAATATTTGTTCTCAGTTGATCGGGTACTATGTGGCTTGCGTCATGCACTCTGTGGCGCACATCATATACTGCACGATCTATAAAAATGCATCGCGTTGGAACACGCACACGCAGTACACAGCGCCCATGCATTTTGGACCGCATAGATGCGAACTAAAAATAAGTAAATCGTTTGCAAACGATCTAAATAATTTCATCTTTACGGATAATTTTCTGGTAAAATTATATCATTTTGAGCGGAAACCTTTCATTGGGTAGTTGCTATTAATTCAATCTTTACTTTCAGAACTTTTCCCCTGTAAACTCATCGATTACTTTTTGGGGTCATTGCAAATGATACACTGGGCCTTTAAAACAACTATCCTTGAAAGCCCTGTTTACAATTTCATTTGCATTTAGCCCCCTTCCCAATAATTTTGACAAAGTGTCCTTTTTTCTACGGAGTTCCTTTCCCAAAAAGAAAAAGAAACATTGATAAATTTTTATTGGGGGGTTTGAGTTTTTTAATGGCTGATAAATTCCATCGTAATAGTAAACTCGATATATGTGATGCGATAAAGCACTGGGCAGATGCTCTACCAGCTGAGTTATAGGGCACAGTGGTAAACTCCCTCGGGTTTTCCCAACGAACCCATTTTTTCTCTCGGTGTTGCATGGGAGCACAACTGGGCAAAGTAACAAATGTAAAAAAAAATAGGGAGTATTGATCACTCTCAAATGACGTCACTTCCTACAAATTGCTACATGCAACAGGATCTTGAGCGTAAACTTTTGTGACGCGCATCGGCTGTGCCGTATTTTGCACAAATTTCAAGCAACACGCGTGCGTGTTTGGAACATTTCTAGAATGTGCGTGCGCGTACTTATTGCCGTTTAATAAGCAGTAGCATTTTTCCTACAAAAATGGCGTCTGTGAGAGTGGTCAATACCACTGTGCCTTATAGCTCAGCTGGTAGAGCATCTGCCCAGTGTGTCAGAGGTCTCGGGTTCGAATCCAAGTTTGGTTGTTTCATTTCAATGGTGATCAAGCGCCATACCAAAAATTGCATTTGTTTCACCAATGAGAAATTTGTTACATTTTCAGTTTTCAAACGCTCGTAATTAATTTGTCTTCAGAAAAAAGTCACTTCAGAACACAAACAAGCCCTCATGGACCTCTTACCATCACTGGAGAAAATATCCAACAAACACACGATCGAGCCACTTCAAAGAACTGCAACCGACCTGCGTATCGCCATAGCAACCCATGGCGCCGTGTGGTCCGATTCAATGCAGGAGGCAGTAGAGAAATTAAAATCGTCGCAGATTGCTGCGGATAGCGTGTCAAAGGTCAAAGACAAAATGGCCGACGGGAAAAAGGAGACTTCGACTGAAACAGTTTTGCAACCACAGTGCTCCGAAGGTGTTGTGAATAGTGAAAGCAAAAGGGATTTTCGATCGACTGTCACTGGTACTTCGCAAGCTGGAAACCAGCCAACGCATCACATTGCGGAAACTGCTAAAAAACCGCACGACCAGGACTTTAAATCGGAAGCGTCCACAACTGCAAACACCAAAGATTCGGCCGTTGGACAAGATTTTGAGCAGGCATTTCAGGAACTTTTTGACCCACTGCTACCCACGAGGGGTCATGCCCTCAGGGTGTTAGGCAAACTGCTTTTAGCCCGTGACTCAAAGGCCATGCAGAAACGAGATATGCTAGTGGGAATCTTTGAAGAGAATCTCTCTCACGAAGACTCCTATATTTACTTGTCGGCTATTCAGGTAAGACAGTCAAAATAACTGTTTTAATAACTGTTTTTTTGTTGGACACGACAATTTAATTGTAGATGTCAGCTTCTGACAAAAGTCACATTTGATGGGCCAATAACCAAATAGGTAATTCCCAACATTAGGGGTCCAAAACATTTGGTATCTCAGTCGTATCCCAGTTACGTACGACACCCTGTGCTTCAAAAATTGCCACTCATGATCACAAATTTTAAGTAATGGACTGTGGCCTTTGATTACAGCATACAGCACCAATTTCTTGAATATTTTGTTCCGTGAGTACTGACAAATATTTGAAACAAAAGATCATAAAGGCTCATAATTTGTTCCATTATATTGAATAGAAATTTGGTGTCCGGGTTACCTACGCCAATGAAAATTGGCTGTAGAATGAGTTTTCATTAACCTTGGTGCCTTATCCACACTCGAACGTTAAATTTATGGAAATAAGAATAAATATTTTCTACTGGAAAACCACTTTCAATCACTAAACACACTTGAAAGTCTTTAAAAGCATGTCACACTTTTGGACCCTTAAAGGCACAGGCTCGTCAGCAATGCGCGCCCGCCAAATGTGTGCCACGCAATACGCAGCTCCATAGCAAAGTCATGGAGCTGCGTGTTTCGAGCACGAATTTGGCGGGCGCGCAATGTTGACGAGCCTGTTCCTTTAAGTTCGGGAATTACCCAAATATAAGTTTTAAAAATCTAGAATGGCCTGCGACCCATGGAATGGCCCCAGGATCACTGAACTTTTGTTTGTGAACATTTGAGGAGTTTCATCGCAAAACACGATAAATGCCATTTCCAAAAAATGTAGACAACCAAACTTGGGATGAGAGAAAAACTCATAAGGGCCTTATCGGGATTCGAACCCGGACCTCTGACTTACTAGGTAGATGCTCTACCAGCTGAGCTATAAGGCACAGTTGGTATACTCCGTAAAGTTTTCCCTATGGATCCAATTCTTCTCTCGGTGTTGCATGGTGGCAACTGGGCAAAGTAACGAACACAACATCTGGTATGGTGCCTGATCACCATTGAAATGAAACAACCAAAATTTAGATAATGGTGTCGGTAAATTCTCGATTGGTGGTCCTATACATTTCTCAAATAGACTATTGGCAAACTGTGTTATATATCCCACAAAAAACTGTTTTACTTTTTGGAATTTGCTATTTAGTGTAGTGCTTAGTTGTATAACAAAATGGCTGTTTTCTCAAAATGCCAAAAATTGATATTCGCATTTTGCGATCAAACTCTTCAATTGATGTCTAAGGTTTTGTGCGTCCCTCCAAAAAGTCACCCTTCTCGGGTTAAAAGCGATCAGATGTGTTTTTGCTGTTACACCAAGTATGCATATTTGTGTGCAGAGAAATGGATGTCACATGGAGTACTGAGGGGTTACGTAAATTTTCAAAAAAAGGGCATGTCAAATTGACCTCTCATGCATCGTGCATTTTAAAATAATTTTGTTTACAGAACAAGTTCAAGTTTCAAGTTCAGGAACATTTATTTCAATGTTGTCATTTATCACAATAAATACATACAATACATATTGCATAATATTGATGTGTTGAACCAAAATAAAGTGTACAAAGCAGTAGCAATAGTGTAATTTGAGCAAGAAAATTAAATACAATGGACAACATCTAGGTATAAGGTGAAGCGATCAGCTTTTGTACCCTAACCTATGGACAGACAAACATACAGGACCAGGGTACTAGACATAAAAACAGGACACACAAACAAATACCAACAAATACCAGTGTGAGAAAAGTCCAAATAGATATACATGTACATGCTAATTCATTTATAATGCATTAGTATGATGAGTATGAGTCAAGAAATCGACCCTTTAGGTTTTTGGTGAATACAAAAATAGTGGGTAAAACTTTTAATGAATCATCCAAGTTATTCCAATATAAAGTTCCTCGATGAACAACACTGTTCTTGGACATTGACGTTCTGTTATATTGTACATATAAATTACCTCGAACACTACCTCGAGTGTTATATTCATGAACATTTGATGTTAAAGTAAAACACGATTTCAAGTATGCATGAGCTAATTTTACAAAATGAATACGCAATAGCAATTTTACAAAACGAATATGCATGAGCCAATTTTACAAAACTAATATACATGAGTAATTTTACAGAACGAATATGCATGAGCCAATTTTACAAAACTAATATACATGAGTAATTTTACAGAACGAATATGCATGAGCCAATTTTACAAAACAATATGCATAAGCCAATTTTTCAAATAATAATTTTTTTTTTTTTTTTTTTTTGTGAGCATATGCTTTTTTTCATACACCCTGTAAATTACTATTTGCAATTTGCGAAATATGTCAGAAACCCTCGGGTAATTGAAACCTAAAATCTTGTACATGTTAACAAAACATAGAAATGTACTGTAATTTGTTTTTTTAAAGCAAAATCTGACTTGGCCATGGAAGATTTCTTAACTTTTGTCAAATTCATATGGAATGACCCACACAATTTCTTTCACAGTTTGTTTAATTTAAATGGCTTTTTATATCCTTTTCAAAGGCTTTATCATGCGTAGCCGATGCTTTCCCAGACCGCGTCATACCTCACCTATGTCAGGAGTTTGTGGCTTGCCAGGGGCAGGATAACGACCAGAAGAGGCCCACGAGAACCCCAGAGACAAGGGTTAAACTTGGAGAGGCGCTCCTCAGAGCAACGCGGTCGCTAGGTGGGTACTCCTGCAACATCATCATTGCCTTTTATAAAATACAGTAAACTCTCAATATAGCGCTCTTCCAGGACCTGAACTAATGCAAGCCGTATATCCAAAGAGTGCAATAACCACTGCATACACAATAAATAGAATAATGGCTATGGATTATTAAAAAGACCTTTATACTAGCGAGAGTTTACTGTAACTTTTGATCTAATGCACCTATCAATTGTTTCCCCCAGCCTCCACTGGGAGGTGGGGATTGTCACAATTTTAGTGACAAAATCACCACCCCCGGGGCAAAATTTAGTTGAAAAAATCTCCACCCTAGGGGGAAAAACATGAATTTTTTTTCTTAAGTGCACTGAAAATGTGATTTGTGTCCTAACTGAATTTATGACATCTTAGCTACGACACGTTGAAAAATGTCTTGCAAGATCCAAAAGTTAAAATGTGTCAGCTGAGACATAAATGTTTGTATGTCTTTACTGTTGTGTTTGTATACCATCACACATGCGCATTATACATTACTTGCCTGCAGTTGCTGTCGTACGCATGATAGGGCCTAGGTGGCGTGAAAATCTTTCGTAATTAAAGACAAACTTTATCAAAAATGAATGTTTGATCCAAGTCAATTACTAAGAAGTATTTTTTTGCTAAACAGCACCATGAAATTGGCTCCATCCTTTTTTGGCGTGATTCCCATAGTTCTGACAATACCTTACGTGATTATTGTTGTGCCTTGTCAGGTGAACTGGTACCCCATTATGGTAATGTACTGCTGGGCGCATTCCTACAAGGAGCGCGGGACACAGACGCTGTAGTCAGGGCTAGCAGCTTATCCAACTTGGCTGAAGTCTGCAAGCTTCTAAGGTTTTCGCTCGGTCCAAATCTCCACGAGGTAAGGATGGAATACAACTTTGTCATTACAAGTTTAAACCTCATTGTGTATGGGCAAATTGCATCCATTTAAAGGCCAAGAGAGCATAACATATCTAAAGAAGAATGTTGGTAAACTAGTCTGCCGAAATGTCAACTACATAGATGCATCAATGCTTCAGAAAACTTTTTAAAAATCCAAGCATGGGTTTTGTGTTTGAGTGGTACAAAAAAATCTTTGTGCACAATTTTTTTTCAAAAACCACCTTAAAGGGGCTATGTCACGGTTTGCGCATGCGCTGCAAAACTTGAAAAAGTGTGGCGAACTTTTTCAAGTTTTGTCGCCAGGTTTTGCATATCCTATTCAATCTTTGCCATCCCTTATAATTCTTTAGTAATTTTGGCAGTGGTGTACTTGTCAACGTCCAGGATGTCCTGATGCATTACTTTTTACTTCGAATCGCACTGTTTGCCGTATTTTTAAGCCGCCAAACATCGACATCACCGTGTGTGCGGCCGTCGTTAAAAAGAGTTTTTTCATCCCATCAATAAACTCGACAAAACATGACAGAAACGGCATCGAATGATATGAATGACATGGTTGAATACAGCAATTTACTTAACCTTGTTTTCCATCAAAACTGACATGCTTATTTGGTCCTGACAGCAATTTTACAGCATACCTTCTGTCCTTGTACGATTTTGTTTTGATCGAGCAATCGCGCGCGCGCGCGCGATGCCAAATCGAACAAATGCGCGCACACGATGCACAATGTAGTTGAATTCTGCGTATTGTAAACACTCATGAACAAACACACTGCCCATGCGGGACGTGCCAAGTACACGATGTACACAACTTTAGCACACGCACTAATGGCGTTGTGTAACGAAATTGCACTACATTCATCTGAGCCCGCACGTGTGTCAAAATATGAAAGGATTTGGCGCATGCGCAAACCGTGACATAGCCCCTTTAATTTATTAATTGCCTGCACACTGGGCAGATGTCTTAACCACTCGACCACCAAATCCGCATGTGCCAAATTGTGGATTTAAAATGCATTACGCGTAACGCGCGCGATCGAACAAACAACTCGACACACAGCAACCAGTTTGAACAAACAACGCGATGAAGAATAAAAATGCAAAACGACAGGCTAATTTTGGTGAGTTTTACTGATTTACACAAAAAGGAATTTATGAATGGGAATAAAAGTGGGTTTGGCCAGTCTGAAACCGTTTAAAACCGGCTAGGGGCCTGGACGCTGATAATGGTCTGAGCTGCCAGGCGATGGCTATTATCAGCGTCCAGGCCCCTAGCCGCTTTTAAACGGATTGTTTAAGACTGGCCAAACCCATTTTTATTCCCATTCATAAATACCTTTTGTGTAAATCAGTAAATTTCACCAAGTTTGCTCGTCGTTTTGCCACATTCTACATTGTATTTTGTATATGCATCGCGCGAGTTTGTTCAAACTGCAAGCTGTGCGTCGAGTTGTCTTTGTTCGATCGCGCGCGTTACGCGTAATACAGGCGTGTTGTACGCCTACGCGCTGACAAGGGCGTGGGCACAAACGTGGGCCAGGCAAAAAAGGTGTGTAAAACTGGTTGACCGGTCTTTATCGGCCACGTGAAGTGCTCTCGACCAATAGGGATGCGTATTTATGAATATTATTTAAATGTTTTTTTTTTAACAGTCGTATTGCTATACGATATTTAAATCCACAATTTGGCACATACGGATTTGGTTGTCGAGTATTTAATACATCTGCCCAGTGTGAAGGCATTGTGCGTTCAAGTCCCACCCAATAACGCTATTTCATAAGTTGTTAGCATCTCTCAGAAAAAGCTCAGTGTATTTACCACATTTTAATGGGCATATTGCATCAATTGAACCCAACAGCACTCACTGGTAACAAGTAGTGTGTCTTATGGTTTGGTAATGTTAAGTAATATTCCTTGTCAAGATCAATAACCAAAGTTATCCAATAGTAGCCACCCTTACTGAACACAAGATTTGAAACATGATGAGTCAAGCTATGAGTACATGCCTATCAATAGACCTTTATCACGGTGCGGCCATCTTCCCTTTTCCCCTGTTAAAATGAACGTAACCAAAGCGAGGCTTGCCGAAATAAAATAGTTTGGCCCCGTGTTGAAAATGTTCATTGTGTGCATCACAATGGCATGCGCGCAGTGTGATCAAGAAAACGCGCAGCGCGGACATTGATTCTCTCAAAACAACAACGGAAGACTGCAGGCGCTATCGTGCAGACACGCACATGCACTGATCATGCCCGACACGTACACAATACTATGCAGTGGGGAACAAGACAAAGATGGACGCACCGTGACAAAGGTCTATCGAGAGTGTGTTTGCAGAAACTTGAATTTCACTGAGTTGAACATGGAAGAAATACAGGGAGGTTTTGGGTGCTTTGAAGAAAAAGCTGCAGGGCGGTTTGGGCGCTTTGAGGACTATTGGGTTAACATATATTGGGTTAACAAATATTTTGTTTGTTTTTTGTTTGCTGCGCCTTGAACACCCAGCAGGGTGGATATGTGTGCATTACAAGTCTTATTATTATTATTTATAGTGGTCTTATACATATTTGTTATACTGATTACAGATTCTGATTTGCCTGACGTCCATTTTGAGAAGTGACCCCGAAGTTCAGGTCAGACGAGCATGTGTTCTGGTGCTTACACTCATTCTCAGGAGCTTGGGAAAGGATGCAATCAAGGTAACTGGGTTTTAATAATAATGATGTCATCTTATATAGTGCACATATTGGTCTTTCTATAAATTAGGGGTCCAATTTTTCTGTCCCCTGTTACGTCTACATCTTGTAAAATGTTGTATTTTGTAAATTCAGGACATATTCTTTTCAAAGAGTGATTACATAAAGTACAATTCATAAAAATATGTTTTGAAGGCATTTTTAATAATACTTGTTTGGCAAATGGCAGTATGTCAGGTGTAACAGGGACAGGAAAATGTCACACGTTGGACCCCAAATTTATAGAATGACCCACATATCTATCCTGTGGGATACTCGTGGCGCTTTACAATGTCATTACCATGGTCATTGGGCACAACTCCCTGGGGAGTATGCAGCCCCGGCAGCCTGACACAAGCGCTCAAAGGCTGCAACCCTTGCAGATACCCATTTACTCCTGGGTGGAGAAAGGCAACTTATGACAAAGTGCCTTGCCAAAGGGCACACACACCATGGTCGCAGCCGGGAATCGAACCCACGACCGTGGAATTAGGCACGCTCTTGAGTTCAGTACACCAAACCGCTCAGCCATACGAATGCTTTTATTTTCTGTCAAAATAGAATGACATACAGTCTGACAATGTACCTTTCTAAAAAAAAAATGTACTTACGTAACAGGACAAACCAAAAAGTCCCACACGTGTCTGTCCTTGTTTCGCGTTAAATTAAACCATCCTATTGCAAGAATGTTTTCCACAAAATGTATGTCAGATTTACATACACTACTCACAGTAAGTTAGGGATATTGTGGGGTGTACGCAGATATTTTATTGAGGGTATGCATTCCGCTTGAATGATTTTGTATATGATTAGACAATTGTATCTGCATGACAGACACACCTTGTCACAGGAATATGTGAAAACAGTCATTTGAAGAAAAAAAATAATCCAAAATTTAACCACACCAATATCCCTAGCTTCTTGTGGCTAGTGTAAGATTCACATTTGCGTTCGTTTTGGCGTAAGAACCAGCCTTATGAGATTTCAATTTACGTAGATCACTGTCAGTGACAAAAATCCTTTGAGCAATAGACCTTTATCACGGTGCCGCCATCTTCCCTTTTCCCATATTAAAATGAACGTAACTAAATCAAGGCTTGCAGGAAAAATAGTTTAATCCCGTGTTGAAATTGTTCATTGTGTGCATCACAATGAAACACGCGTAGCGTGATAATAAAAATGCGCAGCGTGGACAGTGATTCTCTCAAAACAACAACGGAAGATTACACGCGCTATTGCATGGTTGCGCAGGTACACTGATAGTGCCCGACACGTATTATGGGGAACAAGACAAAGATGGACGCACGGTGGTAAAGGTAAAACTTTACAGAGCGGACCCATCTGAACCTTGCATTTTTTAATTGTAGGTTCTGGAAGACGTTATACGAGACATTTACCGTGGTCTGAAGCTAACGTTGAGCGTTGAGAAAGACGACGTCATCAGACTTCACTGCCAACTAGCTTTGGAGGAAATCGACGAAATCATGAGAGAATACCTCTTCCCTAAACAGACTCTGACCAAGAAAATCACTGTGCTGCCTTGAGTAGACTAATTTTCTTAAGGAGCATACAAATTACAAATTTAGTTCATCGAATAAAGCGATCTCTTTGTCGAATGAAGCTAATTTGCTTTATTGAATGAAAATATTATAATCTTTGTGTGTGTTTACACTAGAAAATATTTTTGTTGGATCATTTTTGAATCTTCATTAACGGAACTGATTTCTACAGCGCTCTGTGAGTGCCATCCTCCTTGTTTAGATACCGAGATAATTTATCTATAAACCAAGTTGACTTATAACGTGGAATATGTCAACTTGGCAAGATGCCAAGTCGACCCGGCGAGATAATTTATGTTGCCAAGTCGCCATCATAGATTTAATAAGTTGACTTGCAGAGATAATTCATGTCGCCAAGTCGCCTTCCTGAATTCAATAAGTCGACTCGGCGAGATATTTCATTTTGCCAAGTCGCCTTCCTATTAAATCAATACGTCGACTTGACAAGATATTTTGTTGCCAAAATCAACTTTATAAATCTATTATGTCGACTTGGTGAGGTAATTTGTCGCCAAATCGACTTAGTAGGTTTAGACAGGCGACTTGGCAACAAAAATATCTCACCAAGTCGACTTATTGATTTCAGGAAGTCGACTTGGCAACATAAAATATCTCGCCAAGTCGACTTATTAAATCTAGAAAGTTCTTTTGGCAACATAAATTATCTCGGCAAGTCGACTTATTAAATGTAGAAAGTCAACTTTGCAACACAAATTATCTTGCCAAGTCGACTTATTCCACGTTATAAGTCAACTTAGTGAGATAAATTATCTCGGTATCTAAACAAGTGGGATGGCACTCACAGAGTGACGTGATTTCCCTTATGTGAAATCACTTTATTCAATAATAAAAGGTTCTTATATAGTACATAACTCAAATAAAGTGCTAAGGGCACTAACATCATTTATCTTTTTTATTAAGTTTTTCGGCCAAAATTTGAAGAATTTCATCGAAAAATGCAATAAATGCCATACTAAAAGCTGCGCCACCATGCAGCCTATAGTATCTCGATGTTTAGGTGGTTCCTAACAATGCATAGTTCCGAGATTGCCCAGTTAACCCCGCCCCTTAGATATTGTTCCTATGTGCTCACAAGCCATCGCAAAAAAATGGCGACACAACGTACAAAACAACGGGAATGGAAAGCACAGATTCATTGGAGAAAACTCAAAGGTATTTATGTTTTAGGGTCAACAGTTACCGTAGCACACACTGAGCGAAGGGCTAGTAATGCAGGGATGACATATATTCATAAAAATGCGCCTTCCTACCTTTGAACAGCGAATCGCCCGACATTGAAACCAAAATTCACCCGGTCACTGGCGCATACAACATACAAACTGTATGGGCAGAAAATCGCGTGATTGTGTGATGATTGCATCACTTTGACTTTTGTGGGCGCCGTCTGCTCTGTTCTGATTGGTCGGCGGGTTCGGTTGATTGACAGGTCGGAACTATGCATTGTAAAGCAGGGTTATTGTCGAGTCCATCACAAGTCCAGAGCCGATAAAATCACAAGTCTGTGACAAGTCTCACACAAGTCCGTCACAAGTCCAGTAACAAGTCCAGTAACAAGAAGCAAAGGATGAACACGCACAAAAGAATGCCTTTGTTGGAGTTCATTTGAATAGCTTGTGACTTGAATTAAGACCCAGGGGCTTGTAGTGGACTTGTGAAGGCTCGTGAGGACTTGTGATGGACTCGACTACAACCCTGTTGTAAAGTGCATTGTAATGTCATAAAACATGAAAGAACTGGCTATAGGGCGCTTTCACAGGGGGTCAAATCAGAATGAGAGAGAACATTAGAGCCACATGCTTTTCTGCAAGCAGCCACGTGCGTTTCCCCCGTGGCTCTATTGTTCTCTCCTGTTCTAGAAGACCAGCAATAGACCTTATGCACGGCGGCCATGATAGAGGGCAGTCACATTGTCACAGTGCGTCATGCACGAGTAGGCACTTTGTGGGTCTTTTGTCACATCATTTGAATATGAAAACCTGCCCTCTGTCATGGCCGCCATGCATAAGGTCTATAGTGACCCGTGAGCTTTGACCCTCTGTGAAAGCGCCCTATTATTTTCGATTGCTGCAAAAACTATAAACAGAACATAATAATAAGTAGTGATTTTTGAAACCCGTGTTTTTTGTATTATAAATCTGAAATAAAGGAATCCCAAAATTGAAACTCACTGTTAATTTTGATACCTTCTTTCATAAATATCTTGTTTTTCTTTAATATTTTAATATTTTTGACCCTTTTCTCTTCAAGGGATTCTGTCAAATAAATTAATGGTACATTCTGCCCTGACCTACATGGACTTTTTGTACTAAAAAATTAATTTAAAAAAAGCCTTACTAAAAAAGTGTTGATAGCGAAGGTAACAAACGCCACAACATTTTTTTCCTGTGTAAAATGGTAACTTTGTGGGAGAAATTGCCAACTTAAAGTGATTTAAAAAACAAATTGTCCGCTGCAGACAATCTTTTTACCGTTCATTCAACACAAAAACCTTGCATGGATTTTTAAAAAGATTTTTGAAGTATTACTGCATCTATGCGGCTGAAATTTCTTCAAGGCAGTTTATCAACATTGTTCTTTTGTTATGTAATGCTGTTTTCCAAATCATAGCTTAGCCAATGTGTCCTAAAAGGAATTCGGAAACAGTCGTCGGTACAAAATCTCCACATGCAGTAAGGAGCCGTATATTTATTTGTCCATTTTGTTTTGCCGTGCACCCGCGTGGTGGGGTCGTCTGCTCGTGAACGGCGGCTGAGCTTTTGGTGGAAGATTTGCACTTTAATTCACAATCTGAAGGACGAAATGGTGCTTGTTTTATTAGGTAAGTGTCTATACTAGGTTTTCGTTGGATGTCACTATTTTGTCTTTGCATAAATTACAATTAAAGAAGGTAGAGATGCCGATAGTTTTTCGCCGCCGACGTCTGTTTTGCTCAGCTGAGTCGACTCGTGTATCTTGCAAGCGGCCTAAATTCGCGCGCACGTAATTTCGCAGGCTGACGCTTTCCTCGGCGTATCTTCTCAACAAAATCACGCACTGACGTCAGATTTTTCTTGAAAGTTGTTTGTCACATCATCTTTCAATTTGCATTCAAATGAGAAAAATTAAGGGTTTCTCAGTAAGCAGGTAAGTAATTGAACAACTGTTAATTCAGGGTACAAAATTCTACCAACTTATAGACTAGACCATAGTTTCTTCCTCCATGACTAGACAAGGTTACCTCGGCTCGAATTTTATCGGTATTTTTTTCATATACATTGAACACGGATTTGGGTAAATTTATATATTGGAATCGATAGATTATTCAATTCTAAGATATACTTCCCACTGACACTTCCGTCGCAAATGTTGCATTTCTGAGATATCCTCGATCCTTCATAATCTGCGCACCTAACGCTGATGTACGCGCGCGCATTGGCCGGCAAACATAATGCGAGTGCGTAGAAATAGGACCGCGTGGATTTAGGAGTACTTACGATAAATAAATGATAAAATTACTGCATTAAGTAATGCACAAAATGATGCGGCGAGTGGTCTGTGCGTAAGCGCGACAACAGAGGGCGCTGCGCACGCGCGTAAATGGTTATCTTGTGCACTAACTGAAGGCAATTTTTAAAGAAGAAAACATGATTTTTCTACAGAAAAGCAACATTTGCGACAAAAGTGCAAGTGGGAAGTAGGCCTATATCTTAAAATTACATTATGTGTTGATTCCAGGAGGTAATTTCCTTAAAATCTTTGTTCAATGTATACAAAAAAAATACTGCTACTATACTCTTGAGTCAAAATTTAATGTTTGAATTTATTTCATAGTTATGTTCAACCTATGGTTCGGTTTATGTCACAACTCAAATTTATGGAAAATAATTATTGGAATTGATAGCTTGGATGATTTTAGAATAGGAATACTTAAAAACATTTCTTTCGCAAATGCTTCGTTTAAAAAAAAAATCACGAAAAAGACTGCATATTTTATAGCACATTTTGTACTATCGTTTTTGGAATAATCTGGGGGCAAACTACGCAGACAACAACCTTGCACGCGCGCGCATGTGACCTTTACGCGCTCAGAACATCGAGCACGCAAAGAGCGGCGTGGCCGCCCAGAAACCAAACAGATCATTTCCTCAAGAGCACGCCGGAATTTCCCGCGCACGCTTCACACACTGCCCTAAGCTTGGCGCTATATCGGCCCTTGCATATCGGCAGCATATGCAGGGCCCATTGCAACTGCAGTTCTCCGTTTCACACACTTGTATGCAAGCGGGTGGGACAAAAACACCTAATTTTCTTGAAAACGCAACATTTGCGACGGAAATGTCAATGGTAAAGGTATTTTAGAGTCTTCTAAGCTATTGATTCCAATAATTACTTTGTTTAAATTCAAGTTGTGACATAAACTAAAAAAATACCCAACTTAATTTCATATAAACTTGAATAAATAGGCCTAGTCTCTTTTGTCAAATACTCATAAATATTGTGAAAAAAATCACTGCAGTACGTAATAAACTTTCATACGACTGGAAACAAAACTGAAACTAACTCCAAGAACACGTGATTTATCCGAATCATAAATCTCTTAAATGCTCAAAAACGGTCAAATTTGCTAGTTTCTTTTCAGATTCTCTTCAGTCAATTTCGGAAAGACCTTCGGAATCGTGTATGGTCTATTTCGAGCCGAAAATAGCCCAACAAAGCCGGTGTGTTCCTTTAAACAACTCGCGAAAAAAGCAATACATATGCGCACTCAAATGCATTCATATTTTGTTTTATACGTGTACCAGGTGGAGGAAGTGGCTTTATTGGAACAGCTGTCAGGAGATTACTTCTCCAGAGGGGGCACAGTGTACTTCTTGTGTCGCGCACAACAGGAAAGGACCGAATTACATGGGTGAACATTTTAGCTTTCTAATTCTGCTTTACGGAATTGACATCAAATTTTCTGTTATTTTTTTATTTTCTACTAAACAAATTGCTCAGGCCTCTTTAATTTCTGTCTAATAAGTGATGGTTGTGTGGCCTAGAGGTCTTGGGTCCAAATCCAGTTTTACTCCTCAGGGGTAAAAATTAACACTGGTCCCGTGGTCCGACACCAGTAAAAAAAATCAGAAGGACCACTAGATCTGTCAAAGATGCTGGTCCAATGCATGGACCAATGAAAACATTTACCGACTCATGGAAACATTCTCTGATGCCTAATCCACAGTAAACATTTCTTTATATACTCAATGCGAAGAATTCCTGGTTACCACAAACAATTCCCGATCGCTTTAGACATTTTCAGATAAGTGCATTTCTTTCTTTGATTTCTCCAGACATGCCCCAGTGTTGGATCAAAAAGCATCCATCCTGTACTCAATGTGAAATAGGGTGTTTATTAAATATAATAATAGTAGAGGGTGTGTTTTAAACATTTCGGTAAATTTCAGAAAATTTGATTGTTCCGTTTTGGTGTAATTGAAAGTTTTCTATTTTTATGCTAATGAGAATTTCCATATTCATAAGCAAATCCGTGATGTCATCTCATGACAACGGAGGAAATCTCCATTGACTTGTGTACAAAAGTTTTTGTCATTTTCAGTGACTTATTGTTTTTATGATCTGTAACAGTTTCTGAGTTTGTTTAGTACATGTACATGTATGTCATTTGCAACAATCGCAACAAGTTTGTTTGGGTCAGAAATGAATCAGTGGGCTATTGTTACTGTTTGAAATGTAATGTTCTTTCTTTGTTTTTCAACTGTGTTTGCCCCTTTGTCTGCAACACTTTCATCTTCTGATTCGTGTATAAAAACAAATGGTTAATAATTTTCACTTCACTAAACCTTTAAACCAGAAAGTGTTGCAGTATCTCGGTGCTATTTTGAAAAGCACCAGTGGACCACCAAATTTTCAGCAGGACCAGTAGAGTTCTCTAATCTACTGGTCCTTCTGACCAGCATATTCAGGTTAATTTTGACCCCTGCTGCTAGAATTAAAGAAATGCATTACAGTAATTACAGTCCTTTACGTTAAGAAAATAAAAGGCAGGTCACTCCGGCCTCTGAATTTCAAAGGGCGCTGAGGCCAACTGGAGGGGCACCATGGCCAACTTTGTTCCAAATGTGTACTGGTTATTAGTGCGTATAACTTAAAATTTAGGTGGATAGGGCATGCTGGCCAAGTTGGCCTTAGGAAGTGTGTGTATCTTGAAGGGACATTGAGGCCAACTCAACAAGACATGAGGCCATTAGCCTCGGTGGCCTCTGTAATAATGTCTAGGCTTGTAAGAACTCTGGATGCAGCAATAGGGCGACATTTCGGGAAGACTCTCCCCGGGGACCACCGAAATTTCGGCAAGAATCACTCAAAATGACACCTTGTTTTTCTACCCAAAGCTTCCAAAGATGGTTACAGACCTAAGAGAGACGGTTCTAGACCTAATAAAAATGGTTCTCGATTTTAAAAAAAATGGTTTTTGACCTAGAAAAATAATATTAGGGCGACACCAAAATGTCGCCCTATTGAGCGTGTCGCCCTAATATACCTTTTTTACACACAAATTGTCGCCCTATCCTAGCATCCATAGTTTTTGCATTATACTGTTGCTCAATCATAATTTTGACTGTTTTATGTTTTTGGGGGATTCCGGAACAGAGTCAACTGGAAAAAGACGGTCTGCCGGAATGCGATGCCGTTGTGAGCTTGTCTGGGGAAAACATCCTCAACCCACTTAAAAGGTAATACTCAGCGTTTTTGATTTATATGTCATCTAGATTTGATTCCAAGTGATATTTTGGCGATTCCAGAAATTACCTAGAAATTCTTAAGCCAAAATACTTGACTTCTGCAAGAGTATTCAGCCTCTGATAATGTATATTAGGAACGTGTGTGTGGAACAGGCTGGCATCATTTTATGGACGTTTTGTGTCGCTGTGTGCCAATGATTGGTTCGTCATCTGCACATTATGTAGTATCGTCAATGTAAACGCACTCAAAGACGCTCAGTGGGGTACCGTGGCGGAGTGGTTAGGGCCATTGACTCGCAATCATGGGTGAAAACTTGGGGTTGCGGGTTCGAATCCGGCTGCGGTACCTGTGCCCTTGGGCAAGGCACTCAACCACATCTGCTCCATCCTTCGGAAGGGATGTAAAGCTGTTGGTCCAGTGTGTTAGGTAATGGTAATGCACTCTAAAGATCCCAGAGCATTCTTTCGTGAAGACCAAGGGGATTCCCCGGTATCTCTGGCCATTTATAATTTCTAATTCTTCATGGGTTTCCTAACGCTTACGAGTGACAGTGCAATGAGCGCTATTGAGGAATCCTTGGTATGAATACCAGAAAGAAATAATAATAATAATAATATTAATATCACTTAATGCTGCAAAGGGGCGACCCGCCGGTAAGACTTTGCCAGACTACCACCGAAATTTCGGTTAAAAGACATCGATTGGACACCAAATTTCTGTAAACCAGAGGTTCCAAAGATGTTTCCACACCTAATAAAAATGCTTCCAGACCTAATAAAATGGTTCTCGATTTGAAAAAGATGGATTTTGACCTTTAAAAAATTGATTTTGACTTCCAAAATATTGGGGTTACACCAAATTGTAGCCCTAATAGAGTGGGTCGCCCTAATAGGGCTCTCTACACACAAAGTGTCGCCCCATTGGATAAAATAGAGAAAAAGTATATTTAATGTTAATTTTCCATGAAAGAAATTTAATCGATTCTGAATGGAATCAGAGGCGACTCTGAAAATGCTTAAGCCTCCCAAGCTTATTCCACAGGCTGGGTTAATGAAATCACATGCTGCCCAAACAGTGCCTGGCACTCGTGTTATACAATTCTCCTGTACAGAGAAGCACTGTCCTGTGCTCCCATATTATCGTCGCCAGAGTTTCAGAGAGTCCATTTTTCTCAATAACGAACGCAATATTTGTTATGGGCCTAATCACCATTGAAGTGAAACAAGTAAACTTGGGATGTTTAGGCCGTATCAGGATTTGAACCTGAGACCTCTAACTCACTGGGCAGTTGCTCTACCAGCTGAGCTATACGCCACAGTAGCATATTCCCTCAGGTTTTCCCCAAGACCTCTGACAAACCGCGCAGATGCTCTACCAGCTGAGCTATGAGGAACAGTGGTATATTCCCTCGGGTTTTCCCCGGGACCTCTGACTCACCTGGCAGATGCTCTACCAGCTGAGCTATGAGGCACAGTGGTATACTCCCTCAGATTGTCCCTATAAACCAAATTTTTCTCACGGTGTTGCATGGGAGTGCAGCTTGGGTTTGTAGGGAAAACATGAGGGAGTATACCACTGTGCCTCATAGCTCAGCTGGTAGAGCATCTGCCCAGTGAGTCAAAGGTCTCGTGTTCAAATCCTGATATGGCTATATGATTTTTCTCTCATCCCAAGCTTGATTTTTTTGAGTGTATACTCATTCTTTTGTTATGGATTTATTCCTAGATGGACGGATGACTTCAAACAGGAGGTAACAGACAGCCGTGTGAAGACAACAGCCGCTCTAGCTAGAGCTATCACCGAGTCTAACAAACCACCTCAAGTGTTTGTCTCTACATCTGGAGTTGGTAAGGCCATTTTTGGATGAATGCGAGTCGGAGATAATTATTATTATTTAGGTTTTGTTTTGCTCTGCTCAACGTAACTTGATTAGCACTGTCTACTCAGTGCTTCCCCGAGACACTATAAAAAAAACTTCATAGCGTGCTCGGGTGGGACTCAAACCCACAACCTCCTGCATACTAGGCAGATGTCTTAATCACTCTACCACCAAGCTGGCCAGTGTTGAGCAGCCAGTTCAAATCAATTAGCGGGTACCGCAACTGTAGGGGAATGGGATTTGGCCTACGTCGGTGAAAATGAATATTAGGTCATTTTCTTTTTATTTTTTAATTAGCAGGATTAAATGTTTGTATGGTTCTTAAGTCTAATTTTTTACGTTGGTATTTTTAATTTTTTTAATTTTTCCACACCTCATATTTCTGTAAAAAAATTTAAAAATAAAGTAAATGTACACAACTGTGCACCACCCAGTGCACTGATGCAAAATTACTGTCCTAAAAGTACAAACGCGAGCACAAACGCGAGCCCAGCCGGCCAGTCTTTATCACTGGTCTTTATCATCCGTTTAAGACTGGCCACGTGATGTGCTCTCAGCCAATGAGGATGCGTAAACTGTCTAAAGAACCTTGCATTATCAGGACCAAAAAGAATGAAGAACAAAGGATTAGGATTTGAAATTTTCCTTGTTATAAGCAAAATGTTGTATAAACAGTGTTCGTATTATCGAGGTCTAGACTCTATTCAGTTTCTAAATGTGAAATCGGATTGTAAAATCAAAACTGAATATTTGAAAATGTTCAACTAAAAAATTGACTATTTGTGCATCTAGGATACTACGCCCCCAGTCTGACAGCAGAGTATACTGAAGACAGTCCAGGGGGAGACTCTGACTTCCTAGCCAGGCTGTGCACACAGTGGGAGGAAAGCGCTAAGCTACCAGACAGCCATAAACATGTTAGACAGGTGGTCATACGATCAGGTAAACCGACAATATCGATCATTATAAAACACCCAAATAAATCCCTGTCATCTGATTGGTGCGTCGTCAGTCACGTGTCATTTAATTATTCGGTATAACCCACAGTTTGGGTGGGCCGCACGCCATGGGTTATCCACGCAAAGTATGATGCGCAAAAAGTAGGCACGGCTGTACCGACGCTTGGTTGGCTGCCGTGGGTTATCCTCTCAAACTACACGTTGAGTGTTAAAGCGGGAACAATCAATAACAAGCTAGCTAGCTACTCACTATGCTATTTTGTAAGTTCAGTTGACGGGAATTTATAATACATTTAAGTGTTTAATAACGAGTGTTTACAATTTGTGCAATAGAATGAATAATTTCATAAATCGGTGACGGATTTAATGTTCTATTCGACGAGGCTTTGCCTCGTGAAATAGAACATAGTATCTCACATCTGTCACCTCATGAAATTATTAGTATTATTGCACTCGTCATTGTTTTCTTGTGTATTGAGGCTTTTTAGGTGTTTCGAAATGTTTGGGGTGGTTTTGTGGGTGTTTTCCAGGGGTATTTAGGGTGTTTTCTGGTGTATAGTAACACCCTAACTAAGGGGCTGTCCAAAGTTGTCAACATTTTCACAGTCCTACAGAGAGTAGTATTTTTCAAGACCCCCTCCCTCCCCCAAAATACTACTTATTAATATTTTGTCGGTCACTACCATGAAATGTCCTACACGGCCTTCGACCCCGCCCCCTCTTCCTATGCTTTGTGGAACCATGGAAGATACAGATGTCGAGAAATGTCCATGAGTTCGGAAGAGTATACTTTAAAAAATCAATGTATTATTTTTGATTGGCATTCTGGCAGATTTTGTGAAGGAAATTTGACGTACAGATTTGTTCGTTCATTGAAGGGGTCGTGTTAGGTCGTGAGGGTGGTGCAATGCAACAGATGATCTGGCTGTTCTGGTTTGGACTGGGAGGCGTAATGGGTACTGGCAACCAGTACTTCCCCTGGATACACGTTGACGACATCGCAGGACTTTTCGTTCACGCTATCGAGAATCCCGACATGCCACCGATTCTCAACGGAGTCGCGCCAACGCCCGTCACGAATCGCGAGTTCACCAAGGCCTTCGGGGCTGCAATGTGGCGGCCAACGATTTTGCCGCAACCTGGATTCATGATTAATTTAATGTTTGGATCGGAAAGAGCAGTCATGCTTTTGGAGGGACAGAAGGTGCTTCCTAAGAGAACTCTAGAAAGTGGGTATGAGTTTAAACATCCCACAATTGAGGAGGCTTTGCGTAACATCACAAGTTGAATGTGTGTGAAAAATAGGATATTGTTTTTGTAAAATGTTTTGCTTTCAATACAGGGATATTTAAGATTCTATGTTGTGCATTTAAAGCCTTCAGCTAGAAAGAACTTTACTTATTTGTGCAAAGCTGCTACACTATCTGCCTAATGCACCTATCATGGGTATACAGCCATGCTTGTGATCGATGGGTTATGGGCTCCAGCCCCACTGAGGGGGGTTTGGGGGGGGGGGTGGCGAGGGGCGAGGGGAAACAATTGATAGGTGCATCATTTTCAAGTTAAAATACAGGAATTTATTTGTGAGATTTTATAAAACAAATAAAATTTGATGACAGATTTAATGTTCATTCGCCTCGTGGAATTAAATATGTCACCTCATAAAATTATTTGTACCATTGCACTCGATCGTATACAATTAACATTTTGTATAACAATACCTTAAAATCGGATGAACTATCCACGTTTGTATCATTTTGCAGCTGAAAGTTTTCATGATTTCTTTTTAATAAAAAACCATTATTTAGGACACCCTAGAGAATTTATTAGCGTTGGTTTGGTTGATGTGCTCGATATGTTAATTAAACTGCTACTTAAGGGCTTTCTTAAGCATACTAAGTACAGGAGTTGGAACTTAAGAATTGAGAAGTTGATCATGGCTTCAGACCTTGTGTGCAAAATATATGAATGGCTGAAAAATTTGTTTTCTCACAAAATCTTAATATTTCCTCACTCCTACATTTGGGTTTTTCCATCAAATCTGTTGCTTGATGAGTCATTTTGAAAAAAAAATATTATGATCAACCTCTCAACTCTTACTAAAATTTGAGTTAAGTTTTGTTTTAATTGTCCAAGCAGACAGCTGCCCTATGATTGCCCATGTGGGCACCGCAGCATCAGTTGAAATTAAAGATAAATGACTGGAAAACTGTTAAAGGCCCATTGTATTATTTTAATGAGTTGACAAGAAAAACCTTACTGAAAGTGGTAACAAATGCCACATGAATTTATTTCCGTCCAAAGTGGTGTTTTATGTTGGAAATTGACAACCGAAGGATTTTTTTTTTTAAAGTCCCGTGCTTAAATCCGTATAGGCCTATAGATTTTCAAGGTTTTCTGAAGCATTGATGCATTTCTTCGGGCTAGTTTACCAACATTGGTCCTTGGATATGTTACTCTTATTACACGAATCTGTAAAAAGTTTTGTCTTTAAAAATGGTGTTATCTACATGTGTGATTAAAGGAGTTTTTCAGATTTTTTAAAAATGCATGGATTTCATTCTGACCTAATAAATGTAAAACTGTGTCCATGCTTTCAGGAAATTTATGCTGGTTCCTGACTATTTATTTGCACGAAGGCCTACTTTTTAAATATCCGTGTGCACACGCATTTATATAAACAAAAATCATCTTTAGTTATGCATCTCGGGGGGGAAACATTGCATTGGACAGTTAGAACCACTAATCTTCCATTTGAGTATAGAGCTTCTGCACCGGCGGCCATGACAGGGGGCAGGTTTTTCTTATTTAAAAGATGTAATAATAGAACCACAAAGCGCCTACTCATGCATGACACATGGTAACAATGTGATTACCCCCTGTCATGGCCGCCGTGCAAAGGCTCTATAAGTATAAGGGTTAAAGTTTTTATTGACATTATTAAAGGCACAGCTCGTCAGCAATGTGCGCGCGCCAAATTCGTGTCACGAAATACGCAGCTCCATGCCTTTGCTATGGAGCTGCGTATTTCAGCGCACGAATTTGGCGCGCGAGCATTGCTGACGAGCCTTGCCTTTAATCTTGTACCGCGGGGCTTTAAAAAACCAGACCGTAAATTTTGCGCAGCGCCCTCTTGAGTATTTAACCTTCGAAAATGAACAGGTGCCCTGTTTCTGTTTATTCTCCGTTTCATTTGAATACATGGAGACGGAGTACCAGCCGTAAATTAACGGCCACAAAAACAGCAGCATGGCAGCCGAACTTAGTCCGGGAACTCCGGCCAACAGGCACGAAAAAAGCCTCGGTTTACTGACGACAAAATTTGTAACTTTATTACAAGAGGCTAAAGATGGGGTCCTCGATCTTAAAATGGTACGCCGAGAGAAATTGGGCAGGGTTGTGGTTGTTAAAGAGATGTTTTTGTTGTAGCAAGTTGCAAGATGATAGACCTGTGTGGCCGGCCGTGAACAGGGCTTCGGAACCGGAACCGGAACCTCCGCCATGTTCGCCCTGTTGCCGTTTCCCACCCAAAATCTGTGGCAAACTCACGGAAATGAAATTTGCCCCTTGGTCTGATATCTGCTCAATAAGTGCTCTTACCCAAACGTTTAAATATTCCGAAGAGTACGCATCAATCCGATGTCCAGTAAAACACTAAAAGTAGTTTCGGTGAAATCGTGGGGCAAAATTTCTCAGTCATTGTCATTGTGTCAAATAGCCCTGCGAGCAGTGCTTCGGAAACCCTTCTGTCCCTTGGCCCTGTCGCCTAATCTACCCCAAATCTGTGGCAAACTCACGCAAATGAAATTTGTCCCATGGCTCTGATATTTGCTCAATACTATGACAATAGGTGCACTCACCCCAGTTTGCAAATATTCCGAAGAGTACGCATCGATCCGATGTCTAGTTTCGGTGAAATCGTGGGCAAACTTGAGACCCTCCGTGCGATAAAATGCATGCCAGTTTGCAAAAAAATCAAATATGCGCATGCGCGAGAGCGGAGAGGTCAACACAATCTAGACTAGTTCGCTGTCCTCATATTTACTTCCCTTCATCTTACGACGAAGGGAACTGAATGTGGAACCAGTCTAGTGTTGACCTCTCCGCTCTCGCGCATGCGCATATTTGATTTTTGGGCAAACGGGCTGTATTTTATCGCACGGAGGGTCTCAAGTTTGCCCACGATTTCACCGAAACTAGACATCAGATCGATACGTACTCTTCGAAATATTTGAACATTTGGGTAAGTGCACCTATTGAGCAAATATCAGACCCAAGGGACAAATTTCATTTCCGTGAGTTTGCCACAGATTTTGTGTGGGAAACGGCAACAGGGCGGAGGTTCTGAAGCCCTGTTCACGGTTCTAGTTGCAAGACCGCGACCGAGTACAGTTAGCATAGGACCACACGATCACACACTTGACCATGTTGACTACAGTATGGCTTGAAATTAAACAAGAGCAATACTAAAAGGGGTGAAGGTCAACTCGACCTTTTGTCAACTCGACTCAAACCAACTCGACCGTTGTACCAGCTCAACTGTTTTGCATTAAACCAAAGAAGTCAACTTGACCGTTGTAGGCCGTCCAACTTGACCGTTGTCCAACTTGACCCGTTGTGCGTTCAACGGGAAAAGTTTGCTGCGGTTCGCAAAGGCGATGCCGAATTATAAACGAAACTGACATAAATACGACGTCAAACATTTCCCTGCAAAACTTTGCGCAGCAAGCTAAACTAGTACATGTATGATGATGTAAAAACATTCTACAATTTCGCAGTTTTGCGTTCTGCGTGCGAATAAAAAGTTGTCATGGTGCAGCAAGGTCCGCTCTCATAGGAGGGACTTGGAAATCTGTGACGTCATCATGACGTACACTACTACTGGTCAGTTTCACAGCGGATTTCTGGCGTCTCTGAAGTGGCGCATCGTGAGAAATGCGCTGTAAAACATCACAACATTGTTCAATTCAAACTTTTAATAGATACTCAAAATAAACCTTACTTTCTGACGGTATGCATTTAAAAAAAATGATTTTTAAGATTGATATTGGGGCGCCGCAAGATGTTTGTTTGATAGTGAGATTTCTGGTCCCAAAAAAAGTTACATGTAGTTGTAGTCAGTGGGCTTTCCTTTCATAAAGTGGATTGTTGTCATTTTGCCTCGAAATTAGAATCACACCCAAAAATTTCCTCCTAGTTGTGTCCTGCAGTGGTTTGAGATGTCCATGATTGGAAAATGATTGGAAAGAAATACTTACAACACCGTTTTTGAAGCCAAAATGTTCTCCCACGTGAAAACTTAACGACTGGTTCTGTCGGTGCCGTGTTAATAAGTCTCGACGTGAAATCTCGCGAGAAGGCGCTTTCCTACGTGAAAATAAATGACAGTTGGGCCTGCCCAATATCAAGCCTTATTGTTAATCGGGCACAAATACATTTACACGTACGCAGTCCTTTCCGTGCCGCTAGCGCTGTACGCACTGAGGAAATGACTTGGCTGCTCTTTCCGACGGCTGTTTTATTACTTAACACTTAATGTCAACCATGTCCACATTTTATTTTAGCCAACAAGATAATAGTGACCAGCTCTGCCCTGGTCTAATTCATGGGCTAATTCTGTATAACCGCCCCCAAGACACTCGCACTCGGAACTGCATATATATAAGCAGTTAATTGATTTTGATGCAATAAAGACTATTTTTCATGTAAGATGATTCTGTATCAGGCTCTGGGGAAACCGATTCTGATGTTGCCTAGTTTGATCTGAATTTTTTATTTTTGGGGACACCCTTTATAACATTGTCATCATCGTCATCTTTTTATGGCCCAGTGTTGTCCAGAAGCGCCAGCTGCCGACAATTTCACCGGCTACTCTGTCATTTGCTGCCGGCTACTTTTTTGATTTTACAAAAGAAATCTTGTTTATTCCCCATAGTACCAGAATTACTTTCAAATCTCTTGTGTACACAACTGACTACTCATATTTTTTTCACCTGTTACTCCAAAATCTCTGGACAACACTATGGCCCCACTTTATTCATGCTAAATACTTTGTAATTCATTATTTTCCTCATTCCAGGCAGCTGATACATTGGCAGTACGACAAAAAAGGAGGATATATGATATTACGAACGTTCTAGAAGGAATCGGTCTTATTGAGAAGAAATCTAAAAATAGCATACAATGGAAGTAAGTGCGGAAAGTAAATTTTATTTGGCTTCAAAAACAAAACAAAACACAAATTGTGCTTACTCTCGTTAAAGGCGTAAAACATAAATTGAATTTTGCTCTTAAAGACTTTGGACTAAAATCGAGACTTGCTCTTAAACACTTTGGACTAAAATTGAGACTCGCTCTTAAAGACTCTGGACTTGAATCAAGACTTGCTCTCCAAGACTTAGGACTTGAATTCAGACTTTCTCTAAAAGACTCAAGTCATGAATCCAGACTTGTTCTCCAAAACGTTGGATTTGGATCGAGGCTTGTTCTCCAGGACTAAGGACTTGAATTGAGACTTACTCTTAAAGACTCGTGACTTGAATCGAGACTTGAATTGAGACTTGCTCTTGAAGACCTGGTACTTGAATTGAGACTTGCTTTCGAAGACTTGGGACTTGAATTGAGATTTGTTCTCAAAGACTTGGGACTTGAATTGAGACTTGCTCTTAAAGACTTGGGACTTGAATTGAGACTTACTCTCAAAGACTTGGGACTAGAATCGAGATTTGCTCTCCAAGACTTGGGACTTGAATTGAGATTTGTTCTCAAAGACTTGGGACTTGAATTGAGACTTGCTCTTAAAGACTTGGGACTTGAATTGAGACTTGGGACTTGAATTGAGACTTACTCTAAAAGACTTTGGACTTGAATTGAGACTTGCTCTCAAAGACTTGGGACTTGAATTGAGACTTGCTCTCAAAGACTTGGGACTTGAATTGAGACTTGCTCTCAAAGACTTGGGACTTGAATTGAGACTTGCTCTCAAAGACTTGGGACTTGAATTGAGACTTGCTCTCAAAGACTTGGGACTTGAATTGAGACTTGCTCTCAAAGACTTGGGACTTGAATTGAGACTTGCTCTCAAAGACTTTGGACTTGAATTGAGACTTGCTCTCAAAGACTTGGGACTTGAATTGAGACTTGCTCTCAAAGACTTTGGACTTGAATTGAGACTTGCTCTCAAAGACTTGGGACTTGAATTGAGACTTGCTCTCAAAGACTTGGGACTTGAATTGAGACTTGCTCTCAAAGACTTGGGACTTGAATTGAGACTTGCTCTCAAAGACTTGGGACTTGAATTGAGACTTGCTCTCAAAGACTTGGGACTTGAATTGAGACTTGCTCTCAAAGACTTGGGACTTGAATTGAGACTTGCTCTCAAAGACTTTGGACTTGAATTGAGACTTGCTCTCAAAGACTTGGGACTTGAATTGAGACTTGCTCTCAAAGACTTGGGACTTGAATTGAGACTTGCTCTCAAAGACTTTGGACTTGAATTGAGACTTGCTCTCCAAGACTTGGGACTTGAATTGAGACTTACTCTCCAAGACTTGGGACTTGAATTGAGACTTGCTCTCCAAGACTTGAGACATGAATCGAGATTTGCTCAAAAAGACTTGGGACTTGAATCGAGATTTGCTCAAAAAGACTTGGGACTTGAATCGAGACTTGCTCTCCAAGACTTGGGACTTGAATTGAGACTTGCTCTCCAAGACTTGGGACTTGAATGGAGACTTGCTCTCCAAGACTTGGGACTTGAATCGAGACTTGCTCTCCAAGACTTGGGACTTGAATTGAGACTTGCTCTCCAAGACTTGGGACTTGAATTGAGACTTGCTCTCCAAGACTTGGGACTTGAATTGAGACTTGCTCTTAAAGATTTTAGACTTGAATCGAGACTTGCTCTCCAAGACTTGGGATTTGAATCGAGACTTGCTCTTGAAGACCTGGTACTTGAATTGAGACTTGCTTTCCAAGACTTGGCACTTGAATTGAGACTTGTTCTCCAAGACTTGGGACTTGAATCGAGACTTGCTCTTAAAGACTTGAGACTTGAATCGAGACTTGTTCTACAGGACTTGGGATTTGAATTGAGACTTGCTCCCCAAGACTTGGGACTTGAATTGAAACTTGATCTTAAAGACTTGGGACTTGAATTGAGACTTGCTCTTAAAGACTTTAGACTTGTATCTTGACGGAAGTTGAAAACGATATTATGACCATTTCTTAAAGGGGTGCTGGGCCGGGCTGCAACACCACGGAAATGTCGGGTCGTCTCGAAGCCTTGAAGGAGGAACTTGAAGAAATGGAAAACACAGAGGATGAACTAGATGAATTAAAGATCAGAATACAGCAGAGCATATGCAATGTCACTGAGGACCAGGAAAATAGCAGATATCCTTTTTTGCCTACGAAGCATTGGTATTTTTTTCGTATACATTGAACAGAGATTTTAAGGAAATTACCTCCTGGAATCAACAGATATGTAATTTTAAGATATACTTCCCACTTGCACTTTTGTCGCAAATGTTGCTTTTCTGTAGAAAAATCACGTTTTCTTTTTCAGAAATTGCCTTCAGTTAGTGCACAAGATAACCATTCACGCGCACGCAGCGCCCTCTGTTGTCGCGCTTACGCACAGACTGCTCGCCACGTCATTTTGTGCATTACTTCATGCAGTAATTTTATCATTTATTTATCTCAGAAATGCAACATTTGCGACGGAAGTCGCTAATGGTTTCCCTGTCCAAATTTGCTGCTTTGCAATATCATGTTTATGTCTTCCATAAAATTGTCAGTGCAGCAAATAGCTGTAACTGTGTACCCATAGTTTCCCTTAACAGCTTTGGTACGCTAGCGTATGTCACGCATGAAGATCTCTGCAGATGCTTCAAAGGAGAAACGCTCCTAGCAACTCAGGCACCATCAGGAACACAGCTGCAAGTTCCTGTTCCGGAAACGGTGAGCATTAACCATGAGTATTGCAGTCAAGACCAGGCAGTATAGAAACAAGACCGAGACCCACATTTCGAGACTAAGACCCAGTCAAGGCATAGTCAACTTTTTAGAAACGGTTGGCTTTATCTGGGGCTCAGGCTTGGAGCATCTCAACAGGGATGCCAGTCTTCCGGCTATAGCCGGAATTCCGGCTTTTTGTTATTTTGGAAAAAGAAATCCGGCAAAGCCTTTTTTCCAGGCCGGAAAAGTAATCGGCCAGAAATATAAGGAGAATATATTTTCAACCTCAAGTCCCAAAAAAACGTTGAAAAGTGTCTCACTTACTGATCAACGATGTCCGGATATGCCATTTATGTCATGTATGTACAGCCTATGTACATGTACAAGCACGTAGCACGTTTTCCCAATGATTTGCACACATGCAGTATGTCTGTATCCCGGCCATAATCATTCACGGCTAAAGTATCGCGAAACCAGACTATCGATCAGAGGGCGCTGTATCCATTGCATTGCACTCATACTGTCAATGTACATACTATACAGTATACTGTGCTGGCGAGTCCATGTGCACACATACATGCAGTTAGGATAGTGGATTTTTTTCCGGCGCTGAAGGTAAGAGCCACTGGCATCCCTGTCTCAAAAATATTAACACAAAATTAAACTTTCAGCTCTGTTTAAAGACAGATTACATGATTGAAAAACTTTTAAAAACAGGAACAGCATTACATAACTAAAGTATAAAGGCCCTCTCACACACGGAAAAATCTCGGGCGAGAGTGGAAGGAGCTTCAGGAGTTGGTGAATTCGGGAAACTCTGGAAAACTCGTGGGACAACTCGAAATGATTTGTGTAACTCGGGCACAACTCACAACAACTCGTTGAAGCTTGTATCATCTCGTAACAGCGCGCAACTCGTGGCGAAAATTTTAAACATGTTCAAAAGTTTAGCCACGAGTTGCCAACTCGTTAACAACTCGCACCAAACTCGTGCAACTCTTAGCAAACTCATGCAACTCGTGTGTAACTCGTAGGCCCCTATTACAACTCGTAGCAAACTCGTACAGCACTGTATCACACGAGTTTGATACGAGTTGTACGAGTTGGTCTACGAATTATAAGACTTCAAGCACGAGTTTCAAGAGTCAGTGAAATTCCTCGTGGTTTGGCGGCAAATCCCACGCAAAATGCCGAAGTCGGGTAACTCGTACCAAACTCATGCCATACTTGTAACTGACTCGCAGTAAGGTAATTCCCAAAATTAGGGGTCCAAAAGTGTGACATGCTTTTTAAGATTTCAAAGTGTTTCTAGTGATTGAAAGTGGTTTCCCAGTAAGAAGTAATCATTTTTATTTCAACAAATTTAATGTTTGTGTGTAGATATGGCACCAAGGTTAATGCAAACTCATTCTACAGGCAATTTTCATTGGCGTAGGTAGCCCGGGACACCAAACTCCTATTCAATACCATGGAACAAATTATAAGCCTTTATGGTCTTTTGTTTTGAATATTTTTCAGGAATCGGAGAACAAAATATTCAAGAAAATGATGCTGCCCCCTATAATCACAGGCCACAGTCCATTACTGAGAATTTGTAATCATAAGTGGTGATTTTTGAAGCAGAGAGTGTCGTACGTAACTGGGACACCAACTAATTTTGGGATATACCCAGTAAGCTCGGAAAACCCGTAGTGAACTTGTGATAACTTGTGATAATTCGTAATAACTCGTAGTTAACTCATAAAACTCGTAGTACACTCGGGACAACTCGTACCAGGCTCATATCAAATTCGTAACTGACTCGTAACTAACCCGTAATAAGCTCGCTGTATACTCCTAGACACTGTGACGCCAAGGGTTTTACCAAGAGTATCCCGAAATCGCCAACTCTTGAAGCTTGCGCCCGAGATTTTTCCGTGTGTGAGAGAGCCTTAATGCTGATAAACTGCCTTGTAGAAATTTCAGCCACATAGATGCAGTAATTTTTTAGACATCAAAAAATCCATGCATGGTTTTTGTGTTAAATGAATGGTCAAAATTGTTTGCAAACATATAAAAAAAAAAACTTCAGTTGTCAATTTCTCCTACAAAGGCACTATTTTATACAGGAAAAAAAATAATGTGGTGTTTGTTACCATTGCTATCAACACTTTTAGTCTGGTTTTTCTTGTCAACTCGTAAAATTTTAGGTCACTGCAAATGATGTACTGGGGCTTTAAAACATGTCGGTGGGTCCTTTTTATTTTCTTAATCAGGGGCCCGATAACAAAAGGCGCTACCAGATTCACCTAAAAAGTTACAAGGGTCCGATTTTCGTAACGTTAGTCAACAAAGACGAGGCAAGCGACAGTCCGGTGGTCGTTCCGGTGCCGCCTCACGACCTACAACCCGCAGTACTTGGAGGAGGCGGGGTACCGGTCGGTAGCCGACTGATGCCCACCGATAGTTTTCCCAAGGAAATGAAAACCGTTCAGCCTAAGGTGGAACCGGTTGCCAAGGTTCCAGATGTTTACCCTGTAGCAATTAAGAAGGAAACGGACACGACCAACGGGACCAGTCCAGGTATGTGGAATTCATATTTTTTGTCATCTTAAAGGGCCCCTTATTTAGGATTTTTATCAATGAAATCTATGCTTTAAAACCACTCTACTCGGTTAAAGTCATAAAAATCCTATTTAGAGCTTGCTTTGGGGGTTAAAACAAAGGTTTTTAGTTTTATATGCTAATGCGTATGTGCATATTCATGACCAAGGTCACTATGTCACAAGAGGCAAACACAGGAAAATCACATTCAACTGTGCACAAAAGATTCCACTTTTTTCTCAATTTTTCTGAAACTTTTGTAATTCATGGCTGTTTGAGTTTGTTTTACATGTCTGCTGTAAGCCATGACAAAACGGGGTAGAAACTGCAGCAATGTTTTTTCTTAACATTTCCCTTCTGTCTTCCTTATGTGATGCACTCAAAGTTGAAATCTTCAAAGTTGAAAAAGGCCACCTTTTATTGAATTTACATCCAAACGAACAATAGTATGTCTTGCTGAACAAGTAATCCGTCATTATGAAGCAAAGCTTAGGCACAAAGTTGTTTAGCATGTCACAGGCCCTTTAAAGGCCCTGTTGATGATCTGTTTTTGAGCGATTCTGCGAATAAAACCATTATAAATCAAAAGAAAGACATCAACAAACTCATCCGAAGAAATTTCAGCTTTGTTAAATGTACCACGTTAAAAAAAAACATGAAAATCCATATGCGTTTTCCTGGTCTTGGCGGGGTGTTTCAAATATTCGTTCTCAGTTGATCGGGTACTATGTGGCTTGCGTCATGCACTCTGCGGCGCACATCATATTTTGCGTGTGCGCGCGATCCATAAAAATGCATCGTGTTGGAACACGCACGCGGAGTTCACAGCGCCCATGGATTTTGGACCGCGTAGATGCGAACCAAAAATAAGTAAATCGTTTGCAAATGATCAAAAAAATTTCATCTTTACGGAATATTTTCTGGTAAAATTATATCATTTTGAGCGAAAACCTTTCATTGGATAGTTGCTATTGATTCAATCTGTACTTTCAGAACTTTTTCCCTGTAAACTCGTCAATTACTTTTTGGGGTCATTGCAAATGATACACTGGGCTGTGTCACAATCTGTGCATGCGTAGCAAAATTAAAAAAGTCGGCCTAAATTTTTCAAGTTCAGATATTGCTTATCTTGCTCAATCTTCGCCATCCTTTGTAATACTTCAGTAATTCAGGCTGTGGTGTAGTTTAAATGTATGGTTGTTATCCCGAATGCATCATTTCCTGTGGAACTTGCACCGTTTGCCGTATATGGACCAATCTGGTAACTAGTGACTCCTTCTCTTTATATCCGCCATAGCAAGGGGACATCCAGTGCACGTACTGTGTGTCATTTGGTGGTGTTATTAAATACATGCACAAATAACCAATGAAAGTGGTCCTACACCTCTGAGCATGCTTTAAGGGCGGATTCACACTGAGCCTCTACGGACGTAAATGCGATGCATTTGAGAAATGTTTTTAGATTTTTACTTGAAATTTGAGTCCTCATGAGCTTTTATTTTATTTATTTTTTCCATCGTAGTCGATAGTTTAAAGGACATTCCCACTGATATGCTGTTTCAACCTGGAGAGGATTCCCTTATGGACACCCAGTTCCTAGATGACCTCATATCTGGAGAAAGTAAGTCCCTTGTTCAATTTACAGTATTTATTTTTAGGGTCGACAGTTACCGTAGCACACACTGAGCAAAGCGCAAGTAATGCAGGGATGACATATATTCATAGAAATGCGCTTTCCTACCTTTGAACAGCGAATCGCCCGACATTGAAACCAAAATTCACCCGGTCACTGGCGCATACAACATGTACAAACTGTATATGGGCAGAAAATCGCGTGATTGTTTGTGATGCAATGCACTTTGACCTATGTGGGTGCTGTCTGCTAGCTCTGTTGTGATTGGTCGGTGGGTCCCGACTTGTAATAATTTCTGATTTTTATTTTTACTTTTCAGCGGGTTATGTCCCATTCCTGAGTCTCTCGCCGCCTCCTGGAGAACAAGACTACTACTTCAACCTCAGCGACAGCGAAGGAGTCTGTGATTTGTTTGAAATCGACATACCACTGCTAGATGCAAAGCCCAAACTCCATGACAAGGCAGAATGCCTCGACTTCGGCGGAATTCAACTTGTAACACAGCCTTGAAATTTGAAATTTTCCTATACTCAATTCAAAGCAGGGAAACATTTGCTAAAACTGAACTTGAACTGAGCCGTAAATTTTACGCGCGTCGTTTTGAGAAAAAATCGGTGTTGAGAAAATTTGGAATGAAACGACGAACTGAAAACGACAGAATGAACTTGGGTGGAAAATTTTATTATTATTCTGTGATTTTTAATGCGTTATTTCACTTAAAATTCCCTTAACAGCGCTTTTTTTTCTTCAAAGCAACGCGCATCAAATTTACGTGTGAAAAGTTTGATAATGCCAAGCCATTTTACAAAAAAATACCTCTTTTCCAAACTTAGCTATACATATAAGCCCAGTTAACCTCTTTGCGGCAGGCTAGGCAATTTCCAATTTATTCCCCTGGAGCGGGAGACTGCACTTGCAGTTTTGGTTATGCAGTAAACATGTATGGGTACTTTCAGACGGAGGCACAAGTTGGTACTTTTTTAATTGCGCTTGGGTTGTTTAGATAAGATGTCCTTAATCCAAAATACGCTTGCGTTCATACAGAAAAGTTACGCCGGCACTTCACGATAAAAGTGGCTCAAGTTATTCCTCTGAGATTAAGCAACGCCAACTTTCTGAGGTGACCTTCCGATCACGGAAGCGCGCATGCGGGAAAACGGCGCCGCGCCGCATAATGCATGCACAACATAATAAACAATGCCCAGTACTTGCACATGTACAAATACATGTATGTATGTACACACAATCGTGTATGCTCACCGCGCATTGTGCATGTGGGATATGTCAAAATGGCGCCGGGCAATTTGATCAACTGTTATATTTCTCGCGTTTTTGCTTGCCTGTATTCAGGGTGAAAGAGAGAGGTTGTTGGATGATGAGGCCGAGTGTAACAATAGAGTGCTGGAGAAAATCATGAAAAGGGTTAGGGTTAGGGTTAGGGTTATGCTTCAGCCCCTTGATTTTGTTTTTTATTTGGAGTGTTGTCCGTGGAGTGTTATCAGGAATGAAAACAAGGAACTAGGACGTAAATTTTTGTTATAAAAAGGTAATTTGTCCTAAGGACCTTGTTCATCCTGAGATATCAGGGAATTTCCACTCTGCAAAGCGACATAACAATACCCTGAGGAAACACACTTGTATCCACTTGACCAGACTAAGTTTTCGTTGCTATGTGATGGTGCATGCGGCAAGTGTGAAATACAGAATCAATATCGTAATCACTGTAGGAGAGAATGGCATAAAGCAACCAGACTATTGGTTGCTAGGCAATGGCGTCCACCACGTAGCAACAACGGCATAGTATGTGAGTTTCTAAACTGCACCTCCATTTGAAAGTGAAGGATTCAGGGCATCAGCCATTAAGCAAATTTGTTACACGCAGAAGGCTAATTAACTTGTGTCCTGCTACTGTTGCTAAGAACACAAGTTGACATAAATTTGACTGCTAACCCATTTTTTTGCCAATGACAATTTAGGCTGGTACCAAAATTGACTTGAAAGGTATACCCAAATTTCAGAAATAATCCCCTTTTTTCTGGCGTTTATGTGCACATATTCTTTAAGGTTTACTGTTGTGTTTAAATCAGAGTGTAAATTTAGTGGCCTCATGTTTAATTTCCGAGTCTTAGTAGCAGAGGTTGTTGTAGTCTAGACTGGTCCCCTGTCCTCATATTTACTTCCCCTTCGTCGTATGAGGATAGGTACACGCCGCCATGTTTGGCATAAATATGGTTTATGCAAATTAACTGGGGGTGTGTCACAGTTTGCGCAAGCGCCAAGCGTGCTTAGAAGAATGTAGTGCAATAAAGCGTTGTGTAATGAAATTGCACTACTTTCTTCTAAGCGCGCATGGCGCTTGCGCAAACTGTGACACAGCCCCGTAATTTGCATAAACCTCCAGGAATTCCTGGATATTTATGCCAAACATGGCGGCGTGTACCTGTCCTCATATACGACGAAGGGGGAGTAAATATGAGGACAGGGGACCAGTCTAGTTGTAGTCTTGACTCCAAGACCGTTGTCGTTTGTTTGTTCTCGTAGCGCGCGCCCTCTATTGTGCGGTTTGACCAGACTTCGACGAAGGTCTTGGATATTTGCTCTGTGGCTGCTTAACTTTTTCTTTGTTTTGAGCTAATATTCCCCCGAAAAGTCGGGGAGCCAATCAGCGATCAAGATCAGATGCGCTCGTTGGGATTTGAAACCAATTCTTGGGTTTCACTTTCTTGACAACCGGTTGCTATCCGCCATTACTGTGTCCATATTATGGCACGCCAAAGCGGAAATAATTCAACACTGATAATTTAATATTGACGCATATTTTCGCAAATGTTGCGCAAGAAAAAAAAAGTTGGCATGACTTTTAAATGTTGATAGACTGTTTGAAACTGGCATACCATGCTTTTGTTGGCAAGTTTTTAAAAATGTTGAGACTTGTTTTTCGGGGTTGATGGCAGAATTATCAATGTGAAATTAATTCCGCTTTGGCTTGCCATAGTATGGACACAGTAATGGCGGATATGATAGTTGTTGACGTCGCGCGTAAACAATGTGTGTACAGCCAATAGGATAGACAGAATGCGTTACTCGTAGCATACACTGTCAGTCATTGCGCTCTGGTTCTGCCCTTGACAGAGTAGCACAGACTATTAAGGATGTTGTTGGGTTTTGTTTAAATTTTTATAAAAGGAAAAATTACTGGGACATGCAAAAAACTGCACATTATAACACAAAGAGAAGCATTCAGGCAGAAAGAGGGGTCGGAGTGGAAATCTAAAAAAAGCACAACTTTTTTTTGTTAACTTCAATACATCTTTCTGCTTGACTGCGTCTTTTTATGTTTATTTTCATGTTTTTTTTTGTATGCCCTAGTCATTTTGCATTTAAAGAATACTCCACTAGGGTTGAAACGTGAGGCTACTGATTTTACAGTGTGATTTTACTGCAGGTCCTGCTAGTTGAACGTTGGTAAGCAGTTTGCTAAAGTTTATTAATTCCCGTGTTTTAAATGAAAAAACAAAATTCTTTGCTTCAGCCATCATGACAATTTACCTCATTTTGTTAATGTTAGTTTAAACAATAATTTCACAAATTATTAAAATTCCTTTGGAAACGGAATATTTACTGTAACCAAAAGAGAAAAATTAGGGGATAATTTAGTGATTTATGAATCGAGTTTCACAAAATAATGTACTAATTTACCGAATTTTGTTTTTCTTTGCTTTTAGTTATATTTTAGTTGCCTTTTAGTTCGTTTCGTTTTACCAACTCCATATATTATTTTTATAAGTGGACAACTTTGTGTCTGGAGTGGCATAATTTCCTTTCTGAAAGAGTTAGATCGAGTTAAATTCTGTTGAGGCAAAATTGGAATTAAAAACCATAGAAAGTATTATGTGATCAAGTTAATTCTCTCAAGTTTTAGTAAATCTATGCAAGTCGGAATAGAAATCTGGCCTGGAAATTCTGTATTTGAAATGCGTTCTGTCATTTGGTCTTAATGAAATATTTTACGAGCAGATGTACATGTAGGCCCCCTACATGGGTTTCTGGCATTTCAATTTTTTTAACAAGCATAGGCCTACGGGGAAAAAACACCTCGTATGTTGATGGAGTTTTTTTCTTTCATGACATTTTCAACAAAAGGTTGCCTAACTCTGTACACTTCATGTAGAGTCGCCATCTTTTGCAGTTCGCGGCGCTCGGACTTGAGAGGGCGCGTGAGTCGGGACACGACAAATGTTTACATATTTCACGGCGGGTGGGAGTCGGGGAAACAAGACATCAATCATGACGTCATCCATGCAATCGTTGCAAAATTGACGTCATTATCCCTTTCAAAATTTCAAATATGGCGCAGCACATAGTTGCATTAGTTGCAGAGTTTATCATCAAATTAATTGAGTTGCCGACGTTGAAAACAAGATTTTCTGATTCTCATGATCTAATTCGTCGATAACTTTAAACAAGTGTAATTGTCCCTTCCTTTAACATTTTACATGGTTTATATGTCATAAGGAAAATACTGGGTGTACGTGTCCGTACATATTAATCCACAACGCACCCCGCACCCCTCCACATCGCTGTACTCCAATACGCCACCCCATTTTGAGCGGACGGATGGAGTACAGACAAACAGACAGAAATTATTACCATTAGCGACTGTGACAGCTGGTCGCGCGGTCACGGTCTAGTGTAAATTAAAGGCCATTAATAACTTTAATAAGCTGCCTCGTACAAATTTCAGCCACAAGTTAATATGCAGTAATTCTTCTTCAGAAAACCTTAAAAATCCATGCATGGTTTTTATGTTGAATGAATGGTAAAAATCGTTTGCAAATGATTTGTTAAAAAAACACCTTCAGTTGGCAATTTCTCCCACAAAGGTACCACTTAACACGGGAAAAATTCGTGTTTGTTACCATTGTTATGAACACTTTTAATATTAGTTTTTTTGTCTACTCATGTGCATGGAGTAACATTTTAGGTCTTGCAAATGATATGTAACAGGCCCTATGTATTATTCGCAAGATACAACTTTTTGCAAATTCGTGGAATAAGAGTAAAGCAGGCCTCCCACTGTGCGATTTTTGTCACGAATTTCCTACGATTGGGTACGATTGTGTGTAGAGTCTATAGGCAGTCTCCGATAATCGTACCAATTCGTAGGAAATTCGTGGCAATAATCGCACAGTGGGAGGCCCGCTTAACAAATCTAAAGAAGAATGTTGGTAAACTAGCCTAAAGAAATTTTAGCTTCTTAAGCGGGCCTCCCACTGTGCGATTTTGGCCACGAATTAGGTACGATTAGCTACGATTTGGTACGATAACCAGATACTGTCCATTGACTCTACACACAATCGTAACAAATCGTACCAATTCGTAGGAAATTCATGGCAAAAATCGCACAGTGGGAGGCCCGCTTTAATGCTTCAGAAAACCTTGAAAATCTATATATGGATTTTGTGTAGGCCCTACAAGTGAATGGTAACTTTTTTTTTGAAAACCACCTTCGGTTGTCAATTTCCAACATGAAATACAATTTTTGACGGAAATAAATTCATGTGGTGTTTGTTACCATTGAGTAAGGTTTTTCTTGTCAACTCGTGAAAACCAAAATTGGGTTACTGTAAATAATACAATTGGCCTTTAAACATTGTGTACACTGACACAACCGCTCAGTTGCTTGTAGTAGTATTATATATGCACATATGTGCATACTCATGTTATTCAGAACACAGGTCGTTCCTAGACGGGGGGTATTTCATTATACAGGGAATCCATTGGCTATGTACAGGGTAAGTCAGAAAAAATGCCTTTGTGTTTCCAAATTTTCTATCTCCAAAACTGAAATACATTGTAGATAACTTCTATTCGACTGTTCGACTAGTGGTGATTGAATCAATCATTTATGATATTGCATAATATCGATTATATTATTGCATATATAGGAACAATAATTCTTCCCTGGGTTCTAAAATAATAAACACATTTTGTGCCTTTGTCATTTGTGTAGATCTTTAAAATTGCGGACTGCACACGTGAGGTCGTTTGCTGAGCAAACGGTCATTCGTGTTTGTTCAGCAAACGGCTCACGTACGTGTGCGGTGACATTTTGCTGCGTTTTTTGCCTCGCGTGGCCAAAATCTCACCGTGTGCGGGGGTGCTGATGAGCAAGTGCTGAGCAAAATAAAATCAACCAACCAATGAAAGTGCGCACTATGTTCACGTGATATATCAAGATGGAGATACGATAGACGAATTAATATTTCACCGCAACAAAATTTCACCGCACACGCGAGGCCGTTTGCTCGGGCAAACGACCTCACGTTTGCGGCGGGTTAAGGGTCGATCAGCTGGGTGCAACTGAAAATCAGTCAGTTTGACTAGATTTTCTAATCAGGATGACTAAAATCTTGTTTAAGGTCAAACAGATATCTAGTTAAAACAACTACCAGGCGGAGTCAGATTCGATCACTCTTGTAAAGTTATATTTATAGTCATTTATCAGTAACTAGGTTTTCAGGGTCAGCTGCGGGGTGCAATGGTTTGACCATGGAGCGGAGGTAGGTGGTTTGACTGATTTCTAGTAAGTGTTTTTACAGTGCAGGCACTGATGGACAATGACTGGTAAAAGGTGATGGGCAGCACTGTGCATCGATTTAAATCGTGGTTAGGTTGAACGTTGAACCGGAGGCCAGGACAACATTGAGACCAAACATTGCGTTGTAGTTAATATTTTCAGAACTCAAAGATGTTTTCCGAAAATTGGAGGTAGGAACCGAATAAGTATTTAGGTATGGACCATAGAGTTGTATATAGAAAACTAGAGTGTGCATTGGCTATTTAAGCACGTTTGTGGACTGTGCAGATGCGGGTGGGCGGCGCCATGTTTGCTTAACGCTATAAGTGCAAAGTGGGCAAAACCCTTTTGCCCACCCGTACCCATGGAGGATTTGTTTCTTCCTCCATGGCCCACCGAGCACCCATATAGCGTTAAGCCAAAATGGCGGCGTCCATATCGGCACATCGTGTTTAGACGGTATCTTTTGAGTAATCTTTTGATAAATTTCCACATATACACTGCATAGTTATGTATCAAACTATTTTAAAAGTCTGATCCGATCTTTTTTTTATTGACAAATCGACTGCAGGCCTTCAGGTTTGAAAAATATGCATGTAGTTATAGCATTTGACGTGAATGCATATCGCAAAAGGTAATGCCGGACGTAGACGTCCATAGTGTGATGGCGGGCCTCCCACTGTGCGAATTTTGCCACGAATGCAATGCTTCTGCCTGAGATGATAGCATTATTTTTTAGGAAAATAAATTGAAGATGGATTTATATAAATGTGTGTGCACACACATTTTCTTAACAAGGGCGCCCTCAAGGGCGCCCTCGAATAAATCCCTGACCGTGGTAACATATATAACCCCCTTTTCTGTGTTTCGCCAAGGAACCAGCCAAAAGAGGACGATGACTTTAAACAATTTCTTGAAAGCATGAACACAGTTGTTTTATTATTATTGTTTTCTCGGAATGCAGATGATGTAATGAACTGACTTCAGTACACGTATACACATGCAGGTTGGTTACCAAACATCATCAATCACGCATGGAGAGAACGCCGTTTGTGTGTAGTCCAATAGACCTGAAACGTAATGACGTCACGCAATGTTTACTGCGGTGCATTATTATTGGTGAAAAGTGGGGACGAAATCTCTGCATCTCTAGTTTGCGTGCGTTGCATGCATATAGCGCCTAGTCTATTATGCACGGAACTTTGTGAATCTTACTAACCGCTTCGCTGGCAAAAAAAACGTCAAAAACAAAGATCGTAAATGTTGTGCCTGCGTGAGTTTTAAGCCCACGACGGACGCCGGAACTATGGTTTTAACTTTTATATTTATTAGCGAAATAAAAAAACAAACATGTTTCGCGTCCCCGCCCGCTTCCTTTTTTGAGGCCGCCTGCAGATTATTTTTTATTTTTTATTTCAAAAAAAATGAGAAAAAATATTAAAAACTACAACAAATCCGTCGGAAAATAAATAGTTGCGAGTTCGAAGTCTTCTAATCCTCCAGTTAGGGACCGCACGCGGCGCTTCTGCGCATCTTTTTTCCCTACTGCGCATCCGACACTTCCATGCACAAAACCTTCGTTTCGGGCGCGTCGCAAAAAATCGCTCGACGCGCGCGCGCGATGGGTGCTCTTAGGCTGGATCCGAATTAGTGGCTTTGGCTGTGGCTATGGCTGTTGCTATGGGCGGACAATGAGGCTGCGTTCGGGCGTGCAGTTCTCGTTACTCGGGAGTAATGCGTGCGCATTGCACTCGGGTCACATCACGCGAACGGCAAATCCGCAGTCCGCGTGCGCGAATGGCAATCAGTGAAGATGGACGTCTCTTGCCATCACTGCACAAAAAATGCCGTTTCATTGCTCACAAGAAACTGAGGAAATACAGGCCGTAAGTCGTGAGAACCTTTGGTACCGTCTAAAACAAACCTCAGTGAGTTATTGTTTCAGTTATTGAGTTGACACGTTGAGCAAATTCACCAAAAATCCCACCATCTTCGTACAAATCACATGACACTTGACAGGAGTACGAGCACACTCCCCATTTGTTGGGGAGTAGCGAGAGCAAACTCTCACTGACCCGAGTGTCGTTATTCTTGCCGTTCACGCGCGCAGGAGTATAACTCGTGTTAACACGAGTACACGCCCGAACGCAGCAAAAAATCCCACCCATATTCCACCATCTTCGTACAAATCACATGACACTTGACAGGAGTACGAGCACACTCCCTATTTGTCGGGGAGCAGTGAGAGCATACTCTCACTGACCCGAGTGTCGTTATTCTTGCCGTTCACGCGCGCAGGAGTATAACTCGTGTTAACACGAGTACACGCCCGAACGCAGCCTGAGAGTCCTTAGAAACAGCATAGCAACAGCCGCAGCCACAGCCAAAGCCACTAATTCGGATCCAGCCTTATCTTCCTGCTATCGCTTCTGATTGCGCCCTCTCTAGGCCAGTAGAAGAGATGATATTTTTGCGTTGGAAAAAGAAAACAATTGATCAAGAAAATTCCTCAGAAGCTGATTGAAAATCGCTGTTTTTGCAAAAGGTAAGCAACTCTAAATCAATTTTTAAGGTATAGGGGGTTTCGGAATGTCGAAAAGCATGTCATAAATGGAAAGTACGATCGTTAAAAAGGTTTAAAAAGTTGACTTTGGTCGCTGTAGTGGTCGCACATTTCAGCGCAAGCCAACTTTATGCATGTAGGCCTATGCGATATGCGGAATGGATAAAGCATGATCGGTCGATTCAGAATCAGGGGGCGTGAGGCGACGCGAAACTTTAGTTGGTGTACAAAAACAAAACATACCTTAATGAATGGAAGCTTAATACCTTAACAAAATATGTGAGTAATGTAGGCTATTCGTTTGAATTTTGTTAGGCCTAATTATTATTTATAATAATAAATTTTTTTATAAATATCCTTTGTGGTTGATCATGGCGACTAGCTAAGGTAATCTCAGCTCTTTTTTTATCATTTTTCATTGGGATGTGGTCTTTTCACGCGTAGAGCTGAGGGAACTTATGAACATGAACCCGCCATCGCAAAAACATGACAAAACAAATGTGTCATTTTCTCACCGTGACACACTAATTCCCCCTAAAACTCACCCAAACCTTGCCAGGCATAACCACTACGCAGGTCCTTGATGGAAATAACCAGCCACGATGATTATTTTGCCAACAATTCTAACAAAACAAACCGGTATTCTCACAGCCAGTCCTGCTGTCTTGTGTTTTAAATGATAATGTGTCTTCTCGTCGCGTGACCCATAGTCTGTGTACAAAGGAATTTTTATGCGCGTCGGTTACCAGTGCACATGCGGCCTACCAGTCAAACCTATTTCGTAATCACGTCCGCACAGCGAAATAGGTTTGACTGGTAGGCCGCATGTGCACTGGTAACCGACGCGCATAAAAATTCCTTTGTACACAGACTATGGGTCACGCGACGAGAAGACACATTATCATTTAAAACACAAGACAACAGCACTGGCTGTGAGAATACCGGTTTGTTTTGTTGGAATTGTTGGCAAAATAATCATCGTGGCTGGTTATTTCCATCAAGGACCTGCGTAGTGGTTATGCCTGGCAAGGTTTGGGTGAGTTTTAGGGGGAATTAGTGTGTCACGGTGAGAAAATGACACATTTGTTTTGTCATGTTTTTGCGATGGCGGGTTCATGTTCATAAGTTCCCTCAGCTCTACGCGTGAAAAGACCACATCCCAATGAAAAATGATAAAAAAAGAGCTGAGATTACCTTAGCTAATGGCGACAGGTTTTCCTTCATCGGATGACGTGTCATGCATTAATCAATTTGCTGGCCAGTGCCGAGAGGGGGAAACCTATACCCAAAATTGCTATTCAAGGTGCAATTTTCTTGTGATGTATTTTTTATTTTTTTTTATTTCAGATTCGCCTTTTCTGGGGACTGCTTTTCACCGTGGGTGTGTCACTCGAAATATGGCGTCAACGGATTGGAAAATACAGGTGCCCAGGGTCTAAAGCCACTCGTTCCTCTGGGTCCTGCAAAGTATATTTTGCAGAAGGATCATGGTGACTTGGCATCGGTAGTCGTACATTCATTGTCGTTGTTCTACTTTCTACTTTGGGAGCTAGTTTGCTTCAGCGTTGTGGCGATGTAGAGGCCCATCAGAAATGCTTTAAAACAATGTAAATATGTTCAGTTCTTGTGTGGCTAACAATTGTCCCTTTTATTTGTAACATTTCATTTATAGCGAACACACCAGGGATTGCCGGAAATCTCTAATGGCGGCCATCTTGAAAAATAAAAAATAAAAAAGCCCCTCTTCCTCCTTTTTTTTGAAAACCCGGACGAGAAACATGTTTTATTTTTTACTCGGCCAAAAGGCGGCGAAAATGGCCCTGCAATAACTCTGCAAACTACCAATACAGACATTTCACCCATAATGCACCGCGGTAAACATTGCGTGACGTCATTATGTCGTAGGTCTATTGACAAAGTTGTAATTTCTGCTTGAAAGGTTTCCAGCAATTACTTCCTCGTTCTCTGATAATGATGTGACTGGCTGAAAGAACAGAGTGATTATCACGATGACAAAGCGCCGTCTTGGTGCCGAGGTTACCTCACGGAGTTTCATAATAGTGTTTGCTTCCTTCGTTGTCACCTTGCTAACAATGGCAGTGCTACCTTGCGCAGGAGTATTGTTCCTGCCCTTCCAGAATGCGTTTGACAGCACTGCAGCGCAGACTGGGGCCATCTCTAGTATAATGTCTGCAATGTCTTCTCTTGGATGTGAGTAAAAAAAACAATTGTCGGCTGCGTGCTTCCGGAAGCCACTTTTTGCCAATTCCGCCGAAATTCCAATCTATTATAATCCTCAATTAAACTCTCTGTTAGAGCTGGTATAATGTTGAGTTCACTCACTTGTCAAGCCGATCCTGGAAAATCTTGGCTTCTAGCCAAGCCCCATTTATCTATTTACCCTGTATATAGAAGTTATGGACTGCCGAAGTGAATACGTCATCTTTTGAACCGTGTCCCTGTGCTTTTGCAATGGTACTTTTTTCCCAGACGGCCATGATGTTTAGAGTTAATTGCCATGGCAACTCACGTCACACTTCGGCTGTCTATTGAGGAATTTCAAATTGTCATTGAAAACGGGGGTATCGGTGCTTTCTTTTGTGGTAACATTTCCGATTGCTCAGCATCGGAAACGAGGCTGCCATCATGCTGCCATATCCCACGTCTGGCCCAGTGACACAGCTGTTTGCAATTAATGACCTAGAGTACTGGTATAGCCCCAGGCCGGGTACGACGGGCCAGTGGCCTATAAACTTGGGGGTATACCTGGCTTTCAGGGTCTCCCCTTTGGGTCACTAAAATGTGCGGTGTGTGTCAGAGCCTGAGAGGGTTACAAGAACGTAACAGTTTTCTATTCTATCGGACTTCTTCCTCCAGCCACGTTGGGCGGTGTATTGGTGAATCGCTTCGGTTGTCGTCGGGCAACAATACTCGGCGGTGTTCTGTACTTCATCGGAATGGTCGCCAGCTCCATGACTAAAACCATCTACCAGATGTATGCCCTGGGCGCCATAGCAGGTGAAAAAAGTCATGTTGTAATTTTTGATCATGTTCTCAGGGATAATCACTAAGACCACCAAGACCACTATAAACCCGACGAGAGGCGGTCAGGTTGGCGTAGTGGTTCCTTTCCGGTTCCCGCCTTTCGCCTTTGACGTCCCGGGTTAAAGCTTATAATATTTAGAGATGACTATCCATCTTCGACCAGATTTTCAAACATTCTCACAGACGTGAGTCAGTATGAAATGTAGGAGCTCTGCTTTCGAATGTAAATCTGATCTAAGTTCGTTTTACGAGCAAGCACTCACTGCAAAATTTGGCATGGTTAAATTTCAAAATCTTTTTATTTCTTGAAGGGCTTGGAATTGGTGTAATATTCACCCCAGCGATAGTCATTGTGGCCCAGTACTTCAACAAATATTACTCGACAGCTAACGCCCTCTCAACAACCGGTACAAGCGTGGGGATTTTAGTCTCCCCTCCTCTTATGCAGCTCTTGTTGGTCTCATTCGGTTGGAGAGGGGCTCTGTTAATCACGGGAGCAATAGCTGCTAACGCCTGCGTGGCCGGAGCAGTTTTTCAACCAATCAACAGGAGGGATATGACACCAGATGAAATCAAACACGACCAAGAGAACATCGATTCAGAAGGGAAGAAGCCCTTAAGATTTGCCTTACGAAACCCGCTGGTTCTGGTATCAAGAGCGCTCCGCTTGAACCTCCTTCGTCAAAGTTACTGCCTTGTAGCATATTGCCTTTCTAAGACAGCCAATGAAGCTGCCTTCAATTGTTTCCTCACCTATCTGATACCTTGTGCTACGAAGTCAGGCATTTCCGACCAGAGGGCATCCTTTCTGATAAGCATCACCGGAATCTGTAGCATAGTCGGACGCATCCTCTGCGGCCCTGTCAACCAAAAAGTTTCGTCTGTGGTCATGTATCAAGTGTCCACGTTCGGCTGTGCGTGCGCTGTCCTCGTCGCTCAAGGGGGCGCTTACGCTCACTTCGCGGCCTCGACTGCCATATTGGGGATTTCAGCCGGATTTCAACTCTCTGTAGAGAAAGTGATGTTGCGGGAGTTCGTGGGAGTGGATAACTTGGCCTCCGCTGTTGGGATAGTCAATTTCATCGGCGGCGTCGCCGAACTTATTTCTCCTATTGTTGCAGGTAGGTTGACCCCGGATCGTACTTTGCCAAGAATGTTAACTGCTCGCAACATCCCAAAGCAGGTGACTGTAAAAGACCCCTTCATATCAGGAAAATCGCTTCGTCCCATCCGACGAAGATTTGGCGAAGAGTTTTGTCCTAACGAAATTAGAATCGCTTCGTTCGCCGCACCAAAATAAAAATAAATAAATAAATAATTCGACGAAGCAAATCGAGGCCAAGCATTCAAAAATATCCGCCTTTCAGATCACGACGGATATGCATTATTTTATAAGGTGTCCGATTTGCCAACCCAGACATTTCAAATGAGCAATGGAAAGTCTGGATCGCAATGAATAGTTTTTTACCTTGCATATTACAGGCGCCCTCTACGACGCCACCGACAGCTACTCCCTGCTCTTCTACGTCTTCGCAGCCGCCGCCTTCTTGGGATTTCTTGTTGTTCTCACGGTGCCACTGCTCAGGAGAATCGAACCAGGACTTAAAGTGAAAGTTGCAACCAAAATGGAGTTGAAAGAGGAGGAACTTTGACGCATTTAAGTGCACTTCTAGCAGTGTCGCACTTTGTATATAAGTTCACAAGACTGGCAAGGATAAAGTCTCTAATCCTCGACGAGTCTTGCAAAAAGTAGACAATGGCATTGTCAAATTATTGGCCTCGCGTTCCGACCCTAGCAGATTCTTCCACAGAGGCAAAATGACTGAGACATGCCAAAAACTGACAGCACAGTAAAACAAGAAGTCCAGGGGCGGATTGTGGCTCATATACTGTGTGCCGAAAACATGCCCTGCTATAGGGGTCCAGAAAATTTTGAAAAATGGGTGCTTTCTCTTACAATCTAAGGCACTTATACGGGGCTTTTTAAAGGGTTTCATGAGTGGGATTGTTAATGCAATATTTTATTTATTTCTTCATAAAACATTAGTTCGCCGCTGAAGGGAGGAGTTGCAACGCCCCACCCCCTTCAGATCTGCCACTAAAGTCGGAGGAACACAAAGAGAAGCAGCGGGCAGAAAGAGGGCCGTTTGGGGTAAAAAGCCAATAGGGGAACAAAGGGCAGGTCTGGGGCTGGAAGGTGAACAAAACGAGGATTAGGAATACCATAAAGATGGGAGTGGGAGAAAAGGACTGTGGAAGGAGATTAGAAAAGGACAGACAAAGAGTGGAGTGGAGTTGGGTGGGGTTGCTTGGTGGAGGTGTGGTCTGGGAGATGCAGGTGGAGAAGGGAAGGCATGGGGTTTTGAAGGAGATGCGGTATGTGAAAGGAGCACACGAGAGAGAAATGGGAGGACAGAAGAGGATGGAGAATAAGGTACGAAACATGCAAGAAGAAAGAGAAAAGCATAGAGGCAGAGAAAACTTTAATAATTTCCTTCCTGTTGAGACCATGTGTCTATATGCTGCGGAGTCGTTTAATCTAAAGTTTCTCTCCGTTGCGTCGAACAGAATCTGAGTGGTGGCCTTAAGAGCCTCAATACACCCTGTATGGACATGCCAGATATTTAATGATTGAAATTTAATGAAATTTAAAATTTAAGTATTGAAGTGTTCACCTATAGGGCTGTCAGTTCTGCTGGTGTTTACTGTGGATCTGAATACCACAGACTCTGCAAGAGATGAGATAGGTGATGACGTTGTCCTGAGGACTCCGATAGCTCCGGTACGTACATGAAACTTGTCTTCTGTGGCTACTGCACTATAAGAAGGTGGCCTTTTTATCAAGGTGACCTTATAACAGGTTTCACTGTAGAATGGCTTCGGAATAAATCAGATTCCAAGAGTTACACGTGGTTCCATGCATGGGGAATGGAGGGTTAGTAGAATTATCAGGTGGGACTGTGGCTCAAATTGGGTCTCGCAGATTGGAGATGGGTGTCTTACTGTTAATTATACCATTTGTTCTTCCGGAACTGCCCGCTGAAGACGACCTGAGGTATAAAATAAATTGAACTGGCAATCTGGCGGATAGGGGGAGGGCTTATAGGGATCAAGAATGATAAAGTGACAACAAGAGAAATTCTGCAGTGGTACTGTGGTTGGACGATTTTTTTCTCGATGGCGTCCTCTCACGGCCGGCCGGCTGCGTGACGTGACATTCCACCCATACATGTTTGTGAGCCGAAGGATAGACCCTTTTCACAGACGGCCACGACAGGAGAATCACATTGTCACAGTGCGTCTTGCATGAGTATAGGCACTTTGTGGATCTATTGTCACATCATTTAAGAATGAAAACATGCACCTGTCATGGCCGCCAGTGCAACAGTCTATTGGTGGGTTTCTCGCGCGGCCTCGGCAGCAAGCGCAAGATACCTGGAAACCCAAGTCCTCTGCTCCATGATAATGTATATTCATGTGTCTTGCTTGTTTTAACATATTTGTCACATTCATTTATACCAAGTATAAGCATTTTATAAATTCGAGAAATTAATTATTTTAAGGTACAAAATAAAATTCCAATTATTGTGCAGCAGAATGATTAAAGACGAATTTATAGGATTTGTTGGGTAAGATCTTTAAACTAAAATACCAACTTCAGGTTTATTATGGCAGTTTTTATTTTAATGTATTAAACAACGAAATTACATGAAAATGTTGACAACTTGAATACCCTGCAGAAATGTTAGCTCCGGGGGCCTCTCACACAAAAAAAATCTCCCCCGCGAGCTTCAAGAGTTGGCGAATTCGGGAAACTCCTCGTAAAACCCTTGGCGTCACAATGTTTACGATTATACAACGAGCGCACTACGAGTTGGTTACGAGTTTTTCGATTTTGGTACTAGTTGGTTACGAATTCGATACCGTAGCCTTTTACGAGTTAACTACAAGTTATTACGAATAGACCGTGTAATGGCGGATACACACTATCGCGGAAAAATCACACTGTTCCATTGGTTTGTACACAAACTGGTTTGCCGCTTGTGCGCGGCCTGCGCCTATCGCGACGCGTAAAACGTTTTGAGCTGGGTCAAAGTTCAAAGTTGTTGAACTTTGACCGCGGTGCGCTGACCTTTCCAACGCGCAGCCAATGAGGTATCAGAGAAGCCCCAAGTTACCAGAGTGGAATTTTCTATTTTGGAACAATCGGCGACTGGGAGCTCATGCGCCCGAAAGTGTGATTTTTCCGCGATAGTGTGTATCCGCCTTTAATTAAGTCTCGCGGCGGGTCACACTTCCGGAGACGGGAAATGGGGTTTTAACGTTGTGACGATCTTCTTTGAATTATCACTTTACTGTACTGCGTTTGTAAACGCCCAGACGCAATTGAAAAGGCAGCTTTAATAAAATCTATCGATTCAATTAATAAGATGAAGAAAATGTTGTCCGAGTTTGTCGCATATACCTTTACGAATGGCGGGCTCACTGGCTTGGTGCATCTCATATAAATATTAGCGTTGCTAAATCAAATATCTGGTTTGAACGTCAACTTGAACGTTCACTTATGTTGAGAGTAGATAAAACCACCAAAAATCCCAAACAAATAAAGTATACATGGATGGAAATCGTACAAGACGGAAATCGCAAAGACCGTCTGAAGCCGAAACAAGAACTTTCGAAAACGGCTATAATGCAACGTATTCGCGCCAACTAGGCCTACATAAACGGCGCCAAAATATTCGCCAAAATATTCGCACCACTCGCGGACTACCAGCGACGCGCTGTCACGGCTGTGTGGTTTTCTATGGCGTGTAGGGTTACCAGTTTATTTAAGAGACGGAAATAAAAGGATACATATGTGGACAAAATATGAGTTTGGGAGATCTGGATGCAGTGAAAAGCAACTTGGCTCCACAAAGATTCGAACCGCGGACCTTCTGCTTAACGTGCAGACGCCCTACCAATTGAGCTATGAAGCCAACTGGGGCCAATTTCATAAAGCTGTTTAGCAGAAAAATTTGCTTAGGCCTAATCAAAAATTTGTTGGCTTTATAAAAACAGGTCAATAGTCAAAATTGCATGTCAATTTGTGTTTTTCACAAGAATATCTGCTATTCTTGCTAAGAACACAAGTTGACATAACATTTTGACTATTGACCCATTTTTATAAAGCAAACAAATTTTTGATTAAGCAAATTTTTCTGCTAAACAGCTTTATGAAATTGGCCCCTGGTGGTCTCGAATCACGGTCGTGCAGTTGTTCCTCACTGATTGGGATTGGTTATACAGAGAAATAACCACTCCTGCCGGCTTGCCCCAATTATTCATACGGAAATAAAAAGTCAGATTTAAAATGTTGTGAACTTTTTGCTCAACCTTTCGCACTGATAAATTGGATTTAAAGTTTTTTTTACATGATCGAGTGGAGCCCAAAACGGTAGGTGAAACTGCTAAATAATTTTGACGTGGTGTGAAAATGGTACCGAAAAAAAAGGTCTCCAGAAGTCGACGAGTTTCTCGAGGTCGACTTACACGGTCTAGTACTAGGCAGGAGTTTCCCAAGTAAGTCACGAGTTTACTATGAGCTTTCCGAACTTACTGCGGATCGGTTACGAGAACTTCACTGTCTTCATCACACTCGGCACCGGGCAATAAACTGTACGTACACTCGTATAGAAACTCTATCGTGTGACTGATACAGTTTGATACGAGCTGTATGTACTATGAGTGGCGCGCACACGAGTTTGCACGAGTTTGCTCCGAGTTGCACGAGTTTAGTGCGAGTATGGGGAAGCGGCAACTCCTCGCCGAAATTTTAAACATGTTTAAAATGTTCGCCACGAGTTGCTACAAGTTGTTACGAGTTGTGCTCGAGTTACACGAGTCATCCCAATATATTAAATGGTTCCACGAGTTTTCTCGCGTTTCAAAGATTCTGCCGCTCGTATATTCACTGGGTACATTTAGTGACTCTTCACAGGTACGCCCCATATATAGGCCCACTGTCTCTACAGCCACTTAAAGTTGCACTGCCCGTGTTTGGGCCGATTTGGGCGTCAAATTTTGAAAAAAAGTTAAATAGGTATTTTTCTAGAATAGAAAAAGTTATCAGCTTTCATTTGGTACAAAGAACGTAAAATTCCGTCAAGGATTAATGCCAGTCGATTAAAAACAAGAAATGATTAAATGGCTGGCAGGTCAATTAATCGACAGGTTTATGACGTAAATGTACATGTGCGCGTACATGTGTACATTGTACACATACTATGTACATATGAGCGTACGCGCACATGTACAACATGTGAAGCACGTTTTAAGAAAAAGGCTTGTATCTCCAATTCCCGACGTCGGAAATTTAAGTTTTTGATATTTTTCGTTACAGAGACACGTAAGCTTTATAAATTCGTTCGCTTGTGTAAATAATTTTTTTAAATCCTTTCACCGAAACACGGGCAATGCAACTTTAAAGGCCCTGTAGATGATCTGTTTTTGAGCGATTCTGCGAATAAAACTATTATAAATCAAAAGAAAGACATCAACAAACTCATCCGAAGAAATTTCAGCTTTGTAAAATGCCTACCACGTTTAAAAAAACCATGAAAATCCATATGCGTTTTCCTGGTCTTGGCGGGGTGTTTCAAATATTCGTTCTCAGTTGATCGGCCTACTATGTGGCTTGCGTCATGCACTCTGTGGCGCACATCATATACTGCGTGTGCGCGTGATCCATAAAAATGCATCGCGTTGGAACACGCACACGCAGCGCCCATGCATTTTGGACCACGTAGATGCGAACCAAAAATAAGTAAATCGTTTGCTTGCGATCTAAATAATTTCATCTTTACGGATTATTTTCTGGTAAAATTATATAATTTTGAGCGGAAACCTTTCATTGGGTAGTTGCTATTAATTCAATCTTTACTTTCAGAACTTTTCCCCTGTAAACTCGTCGATTACTTTTTGGGGTCATTGCAAATGATACTAAAGTTGACAAACAAAGGAATGACATCAGTGTGCGTAGCTTAGGCCTAGCCTATGTGTCACAGAACGAAATCCCGACTGCAGATGTACAAATCTCTCCTAAGTCCTATTCATACAAAAATTTTCTCTTAAAAAAAGTAAAAATCTCATGATGTGGGTTATGGGGTCTCAGTGGCAGACCACTGAGGGCGCTGTTGGATGACGTTTTTGATGCCACGAGTTTGGGGCGTTTCACTCATCAATGACGGCAACCTATCATTGGATCTATTTTACTATCCAATATTTTCGTGAATTTAAAACTGTTTCAAAAAGTAGCTTTCGGCTTTCAGTTGAACACCGATTTTAAACTTAGGTAGTGTCTTATTTGCCTTTGCAGACCGCAATTTCTCAATTTTAAATCGGCGAAGTGATTTTAAGGTCAAAGATGAAGTGATTCGGCCATTGTCGGCCATTTTGTCAAGAAGGTGAGGTTTCGTGCGATTAAAAATCCGACTTTGTTCTTTGGCCGATTTCTTAGCTTTTCGGGCATTTAAGGACGCCTTCTGAAGCCATTCTGTATCCTAAAGTATTGTAGTTTGTTTTAAATATACGCTTTTTATCATTGTTCTATGGCATGTTGGAAAAAATATCATGAATATCGGCATAAGTGTTACAATTTTCTACCGCTGCTGATGCTGTCGGTCTGCTGGGTTGACTTCACGCACAAAAACAGTCCTGATCAGTGACTAGCTGACACTTGTGGCAGTGCAGCGTTTGTTTGCCCCGCCCTCTCCCCAGGTGGCTTGGCCTAACCCACTGCAGGGGACACAACCTTTTTGTCCTTTTTCAAATTGTTTCTTGGTTAATCCCAGGGTGGTTTTTGTTTTCGTTTGCACTAACGAAGTCGAAGCATGACAAAATTTGTGTTTTCAAAGAAAAACATGAACTTTTTGGGGTATGGGCATAATGGGGGACGCAACTTTACCGGGAGTTCCGGTTCTGTGACCTCGAGCGCGGTGAAAACAAATGACTGGTTGCATGTTGCTCTATGCGAGCAGGCATTTGTTTTCACCGCACTCGAGGTCACAGTCATACTCATCAGAACCGGAACTTTCGGTAAAGTTGTGTCCCCCTATGAACCATCCTGAGATCTCAGGGAATTTGCACTCTGCGAAGCGACGTTACAATACCCTGAGAAAACCGGCCCCATTTTGCTGGGGAACAAGCGACTGAAATCTTGTCGCCTCCTCTGGCTCTGGACCAATCAGGAAACTTGGCAGTGCATTGCAGGCATTTAAATGTAACGTGCGCAGATTGTAAATACCGTGCATGCAGTGTGCAACATGTACTCGGTAATGCTGGCTGTTGTCCGCATCGGCGATTGGCTGCTATTTAAAGCATACTGGGGGATCCGTTCCATTCACACTCGTCAGCATGCATCCCTGTTATTAATTTGAAAAGCTGCGGAGTAAATAAGATCATCGCCGGGAATGTTTGTAGGAATGGTACAGTCGTAAGGAACAGAACCCAATACAATTTCTGGAAAGTATAGAAATCGTTTCTTTTCGGCATAACATGACCAAATTGATTAAATTACATCAAAATGACTCGGACGTGTGTTTGTTAGACGCAACAGCCTCCTTTCTTCGCAGATTTGCGTGGATTCCCTTGGGGTATTGTAACGTCGCTTCGCAGAGTGGAATTTCCCTGAGATCTCAGGATGCCTATGAGTATGAACATGATGAATTCCATTCACAGGTTGCCATGAGAGCCATTGGGGGAAGGGGGGGGGGGGGGGGGGGGGTGGGGTGTACAATTGATAGGTGCATTAAATGTTTGTCAGGTGGGGGAGGGGGGGGGGGGGGGGGGGTTGCGATTGCGATAGTGGTACCAGGGGAGTGTGGTGTGTTGTAGGGGGTGGGGGAGGTGTGTTGTGGGGGAGGTGTGTTGTGGGGGAGGTGTGTTGTGGGGGAGGTGTGTTGTGGGGGAGGTGTGTTGTGGGGGAGGTGTGTTGTGGGGGAGGTGTGTTGTGGGGGAGGTGTGTTGTGGGGGAGGTGTGTTGTGGGGGAGGTGTGTTGTGGGGGGGGTGGGTTGGGGTGTACCGGTACCATGGGTCGAGGTGCGCACGCCCCAATGACGTGTAACTACGCCGCTGCACTGTGCATGCAGCGCCCTCAACAGGTGAACACAATCGCCACTTGAGGGATCTGTTAAAAAAAATCCATGCAACTGTCATGGCCGTTATGTTTATCGGATAGATATGTGTCAGTGTGGTAAGTGAACGATAATCATGATAATGACACCAGTGGCTAGCGAATCATGTTCGTAGAATTTGAACCTAACTTTTTTTTTTGTCCGGGCGGCCGAGTCTTTTGTCCGGGCGGCAAATTTTTGTCCGGGCGCTAACGGTACCTGTGATGATTTTGTCCGGGCGGCGCCTCCGGACAAAACCGGCAGTGGAGAACACTGACTCCGTACACGGCATCTCATTGATGACCAGTGAACGGAATTCATTCCGAATGATAAACCATGGTTTATCAATGCTAAACTTTGGTATATACTTGAACTGGTATGAAAGTGAAACGGAAACTTCAAACTTATCACAGTGTATGTATGCAGTTGTACATGTACAAGTAAGACTACATACTGTTCAAAATACTGTTTGTACAAATTTTGCACTACAATCTACATGTATGTGGATATGTAATAACAAGGAAAATAATTCTGTATAAGTCTACATGTACCATGTCATTTGTGAAATAAGATAAAGTAGAGTGTATCATGATTTTCTCCAGTGTACCGGTACTTCCATTAAAAGCACCAGAACATCATTTTACATGTACGTCAAAAAAACCTGACTTAATAGCAATGGTAACAAACACAGCATGACTTTTTTCCCGTGTAAAATGGTACCTTTGTACTACGTGTCAAAAAAACCTGTCCTACTTTTAATCTTGAAGTCGAAAGTGGCGAATTCTGAAATCGTATGGCCATTAAATCTCACCCTCTTGGACAAAACTTATGAAACTCCCTCAGTTAAATTTGTCATGTCTTGTTAACATGATGTGAAATTTTGGTTTAAATCTGTTGGAAAATTACAAGGTTATTCAAGATTAAAAGTAGGACAGGGTTTTTTGACACGTAGTAGGAGAAATTGCCAACTGAAAGTGCTTTTTGAACGAAAAAAAACTGTTTGAAAACAATTCATTTAACACAAAACCCATGCATGGAATTCTAACCACACTTTTTAAATAATTCATATAAATGTAGAAAAATGTTTTTAAAAACTTGTTCTATTTTTGTTTTTCCTTTAGCGTATTTCCCTAAGTTGTTTCTGAGGCCTGCAATACTTTGGGCTTACCATGTCTGTGCTTCAGGCGTTGGAAGAAAAGGTGAGAAAAAACCCAAACAAACACAAAAATTAAAAAGTGTGATTTTTGTTAGCTACGGTACATCACACCTAGAAATTTTTGAATGCCTGTTTCTTCTTAAAATGCGTGCTATTCACTCTACTTTATCGTCCTGCTGGATTCCTTAGTCGTCTGTCGTATCTCCAGTTGTCAAAGGAACCATGTGCAGATAATTTCGTGGTACAAAAATGTTTCTAAATGTTACAAACTCGACCGTTGTGCATTGTGTATGCACAGTGGTGTTGGTGAATAGACAGAATCTTTAGGTCTGGGAACCAGACAAGAGTCACCCGGCACACTAAGCCCTACGTGGATGTAATATTGCGCAGTAGGCCACGTGACTCTTGTCTGGTTCCCAGACCTAAAGATTCCGTCTATTCATTCATCGTGACCAACTCGACGGTCGAGTTGATAAAATTGTCGAGTTGGTACAACAGTCGAGTTGACCTGCACCCATATCAAGGTACGGGGGCTTACCAGTCTAGCTTGTTCTACCTTCGCATCGCGGGAGAGTATCTGTCCCAGCATGGTCGGATTTATAAAAAAAAATGCGCCACAATATTATCTGCACATGGTTCCTTTTTCATGATTGACTACTGGAGATACGACAGACTAAAGAATCCAGCAGGGTGATAAAATAGTGAGTAGCACGCATTTTATGAAGACATACATGTAGGTATTCAAAATTTCTAAGTGTGATGTACCATACCTAGATTTTTGTAATGTATGCAGCTAGAAGCAAGACTTTGATAAAGTGCTGAGACAGATCTGTCGGTTAGACATCCTGGCACTTTTTTGACCCGGTATCATATGCCTTCGTATACAGGCGATGCGACTGGCCTGAAAACAAATTCGTTCATGCTTAGATACGTGTACGTGTTGCACGGACAATAGCTTTGTTCCTTCGCTTGTCACCGTGGTCGTGTACACATATAGACTGCCGAAGTGAATACGTCACCTTTTGTTGGTTGCCTAGGCAATTGGATCTAAACTAAAAATCACTCAACCGTGTCCCAAGGCTTTTCCAATGGTACTTTTCCCGACGGCCATGATAGTTTAGATCCAATCGCCATGGCAACGCACGTCACACTTCGGCAGTCTATTTTCACTCCAGTCCTACTGGATGTGATATGGCACCGATCAACAGAATAGTTGTCACATGGTCACACATCGATAAAGATTGATATAGACGTAATTTTAAAATAATCACATAAATCATCAATCCACAGTGTTGACACAAGATTCATGTTGATGGCTAGAAATCTTTTGATGAAAATCTTGACATAAAAACACGTATGTAAGAAAGATATCTTATTTTCAGTTGAAGAACATTCACATTCGTCCTATGCTCACATAGAAAGTTACTAAATCATGCTGTAACGAAGTCCGCAAGTTCGGGTTCGGTTCGGCAAAAGTTCAAAAATATATTCCCGAACATTTGTTCGGTTTGGGTTCAGCAAGTATTATCAACGGTGTGGGTTGAAATTGATCACGCACGTGCAGCTAGCTTTCTTTATAAAGTATGTATTCTTTTAAATCTTCAAACCCGTTCTTCGTATTGTGTTGCAAAGTATTATCTTTTCGTGAGAAGATTCTGACTTTTAATGTAGAAATGACTCTGAAGAGTCAGTATTTGTGGTGCTTGACCAGGGTCTTATTTCATAAAACTATTTATTAGGAACATTCCTGAATAAATGTTCCTAAGTCGCTAAGGAACAATTATTTGGGAAAATTCCTAACTCAGGCATTATTAATTATCTTAAGTTAGGAACAATTCTAAGTTAGGAATAATGCATAAACTGTAGTCAGGGGAAATCTAAATGTATACGCAAGTACCTTTAATATCAGCGTCAGCGCCCACAAGAGGGGGCTGACACTATACTTTGTCTTGTTCGGTGGGTTTGTATTGCCATGTGTTGTACCCGGTAGCCTTTATGACGGATGACGTACAGTACCAATAGAAGTATGCGTATTGACTCAATGATTTCACAGTGACGTAAGCTTAGACAGAAACTATTTATACACACTGCAGTTTATGACTGAGTTTGATCTTGGCTAGGCTTTGAAAAGAAAATGACTAGGCTTTATGCTAGGATAGGCTGTAATAAGAAAAACTATGAATCCTACCAGTACCTCAGCCGGAGCCTAGGCATAGTCTTAGGCTAAATTGATTTGCATGTTGGTAAAACAGCAAAGGAATTTTTTTTTTGTGCAGCCAAATGATGATTATGAGGCACAAAAATCTGCTGAAGCATTATTTTGTGTGTCTTCTCGTCTATTCCACAAATCCAGTGGGTTATCTGATTACTGTAGTCTTTTCCTTCATCTAGTGTGTTGATTTTCCCCTTCAAGTGGGCCTAAAGCCATAAACATAGCCATAATCAACACCCAAAGTTCACAAGCAAACTGACTAAATAAAATAGGTCTAGCCTTTGTTTGATTGAAAAATTCTGCCAAATTACCATGTGATAAATTTCCATGAACAATCTAGTTTTCCTTGAATGATCTTGTGTCAATCTTCGGTGGACTAATCTGCGATGTTTTTTCATTTTCGATCTCAACCTTACAGCCTAACTTAACTTTAGGTCTAATTATGATCAGTCCTAAAGTTAGGAACAATTTCAGCCAAGATAGGAACAATCTTTTTCCTAAGTTGCTTTATGAAATAAAACTTTAGGAATGTTCCTAAAGTTAGGAACAAGTTGGATTTAGGAATGATCAATGTTATGGCCGAGCGGTCTAGTGCGTCGAACTTAAGTTCCCGTGGTAGTACTATAATGTAGGTTCGATTCCTGGCCGTGACGGGTTGTGGCACCTGTGCCCTTGAGCAAGGCACTCGACCACACTTGCTCCCATTCCTGTAATTGGCGGTCCCTCCGCTGTTGGATGTGGTATATAAATAAATAAATAAACTTTTATGCAATAAGGCCCAGCAGTCGATTTCACAAAACAGTGCGCAGCTTGCGCAACTTTTGACAAATGGCGCAAGCCACATGGCTTGCGTGTTATCTTCGGAGGAATGTTGCGCAACTTACGCAATAAAATGTTGCGCAAGTGGGCTTACGCAACTGCGTAAGTTTCGTGAAATCGGCTGCTGGTCTTAACTTTCACTCAATCACATTTGTCTTTTTAAAAAATTTGTATTTTTTGGGGTCAAAAATAATCCCGGCGTCAACTGGTTAATGATGTTCGACTGTACTACTATTGTTATCATTAGCACTATCCCGGTGAGGCGGGGGAGAGGTTTGTCATGAAAGCTGCCCGGTTTCTGTCAAAGGTAGTCCACGAACATGCGGTCATTGATAAGGTATTGCACGGCCTTCTTGGGAAAAATAAATACGCGCCCGGAGGAAAGAAGCATGCGGATTGACATAGGAGAATGTGCATTTTGGTCTGGCAGCAGAGGCCAGTTTCATAAAGCCCGTTGAAAAATACAAATTTTACTTGTTCTAAGAAAATAACTTAGAATGGTATAAACAGACCCTGTCGAGCTTCTGTCGAGCCAAATTACTTTTGCCTAGTCTAAAGTTTCCAAACTTAAAGGCACAGGCTCGTCAGCAATGCGTGCGTGCAAAATTCGTGCCACGAAATACGCAGCTCCATAGCAAAGGCATGGAGCTGCATATTTCGTGGCACATATTTGGCCCGCGCGCGTTGCTGATGAGCCTCTGCCTTTAATTGGTTTCAAATGTGCATACATGCCATTTCAATTCCAATCAAGTGGACTTATTTACTGGTCAGTTTGGCACTGCAATTAAGCATGCCTGAAACAGGTTTTTATACTTGAAAGGTCTTTGAGACTTTGAAAATTTTCTTATAGACCGTGTGACTTTTGTTTACGCATAAAGCGCCCTCTATTCAAATCTTGCCTGCCGTTGTGCGCAGCATCATGCTATTGCTTGGCATAAATTTGCTTAGGGAATGATGTCAAAGGTATCAAAATTCAAAGCTGATGTGACTAGCAAACTCATTCCTTATCTAAATATTATGCGTGTTGGGCGCAAAATTTAAAATTCTGAATTTGCGCAAGCAGATTTAAAACCTGCGCGGGCAAATTTTGAGCTGGAGGTACTGAATCAGATTGTGCAGATTCTGAAATTGCGTTCGGAATCCAAATTTGCGCTACACAATCTTTGAACTGGGTGAAGTTCAAAATCTGCTTGTGCTAATTCAGAATTTGCGCCAAGCATAAAGATTGCACAGAAAGATGTGTGCGCACAGAGATAGTCACACCCCCATTGTTTTGATGGCTGCTGTGACGTCAGTGTATGAATTTTTCTGTCCAATATAGTGCACTTCTGCAGGAAATAGGCCGTATTCATGAGGGCGCTGTCAAGCGGCCCGCGCCCATCGCATGTTATTTTCGAACACAAAAGGCATTATGTGCGTACGCCTTTCAAACATTTGCTTTTCAAGAAAATCTCTGCCCGCGCTACAGGCCCGCCCTTTCACATACACAACTTTCGCATACGCAACTTTCCCCTACTTACGGATGTGTGATTCCCCCATTTTCCACTGTGGCTATGGCAATTTTCCCCCAAATCACCTAGTTCGAGCGCCCTTAAGCGTTCAGGAATACGGCCTATTAACTGCATGTAAAGATTTTTTTTAAATGACTCTGGCTGTTGTCTAGTAAAAATATCTTTAGTCTAGTGTAACCGAGTCGGTGTACAATAAAAATTCATGACAACAGAGGGCATTCAAACCAACAGGTATACATTTGATTTATTTAATAAATTTATTTACATTGACACTTCAAGCTTAATTTTATTATCAAATTGTTTAGCTCAATGTGTTCAGGCAGGTACTTTCACAAATGCAGAAAGTTAAAAAGGATTGTAAAACGGCACTATCAAACGATACCGTAGCTTATAAGTGTTAAATGACAGTCAACTAGCAGAAACTTGGCAGCACTACGGCTCAAGCACAGCCCGAAAGGCAGTGTCACGGGCAGTCAGGACAGAAATAATTCACTAGATCAGCAAAATAGCACTCCCTTAAGGCCCGGTCACACAGCACTCCACGTCTAAATCACGTACAAAAAGTTATGAAAATCTGGTGGACGTGGTCGTAAGTGGTAATTTTTGGTCAATTTTGGCTTGGCCGTGCTTTGTACGGGTATGGTCGTCGGCGGCTGTTCTACTGCTAAAGCACTGCCTAAGCACAGCTAACCACGTCCAGCCACGTGTAAGGTTAAAAATAGGTTCGCACGTGTTTAAACGCGGGAAAAAAAGTGGCCTCATCGCGTCTGTAGCACTGCTGATCACGTGTTGAGCGCGGACGTAAAACGGGCACTTCACTGCCATAGCACTGCCATAGCACTATGTACGCGGAAAAATCCACTTGTCAGTGATAAGCCGCAAAACACACGCTATTTCCCTTGATACCAACGCGTAACACCCGTCCGATGACCGTGCTCTGCCCGTGACAGACCGCTAAACTTTCGCGTCTTACTGCGTCTTACTGCGTCTCCCCAAGTTTTAATCACTGCCGGAACACGGATTATCACGTGTGTTTCACGTGTGTTGCACGTCTTTACCACGTGTGCCACCCGTGGTTGTCCGCGGGCTAAAATTTTAAGCAGTTCAAAACTTGTTGCCGCGTCCGACGCCGTTCCGATTTCTCCCCGCGTCCTGCCACGTCTATAAATCGACTGTAGCTCGTCTTAAACTCGACATCAACGCGAACAACATCGTCTGCTTCACGGGAGACCACTTTTGGACGGGTTTTGGCCGTGATTAAGCCGTAAAGCGCTGTGTGACCGGGCCTTTATATCTGGTGTACAGTCATGGTGGATAATGAATAACAAAACATATTGTATCAGGAGGACATACCAAAATACAAAAGAATTCCACAAGATGGTCACCACCCTCCAGCAATCTGGGTAGTGGCACAAATAACAATGAATGATCGGAATGTGCATTTTTAAAAGATAAAACCAAATGGCTACACTGGGGCTGAACTGTGACCGACCATGCATGAATGTAGGTCTGGTCACACTAGTAAAGCGTTCGAGTTACTTTCCATATATATGGTTTAATAGATTTTGCCTAAAAGTCGTACCCTGGCTTACTTTTTTTCTTAAAGCACATAATACCAGTACCATGCATGCATTTTCAAGGTTTCTTACACATTGCTGCATCAACATGTATTTAGCTGAAATTTCTGCAGCCCAAAAAAATGTCTTCTTTATATAATGTGTATTCAAACATCAATAATAACACTGCTACAGTGAAACTTGTATATAGTGGCCACCCAAGGGACCGACAGAATGTGGCCATATAAACAGATGGCCCTTATATAGAGGTTTAGCAGGCATGTGCATGGATATACAGTACCACAATGCAAGATAGTAAAACATACTACAATGCATGTCCATACCGGTAGTTGAAAAAAAACAGCTAAAAGTGAAGTGTACATCAAAGGGTTCCTCATTAAAAAGTTGAAATTTGTTGAGTTTTAATAACTTTTTAAAGTTTCTCAAACTTTTGAGGCAATTTACTGTGTGAGGCCAGATTATCCAGGTTCAACTGCCATAGGATTGTACACACAGAAATCCTAGTGCCCTGGGGCGGTATTCACAAAGCAACCTAAGTCATGAAATTTAAGCGCCCCGCTTAAATTCTAGACTTAAGTCAAATCATAAAGTTAAGTATTCACAGCGCGTTTACTTTTAGTGCCCCGCTTATTTTTGAGACTTGAACATAAGTGTGGTCTGACCTGTCTTAAGTGCATTTAACGCTTGGTCAACCGTCTGCAATTGCAGTGTTTTTTCTGCCCAGTGTGTTATCGAGAAACGACTATATGATTGATTAGAGAAAGCCTAAACAATTTAGACATTGGGAGATTACACATATTTCAATTTCTTACTGACCTTAGAAAGCCTTCATTTTCCGTCTTTGTTCACTACTGACCATTGACTACGTACGTCGTCTACTTGTGGTACGTGCACCGTATGTTTGCACGACACGCGAGTAATGTGCGCGTACAGTGTATGATGCACGCACGTACCGGTAGTAATCAAATGTTTTTGAAACGTCCGCTCGTGGTCTGCGCTGCTTTGATAGCAGAGACATTATTACGTGACAGTACAGAGTTAAGCATGCACTGATTGATTAAAGATAGTATACATGATTGGTAAACTGTTACAAATAGTTTTATCCCCCTGTGTGATTGAAGATATGCATGATTAAAACCAACCTGAGCAAAAACCAGCTCCGTACTTCGTCTAACGTTTGAGAAAACAGTCAAAAATGGGTTTGCAGTCATTTCGCCCCAAAACCACTTCGCCCTGAACCATTTCGCCCTGAACCACGGCCTGTGCACGAAGTGTTTTTGGGACGAAGTGGCATTTGGGCGATGTAGTGTTTGGACGAAGTAATTTTGGGCGAAATGTACTCGGGCAAAGTGGTTTGGGGGCGAAATGGCACTTGGGCGAAATGGTTTTGGGGCGAATTGAATTTTCGTCTCATGAGACCAAACCATTTTAGGGGAAGTTTTCTACGGTCATCATGTTTATATTGTGTAAGTTAGGCGTAAATCTGTGAACATTTCTGATTTTCGAGATTACCAATGATGTACACTGCCTTTAAGTACACCACTAAGGTAAGCGGGGCGCTTAAATCTTTTGTGAATACGAAGTTGAGTGCTCCACTTACTGTATCTTAGTGGGGTGCTTAGAATTAAGACAGATTTAAGTACCCCGCTTAGATTGAGTTTTGTGAATACCGCCCCTGGCCACTGGCCGCGTTAGACAGGGGCCGTAATTTCAAGGTTCCACCTCTATATGTTAAGTGCATAAACTGGTTTGGGACCGAACAGATGTGGCCTACTTATAAAGGTGGCCTACTTATAAAGGTGGCCTTATACCGGTAAGCAGGTTTCACTGTAATACAACATTCTGCTATCAAGGAAGATATTTAAGCAGAAGTCCTTCATTTTTTTCCATTCCCGGTAATACAAGGTTCCTGTTATATAACAAGGTAATCTGCAAAGTCCCAAGGACCTCTTACACGTATTAACGAGTTTCGACTGTAATATGTAATGCTGCTGTTCTCAAAATTCATAAAAAGCTTTTATCTGCAAATGATAAAATGGACATCTAATTTGAAGCAGTTTAATATTACCGGTACATTATTACATATTACGTATGGTACCGTATGTACATGTACATTACATGTATGTGTGGCATTAACCTCACATGGGCTTATGCGTGATTCATTATGTAAATGTATTATTTGTGAAATGCCATAGGGAGAATAGGCCTATTCATCCCAGACTCCCACTTAAACCCCCATGTTATGAGGTACGGTAGCACACACCGGCAAGATCAGTTCATGATTGCGCAGTGCCCCATAGAAAACTACCAAACAGTGTTCATCGAAACGGAGTTAAACTAGACTTTATGTTGCTTGGAATTCGTCCTGGAGGCACCCATGAAAAAATTCATAATTTGTAGTCATTTGCTCATAAAAAGATACCTCTGACAGAATCATTACCGGTACATTACATGTAGCTAGTTACAATCACGACTATCTTCTATTCTTTCTTTTTTTTACCTTGGTCAAATAGTTGATTAACCACTTGATGCCGGAGGACGTGTAAACACGCCAAGATTTCCGCATCGGTGTAGCGGAAGACTTGTTAACACGTTTAGGGGAAAATCCGTTTGTTACTGCGTTTGACGTCTACACTCGCAGTAATTTACGAGGTAAATAACCAACCGTTTATAATAAAGCGACATTGGGGTGTACAAATAACGGTGTATCGACATAACAATAATATTTTATCGCACATGGTCAGATGGTTAATGAGTTCAGTTGTTTTCCTTCCTTCATGCTTCAACTAAAAATAAACCCGCGCCTACGTACCCGGCGTTAACTGGGTAAATTTTAAAACTTTAGGACCTTACAAATTTTAGTTTAAGAAAAAACAAATGTTACCCAAATATGAACCTGTACATCAACATAAATTACAGTGGGTGCCAGTACATGTAGGTTGGGGTGGGGGTCCATCAAATCTTCTATATATATATGTGACCGACTCTGGCAAAACCCGATGCTTCTCGGCATTTCCCATTAAGTGATATGGGCCCACAACCTTAAAAAATGGCCTCTGGGACCAACTTTGGCAGAATCAACATCGGGATACATTCAAGATTTGTTTTGTTGTTTAACTGTCTTAAAATTCCTCATATTATTGACAAAAAATTTAATAATCAACTAGTTTGTCAAACTTTAAAGACCAATAGCTCCATTTCACTTTAATTTCACTTTTTAGCTCCATACTTTAATTGGTCATAACTTCGCCAAAAATTATCAGAATTTCCTCAAACATGTTTTAAAAGATACCTTTTTGTATGCACACTAAGCTGATACCAAAACTTAAATTTTGAATTTTCATCACAAGTGTTGGGTTTTGCTGGAGCCAGTCACATATATTGCAAGCAGTACAGGCTAGTGTCTGGGTGCAAGATACCGTACTACATGTACTCCGAAACATCTAATGAGCACATTGTAAGACCTGCTGCACAGCAGTACCCGACAACACTGGAGATTTGTAAATATATACTGTACATACTGTATTGTACATGTACATGTACATTTACATTGTGTACCCAGTACATTGCCAGTGCCATTATTACACATACAGTATTATCTAATTGATCAATCCAGCGTTTAGCATTCTTATTCAATAATCAGCTTGACCATCAAAATAGACAGAGCATTAGGCACAATGTACATCTGCACCACAACTAAAAAAATAAGTGGTCTTCTCAGTGCATGCATATTAGGAATTGTGCATGTGACTATTCTCTGCATGTGCCTGTTCTCTGCATGTGCAGTATGCAGTCTGCCTCGTTACGTGCATAAATCCTGGACTAATTTTGCAGGAGCGTGTTATGGTTCTTAACCCTGAGGCGTACACGGACCTTTGTCGGTATGTTGAACCCTTACTGTTAATTCTGTAGGGTATTTAATAAAAGGTATAGTACGTATGTGGAATGTGTACATTGTATACACTACAGCCAGCATTTCCCCACGTAAAGAAATGGTGGCTAACTGTTTGTAGCATTTTGGTTGGTAATCTGCATTTTCCAAGTAAAATACACAGCTAGGGTTCTGACACACATGTATGTACAATTACCGGTATACTGTACATGTATTACGGTACATGTACAAACTGTAATAATTTTGTGTGTAAATTGACTAAAGGCAGGGGCTGTGCAACACAATGTACTTAATCTAAGGGCATGTGGAAAAATTGTAATGTTGGAAGATGTACGGTAAGGGCATAAAGGTTGATGTTTTGTGTTCTTGCCAAACCGGTGCATTTTGTTGTCAATATGAATTGAGGTGTTGCAAAATAACACGTAATTCATACCCTGTAACAGGCTGCTTAGCAATAACCAAGTTATTTCACACAATTCATGAAATCCCTTGAGTGTTGGGCATTATCAAGCTTACATGTATGTGCACCCACAAATTTCGAACACCACGCATCCATGTCGCACTCTTCGCACACACAAATTTGCACTGAGACTCCTTTGCGCGTGATTGCCTCGCAAGTCGCATTAATAGAAAAAGCGATGTGGAGGAATTTTGAATGAAACAATGCACTGAAAATCACTGAATTTTAAAAATACTTTCCGTTCAAGCTAATTCTGTGGAGGGAATTTGAGGTGAAACAACGCAATGAAAACAACAGAATTAGCTTGGACATATTGGACAGAAAGTGTTTTCATAATTAAGTGATTTTCAGTGCATCGTTTCACTCAAAATTCCCTCCACATCGCTTTGTCTCAAAGCGACGCGCGTCGCAAAGGTTCAGTGTAAATTCACCATTACAGCAAACGCGCAAATTGTTTGAAGTGACGACACAATGACACAATCACATAACGCATGTAGTTCAAGCACTGGCCGCGTCCCAGCTATGGCGGACACACAGGGAAGGTTTCCATTGTAATGGGAAAGGTCTAATGTGTAATGCTTTTTCATTCAACATTTCTTCTTTGTATTCATTTATCATCAGCTCTCCAAGATGCCAGCCCCGATCCGTCTCAAGGACCTAATTCGAAACATTCGGGCGGCGCGCACAGCGGCCGACGAGCGCGCCATCATCCAGAAGGAACTGGCCATCATTCGCAACTCGTTCCGGGACGAAGACAACACGTATAGATGTCGGAATGTCGCCAAGCTTCTGTACATTAACATGCTTGGCTACGCGGCGCATTTTGGACAGGTGATTAATGGAAGATCACTTCTAGGGTCGGAGTGAAATGAACTAAACTGGCGTGGTGTCCATTTTGTCAAATAATTCAAAATTGGTAAATTCCATCAAGACTGAAGACTGAAAAATTATCACAGAACAGGCGAAGTAACCTGCAGCCGATCTCACGAAACTTACGCAGTTGCGTAAGCCCACTTGCGCAACATTTTATTGCGTAAGTCGCGCAACAATTTAGCGGTGATAACACGCAAGCTATGGGGCTTGCGCAAGCTGCGCACTCTTTCGTGAAATCGGCTGCAGGTCATGCAACAACATTATACGGTATATATGACGACTTGTTGCTCACTAATTGGCAATTTTTTTGGAAATGAAGAAATGTCACACTTTGTGTCCCAACTTCTGTGACAGACCACATGTATCCTTTGTAGCTCCAAGTTTTGCCTTATTTCTTATTCACGCTGGTTTTTATGTTGTTTTTCCCCCCTTTTTGCATGTTTTACAGCTGGAGTGCCTAAAACTGATTGCCTCTCCCCGCTTCACCGATAAACGCATCGGTTACCTGGGAGCTACCCTAATCTTGGATGAGCGGCACGACGTTCATCTGCTCATGACAAACTCAATGAAAAAGTAAGCCTACCGGTATATTAATAATTATGTTCATTTTTTTTACAGCATATTTCATGTGCAGTCCCAGTGCGCTTTATATTATTACTAGCGTTGGGAGTTACTGTTTATTTTTCTAAACGTTTAAACGTCGATTTAACGTTCGTTTAAACGAATAGTAAACATAACAAAAAGTAAAACTTATTATCGCGCTTGCAACGGGTGATAACGCCGCACCACTGACACTCATCATAGCGTGTGCTGCCTGATTCTTACGGAATAAAACTGCCACTTTAGAAATTCCCGGGCGCAAAGTTCTTTAGTTCTTTGAAAAAGGGAGGATCGTTTTTTCACGAGTTAGTTTCGGATATCCATTTAGCATTTTTCTAAACGGATAGTTACATTTCGGTCGTTTAAACGTTTAAACGCTTACAAGGTCGCATCATTAATTATTACCCCTGGTCATTTGTCTCAATATTCCTTAAAGCCCCAATACATCATTTGCAGTTTCTCAAAATTTTAATAAACGAGTTGACACGAAAAAAAACAAATAAAAGTGTTGATTGCAATGGTAACAAACACCACATGATTATTTTCCGTGTAAAATGGTACCTTTGTGGGAGAAATTAGGGAGGTTTCGCAAGTTGACGGATACGGATATGATAACGGTAACCGTTCACGTTGATGTACACACTGAACTGGGTTTCGCACTGTGTGAATGTACGTGTACATTTATCTGCTAAATCTGCTCTGCGCTTGGCTTTGTTTTCAGCAGATTTTCCTCACTTTCACGTGGGCCCGACTCATTAAATCCGAACTGTAATCACAGAATATACATAAAAAAGAAACAAAATGCATACAACTTAATAATCCATCACGGAAATAGCGGAAAATCTGCATAACCGGTATCCGTTTTTATGCTGCGCGTATGAAAACGTGCGTACTACGGTTACGCGTCACAAGAAGCGCATAAAGTCATGACGTATCCGTATCCGTATCGGTATCCGTGACGGTGCGAAACCTCCCTATAGACTGCCGAAGTGAATACGTCACCTTTTGTTGGTTGCCTAGGCAATGGGATCTAAACTAAAAATCACTCAACCGTGTCCCAGTGCTTTTTCAATGGTACTTTTCCCGACGGCCATGATAGTTTAGATCCAATCGCCATGGCAACGCACGTCACACTTCAGAAGACTATTGCCAATTGACAGTGGGTTTTAAAAAATGTTGTCTGCAGACAGCTTTTTCACTATTCACTCGTACATAAAAACCATGCATGGATTTTTCACGTTTTCTAAAGTCTTACTGCATCTATGTGGCTGAAGTTTCTACAAGGCAGTTTTCTTGACATAGGCCTTTTAATATTACGAGTGGAAATAATGTCGTTTTTAACAGTTTACAATCATGTATTCTATCTTTAATGACCCTGCTGAAAAGTACTTTATAACATTACCACTTCTCAAAAGGTATGGTATACACTGGTTCAAAATCTGTAGAGATATGGTTATTTCAGGTCACTTGACATTTTGAATCTCTAGTTGACGGATGTTCCATGTTACAGTAAAATCTCGTTAAGTTGAAACCGGATACCTCGAAACTCCGTTTACCTCGAAGTAATGGCACATTCCCGACATAAGAATAGGCGTTTGTGCACGCAAATACCTCCGTAACACGAAATTCCTGTCCGAATGCCTTCGCTTATTTTGAAGTTTTTTCGGCTAATCTAAAAGGAAACTTCAACTGAAACAATAACAAAGAAGCGTGATTTTTTTTTCATGAGTCTTATCTGTCAATTTAATCTGTCTTTTCATCAAGGGGTGCAGCATGATGCACTCCCTCGCTATTACAATAGGGCCTAATAAATCCCCAAATCAGGCTTCCTGGAATGCTTGAATGCCCTTGGCGCTGTGCTAGCGATAGGCTCTGCATTGGTTCTCAGACGCGGTGGGCGCTTTGGGGCGAAGCATGTGGTCACATGCAACTCCAATCAACATGCTCGCTACCGTTGTTAAGATAAGCCCGGAATGTGCCCGGAACCTGGGATCGACCGTGTATAATGGTAACGGTGCCCTTTATAGCTACATGATACATGATAGCACCAATCACGTAACCACACTGCTGGCTGTGTGTGCGGCCCTAAAAACCGCCCGCAAAACACGGACGTATGATGACAAAACAAACACAGAATGAAGACACAAAACACTTGGTACATTCTTTACAAAATGTTAATGTTTTAATCTTGTACATGAAAAAGACTTTCGAGTAATAACAAAAATCTTGCCAAAAAGATGATTTGTAGCTGGGAAAAAAGCTTACAAAATGGGCTAAATACCGAGTCCACATCATACACACGCGGCTAGCGAGTTACGGTGGACACTTTTCGTGGGTTGAGCGGAGCGATTCGGCACCTCCACCTATCTCAAACTCTGGATACCTTGAATTTTTTATCCATTCTCTTGAGTTTCAACTTAAAGGCCCAGTGAATCATTTGCAATGACCCCAAAAAGTAATCAACGAGTTTACAGGGGAAAAGTTCTGAAAGTAAAGATTAAATTAATAGCAACTACCCAATGAAAGGTTTCTGCTCAAAATGATATAATTTTACCAGAAAATAATTCATAAAGATGAAATTATTTAGATCGTTTGCAAACGATTTACTTATTTTTGGTTCGCATCTACAGTACGTGGGCCAAAATGCATAGGCGCTATGTACTGCGTGTGCGTGTTCCATCCAACGCGATGCATTTTTATGGATCGCGCGCACACGCAGTATATGATGTGCGCCACAGAGTGCATGACGCAAGCCACATACATGTAGTACCCGATCAACTGAGAACGAATATTTGAAACACCCCGCCAAGACCAGGAAAACGCATATGGATTTTCATGTTTTTTTTAAACGTGGTACATTTGACAAAGCTGAAATTTCTTCGGATGAGTTTGTTGATGGTTTTATTCGCAGAATCGCTCCAAAACAGATCTACAGATCATCTTTAACAAGATTTACTTTATTTGAAAACATCCCACCACAAACGCTTCAACAATTATGGATCGCATGGTGTTTGTTACAGCTAAGTTCCTACTGTAGTTTTTATCATGCATTAATTGCTGCGACATGACCACTGCACACGTCACAGACGGCTTTTCCAAGAGTTGCTGTAATATAAGAGGGGGGGAAATCTGGTAAATTGCACCTGCGTTGATGCCTCAGACAGACTAACTTGATTAATACCATGAAATTGAAAGTAAATTGGCGAGAGGTTTTCATGCGGTGAAGCTGTTGGGGGAACTGGTACAGCATAATGTAACACAGTTTAACACCACCTCGTTTTAGCTAGTGCATGAGGTCTATTCCAATTCTGCTCATTTTTTTTTTTTTTTTTAAATTTAATTTTGGTTTAAAATATTCAAATCACGATGAAAATCTTTTTTTTAGGTCTAAAAAATATTATTTTTTAAGGTAACATTTATTTAATTGTATTTACACTGCACTATGTGTTGTCCTTTTAGGGCCTCTTGGAACAATTTAATTTTTTTTCTATTTTTTTCTATAATTGTTTGCAATATTTTGCACGTTAGTCACAATGGAGCAGCGAAATTTTACACCATTCTTGTGAAGCATTGTTAATTTCATCTGCACCAATTGTCTAAGCTTGTTGGGTCTGCCAGACAATTGAAATTGGCAGAGAAGTGTTTTTGTGTGTATATTATCTAATTTACCAAAGGCCCATTGTATCATTTGCAATGACCCAATTTTGTTTTTCTTGAGCCGACAAGAAAAAGGTGGTTTTCTAAAAAAGTCCTGTGCATCACTTGTACACAAAATCCATGTAGATTTTCAAGGTTTTCTGAAGCATTGATGCATCTATGTAGCTAAAAAAAATTCAGGCTAGTTTACCAACGTTCTTCCTTGGATATGTTACACTATTATTCCACGAATCTGTAAAAAGTTTTATCTTGCAAATAATACAATGTGCCTTTAACCCGCAGAGCTGCAAAGGGGAGCTTCCGTAAGGCACATTTTTGTAGTTTTTTAATTACTAAAAATCTTTGGCCCAATTCTGCTCAAACTTCATGTAATCCCTCAACTGATTACCCTAGTCTGTGCCCCTGTAGTCACCTTTAATGTTGAGTTCACTTTATACTGGTCAGGTCCATCCTGGGAAATCTTGGCCGCAAGCCCAGGCCCATTGATTTGCGTACTAACATAATGTTCTTTACATGTTCTTTGAGTAAAGCCCTTCTCCCACCATGTGTAAAAGCAGCTATCAATCATTCTACTGCACGCCCAGTAAACAGTTGTCTTGAGGGGGAACTCCATTCATCTATTTAGGCCATTATAGAAAGGATTGTGTCTGCCAAACAGTGATACACCCTGTTTACACTTGATCCCGAGCTCGGGGTCGAACACTGAGCTCGTGATCAGCCCCGGATCACAAATGAGTAAACGCTCTCAGAACCAAATTTGTCCCGGATCATACCCCGAGATTTTGGTCTCGCGTTGGCAGGGGGTTCGATCCCGAGCTCGGGATCAGTTTGCGGTTAGATAAGCAATTAATCTTTACCGCAACCTGCCACATCCGCTCCACAGCCGTAGCGGGGCCCCCCGGGAAAAGCCCGCAAAATTCAAGTGGCCTTGTACACTGTACATGCACAACCCATGCACACATTGATCAGTACATGCACACACAGAGCATGACCTTTGACTGCAACTTCTGGCACTGCGCTCGAGATAAACTACAGAATTTAAACGCGGCACTCAGGATCATTGCGGTTAACACTGACGCATTCTTATCAGGGGACCAATCTTGATCCGAGCACGGGACCAGTGTAAACACGGTGTTATTTGTGCTTTATACAAAGTGCCCTCCGGAGTCTTCCCTTGGAGCCTCCGTGCAATTGTTTGGGCGATGCGTCTTCGAGGGTTAATGACCTTTAGTCATGTTAAAATTGGACGGGGCCTCATTGAAATTTATTGAAATTTGTTTTTCCATCCATATAGTGACATGGAGCACAACACACAATACATCGTTGGCTTATCACTGAGCTGTTTCGGCAGTATATGTTCCCTTGAGATGAGTCGAGATCTCGCCGGTGAAGTGGAGAAACTCCTCAAGTCATCAAATGCATACATCAAGAAAAAGGTGGGTTTTGTTTGGCACAGAAGCTTCTGGAAACATTAATGAAACCAGGGATCAAAATTGGCACTGGGCTGCTGATTTAAGGCTCGTGAAAATTCTGCATACATACATGTACACAAATCAATTTCTTCCTTTTCTGTAGGCTAGGCCTGTGCATTTTCGAAAAACTTACTAAACTCCTCCAAAAAAGTTCGTAAAGTCAAGTTTGATTGACGATTTCTCTTGTTACTAAATCATTTCCCTTGAATTTGGTATCATTGGAAAGCCCTGTTATTCCTCTTTACAGTGATGTGTCATTTGTTATGATTAATCAATTGGGTGATGTGCAGTATTGCGGAATACAGGGGTGGGTGGAAAGTGAAATGTCACAAAATTCACTGCTATTGTCATGCACTGCATTCTCCTTTTGCTTGGAGGATGGGAATATGTCAATGCACTTTTTGACAATAGCAATGCATTTTGTGACATTTCACTTTACACCCGCCCCCAATTGCTTAATCATAACAAATGACACATCATCGTAAAGAGGAACAACGGGGCTTTCCAATGATATAAAATTATTTTGCAACAAGAGAGAAATTGTCAGTCAAACTTGACTTTCCGAACTTTTTTTGAGGAGTTTATAAAAAATTAAAAATATTAATTGATTTTGGAACATATGAAGTCACAGCTCACAGGAAGTTAGCTTTTTTATTGCCGAATTTGCCACCTCAAAAAATAATCTGTGCTCAAACTATAGACTTCATGTTGTAACTTGCATAGCAGTCTCTCGCCCGAAGTGTTTTTGCAGAAGTTATCCCTTGTACAGTGGACTCGTGGTTGGACGCAAATATGACATCAAAGTGGCTGTTTTTAATAGCAAAAGGAAAAAGGGTTTCCACTTCTTTCTAGCTGAAAGACATGTTTGGTTTTGGGGTGGAAAAAGCACATACCGAATATTCAATTTGGTAAAATGATATTTAAATATTCGATGGACGATAGAATATTCGAATATTCGATTCGTTAGGCACAGCCTTACTGGAGGCTGCCATAACTGCTGTGCTAGTGCATTTAAACTACACGTTTTGATTAAATTCCACACTGTAGCATTGTGTCGTTACTGCGAACAGATGCGCACGTTACATGTATGTTTGAAATCAAAATGTGTGCTGCTGCTGTGGACACAAAAAAGACTTCTGTTTGCAGTGACAACATAATGTGCAATTTATGCACTAATAGAAGCCCTGCAGTTACAGTCGGTGTATTCATCTATAGGGGTTGTTCATGAATGTACCAAATGTCGAGCTTTTAGACTCCCCCTCCGCTGTATGCAAAATTTGGCAAAAATTGTGACGTCACCCATTTACTTTAACATCGGCGTATGCATTGGCTCTGGCATACATGTATATGCATTGGTTCCCTATCCTCTCCAAGCGTTCGTACTTTATGCATGGACCCATATCAGGCACGCAACTCTCCCACACATTTTTTAAAAATCCAAAGATTGGGAAAAAACATTTTGGCCAACGATAATTCTCTGCAAAATATTGCCTACATGTATGACTAGCTCACCAGTTTTAGTAGAAAATAGTTTAACTTCTGGAGTGCCACATTTGTTATCTTTTAAAGGCACAGGCTCGTCAGCAATGCGCACGCGCCAAATTCGTGCCACGAAATACGCAGCTCCATGCCTTTGCTATGGAGCTGCGTATTTCGTGGCACGAATTTGGCGAGCACATTGCTGACGAGCCTGTGCCTTTAAAAGACTGCTAAATTGTCGTATTGCCACTAAACTTTGAAGCATACCCTTTATATTTTTTGGCAGGCTGCTCTGTGTGCCGTTCGCATTATCAGGAAAGTTCCAGATCTAATGGAGATGTTTATACCCGCTGTACGATCGCTTCTTAATGACAAAAACCATGGTAAGTTTTTATTACAGTAATTTTGGATTCAATATCACATGACATGGAAGAACCCATTTCGCAGAGAAAAAAAATTGTACAGTATTTTTTGTTACCGTACTCGGGCGCGCGTTGGACACATGCGCAATCTTTTCACTCGACGCACATGTATGCACATTTATGTGCTTTGGGCTCTGTGCTGCACAGTATCAGAAATGCACGGTATCTGCAAGAGCTTCATTACTGTAAAATCCTGTGTATAGGCATAGGCATACCTATACAGGGTGTCCCAGAAAAAACAAAACCGAGATTTATCGATGTTTAATCATACTTTAATCTCAATCTTGAATAATAAATGACACATATTTGGAAAGCTTAGTTCCTCATCTTTCATTTGATACCACTCATATGAATGAATAAAGACAATACGAAGCAGGGCTACCAAAAAAATTTTTGCACAACGATACCTGAATTTCAGGGGTTTCAACACGCACGTTTTTAATGCACACGTGACCATCTCCGAATCCATTCATGCGAAAAATCGGTCAGGTGTGAAAAAAACGAATATTTAAAAAAAAAATTCAATCCATATTTAAATGCAGGATATCTCTGTCATCCCTGGCTCATTTTTCCTGACTGAGGTATCATACGAAAGGGCAGGAAATGAACTTTTTAGAAATGTGATTATTTCTTTGAAATTCAGGTATCGTTGTGCAAACGACTTTTTGGTAGCCCTGCTTCATATTGTTTTTATTCATTCATGCGTGAAGTATGTATCATATGAGTGGTATCAAATGAAAGATGAGGAACTCTAAGCTTTCCAAATATGTGTCATTTATTATTCAAGATTGCGATTAAAGTATGATTAAACATCGATAAATCTCGGTTTTGTTTTTTTCTGGGACACCCTGTATACCTATATACTTATGTATAAGGCGCATCCATAACTTTTGAGTTATTTTGCCGTGGTGAAAAAAGTGCACCATATACACAGGTTTTTACGGTAATTATTTTGTTTTTTCTGTGACAGGTGTTCAACTCACAGCCGTTGTCCTCATAACAGAAATGTGCAAAAACAGCCCAGATACGCTACTTCACTTTCGCAAGGTGGGTAAAATTAGAACCTAAACAGTGATTTTTTTTCAGGTACATCATTGCCATTTTCACGAAGTGGCGAATCTGCGAATGCAGTAGTAAAACGTTTTAAGAAAATCGCGTTTGAAGTTTGTCACCTTTTAAAACTCCAAATTCGGCGGTTGTTTCATCAAAAGTCGTCAGTATTTTTAGGTGATACTGTTCAGTATAAGTAAAATGACTTAAAAATATACTTTTTTTTATTGTACTGATTGTCTAAGTAAGAACAATTTGGCTCAAACTTATTCGCCCAACTTGGTAAAAACGCAAAATGCCGACCATAAGTGATTCGCCACAGATTTCGCCCCCTGTCTGTATGTTCACTACGCGCAAGTCTGGAAACTTTGCAAAAATGTTAAAGGCACAGGCTCGTCAGCAATGCGCGCGCGCGCCAAATTTGTGCCCACGAAATACGCAGCTCCATGCCTTTGCTATGGAGCTGCGTATTTCGTGGCAGGAATTTGGCGCGCGCGAATTGCTGACGAGCCTGTGCCTTTAGGACATCAAATAAAGTCAGATTATACCAAAACAGAAATTGCTAAAAAAAAAGTTTTTTGATAGATTCGCCACTTCGTGAAAACGCCGACGACATAAATAAATAAATTTGATTAAAATAGGCTTCTCAATGAGATATTGCTCAATAGGTTCATTTCATATGGGACCTGATCGTGCAAAATGAATTGGATGTTGTGTAATCTGGGCCGAGTTTTGGCTACCAGTTCTAGAATCGGCAGCTGATCCAGGATCATTAAAATGCGAAAATACAATGAAATTTCTGGGTGGTACCCAAACAATTCCAGGTCATTGCTCAGAATGTCCATTATATTTTTGCATTTTAACCCTCCGAGCTGCAATGGGTACTGTTGTCATTGTACAAATTTGCGTTTTTTAAAATTACTAAAAAATATTTGGCCGATGAAGCTCAAACCCTCTATCAGCCCTTCTAGTTTGAGCCTGTGCAGTCACCTTTAATCCGGGGTTCACCCCTCGGCCACAGCGACGAACTGCAAAGAAGCAGAGTCTCCAGTGAATCCCTATTGAACTGTGTACAAAACTTGATCTCTTTGTGATGAATTCACCACTGATTTCTGGTTATAGTCGCGAAAACTTGGCCCAGACTATGCAACATTCGAGGCCTTTTCACACGGTCCAGTCAGTTATTTCATGTTTTTTTTATCATTCTGAGATACATTTGTGCCCAATTTTATAAACAGTGTATTTAATATAGGTTTTCTCACTTAAATTCATCATTTTCGTTTGTGGAAATATGTATTCAAGTTATTTTGATCAGGAAGCAAATTCTCGGGTTCTTAGTCATTTGCACGTTATTCAATTTCATTTGGTTGCAAAGACATCCAGATTAGAATTTGCATCATTAAAATGCAAAACATTGAATCTTCATTCAAATTAGCACAAGCTCGGGGCTTGGGCGAATTTGAATGATTTTTGCTGGTATTTCAAAATTGAGTGCGCATAGTTTTAAATTTGAGTGCGGAATTTACCTAATTTAATGCTCTCTTTAAATAATTGAAGGATGATTCCAAACTGCATTCAAATTTGCGCTTATACAAATGCATCTGAAACGAACTTACTTGTAGGAGGTACTTTGTTAAAACTGAACGAGAAAACCTATAAAATATTGCTGCACGTCCATGGTTTTGGCAAGCTGGGATAAAATTGTCCAATTTGTCATTTATCTAGTTGAGGGTTTACAATTTTTGTCTCAGTTTTGTTCAGTCGTTTTGTCTCATACATGTATTCTTTTTGTCCAAAATGAAATTATGACACAAACAGTCATGCTTTTTTACCATATCTCACAAACACACTTTTTAAACATCTGAATGTAAAATCAGTTTTCAACATAACCATTTTTCCCTCTGTTTTAAATTTTTTTTTTTTTACCCATTTCCATATTCCACACTCAAGGTTAAGGAGGTATGTTGTTGCAAAAGAGTTTCATGCATATTCATTTCATGCAGAATTTTCAGTTAGTTTTCTTTGATTGCGATTGTATCAACATATATTTTTTGTGTGTCATGAGTGTTGTCCTTTACCGGTATATGGCCTGTTTATTTTTTGTGGGTTCATGTTTGATAGGATGAGTGCCTGAAAATTGCCTGAAACTTCCAGCTCTATACCTGGTCATGATCTTAATTTACTGTAATTGATTGTACTGGTATATTAGTTGTTTCCTCTATTTTTTGGAGCAAGTAACCTTCTGCTCGAGTCTCAAGTCAAACTGCCTTTGAGTCTCAAGTCAAACTGCCTTTGAGTCTCAAGTCAAACTGCCCTCGAGTCTCAAGTCAAATCGGGCATACTGGTTAATCTACATGTAGAATAGACATGTTGGTCGAGTCAGGTTGGGTCTATAAATGTGTTCAAGCTACATGTACAGGTAATTCAAATTTTTCAATTTCTGCTTGAAACTTTAAAGGCACAGACTCGTCAGCAATGCGTGGCACGAATTTGCCGTGCGTGCATTGCTGACGAGCCGGCAAGGTATTGTTCTTGTTCTGTCCAGACACATTTTAAAGCAAGCTTGGATTTTTTCACTTTTTGTCCTCAGTGACCTAAATCAGATACTGCATAAAAATTATTTTAAAAATTAAAAATAGATACCAAGTGTTCGTTTTTGGCAGGTTCAAATTTGAGTCAAATCATTCTTGTCACTGACTCGAGTCTAAGTCAACTTATGTGCCTCACTCACTTGAGTCCATGTCATTCTTGAGTCCATGTCATTCTGGTAAAATCAAGTCCTGTTGGTAAAAATTATCACTTGAGTCAATCCCATAGTTATCCGCTCACTGTGGCTTGATGATCAAACCTGCTATAGAAGTTATTTACATGGATTGGGGTAATTGTGTGGTGGTGGTCATGGGTACAACAGGGGTCGAAATTAATGCTGGTCAGAAGGACCAGTAGATTAGAGAACTAATTGGTCCTGTTGAAAATTTGGTGGTCCACTTGCGCTTTTCAAAATGGCACCGAGATACTGCAACACTTTCTGGTTTAAGGTCATTGAGTGCAGGATGGATGGGATTGTTTTTTTTGTATCCAACACTGGGGCATGTCTGGAGAGGTCAGAGAAAGAAATGTAGTTATCTGAAAATGTCTAAAGCCATCAGGAATTGTTTGTGGTAACCAGGAATTTTTCGCATTGAGTAAGAAATGTTTACTGTGGATTAGGCATCGGGGAATGTTTCCATGAGTCATGAAATGTTTTTACCGGTCCATCGGACTGGCGTTTTCTGATAGATCTTGTGGTCCTCCTGATTTTTTACTGGTCTTGGACCACATGACCAGTGTTCATTTCGACCCCTGGTACAATGTACATGTAGTTTGGTGGAGGAGCATACTTGTTTTATTTTAGTGAAGTTTGGTGAAGTATACATGCACAACTGTTACAACTAGTTCCACTAACATTAATTAACATTTTTAAAAAGTTGACCATGCGTTGAATTGGTGTTTGTTTTGCTCCTTATGCATTAATTTCTTGTTCATTTTCAGAGCACTTTGTTTTTTTAAAACAAATGCACAGATAACCATGGTTTTGTTTCTTTGTGTTGTTAAGAGTTCACTGTGGAGCTGAGAAGCTAGTTTTAGGGAAAGCAAAACAGCATGTTATAACTGTTGTAGTTTCATCTTACACGTACATTTACATCTGGGTGATGGCAGGGATGAAGTAAAAATGAAAAATAAACAATGGTGCCATTTCCTGTGTATGGGAGAATTCTGTAGCTAGGGGTTCTAAGAGAACCAATTTTTTATAAATTTTGAAATGAACTGGCCTCTAGAGCTGTGCGTCTTTCAAACGGCTCTAGAAGTGCAGGAGCTCATCAGAGGAGGTGCTTAAGCCAGAGTGGCACACCCTGCCTCAGTGGCTCCTGTGGAGGCTGGTTCAGTCAGACTTGCCACAAGAGGTGGTCACACACATTACTGACTGATAAAATGTGTTATATCTCCCAGCCTCAATCTTTCGCTGAGTATAATTTGTCCTTTTTAAAAAACCTTATGAGTTAAATAGGCCACTCTTTCATTTTTAAAATTTATTTATATTTTTTTCAATTTGGCAATAATCTCGTTTTGTAATGTAAGCATTCAGTTGGTTCTATTATTTTTTGTATCTAAAAGTAGGAGGTTGTGTAGTTAAGCCCCACCCACCCAACCCCACCTGTGAAGTTTTTTTTTTTTCAAGTTTAAAAAACAATTAAACTTCCCTAATTTTAAATCGTGTAAATCACTGTCTCTCTTCTCTCGTAGATTGTCCCCAACCTGGTCAGAATTCTTAAGAATCTCATCATGTCTGGTTACTCGCCGGAGCACGACGTGTCTGGTGTCAGCGACCCATTCCTTCAGGTCAGTAGGTCACAGTGTGTCCTTGGCCCAGTTTTGACCCAAATATTAATTTCAATTTCATCAGCAAGTGAAAATTAATAATAATAATAATGGCCATTGATTTTTATATAGCGCATGTAGTCTCAGTGCGCTTTACACTTTTAAGATACACTCGACCAAAAAAGTTCTGTCACCAGTAAGACATTTGTAGATATTTATTATGAAATTGGATTTAATGTAGGAAAATAATATATCAAATTTTAGCTGAACATATCACTCAAAGGAATAGAGCTTCACGGAACAGGAATGCAACAAAGGAGTGTGTAACACAAGTGTCCGTCCTGGTTACGAGCGTATATTGGACATTTGTACACAGGGTTTTTAGAAAAGTATGTTGTCACACTATTTGTAACCCCTTTTGGGCCTAAGTTAGCTCTTCAGAACAACAAACTTATTTCTTTTATTTGAGACCAGACAAAGGTATTTCCTCGAAAATATGGTTTGTGTTGCCAAAATGCCCCCTTTACTGTGGGAAGACCCATTTACAAAATTTGTCCTGCGCTTGGTTTTCCAGGTCAAGATCCTCCAACTGCTGAGGATTCTGGGTAAATCGGACCCCGACTGCAGCGAAGCAATGAACGATATCCTAGCCCAAGTTGCGACTAACACGGAGACCAGTAAGAACGTGGGCAATGCCATACTGTATGAAACGGTGCTGTGTATCATGGACATTAAGTCAGAGAGCGGACTGCGGGTGCTGGCCATCAACATACTGGGCCGATTCCTACTCAATAACGACAAAAATATCAGGTAGTGCCGACAGTTACATGTTTAAAGTATACCACAAAAAAAGGTATTGTGCTAAATAAATGCATTACAAATGCATTAAAATATTGTTATACAAAGAAACATGACCACTGCAAAAACATTTTTTTTTTTTACATTGTAACACAATGTATTACTTACACTTGTTTAACCCTCAGAGCAGCCAAGCTACTGTTGTCCTAGTACAAAATTGCATTTTTTTTTAATTACTAAAAAAACATTTTGGCCGATAAAGTTCAAATCCAAGGTATTCCTCTATCAACCCTTCTAGTTTGAGCCTTTAATCTGGGGTTCACCCCTCAGCCACAGTGAACCACAGAAGGCAGGGCCTCCAGGAAATCCCTATTAAACTGTGTACAAAACTTGATCTTTTTGTGATGCCGCACAGTCAATCACCCATGCTTTCTCAGCCCTGTATGCAAACAATAGCTGTGTCAGATAAGTTCAATTTCCACATTTGACGATGCAGGGGATCTCCATTCAACATTTCCATACTATTAGACTGGTATTTCGTCCACCGAAGAAGGTCAAACTTATACGCGTAAAACAAATAGTCGCTAGGATCAACCGCGTTTGGCTATTGGAAAGCTGCTCGGAGGGTTAACATCTTTTGTTTCTTGTGTATTCTTCTCCTTTAAGTGTGAGTTTCATGGTTGAAGAAATGTTTACTTAGCAAAACAAAGGACGAAAAATTGAACATGAATGAGGAAACTAGTGCTGTACCTAACTTATTTTAGACATTGTAACGAACGCAATACTGCATTTGCTACTAGGCCCAGTTGCACACCCATGCAACACGAAGGGAAATATTTGGTAGATAAGGAAAGCCTGAGGGAGTTGGGGGAGAGAGTTGTAAAGTGTCTACCCGGTGTGTCAGAGACTTGGAGGTCTCGAGTTTGAATCCTGATGAAGACCAGGGGCGGATTGCAATATGCGGTCTAAGACCGGTCTATAGGCTTAGCTGGCTATTGCGGCGTCTACTAAGATCGGTCTATAATTATAGCCCGCTTGCAATACTTAAAGTTAGACCAGTTTTAAAATTTAAGCCCGCAGCAAGCAGGCTAAAAATTTTGGACGCCACGCTACATCTTGTAATCCTGCATGAAAAAAAATAAACAAAATGCACATTGTGCCCATTAGAGCCTTTTTAGTGCTATATGATAACTTTCGCGGTCAGTTTCTCTGCTAAAACTGCACCACACACGCATCATCAAGTGAAGACGTTTGTTTGGCTTGAAATCACGCATGGATAGCCGGCTGCGTCACTTTCCGTTGAGATGTGCATGTTTTTCGGCTGGCTCAGCCGGTACTTCAGTTAGACTGGTTTATGCGGCAATGGGCTAAACCAGTGACTAATTAAAGCCGAGACTGGCTAAGTTGGATAGCCAGCTATAAAAGACCAGTCTTAGACCATTGGCTAAGTCGATTTTATTGCAATCCGCCCCATATGATTTTTCACTCAGACACTGTGATTAATTGTCTTTGCATACAGTTTAAAAAAATGAGAATCAGTCCCTGGGTCATAATCCCTAAAAATCACTTATTCATACTTTGGGGCAAGCCGGGCAGGGGTTTGGGGCATATCTTAAATGATCTCTGAGAGGGGTAGTTATCTCATTGAAGGGTTTATCCCTCTGTGGGGCTTGCTAAGCTCACGTGATAGCCAATCCCAATCAGTGAGGAACTGCAATACCGTGTTTCGAGACTACCAGTTGGCTTAAGCAGAGGGTCCGCGGTTCGAATCCCGGTGGAGCCAAGTTGCTTTTCACTGCATCCAAATTTCCCAAACACATGGACATTTGTCTCAAAATTTTTCTCTGACAGAAAAATGAGTTTTTTCATCATTGCAGTATGATATTTAAAATTTGTGGTGAATCAGCACTGATTTTTTTTTGTGTCTGGTTTTCCTGTTTTTCAGATATGTGGCTCTAAACACCTTACTACGAGTTGTACAAAGCGACATGAATGCCGTACAGCGACACAGAAGTACTATAGTAGACTGTCTAAAAGACCCCGATATCTCTATAAAAAGGTAACAACACTTGAGAAGTCATTTGAAAAAGAAATATTTCGATTTCATTATAGCCGTGAAAGAAGGTTCTTCCTGGGGCCATTTCAGTTTAAATCAGTTTAAAAAACTGCCATTTTTTTTACGACATTCTTGAAAATATTGAGAATGTGAAATTTTTGAATGGTAACGAGAAAAAAATTTAACATGATATGGTATGAAAATCTCGTCACCCACGGGAAAAATGGGGGTTGGTAAAAAAATGTGATCTGGACACACTCCTTTCATGGTTTGGCTTTTTCCAAGCAGTCTGTCATAACACCCTTTTTGTTTGAAATGAACTTAATGTTTGGTACGGAGCCTAATCACCATTGAAATAAAACAATTAAGCATGGTATGAGGGCAAAATTGTCAGGGCCTTGGTGAGATTCGTTTGACGATGGTTTATCTTGTTCAATCTTTGCAGGCGTGCTGTGGAGTTATGTTTTGCTCTAATTAACGGCAACAACGTCCGGACAATGGTCAAGGAGTTAATCTTCTTTTTAGACAAGGCCGACCCGGAATTCAAGTCGTACACATCGTCCAATATCATCTCTACCTGTGAGAGGTAAACGGAAGCAAGATTTGACAGATTTTTATTGAGTTTAGGCCCCGTCCAAAGTTGACAGCATTTTCACGGTTCTCCCTTCACAGTTCTCCCTCCCTTCCTACAAAGTGTACAGTGTTCTCCACTGCCAGTTTTGTCCGGGGGCGCTGCCCAGACAAAATCATCACATGTACCGTTAGCACCCGGACAAAAATTTGCCGCCTGGACAAAACAAAAAAACAAAACAAAAACACAAAAAAAACACTATAAAAGTACAGCCATGTCATTTTAAAGCTAGGTTCAAATTCTACTAACGTGATTCGCTAGCCACTGGTGTCATTATCATGATTATCGTTCACTTACCACGCATATATATCCGATCGGCGACCCAAATCCGTGTCGATAAAAATAACGGCCATGACAGTTGCATGCATTTTTTTGAACAGCGCCTCAAGTGGTGATTGTGTTCACCTGTTGAGGGCGCTGCATTCACAGCACAGCGGCATGCCATAGTTATGGGGGGCAGTGCGCACCGCGACCGCATGCTACCGCTAATGAGTTAGTTTTGCATCTTCTGGGGGTTCCCCCGGTGTAAGCTAGAGACGAATCCCAAATTAACTAATTTGAGACCGGTGTGTGCACTTTGGGGTTTGATAACGTGTTAAGCAACTGAAGTGAACTATGTGTGCACAAGAATGCACAATCACTCCTAAATGCCACGCAGAAAAACACGTGTACACAAACACTCATTCAGTCACTGTACAATATTGTACTTGTAGCGCACGCATACTGCCGACTTGACACGAACAGCTTCGGTTTCAATGCGGAAGTGTGCTGACAGGGCTAATTTGAAATTCGTCTATTGGAACGCCACTATAAATATTCGGAAATGAACTCAGAATCGACACTGTCATTGGATTAAATAACTAACAAGATCATATGATCACAAAATGACTTCTGGATTAGACTAATCCCAGTCCAATCCCCTCTTTGTCAAGACACGCCCCCAACAAGCGATGGCATATAGACACCATGATGCGGGTCCTGACTGGGGCAGGTAACTACGTGCCAGAGGACTCGGTGGCCAGTCTAATCCAGAACATATCAGAGACGTCCAGCCTACACGCCTACATCGTGCAGCAGCTTTTCAAAGGGCTGAAGGAAGACATTAACCAAGTGAGTGCATAGAGGGCGCTCTTTGCTTTGTAGAAAGTAATGACATGGACCTTATCGCAGATAGCCAAAAACAGGCCACGCGCAAAGGACTGTGGGTAAACAAGTTGGTAACGTACTTACGTGTGCAAATGTCCGGTGATCGCGAACGAGTGAACCGAACGAACACAGCCTGTTTTTTTCCCCTGACACAATACACATACACTGTTTTCTTTTCTCTACGAATTGCATGGTCAATGTCATGTTTCGTGGATTTATCCATGATTTATCCGACTTTGACTTCATGCAAAGTTTCCTCGTCTTTCTTGCTGTCTTGCGACTCCGTCTTCGGACTAGAAACGTTGTAATAATTCCATTACAAAAATTGATAAACGTGACAAATGTTTTTCCAGGATAATTTAAAATATTTCTCTTTATTTCGTGGGCCAATTTCGAAAAGTGCAGTCGTTTTTATTATTCGTATATAGCTAGGGCAACAACAGAGAAATTTGGGGAACAATTGGGATGACTGCAGACACGAAAAAGTGCTTTTCATTGTCCATTTTACTGCTAGTTATAAACGATTTTATAAAGCAAGGAACACCGCGCATAATAATTTATGCAAGGGCTCTGTCGAATGTACTTGTTGTAATTCCACAACGAAAATAATTACTTTCATTTCCTATAATACATTGAACTAATGCAATCTGACTTCCGTTTTTTAATAAATAATCTTGCATTTTGTACAAATCTTATTGTACTAGTTACTTAATTTAAAAAAATATATAATATAGAATGACATTTTTTTGACCATGGTTTGACGAATCACTCCCATATCCCCGGAACGACCGACCATCGCTGTCCGTCGAACGATCAGACACGTAACGTATGCATGACATATCGAGACGTGACGAACAAAATCAAACGTTTTTGCGCAGTGCCAAAAACCGACTATCTGCGATAAGGTCCATGAGTGGTTTCGGAAAATAGAGTTTAAAAGCGGGTGGTCAGATTTTCAACAAAAAAATTGATTTTGTTCTAACACAACGATTATTTAAAATACATCCCAAAATACTATCCATGGGAAGAAAACGGGAAATTTGCAACTTCCAATTTGGACGTGGAAGCAAAAAGGTTGGTGTAATTGCTGCACTGTTTTGTGCAACCGGATAAATTGGTTTACAGAATATTTGTGATTTTTAATATCTTTAAAAATGCATGGATTAAGAGCGCGAAATTTCAGAATGGTAATGAGAAAAATACGACACATATGGTATTAAAATCTCAACACCCATGGGAAAAATGGGTAGCTCGAAAATTTGTTCTGGGGCTAATTTCATAAAGCTGTTTAGCATAAAATTATATTGCATGTCAACTTGTGTTTTTTAGAAGAATATCTCCTATTCTTGCTAAGAACACAAGTTGACATGCAATTTTGACTGTTAACCCATTTTTATAGAGCACACAAATTTGATGAAGCAATTTTTTATTCTAAACAGCTTTATGAAATTGGCCCCTGGTCTGGGGAGGTACTTTATACTATAGACCAATCCGGTAACCAAGGATGCACTCCGCCATGCTGATGTGTCCCGGGGAACATGAACTGTACGTTTTGTTTGCTGTTGGTGAAAACAAGATGCATGTGTCTGTTTCCAGTGACGACACAATGCTACAGTTCGGGATCCACACAAAACGTGCAGTTCATGTGCCCGGGGACACCTCAGAATGGCGGATACATAAAATAAGAAACGGATCTGTCTATATGATTCTTAAGTTAAAACAAAAGCCATTTTCGGAAAAACATGTTCGTTATATCATGACTGATAATATCGAAGTATAAACTAAACTACCATTTATTTCGTCTTTGGCGGTATTGCAGCAACCGTTGGCCCAGGTGGCGTCTTGGTGCATCGGCGAGTACGGCGACCTGCTCGTATCGGGAGCCGTGGCGGACGACGAGGAGCCGGTGCAGGTACGTACCTACTACGTCCCTGCCTTAGACTTGGACAAGCTCAGGCAAGGTCACGGCGAGACACAACCACCATGGCAGGTTGGTGTTGACGTCACGCGCAGCCTCGTGGTGTAGTCTAGCTTTAATTTTTTAATGGGTTTAATGAACTTCAAACCTCAACATCAAGATACATGTTTTAGATCCACCTAAACATCGAGATACATAGGTTGGTGGTGCCATTGGCAGCCAGCGGCCAGAGACACTGGGTAATCGTACCACCACGTACCACCAACACATGGGGAGATAGATCATTTTTACATGCTGGTCCATTCCTGTGGAACAAACTTCCTCAGACCATCCGTTCACTCACAAATCTCTCTGATTTTAAGAGTGCACTCAAAACACACATGTTTAACCTTCTTTTGTTAGTCTAAGTATTCTGTTTCATTGTTATGCGCCATGAGCGTCATTTATGACGGATACCGGCGCAGTATAAATGTTTGTTATTATTATTATTATTATTAATCCCCTTACTCTTCATGAAAGAGTGCTTTGGGATCTTTCATGTGCATTACACAACACACTGGATCAACGGCTTTACATCCCTTCGGAAGGATGGTGCATGTGTGTTTAAGTGCCTTGTTCAAGGTACCACAGCCGGGTATTGAACCCACAATATTTCACCCGAGTGTTGTGAATCGGTGTTGCTTCTAGCAAAATTCCATTTGAAACAAGACTCTACACATGCATGTGTGAAATTTTGAAACGGATAAAATATAACTTTACGGCAACTGCTGTGTGGTCGATCTCATTGTTCAACTAATGGCTTTCTGTTGACGTCATGCATTCTGCCGTTTTGTGTTATTTGACGATCATGACCCACATTTGTTTGGTGCTAACCAGCCAAACGAGTGAGAAATGCAAATTAGTTGTTCTTATTTCTGCTGCTTTGCTTTTGGTTGTTGCACCATGGATGTTGCGTTGAAGAAGATAAAATAGGGAGTTTTCGATTTGCACGACGGATGATTCTACGACGGATGAATTGCTATCCCGACTCATCTGCGCATGCGTCGACTTTGCCATGTTGTCGTCGTCTGATTTCTAGGACGGTAGTTAGGGCAAATCAACGTTGTGGCGGCGACGGCAACGTTTAGGTAACATTTCACCTTCAACAACACATTTTTGGATCTCATGACTCGATCTCAAGTCGTCGTAAAAATCGAAATGGAATAAAAGTAGGACAGGACGTTTTGTGCAACGAAGTGTTTGCGGTCAGATTTTCCACCGTCGTGTTTCTCTCCGTCGTCCAATCGAAAACTCCCTATTGTCTTCAGGCTACAACGTTAATCAATCATGAATCAACTTTTACAAGTTGCAGCATTTTCAAACGAAAACAACCAAATTGGTGTTTTTTATGTATGTAGACGCTAACGCCCAGATTTTCCCCGGATGTCGTAGACCGTGGAAAGCTATATACTGTGCAGAAAGTTAAAGCTGTGCAAGAATTGTGGGTTAGAGCGGAAATTTTCCTGGTTAGAATTGGCTCAATATCTCATCTACATATATGTTCTGAGAAAACAACGAAAAACGCGAAGCCACCGTCCTATATAGGCTGGTTCCCTGGCTATACTCCATGGGAAAACTGAGTCATAATCTCAGTTGTTAAGTTGAAAATTGTCATTTGGTGGAAACATCTGTATCTGTTTTTTTAACCGTACTGTTATAAGAAATCTTCCTTGGTGTTTTTCTTGCATGATTTTCCTCGTAGGTATCAGAAGACGAAGCTTTGGATGTGTTAGAGAGTGTAATACAAACAACGTCCTCGTCACAAGTAACTAAAGAGTACGTACTGCAGGCCATCCTCAAGCTTAGTGCACGGTTTACGCATTCGGCAGAGTAAGTACCATTAAGGACAGATTATTACAAATGGCAATATTTCCATGTGTGATTGAGGATGTGTGTTATAAAAACCAACCTGTGTATAAACCAGCTCAGTAAGTCATCTACATTTCAAGATAACAATGATAAACTGTGTCCATGCTTTCAGGAATTTGTGCAAAACTGCTGTCCTTTTAGGCTGGTTCCTTGGCCATACTGCATCGAAAATGGAGCCGTAATACCACGAAAGATAGAGATACAGTTTTGTTTAAAGGGCCCCTGATGAAATGGTGTTTTTATCAATGAAATCTGTGCTATAAAACTAGTCCATTAATTTACAATCTTTAAAACCCTACTTGGACGTTGTTTTGTATTTTTATGCTAATTAAAATGTACATATGCATGAGCAAAGTGGTGATGTCACATTAGGAAAACACAGGAAAATCACTTTCAACTGTGCAGAAAAGTTTCCACAATTTTCTCCAACTTGCTGAAACTTTTGTAACCTATGACGGTTTGTGTTTGTTTTACATGTTGCTTATTGTAAACCATGAACAAAATAAGGCTGGAAACTGCAGCAATTTTCCACAATTCCAGTTTGAAGTCTTATGTTTTTTCTTTGCTTTTCTGCTGTGTGTTCCTAAAGTGACATGCCCCAGACAGCGCCCTCTTTCTGTGAGTTTATGTGAAGAAATTTTCTAAGTTTAAAAATGCCACTTTTTATTCATGGGGCATCAAAATTAACAGTAGTATTATCTTTCTACACAAGTTATCCTTCATATGCAGCAAAAACTGTGCATAAAGTTATTGAGCATTTCAGGGGCCCTTTAATTATCGTTTTCTTATTTAAAAAAAGATCTCGGGCACAACCATTGTATTGAACAGTTGGAACAACTTCTATTTTCCATTTGAGAAAGGTTTTTCCAATTTTGGGACATTGCAAATCCTGTATACTGGCTTCAAAACCTCGGAAACTGTTTGATGTACATTTTTCTTAGAATTTCATACAATTTCTGTGTGTATCATGATCGCTCCCTGGAGCGATCCAATTTAAAACGGATAACACAGTACAAATATCACAATATGGATACATGGACGTGTGTGCGTTGTGTTTTGAACAACTGATTTTGCACAGTCCACATTACACACGGAAGATATGATTTTTGGCCTTACTGTGTTTTGTGCTGTATACCAACAAAATGTTAAAAACTGTACTCGTACAATAAATTTTAGTCAAATGGAAAATGTTGGCACTAATTTTTAGTGAATCTTTAAATGGGGTTAGTGACTAAGTTAACAATTGAAAATTTCTGAGGAATATGTGTATGTTCTTATAATATGTGACCGACTCTGGCAAAACCCGACGCTTCTCGGCATTACCCATTACGTGATATGGACCCACAACCTTAAAAAATGGCCTCCGGGACCAACTTGAAAATTTGGCAGAATCAACATCGGGATACATTCAAGATTTGTTTTGTTGTTTGAACTGTCTCAAAATTCCTCATATTATTGACAAAAAATTAAATAATCAACTAGTTTGTCAAACTTTAAAGACCAATAGCTCCATTTCACTTTTTCTGATCTGTCATACTTTAATTGGTCATAACTTCGCATAACTTCAAACATGTTTTAAAAAATACCTTTTTGTATGCACACTAAGCTGATACCAAAACTTAAATTTTGTATTTTCATCACAAGTGTTGGGTTTTGCTGGAGCCGGTCACATATGTAATCAAAGTTTGGTTCCGTTTTGTAGACGTATCAAAAAAATGACTGCACCTTACACGCAAAGCTTGGACACGGAATTGCAACAGAGATCGGTGGAGTTCACGGCATTAGTCACGTCACACGATAACATGAGGTAAGCAATTTACGAAAATTTGCGACGCATTGTAAGTGCGTAACTTGCTGAACCCTCGGCTAAGGCCATTATCAGCCTTCAGGGGCCAATTTCATGGCGCTGCTAAGCACAAAAATTTGCTTAGCACAGGATTTGTTTGCTTTATTTTGCAAAAATGGATTGCCAGCCAAAATCGTAAGTGATGTGTATTGAAAGGTATCCTCCTACTCTTTCGAAGAACACAAGTTGGTGTATAATTTTGGCTTGTAATCCATTTTATAAAGCAAATAAATCCTGTGCTTAGCAAATTTGTGTGCTTAGCACTGCCATAAAATTGGCCCCAGGTCTCCAGCCGGTATTAAACATACAGTTTAAGACTGGCAAAACACACTTTTATTCCCTTATTTATCACCTCTTTCTATCCCGACCAGGACGGGTTTATTAGAAAGAATGCCACCGATGGAGAAAAGGGAAGAGAGACAGTTGAATGGCGAAATGAATGACGAGGAAGAGGGTAGGAAACCAAAGAAGCCGGCCAGTATCCAGCAAGAGGTGAGATGAGTCTTGTATCTGGACCTGCTGGGAATGCTTGCCCAACAGGGGCCAATTTCAGAATGCTATTTTGCTTTATAAAAATGGGTTAGCAGTCAAAATCTTATGTGATGTGTATTACAATGCATAGTTCCGAGATTGCCCAATGCATAGTTCCGAGATTGCCCAGTTAACCCCGCCCCTTAGATATTGTTGCTATGTGCTCACAAGCCATCGCAAAAAATGGCGACACACAACGTACAAAGCAACGGGACTCGGCATGGAAAGCACAGATTCATTGGAGAAAACTCAAAGGTATTTATGTTTAAGGGTCGATAGTTACCGCGTAGTACACACGTAGCAAAAGGCTAGTAATGCAGGGATGCCATATATTCATAAAAATGCGCTTTCCTACCTTTGAACAGCGAATCGCCTGACATTGAAACCAAAATTCACCCGGTCAATGGCGCAAACAACATATATAAACGTTAAACTGTATGGGCAGAAAATCGCGTGATTGCTGTGATGATTGCATCACTTTGACCTTTGTGGGCGCCGTCTGCTAGCTCTGTTGTGATTGGTCGCGGGTTCGGCTTGATTGACAGGTCGGAACTATGCATCAACCCCGGCCCCCTTGGATATTGTTGCTATGCCTCACACGCTATCGTCAAAATGGCTACACACACTGCACAAACCAATGGGACTTTCAACGGAAAGCACAGATTAATTGGAGAAAACTCAAAGGTATTCATGTTTCAGGGTCGACAGTTACCGTAGCATATATTCATAACAATTCGCTTTCTCACCTTTGAACAGCGAATCGCCCGGCCTTGAAACAAAAAATTCAACGGGAGCACATCGCGTACAATGTATGGGCAGAAAATCGCGTGATGTTGTTTGTAAGGCAATGCACTTTGACCTATGTGGGCGCTGTCTGCTAGCTCTGTTGTGATTGGTCGGCGGGTTCTGTTGATTGACGGGTCGGAACTATGCAATGACTGGTGTTCGGCTATTCTTGCCAAGTACACAAGTTGGCATACAATTTCGACTATTATCAATTTTTTTTAAAAGCAAACAAATTTTTGATTAAGCAAACTGTTCTGGGCCCAATTTCATAAAACATGTTAGCACCCGATTTTTGATTAAGCAGCCCTCTCTCCATTTCATAAAACTGTTTAAGCACTAGCAAACCAAACGTCATGCTAACCTATCGATGTTTTGCTAACGTGACGCCATCTTTTTACTTCGAGACACATTTTCCAACAGATACACAACTTTCAGCTGTTGTTGAAATATTCCAGTCAGCGACAGGCAAGGGTCTTCTGTGGTAGTAATAATCATCCCAAAATGGAAACATAACCGATGATGGTATTTGAAAATTTTGACGTTTACTTATGAAAGCAGACGATGAACGCGTTCGAACAAAACAGACGACAGCGTTGCGCGCGCACTCTCTTTGTGCGCTTAGAACAACAAGCTTTATGAAATACGCCCTTGCTTGAGCGAATATTCCTGCTATGCTTAATCCAAATTGTTGATTAAGCGTAACATGTTTTATGAAATTGGCCCCTGCTTGTGACGTGGCACAATGCTCTATGATACTAGACTTTGTCAGTGTTTCAACTTGTTGAGTGTGCGAACTATTGCGATGCGGGAAATTCTTCGCATTTATAAGAACACATGTTGAAATCAGTTTTGTGAAGAAACAAAACAAATATTGATTTTTGTTGCTTCCACAGAGTAAAGGCTTGTTGGAGTTGTTGGATAATCCAGGAGGGCCTGTACAGAACGCTGGTTTCTCATTATCACCCACCCACAACCAGAAAACGGAGCCGACGTCAAGCGGTGGCGAGTTGCTAGACCTACTAGGTAAGGCAGTTGTTGGGTTTTTTGTTGTTTGTACAGTGAGGCAGGGCTGTGTAGTCGAGATCATTAGGCGTGAGGTCTGTATACCGGGAAACGGTACATAGACGATACACCGTTGGACGGTTTTGAGTGAGCAAGCAAACGATTCAACTTGTCTGGCTAGACGATAGATAATTGGCAATGTTCAACCACGTTCGCTGAACAATAGAGAGCTTATTGGATTACGGGCCATTGTGTGACTACTCCTGGCTGACTCGCTGCCACTGTTTATCACGTGACCGCCCGAACAAGGGTGTTTAACCATAACCCTTTCATGCCCCAGGGTGCGCCCGGCTGGAAGGTCGGGTGGCTCCCTTTGAAGTCGTCGGCCAGTAGCAGCCTTTTGTTCCCTTCGTGCAGGCGGCTAGTTGTAAACCTGTCAATCATCGACCAACCCAGCAAGTTGGAAACGGCTCCCTTCAAACTGGCACACGGTTTTCTGTCAACAGAGAAATGATTTGAAGAGGGATTAACTTGAATCGTTTACTGGTATACAGACCGTTTCTATTTTGACCTCGCGCCTTACAAGGCCATTGCAAGTTAGGTAAGTCGTTTACAAGCCAATATTGGCTCATACGGCCGGTACCCATCCCTAGTTTCTGTGGCATGGAGTGACCAGGAGCAATGCTACATGTACTGATCCTCCTGGATGGGATGCCAGTCCATCGCAGGTCTACCCCGAGCAACTAGTTGGGTATCCCCAACTGTATTTGCTGGTACCCATTTATACACCTGGGTGGAGAGAGACAATGTGGAGTGTCTTGTCCAAGGACACAATGCGGTGCAATGGCCAGGTTTCGAACCATGGACATCTCAACCGAAAGTCTGACACGCTATCTACTAGACCACCAAGTCTCCCCTCCTAATTTTCATACCAATGTCTAAAGAAGAGTAACCCTTCCTAAGACGTCTCTTTAGCGCTTTGTGAAATCATCCTCTGGACAGGCACAAGCCCTAATTCTTTTTACCAATGCTAAACCCACAGATACGCTAGATTTCAGTGCACCAGCCCCAGCCATGCCCCCTCTACAGCCTCTAGCACCGTTATCCAACCAACCACCGCCCATGAACATCATGGATGCTTATGGGTCGCCAACTACTACACTAGAACCCATGAAGGTACAGCCACAGGCAGACTTGATGGGAGGTCTGGTCAACAACGTTAGTGGTGAGTTGGACGGGGAAAATTGCCATTTCGTCGTTGACATCACGAAGTGACACCCAAGTGCTATATCCAAGTGCACTTCTGTTACAGTTCGTGAAAACCGCAGAGTGGGGGACACAAGTTTTCACTAACTGACATCCGAGTGTGCGCGCACTCCGTACACTGGACTCGTAACGCATGAATTTTGGTTTCCACAAACTGACATCCAAGTAAACGTTGAATTTATTCAAATAAAGCTTTATAAATGCTTGATACGAATGATATTCCTATACGTGTGGAATATAGTAAAAACTTGACCGAAACACTCCCCGATTTGGTGTCATTTTCGGAAGACAAAAATGTTGGGTGTCATTTCATGAAAACACAATTTACGAGCTGACGTCATTTTGCACTCGAGACGAGCACTAAAGTACCACTGTCGGTTCGTGGTGTCACCGACGATTTTTCTTGCAAAGTGGTGATCCACAGTGGGGAGAACTTTTGTCGCGCAGTGGGGAGAACTTTTATCGCGCAGTGGGGAGAACTTTTGTCGCGCAGTGGGGGGAACTTTTGTCGCGCAGTGGGGGTAACCTTTGTCGCGCAGTGGGGGGAACCCTCTGTCGCGCAGTGGGGGGAACCCTCTGTCGCGCAGTGGGGGGAACCCTCTGTCGCGCAGTGGGGGGAACCTTCTGCCGCGCAGTGGGGGGGAACCCTCTGCCGCGCAGCGGGGGAAACCCTCTGCCGCGGAGCGGGGGGAACCCTCTGCCGCGGAGCGGGGGGAACCTTTGTCGCAGTTGAATTCAAGATCGGATTTCCAAGTTACGTGACGTTCGTGCTGGATTCTAACAAGCATTATTTCTATTTCTTGACATCTATAGGTCCCTCCATCCCTTCCATCACGGCGGTAGAGAATGCAAGCCTCAAAATTGAGTTTGCCTTTGAGAGAGAGTTGCCTGATAAAGTAGCCATCCTACTCAAGGCCACTAACCCTACTCCCAGCCCAGTCACTAGTTTCCTGTTCCAAGCTGCAGTTCCAAAGGTCAGTTATATACACCCAACACAAAAGTTAGTTCCCGCCTAATACTTTTTGATGTAACTCAAAAACTATTGTATTGATTTTTGTCATTCAAAAAGCGATGTGCGCACCGATGTCGTGTGCACCGATGTCGTACGCACACAATAAGTGGTTTCTTTTGGTCAGTAAACATTGTTTTCACTAAGAAATCACGCATTTTATGAAAATTTGCCCCAAAACAGAAGTTGCACTTTTGTCAATATATTCACTTTTACACACTGAAAAACTGTTTTCTGGCCATTATTACCCCTTGACATAACTTCAGTTAAGTAACAGAGTGCTTATCTGCAAGAACTGTTAATAATGAGTTGGTCTGTCGTCTTTTGCAATCACCTCTACATGGGCAAACGCATGCAACGGGCAAATGCTAGTACTAGAATGTAGGTTCGATTCCTGGCCGTGACGGGTTGTGGCACCGCCCTTGAGCAAGGCACTCAACCACACTTGCTCCCATTCCTGTAATTGGCGGTCCCTCCGCTGTTGGATGTGGTATATAAATTTTTAAAATGCATGCAACAGGCAAAACTGACAGATCAGAAGATGACAGACTTTATTTTATAGTCACTTTAATCCCAAAGAATTTTAACATAACAGGGTTTACATCGCAAAGAAAATGTATTTTTTCTTCAAACTAGAAGTGGTTATGTGAAACCACATGGCAGTGCATCTGCAGTAATGTCCTCCAATCATTTGTACACACCGTATTTTAAACTTGAACTTGACGGCTGTGGACGGCCTGTCAGTGTAACAAATCTCGCTCCGTGGCGGCCGCCTCGGAGTGTTACAGAGTATGATTTTTTTTGTGAGAATTTTCATACAATTAATGTAGAAATGACTCTCAAGAGTCAGTTTTTGTGGTGCCAATTTCACAAAACACTAAGACGCGTCTTAGGAAGGGTCACTTTTCTTATCTTGGTACATTGGTATGGGAATTAAGACGCATTGAACTCATCTTAACTTTTAGCCAATCACATTTGCCTTTTTAAAAAAGTTGTATTTTTGGCCAAAAATAATCCTGGCATCAACTGGTTAAAGGCACAAAAAAATAAAAAAATAAATAAAATAAAATAAAAATTCAACACCCCCACTTTTAACCAATCGGATGACAGGAATCTATAGAGGCACATTAATGGAAATGTATGCATCTGTAATTTACCCCAAGTGGTTAAGGAATTCCTGTTTTTATTTTATTTGTCCAGACATTCCAACTAGAACTGATGACGCCAACAGGCGACACGATTCCACCCAACAACTCCGGGGCCATTACGCAAACCATCAAAGTGACCAACCCGTCGAGGCAGGCCATGCGCATGCGCTACAAGCTGGCGTTTACGACCAACGGCGCAACCACGCAGGACCAAGGCGAGGTCAACAACTTCCCTGCAACGATGTTCTCATAGCAGAGGTAGACGTTTTCGCTTCCCCCACCCCCGAATATCATATCCAGAAATTTTGTGCATAAAATTGTTTAATTTTGTGATTAAAATGTGAAATATTGTGTTGGCCACAATTCTACCAAATGCAACCAGAACGTAAGCCATCTTTACAAGCAGTATACAGGGCTTGAAATTCGTCATTGAAAGGGCACTGCCATTTCTGTATTTTGAGTCCTATTTTGGAGTTTAAAAAGGGCACTTCCATTGGAAAATGGAAAAAATCAATGGGAGGATTGCAAAAGGGCACCAAGGCCAAGAGCAGGGGCCACAGAGGCATTGCCTCTGTGGCCTCTGTTAATTTCAAGCCCTGAGTATACATGATTGGTATCTCAAAAATCAGAAATGTTAACAGATTTACGCCTAACTTACACAATATAAACATGATGACCGTAGAAAACTTCCCCTGAAATGGTTTTGTCTGAAGTGCTATAGTCTTTGAGAAATGAGTAAAACAATTAGTTTTCGTCTCATGAGACGAAAATTCAATTTGCCCCAAAACCATTTCGCCTCAAACCACTTCGCCCGAGTGCTATTTCGCCCCAAATTACTTCGTCCAAACACTACATCGCCCAAGTGCCACTTCGCCCCAAAACCACTTCGTGCACAGGTTGTGGTTCAGGGCGAAGTGGTTTTAGGGCGAAATGACTGCAAACAATTTTTTTACTGTTTTCTCAAAGGTTAGACGAAGTACGGAGCTGGTTTTTGCTCAGGTTGGTTTTAATCATGCATACATGTATCTTCAATCACACAGGGGGGTAAAACTATTTGTAACAATTTACCAATCATGTATTGATTGCTTTCCGGTGACGTCACCCCTTCCATCCACCATTTTGGTGGGCATTTTTCATGACCCACGTGGCTCGAGTAATAACCGGCAAAAAGAGCAGGAAAAGCGCATTGGTTGCACTTACCTCTGCTGCTTAACCTTGCTTTATGTTGTTGCGCTATGGCTGTTGTATCGAGAAAGATAAAAACGCATTTCTTCAGGCTAAAAACCGCGATCAACTAAAAGCACTTTCGTTTTTACAAGCCGAGTTCATGCTCAATAATTTGAACGTATCACAACGCCCGCGTGCGGCATCTTCGAATGAAAACACGCTGGTGAGTATTTTTTACGCGTGTTCATATGCGTCTATTGGCGCGCGCGTGTACGCGCCTGACTGTTGCCCACCACACATTCCCGGATGTTCTACGTCATCGAAAGCAATCAATACTATCTTTAACACTGGCCAAACCCACTTCTATTACCTAATTATAGCGCTCTTCAAGGGCCAGAACTAATGCAAGCCTTATATATAGAGAGTGCTATAACCAATGCATATACAATGAACAGAGTAAAAGCTTTATTGGAGAAAAACTTTATATTTACCGGAAAAACTTACTCAAATGGAAGATAACGAACGCAACATCTGGTAATGGTGCCTGGTCACCATTGAAATTAAACAAACAAACTTCGGAAGAGAGAAAAATCGTAAGGGCCTTATCGCGATTCAAACCCGAGACCTCTGACTCACCGGGCAGATGCTCTACCAGCTGAGCTATAAGGCACAGTTGGTATACTCCCTCATGAACCCATATTTTTCTCTCGGTGTTGCATGGTAGCGCAACTGGGCAAAGTAACGAACGCAACATCTGGTATGGTGCCTGATAAAAATATATAGAAGATATCTTTTTTTGTAAGAAAACGATAATTGAAGATGAATTTATATAAATGTGTTCGCATATTTTTTTTATGAAGGCGCCTTATTTGAAAGAAACCAGAACCGTATATATAGAGTTGCGACAATGAGGTTCCAGTTTTGGGGGACCGGGATGCCATTTTGTGTCAGTCGGCGTCACTTCGTGCAATTAAGTATACAATTTGTGCATGCGGCCGTGTGCCGCATGGTGTTTTTCTGCTGGCAAGTACTGGGTGCAGCGCTTGTATAAAACGATCAGAAACAACTCGGATGTTTTGATTTCCAGCAAATGAAACGAGGAGAAAAATATGGCAAGCCAGAGTCAACAGACTGAACTGGAAAGCGACCAGAAAATGCTTACCCAACCCACTTTTTCCCAATCATAGCTGTGCCTTTAATTTTCTTTTGCATTTTTGCCAATTTTTTTGAGGCATGTATCTAAAAAATATTACATTTGATAAAGAATGTGTACAGAGCATTACACTTATGATTAAACTTGAATTTCCCTACGGTAATGCAAAAAGAACGTATGCACAATGTATACATGTCCCTGCGCGTAGGACACAAAATGGCGCTCTAAACGTTCATTGTCGCAACTCTCTCTATTAACGGTTTTGAAAGAAACTAGTCCCCTGACTTAAGTGGTATTTTTGCTTTGTTGTTTGTGCAGTATAACTACAGAACCAGTCTAAATATTAAAGGTTGGCAGCTTCGCACAGACAGTTTAGCTTTTCATTGTTTGTTTTCTGTAATTTACCTCAAATTACCAACCCCAAATGTCACGTAGAAAAATCTGCAAATGTGTACTTTGTAATTACAGCATCACTGCACCTTTTCTTTAATAGAATAGACTGCCGAAGTGAATACGTCATTTGTTAGTTGCCTAGGCAATGGCTCTACACTAAAAATCACTGGACCCTGTGCTTTTGCAATGGTACTTTTTCCGTCGGCCATGATGTTTAGAGCCAGTTACCATGGCAACCACGTCACATTTCGGCTGTCTATGGTGTTGCACTCTGCTGGGTATTTTGGCCAACAGTTCACTGATAAAACTAAACACTTTTAAAGTCGTTTTAGTTAGTTTTTTTTCTCGGGTCTAGAGCCAATTTTGGAAATCAACATAATTTCCTGCAAGTAATCCTGTCTTCTCTCAAAATATACTGAAATGCAAATGAAACTTACTACTTGTTTAAAATGTAATGAAATTGTAACATTTCAAAATAAAACAAACCAACAATTGCTAATTGAAACATTGGCATTTTATTGATTACATGTCAAGTTTTTGACCAAGATACACCATCTCATCAGTTTGTTCTACAGTAAAGAACAGAAGAGGGTGCGATGTCAGTCCCCTTTCAATAGCGTGTGTGACCACCATTGATTTGGATACAGGCAGTGCATCGTCGGGGCATACTGCCTACCAGTCTTGGCATGTTGCTTGAAATGCCCATTTTGCACTGGCCTTTTTAAAGCCAACATTAAGACATCACGTGCAGCTCATTACAATCATCCCATACCCCTTGGCTAATCACTGACAGTCAAAACAGCTGTTCAACAGCTGTGCCATGAAGTGACCATTGAAGGTTCAAGTGAACTTCAGACGCCGTTTGGTCTGACAGTGAGGACACTATTGTCCACAAATAAGTTCACACATTACTACACGCAGTGTTATTGTTGCTATTTAAAGGTTTAAAAGGTGGTAAGTTTCTTTTGCGTTTCAGTATAGAAGAAATATAAACTAGGTTGTCCTAGAAAGATATTAAACGTTACCCTTGTCTGAAATCTTACAAATTTCCTATTATATTAACACTAGCAGGGAATCACGTGCGCTCAAAGTCTTGACGCGTGCTCGAAGATCGTTATGCACGTCTTGTTCACGCTGGCGCAACTTTCATGCACCAGCCTACCCGTATATTAGTGAACCTCATGTGACTGCGTTTCAGTCAGTCAGGATTGAGAATCAGAAAAAAGGCCTGTTATAAAGTTAACTATAATTCGACTTTTGGTTTTCGTGAAAAAAACTGTCAGTTGGTCTCCACCTCGTATGTTTACGCACACTTCCCTGGCAATGCTTGTAATCCAATCCGAAGATGCATTGATAAAATTGATAAGATTTATTTGATGATGAATAAGTGATTATTTTTAGGGATTATTTGTCCAAATTTGTATCGAAGATTTATTTGAGTTTGTTATTGCCCCACCCGATGACGTACAAAATTATTTCTTTTATTTTGAGAGACGATAAAAGCATTTGCAGGAAAATATCTCAATCGCCAAAATGGGCTTTTGACTAAAGAAGCACTCCTGCGACCCCTTCCTTCGTTTTATAGATAAAATATATATCATTTTCTGAACACGGATCAGTTGATTAGTTTTGTGTATACAAATGGCTTACAAAAAGAAAACCATAGGTTTTCCGTAATATTGCCTATGAATAATTGTATGTACATAATCTTAATATATAAATATTTCTAGTGGCTGGTGAAATAATTGTACAAGTGTAAAGCAATGTTTGATTTTTTCCCCAGGGGACATTGGGAAACTTTTTGCATTTGTAGACATTTGTGATAAATTGTATTCATTAATTAGGCAGTTATAATTTACCACATTTCAGGGTTGTATAGTCGAGTCCACCACAAGTCCTCTTAATTCAAGTCACAAGCTATTCAAATGAACTCCAACAAAGGCATTCTTTCGTGCGTATTGGGCGCGAGGTCAAAATAGAAACGCTGTATACCGGGAAACGGTACATAAACGATACACCGTTGCACGGTTTTCAGTGAACAAGCAAACCATTCAAGTTGTCTGGCCAGACGATGGATAATTGGCAATGTTCAACCCGGCCCACGTTCGCTGAACAATAGAGAGCTTATCGGATTACGGGCCATTGTGTGACTACTCCTGACTGACTCGCTGCCACTATCGCGTGACCGCCCGAACAAGGATGTTTAACCACAACCTATTCATGCCCCAGAGTGCGCCCGGCTGGAGGGTCGGGTGGCTCCCTTTGAAGTCGTCGGCTAGTAGCAGCCTTTTGTTCCCTTTCGCGCAGGCGGCTAGTTGTAAACCTGTCAATCATCGACCAACCCAGTAAGTTGAAAACGGTTCCCTGCAAACCCTCACACGGTTTTCTGTCAACAGAAAAACGATTTGAGGAGGGATTAACTCGAATCGTTTACCGGTATACAGACCGTTTCTATTTTGACCCCGCGCCTTAGTTACTGGACTGGTGACAGACTTGTGATTTTATCGGCTCTGGACTTGTGAAAGACTTATGATGGAATCGACTATACAACCCTGCCACAATTTATAAATGGTCATCTTGCAATACAACAGTGTAAAACACTTATTTCAGAAATTGGTAAAACTAGGTGCATTTTTAAACCAATAAATCACGAAAACAATGTTACTGTTAAACATTTCATACGGTTGCTTTCTATCTGGTTTCTAAACCAGTGGTCGATGGAATGTTTTTAAATGACCCACACCGTAGTATGTCATTGATTATGAAAATCAGTTATATGAAATTGTTTATTTTATGTATAAAAATAATAGAATGAATAAATATGAAGCAGAAACCTTTCATTTATAATGTTTTGCAATGTTTTTTGTGTTTTTTCTCATTTAATTTTAGCATAAATTATGCATGCACAGATTTTGTTTTCTGATACACTCATGTCTGTGGACCTCAAATATCTGCAAGCTAGTTAAGCCCGAATGCCTCTGGCCGCACACATCTTATGATTGACGGCCAGAGCGGTAGACCTTTCCCAGCGGCCGGACTTTTTTTTGGGCGCGTATAGCCCAATGTAATTACAACACGCCCAGAAGACCGCGGCCATTTTTGAAACGAAATGGAGGATCGATATTTCTCGAACTTGCACAATGATCGTCGCCTCTTGGCCAGATGGGTGAAGATTTATGGATAAGGAACGTGTTTTGGAAAAGGTACGAGTTCCTCTATGTTTAGGTACCCTAACTTTGGAAATCTCTGTCCTGGGTGAGGGGAAAATTACGCTCAAAGTATGTAGCAAATTCGCTACAAAAAAGTCCGGCCGCCGGGAAAGGTCTACCGCTCTGGCCGTCACACATAATGTGTTTGTTACTTAATTCAGTTATTCCAGGAAATCATAAGTTTCGGATGCAAATATTAAAAGGTGAATAGTCCTGTTGAGGTCGGGGTTTTCTATATAAAACTTTGTTAAACATTCCTGGAATGTTGGCCTGGGTCCATTGTGGTGTATACCCAGCCACGATATGTGGCAGAGGGACCTCCCCTCACGCCACTATACCTCAACACACTCTTCCCTTTTGTTAACGCACCAATCACCCCCTAAAAACTGAAAGGAATGGGAGACTTTTGAGGAGCAATATCAACAGAGGGCGCCAAACATACGGTCCCAGCGCATTTCGCGCCACGGTGACAGCCATTGCATTACACGTATTTTCGTGCTAAAAATGCGGTTGGAAATGTCGCCGTGAAACCCTTGGATGTTTGGGATAGGGGTGAGGGAGAGGGAGTCCGTTTGCCACATATCGTGCTGCATATGCACTGGTGGCCCATAAGCACTTTAAGTATGTACATGTGCCCAGTCACAATTGAATGGGTACATGTATTGTTATACCTGACTGAGCAAGGGTATATAAGTCCTGTGTAGATTGGGGTGTGGTTCTCAGATACATGTATATTTTCTACCATCCGAGGGGTAGGCTACACATCAGAGATCAGTCATCATAGTATGCAACATGTACACAGGTTGTTGTGTGTTTGTGGCCTTGCGGCTCACCTGTGTGCGACCGTCTTTACGTCCATTCGCGAACGGACAGTTTGTTAATTGGGATGGCTTTTTATTCAGTATGTGACACTTTTTGGATCCGAACTCTGTTTCGTCATTGCCGGACTTGTTTCGTCATTACTTGTTTCGTCATTACCACCATGTGGACTCTTTGACTTCGTCGTATTGTGGACATTCAAGTCGCGGTTTTGGAAAGACTGTTCAAGATCAACACCCGGGTGGCTCCTACCTGTGACTGGCTTGTCCGTGTCGGAACAACGGTGATGACGTCATCTGTACCCCTGAGCTATTCTGAGCCCCTAGCGCCCATCGCATCTAATTTTGACAACCATTTTATTAATACTGTATACTTTTATTAAAAAGCTAGAATCACCCCCTTGACGCAAAATCCAGCATTTGCACCTTTTTCGATAGTCGACATATCCCTCCAGCCGACTTACACCGCTGTTTATTTCAAATTGCCTGTTTTAAGTGGATAAATCGCAAGCAAAAGTGCGAATTTCGAAAATGAAATTTTCGCGATTTGTTACACACTTATTAATGATATGCGCGTGACCCCTTGACGCAATCTTGAGAAACACGAGTAAACGCGGTCGGCAGTTCCATACGTTTACAATAAAACAACTCCGAAAACCGTCTCTGTTCGATGGTGTTTTTTGAAGAATTTATTCTAGTGCAAAAAGCCAGAGATGTGCCCAGTAGTTGTGTGGTTGTATGCTTTACCAGACACCATGAAAACAAAAGAGCAGAAATATTTTCTTTTCTATGTACCGACCGATGTTCAAACACGTCGGCCCGCAGGGACCGTTTCATGCTGTACACAGACCGCTGTGAATGCCGTTCGTTCCGTGACACAACCACCCGACGCAATGCACCAGTATTAACTTCAAAAGAGCTTCACTGTGATCCACAATTTCACCTGTTTTTTCACAAAACGGGTAATAGTAGATTGTTGTCATATTACATGAAGTGTTTTTCACGTTTGTATTTTGAATTACAAGGACAAAACGGGCATGATGAACATTCACTTCGTGTATTTTCCATCCAATACTGCACAGGCCGTTTTGTGTTCTTCTCGGGATGACATCAAAACCATGTTGATCAACAAACCAAGTGACCTCGAGCGTTTCAGAATTTCTGGTGAAGAGGGTCGGAACTGTCGATTTTTTGTAGAAAACGGGTGTGATGGTGTTGTAGACACATACACCTCCATGATAAACAGGAAAACTTAAATATGGACGGGGGATAGTACTAGCTGTTTAACTTGGGCTAGTTTATTTGCGATTTATCTTGTTAAAAGTCGAGCAGATGACAAAGAATAAAACTTATTTCTTAAAGGCAAATGCTAATTGCTGGATTTTCGTGCTAAACGGTATGTCATCTGTCATATCCATTGAAATTCTCTTTTTTCCCTTTTAATTTTCACCTTCTGCCATGCATGATAGGCTGGGCCTTTTTTTCTGATTGTCTGTACGTATGGCCTTGGCCTACTGTACTTGACCACAGGTGCACTACGAGGAAACGCGAAAATTATAATAATAGCATTTCGCTTGTATACACAGGCAATGTGACTGTGCACTACGAGGAAACGCGAAAATGAGCTTCAATGGCCTATTTATTGACTGTTTATGAAATTTGGTACATGTACACGCACATGTAGTGTGTATATCATGCGCTTGTTCTCCCAAACAATCGTGGACGTTTTAGGGAGGTCTAAAGCGGGCCTCCCACTGTGCGATTTTCCCCACGAATTAGGTACGAATTGGTACGATTATCGGAGACTGCCTATAGACTCTACACACAATCGTACCCAATCGTAACCAATCGTAGCTAATTCGTGTGAAAAATCGCACAGTGGGAGGCCCGCTTAACAAAGAGACAAATATCGTCCGCGATTGGCAAGCGAACGTCCGCTATTCGCTTCTGTACAAAACCAACGAGAGTAAGGAAAAATAGACTATATATGATGTCCAAACAAAAGAGGAACAAAGGGACGTCCGCGATTGTATGTGGATTCGCACCTAGCTAGATGCACGCTGTTTTATCAGACGGTACAACATGCAGTACTACATGCATATAAACATACAATATACAAGAAATGCGGAAAGCCCTATGTTATCAACAGACATATTTTTTTCTTTTCCTTCTTCCACTTTTTTCAGACGCTTTTTCGGGCACTTGCACATTCATGATTGACTTTAAACTTCACATGGACATTGGTGACTATGTGAAGTTGTGCACAGTACTAATGACGTCATGATGACGTCATCACGTGTCAGATTAAAGGGGCATGAAGTTTAATAAATTAAATATTCAAAAATCAATAAAAAATCAACCGTTTGATCTACGATCTTGATTCCTTCGCCATATACGATGACTATCAAGGGTCTTTGAGATGCGCACACGCCTTGACCTTTGACCTCGTTTCCTATTGGTCAAACAGATTTTGCCTTGCCATTTGAAAGTGGTGCAAGATATTTGGACAAAGTCACTTGTGTTACACTTCGACTAGGGTGGGGTATCTAAAAAATATTTTTGTGACCTTTGACCTTGCTCACTTCCGGTCGAAACCGGAAGTGGCCCTTAGTTTAAAAGTGAAAGGAGGTATTGAGATGGGGTCAATGGTGTTATTACCAGAGGCCCTTAAGCTTTCCAAAAATATAAGTGATGACGTCATCGTACGAAATAGCGCCCTCTACCGACAAGATGATTACGTAATTAAATATTCAAAAATCAATAAAAAATCAACTGTTTGACCTACGATCTTGATTCCTGTGGCATATACGATCACTAACAAATGTCTTTAAGATGCGCACAGGGCTTGACCTTTGACCTCGTTTCCTATTGGTCTAACAGATTTTGCCTTGCCATTTGAAAGTGGTACAAGATATCTGGATGTGGTCAACTGTATTACACTTGGACCTAGGGTGGTGTATCCAAAAAATATGGCCGTGACCTTTGACCTTGCTCACTTCCGGTCGAAACCGGAAGTGGCCCTTAGTTTGAAAGTGAAAGGAGGTATTGAGATGGGGTCAATGGTGTTATTACCAGAGGCCCTTAAGCTTTCCAAAAATATAAGTGATGACGTCATCGTAGGAAATAGCGCCCTCTAGCGACAAGATGATTACGTAATTAAATATTCAAAAATCAATAAAAAATCTACCGTTTGACCTACAATTTGATTCCTTCTGCATATACGATCACTAACAAATGTCTTTAAGATGCGCACATGGCTTGACCTTTGACCTCGTTTCCTATTGGTCAAACAGATTTTGCCTTGCCATTTGAAAGGGGTACAATATATCACGATGGGGTCAACTGTGTTACACTTCGACTAGGGTGGGGTATCCAAACATATAGCAACACCTTTGACCTCCCTACATGTCAGATTAAAGTGGCATGTAATAATATTCAATATTTAAAAATCGATAAAAACTCAACCGTTTGACATACGATCGTGATTTCTTCATATACAATCACTAACAAAGGTCATCCCGAACACCACATATGTTTATAAAAAGGAGGGGAACAGCCATGTGTTCGTTTTCAACGAACACATTTCTAGTTTGATTTGCTGTTGTCTTTTTGATCTGCCGTTGTCTTTTTGGTATTTCGCTGTCTTTTTGGTTGTATGGTCGTTGTCTTTTTTGTATGCGGCCGTCTTTTTGGCATGTTGCTGTCTTTTTGGTTTATCATTGTATTTTTGGTATAAGATCGTTGTCTTTTTATTTGCAGCTCTCTTTTTTATTTACCGTTGTCTTTTTTGCCTTATTGGCCGCCCATAATATAACAACGTCAATGTAATCGCTTATGGGTGCACCCAAGTAATGCCGAATTTTTATATATACAATAACCAAAGTACTCATTGAAGTCTTAACATTTTTTAATTCTGTTCAATTTTATGGGGGGTTATCCGTCACTTCTATTCCCTAATTTCCACTTGAAACGAAACTACCCCTGCAACAGTGAAAATTGCTAAGCAGACCAGCATCCATTTTGGAACAAAGGCACATACGCTAGTGGGCAAAATAGGGCCACTTTTAGGAGCTACATTGTCCAAAATGTTTATAGTTGGAAGAAAAAATACCCCACATCACGGCGATGGCCATATTCTACACAAGACCACACTCGTTCATATCAGCTCGCTACTCTATAAAGAAGAATTTCAGGGCATACAAAATACTCATGAGCTCGGCGGACGGATCTCTGCCTATTTACTTAAGTGCACCCAGTTATACAGCAAACCAAATCATCCAGCACGAATACATTGTCAGAAAATAAACGATTGTACCTCGAAAATAATCTTTTCTTGCTGGTGCCAACTATACCAGTACTAGTGCCGACATATTTATTGTTGGAATAAACTACGAGCTGTGTCAGATAGATATGCAACTCAGTGCGACCTAATGGAATCGAACTGCATTGCGCAGTTGTGGTATATCGAACGCATTTTAGACTTTCCGGCTTCTGAATTCCGTTTCAAAGCTCGACAATCGGTTTTCTACGATGGGATTTCGCTTAAATCCAAATTACTTTGCAGGGATTTGGCTCGCCGTGTTCGTTGGTATTGCGAGCTCGTATGAACTTAGTTATGGTAAGTTTGTTTATGATTTCCTTTAATTCAGACAATTCAAAAAAGTCCTATATAGGCCTACCTTCACGCACGGTTATCGACGCCATGTTCGAATACTCGTTTTTGTGTGCGTGCGCGGATCGTATACGAATGCATTGTTATTGAATGCATTCCTGAAAAGTCGTTTCTTTTCTTTGCATTATATGCATGACTATAGTTCGTGTGTGACCTCTCCATGAATATTTAATGAGCCATAAAGACCTGCTGGGCCCAATTTCATCGAGCTGTTTAACCGAACGTTCCCGGTCCCCTAAAGGGATCATGGTTGCTGAGATTAGCCGACTCAAGTCGTTGCCTTGTAGCCACCTATATAGGTTCTTCAGCTTGGCCACGAAGTGCGAGAGAACAGGAAGAAATGCTCAGTTTTAGAGATGGGAGGAAAACCCCATGCCATCGTGTGGGGAAAACCCACGGAATCGAGCAGGGACTGAGAACCCAATCCACATACTGACCCGGACGGGATTGAACCAGGGCCACAGAGGTGGAAGGCGAGGAAAGAACCGCTACGCCAACGTGATTATACCCCCGTCACACCGGATTGGCGGTGCCACTACGGTTTTTGGTCAAAACCGCCATCAATTAACGTAGTGACACCGACAGTAGTTTTTCATAGTTTTCCCCTACCCGTCACACATGTGTTTTTCTTCGCGGTGCTACTGTCGATCTGAACTGTTTGAAGACTTTTAGAACACTGAAATTGAAGCAGAAAACCGAAGCTTTTATACTACAAAATATGCCCGCAGTAGCACCGTGCAAGCACCTCAGTGCAACATCATAGTGGAAACGCCATTGCCGTACAAGCGCCTCAATAACACCGCCGGCACCGCCGTAGGAACGCAGTGGCACCGCAGTAAGATCGCCAAATTTTCTAAAATTCCTTCCTGGCTCCGCAGTGGCACCCCCAGTGCTACCGTGGTAGCACCGCCATAACCGCAGTAGAACCGCCACGGGATCGCCGTAGGGTCGCCATGTCTACTTTTTCGGCGATTGCACGGCGGTTGTACTGCGGAGGCACGGCGGTGATGGAGGTGCTACTGCGGTCCTTGTAAAGTCCCACGGCGGTCATGGCGGTGCCGCGGCGATCCCACTGCGGATTGGCCCAACCCGCGTAGCACTGCGGAAGTTTTGAACATGTTCAAGGTTTTGACAGTTTTCCGCGGTGCTACGGCGATCAATGGCGGAACCACTGCGGAACCACGGCGATCATGGCGGTGCCACTGCGGTTTATGCCGTACAAGCACCGCAGTGGCACCGCGCCTCCGGTGTGACGGGGGTATTACCCAGCGTCCGGCTATTTCATAGACATTAAAGGTACACACCGGCCTACTGTTTACATGATTTAGTGACGTAGCAGCATTGACAATACTTTTTTGATGGTCGTTGTGAAAAAAGATCATCAAAATATCCCGTAATTTACTAAAGAAGTGCAAAATTAACAAAAACGGTCAAAAGACGGGTTATGCTTTACCAGCCGTTGCAACTACGCGCGAGCCTCACGACTTTGTCACAAACGATTCGCTCTTCTCCTACTCAGGATATCTCCAATTTTCTGCTCACGATCTCACTGGACAAGCCCGGACGACCGAATAGGAATTTCCGTTTTCTTTTGAGGAGTCGGCATCATGTTTTTTCTTCACAAACGTACCGGAGCAGCACACCGGCCGTGTGTGCGCTCAGGCTATTTGCCGTGCTGCGCGGGGCAAATATCCTACACTCCACGGTAGCCTGCCGTAGCACGCGCTCGCTCCCGTTCCCCGGACTCTCGAAACAAACATTTATGTTCGAATTTTCATACTTATGGTAAACTTTGTTTCATACCTGTATAAATAGTCCCTCTTTTGTCAATCACATATAAATATTGGGGGGGAAATCAGAGTTGAATTTGGTGCAGTTCTACAGTAAGAAACTTTCATGCGGCTGGACACAAAACTAACTCGCAAGACCTTTTCGGAACCAGAATCTGGTTCCGAAAAGTCACGTGACCTTGAATTTTTGAAAAATGCTCAAACGGCCAAATTTGAATAAATGTATGGGTCTATTTCGAGCCCAAAATAGCCAAACAAAGCCGGTATGTTTCTTTAATGGCATAAATGGCATTAGTTGCCGAAGATGCCATAAATTAACATTAATTAGGCCTATACAGGCTCCAAGCAGATTTCCTTAGGAATGATTCAAGATTACCTTCCTTCCGATCATTCTGTGAACAGGGAATATCCGCATTACCATAACACATATCTATGCGCTTCAATCCCCAACTACAAATGTTAATATGTGGGAATTTCTCTTTCTCTCTTGCAATCCGGGACTACTTACTTTGCAGTGGATGCGAATATGGAGCGTCAAAAGTAGACAACCCAATTTTCTCATTTTCTGCTAGTAGATTTTTATATTTTTGGTTTCGCAAAATGGGCTTTACCACACCACCGGGTTGGCTGCGCGACAGAGTAGGAAGTGAGCTGCACATTAAAGGTACACACCGGCCTACTGTTTACATGATTTAGTGATGTAGCAGCATTGACAATACTTTTTTGATGGTCGTTGTGAAAAAAGATCATCAAAATATCCCGTAATTTACTAAAGAAGTGCAAAATTAACAAAAACGGTCAAAAGACGGTTATAAGCTTTACCAGCCGTTGCAACTACGCGCGAGCTTCACGACTTTGTCACAAACAATTTCATTACATTTTAAACAAGTGGTAAGTTTCTTTTGCGTTTCAGTATAGTTTTGCAGTATGTTGAACTGTTTCTTGGTGATACCAGCGACACGCCAGGTAAAGTGGGTGGTAGGCATACGTTGACTTTGTTTTTTCACCACGGGGGGCCAACGCTTCGATCGTCTCGGTTGACATTGGAGACGCGTTGAAGTGCTGCAGAGGTGATGGATTCCGGATATGCACAGTCCCCAAAGAAAGATGCTCTTTGAAGTTTTCGTCGTCGGAGCAAATTCGTCGCAGTCGGAGTAATTGCGGGAAGGGGATTGCTTCTTGCAGGCAATAAAGTGAGATGATCCGAACTGTAGGTAGCTATATGGGAGTCAGTTTTCTTATAGAAGACCGTATGACATGCCATAGTCGGAGATGGCAAGCTTGATGTCGAGGAAGTAGATATTTCCAAGGTGAACTTTAGAGCCGGGTGATAAGAACTTACAAAGGTGATGACATTTTCCAATTCCTCCCTTGTAGAGCTGAAAACTCCGATCACATCATCTATGTACCGTTTGTACATAAGTAGGAATGTTCCGTTGTAACTTCAAAGATGGCTGTTTATTAATGAGCACGTAACGTAATTGATTTGGAAATAAATTGTTCACGATTATTTGTTATTGACTTGGAAATCACGTCCTGTGGAGTCTTATTTCCTGTAAAAAGACTTGTTTAAAGATTCCATTTTGAGCAACGATTTTGATGGGGAAAAAAACGTTTAAATTTCAGTATTTGGAAGTAGGTAAACTAGGTACACGCGCACGCGTGTGCGATACTCAACTCGGTTGTCCTGGATATGACCGAAAGGTCACCGACAGTTTCTAAATGCCCCAACTTGCGTGTGAAACTTATCACGTGCAGTGCACGCACACACACATGCATGTACGTACAATAGGGGCGTTCGAGACGCTTACACCGGGTAACGGGGGGTTTACACCCATTGATTTACATACATAATACTGGATACGCCATCTGGGAGTGTTTGTGTAGAAATGCGCGGCCGAACAATGGCGGCGCGTCGGGAGGGTAAACGCATGTAGCACTGCACGGCCTATTATTAGTATTAACATTAATTCAAGAACCGTGAAATATTATGTTGTTACCCTACTTCGAAAACACACGCGCGGACGCGATTCCAGCCAGATGCCGTCTCCAGTTATATATATAGGCCTATAGCTCAATGTTTACACCGGGGAAGCCCCCAGAAAATGCAAAACGAACGACACAGGGTCTCGCTTTGATTTCTGGGAACACGTGGTCAAAGGCTGTTGCCGGGTGGGTCTTTATAAACGCCGTTATCTTTTGCCGCAGGATGAAAAATGAAGCCGGCGCCACGCAAAAATAGTAGCCCTAATTATACCGAAATAAACTTCGTCAATGCCCACAGACATCTACTGATTCAGCAAAATGTATTTACAGCCCTATTCCCTCCTATTTTGTGTCATAAATAAGTGTTTTTCTTCGTACTCACGTCGCGATTCCAAACTGTCCGCCATGTTTTACTACTCGCGGTTACTAGGTGACGTCATTACACCTTGCTTTACACCACAGACCCGCCCGCGAGCTCGGGTAGTGGCTGCCAGCGCCACCGCACCGCGGGGCAGACCGTACCCGTGTAGCACATATGCTAAAAGAACGCTCCGGTGTAAAGTTGGTCCTTCCTCCATGGTGTTACCCGGTGTCAGCATATCTCGAACGCCCCTTATATATATACCATGGAGCATGGAGGAAGAAACAAGAAGGAGTTCGAACGGCCCGCCACTGACCGCAATCCAATTACAGACCAATTACCGCTCTTGGCTGACCAGTGCTAAAGGCATGGACGCCTCCCGCTGTGCGCACACTGCCCGACAGATTTACGACCGCAATAATCCCTCTTTGTATACAGACCTCGCTGCCGGTTTCGTGTGCTCAGTGGAGCAAAGTTGCTCATTGGAATTACATGTCCATGGCACCAACAAACAAACAGAAAAGCATTTCGCATGCGCAGTAAGCCCCTGGCTGTTGTTCTCGTGCGTCATTCCGTTCAACGAAATCGCTACAAAATTCTCTTTCTGTCGATGTTTAAACGATCGTAATACGATTTTCCTGAGGAAAAATACGACGGTTTTTGTTCAACTTGTACTTTGAGAGGTAAGGAAAATATGAATACATATTTTGATAATATTTGTGCTTTTCCGACCGGCTCCGAGTGATGAAATAGGGATGATTTAGATCGTTAGGTTTTCTTCTGTCTGTTCGTGTGTACATTATCAGTGGGCAATTCCGCGCGCGATTTTTACAAGGCTTCGTTTTATACGTTCAAATTCCATTTTTCCGGGGGCATTATTCCACCCTCTATAACGTTTGCACGAAACCTAAGGCGTTTTTGTGCTTTTTTGAAGTCCCCTTTTCTTGGGCTTGGCCATCACTGCATGATCTGATCATGGACTCGAGGAAGATGACTCGTTTCAAGTCAAGGATTTAAAAAAATAATCTGAATGATTTTTGGGGAAAAAGTCGCCGGTTGAAACTTTATGATGTTGATGCACAAGTCTATAGAGCATGGCATAACAATGTTTCAAAGAAAAATTTGAATTTTCCGACTTCGGGTCAAATTATCCCCGAGTCAACTTGCCTATATCAACTCGTCCCCTGGGCAACTGGTCCCCGGGTCAACTCATCACCAAGTCCAGTCAGAAATGGGACAACTCGAACCCCCAACATGCCCAAAAAGGCTCGTACCTGAGAGAACTCGTACCTTGCTTGTTGATTTTGTTTTTACATCCAGACATAGTTGCTATATACCCGTTTTTATTTTTTGTTTACTTTATTTATTTTTCTTTTCTTTCCTTCTTTTTTTTTCTTCACAGGAGCCTGTCGTGTTTGTGGCCTCTTACATGTAGGATGTCATCGCACCAAAGGTTAAATGTGTGCAGATTATGTGGAGGATCATGGCATTTGGAGCCAAATCGAAACCCACTACGAAAGGAAGATGTGGCACATGTAATTCAGGCTGGCTTGGGAGTCAACATAAATGATGACGTTGCAGGGATTCACACTGTAATAAAGGCTAATTGACTGTAGATTTTGCATGAAAATCTGGAAATCCCTTGGAAATGTTTGACTAAAGAAATTGTTTGACAAAAGAAGTGGATCTATTGTTTAAATACTTTACTTCTTTCTCGCGCGCATTGACGAGCCTCTCACTTATAAGTTATAGTCTTAATTACTTTTTAATGTGGTTAAACTGTAAGTACATGTACATATTACATGTTATAAAAGCCAAAACGTATTGAAATCGTAATAATCGAACAATATTGCCAGTCACTCTTTATATATTTTTATCACGGTGTGGCCATCTCCTCTTTTCTCCTATTAAAATGAATGTAACCAAAGCGAGGCTTGCAGAAAAAAATAGTTTGGTCCCTTTTTGAAATTGTTTATTGTGTGCATCCATTTCTTTACAACCATGTTTAGCAAGTTCGCTGACGCCTCTCCATGTATTTTGCCTTGTGTCAGACTGCACCAGTATGTTTGGACACGCAGACTATCCTAAATGTTAGGTAAAAGTGTACTCTGAATGTCACAACCTGGGAATGTTTTAAGATTATTCGTTGTCAAATACTTGGATGTCTCTTGCTCCATAGCCCTGAACAATAAATACACCCTATCCGATACTTTGAATAATCAACCCCTATTTTGCTTATTAATCCAGTCCTTGGTATATTCCAAAAATGATCTCCTTTATGATTTGCTGGTTGTCTTTCTTGTCCGAGGCTCAGCAACTTTGAGCAATCAAGAGGGGATGGTACTGTAGGGGGGAAAATGTAAACAAAAGAATATGTTAATAAAGTGCTTGACAGTAGAGCTAAATTTTATTAAAGATTTTATTTCAGAACAAAATTACAAGTCGGACATCACATAAGCCCTCCTGCACTAAACATATTGGACAACTCAGAAAAATAATTGCCGAAGAATAAGTTTTTCCCCAACCCTCCCGAGTAAAATCTTAATTTTTCCCCCTCAAAAATGTGTTTTCTTTCAATAGATTTGCACTTTATGATTAATAATAAGTCATTTTAACATGTTTAAGGAAAAAATAGTGACTTCCGAGAACATTTTTTTTTTTTATCTGCTCTAAATTGACGTCCATACAACAGAATCCTTCAAAAACTACATCATTAAAGGAAGAATAAAAATTAAATAATTGCACAGCATTCATGGTAATCCTTCCTCCCCCTGTGTGTTGGTTGGAAATTAATATTGCACATGTTGCAGGACTTCTTTCCCTCAAGTTTCAAAGAAAAATTGACTTTTAATATTATCAAACAACATTTAAGTACATAGGCCTACCGGTACTTGTTTCTCCAGCCGAAGTATCTGGGCCACTAGACCCATGAGTCGTTGGCCCTGTTTTTGACGAATTTTTCTTAGCCCCCAAAAAAAAATCGTGAAAAATAGGGCCAACGACTCAGTAATACTGGGGCACCACTCAATCGGGTGTGTCATCTAACTCTTCAACATGAAATTCTTGGTCAGAAACGTCACTTAAATCGCTCAAATCGGAGCCGGTCACCATGGTCACGAATTATTATTTACCGCACGCCGCCATTCTAGAAAATGCCGCGGACGCATCGCGCATGCGTGGGTCAGCCTGAATGATCCCATAATGCTTTGCGGCGATCGCTGAGATCGGGGCCGTTCTGCGGTCGCAGGCGCTAAATGGATTATAGCGCTGACAGTTTTACGACCGCGGCAGCGAGGCCTTAATCTTTGATCCAGTGATCGTTCCAACTCCTTCTTGTTTCTTCCTCCATGCATGGAGGAAGGAAAGACTTTCCTTCCTCCATGTATATACTACGCAAAATCTCAATGAAAGAAAGTTTTCGACGAGTGAAAGTTAACCAGAAATAACCCCAATACTGTTCCATTTGACGTTAGGTTTAATCTATTGTAACAAGAATTTATCTAATTGTTATTTGCCACTCGACACCGGGAAGAAAAGGACACAGGAAACCTGTCCTCATCAGTGAAGAATTCACTACCTGTCCTCATCAGTGAAGAATTCACTACTGGTTTATTCTGACACTCGTGCTTCTAGAACATCAGAAACAACAATCGCGCTCAGGAAACGTCTCCCGCCGAGACGGGTGTCCCAACCTTCCAACAGCCGGGGCTCGCGCCTACCTTTGCGATTTACCGGATAATCGGCCTAACCGTGGAATGGTGCTGGCGCCCTCTGCTAGCCGATTGGGACCGGCGTTACACTGCAAAGCAGGCAGCGAACCCCGCTGTCTCGCCGGGAAGACGCTTCCTTTACAAATGGTAGCATATGGCTAGAAAAATAATCACATGGGGGTGAAGTCGGGGACCGCTCCGGCCGGATGCGGCTCCCCTCTGGTGGCTGCCTTCGCAGATGCGCGGCGGAGATCTCGTCTGGGACCGGGTCCCCTCGTGGTGCTGATGGCGCGATGGGGGTGACATCGGGGCTCTCCGGGCATAGTCCTCTCCCCTGTGCCAGCGGCCGGGGGAAGGTGGAGTCGGCTGCAGGGGTGCAGCACAGCAGCGACCGGGGGTTGCTCCGATGTGGTGCTATATATATCTCCCCCATGAACTGGCGGCTCCGACAGGTTGGACTCCAGCCGGAGTGCCGCAGCAGCTGGGGCGGCTCCGTGTGGTCACCAGCCCCCCTCCACTCCCGCGCCTGCCTTCACCGTCGAGCTCGTCGTCGCTGGCGTATGTCACTTCCAGTTCGTCGGTGGCTGTCATGGTCGCCACCCTCCCTTGTCGCCAGGCACAGTACTGGAGGTGGCGTGGGCGTAGCTAAGATAATCTCAGCTCTTTTTTTATCATTTTTCATTGGGATGTGGTCTTTTAGCAGTAGAGCTGAGAGAAGTTATGAACATGAACCCGCCATCGCAAAACAAAACAAAAGTCAAATGTGTCATTTTCTCACCGTGACACACTAATTCCCCCTAAAACTCACCCAAACCTTGCCAGGCATAAACCACTACGCAGGTCCTTGAGGGAAATAACCAGCCACGATGATTATTTTGCAAACAATTCTAGCGAAACAAACCGGTATGCTCACAGCCTAGCCGTTTTTGTCTTGTTCAAAAACAACCAAGTGTCTAGTCTGTGTACAAAGGAATACCAATGCGCATTGGTTACCAGACTTGACCTTCACGTCTGCGCATTGGTATTCCTTTGTACACAGACTAGACACTTGGTTGTTTTTGAACAAGACAAAAACGGCTAGGCTGTGAGCATACCGGTTTGTTTCGCTAGAATTGTTTGCAAAATAATCATCGTGGCTGGTTATTTCCCTCAAGGACCTGCGTAGTGGTTATGCCTGGCAAGGTTTGGGTGAGTTTTAGGGGGAATTAGTGTGTCACGGTGAGAAAATGACACATTTGTTTTGCGATGGCGGGTTCATGTTCTTAACTTCTCTCAGCTCTACTGCTAAAAGACCACATCCCAATGAAAAATGATAAAAAAAGAGCTGAGATTATCTTAGCTAGCGTGGGCGTATGTCCTCCCGGTAGAACTTCCTCCCGCAACCGAACAAGCACTCGAACCGTATCGTCGGGTGTAGCGCCGGGCACGCTGTTCGGTGGTGCCTCTCTGCAGTTTGCTTGACTTGTTGAACAGCTTCCCGCAGTGCCGGATACAGCCCTTGGTCGTTTAGTCCTGTGCAGTGCGGAGCGGCTCTTCATAGGGCCAGGGTTGCGCAGTGCGGAGCGGCTCTCCATAGGTTTGTGCAGTGCGGAGCTGATTCACATGTTCCGCACCATAGAGTTGTGCAGTGCGGAGCTGTTTTGCGTGCTCCGCCTCGTAGGGTTGTGCAGTGCGGAGCTCCGAGTGGAGCTCTTTCCGACATGGTTTTGTGCAGTGCGGAGTCGATGCGGAGCTAGGTTCCGCGCCGTAGTCACGTGGCATGCAGGGCTCTGATCGAGCGATCAAACATGGTTTGGTGCGGTGCAGAGTCGATCCGGAGGTTCCGCGCCGTACGTAGGCCAGTGGCGTGCGGGGCTCCGAGTGGAGCTGTTCTACGTGGTCGTGTGCGGTGCGGAGTCGATTCGGAGGTTCCGCGCCGTAAACTAGTGGTGGGCGGGGCTCCGGGTAGAGCTGTGCCACGTGGTTTGGTGCGGTGCGGAGTCGATTCGGAGGTTCCGCGCCGTAAACTAGTGGTGGGCGGGACTCCGGGTAGAGCTGTGCCACTTGGTTTGGTACGGTGCGGAGTCGATTCGGAGGTTCCGCGCCGTAAACTAGTGCTGGGCGGGGCTCCGGGTAGAGCTGTGCCACGTGGTTTGGAATCCCGTTACCGCTCTCCAGTGTGAATAGGCCTTAACACTACGTGTGATGTCGCCATAATTGATCAGACAGGCCTATACATACTGTACACTACACATGTACGACGTACAAACGTTTACGCATGCAAACCGGTAACACGCACCATTTGACCCGAGTATAGTGAGCTCTGATTGGATGTTATGTAAGATATGAATATTTATAAGCACTCGGGTTTCGCATAAGTAATTGCGTCAGATTTCCAACGCAGTTATAAAGAAACACATAACAAATCGAGTACAGAAAGAACAAGGCTATGATTCCGTTAAGCTTGCACATGAAGTCAGGATTCAGACAAAGATATTTAGGTAACCAGACTATTTGCAGTTGGCTACAATTCACCGCGCGGGCAGTGCAACTTTAACAGCGGGTATTTAAATTTGACGTCAACATGGCTGAATTTCTTGAGCTTATTGTAACATAACATATTGAGAGTGGTTGGGTCAATGTTTCGATCCGTAGATCTTCATTACAATCCCATATAGATCTCCACTGACCAGATCAAAACATTGAATCAACCTTATCATCTTACTATAGTCTAAGCTCAGTAATTTCAACTGTCTTTGTATGGTATTGACACGTACATTTAGGCGTTAAGACTATTTAGTTTCAAGTATTTAATTTTCTTTACAGTTTCCATGCGACTGGTAAATGGCAATACAGCCAATGAAGGTAGAGTGGAAGTGAAGCACGTTATGTATGGCAACCGATGGGGGACAGTGTGCTCGAATTCATATTCACACCCTTGGCAACTCCTTCAAGCCAATGTAGTCTGTCGACAACTTGGCTTCGGCTCTGCATCGCAGGCCTGGCCGCATGCTCACTTCGGAGAGGGGACGCTACCGACCGCTCTTGCCAATGTGTTCTGCAGTGGACGTGAATTGAGTATCGACTTGTGTCGTCATGGCGCGTGGTTCGGTGACGTCTGCGGTCATTACAACGATGTTGGGGTGACATGTGATGTTTTACCTCCAGTACCAGGTTAGTATCTGGCCGACGAAAATACATAATCTGATCTCAACGGTCAATATGCAAATTTGAATCTTGAGATCATACTATGAATTATTCTCCAAGATGCTAATACATGTATACCCGGTACACGTTTATAACACCCCAAGGCTCAGTGCAGTGTAACCTTTTGGCAAGGACTTATGTAGCGACTTGGAATAATAATTCAAAATTTCTATTTTGAGTTAAAACCATTTTCACACAACAGACAAGTTGCAAAAATTCATCAAGCAGTTCCTGTTTTATGCTTGTTAAAATGTGTCAAATTAACGTGCGGAATCGTCAAAAATGAAGAAACAGTAACTTTAAAAATTGTGATGTGATGCAGAGCGCCCTTTTTGGCACGATCGAAACACGTTACTTATTCTTGGTTAGTCTTAAATTCAAGTTTCGCTATACATGTAGGCGCAGGCTTTGTTATGCCAACTGGTGTAGTCATGCCCGTATTTATATCTTGAATCAAGACTATTTGATGGCGCCTACCAGATGCCGATTTGGGTGATATTTTGGGGCGGAAAATCTCACCACTGCACAGGTGTATTTGCGTGATATTTGGCACAAATACAAAGCGCACGAATAATGCTGTAACCGAACATACGAACCGGACGGTATTTTACCGAACTTGGCACTTCCAAACCGGACCGGACCGAACCGAACATTTCACTCAGTTCGGCTGTTCGGGAGTGTTTCACTTTGAATTTCACATTAACTGTAAATGTGAAAGAGAGTTTCCTGTCAAAAACCCACTCGAAATTACTGCTTATGCTTGCAAAAGCGCTTCGTGTTTAACTGGCGAACGTCATATGCACTGTACAAAGCAATTCTTGTGCCAAATTTAGATCCGACATTTTGAGCCCTGCGCCGGTGCCCACCGTACCGACATGACTTCACAATCGATATCTACACAGACGTCGCTCGATCGGTGCCGATCAAATATTGTATAGGCGGGCCCCATCGCCGCAACGTGCCAGACCCATAGTTGCCGCGCTGTACGCATCTGCACCGTGTGCTGATAATTATTGATTGATAGGAACGGTTTGATTGCAAACGCCCTCTAGCGGCGTGGATACGTTTGCATTGTGAAAATGGCATGTCGAGACATAATTTTCTTGGACAGAATTTTTCGCACAATATTGTGAAAAGCAATTTGACGGAAATCAATCAGCCCCCTAATGCTACATTTACACCATGTCCCCGGCAGTCCCGGCGCCCCGGTAGAGGATCACCGTGGAGGCACCGGGATGGACGTCGGGGAGCGTAGGGGACCGGGGTGGCGAAACGTGAATGACCGTAGCTCACCCTTGCCACCGGCCGGTGACCAGCCAGTGAGCAGCTCTGTCAAAATTTTTGCCCCGGCAGTCCCGGCACTAATGAGAATCGTCCTGGACCGCAGTGGGACGGGGCTTCCGTCAAAGGGCGTGACGGACCGCAGTGTGCCTTGAGTCACCGGGGTGTGGCACCGTGGGGTGCCGGGGACCTCTGATCGCCGCCACGTTTGGAAGCCCGGCACCCCACGGTCTGCCAGGGCCCGTCACGGTAGTGGCCACAGCATGGTGTGAATGCAGCCTGGTGAGCTGCGGTGCGCCAAGGTGTGTGACGGTTGTTGCTCAGGGCCAGTTACGCCTCACTGCGTCGTGCTCCAGGACGAAGTGAAAATGAAGGTGTGGAGCGCACTATTTATACCCACCGGGGCTCACCGTGAGACCACCGGGGCGTGAAACGTGACAGCTGCCACGTTCAGTCGCAGGGCGCCGCAGCAGACCCTCGCACACCGTTGGGAACGTATTGGGCCGGGACAACAAACGTGAACTTAGCAGGCCGGCCTGGGACGTGGATCCATCCGTAGTGGAACGGCGCTTGAAACGTAGCGCGCTGTCCTGGTTCCGGGGCGCGCTGTCCGCCTCGCGTTCCGGAACCGACACGGCGCGCCACGCTTTCCGTACCGGGACGTAACACACCGTGGTAGAACGTAACACACCGGCTCAACTAGGGCCGAGTCGAGCCAAAGTAATAAAAAGACAATAAAAGTTAGACGGCACGCCACGTTTTGGCCAAACCGGGGCGCCGGGACTGCCGGGGACATGGTGTAAACGTAGCATTACAGAAACACAGCGATACTTGCGTACTACAAACAATCGTCAGAAAATAAACACCAAAGGCTAGGAAAAAATACCATCCCACGCAGTCTCACGATGCATGCACACCGCGAGTTCCGACAGTAGCCCTGCACTCCGGCCGGCAGCCACAGAATCCGTTCAGTTTCCTGGGTCAATTTCATCCCACCAACACCATTATCTTGTACATTACGACAAATAAATCCTGTAAAAGAGCGGGTTTAAAGATAAAAAAAAATACAAAGGCCCTAATTTATAAAGAAAGCTATAGCTGCACGTGCGTGATCAACCAGAACCCACACTGCCGGCAATACTTGCCGAACCCGAACCGAACAAATGTTCGGGAAGACATTTCAGAACTTTTGCCGAACCGAACCCGAACTTGCGGACTTTGTTACAGCATTAAACATAACATAATAAGAGGAAAGAGTTGGGTCAATGTTTCGATCCGTAGATCTTCATTACAATCCCAATATAGATCTCCATATCAAAACATTGAATCAACCTTTTCATCTTACTAGTCTAAGCTCGGTAATTTCAACCACCTTTGTATGGTATTAACACACCATACATTTAGGCGTTAAGAGTGTTAGTTTCAAGTATTTAATTTTGTTTACAGTTTCCATTCGACTGGTAAATGGCAATACACCCAATGAAGGTAGAGTGGAAGTGAAGTATGGCAACCGATGGGGGACGGTGTGCTATAATTTATATTCACACACTTGGCGACTCCAGGAAGCCAACGTAGTCTGTCGACAGCTTGGCTACAGCTCTGCATCGCAGGCCTGGCTGAATACTTACTTCGGAGAGGGGACGCTACCGACCGCTCTTGCCAATGTGGCCTGCGATGGACGTGAATCGAGTATCGACCAGTGTCGTCATGGCAGCAGGTTCGGTGACAGCTGCCATCATTACGGCGATGTTGGGGTGACATGTGATGTTTTACCATCACTACCAGGTTAGTATCTGGCCGACCAAAATACATGGGGCTTTTTCAAATCTCGGCTTCGTCTCCGTCTTCATAGGGTTTACACGGAGCCTGAGCCTGAGCCCAAGTCGAGATTTGGAAAAAGGCCCATGTAAAGTCTGATCTCAACAGTCAATTACAAATTTGAATCTAAATGAGATCATACTATGAAGTCCCCAAGATGCTACTGCAGTGCGAGTATAAAAAAAAACTATACACTTTTAAAATTTTTGTTTTAGTGTACCATTATTTATATGAGATGTTTTGACATGTATTTTGGATTTCCCCAGTGTCTTTTGGTAGCAGTTTAATCAAATTGTGTGTCATGCATGACCGCACATGAGGCACATACAACATTTAAGGGTGTCAGGTGGAACACGACTTGCGCCAACTGATCACAGAATTGAAAAAAGAAAGAGACCAAAACAAAACACCAAAAACAAACACCAAAAACTTGCCTTTGTTTAGGTTGTGCACGAGTTGGACATCTTGCACTAGGAAATTGCTGGAGAAAGCTTTGAAACACAGCTGTGGGCACTTTGTGTGCGGTGGAATTCGCTTACCATGAAGGCCTTTTGCTGGGGTGTGAGCTGAGGACGAGCCATGTTTTAAGATGAAATACAGCCCACAAGATGTTTCACTGTACGTGTGTTCAACGATGCTCTGTTGATTCTTGAGCAAGGCACTCAACCACACTTGCTCCATCCTTTGGAAGGGATGTAAAGCCCTTGGTCCAGTGTGTTAGGTATCGGTAATGCACTTTAAAGATCCCAGAGCATTCTTTCGTGAAGAGCAAGTGGATTCCCCGGTGTTTCTGGTCATTTCTAATTCTTCATGGGTTTCCTCATGCTTGAGAGTGACAGTGATATAATATACGAACTACTAGTATGCAAATGTTTACTTAAAGGGAAACTGCGGGCTTGGGTTACAACAAGTAATTTTAAAAGTGTATAGGTTTTTTTTTACTCGCACTGTATATACATGTTCTAAGTTCCGGTAATCATACCTTTGCTACACATTTTGAAGTAATTGTGAAAAAGACTGTGTACTTACAGCTACATAGGTTTATTAAGATAAAACACAACTGTTATTTTTTTCATGCATGTGAAAGGAAAATGTACCACGTACGGCCACAGCAACGTAGTTTGGTCTGTTAGCGTCATACATGAAATCCTGTTACATTTCATCAGTTTTAGTTCGGCTCGCTAATGGAACCACACCTCATGAGGGTCGAGTTGAACTTTACTACCGGTGCTACTGGGGCGTACTTAGAGACACTGACTGGACGATGGAAGAGGCCAACGTTATCTGTAGACAGCTCGGCTACCCCTCTGCCTCCAAAGCCTGGGGACAAGAGTCACGTGACAGATTCGGTCGTGGGGAAGGGCCTGTAGTACTTGATACAGTGGAATGCATCGGAAATGAACGCAGTATCCTGGATTGTGATAACGGGGGACCGTTTGTGGAAAACAATGGCCAAACCTACATGGTTTATGATGTTGGAGTAACATGTAATGTTAACATTCCTCCCCGTGGTAAGTTACAATTCTCTGCACTAATTATCATTCAGGTAACGTAGATCAGGGTCATTCCGTGTCAATTCAACGAGCTTTTGGACCTGACCATCACGGATTGAAATGAAATTTGGTGTGCTGATAGGACTCCATGAGAAACCCCGAGAACTAAAATTGTATGTAATTCGGTCAATTAATTTGAGATACGGGTCAACGAACATTTGACTAATTAGCATAACCTGCTATGTTTGGACAATTATATCTCTAAAAGTAATGGACCTACACAGATAAACTTTACATCATTTTAAAGCTCTTTGAAATGGCCTTCATTTTATAAAATAACATCAAATTTGTATCTCGTACCACAAAAAAGTTATGTGAATTTATAACCTTTGACCTTGATTTGCAAAAATGCGTATTTGTCAAAATGCGTAATTTTTTGTATTTGTTAGCTTAAGATGTAAGGAACATTTCCAGAAAGATTTGGGATACATTTAGAAAAATATCCAAAAAATGAACATCTTATAGGTTTCTGAAGATCTTTATATACATATTGGTAGGAAAACCACTTAAGCTTTTAACGACACCCTAATCATTTGGCACACTTCACGCATGAGTGATCGGGGCTATTTTTGGAAATCTTAATCAAAGTGGTTTGCGCACAAAAATTGCAGGTTTTTTTTACACAAAGCTAGGTTATCAGAGATAAATGCGCACAAGCGATCTCTAACGTTATGCCAAACATTCTAAATGTACGTTGATATTCACCCTTCATTTTCCAAAACTTTAGCCAAAGCATACATGTACAGTGCGACAGCGTGTAGCATAAACCTGGGCCAATTTCATGGCGCTGTTAATTTAGCAAAACAAATTGCTTAGCATGTGGGTCATGAAAAATGACAACCAAAATGGTTGCTTTTAACCTTTCAAGCACTGCCAACACACTGTTAGTGCGGTGGTATTCTGTTACCATGAATGATCTCTGTTGTGGTGTGCACTGAGGACAAACCATGTTTCACTCATATCAACTGCAACAATGTGTTAAAAGGACGGAAAGCCCTCAGATTTATCCAAATCCAAACACTGCATTATGCAACAGCAGTCTGTATATTTTTTTGGCAAATGGATGAACACTAACAACAGAAGGGAAAGTTTACCCAAGTACATTGTACAATGTACATTCCATGCATTCCCAATTTCATAGAGCTGTTTAACAGCCTATTTTCCGTTAACCGAGCGTCAGGCTATTTCATAGACATCGTTAACAGTAAGGAACTGAAGAGCCAAATTTTGCTTAAGATAGTGACGCAACAATGGCAGTTTCCAAGTGCTATTATGAGGAATGAAAACAAAGACTTGGACCTACGCGTAAATTTTCCTTTGTACTAAAAGTGTCCTTATTATCAGGGTTTGTTACCTGTGCATTTTCCTGTGGGAGCTCGAGAGAGCTTAAGGTCCTTGAAATAAATGGGTTGAAATAAATGGGTTGGGTAAACAATTATGTGGTCTTCTTTGGGATTTGTTGTATCAATACAGATAAAAATGTATTTCTTCGGGCTAAAAATCATGCTCAATAATTTGAACGTAACGTAACGTATCGCATCGCGCGCGTGCGGCATCTTCGAATGAAAGTACGCTGGTGAGTATATTTTACGCGTGTCCATGTGCGTCCAGTGGCGCGCGCGTGTGTGCGCGACCGTTGACTCTGACCAAACATTCCCGGATGTTCTACGTTACGGAAAGCAATCAATAAAACAGCAGTGTAATTCGTGGCATTTAATGACATTTGTTAAGTACGGTAGCTGTTTTGGCCTTGGACGGTTACTCGAACTAGAAAAGTGTTTTAAATGGACAAGGTCTAGACAAGAGTGCTTTATCATCCGTGATATCCACTGATAGGAATGTGTATAAATTCTCATCATTAACATTTCTGTGGGATGATAAGGCCAAACAAAATAAATGGTGCGTTTACGGTAACGGCCTAAACGGCCTAAAGGTAGGTAGGAATTGTTTTTTATTTTGTCATTTATTTTTTTCATTTCATTTCATGCATTTGCGTGTTGTTTTGCAATGTTTGAAACTCAGAAAATGTTATGTTCGTTGGAAATTATTGCAAATAGTGCTCATTTAAAACTATCACTTTGAAAATTGGCAATAAAAAGTTTGAGGTCGGTAATTTGGCCGCAACAATTCCAGGTAGGTCGGGTTACCGTAAACACACAATTTATTTTGTTTGGCCTAATAGACTTAGGAAATCACAGCACTTGAGAGTCGTGTTGTCTGCTTTTTTTTGCAGCTATCGTGCGCCTTGTTAATGACAGCAGTCCATACAAAGGCATTGTGGAGGTATACTACCAGGACCAATGGGGCACGATCTGTGACGATAGCTGGAGCATTGAAGAGGCCAATGTCATCTGCAGACAACTCGGCTACCCTTCTCCTTCCCGGGTCTGGCAGAGTGATAAATCCGGGTCAGGACCAACTCTAAAAATCTCATGCAATGGAAACGAATTAAATATCGACCAGTGCGATCGTGGCGAATGGGTTTTCTCATCTTGCCTTAGTGGTCAGATTGGTGGAATGACATGCGGAGAAGAACGCAGCAATGTCACTGTGCCCTCTGGTGAGTTTAAACCAAATGCTACTTTTTACAGGCTCCATTTTCTATAGGTATGTGACATTTTTGAAAATACTCCAGTTTAATAAAAGTCATTCTTTTGAACAGAACATAAAAAAGAAATTATACGACTGCACCAACGTTTTGTGTATTCCATATAAAAATGCCCAAAAGGCCGTGAAATGGAAGTCACTCATAGGAGGCTAGTGACCCAAGCAGTAAAGCACCGCCGTTTTGCCTTAAGGTTCCGCAACGATAACCGGCGGGCTAACAATCTAGGCCTGCCAAGAAACCAGGCCTACTTTTGCCTAGACGCGAGAACAACCACTCATTTAAATAGCAAATATTGGACGCAAGACTTGGTGCATTTTCTGTTATGAGCGCAAGATGACACACAATAACACACAATAACACACAAGTAATGCATAGTTCCGACCTGTCAATCAAGCCGAACCCGCCGACCAATCACAACAGAGCTAGGAGATGGCGCCCACATAGGTCAAAGTGATGCAATCATCACACAATCACGCGATTTTCTGCCCATACAGTTTGTATGTTGTATGCGCCAGTGACCGGGTGAATTTTGGTTTCAATGTCGGGCGATTCGCTGTTCAAAGGTAGGAAAGCGCATTTTTATGAATATATGTCATCCCTGCATTACTAGCCTTTCACTCAGTGTGTGCTACGGTAACTGTCGACCCTAAAACATAAATACCTTTGAGTTTTCTTCAATTAATCTGTGCTTTCCATGCCGAGTCCCGTTGCTTTGTACGTTGTGTCGCCATTTTTTTGCGATGGCTTGTGAGCACATAGCAACAATATCTAAGGGGCGGGGTTAACTGGGCAATCTCGGAACTATGCATTGACAGCAAGTCGCCATACCCAGCCACCATGCATGTTTGCAACACGTGCTAACTGGTCGGCTATACATGTACAAAAGGTATCATGCACCCAAAAAAATAAAAATTCCCGTCTGATACTTTTGACATAACTCAACAAAACAATTCCTGATTTATGTAATTCAAAAGTAATGAGTGCACAGAATTCACACGCACACAATGAGTGGTTGTGGTTGGTCATACGTCAGTAGACAACGTTTTCACTATAAAATCGTGCGTTTTATGAAATTGCGCGCAAGACCAAATATTGCACTTTCGTCAGAATGTTCAAATTGTTTTGGTCATAACTACTCTGTCTTAACTTCATTTAAGCAGCCCAGTGAAAGGAATAAGTGATATTTGTGCTTATCAGGAAGAACTGTTCAATAATGAGTGGGTCCGCCGTCTTTTCCAATCACCTCAAAACATGCATCTTTTGGGCATTTTGTTTTTTAACGAATTTCGAATGGGCTGCTGATTTAAGTTTGCCTAAAGTGTTTTCATTCATGTTGACGGGGTGTTGCAACCACATGTGTTACCGTATCCAGCAGCCGAAAATCGCCTTTATCTAGACGTACATGCAACACCTCACCGTGCTCAAGTCACCACCCAATATCCGGAAGACGACAGGATTGAGTGCATAGAATGACCAGCAAGATCTCCCGACTGCAATCCTACAGACAACCTCTGAGATGACATCGAGCAGACAACCAACAAGAAAGTGAATGACAACACATCTTTGCAGGATTTGTAGGATTTGCAGTACATTACACCGAGCCTGGGCCATCTTAAGTCAGCAGCGCTTTCAAATTGTGCTAACCAGTATGAGTTAAAAGTAGCGCTATGTGCATATGCCTATATCCACATACAACCCACCCGCCTACAGGTCCCCGCCCAACCGCCTGCGCCTCCCCGCCTGCGCCCGCCCACCCGTGCCCATCACGCACCTGCATCACCCAACAACGCCCATCTCCCACTCACGCCCGCCCTTGTCCGCGCCCTACAACCCATGGCCGCGCCCTACCACCCATGGCCACGCCCTACCACCCATGCTCATCTACTTCACTCTATTTTCTTATCAGTTCCACTTCGTTTAGCCGGGGGAAGTGGCCCCCATGAAGGACTCGTGGAAGTGTTTGATACCTGTGGTTGGGGGTTGGTCGACGGCAACGACTGGAGCATCGATGAAGCTAACGTCATTTGTCGGCAGCTGGGGTATCCTTCTGCCTCCAGCGTTCGTCGCTTAGTGTTCCAGACGGTCCAACTATCACTATTATTCGTCATCAGTGATCTCGATTGCAGCGGCGATGAAGAGAGACTTGATCAGTGTCATTACAGCAAATTACATAATGACGACGACAACTATGCTGGTAAAGTGACCTGTGACATTAAAGACCCTCCACAAGGTACAGTACATGCCACGGCAATCTTACCATTGCTACTTTACAGAAGGGTCATTCTATAAATTTGGGGTCCACTTTGTCTGTCCTCGTTACATCTGACATCTTGTAAAATGTTGTATTTTGTAAATTCAGTACATATTCTTTAAATGCCTTCTTTTTCAAAGAGTGATTACATAAAATACAATGGTTTGAAGGCATTTTTAATGATACTTGTATGGCAAACAGCAGTATGTCAGGTGTAATGGGGACAGGAAAATGTCACACGTTGGACCCCAAATTTATAGAATGACCCAGAAACTCAATGTGCTTTTTGCAGATAAAACAAATGCAACAATTTAAATTATGCACAGTACTATAGGCCTTGCTCTGCTTTGCAGAAAATGTGTACTGCTTCGCAAATGTTTGTGCTTAGCAAAACTTAGCAGTAGTGTGCCAATCGAAGCAATACAAATGCCATGAGATATTTCTCTTTGCTAATTAAATTCTGTTCTGATGTACAGTATTTTCTAATTAGGAGTGCTAATTTAAGAGTGGTAAAAAATCAAAGATTTAATTTACTTACTGTGTCATGTTTTGTACACAAGGTCTGAAGCCAAGATCAATTACTCAGTTCTTTGCTTTGCTGATGTACATTCATCTTCCTTTCGCAACGGTCTTTTCTGCACACGTACTTATTTTGCCAAGAACCCTTGCTGAAACGACTTGAGCTAGGCTGTATTGAGGAATATATATGAATATTGATTAGCCAGTGACAGTGATCGCAACTGACCAATCACGCGCCGTGCATGTTTCTTGGTCATCGCATACAGTGCCGATATACTAAAGCGCGCGTGCACGTAGCACGACATTCAAAATGCATCATAGCTACGGACGCCGTTGCCAACAGCAAGTGCCAATCACGCGCCTCGCTCCGTTTAGTGGTAGCGTCCACTTTTACTAGGGGGTGGGGTCTAATGTTTAAATGAACAGTTACTGTAAGGGCGTTTTTTAATAGGCCTATCTTTATTCAGATGAACTGCGTTTAGCTTTTAGCGAAATAGAGTCTTCCTTCAGTTACGAACATTTATACTGCGTGCAAGATAAAATGATATATGTACATAAAAAGATCTCCCCCACACAAATTGTGGTAATTGCGGCTACGATGTCGCGAGATAAACAACACGTGAGATGATTGTTCGAAACGGTTCATTGAAAGGTCAAATGTTCCATGTCAAACATTTTTCTTGTCTCTCATTGGACGAACAGCCCGAGGCCTGAAATACAGTTAAGCTCAAGTCGTTTCAGCAAGGGTTCTTGGCAAACTAGGTACGTGTGCAGGAAAGACCATTGCGAAAGGAAGATGATGTATATATGCTACGTTATAATTCCTTGCTTTCTGCTTTGGAGCCAAAGTACGTACACACAAAGGGCTGAGGAGGGCTTGTAGCCATTGTGTGTGTTATGTGAGGGGTGGGGGTGCTATGTGAAAAGGGTGGGGGTGGAGGGGTGTCCATATGCCAATGCATACGTATGCAGGGTAAACGATTAGACATAGCATTGCCTGGACCGGCAGAGAAAAAACAAAAAAGGGCTTTTGCTGCACAGCATGGATTTTTGAGAAGAAGACGTACGTGATAAAAGTCATGGAATCGAGCAAGAAAGTGCATAGGCCTACTGGCCCAGATAGGACTGAAGCCGGGACCACAGAAGGTGAAGGCGCTGAAAGGGCTTGCTACACCACCTGACCCCCTTCCAATTCATAAATTAACAGCATTTAATACCCCGGCCCTTGAAATAGCAAGCTTGAAATTTAAAAAGAAAAGTCACCATAAGCATGGGAAAGCTATAAGTTTCCAGGGGCAGGGCATGGTTTGTTTGGTTTTATTTCAGGTCTAAGTATTTGATGTAATTCACTCAAAAACTTCTTCTGTTAAGTACTTTTTTTATGGTTTTAAAACATACACTCAGAAAAGGTTTTGTGAAAAGTGTATCATGCCGTCACATGTTTTCGATCGGCAAACTTTACACTGATTTACCGCGTAACTGTATGAGATCCACCGTGATTTGTGGCTATTTTGAAAACGGTGAATCGGTCGCTTGTCTGTGCCTTCAACTTGCTGCATTTAAAACATCCCTGAATAAAAGATAAAGAATACATCGATTACATGTATAAGAAACAGAATTAAGCTAAAGCCAGCTTCTGAACTTGGGTGTTTTTGAAAACTGGCCATTTGTTGCTCAATTTGAAACAATTGGCACTCCATACGTCCACAGAAATGGCCAATCATACGACCGATCGAAAACATATGACACTGTTATCACCGTAGCGCATGCAGAGCTTATCGCTGTCCGGCAATCTGAAAAAAGAAAAACAGCAGAAACTTCATGGTCTGTTGTTGAATATATACTTTAAGGATAGTGTTTAAACGTGGGTAAAATTGTTTTAAAATATGTACTGTTTTGGTTTCAGAGGAATTTTCCTGTTATCCGATCGAAAACCCATAACGCCAGGATATATGATTTTTCCTTACACCCCGTTTACACTCGATTCGCCTTTGCCGAATCGAACTCCGCAATTTCCAAAAAGGGGAGTTGAAGCCGGGTAGGCACTAAGTGTAAACGCAAAAGGTGAATTGAAAAAGGCGGATCAGACCCGGGTCTGATTCGCCTTTTTCAAGTCACCTTTGGGGTAGGGTTGAACACCGCAATTGTGGGGTTGAACCCTGCAATCGTCAAGGTCGCTTGTAGTGTAAACGCTACCCGAATACAGATTCGGCAATTTGAGTGTCCTTGGGGCGGTGCCCGCAGTGTTGTAGATTGAATTGACCAATCTGGCACTAGTGCAGCAACATCTAACGGCTCACGCATGCGCTGCAGTTACATTTAGTGGTGACTTTTGCGGTTTCTGAAGCGAGTTGAAGAGATTTCGGGTGTAGTGTAAACGCGGCAAATGTTCAGTTTTGTGGTCGCAATAAAAATGCTGGATCTGTATCCACCTTTGCCGATTCGAGTGTAAACGCGGTGTTAGTCTTGTGTCCCCTAGTGGCAGTTTTGGTCTTGGCACTATGATTGACCAGTCTGGACTACAACACCTGTCATTTGCTTTTATTTTGAAATTTTAATCAACAGTTGCAGTGCGTTTGGCTGATGGAAATACACCCCACGAGGGCCGAGTGGAAATTTACTACAAATGCATCTGGGGTATAGTCGGTTATTATAAGTGGACCATTGAAGATGCCAACGTCATCTGCAGACAGCTCGGCTACCCCTCTGCAAATCAGACATGGGGAAGTAAGCATTTTTGCCAAACAACAGGCCCTGGTCTTCTTCATTACGTTGAATGCATCGGAGATGAATCAAGTATTGAACAGTGTCATCACAGTGGATGGTTCGGTCCATTTTCCTACTATTACCATAAAGTTGAGGTGACTTGTGAGACGGCAGCCCTTACCTCTGGTATGTATGATTAGTTCTCATAATCAAGGTGCACTACAAGTAGGCCGTATCGAATATAACTGCAATCTTGTGGGACAATGTTTATTTAAATTTTCATTTATTTATTCGTCCATAATAAATGGATATTTGATTTCAGCCTGCTAAGCTTAAAAAATACATATAAAAATACATACATCACAAAAAACATTCAAAATACATTTAAATACACTAAAAAAGGTCAAACAGTACAAACACTTCCTAACATTTCACTCACAATTCAAGGTCAAGAAAAATGATTACAGACCAAGCCTGTTCAAGAAAAAAACGGCTTGGGGAACAAAGGAGTTCTTAAACCGGTTTCTATTGCACTTTAGACAACGATAACGCCTGTTGGATGGGAGTAGCTCAAATACAGAATGTTATGGGTGAGATGGGTCATTGACAATCACACGTGCTTTTCTGACGAGAGCTTTTTCTGTCAGCTGTGCTAGACTATTAATTGGCAGGCCTATAATTTTAAAAGCTGTTTTAGTGACATGCTGTAACATGTTCTTATTTGTTACTGACAGTGCTCGGAAGACGCAAATATTGCAGTAAGACAACACTGATTCAATTATGCTCCCATATAACAGTAAAAGTAATTTTGGATCAACTTGAAATGATTTCAGTTTCCTTAAAATATATAACCTCTGTTGACATTTTTAAAAAACTGTCTCAACTTGTGGCCCAAACGTTAACTTAGAATCAAGAGTGACACCCAAATACTTAAATGTATCAACTGTCTCCACTTCGTCTCCACCAATGACCAGTTCACCGTCACAATGTCCTTTACGACGGAAGTCAAAAATCATTTCTTTTGTCTTTCCTACATTTAATTTAAGGAAATTTTCTTCAGACCATTTTGACAAATTTGTCACCGTGTCCTTATACATGCTAAAGGAATAACAATCACGAAGGCAAGAGACAACTGCTGTGTCATCAGCATACTTAATGAACGTGTTGAGATCAAGAAACAAAAAAAATTCTCAAGAAACAAAAAAACTGTCCCCACAAGTTGGCAGCTATTCGATAGGTTAGCATCTTGAGGAATAATCAGAGTAAATCAGCACAGTTGGTAATAAACCATGCCTACACTCTAATAAACCAAAAATGAGCACCAAACAAATGGTCTCAATGAAAGCCAAAATACATACTATGTGGCTGCGTTCGGGCAAGCAGTTCTCGTTACTCGGGAGTAATGCGTGCGCATGGCACTCGGGTCACATCACGCGAACGGCAAGTCGGCATTCCGCATGCGCGAATGGCAATCAGTGAAGATGGCCGTCTCTTGCCATCACTGCACAAAAAAACGCCGTTTTACTGCTCAAAAGAAACTGAGGAAATACAGGCCGTAAGTCGTGAGAACCTTTGATGCCGTCCAAAACGAACCTTAGTGAGTTGTTGTTTCAGTTATTGAGTTGACACGTTGGGCAAATTCACCAAAAATCCAACCTACATGTATATCCCGCCATCTTCGTACTAATCACATGGCATTCGTCGGGAGTAAGAGCACACTCCCCGTTTGTTGGGGAGTACCGAGAGCATACTCTCACTGACCCGAGTGTCGTTATTCTTGCCGTTCGCGCGCGCAGGAGTATACTCGTGTTAACACGAGTACACGCCCGATTGCAGCCTGTACGTCTAGGGGGGGAACTAGAGTTTGGCGTAACCGTTTGTGTTTGTTACAAACGCAACTTGCTACACACCGTTTAGCATCGGCAGTATTAAAATATCAGTCGATATAAAATCATGTTGTATTTTACCGAGTTCGAGGACAAATTGTTCTATATTTGGTCAATTGGTGAAACATGTAGTTATTTTGTTCCCTTATAGCATTAGTGCGCCTTGCCAATGGAAGCAACCCTTACGAAGGCTTTGTGGAGGTATATTACCAAGATCAATGGGGCATGATTTGTGGTGATAGCTGGACCATTGAAGAAGCCAGCGTCATGTGCAGACAACTCGGGTACCCTTCTCCTTCCCGGGTCTGGCAGAGTGATCAATCCGGGTCAAGTCCAACCCTCAATATTTTATGCAATGGAAGTGAAACCAACATCGACCAGTGTGATCATGGTGAATGGGTTTTCTCGTCTTGCCCCAGTGGTCAGATTGGTGGAGTGACTTGCGGAGTCAGGGCAACCTCCCCACCAGGTAATGTATACTTCCATTAAAAATAAAGAAATTAAAAACAAAATGCTATTAAGATTAGGTAATTACGGAGCCCGTAAGTGCGAAAAAAATTAGAGAAATATTTTCAAGCAATTATTTCGTGAGCTCGAAATCATTTTGTGTGCCTAAAATCCTTTCATGCTCTCGAAATCATTTTGTGTGCCCGAAAACATTAAAGGTACACACCGGCCTACTGTTCACATGATTTAGTGATGTAGCAGCATTGACAATACTTTTTTGATGGTCGTTGTGAAAAAAGATCATCAAAATATCCCGTAATTTACTAAAGAAGTGCAAAATTAACAAAAACGGTCAAAAGACGGGTTATACGCTTTACCAGCCGTTGCAACTACGCGCGAGCCTCACGACTTTGTCACAAACGATTCGCTCTTCTCCTGCTCAGGATATCTCCAATTTTCTGCTCACGATTTCACTGGACAGCCCGGACGACCGAATAGGAATTTCCGTTTTCTTTTGAGGAGTTGGCATCATGTTTTTTCTTCACGAACGTACACCGAAGCAACACGCCCGTGTGTATGTGCACTCGGGCTATTTGCCGTGCTGCGCAGGGCAAATATCCTACACTCCACGGTAGCCTGCCGTAGCACGCGCTCGCTCCCCGGACTCTCAAAACAAACAATTATGTTTGAATTTTCATACTTATGTTTAACTTTGTTTCATACCTGTATAAATCAGAGTTGAATTTGGTGCAGTTCTGCAGTAACAAACTTTTATACGGCTGGAAATACAACTAACTCACAAGACCACGTGACTTTTCGGAACAAGAATTTGGTTCCGAAAAGTCACATGACCTTGAATTTTTCAAAAGTGCTCAAAAACGGCCAAATTTGACGGCGTCTTTTCAGGATATATCTAATTTACTTTCGAAGGCGCTTCAGAATAATGTATGGGTCTATTTCGAGCCCAAAATAGCCCAACAAAGCCGGTGTGTTCCTTTAATCGTGCGCTCGAAATGATTTTGTTCGCTCGAAATGATTTTGTTTACTCGAAATGATTTCGTGCGCTCGAACCGATTATTTCGTTTGAACGAAAATATTTCGCGCACACGAAATCATCATTTTGTGCCTTCGAAAACGGTCCGTGCTCAAGAAATGATTTCGAGCGCGCGAAATGATTATTTTGTGCACATGAATAATTTTTTTCGAGCGCACGAAATAATTTCGAGAGCACGAAATGAAATAGTCCCACGGAAAAGAAATCACCCCTTCAATTTTTTGTTTCGTGACTGTCTCTTAGGGACTCCGTAGGTAATAGTGTTGCTCCTGACTGTGATAAAGATAAATTATAAGTAATCAGTTTGTTTCATATAATCTTTAGTTACAGTTCGTCTTGTGGATGGAAAGGCTCCCAATGAGGGGAGAGTTGAGGTGTTTCACCAGTGTGTCTGGGGTACAATCTGTGATAGTAGCCATAGTTGGAGTATTAGGGAAGCGAATGTTGTCTGTCAACAGCTTGGCTACCCTTCTGCATCACAGGCTTTGGGCCGTGCCTACTTTGGTCAGGGATCAGGACCAGTTCTAACAAGTGATTTTGTTTGCACCGGAAATGAATCCAGCATTGAGCAGTGTGAACACAGAGGGTCATGGTATTGCACCAGTTGTGGCCACGCTAATGATGTAAGTGTGTCTTGCAATACTGGAACAACAACTCCCCCTGGTAAGTATTCACCAAAGTGACTCGGAGTGTTAACGGTACACCCTAAAAACCAATGTGGTTGGTAGATATGGGTAATTCCTAAAATTAGGGGTCCAAACGTTTTGGTGTCCCGGTTACGTACGACACTCTCTGCTTAAAAAATCACCACTCTTGTTTTCTGATTCCTGAAAAATATTCAAAACAAAAGACCATAAAGGCTTAGAATTTGTTCCATGGTATTTAATAGGAGTTTGGTGTCCCGGGTTACCTACGCCAATGAAAATTGCCTATAGAATGTGTTTGATTTGAGTGGCATTTGTTGAAATAAAAATCATTATTTTGTACTGGGAAACCACTTTCAATTACTAAAAACACTTGGAAATCTTAAAAAGCATGTCACACTTTTGGACCCCTAATTTTGGGAATGACCCATATGTGTCCAACCAATCTATTAGTTAAAATAACCAATCTTACATGTAAACTCCTCAAAAAAAGTTCGGAAAGTCAAGTTTGACTGACGATTTCTCTCTTGTTACTACATGTAAATAATTTCTCTTGAATTTGGTATCATTGGAAAGCCCTGTTAATCCTCTTTACAGTGATGTGTCATTTGTTATGATTAATCAATTGGGGGATGTGCAGTATAGCGGAATACAGGGGTGGGTGGAAAGTGAAATGTCACAAAATTCACTGCTATTGTACAGCGCATTCCCCTTTTGCTTGGAGGATGGGAATGCGTTAATGCACTTTTTAACAATAGCAGTGCATTTTGTGACATTTCACTTTACACCTGCCCCCGTATTCAGCTGTGCTGCACATCCCCCCAATTGCTTAATCATAACAAATGACACATCATCGTAAAGAGGAATAACAGGGCTTTCCAATGATATAAAATTCAAGGAAAATTTTTTTGCAACAAGAGAGAAATTGTCAGTCAAACTTGACTTTCCTTTTTTAACCAATCCATGTTGGTTAAACCAATATGGATTGGCTGAAAAGAGGGTTCCTAACCAATATGGATTGGCTGAAAAAAGGGTTCCTAACCAATACGGATTGGTTGAAAAAGGAAACCATATACATGTAAGACTTGTTATTTTAACCAATAGATTGGTTGGACAAAGCAGAGTTCACCCTAATTTTCTAGGTTTTCTGAAGTAACTATGGCCTTGGAATGAGTTATTGGCCAAAACTCCATATTTAGGAAGTTGGGGATCAAATGGTGCATTTTAAACCACTTTTGCAAGATGTCAAATTTTTCAAATCTTATCTTAGAGATTACAACGCATCCTTCCATTTTAATAAAGCGGCACCCAGGTCTTCTTAGTAAACGTATAGGTACACCATGACACGAATACTGGACCGGCAACAATTCTTGCTTTATTATCCCTCGTTGAAGTTGGTTTACATGTAGTGTTTGCCAAGGAAAACAAAGAACCCTATTTCGTATATAAAAATACAAAAATATGGTTTGGTTTATGCATTGAACGAGTTGATACAGCTAGTGTCAAATTATTAAACATTATTACAAAAAGACAATAAGGGTCGACTTGCCATTAATGAAAGTTTACACAGTGTTAGGAAACTATGCAAATACAGTTGAACACTGATGAGAACACTGTTGATACAAATTCATAAATACCTTAGATAATTTACGCATTCCTATTGGCTGAAAGCACATCACGTGGGCAGTTTTAAACAAAAGATAAAGGCCCAGTTGGTTTTAAACACTTTTGAGCTCTGGTCAGCAGCGCGTAAAGAACACGCACATGCACACAGAAACTGCACGCTCCCCAAAAGCAAATTGTGCACTGTGACAAGAGACCCAGTCGTGTGCAACACGCTTGCATTACGCGTAACGCGCGCGATCGAACAAAAACATTTCTCCTTTTTACGCTCATAAACTGTGTACATGTATAGCATTTGCATATGGTACACCCTGTGGCAGATCAGGACAAAGGTCACATTATTGTAAACAAACAATGCATATACCCGATGTACATGTATATACCGCGCCGGCTCTGTGTAATCATGCAGCTATATACATGTACAATCGGTTTCCCTACATTAATAGTTCATATTCCTGGTCTCAAAGTATAACGTAAATGTCGGTATAGTCGCCAGGTCCGTGACCTCGCCACCCTTGATGAACAATAGCTGATGAATTGAATAGAGCGGCCTCATGGACCTGGCAACTATGCCGACATAAACGTTAGAACATAACAAAAAATAACATTGACAAGAATTTATAGGAATTATTTGTAACATTTTGTTAAATTAACTAATGGAAAAGAACTAAACTTTGATCAACATAGAAATCGATTCTTTTTAACATTTGTAAAAACAGACTTGGAATCCCCGATCATCAGGTGCCTGGCCACTCAAACAGTTGAAACTGACCCCGGCAGGGACTTCGCAACAATATCATTACCCGATGTGGCCTCTGTCTCTGATAACACTGGAGACGTAACCATCCTCATTAGTTACAATGGCTCAACGGAAGGCAGAGCCTTCTCGATTGGTGACGTTGTGACTTTAAGTCTGGCACGATCCCCACATTTACTGCATTACATTGCTCTTGACGAGTCTTACAACAGAGCGCCGTGTTACGTGTACATCATTGTCGTAGGTACGTGCATGAATTGGGTATTTTTAATATTAATATCACAAACATGTTGGTCATTTTTATGTAGGGATGCTTCATCTATTTCGTAAGTCGTGCATACATGTAGCTTCATTTGATTTAATTTGCTTCCCCGGATCATTTTGTGTAAACCTCTTCAAAAAGCTAGTTTAAGCTAAATTTATTTTGCTATTCTTGGAAAATTTCCATATAATGATATACTGAAACGCAAAAGAAACTTACCACCTTTTAAACCTTTAAATAGCAACAATAACACTGCGTGTAGTAATGTGTGAACTTATTTGTGGACAATAGTGTCCTCACTGTCAGACCAAACGGTGTCTGAAGGTCACTTGAACCTTCAATGGTCACTTCATGGCACAGCTGTTGAACAGCTGTTTTGACTGTCAGTGATTAGCCAAGGGGTATGGGATAATTGTAATGAGCTGCACGTGATGTATTGATGTTGGCTTAAAAAAGGCCAGTGCAAAATGGGCATTTCAAGCAACATGCCAAGACTGGTAGGCAGTATGCGCCGACGATGCACTGCCTGTATCCAAATCAATGGTGGCCACACACCCTATTGAAAGGGGACTGACATCGCACCCTCTTCTGTTCTTTACTGTAGAACAAACTGATTAGATGGTGTATCTTGGTCAAAAACTTGACATATAATTAATAAAATGTTTCAATTAGCAATTGTTGGTTTGTTTTATTTTATTAAATGTTACAATTTCATTAGATTTTAAACAAGTGGTAAGTTTCTTTTACGTTTCAGTATATTAACGTCGGGCCAACCTTGTCAAAAATAGAGCGGAAAACTGCAGTCGTCAATTCTTTTGATGTCCGCCAAAGTACACATTTTTATGGATCCAAAAAGACAAATAAAATCCCTTTTAAAATCCATAATCCTGATGCAAATGACATCTGCTGCACTTAGTGTTCTTGTTGTTTTCCTTTTCCAAAAAAATATTATAGATCTAGAACCGCCCGATATCCAAAAATGTCCTGATGATGTCAGCATACCCATCATGCCTTCATCCAGTCGTGCTCAGTATGATTGGGTGCCGCCAACAATCACCGCTAGCATTGGCCGAGTTGACGTCACTTTTAGTTGCTTGGCAACCAACTGCTATGAAACTGGGAGTGGTTCATTTGAAATTGGTGATACCTCAGTGACGTACAGAGCTCAAGACCCATCTGGGAATGAGGCTGTTTGTGACTTCACTATTACTGTCACGGGTATGAAGTTTTCCACTAAAATAATCAATAATTTTACTATTTCATGATTTTATTTTTCAAGTTATTTCTGCACTGCAAGTTAACCTCATGTATTTTCATTCTGTGTCTGCAGTTGTCCGTCTCATTTGTCCAGCCAGCATATCAACCTTAGCAGCTCCTGGTACAACAGAAACCAGTGTAAACTGGGGTGAACCAGTTCTAACTGGATGGAACGGACCAACAAATTTCACTGCTACCAGTAATCCTGGTGATGTATTCCATATCGGAACTAAACAGATAAACTACAATCAGCGGTTTGAGAGGTTTGATTTGGATTTGGAGTGCTCCTTCAATGTGATGATTAAAGGTATGCGATTGTTACAAAGTCGGATATCAAGAAATTTCAAAACACAATGTCAGCCATTAAATGACCCACAAGAAATAAGGACAAAAAGGGGTAGATTTCAATAATGCAATTCAGTTATTCCATCTTGGAACATACAAATCAAATATACACTTGAATCGTAAATATCATATTATGTCTAAATAATTAAATAAAGGGATACCGGTATCCAACGTAACGCGAAGGGCGTGTTTGGTGTGAATGGTCTTCCCAGAGTCGCCGTTACGACGGTCATCACGCTGAAAAGCTGGCAGTTCGAGCACGCGACACAGCACAGAGGTAGGACAGTCCATCCAAAAGTACAGACAACGAGGTCACAGTGGCACCGACAGTTCGACCGGCGAAGTCATCCAGATCCCGGCAAAGCCAGCAAACACAACGCGATCAGACACCAGCACTAACTGGAGGTCACGCATCATTGGACCAGAGAGCAACAGCCCATACGCTTAGTCACAAGGAGTGGAAAGCTCTGACGCGAACCCAAACATATACCCGTCTTTAAAGGCATCTTATTGATGAGTGATCAGTGGATTATGATCAGTATGCACCGTGAGCGTGAAAGGACCCGTTACGTAAATCTTAGAATGCTCACTTTGGACCTTGCGATAGAGTTCCCCCAGGCCCTGTCCAATGGTGTTTGTCATTTCGTGGTTTGTGGAAAATTCAGACAATCCTGGCCAAAACTCGCTGGGCCCCTCGTTCAATATTGTTCCTCATCGCGCGCTCTGCATTCCACCTCGGTTTACAACATTGATCGGGGGAGTGGGGGACAGTGGGAGGTGACCCAACCATTTTGGCCAGGATTGGAGTTGATTCATGGAGGAAGAAAAACCTTCCTCAATGGTTCGATCAAATTCTCATGTTCATGTTTTTAGATGAAAACTGCCATTGCAAAGTACATGTAGAGCCAGGCCGCACTCTTACGGTAAAACCAATTTCTAAAATAATTCTGTCTTTGTATAAGGTCTGTGCAATGATACCAATTGACCTTAGACATAAATGATGTCATGTTTTGCTTACATTTGCTCTTTTCTGTGGGAGACTTGGAGAAGGACATTACATAACATTAATTTGTTTATCGCACGAAGGTCAATGTGAAAGTGAAACTACTGGCAGTGGTTTAATGTGGATGGCGACACAAGCAGGGACACTAGCAAAGTCTGTACAGAGATGTTCACTTATGACAGTAAACGGTACGTCATTCAGTGTTATGCATTGTGGTCATCTCTTGATTGTAGTCCTGATACTAAATATTTGTACTGGTGTTCAACAAAGAAAATGCACATAGCAGTCATTACGAATCTTACAATTTTGCCAAGAGGCCAGGCGCGGATCCAGGGGAAGAGGAGTTTTAGGGGTCAAACCCACCCCCCTGCTCTGACTCAAAATTTATTTAAAAAAAAAAAAATGCATTTTGTGTGTCCGCCTGTCCGCAATAAGCTGATACGACTGGCTACCCTCCCTCCAAATTGAAACTAAAATGTTATTTTTTGGGTGGCAGGGGAGGGTCAAGGCATCCAGCCTTCCCCCCTCTCCCCCCCCCCCCCCTTCCCCCCCCCCCCTTCCCCCCTCCTCCCCCTCCCCCCCCTCCTCCCCCCTCCTCCCTCTCCTCCCCCTCCTCCTCCCCCTCCTCCCCCTCCTCCCCCTCCTCCCCCTCCCCCTCCCCCCTTCTCCCTCCTCCCTCCTCCCTCCTCCCCCTCCCTCCAGGAATTTTGTAGTGCTTAATTTTCAAGATTTTTTTCAAACCTTTTTGGCCAACTTTTGTTTTGAAAATGGAATCAAATCCGATTGGAATCAGAATAAAAAAATGTTGGAGTCGCCCAGCCATGCCTAGTGAAATATCTTTTCTTGAAAAGTATGCCATGAACCATGATATAATTTAATCATGCAAACTATCATTCAATTACGGTCAAATTAATATTCCATAAAAATTTGGTAGTTCTGTCTTTTGATGTTTGCCAATTCTGTGTCCTTGTTTTTGATAGCGGGTCGGCCTCTCGCTGTGAGGAACTGTTCAATCGTGGGACGTCCTTTGTACTTCAAGTGGGAAGAACCTCAGCTCCTTACCTGTGGAGAAGAAAGGATGGACGTTACCCTTGAGGAAGTGAGAGAGGTGCGTTCCACTGAGCCAAGTTTCAGTCGCAATCATATTCATGTACTCAGTTTATTCCACAAGCTGTTGTCAGATTCCGACAAATTAATACTGTTACATAATGTACAAGTTCATCTCCCTAACTTGTTCGTGTCCCAATCAGGAACAACTGCAATGTCATGTTTCGAGACCACCAGTTGGCTTTCATAGCTCAATTGGTAGAGCGTCTGAACGTTAAACAGAAGGTCCGCGGTTAAATCCCGGTGAAGACAAGTTGTTTTTTACAAGTTGTTTTTTCCAGAGCTCTGTACTAATCTGACACAGATTCGTTTACTCAAAATCCTGGAACTCTGTTGGTCTAATTATAATTCTAATTATAATTCTAATTCTTCATGGGTTTCCCCACGCTTGTGAGTGACAGTCCAATAAGCACTATTAAGGAATCCTTGGTATGAATACCAGAAAGAAATAATAATAATAATAAAAATAATCAGCAGTATCGTGGAGGTCCCTGAATTCGCACGGGTCCTAAATTCGCGCACTTAGTTTTTCTTGTGTGTAAAATTCTTCCAAGACATACGACGACATAAAATGCTCCCTGAACGTATTATTTATCTCGTTCGTTTTCAATATGTGGAAAAATGTGGGAAAATTTAGGCCTTTCCGGTGAATATATAGAACAAATAACAACCAGGTGACGAAATCCACCTTTTAGACAAGGTACAAAAAAACTCACAGCAGAAAAGTTCGGAAAACATGACAAAAGTAAGCAAAATATTTTGGAGCCCGCCCTCGTCTGATCGTATGGACGTAGAGAACAATATTAGGTGGCTTTCACTGGGCAACAGAGGGCGTTTAAAAAATTTAAAGTCGAAAAGAAGACGTGCGTCTTATGCCTCAAAACATTAAGAAATTGCAAAAACCCGTGGTATTAATGTTTTAAAATAAAAATATGCTTGATTTAACATTTTTTCCTTTTGAAAATGGTATTGGTTATTCAACTTATGTAAATTATGATTTATGTATTTATATTGCAACTATTTGAATATTTAATAGGTTGTATTTGCATATTAAATTAAACCGCTTGCAACAGTTGCGTATGCTTGCACCAATAAATTTGAAATGTAAACGAGACAAGTGTGGGCACTTTGTAGAAATGTTTTTCTTCACATGATGACCAGGACAATATAATAAGAGTAGGTCAATTCAATTCTACAAGTGGCGCTCTATTCAGATTCCCCAAGTACGACACAAAATAGTCCATGGTGACTAATTACGATGACGTTTGCACATGTGCGCGAATTTAGGACCCGAAACTTTTGGGACGGTCGATGTTGGGCGTTTGGGCCGATGACGGCACTAGCGGTACGGTAGCGATGTTTTCGTGCCTTCATGTTTTATTTCTAGATAGACTATGGAATAACTGGCGAAGATGTTTCTTTATTACGACAAAATCTGGGCAAAGTCTTAACTGCGCGAATTATGGGCACTCGAGGATAACTGTGAATTAAGTCAGTCTCTATAAAATATTTCATATACTTTAAAATATTAAAAACTGTATTTCAACATTTACTGAAGATTTTATTAACTGCAGTCAAGTGATAATGCTACTTAAAGGGCCCTGAAATTGTGTTTTTATCAATGAAATCTGTGCTATGGAACTAGTCCATTAATTTACAATCATAAAAAACCTACTTGGAATTTGTTTGGGGGGTTAAAATCAAGGTTTCTTATTTTTATGCTAATGAAAATTTACATATGCATGAGCAAAGTGGTGATGTCACATTAGGAAAACACAGGAAAATCTCATTCAACTGTGCACAAACGTTTCCACAATTTTCTCCAACTTGCTGAAACTTTTATAACCCATGACGGTTTAGGTTTGTTTTACATGTTGCCTGTTGCAAACCATGAAAAAACTAAGGCTGGAAACTGCAGCATTTTTCCACAATTCCAGTTTGAAGTCTTATGTTTTTTCTTTGCTTTTCTGCTGTGTGTTCCTAAAGTGATATGCCCCAAACAGTGCCCTCTTTCTGTGAGTTTATGTGAAGAAATGTTCAAAGTTGAAAAATGCTTTTTTTTATTCATGGGGCATCAAAATTAACAGTAGTATTGTCTTTCTACACAAGTAATCCTTTATATGCAGCAAAAACTGTGCATAAAGTTATTGAGCATTTCAGGGCCCTTTAATATTATTAGTTTATTTATACATGCTCACAGTAAACTAATAATTATAAAACACACATAAGGAGTTTTTAGATTGTCACATTGATTGACGTGATGACGTCATTTTAATTGAGCCTTTGCGCTTACGTCACATCGTTTCTCTCGTCCAATGTTGGAATCAAGAACGCGGTAAGCACGGTTTTTGGCATTGTGTCTGAAACCTAAAATATGACGTCTCGGTCCACACGGTCGACGTGGAAATCTGAAATTCTCTTATGATGTTTTCTTTAAACAGGTCAAGGTGACCAAAGGCAATGCTTTGGAAGTGGCCGCGTTTCTAGCTAACCAAACCTCCAAGTCATCAGATAACGCACAGAATGTTGAAGCGGTTTCTGATATTCTGAAGAACATAGCCGACGCAGGCTCTGGGGAACCTCAGGTACGATGTTGGTGAACTTTAAATTCCTCTTTCCAAATCGTGCCTAAACTTGAAACACCTGCATGTTCGAGCCTGCAGTACATTTTGGTATAGTATAATAGGCTCGTTTCATACTCCACACAAAAGTGCACACGAACAAACATTTACCGTCTCAGCGAAGGTTTCGTGCCATTTGCAGAAAGTTAAAGACGAGGCTCGTCAATCAGTCTGTAAAATTTTACAACTTCCGAAATGCTAGGAGCGCTGTATCTACTTTAAAAGATTTTGTTGAAACAAAATCGTCCGATTATATTCAAGACATGAAGTAGAAAAAACTAAATAAAATTATAATTTACAATTATAAATAAAGAATGGATCGATAGCAAACGCGGTTTATCACGCCGGAGTACTTTACGTGGCACAATTTTCGTACCAAAACTCACAAAATAAAAAAACATAATATCGAGTTTTCAAAATAGTGAGTCCTAGGACAATATCGAGATTATTACTACCCGGGGAGCTGTCAAAATTTGTGAAACATTTTGCGAATAGTACTACAGCAGACTTTGAAAACAATTTTAAATTCAATTCTGGTTTAGATATTTTATGACGAAATGCTGTACATGTATACAGGGTGTCCCAGAAAAAACGAAACCGAGATTTATCGATGTTTAATCATACTTTAATCTCAATTTTGAATAATAAATGACACATATTTGGAAAGCTTAGTTCCTCATCTTTCATTTGATACCACTCATATGATACATACTTCACGCATGAATGAATAAAGACAATATGAAGCAGGGATTCACATTTCTAAAACGTTCATTTCCTGCTCTTTCGTATGATACCTCAGTCAGGAAAAATGAGCCAGGGATGACAGAGATATCCTGCATTTAAATAAGGATTGAATTTCCATGTTTTTTTTAAATCATTAGTTTTTTCACACCTGACCGATTTTTCGCATGAATAGATTCGGAGATGGTCACTTGTGCATTAAAAACATGCGTGTTGAAACCCCTGAAATTCAGGTATCGTTGTGCCAACGACTTTTTGGTAGCCCTGCTTCACAATTCATTCATGCGTGAAGTATGTATCATATGAGTGGTATCAAATGAAAGATGAGGAACTAAGCTTTCCAAATATGTGTCATTTATTATTCAAGATTGAGATTAAAGTATGATTAAACATCAATAAATCTCGGTTTTGTTTTTTCTGGGACACCCTGTATACACAACAGATTTGCTCTCTGACGTAGAACCCTCCAATACCTTACTACTACATCCCTAGATATTATCATGGGATGTCGACTTCCAGAGATAATTTATCACAGTATGGCGACATAAAGAACACAAAATTACGGCATCGATCCCGAAATAATTCACCACAAAACAACGAATTTTCTCGGGATGTTGTCATCCCAAGCTTTGGAAGTCGTCATTCTGTGATAAATCATCTTGGGATGTCCTCATCCTATGTTCTTTATGTCGTCATCCCATGATAAATTATCACGGGATGACGTCATCCTACATTTTGGATGTTGTCATCCGTTGATAAATTCTTGAGATGTCGTCATCTTACATTTTGGATATTATCTTCCTGAGTTAATTATCATGGGATGACGACATTTTGCACTGAATACGTTGTCATCCTGCGATGAATTATCATGGAATCTCACTCAGTCGGATTGCACTTCCAGAGCTCTGTACTAATCTGACAGATTCGTTTACTCAAAATCCTGGAACTCTGTTGGTCTAATGCATAGTTCCGAGATTGCCCAGTTAACCCCGCCCCTTAGATACTGTTGCTATGTGCTCACAAGCCATCGCAAAAAAATGGTGACACAACGTACAAAGCAACGGGACTCGGCATGGAAAGCACAGATTCATTGGAGAAAACTCAAAGTATTTATGTTTTAGGGTCGACAGTTACCGTAGCACACACTGAGCAAAGGGCTAGTAATGCAGGGATGACATATATTCATAAAAATTCGCTTTCTTACCTTTGAACAGCAAATCGCCCGACATTGAAACCAAAATTCACCCGGTCACTGGCACATACAACATGTACAAACTGTATATGGGCAGAAAACCGCGTGATGCAATGCACTTTGACCTATGTGGGCGCTGTCTGCTAGCTCTGTTGTGATTGGTCGGCGGGTTCGGCTTGATTGACAGGTCGGAACTATGCATTATCATTGGATCTCAATAAGTCGGATGGCACTTCCAGAGCTCTGTACTAATCTGACAGATTCGTTTACTCAAAATCCTGGAACTCTGTTGGTCTAATTATGAATGAATTGCGGTTTTGTTTCTTATAATACAATAAAGGTGACCAAGCTGGTTATAAAGACAGTGAATAATGTCATCTCGAAGGCAGAGGCGACTCCGGACTCCTCCCCTGACGCTGGTAGTTTATCAGCCATCGTTCAGTCTGTGGAACGGCAAGTATCTCTAACTCTTCAGCAGGAGGGTCATTTCAGTATCCGCCAAGACACCATCCATGTGAAGGCTGTTAGTCTGAATCCAGAGCAGGCTGCCAATGGTTTCAGCTTTGTGTCCCTCCGGCAATCTAACCAAGGTCCACAAGACACGCTTGCTAATAGTGTGGTCAAGACGTTTGAGGATAAAGATGCGATACCAAGTGATGATTCCCTTGTCCTGGCATCAGCTCGTCTACCAGGAAACATTGCCAGCAAATTAAGGCCAGCAGTCAGTAAGTTATTTTCATGTATTTAGGCCTATAGTGTTGAAATGGTTAAATACAGGAATCCATAGTTGAACCTTGACAATAAGAGGTCATTAATTGGGACTTAGCAGATTACCTTGTTATAACAGGAACTTGTAATATCAGGGATTAAAAAGTGAAGAAAAATGATTGTGATCTCACATTTTGCTTGTTATAAGCAGAATGCTGAAAAGTCGAACTTCAATAATAAGAGCATTGTTTTCTTTCTTGATAATACAGGGTGTCCCAGAAGAAACGAAACCGAGATTTATCGATGTTTAATCATACTTTAATCTCAATCTTGAATAATAAATGACACATATTTGGAAAGCTTAGTTCCTCATCTTTCATTTGATACCACTCATATGATACATACTTCACGCATGAATGAATAAAGACAATATGAAGCAGGGCTACCAAAAAGTCGTTTGCACAACGATACCTGATTTTCAAAGAAATAATCACATTTCTAAAATCACCTTTCGTATGATACCTCAGTCAGGAAAAATGAGCTAGGGACGACAGAGATATCCTGCATTTAAATATGGATTGAATTTCCATGTTTTTTAAAAATCATTCGTTTTTTCGCATGAATTGATTCGGAGATGGTAACATGTGCATTAAAAACGTGCGTGTTGAAACCCCTGAAATTCAGGTATCGTTGTGCAAACGACTTTATATCGACTTTTGCAAACGATTTATAATGGTTTTATTCGCAGAATCGTTCAAAAACAGGGCCTTTAAATTTGCTTTCTGCTGATGTTTTCATACCAAATACGATTATTACTTTTACAGTTTGAGATGAGTTACTTTTTGTGACGTCTTTAGTTTCATGACTTCCAGCTGCTAACATAATTACTACATGTAGTATTAGGGTTTGTTTTGCCCAACCCGAGGCAAAACAAACACTAATTAATTTTCATTCTCCCTGACGCATGCCAAATCGCATTCTCTCATAATTACTAGTAGTTCCTCAGTGACATTAACTGATTTTATGTATCTCCATGTTCGAATCATATTCCATGCAGGCAATGACTCGAAACTACAAGTGAGTTTCCCCGCCACAAACCAAATCACATTCTCTCGTAATTACTCGTACATGTAGTTCCTCAGTTACCGGTTAGGCCAAACAAAATAAATGGTGCATTTACGGTAACAGCCTAGAAAAAATCGAGGTAGGTAGGTAGGAAAATAATTTTATTTTGTCATTTTCTTTTTACATTTCAGTTCATGCATTTGCGTGTTGTTTTGCAATGTTTTAAACTCACTATATTAAAACTATTAACCATGTTCATGTACAAGTGCAGAAAATGTTTGTTGGAAATTATTGCAAATGGCGCTCATTTAAAATTATCAACTTGAAAATTGGCAATAAAAAGTTTGAGGTCGGCAATTTGGCAAAAGAAATTCCAGGTAGGTCGGGTTACCGTAAACACACCATTTATTTTGTTTGGCCCTTACTTGAAAATAGCGGATGCCAAGCCGAAAGTGGAAAATTCTGAAATTTTTGTTTTTTTCCCGTTTGGACATTAAATCTCACCCTCTTGGACAAAACTGATGAAGCTCATTTGTCAGGTCGTGTTTACATGATGTGAAATTTTGGTTTAAATCCGTTGGAAAATGACAAGGTTATTCAAGATTAAAAGTAGTAGGCCTATTAGGGTTTGTTTTGCCCTACCCGAGGCAGAACATACCCTAATTAATATTCATCTCCCCAACGCATGCCAAATCGCATTCTCTCAAAATTACTAGTAGTTCCTTAGTGACAATAACTGATTTGATCTTTATGTATCTCCATGTACGAATCATTCCATGCAGGCATTGACTCGACAAAACTACAAGTGAGTTTCCTGATCTACGCGGACGATACGCTGTTCCAGTCAGCAACACTGACAAATCAAACAAAGTCCAATTCAACTCGTAAAGTTGCTGGACCAGTCATCTCGCTGTCGGTGGAAGGTCTGGAGTTGGTCAACCTGACTGAACCTGTGGTCCTAGAATTCCAGGTGAGACAATTTACCAGCTAAAACAGCTCAGAGTATTCAGGGGTGGGGGTCACTTTGCCTGCTGGTATGAACCCATGTGCATTCCAAATTTGTAGGTTAGGGGTGTTTTTTGTGTTTTTGTCCTCAAAAGCGGACCCGTCAAGGAGCAATTAAATAGGCCCCCCTTAAGAATGCATGTTCCCGCAATACTTTTTTGTGCATGCTCATTCATTTTCAATGTTACAGTGAGTGCTTTTCAGTACGAGTGTGCCAAGCAATTGTAAGCAAAGCCGAGTGTATTTTATATGTGTCATTTAACTGCAAATATTTTTGCAAATTTACTGAAAGGGGACATTTTGCCCGCACCCCTGGCCCTCGGCGCTTATGGAACACGCACACGCACATACAAACTGCACGCGCCAAAATCAAAATGTGCATTGGGATAAGTACCTTGGTCGTGTGCGTGCGCTTACAACACGCTTGTAATACGCGTAACAAGTGCTTCGAACGAACAACAGTTTGAAAGAACGTGCGTCATGCATGTAACAGTACAATGCAAAACGTGGCAAAAGGGCAAATTATCGAAGAATTTTTGTGAGTTTTACCGATTTAAACCAAAAGGTATTTATAGATGGGAATAAAAGTGGGTTTGGCCAATCTCAAACAATCCATTTAAAACCAGCTAGGGTCCCTAACACTGATAATGGCCCTTGCCTTGCGGCTCGGGCCATCGATCACTCGTCCAGGCCCCTAGCCAGTTTGAAACGTATGTTTAAAACCATCCTGAGATATCAGGGAATTTCCACTCTGCAAAGCGACGTAACAATACCCTGAAGAAACACACGCAAATCTGTGGAGTGAGCCGGCTGTTGTTAAGCTTGAGCCAATTCACGCCCGAGTCATTTTGATGTAATTTAATCGATTCGGTCATGTTATGCCGAAAAGAAACGATTTCTATACTTGCCAGAAATTGTATTGGGTTCCGTTCCTTATGACTGTCCCATTCCTACCAAACTTTCAAACGACGATCTTAATTTACTCCGCAGTTTTTCAAATTAATAACAGGGATGCATGCTGACGAATGTAATGGAACGGATTCCCCAGTATTACCGAGTACATGTATCACATGCATGTACGGTGTTTACAATCTGCGCGCGCTACATTTGAATGCCTGCAATCATGCTGCAATGCACTGCCAAGCGTCCTGATTGGTCCAGCAGAGGCGACAAGATTTCTGTCGCTAGTCCCACCGCGAAATGGGGCCCGTTTCAACAGGGCCACTAGTACGCAGGAGTTAGGGAGTGCGTTAAAGGGGCACTGTTGCATAAGGATGGTTTAAGACTGGCCAAACCAAAATGTTACACCTTTTTGTGAGATATATTGAACTGAGTTTCCATGTGACTCAAAAAAGCATTTATTTATTTTACCAGATACCTGTTAACGCAACTGAAGAAGAACTAAACGGCACGGCATGTGTGTTCTGGGATTTTGCCCTTGCTGATGGAGTTGGTGATTGGTCGACTGAGGGATGTATCCGTGCAGAATTGACAAAGAAAGGAGTGTCCTGCCACTGCGGTCATGCCACCAACTTTGCAATCTTAGTAGCTAACATAAATAAATCTGAAGTAAGGAATTATTGCGTCGGTCCAAACGATTTTTGCCCATTCATGACGCGGTATACACTATAATAGAACTTACCATGAATATTTTATCAGGCTCCTGCGAGAAATTGGCATTTTTTGTTTTTAAAATCTGCCCCATTCGAGCGAGAATTGACATTAAACACGCATGCTCAGAAGGTATTTCGTAAATAACCTTCTAAAATAACAACTTATTTATTCATACACATACATTTTATACACGCAATATAAGTTGTGTTATAAACGAAAATTGTATAAAACTTAATTAGTAATATTTTATATTGTTTATCAGTTACTAAAATAGAATATAACGGCGAGGTTCCGCTATCGTTCGATTAGACTAGTTTCCCGTCCACATATGTCACACACGAACACGATTTTCGCGCAACTAGGGGGAAGAGGGGGAGGGCACTTGCCCCCCACATGCCCCGCCGCCCCCCCCCCACCTGAGGTCCTTCCCCACCCAACCCCCCCCCCCCCATTTGAAATTCGGAAATCGATATTTTTCACAATTTTACAACATTTTAGAGGATTAGTGCCCCCCTAAAAAAATGTGTGCACCCCCAGGTGCCCCCTCATATGTTGCACCCTAGTTACGCCGCTGCTAATGCGCCAGTCACACATACACGACGCACGGCCCGCGCACTGAAAAATTAGCAATTTTGGCCAGTGCGTTGTCGTCAGCATTCCTTACTCGTTTGTCGAACACGCTGGACCAACGCTATGCATTCGTTGTCATTCGCTGTGTGCGTCAGGAATTTTGTGCATGAACAAAAATGTTAAGCGCACAACGACACACTGATATTATTTTCCATTTTAAACTTAAAATCTCCAAATCTCGGCTTCGTCTCCGTCTCCGTCTCCGGCTCCATGTGGCCATACACCTTTTCGCAAATACTCCTGCACAAAAGACAGAACTGCAATGTGGAAAGTAAAGGGATCCAGCAACCTTCCCACATTGCAGCTTTGTCTTTTATCCAAGTTCCCTCAAGCAGTATTTGCGAAAGGTCTAAGTTGAAGATGGAGACGGAGACGAAGTCGAGATGTGGAAAAAGGCCATAGTAGAAGGTCGTGGGTTCTAGGACGCTATGAGTTTTTAGCGTGTCCTCAGGAAACGCACTTAGTATATAGTGCATACTGCGTCTTGAATGGGCAAAATTACTTCAACTTAACGTCATTAAATATCTTCTCAAGAATTCAATGCAGAATAGAACCACAACTAAACTCAGATTGTATGCTGTCAGTGTGCCCATTTGCTATGGCTTTCTGCCTCTATTGTGGTTACATAATGTGGCGATACAAGGCAACTGCAGTGTATGACACTTTTTCACTTGAGTAGACTATTCATGTGGAAAGACGTTCAATAACATCCCCTGAATCAGTCGTATAGAGTGCAGAATGCTGGTTGAAAATGTACCAGACTAGACTGATTATGTTTTAATCACCTTTCCAATCGGCAGTTTGTATAGAATAGGGGCTAATTTCATAAAGCTGTTTAGTCGAAAAATTTGCTTAATCCAAAATTGGTTTGCTTTATAAAAATGGGCTAATAGTCAAAATTGTATGTCAACTTGTGTTTTTAACAAAAACATCAGTCAATTGTAATACACATCACATAAGATTGTGACTGCTCACCCATTTGTTATAAAGCAAACAAATTTTTGCATTAAGCAAATCTTTCTGCTATATAAACAGCTTTATGAAATTGGCCCCTGATTCAGGGGACACGATTAAAGGCCCAGTGTATCATTTGCAATGACCCAAAAAACTAATCGACGAGTTTACAGGGGAAAAGTTCTGAAAGTAAAGATTTAATTAATAGCAACTATACCAAATGAAAGGTTTTCGCTCAAAATGATATAATTTTACCAGAAAATAATCCGTAAAGATGAAATTATTACGATTTACTTATTTTTGGTTCGCATCTACGCGGTCCAAAATGCATGGGCGCTGTGTACTCCGTGTGCGTGTTCCAACGCGATGCATTTTTATGGATCGTGCGCCACAGAGTGCATGACGCAAGCCACACCCGATCAACTGAGAACGAATATTTGAAACACCCCGCCAAGACCAGGAAAACGCATATGGATTTTCATGGTTTTTTTAAACGTGGTACATTTGACAAAGCTGACATTTCTTCGGATGAGTTTGTTGATGTCTTTCTTTTGATTTATAATGGTTCTATTCGCAGAATCGCTCAAAAACAGATCATATACAGGGCCTTTAAACCGTCATAGGGTCTATCGGTACTCATGCCAGTGGGATGTAACTTCGACGTCGCCCATACAATACAAAGTAACTATTTTTGAATTTGAATTTATTTTTTTCATTTTGTAGGATGTCAAAGGTCAGAAAGCCAGAGACACTCCTGCTGATCGGGCTCTACACATCATCAGTCAAATTGGGATCGCTCTGTCTATCGTTGCTCTGGCTATTACCCTGATTATTTATCTCTCTATCAGGTGAACATTGTGAGGATTCTTCTAGGATCATTGCTGATTAGACCAGCTCTTCTGATTTGAAAATTGCAAGGCCAGTTTCTGGTGACATTTGTGCTGATTTTATTTAATGATAGTTTCATAAAAGGAACTTAAAGAAAAATGTACATGATTGGGAAACTTTTAAAAACAGGAACAGCAGCATTACATAACCAAAGAATAATGTTGATAAACTGTCTTGTAGAAATTTCAGCCACATGCAGTATTTATACACTACTCGCAATAAGTTAGGGATATCGTGGGTTGAATGCAGATATTTTGAGGGTATGCAGATATTTTGAGGGTATGCTTTCCGCTTGAATGATTTTGTGTATGATATGACATCTGTATCTGCATGACAGACACACCTTGCTTTGTCATGTCTGGGGAATGTGTTCAGTGTACACGGTCCGTCTGTCGTACCGGGGCAAAACTCAGGTCATGTCAATCGTTTTTTAAGGCTATAAATTTGAGATATGATGAATATAGCGACGTTGATTAACAGAGGAGCAGCGCCACCTGGCCATAGCCTATCTTAGGGTCGGAAGCACACAGTCTGACGTCCCAAGTGAACTTGGCATGTCTCGGAATCTGATCAGTAGACTGTTTCGCCGTCATCGAGACACTGGTAGCGTGCGCGATCGGCCCCGAAGTGGAGCGATACGTGTTACTGATCGGGGTGACGACCGGTACCTGAGGAACTACGCCCTTCAGACACCATGATGCAAGGGCCTCCCAACTCCAATCACGTTTGCCAGATAAGAGGCACCAGGGTGTCCCGACAGACCATCCGCAACCGACTTCATCACTTCGGGTTGAATGCTAGACGACTGTTGCAGGTGACACCCTTGACAGCACGGCACCGACGTGATCGTCTGCGTCACCACCTGACCTGGAACAGGCAGCAGTGGTCCACTGTGGTGTTTATGGATGAATCCCGGATCACCTTCCACAGAAATGATGGTCGTCAACGCCGGTGGAGACGTGTGGGTAAGCATTATGCGGAGGTGACTGCTATTGAACATTCTTACCTGCGAGACATCGTATAGACCCCACCATCATCCCTCAGTATCGGGAACACGCCCCGGACTTCGTCTTCATGGATGACAATGCGCCTCCACATCGTGCAAGAATCGTCTGAGATCGCCTCAATGAAGTTGGAGTGCCTCCTATGGAGTGGTCAGTGATGTCCCCCGATCTCAACCCGATAGAGCACGTCTGGGATCAACTGAAACGCCGCCGGGACTAACGCGCTCATCCACCATGTGACCTTGCAGGAGGAGTGGAATGCACTTCCCAAGAACAATATCATGCGGCTAATAAGGAGCATGATGCGTCGCTGCCAAGCAGTAATTGACGCAAACGGTGGAAATACCCGTTGTTGAAATTGTCATTTTCTAATTATGAGGGTACATCTGAAAATATGCAATTTCAAGATGATGATAATAATTATTGAAGAAAGAGTATTTTTTGTGTTCGTAAATAGTCACACAAACAGTCATTTGAAAAATTAAAACTCAAAAATTTAACCACACCCCAAAACATACCAATATCCCTAACTTATTGTGAGTAGTTTACTTCGAAACCTGAAAAATCCATGTATATTTTTTGTGTATGACTGAATGGTAAAAAAAGCACGTTCAGTTGTCAGTTGCTACCACAAAGGTATCATTTTACGGGAACAAAAAATGTGGTGTTTGTTACCATTCCTATCAACACTTTGTCATTTATTTTTTGTCAACTCGTAAAGTAAAAAGTGTGGGTATAACTACCACTGATGTATACTGAAACGCAAAAGAAACTTACCACTTGTTTAAAATGTAATGAAATTGTAACAGTTTAAAATATAACAAACCAACAATTGCTAATTGAAACATTGGCATTTTATTGATCGAGGTCTGTCATATGCAGAGTTGTGGAGGGTTTTTCTGTCCACCAGGGCCGATATCGTCTGGTGTGAACAGCCAAGGCGACGTGCCACCTCATGGTAGCTCAGTCCGCCTTGCAGCATGCCCAGGGCACGCTGCCGTTGATCCCCCGACAGTCGTGGCATGTTGCTTGAAATGCCTATTTTGTACTGGCCTTTTTGAAGCCAACGTCAAGACATCACGTGCAGCTCATTACAATCATCCCATACCCCTTGGCTAATCACTGACGGTCAAAACAGCTGTGCCATGAAGTGACCATTGAAGGTTCAAGTGACTTTCAGACACCATTTGGTCTGACAGTGAGGACACTATTGTCCACAAATAAGTTCACACATTACTATACACGCAGTGTTATTGTTGCTATTTAAAGGTTTAAAAGGTGGTAAGTTTCTTTTGCGTTTCAGTATTATTAGGCTTTAAGTTACAAAATTCTGAGCTTTCAGACAGAATGTTCCTTTTAAAAAAATGTACCAGAGATAGGTCTCTTGTACTTGCCAAAAAGTTTTTTAAGGGAAAAAAAGTCAAAAACATTTAGACACTACTAATGTTTTGTTTATATTTTAACTTTCTGTCCCAAGGAAGCTGCGAACTGGCAAATCCCGTCAGATTTTCATCCATTTCTGTTTCTCGCTATTGATGTTGTACGTTGTATTTCTCGCTGGCATCGACAGCACTAAGGTAGGTGTTCTTTGTATCGGTGAGAGTCAACAAAAATGTTTCTAAAGCCAAGCAACATTGACCTTGCAACTGGAAGCAAGTCAACTGATCAGTTGCTGTCAATGTGTGCGTAGCACGCTCATCGACAGCAACTGATCACTTGCACAATTAGCATCTGGGAGCATCCAGCCAGGTCTACATTTACAGAGCACGCACATCGACATGGCAACTCGGTAAAGCCTAGAGTACATTGACCTTGCAACTGGAAGCAAGTCAACTGATCAGTTGCTGTCAATGTGTGCGTAGCACGCTCATCGACAGCAACTGATCACTTGCACAATTAGCATCTGGGAGCATCCAGCCAGGTCTACATTTACAGAGCACGCACATCGACATGGCAACTCGGTAAAGCCTAGAGTACATTGACCTTGCAACTGGAAGCAAGTCAACTGATCAGTTGCTGTCAATGTGTGCGTAGCACGCTCATCGACAGCAACTGATCACTTGCACAATTAGCATCTGGGAGCATCCAGCCAGGTCTACATTTACAGAGCACGCACATCGACATGGCAACTCGGTAAAGCCTAGAGTACATTGACCTTGCAACTGGAAGCAACTCAACTGATCAGTTGCTGTTGATGTGTGTCTCACTTGATCAGACACACTCGTTCAACTGACACCAACCAGTTGCAAGTACGCATACATAACTGAAAGCAACTGGATACAACTAGTTGCCAGAGAGTAGAACATGAGCAACTCGCGGCAACTGGGATTTTTCCAGTTGCCAGCAGTTGCAAGTGCGCGTACATCAACCTTTTTAAGCAACTGATCAGTTGCTTCCAGTTGCCCGAAACATCAGTTGCCACTAGTTGCTTCCAGTTGCAAGGTCGATGCACGCTAGCTTAAGCTCCTAATTCAATAAACTAAACCATTTAGCCATATAATTTTGTTATTGGTTTTTGGTTTTGGTCTGTATAGAAAGGTTATGGCTACAAATAATGGCTTCGGCTATTATTCAGCTTGAGAAACATCTACTTTCAGCTGGAAAGCTCCTACCAGCGGCTCGCTGGCAAAAAGATAAACCTGCCATTCATTTAATTGTCACATACCTTGAAAAAATTCTGCAGTCAAAGAATTGATTTTTACTATCACCAAAAAAGTTCTGTCACCAGTAAGACATTTATAGATATTTATTATTAAATTGGATTTAATGTAGGAAAATAATATATCAAATTTTAGCTGAACATATCCCTCAAAGGAATAGAGCTCAAGAGAGATCATGATGGCAAGCTTCACTGAACAGGAATGCAACAATGGAGTGTGGGGTCATTATGAAAAACACCAAAAAACAATGCAACTTGTGATTTGGGCAATTTGTGTGTAGACAATTAGGACATTTTTAAGTGAGTTTGGATTTATCAATGTCTTGTCAAAAACATCCAAATCAAAATGGTTAAATAGTCCAATCTGAATCGTGCCATTGCATTAGGTATGGTGGAAGCAAAATACTGAACTGTAACTCCCCTTGCTTGAGTGCAATAAAGTTGACATCGTTGTTTTTTGGTGTTTTTCATTCTGACCCCATCACACTCCTTTGTTGCATTCCTGTTCCGTGAAGCTTGCCATCATGGACTCTGTTGAGCTCTATTCCTTTGAGTGATATGTTCAGCTAAAATTTGACATATTATTTTCCTACATTAAATCCAATTTCATAATAAATATCTACAAATGTCTTACTGGTGACAGAACCTTTTTGGTCGAGTGTATTATGGAACTTACTTGGCATATCTGACGCAAATATAGGTCTTTACACAAATTGTAACATAATGTAACAAATTATTATCTTTGAATAAAAGGGCTCAGGCGGTGGCTGTGTGTTTGTGGCCGCATTACTCCACTACTTGACTCTGACCAGCATGATGTGGATGGCGGTCGAAGCCAGAAACATGTACGTCAGTACGGTCAAGGTGTTTCCTGAAGATGACACTCGGTACATGGTCAAGGCTTGTTTGATTGCTTGGGGTGAGTTATACTGAAGAAGATGGTAAAATGTTTTCATGTTATGTTTGGCCTATTGGGTATATAGAGCACGTATAGGGCACGTATGGCCTAGTGGGTACATGTATACAGCCGTGCTCGTGATGGAGAAGTTATGGTTTCGAGTCCCACTTGTGCCAACATGTTTGTGTCCGTGGGCGAGACACTTAATCTCAATTGCCTCGTCAACCCAAGCAATAACTGGGGAGCTGTTTAATAGGGGGAATGCCACAATCTAACTGCTGATAGGGTTGTGCGCCTTGGCCAAGCAGCCACCTAGTTGAAGCGAAATGGTCCAGGCGATTTCCTGATGGCAGCGGTAATAATGGCAACAGTGCCAGGAGTACTCTGTAGGGGGAATGCCACAATCTAAGTGCTGATAGGGTTGTGCGCCTTGGCCAGGCAGCCACCTAGTTGAAGCGAAATGGTTCTGGTGATTTCCTGATGGCAGTGGTAATTAATGGCAACAGTGCTAGGATTGATAGGGAATGGCGCTAATATCCTGCTGCTATTATTATTGTGTGTGAACCTTAGGTTGGCACTTTGTTGGTATCAGGTTTTTTTATGTGAATGATTTGTGTTGGACTCGACTACAACCCTGGTACAGATACAACAGTCTTACCCCCCACCCCCTCGTTTTGTATGTCTTTTCATTTGTCATACATTTATTTTTATGTATTTGTGAACCTTTATGGTTTTTATATAATTTTATATAGTTTCTATAAGTTTACATCTCTTTTACTCTATTTTACCGCCTATCTTTTATCAAATTTTAATTTTCTATTTCGGATTTTTAAATTTATTGTTAAGTCTATTTTGATCCCAGGGCCCTGTGGTAGACCACTTTTAATGTGAACGGGTATAAATGAAATGACGGTTTTAGGTCCCAATCCTTTGTTCTTCTTCTTTGTTTTCATTCCTGATAATACAAAGTCTCTGTTATAACAAGTTAATAATGTGCAATGTCCCAAGGACCTGTAGTCTATGGGCGTGTTTGTTTCGGACGGATCCAGATTCAGATCTGCGCAGATCCAATTCACGTGACTTGAATTCCTAGTCGAGAGCAGTTACGTTTGTTTCTGTGCGTAAAATAACTCAGGATCTGGATTCGGATCTGTCGTGAAACAAACACGCCCTATTACAGCCTCTTTCAATATCTTGCAGGCTTGCCACTCATCCTCGTGGCCATAACGCTTGGTGCAGCGGTGGATCACTACAGTAATGAGCATTAGTAAGTATAGATTGTTTCTAAATTGTATAAATTCATCTTCAATTCAGGGGTGGATTGCAATAAAACGCACTAGCCAGTTAGTGCACTTTGGCCATAGTGCACTAACTGGCTAGTGCGTTTTATTGCAATCCACCCCCGGCCTTTCACAATACATAGCGCCACCAAGCGTTTCTGTCGGAGAGGGCATTTTCTGACAGAGCGGTCGACATCGGTGTATTCGTTTAGTGCACAAACAATTCAGATTTGATTTGAAAACAAATACCTGGTCTAGAGGTTGTAGTTTATTTAGGAAGCCTAGATTAAAAACTCTTTTAAAGCCCTGCTCACTATTGGGAATCTCGAAAATCAGAAATGTTCACAGATTACACAATATAACTTTAATACACAATATAAACACGATGACCGTAGAAAACTTCCTCTGAAATGGTTTTGTCTGAAGTGCTATATTCTTTGAGAAATGAGCAAAACAATTATTTTGTGCTCGCGAGACGTAAATTCATTTCGCCCTGCACCACTTCGCCCTGAAGCACTTCACCCTGAAGCACTTCACTCAAAGGCCATTTCGCCCCAAAACCACTTCGTCCAAACACAACCTCGCCCAGATGCCACTTCGCCCCAAAACAACTTCGTGCACAGGCCGTGGTTGAGGGCGAAGTGGTTTTGGGGCAAAGTGACTGTAAACCATGTTTTGACTGTTTTTTCAAAAGTTTACCAATCATGAGATGGGGCTTGCAAATAAAAAAGTTAAATCTATGCCTATGTTGATAAAACTGCCTTTACTTGTAGAAATTTCAGCCACATAGATGCAGTACTTGCATGTAATACATGTGTACTTCAGAAAACCTGAAAAATCCATGCATGGTGTTTGTGCATGAATTAATAATAAACAAAGTTGTCTGCAGACAACCTTCTAAAAACTTGGCAAGTTCTCCCACAAAGGTATCATTAATCATATACATGTAGAAACAAAATATTGCTGTGTTTGTTACCAAGAAGTAACATTTTGGGTAAAGTGCATATGTTGTAATAAGGCTTTAATCTGCACATACATTCCCCAGCTGCTTCCTGGAGCCCGATCTGGTCTTGTACCTGGCTCTCCTCGTGCCAATCGGTCTCATCCTCATCCACAACATCATCACCTTCATCTTGGTCATGCGCAGTCTCCTTAAGATCGAGGAGGCATCTGCGCAGATCTCTCAACGTCTCCAGAATGCCGTTGGAATCTCCGCCCTGATGGGGTTGACCTTGGTCTTTGGCTTCTTGGCGATTAACGACGAGGCTTTCGTGTTTCAGCTCATCTTCTGTTTGGCCAACTCTCTGCAGGTACATGGAGCAGTGGTGTAATTGAAACCTTTCAGATACATAGCTGAAACATTTCTATTTGTCACATTTTTGCACGACAAAAATAAGATATATATATAAAAAACCACCGCTAATTTATATATTCCATTAATCAGTGCAGTGATTACACCGACCTTTTTGCTTCCGCATCCAAATTGGAGATTGCAAATTTTCTTCCCATAGATTTTGGGAAGGTAAAGATTAACAGGTTTATAACGAAATCCATTTTTTTGGGAAATCTTGTCATCTTCTTTAATGTATTCATCAATATTATCACAGTTTATATATATTATTTACCAAGTGAACAGCATTTTTGATGCCAATTATAGGATGGTATTTGAAAGAAGATGAAGAAATGTTCAGTTTCAGAGGTGGGAATCAAGCAGAGACTGAAATACAAATCTAGATATTGGCCTGGGGCCAATTTCACAGCTGCTTTAACAGCCTACTTTCTGTTAACCAAGCATCAGGCTATTTCATACTACACATCGTTAACGGTAAACAACCAAAAATGCGCCTTAACTGCAGGGCCAAACTTTGCTTAAGATAGTGACGTAACAATAGTTGTTTCCAAGTGCATGCTTAACCATGCCACAACCATGAAAAAGCGCTTTTAACTCGCCTTTTTAGCTAATGCTTAAGCAGTGCTATGAAACTGGCCCCAGGACTGGATTCGAGCCCAAACCACAGAGGTTGAAAGTGCAGAAAGTACTGTTAAAGGAGTGTGACCAGATCACTTTTTTTTACCCATAACTCCCCGGGATTTACCTTATGGGTCATGAGATTTTTATATCATAACATCCGTTATATTTTTCTGATTACGAAACTGAAACTCCCGCACTTCTAAGCTGCATATTTCCGAGGATATCGTCGAAAATCCACTGATTATTTGTAAACTAATTTTCCAGTATCAACGTTTATCCACTGAAAGCCGACTCGATAGTTTTGTTTTTTTACTGGAAATCGCGAATGTTTTCGGGTTTTTGGGACATGGGAGGTGTGTATGGGAGTTACTTGACAATATTGGTAAGTTACATCGAAAACTATTTTCCAGAAACTCTGGTCATGCTCCTTTAAGCCAACACAATCCACATTAAATTATGAGGCTATTATCTGTCAATGGGGTCGTTGCGAGATCTTTCGAAACGATTTTCAAACAGCTATACATGTAGTATCATCGATGTAGACAGTAATTGGGCCCAAAATGGCGATGGGTGTTGAATTAAAACCTTATGTGTTGTTCTCAGGGCATCATTGTGTTCTTCATGTTCTGCGCTCGCCGTGAAGAGGTCCGTACCGCCGTCGCACCTTACATAGGGCGCCTCTGCTGTGGTCTTGACTGTAACAAGACCAGTCTTACCAGTCAACAGTACTATGATCTGGACCAAGCGTCTTGCTCTGTTGCCACATCACAGTCAACTGTGCACACCACTGACATGGATGTGTCCGTTTCTGGAACCCAGTAGTAGAGTTGAAATTAGACCACGAAACAATTCCGTTATGTGTTTTTTATCTGGGTCATTCCATAAAGTTGGGATATGGTGTCCCCTGATACATGGAGGCTTTTTTACCGCTGGACTTACGAATTTCATTATCAGAATTTCATTATAGCCACATCAGTCAACTAAATGTAATTTTGTGCAAATGTAGGTGTGACATTTTGTGTTTTTCAACAGATTTTTCTAAGATTACAAATTATTTTTTAGATCGAGAACTGTCCAGGCGTGGATCCAGAGGGGGGTTTTGGGGGTAAACAAAAAAAACCTGCTGTGACTGAAAAAAAAAAATTGTAATGCATTTTCTGTGTTTGCCAGTGTCCGCAACAAGCTGATATTAAAATGACTAGTAACACCCCCCTCCCCTAGCCCAGGTTGGACGTCGTCTTCATTGCATTACGAGTATACATGTAGTATGCGGTACAGAGTCCAACCTGGGCTACCCCCTCCCCCTGCTTGCTTGTAATGCATTTTGAAACAAATAGAGTATTTAGTTGTTTGTATTGTCAACTCATGAAGTAAAATTCATTGTAACTGATACAGTGCGGCTTCAATGTGTGTTTACACAGAAAATGTATTGTTGGAATTTACGGATAAACAAATGGCAATATATGTGCTACACAGAAGAGAATAGGGAGGTTTCGCAAGTTGACGGATACGGTTACGAATACATGTATTATATAACATATGGTATTGTGCCTATATAATCACCATTGAAATGAATACAGATATGGTAACGGTGACTGTTCACATTGATGTGCACATGCACACACTAAACTGGGTTTCGCACTGCTATGTACGTGTACGTTAATCTGCTCTGCGCTTGGCTAAGTTTGTTTTTAGCAGATTTTCCTCACTGACTCATTAAATTCGATGTGTATTGACCCCTTTCGAACACGTGCGAATATGCCATTTTGGGAGTCAAATAATGCTGAGTTATTGTGGAAGCAATGTGCGTGCGCGTTGTGTGTGTCTCTTGTGGGCGTAACGCGGTTTAGTTCACCAATGGGAGCCTCATCATTATTGCGCGTTACGCACGCTATGGACACACACAACGCGCACGCACTTTGCTTCCACAAGGACGCGGCATTGTTTTACTCCCAAAATGACGTCATTGGCATGAGCTCAATTCACGGTTTATACATTAAAAAGAAAGAAAAAATGCATAGGCCTACAGTTTAACTTATTAATCCATCACGGAAAAAAGCAAAAAATATGCATAACCGGTATCCGTTTTTATGCTACGCGTATGGAAGCCGATAACCGTTATTGACGCGTATGAAAATATTTGTACTACGGTTACGCGTCACGAGAAGCGCATAAAGTCATGACGTATCCGTGACGGTGCGAAACCTCTCTGTTTTAATATACTGAAACCTACACGTATTAAAAGGCTTCAACAGGTGTAATATATAGTACCCAGATATTTTATTTAAAAACACATATATAAGGGGCGTTCGAGACGCTTACACCGGGGGAAGCCCCCAGAAGATGCAAAACGAACGACACAGGGTCTCGCTTTATATTCTGGGAACACGTGGTCAAAGGTTGTTGCCGGGTGGCGCTTTATAAACGCCGTTATCGTTTGACTCAGGATAAAAAATGAGCCGACGCCACGCACAAATAGTTGCCCTAAAGTACCGCAATAAACTTTGTCAATGCTCACAGACATCTACTGATTCAGCAAAATGTATTTACAGCCCTATTCCCTCCTGTTTTGTGTCATAAATCAGTGTTTTTCTTCGTACTCGCGTCACGATTCCAAACTGTCCGCCATGTTTTACTACTCGCGGTTACTAGGTGACGTCATTACACCTTGCTTTACACCACAGACCCGCCCGCGAGCTCGGGTAGTGGTAGCCTTTATTAAGGCCTCACTGCTGGGCGGCGAGTCGAGCGCCAGAACGAGAGCGCCACCATGCGACGAGGACGGAACGAACAGCGTCAGCTGTGTTTGTGAGGCCTTTACGGACTGGGAATTTTGCTACCTGAGAGGTAGCAGAATGCTCATTATCGTATACACAGTGGGCGTGTTGCGTTGAATAGCTAACAATGCGAGCCAATCATGTTCGCGCGCGCCGGTTTGTAATCACGCGCGCGCGCTTTACACAAACATACATTCGCAGCACAACAACGCATGGATGAATAATGTAACAGGGGCTGTATACATTAATAAATAACTAGAGGTATGACGTTTGTTGTTACAAACGCCAGGTGATCGGGTTAAATGAACATTTTGTGATGAATTTCAGACGTTATCACCTGTGGAATGGCAAAAATGGAAGTTCAGCAGCCGATTTCACGAAACTTTACGCAATTGCGCAAGTCCACTTACGCCATTTCTTGCGCAATAACTTATGGCGTAAGTGGACTTGCGCAATTGCGTAAAGTTTCGTGAAATCGGCTGCTGTATACACTAATCCGGTAACTAATATCTCCTCCCTGCATATCCGCCATAGCTGGGGGTTGATAGCTTGCACCGTTTTGAGATATGAATTGTTGAAATAATAACCTTTGAAATCTTGTAATGTGACACCTGTGACGACATCATGATGTCACAATTTTGTGCACAAATTGTTGAACAATATGTTGAACATCAAGTTCTTAAATGTGGCGAAGGAATCATACCAATATCTGTTGTAGTTTTCAAGATACAGCATTTTGAAACATTTCAGCTCCAAATTTGCGTGATTTGACACCACATTACGTAACCACCGTCCATGTAATGACGTCACCAATGGTATAGTCAAAAGGTCCACATGTGTGGAAACATTTCGTTCCGTAGAAATATGGTCAAATTCACTACCACTTTGAATCTATTTGCATTCAAAATGCTAAAAAATTGCACATTTTCGAACAACTTCCGGTTTGGACCGGAAGTAGGCGTCACACAGGGGTCATGACATCGTATGATTTGTTCAGTTCATTTAGACTTATCATGTTGTGAAAGAATTGTTCAAGTATCTATTACGGTTCTTGAGATATGAATTTTGAAAATAATAACCTTTGAATTTTTGTAATTTGACACCTGATGACGTCATTATTACGTCACACTTGATGCCATCATGATACTATACATGCTGGTGAAAGTCTGCCGTAGGGCCTATGTCTGTATCTAATTTACTAACGATTCAGCTTGGTTTGATGGGCATTGTTACTGGTAAGTGTAAAAACTGAGATTTCCGTTTTCGTTGAACTGTGACCTCCAATAAGCCAGTTGCGTGATAGATTTGCATAAATCCTAGAGTCCTGCCTCTGCGCTATGGCGCTCGCATAATAAGAGAGTACTGCACCAGACTACCAGGCCGTTGGCAACGGTTGCCAAGTGGCAAGGGGGTGCACGCTAGAACATGTTAGCCGGCGCGAAAGTCTGTACGGTACCTGGAATACCTCGCACAGTACTCTATGCATTTTGAAGCTGGACCATCCGAAATTACATGTTGAAATTGCATGTTAAAACATGTACTCGCCATGAAGTTTCGTCAAAATAACGAGTTAGAACGTCTTGTTTGACTCGAAATGAACGTTAACTTTGAAAGCTGGATTGTTCCCAATCTGTGCATGATCAATTCAAGAAAAGAGTAACGATTTCGGGTTATGAGACCGGTTCAAAGTTGCCGATTGAACGTCGAACCCGAACGAAGGGAGACGTATACACTTTACAGCAAACTTGACTTGAAATAGGGGAAATAAGATGACATGCAGCTAGTAAATCTTGCCACAATATGATAAAAAATTAATATCGCCGTTGATTGTTTAATATCCATTCGACGGAACTTCGTCAGAAATTGGCGAGTTTTGCTGTTTCAGATCGCCGTTCAACGCGACAGCGAGCGACTCTCGTTTTGCGTACATGACCGGCATATTCCGAAGCCCAAGTAAAATCGCGAGAAATACATCAACGTACGCGACTTAATTAAGTGGAGATATAAATACCGTACACCCTCGCCACTAATTCTTTCTAATATTACATGATATTATGCCCCCATAAAGTTTAAATTTGGTTAGGAAACGTGATTTGGTTTAATAGGAAACATGAATTTTGCGTGTGTGGACCGGGAAAAATGGAAATGCGAAAATTATGCGATGCCTACTAAATATACCAAAATAAAAAGGTCGATCGTATCCCGGTTCGTGTTTGCTAGACAGATTTGTGAAACTGAGGACTGTTAGGAGATATAATTGTTTGTCTTTGTTTAAAATTTTATTCTAATCGAAGTGTGTTACGGGTGCTGTTTGTCGCCCACAAATTAGAGCCTGCCCTTTTTTCCCATCTCAATTTTTAGTGGTGAATTCCGTATTCCGCACGGATATAGACAAACTCAACAACGTATAACACAACAACCGCTCGGTCAAGTTTTTGCAGCCAAAGTATTTCTAAAATCTGTTGTAACTTGTATGTAGCTAGATAATCATTTTAATTCATAATTGAATTACTTTTGATTTTACCCAAGTTGCTGCGAGACGTCGATCATTTGCGGAAACAAACAGGCATGACCTTTTCTTTTCAAAAAATTCGGAAGGTGTATTTGAAATCGTATGCCGGTCTTGTACGCAAAACGAGAGTCGCTCGCTGTTATGTTGAACGCGCGTTTTGGAACAGTAAAACTCGCCAATTTCTGACGATGTTCCGTCAAATGGATAAACAATCAACGGCGCTATTAATTTTATCATATTGGCAAGATTTACAATCTGCATGTCATCTTATTTCCCCTATTTCAAGTCAAGTTTGGTGTCTAGTGTACGTCTCCCTTCGTTCGGGTTCGTGACGTTAAATCGGCAGCTTCAAACCAGTCTTATAACCCGAAATCGTTACTCTTTTTTTTGAATTTATCATGCACAGATTGGGAACGATCCAGCTTTCAAAGTTAACGTCTATTTCGAGTCAAACAAGACGTTCTAACTCGTTATTTTGACGAAATTTCATGGCGAGTACATGTTTTAACATGCAATTTCAACATGTAATTTCGGATGGTCCAGCTTCAAAATGCATAGAGTACTGTGCGAGGTATTCCAGGTACCGTACAGACTTTCGCGCCGGCTAACATGTTCTAGCGTGCACCCCCTTGCCACTTGGCAACCGTTGCCAACGGCCTGGTAGTCTGGTGCAGTACTCTCTTATTATGCGAGCGCCATAGCGCAGAGGCAGGACTCTAGGATTTATGCAAATCTATCACGCAACTGGCTTATTGACCCCAGAAGGAAGGGTCGGATGAAAATGCCCACACAAAGAAAGTTGTAGCACAGAATGTCATCTATAAACCTGCCAAATACGAAGATCCTGGGTCACGTGGTTTTCGAGACGGAAGCATTTTAAAATATGCATATTTTGGTTTTTTGGGAGGTGTAATTTGATACTTGATGACGTCACGATGACGTCACGCTTGATGCCATCATAATATTAAACACGCTGGTGAAAGTCTGCTATAGGACCTATGCCTGTACTTAGTTTCTTAAAGATTCAGCTTGGTTTGATGGGCATTGTTGCTCAATAAGTGCACAAATTGAGATTTTCGTTTTCGTTGAACTTTGACCTCAGATTGACCCCAGAAGGAAGGGTCAGATGAATATGCCCACACGAAGAAAATTGTAGGCCATGATCTGATATATAAGCCTGTCAAATACGAAGATCATGGGTCACGTGGTTTTCCAGACGGAAGCATTTTAAAACATGCATATTTTGGTCATTTTTGGTTTGTAATTTGATACCTAATGACGTCACAATGACGTCACACTTGTATGCACATCTTCACATTGGGGTTGATGTTCCTACCAAGTTTTAAGTTGATAGCTTGAACCGTTTTGAAGAAAAGCTCTGGAAACGTTTGAGTGGAAGAAGAAAAAAAAAAAAAAAAAAAAAAAAAAACACTAGACATTGGCGTTTTTTTTTTTAAAAACGCAAGGTGATCGGGCGATATGAATATTGACCTCATTATGACGTCACACTTGGTTGAAATTGGTTGAAAACTTGAGTTGGTCGATGTTTCAAAAGAAATATCCACATATCGATTGCCAGTATTGGAATTGTCAAGACATGACTATTCAACGCTAAAGATGTGTATATGATGACGTCACTATTGGCACAGTCAATCTCATCATGACGTCACAATTGTGTGCAAACCACAGATATCTATTTTAATAGATATCTGTGGTGCACACCTAGAGATGAGGGTAGATGTTCTCACCAAGTTTCATATTGATCTTATTCTATGACGATCCATGCAGTAGGTTTTAACGGTCAGTTTTAAGTTGCCTAGTAAGTGCAAAACTGAGATTTGTTTTCGCTAAACTTTGACCTTGAATTGACCCGCAGAAGGAAGGGTAAAATAAAAATGCTCAGCAAAAGAAAATTGTAAGTCTGAATCTGATCTGTGCTAAATATGAAGACCCTGCGTCACTTGATTTTCGAAACGGAAATGTTTTAAAACATGCTTATTTTCGTTATTTTTGGGCTGTAATTTGATACTTGATGACGTCACAATTATGCCACACTATACATGCTGCTGAAATTCTGCCAAAGGGCTTATACCTGTATCTGGTTTCTTAAAGGCAGTATACACGATTGGTATCTATCTCAAAAATCTGAAATGTTCACCATAGAAAACTTTCCCTGAATTGGTTTTATCTGAAGTGCTAGTCTTTGAGAAATGAGTAAAACAATTAGTTTTCGTCTCATGAGACGAAAATTCATTTCGCCCCAAAACCATTTCCCCCCCAAGTGCCATTTCTTCCCCAAACCACTTCGCCCGAGTGCCATTTCATCCCAAATCACTTTGTCCAAACAAAACCCAAATGTTAGTTCGTGCACAGGCCGTGGTTCAGGGCGAAGTGGTTTTGGGGCAAAATGACTGCAAACTCTTTTGTGACTGTTTTCTCAATAGTTAGACGAAGTACGGAGCTTGTTTTTGCTCAGGTTGGTTTTAATTATGCATATCTTCAATCACACAGGGGAACTATTTGTAACAGTCTACCAATCATGTACATGTATATATACTATATTTAAAGATCCTGCTTGGTTTCATAAGCATAGTTGCTGAACGGTGCAAAAATTGAGATGTATATATACGTCTTTATTAAACTTTGACCTCGAATTGACCCCATAAGGAAGGGTCAGATGTAAACGCACATACAAAGAAAGTCGTAGCCCAGAATTTCATCTATAATCCTGCTGAATACGAAGATCCTGGGTCACGTGGTTTTCGAGACGGAAGCATTTTAAAACATACATATTTTGGTTATTTTGGGGGTGTAATTTGATACCCGATGACGTCACATTGACGTTACGCTTGATGTGATCATAATATTATACATACTGGTGAGAGTCTGCCATAGGACGTACGCCTGTACTTAATTTATTTTAAAGATTAAGCTTGGTTTGGTGGACATTGCTGCTCAATACCGTAGGTGCACAAATTGAGGTCTCCGTTGAACTTTGACCTCTAATTGACCCCAGAAGGAAGGGTCATATGAAAACGCACACGCAAAGAAAATCGTAGCCCAGAATTTCATCTATAAGCCTGCCAAATACGAATATCCTGGGTCACGTGGTTTTCAAGAAGGAAGCATTTTAAAACATGCATATTCGGGTTATTTAGGGGGTGTAATTCAATACTTGATGACGTCAAGATAATGTCACGCCTGATGCCATCATAATATACATGCTGGTGAAAGTCTGCCATAGGACATATGTCTGTGCTTCATTTTAAAAAAATTAAGCTTGGTTTCATGGACAACGCTGCTCAATAGGTGCAAAAATTGAAATTTTCGTTTTCGTTGAACTTTGACCTCTAATTGACCTCAGAAGGAAGAGTCAGATGAAAATGCCCACACGAAGAAAATTGTTGGCCATGATCTTATCTATTAGTCTGCCAAATACGAAGATCCTGGGTCACGTGGTTTTGCAGACGGAAGCATTTTAAAAATTTAGCGTAATTTGACACCACATTGCGTAACCACCGTCCACGTGATGACGTCACCATTGGTATAGTCATAAGGTCCACATGTGTGGAAACATTTCGTTCCGTAGAACTATGGTCAAATTCACTGCCACTTTAAATCTATTTGCATTCAAAATTCAAATAAATTGCACATTTTCGAACAACTTCCGGTTTGGACCGGAAGTAGGCGTCACACAGGTGTCATGACATCGTATGATTTGTTCAGTTCATTTAGACTTATCATGTTGTTAAAGAATTTTTCAAGTATCTATTACGGTTCTTGAGATATAAATTTTGGAAATAATAACCTTTGAATTTTTGTAATTTGACACCTGATGACGTCATGATTACGTCACACTTGATGCCATCATGATACTATACATGCTAGTGAAAGTCTGCCATATGGCTTATGTCTGTATCTAATTTACTAAAGATCCAGCTTGGTTTAATGGGCGTTGTTGCTCGGTAAGTGTAAAAATTAAGATTTCCGTTTTCGTTGAACTTTGACCTCAAATTGACCCCAGAAGGAAGGGTCGAATGAAAATGCCCACACAAAGAAAATTGTAGCCAACTATCTCGTCCATAAGCATGCCAAATACGAAGATCTTGAGTCACATGGTTTTCGAGACGGAAGCATTTTACAACATGCATATTTTGGTTATTTTTGGGATGTAATTTGATACTTGATGACGTCACGATGACGTCACACGTGATGCCATCATAATATTATACATGCTGGTGAAAGTCTGCCATAGGACCTATACCTGTACTTAGTTTCTTAAAGATTCATCTTGATTTGATGGACATTGCTGCTCAATAAGTGCAAAAATTGAGATTTTCGTTTTCGTTGAACTTTGACCTCAAATTGACCCCAGAAGGAAGGGTCAGATGAAAATGCCCACACGAAGAAAATTGTTGGCCATGATCTAATCTATGAGCCTGCCAAATACGAAGATCATGGGTCACGTGGTTTTCCAGGCGGAAGCATTTTAAAACATGCATATTTTGGTCATTTTTTGGTTGTAATTTGATACCCGATGACGTCACGGTGACGTCACACTTGTATGCACACCTTTCCATTGGGGTTGATGTTCCTACCAAGTTTCAAGTTGATAGCTTTAACAGTTTTGAAGAAAAGCTCTGGAAACGTTTGAGCAGAAAAAGAAGAAAAAACAAAAAAAAAGACAAAGAAATCGTACAATAGCAATAGGTGATCGGGGAACAACCCGATCACCTAAAAAGACAAAGAAATCGTACGAGAGTAATAGGTGATCGGGCTGTTGGCCCGATCACCTAATTATTCCCAGTCCGTAAAGCTAGGCCTCACAGCTGACGCTGTTCGTTCCGTCCTCGTCGCATGGTGGCGCTCTCGTTCTGGCGCTCGACTCGCCGCCCCAGCAGTGAGGCCTTAATAAAGGCCAGGGTAGTGGTGGCTGCCACCGGGGCAGACTCGTGTAACACGTGATGGCTAAAAGAACGCTCCGGAGTAAGTTGGTGTTACCCTGTGTCAGCATCTCGAACGCCGCCATAGAAGGTGACGACCATGTGGTTCTTAAAATATGTAATTACATTTTACGTAAGAAGCGTGACCAGATCACATTTTTGACCCTCCCATTTTCCCCATGGGTGTTAAGGTCTTGATACTATATCGTTTGTCACATTTTTTTCATCACCATTTTAACATTTCGCATTCTTAATCCGTATATTTTCAGGCGTATCGTAAAAAAACCCACCGAAGTTCAGTAAACTAATTTATCTGGTTAGGCTGACAGAATGAAAAATCCGGTTTACCGTCCACCGCCCGCATTCTGTCGTGGCCCCCGCCCAAAGAAGTCATTATTTTAAAAAGAAAATCATTATTTGGAAAAATAATACCTCATTGAAAGATAGACAAAGCACGCGTGTACTTAGCAATTGTCAGATGTGTTTTGACAAGTTGGGGGAGGGGCTTCGGAAGTTGAAATGCCACTTTTGACGTCATATCATGCCCAGTGCGTTGAAAGTGGATGCGGACGCTCAGCATGAAGAATACTCGGTGTGCCCGCGATACAAAGCAGCCAATACGTACAGAAGAGGGACAACTACAAAAAACAACTAGATGACAGGAGTCGGGACTATTAAAGTGATTCACTTCTTGGACTTGCATCTACATGTATCTAGGAATAATAGGCCGAGCTTCTGCTTCACTTGTCTAAATTAGTTGACTGTGCCTCAGCCTGTATAATGAAATAATGAAATAATGAATAATAAAAAATGAAAAAAAGCCTCATCATTTTTCAAAATCCCTCGGACGGTAAACCGGATTTTTAATTCTCGTGGCCTTACATAAAGCAGTGCAGTGATTAGCCTCCCACTGCGATTTTGGCCACGAATTAGGTACGATTACCTACGATTTGGTACGACTGTCCATAGACTTTACACACAATCGTAGCTAATCGTACCCAAAATCGCACAGTGGGAGGCCGCTTTTACAGCTCGAAAAAAATTGTTGGTTGTGCGAAGTTCAGGAGTAGGAGGAAAAGGTTGGTTCAAAACCATTTATCTTTTGTTTTAAATTTTTAAATTAATTTTGTAAATTAAATGTTTTGTTTCAAATTTTTTTAAATTTCAATTTCTCTGGCGCAAGGGAATTCCCTTTTCATCTTACATCAAAACCATTTCTTTATTTTTTTATTTATAGATACGCAGAAAAAAAATTCTTCATCTACGCACCTTTAAATATTCTTTTTAAAAATTAAACAACCATACTCTGAGTTACTTGGATTTTATTGTTGAATTTTATTGTTTTATCCCACCACCTGAAATGCAAATATTAAGAAACTTACCACCTTTTAAACCTTTAAATAGCAACAATAACACTGAGTGTAGTAATGTGTGAACTTATTTGTGGACAATAGTGTCCTCACTGTCAGACCAAACGGTGTCTGAAGGTCACTTCATGGCACAGCTGTTTTGACTGTCGGTGATTAGCCAAGGGGTATGGGATGATTGTAATGAGCTGCACGTGATGTCTTGATGTTGGCTTTAAAAAGGTCAGTGCAAAATGGGCATTTCAAGCAACATGCCACGATTGCAATCCATCCAAAGACTGGTAGGCAGTATGTGCCGACGATGCACTGCCTGTATCCAAATCAAGTCTTCGTCGGGATTTCCTGCTGCCTCTTCGTTGCTAAAAGGATCTAATTCGATGTCTTCTCCTCTTCAGCCATCTATTCCAATATATATTTTTAAGTCGTGCTCACGATACTTTCCGGCAGTATTCCCTGGGTCACCAACAAATTTTTGGTAGCGATCGAGCGATCCGCTGACCAGCGATGTCAATTTTAGGGCATCTTCTACGCTAAATCTGTCTAGAACCGGAGATTAAATTTTGAACAACTTGTAACTCAACATCGCGTAGCCCATCGAGATAACTCCTACGACGGCTCCGTGGTATATCGTGTTTGCGATTCCTTTCGTATCCATTTTATTTATTATATAGTTTTTAAATGTATTCCATAAGAAGTGACGGTTTCGTCTTTTCAAATACCGGGGGCGGATTAGCCACCGGTCTAAGACCGGTGTTTTATAGCCGGTTATCCAACTTAGCCGGTCTCAGCTTAGACACTACTTTAGCCCATTGCAGTAAACCAGTCTAACCAAAGTAGGTTAGGAACAAACAGGCGCAAACAATTTCAGCGAGGCCGGCCGAAGGCCATCCTGAGATCTTGGGGAATTTCCACTCTGCAAAGCGATGTGACAATACCCTGAGGAAATACACGCAAATCTGTGGAGCGAGCCAGCTGTTGTCTTGAGCCAACTCACGCCCGAGTCATTTTGATGTAATTTAATCAATTAGGTCATGTTATGCCGAAAAGAAACAATTTCTATACTTTCCAGAAATTGTATTGGGTTCCATTCCTTATGACTGTCCCATTCCTACCAAACTTTCAAACGACGAACCTTATTTACTCCGCAGTTTTTGACGAATGTAATGAACGGATTCCCCAGTATGCTTTAAATAGCAGCCAATCGCCGACGCGGACAACGGCCAGCATTACCGAGTACATGTATCACATGCGTGCACGGTGTTTACAATCTGCGCGCGTTACATTTGGATGCCTGCAATCGTGCTGCAATGCACTGCAAGCGTCCTGATTGGTCCAGCAGAGGCGACAAGATTTCTGTCGCTAGTCCCACCGCCAAATGGGGCCTTTTTCAACAGGGACACTGTACGCAGGAGTTAGGGAGTGCGTCAAAGGGGCACTGTTGCAAGAGGATGGCCGAAGGCGGGCTTTTTGTATATAATTGTTTTTTTATATGCAGTGTATTATTAGTACGGCAGTCTCTTTGTGTCATATAACCTGCTGGATATTCTGTCGGTCGATGCCACGTCACATCCGGTAGGACTGGAGTGAAAACAACGGTGTGCCCATGGTGAAAAGCGAAGGAACGAAACTGTTGTCTACACCAACACGTACACGTTTAACGTTATCTAAGCATGAACGAATTTGTTTTCGCACCAGTCGCGGTGCTATGCCCGTATACAAAGGCATATGACACCGAGTCACACAAGTGCCAGGATGTGCAACCGTCAGAATATCTGACACTTGGCAGATGTTCTACCAGCTTTGCACGAAAGAAGGCCACACATTCACATTTCTTCCCATGGATAGTATTTTGGGGAGGTATTTTTACATGATTTTTAGGTGAGAACAAAATCCATTTTCTGGAAAAATCTCAAATTTTGAGGTTAATTATGGATGCTTGATTTGTTGTCACTTTTCTGTGACATTTTTTAGAAAATTAATAAACTACATGTATAAAACCCTTTTCTTATTTAAAGGAGCGTAACCAGATTGCCAGTGGGTGTTGAGATTTTGATACCATATCATGTGTCGTATTTTTCTCATTACCATTCTGCGATTTTGCGTTCTCAATCCCTATATTTCCAGGGATATTGTCAAAAATCCACTAAAGTTTAGTAAATAGTAATCTAATTTATCCGGTTACATATTAAAACCAGTGCAGTGATTACACCAATCTTTTTGCTTCAGTTCGGAATCCAAATTGAGGATTGCAAATTTCCTGTTTTCTTCCCATGGATAGTATTTTGGAGAGGTATTTTATATGGTCGTTTAATTAGGTGAGTACAAAATCCAGTTTTTGGAAGAATCGCTCCTGTACCCGGACCAACAATTCTTTGACTAGACTGAATTCAGTCGTTGCATGTGGAATATGTGGAGCGGGAACCAGTCTACTTTCCGCCTTGTATATGTTAGATACTGCCCTCTATCGACAAAAGTCTGTTATCCAGATGTAGACTGGCTTCCAGGGGCGGATTGCAATAAAATCGACTTAGCCACTGGTCTAAGACCGGTCTTTTATAGCCGTCTATGCAACTTAGCCAGTCTTGGCTTAGTCGATGGTTTAGCCACGGACGTATATATAATTTCTGGACTCGCAATGCACATGCTTTACCGTGGTCGTGCGTGAAGCCAAGCGGCCATTTTACAGTGCCTATTGAAACGTGCGTAAACACCGCGACATGTGTGAAAATGCACAAACTCGTCCTGCGTGCCTCGTGGCGTATACGTAGTCGTGCTAAACAAATGTTTTTGTTGTCAAATTGCGTTTTCGCCGAGCTCATTTCGGTAATATTTTACTTTAATACCTGCAGGGCAGTTAACTTATTAAAGCTTATCAACCACCGAAAAGTGAAATTCGGATACAAAATGATGATTTTTGGGTGGAAAAATTTGAACAACGTTCTTCGAAAAAACATTGATTTTTTGCACGAAGAACTATGTATAGCCATGTTTGTGCATAGCCATAGCTTAGCCTACGGTTAAAGAAAGTGCAGGTATATGAAAGTAAAATCTTTCCGGTTCCCGTTTAATTTTACTTGGGTGCAACATTTTCAGTGAAAACAATAGAAGTAAAGTGGAGGGAGCTGCCATTTTCGACAGGCATACACACGATGAATTTGCACTATGCCACGTTTTGTTTTGGGAAGGCTTTGCGACATTCCACCGGTAGCCTATATCGTGTAAAATGAGTGTTTGTTTTTGTCACAAAGCCCACCAATTTCCTATGCATACCTATTACCGGTACCTTTGTTAAATAGCCCCAAGCCACAACTATAGTATACAAGTATACAAGGTCATGCAAGCAGGGCCTATCCTACGCCTAGCTAGTATTAGACTAGGGTGGCCTGCTCCAAGTGGAAAGTCCCTTGCAAAGCAAACTCCCAAAAATTTGATTTTTTTCAAAGTGCAATCCAAATTTCAAACATGCAAGTTTATTACAGTCATTGATTTGTCATGAACTGTTATTCCTGTAATTGGCGGTCCTTCCGCTGTTGGATGTGATGCATAAATAAATAAATGATGACCAGATGACATTTTTGACCCACCAATTTTTCCCACGGATGTTGAGTATTTTGGGGAAGTATTTATAAAACTGGGATTGCACTCTAAAAAATTGATGGAATCAAACGGCTGCCTACTTCTAACACTCCACCCGGGACATTTAAGAATACTTTTACACTCAAAATTATGATTAAAACGGTCTGTAACAAAACAGTCGGTGACACTACATCAAGTACATGTAAAAATAAACTTGAATTTATTTCATTAACCCATGAAGTGCAACTTCTCACAGTACTTGTCTGCAACAATACTGGCAGGGTTTGTTGACCAAGAGCAGATCTTTTCAAATATTCAGGTTATTTCTCTATGTACTTAAAAAAACAACATGCACAGAGTGCACATATTTCCTATATACATGTACATATAACCAGGGACCAATTTCATGCAAAATTGGTTAATTTGCTTTATAAAAATTAGTTACCATGCAGTCATGTCAAAGTCTCATGTGATGTATATTGTAATTGACTCGTGTTTTGCTATTTTTGCTAAGAACACAAGTTAACGTACAATTTTGACTGCTAACCCATTTTTTTAAAAAGCAAACAAATTTTGTCCTCGAGACACTTGCTTTGAGACATTTTTACGTACATGTTGTTACACGCTTCTTTCGCCTACACAATCTTAAAAGTTAGTCATAATGTACATGATTGGTTAGCCGTTACAAATAGTTTCATCTCCCCGGCCGTGTGATTGAAGATGTGCATGATTAAAACCAACCTGAGAAAATCAGCTTTGTATACTTTATCTAACTTTTGAGAAAACACTCAAAAACTGTCGTTATTCTCCCGAAAGCTTCACAGTCACTTCGCCCAAAAATCATCATTGATAAACTGCAATGTTAAAGGAGCATGACCAGAGTTTCTGGAAAATAGTTTTCGATGTAACTTACCAATATTATCAAGTAACTCCCATACACACCTCCCATGTCCCAAAAACCCGAAAACATTCGCGATTTCCAGTAAAAAATTGAACAAAACTATCGAGTCGGCTTTTAGTGGATAAACGTTGATACTGGAAAATTAGTTTACAAATAATCGGTGGATTTTCGACGATATCCTCAGAAATATGCGGCCTAGAAGCGCGGGAGTTTCAGTTTCGTAATCAGAAAAATATAACGGATGTTATGATATACAAATCTCATGACCCATAAGGTAAGTCCCGGGGAGTTATGGGTAAAAAAAAGTGATCTGGTCACACTCCTTTAAGCTTAGTACATAACATAAAGCATACAATCGCACTGGAAGACCCTGGCTCATTATGGGGTCAAACGTGTTTAATTACTTCATTCTTACCGTAAATTTCAAATGCGGATTTTTGAAGTTTGTTTCCATGCAAGGCGTTGTGGGTTCGGGTTTTACCTCAGTACGATATCAGGATTTATCATGTTTTCGGCTAACAAATTACATTTAAAATTATTTTCCATTCTTAACATACGACATGCTCTCCTCCAATAGTACATGTACTGCATAAACTGTGCTTGCTCTGCCAATGCGAGTCCCTCTATGGCATGGAAGTTGTACTGTAAGCTTGGCAGATCTCCTGGCGTCAGTCAGGTAGTTTTCTGAGCTCTGCAGACAAAGGTTAAGGAAAAAAAGGAAGTAAACATTAGTCATGACAACATGTTATGTAAACAAAGGGAGATGATAATTTGATAAAGTTTTAATATGCCCCAACTATGACAACAGTCCTAACTTACTGTCACAGCTTTCTCAACAATAGGACTAGCCCAAAAAGAACTGGGTCGGCAGCCCAAACTTTTTGCTAGGAAAACAATCACAATAAAATGAGACATGATTGCCGTTATGTGGGGCATAAAAGAATAGCATTGTCTTCACATGCGGCTATAAATGGAAACTGGACAATACCCTGTTTCTCTCACTTTTATGTGACAAGCCATCTGCTGATGTAGAAAGAGCTCGGAGCAAGTCCAAACAACAGATTCACCATTTCCGACGTAGAAAATTTGTGGATGCCCGTCACATGTTAAAGCTGGCAAGGAACTATCTGGGGAGATTGAATGAGATAATTGAAAGATTAAGAATTACCAAGTAATAAACAGTCAGGACCTAGATTGAAAAAAAATTCTGTTCATGTCGTTAAATGGAAACCCCCATCATCAGACAATCCAGCGCATATGGACACAACATGGTTTCAGGACAATGGTAATACTTTGGAATACATGTCGGTAATTTTTTTAGCCCCATGTCATCAGTTTCCCACATCGCTACTTCACACATTTTTTGACTGTAAATACGCTGACCCTAAATTGTGAATGACATTGAGATGTCATTATTTTTTCTCCAATGTTTACCCTAAACTGAGCATTACATGCTGTAACGTAAATGTCGGCATATAGTCGCCTCACGGACCTGGCAACTACACATACATGTCAACATTTACGTTACATGTTTTGTTTCCCGCAAAACCAGCATAAATTTTTTAAACATTTGTAATACTCGCCGATGAAAACTAACGACTTGTCCATATTGTCATGATTGTCCATGCATTACAAATTGTGTGCATCTGGCCAGGTGGGAATCAGGTCAAGTCGCTCCCTGGCCGAGTTACCCCTCCCCTACTCACCCCTTTCTAACTCGTTCACGACTTCGCTTCCCATGTACATACTGTACGAATATGGGTCCTCTTATCCCCGGACCAACTTGTCCCTTGGTCAACTCATCCCCATGTTAGCTATACAGGCCTATGAGCATGATGAGTATAACGCCGGTCAAACATATCAATATTTCTCAATTCTTTCCCAAAAAAATAAAAGGAATATTTATGTACTTGTATACTGGGGACGAGATGACCTGGGACGAGTTAACCTGGGTATCAGTTTTGTGGGGCGAATTTACCCAGGCCAGCTAGGCAGAGGCGAGTTGATGACTCGCGGACGAGATGACGTACCCGTTTCGCGGTATTCAATGCTACAGAGTAGCCTACAGTGTTGTTGATTTCGAAAGTCACAACACCAAGTTTTAAAAATACGCTAAAATTACGTTTTTTTATTCTAAACTTACCGAGTTTATTTCCCCTATGTAAAACAACAAGGCGGAAACACTGGGCAGGTTGCAAAATGTGGAAACCAAAAGGATCGCTTCAAAATCGCGAAAATTTTCGTCGAAAAGCGACCGTGCCCATAGCCCGCCGTGCAAATATTTGTCGAACGGAGGCACAGTAAAATGGCGGTAGTCTGGCTCGGGTTTTACTTCGACGTTTCGGGCACATTGCGAGTCCAGAAATTATATATACGTCCGTGGGTTTAGCCCATTGCAATAAACCAGTCTAACTGAAGTACGGCTGAGCCAACGGAAAACACGCACATCTTTAATGGAAGTGGCGCAGCCGGCTATACTTGCGTAATTTCAAGCCAAACAAACGTCCTCAAAAAGCCTCATGATGACGAGTGTGTGGTGCAGGTTTTGCAGAGAAACTGACCGCGAAAGTTATCAAATAGCACTAAAAAGGCTCTAATTGGCACAATGTGCGTTTTGTTCGTCTTTTTTCATGCAATATTACGAGATGTAGCGCGGTGTCCAAAAATTTAATATAGCCTGCTCGCCGCGGGCTTAAATTTTAAGACTGGTCTAACTTTAAGACAACGATATCGCAAGCGGGCTATAATTATAGACCGGTCTTAGTGGACGCCGCGTTAGCCGGCTAAGCCTATAGACCGGTCTTAGACCGCTTATTGCAATCCGCCCCTGACCTCGCATTTAAAAATTCCAACCATGTACAAACGCTTGATCGTATGTGGAAGACCGGAAACCAGGGGCGGATTGCAATAAAATCGACTTAGCCACTGGTCTAAGACCGATGTTTTATAGCCGACTATCCGACTTAGCCGGTCTCAGCTTAGACACTTCTTTAGCCCATTGCAATAAACCAGTCTAACTGAAGTACGGCTGTGCCAGCCGAAAACACACACACCTTAACGGAAAGTGACGCAGCCGGCTATCCTTGCGTGATTTCAAGCCAAAGAAACATCCTCGCGTAGCCACTTGATGACGCGTGTGTGGTGCAGTTTTTGCAGAAAAACTGACCGCGAAAGTTATCAAATAGCACTAAAAAGGCTCTAATGGGCACAATGTGCGTTTTGTTCGTCTTTTTTAATGCAAGATTAGGAGATGTAGCGCGGTGTCTAAAAATTATAGCCTGCTTGCCGCGGGCTTAAATTTTAAGACTGGTCTAACTTTAAGACAACGATATTGCAAGCGGGCTATAATTATAGACCGGTCTAAGTGGACGCCGCGTTAACCGGCTAAGCCTATAGACCGGTCTTAGACCGCATATTGCAATCCGCCCCAGATTACCCAGGGCCCGAATATCTGGTTCCTGTACTACACACACTAATAATTCTACCGTGGAATGCTGTGATTGCAGACTAAAATTGTTTGAGCCATGTGCACCTGTCGTCATGTGCACCTGTCGTCATGCTTGTGCACAAAACACACCCACCAAAAACTGGCAAAAAATAATCACAAATGTGTAATATGTAAGACCGTTGGATTTCCACATAACAAGGTAAGTGGTCTAGACAAGGTTACCTCGGCTCGAATTTTATCATGTGGTATAAATCTGTTAGAGGAAGGAAATTAACCATGGAGGAATTAACAGATTACAGATTACCACACGGCACATGATAACATTCGAGCCGAGGTAAGATAAGACCACGGAGGAAGAAACACGATAAGACAAGTGATCAGGTATTAAAATAATGATCGCGAGTATACTGCCCGTAAAAATTCCTGCTCGGCATGCACTTCTCCGCATTCGGGGAAAACTTGTGATGTACGTGAAAATGGGTTTCCTTGAATAGCCGAAGAGGTACTTTACGAGTCTGTGCTTGCTCGTCATTGATAGCTGATCTACAACCGAAGTTACGAAAAGGTAAAAAGTAAACTCACATTTTTGAGGTGAAATCTTCATTATGAAAGGTACGAGTGGTCACTGAATGAATTTTACATGTCTTAACTAAACCATCATTTGTGAGAGTTTGGAGTGTTAAATGTGTTTAGTTAATATTCCCAGAGAGTGCGATTTTTTGATGGAAACATGGAGAAAGGAAATGCTGAAAACGAACGTTACGCTGTGCGCGTGTGTACGTGTTTAGGCCTATTTAACAGGGCACTCATCCGTGAAACCACTGCGTGGTGCATGGTACAGGGCGTAGCCCCATGTAACTTTTGGGCCAATTGTGGGGTATACCAGTGCATGGATGGTCGTAGTCAGTCAGCTTTCCTTTCATCAAGTGGATTGTTGTCATTTTGCCTCGAAATTAAAATCACACCCAAAAAATTCCTCCTAGTTGTGTCCTGCAGTGGTTTGAGATGTCCATGATTGGAAAATGATTGGAAAGAAATACTTACAACACCGTTTTTGAAGCCAAACGTTGCTCTCACATTCAAACCCAACAGCAGTTCCTGTCGTGACCGAGTTCATACATGTCTAAATCTCGACGTGAAATCTCGCGAGCATGTACACTAGTTGGGCCTGCCCAATGCCCAATTGCAGACAGACTGTATCAAGCCTTATCGTTAATCGGGCACAAATACATTTACACGTACGCAGTCCTTTCCGTGCCGCTAGCGCTGTACGCACTGAGGAAATGACTTGGCTGCTCTTTCCGACGGCTGTTTCATTACTTAACACTTAATGTCAACCATGTCACATGTTAAAAAGGCACAGGCTAGGCTCGTCAGCAATGCGCGCCCGCCAAATGTGTGCCACGCAATACGCAGCTCCATAGCTAGGGACTTGGAAATCAGTGACGTCATCGCGCGCGCACTGGGTACACTAGTAATGGTTAGTTTCACAGCGGATTTTTGCCGTCTCTGAAGTGGGCATCATGAAAAATGCGCTCTAAAATCTCACAACGTTGTTCAATTCATTTTTTTAATAGATGCGTGGAAAAAGGCATACTTTTCTGACGATATGCATTTGTTAAAACGATTTGTAAAAGATTTATAGTGGGGCGCAGCAATATGTTTGATTGATAGTGAGAATTATGACCCAAAAAAAGGTAGTTCATGTTGCTAAACAGACTTGTGAAACCAACACACAGTTTGGGGAGATAGTTGTTTATGTTTGTGCCAAATTTCATTGAAGAAAACATTCCCCTTGCTTGTTATTTTTAGAACACAAAAACGATTAACGGCTCCGTCTTGCACACTTTGTCGAGTGCGTAGTCTTCATTCCAGGCATAAATGTGAGCTTACACATAGACAAAGACGTCGCGCGCCCTCACGTGTGCATATTAGGGAGGTTTCGCACCGTCACGGATACCGATACGGATACGTCAAGACTCTATGCGCTTCTCGTGATGCGTAACCGAAGTACACACGTTTTCATACGCGTAAATAACGGATGTCGGCCTCCATACGCGTAGCATAAAAACGGATACCGGTTATGGGGATTTGTCGCTTTTTTCGTGATGGATGAATAATTTGTATGCATTTTGTTTCTTTGTGGTGTATCATGAATCATCACGAAACACACTAACGTCTTCACTAGTGGTTCACACTATCGACGCATCTAAACAACCGCATATGCGGAGCTGAGCAAAACACACACGAGAAGCACGCATCGCGCGCGCCATTTTCATCCGTTCCTTCCAATTCCGCGAGCAAAGCTAGCTCATAGCAGCGATCCAGCCGCCTGAGTTTAGACACATGTTCCAAAACAAAGAATACATTCGCCACAATTGATAGGTGCATTACGTACGTTGAGTATATCTTTTGTTATTTTACACTTCTGAAACGTCCACATAATAGTTGACGCTGGTAACACCATTTCGAAATTGTTAGATAAAATAATCGACCGCCAAGCCAATAATTTATCGATATTGCTGACAGTTCTTGTCACTGTACTCATTGCCATAAAGTTATATAGGTGTAGGCGGACAACTTAATTTGGGTGCTACAAGACGCATGATTTCTTGTCTTTTCTTTTTAGTTTGGTGGTGGGTGCACATTAATTCTATCAAAACAAATTTGCAAACTTTATGGATGAGTTTACTAACGCTCATTCACACTGTATCGTTTTTAAGCGATTGTAGTGCGTGCATTTTTGTGCGTCACTTTACGGGAACGCGGCACGAATATATGTTTTTGTCCAGAGTGAAACAATACTGAAAATTGGCAAAATCAATTTGGTTGGTGAATTTAGGTGTTTGCGATTGTTCAATTTTTTGCGTGTCGGTTTACACCAAATAAAGGCGCCTTTCCTTTACAGGTCGATAAGTTTATTTTATCCATCCTGCGTTTTTTTATCTATTTGCATCTCAATCGCTCTATGGCCCGATACAGACAAACGGGTGGAGCAAAACGCGCACGCAAGACGGATGAAAAAAAGGATAAGGCGCCTTTCCTTTGGTTCGTTTTTCATTCGTCATGCGTTTTCCATTATTTTGCATAGGGTTTGCCTTAAAATAAGACTCATTTTGGTTAAAATAATTGTGACCAGTCATTGCTGGATATTTTTGTCAAAATATAATGGTTAAAATACGTATCTGCACTTGTGACCGGGCCGAGCACCGCCGCATTCGCAACAGACACCATTGTGCGAACAAGCTAGGCCTGCCAGAAAACCGGGACCGCTTTTGACTAGACATCAGCTGAAGCAGTCATATATTGCGCGGCGTATTTCGTCGAGCTACGGCACGAATATGCCTTTAATCAGACTCTGGAGGCAGAACGGAACTTCTGCCAAGCATTGACCTAGTTTGCGTATAGAGCTAGCACGCGCCAATCCTTTTGGCGCGTGCCAGAAGAGTCTGGCCACGTGCCGCCCGGGGTTATGTATTACATTGTATAACATTGTACATGTATTACCAATTCTTTGTATTAGTCTTGCTTCCTGTGCGGTGTGCTTATGATGCACACGGCCCGGGACTTCGTTGTTGTGTTGCGGTATGTTAGCTGATAGAATATATTGAATGATAACTCGACTTTGTCTTTCTTGTGAAGTCGGAAATCCTGTGACTGTGTCCCTTTCTGGCGTTTAAGTGCGGGAATCGAGGAAATAACACTTGTTAGGCCTACTACAAACGAACACACACACTAAACCACACACCCCACACGTCTCGGAAAAGAATTCAAAATTTCAAAGCACTGACAATTTTATTTCATGCGCCTCGCGCAAACGGATCCGAACGGTCCAATATTTTTCATTTCTTATTTTCTTGGCATGCAGGAAAATTATCCTCTGAATATCATTTGTATGTTTCAATAGATGGCCAAAAGTGTTTCTAATGCATGCACACACAAGTAGCACGCTATGAAATTGCGCCGATTAGAATAACATTACCACTCAAGTACGTTTATTTTCGAACAAACAAAGTCCCATCAATACTATGTATTCAGTACAAATGGCACTGGACGAATAACCCAACACAGTAGTCGAATTCCACATCATCTACACCTCATTTTGGTGGTCAAACTGCACATCATTCATCGATCCTCCAGTTTCGGGCTTGATGCAAATGAAAGATAGTTACCTAGACTTGCGATTGTCGAAAACTTTTACCTTGCTTCTCCTCAGACGCAACTGTTATGCTAAAATGAACCTTATCCGGTCGAATACCCCCACTTTTAACCTATTACATGTGTGACTTTTTTATTCCTGTCCCTTCTATACGCTTCGGTACGCGTGTACTGCCAACACGCAAAAAACGTACATTGTGGATGAGTGTTATTTTGGCGCGCAATTGCCACGTGAGGGCGCATTGGCACTTTATTGCTTATTACTCAGTTTATAACGCAAAACGAGAAACCGTGTTGAATTAAGACTAATCAGACTGGAAGTTGAAGATATCTTCGTTGGCTTGGCGCAATATGTCACTGTGGGGGCGCTTCATACTGCATCGCATTCTTCGAGCTCTCTCCTAATAAGTTTACACGCACGATTTCGCGGGAAAAAGGCCGATTCCTAAGACGCATATCTCGGCTACCGCTTGCTCAATTTATGCGATAAATGCTGTTTTAGAATTAACATAAAATAATCTGTAATGTGAGATGATATTTTCAATCAAAATCGAACTTTGACTTTTTTTTCCAAGTCCCTACCATAGCAAAGGCATGGAGCTGCGTGTTTCGAGCACGAATTTGGCGGGTGCGCAATGCTGACGAGCCTGTGCCTTTAATAACATGTGACATGGTTGATATTAAGACAGTGTTAAGTAATGAAACAGCCGTCGGAAAGAGCAGCCAAGTCATTTCCTCAGTGCGTACAGCGCTAGCGGCACGGAAAGGACTGCGTACGTGTAAATGTATTTGTGCCCGATTAACGATAAGGCTTGATACAGTCTGTCTGCAATTGGGCATTGGGCAGGCCCAACTAGTGTACATTCTGGCGAGATTTCACGTCGAGATTTAGACATGTATGAACTCGGTCACGACAGGAACTGCTGTTGAGTTTGAATGCGAGAGCAACGTTTGGCTTCAAAAACGGTGTTGTAAGTATTTCTTTCCAATCATTTTCCAATCATGGACATCTCAAACCACTGTAGGACACAACTAGGAGGAAATATTTGGGTGTGATTCTAATTTCCAGGCAAAATTACAACACTCCACTGTATGAAAGAGGTACCTTCTGTCCCTACGGGAAATCCGTAGGGACAGAATTATTCTGTCTAGGATGGTCGGGTTTCATCGAATAGTATATATTTCAATACAAGGCTAATGAAACTCGATGTTATGTTTCCCGTAACCCGCCCGCGTTTGGATTTTTAGGCCGCGTTTGAGATGCCAAAATCCAAAAACAATTCATTATTTTGTATTTTCCCCAAAAATATAAAGTTTTAAATTTTTTTCTCCTGCCATTTTTGTTGGATATTTAAAAGCAGCGCTCGAATTTCACATTTTGGGCGAGGTGCTCATTCTCGTCCTCCCGCCAAACAAATTTTAACGTAATTTTCTTCCTCCATAAAAAAAAAATACCCCAGAAGCAGAGTATCGGCGCGGCTGGCCAGCGGTACGTGAACGTTTTTAACAGTGTTTTACAATAAATTCCTGGAGAAGACATTGCGCTGCCCATGCCATTTTTTTGATGCATGTACCCTGTGTGCAAAACACGCGCAAGTCCGGCGCGCTGCTAGCTGTACAAACATACGGGACCGTCCGCTTCATCGTACTACATGTACAGTTGAAGTCAGAAGTTTACATACATGTACATCACTACCATCATCACCCAAAATGGTAAACAGGACTACCCGAACCATTGCAAGGTGTGCAAGCTATGTTTTAAGTACTGCAAGCACGTGAGGATTTCCACAAAATCACGACTTAAGTAAAGACTGTTACAAAAATGGTGACAACGCAAGTTTAAGCACACCAGTTTTAACACTATGTAAACTTATGACTACAACTGTAGTTATTAAATCCGTGGTTTGTAGCTGTGAGTGCTAGCCTAGAACTAACACACAAACTACAAATGGGCGATTGTTTTTATCGTTAGCGAGCGGCGCGCGGACCACAAATGGGCCTTGACACTTAAAGGCCCAGTGGATCATTTGCAATGACCCCAAAAAGTAATCAACGAGTTTACAGGGGAAAAGTTCTGAAAGTAAAGATTGTATTAATAGCAACTATCCAATGAAAGGTTTTCGCTCAAAATGATACAATTTTACCAGAAAATAATCCGTAAAGATGAAATTATTTAGATTGTTTGCAAACGATTTACTTATTTTTGGTTCGCATCTACGCGGTCCAAAATGCATGGGCGCTGTGTACTCCGTGTGCGTGTTCCAACGCGATGCATTTTTATGGATCGCGCGCACACGCAGTATGTGCGCCACAGAGTGCATGACGCAAGCCACATATAGTACCCGATCAACTGAGAACGAATATTTGAAACACCCCGCCAAGACCAGAAAAACGCAGATGGATTTTCATGGTTTTTTTAAACGTGGTACATTTGACAAAGCTGAAATTTCTTCGGATGAGTTTGTTGATGTCTTTCTTTTGATTTATAATGGTTTTATTCGCAGAATCGCTCAAAAACAGATCATCCACAGGGCCTTTAAGTTGACTGCGGCTAGCTTTTTAGGTACCGTTGACGCGTAGAATCGCATCGTTTTTTGTCATGTTTTGGAGAAGGTTGCACGGTTGTATCATCCTCCATGGTTGTATGATGTGAGACAAATAAAATGTTCGTGTCAGTGAAGATACAGGAAGGGGGTATAACCATGGAGGAAGATGGTATAACCAAGATGCCATGGACTATCACGACTGTGTCTCAAACGTGCACTTTGTTGCAGTTAATTGAGTCAATTGTCGAACTCGGAAACGACATTACGTGTTATTAAATTAAGGTATATACATGTATAGAAAAGCATGGGTGCAATTCCCATTTGAAATGTGTGGAATGATATAAATGTGTTTTGTTATTTAAATATATCTTGATCCTTAAATAAATTTGTCATAAATACCTTGGAAATGTATAAGTTGATCAGGGTTGTGTTTTAACACACTATCAGAGGGTATAGAGCGCCCTAAGTTTTGATCAAATAGCTGTTATTTTGCAAATAATGAAATGCTACAAAATAATGAATAATGAAATAGTTGCCTCATTTGGGCTTGACAAAAATGTTGCGGGAAACATAAAATTGAGTTCCATTAGCCTAACAGTATTGACTGTTTACCGGTACAACTAGTTTTTATAGTAGGGTTTTCATGCAAAAACATATTCCTTGCCCAAAACACCCAAACTGTATATCAAATGAAAGGTCTTGATGAAAGAAATACAATGCTCTTTAAATGAAAAAATCGGATAAGTACTTTTTGAGATATACTGTTATATGAGTTAACTTTTTACCTTTTCATAACTTCGGTTATAGATCAGCTATCGATGACGAGTAAGCACTGACTTATACAGTACCACTTCGGCTATTCAAGAAAACCCGTTTTCACGTACATCACAAGTTTTCCGAGTGCGGAGAGAGCCCGAAGTACATGACGAGCGGCAATTTTTATGCGCCGTATACTCGCGATCATTCGCTCTCGGGAAAGGCTGGTCGGGGCAAGAGCGGTTCATTCATAAAAGGCTGGGCTGTCGGTCATACATGTACCTCTGCGGCTGTTTTTATGTAGTACGTTAGTGAATGGCTGAAACTCTAAACTTTTTAATGAACAGTTGCTCGTTAGATTTCGACAGGTAAAAGTGGATGAATTTCTGAGATGATGGTGCGGGCTGTGCGCTGTGTGTGCAGAGGTCTTCAGTCTCGTACAATGGAACTGAAAACCCTATTAATTATAGTAAACAAATTAGTTAACAAATTCAAATTGATATAACTTCCTAACTAGAAGTTATTATATAATCCCAATTTTTGTGTACAGGTTACTAATACATGTAATAAAGTGTTCTTCGTGATCGCGCATGAATGCCTTCATTGGTGTAAACGGCCGTTGCCATGGAAACGATGGTAAACAAGTTGTTTGTTTATTGCACAATATTGCAGAATTAAGCATTTTTAAGGTACGACAACCATATTTTAAATGTTTAGATTGAGTGTTACGGACTTTATTAACCAACAACTTACAATTATCTGTTTTATATTTATTTATCTTTTTATTTGTTTACCTCTTTATATATTGTATATTACAGGAATGGAAGTAGTAAACAAATTGAAATGGCTATAAATCTCGAAGTACATGTACAAGTCTGAAGACCACCAAATCTTGTATACATGGTACTGATGAGTTGTCCTTCGCAATCGGACATAAATAAATTATATTGCGTTTAAAAATTAGGCATAGGTTCTCCTCTCTCAGCGCGGGCCAGCAAACAGTTTATGAAAAATTAACAAAAGCCTAAATAAATTTAAAAATTAAATTAAATAGGCCTAACGTTAAAGAAAGGACTACAGTACAGTACAGTACATAACATAACTATTTCAATAAAACAACAAACACACTTTTAAGCATTGCATGATCATCTCAGATTTGGGCAACACATGTGATTGTCCACACATATATATCGGCTTATGTTTAGTATCGATATTGTACATAAAGTCGTATTTTTGTGACATTTCAGTTGTCCAATCGACGACGTTGTTACAACGCCACCCCTTCCCAACATCCCCTTTCAAGCTGTCGGGCATTCTAGAGCCCTTTTCACACGACATCAACAAAACTCGCAAGGCTTGAGAGAGATTTTACGAGCGGCGATTGTTTACTTTACAATTACGCGGTTGGGCGATTTCGCATACTTTCACACGGCACAGGAAAACGTTTCGCTAGCGTTCCTTGAGACGAGTATGCTTTTTTCGCTGGTCGCCAGCAGACCAATAAAGTATGCGCATAAATGTTGCTAGTACCAGTGGCTCTTCTGTTAACACGGACAAAATGGCCGACAACAACATGTCAACGAAAAAGCGTAGCGCGACAGAAGAAACGGATTCGTCGAAAAAGCGGAAACAGTCGTGGAGCTACATGTATGATGAGACTGTTCGTCTCATCGAAGCTATAGAGACCACCTCCGTCCAGTCTAAAATGGATGGAATGGTACATAATAGCCATGTTTGGAGGGAAATTGCCCAGAAGATCGAGATACAGAGTGGAGCCAAAATAGCAGTAAAATCATGTTGGAGTTGGCCATCGCTGTACAATTCGCGTGGGGAAGATCGGAGTTTCGATCATCGGCCGGACGTCTGCAGTGCAGAGTGCACACACGTGGCTAGGGCGCACGCGCGCTATCACAAAGGTTGTGTGTTGAGGTCCCCACGCATGCGCATTGCGTTAGCTGTCGCAAAGGACGTTACTTTTTACATTTCCTTTCACACGATCGTTCTCAAGCATACCTTGAGAAATCTTCCGCTAGAGGAAAATTTTGTTGTAGGTCCGGACCTCAAGGAATGCTTGAGACTGTCAAGCATGGGTGTCCTTTTACACGATGGCACTTTTGTAAAATTTTCTCAAGCATGAGAAAATATCTCAAGCCTTGCGAGTTTTTTGGCCTCGTGTGAAAAGGGCTTAGGTCAATAACCTTGAGGGCTTTGTTTATGTAAAGTGTCTTCGGGCTGAAAGAGTAAACACCAAACCCAGATACTGTGGGGTCATAAATTTAAGCATCTGTCAATCCAAATTACTCATTTACATGTATACACAAACATTAGAAATGATACCGTTGGACTAATTGATGTGACTAAATGTACTGTTGGACTAATTGTGATTTTGTCATTATGGTGTTCATTAGGGTACCCGGTTCATTAGGGTACTGCTCTTAACTGAGTGGTCAGTTGAGGCTGGGTCCGACTTGGCCTGACGGCCGATCACATGATTTCCACGAATTCTAGACTCTCGCCTTCACGCTATGGAGCTTGCATGTTAGTGAGTCGAGCACCAGACTACCTGTCAATTCGAGTCGTTACCAAGGGGTGCACGCTATAGTGTAGTGGTTTTAGATATCCTATACATTTGTCAGTAAAAAGCATGGTAGTATCTTAAAGCAGAGGGTATGGGCTTTCCAGTGATGCCTTGGTTACTTTCCTAGGGTCAGGCACTCATTGAGCACCATTGTCTTGAAGTTGAGGTGCAAAATGGGGGTTAGTTCACTTTCATGTTAAACAAAATTTATTATTGACACACAGAATTGAACAAAAATGACACGATCTTATTCAGTAATTACATTTTATTAATTCACACTTTCCAACACAGGATTCTGATTTTTTTATTCACCACGATCCTCCACATGTCCACCTCCTCTCTCCAAACAAAGTTGACATCAGGGGCGCATGTCTCACGGTGTCTGGATCCTCTTGCATACTGTCCACCTCGCTGGATCCTGTCACGCGCAGATCCTGCCATGTTGTGTGAAAATTTGTGAAAATTGTTATTTAAAGAAGTCGCAAGGGGTGAGACCTGGGGGCCACTCGAAGGGGTGATTCATGGCAATCACTCACTCATGAAAGTTATTGAAGGCGATATCGAACAGCAATAACACCGCGTTTACACTCGAATCAGGAAAGGTGGATACAGATCCAGCATTTTTATTGCGACCACAAAACTGAACATTTGCCGAGTTTACACTACACCCCAAATCGCTTCAACTCGCTTCAGAAACCGCAAAAGTCACCACTAAATGTAACTGCAGCGCATGCGTGAGCTGTTAGGTGTTGCTGCACTAGTGCCAGATTGGTCAATTAAATCTACTACACTGCGGGCACCGCCCCAAGGACACTCAAATTGCCGAATCTGTATTCGGGTAGCGTTAACACTACAAGCGACCTTGACGATTGCAGGGTTCAACCCCGCAATTGCGGGTTTCAACCCTACCCCAAAGGTGACTTGAAAAAGGCGAATCAGACCCGGGTCTGATCCGCCTTTTTCAATTCACCTTTTGCGTTTACACTTAGTGCCTACCCGGCTTCAACTCCCCTTTTTGGAAATTGCGGAGTTCGATTCGGCAAAGGCGAATCGAGTGTAAACGGGGTGTAAGACGGTGGGCTGGTGTGCCACAGATAACGGAATGCTGTGAACTACATGCACCGCTGATGTCAACTTTGGAGAGAGGAGGTGGACATGTGGAGGGTCGTGTTGAATTTTTAAAAATCAGATGCGTGTGGTTGAACGTGTTGGAAAGTGTGAATGAATAAAATCCAATCAATGAAGATTGTGTCATTTTGTTCAACACGAAAGTGAACCAACCCCAATTTTTCACCTCAAATTCAAGACAATGGTGCTCAGTGATGCGTGACCATAGGAAGATAACCAAGGCATCATTGGAAAGCCCAGACCCTCTGCTTTAAGATGGTACCATGCTTGTTACTGGCAAATGTACAGTCTGGTCAAAGCAACCTTTCAAAGTTGGATTACCTTTTTTATGAAAACCCTGTATTAAAAAAAAGAGCTCGGATACAGATTTAACATACTGTATCTGTTTTGGGGTTATATAGGCTTCTACTGGTAGAGGTGGAATTGTTGAGATCATGCCGAGCGTGCGTGACGTCGCAAGTCATGGGACTCACTTGATGCTCTTGATGATGCTCTTTGGTTTTAACTTAATATTTTTTTTATCTATACGTATGTTATCGCTTTGGTTTATACTGTAAAGCGCCTAGAGGCCCTGGCATTTGGCGCTATATAAGATTGCTATTATTATTATTATTACTATCACTATCCATGAGCAGACAAGAATTCCGGAAACCCATTCACTTGTGTACAATCGTACGTACGAGATTCTCTCAGCATACTAGATTTTTATACCATTATGCACTGCGCCATGTACCGCGCGCAGTGAATTGTGGGGGAACTGTAAAGGCACATATTAAATCTCCCACATGTTAACTAAAACATATAAAAGGTGTAATATTCCTTACATGTACGGTAGATTAAAAAATCGAACTCCTGTCGAGATGATTGTAAACGATCCTAAAATCAGGTTTTTTTGGCCAAAAAACATGACCCCTGTGAATCGTGTGAATCCCACGCCGTAATGGCTTCACGCTGCCCGCTTGCAATTTCATTATTTTTTTTTTTAAACATCCAATCACATCTCTGAAGTTGGGAGAGCTTCGGGAATGTGATTGAGCACCCTGGGGATGAGGTTGTGAACGTGGCACTACTTTGCGAGAACCTATCTGCTTTTATTTTCAAAACAACTTGTTCCTTTTTTCCCCCTTCAACCCGCAAAAAGCCCCCGGGAAAAGCCCCTTTTGTCAGTGCACACATGCTGGCTCATCAATTTTATTTAAACCAATTCTGTTTTCGCACAGATTAGTACTCTCGCTGCTGCAGCCTAATTTCGAAATTCAATTTGGGTTGTCTTTCTGTTGCATGCTCGAGCACTCTGAGTAAGGGCTGGCAGGGGAGGAAATTAACTAGATCCCAGTTTGGCGGCCAACGGGGCCAGTAGAGATGTACAATTTGATGTACGTACTTGCAGGGTTTGCCTTAAAGGCAGTATACACATGATTGGTACATGCATCTCGAAGAATCAGAAATTTTCACAGATTTACACATAACTTACACGATATAAACACAATGATGGTAGAAAACTTCCCCTGAAATGGTTTTGTCTGAAGTGGTATAGTCTTTGAGAAATGAGCAAAACGATTATTTTTCAAAATCAATTCGGCCCAAAACCATTTCGCCCTGGACCACTTCGACCTGAACCACTTCGCCCGAGTGCCATTTCGCCCCCAAACCACTTCATCCAAACACTACTTCGCCTAGAAGCCACTTCACCCCAAAACAACTTCGTGCACAGGTGGTAGTTCAGGGCGAAGTGGTTCTTATATAATGGTGGATTCTTAAATAGCGCACATGTCCACCCTGCGGGGTGCTCCTGGCGCTGTTGCCATTATTACCGCTGCGATCAGGGAACCACCAGAACCATTTCGCTTCAACTAGGTGGCTGCTGGCCAGGCGCTCAACCCTATCAGCAGTTAGATTGTGGCATTCCCCCTAACAGCTTCCCAAATATCGCTTGGGTTGACGAGGCAACAGGGATTAAGTGCCTTGGCCAGGGACACCGACACGTTGGTCATAGTGGGGCTTGAATCCACAACCTCTGCTTGGGAGTCCCGCTTCATACCGGTACCCACAAGACCACACTCACTCCCATCGTCTCAATAGGCCTTTAGGGTTAAAGAAGGTCCGTCAGTACAATGAGCTTTTTAAAACTGTTTGGCCATGCTACATACAATATGTAATTTATCTTTTCAAAATGAATCTTGATGACTAAAAACCAAGATTTCCTGTCGTCAAGCTTAGTTTAATTGAAGTTCACACCCTCTTGTGAAAAGACATATTGCCACGTCGTGTATGGGAGATTACATCCATTTAACAAAATGTATGTGTAATACGTACCACCAAACTTCCAGAAACACATTGCAATTAAAAGATGGCTCCAATGTGTGCATTAGGGAGACACTTGCCTCAGGGTAAATTATTGCCACTTGTCTGCCTCAGAGACAAGAGGCAGGTGTTTCTTCGGAGATTATTGTCACAAATCCAATGGTGAAACCTAAAGTAGTGGCACGGGAGTATGAAAGGTTTAGGAAAGAGGGGGAGGGAGGTGGGGGGTGGGGGGAAGTGGTTGCAAGTTCAATGACCAGGGTAAGATTCCAGGGCAGTCACATTGGTTTGATAAGGACATTTTCGCTTTGAGAAAATGCGGCGTGGGGAGAATTGAAGCAGTGGAAACCACAGAATCACAAAGACCCTTGCTGCCCAAATTAAAGGTACACACCGGCCTACTGTTTACATGATTTAGTGATGTAGCAGCATTGACAATACTTTTTTGATAGTCGTTGTGAAAACAATCATCAAAATATCCTGTAATTTACTAAAAAAACAAAATTAACAAAAACCGGTCAAAAGACGGGTTATACAGTACGCTTTACCAGCCGTTGCAACTACATCATGTATACGCGCGAGCTTCACGACTTTGTCACAAACGATTCGCTCTTTTCCTACTCGGGATATCTCCAATTTTCTGATCATGATTTCACTGAACAGCCCGGACGACCGATTATGAATTTCCGCTTTCTCTGGAGAAGTTAGCATCATGTTTTTTCTTCACGAACGTACATGTACACCAACCAACCCGCCGTGTGTGCACTCGGGATATTTGCCGTGCTGCGCGGGGCAATCCACCGTAGTTTGCCATACTAGCACGCGCTCGCTGAGTCCCATTCTCCGGACTCTCGAAACAAACATTTCTGTTCGAATTTTCATACTTATGTTCAACTTTGTTTCATACCTGTATAAATAGTCTCTCTTTTGTCAACTACTTATAAATATTGTGGACAAATCAGAGTTGAATTTGGTGCAGTTCTGCAGTAAGAAACGTTCATGCGACTGGACACAAAACTAACTCGCAAGACCATGTGACTTTTCGGAACCAGAATTTGGTTCAGAAAAGTCACGTGACCTCTGTTTTTTGAAAATTGCTCAAAAACGGCAAAATTCTGTGGTTTCTTTTTAGGATATGTTCAGTTTACTTCGGAAGGGCATTCAGAATCTGGTATGGGTCAATTTCGAGCCCAACGAAGCCGGTGTGTACCTTTAAGTTGATTTTGTGTTTTTTTGCAGTTTGTCGTTTCACTCAATTTTTTCTGTGCTGCGTTTTCTTGAAGCGATGCACGTCAAATTTACGCGCATTAATGTGTGAAAAAAAGGACGGTGTTAATCCAACATTAAAGGGATACATTGCTTTGGATTGGGCACTTTTTGGGCTACAAAAATGAAATGGACATGGCTGGAAAGATTAACAAAAAGTAGAATATAAAGATTGTTTAATTTCGTGTCAAAGGAGAAATCCATGCATGGTTTTTGTGTTGAATAAATGGTAAAAGAAGAGCCCCTTTAGTTGGCAATTCCTCCCACAAAGATACCATTTTACACGAAAACAAAATCATGTGGTGTTTGTTACCATTGCTATCAACACTTTTAGTCGGGTTTTTCTTGCCAATTTTGGGTAACTGCAAATGATGAATATGTATGAGGGCTTTAAGATTACAGGTTGTACCTTGTTGTCAGGGACCAATTTCATGGCGCTGCTAAGCACAAACATTTGCTTAGCACAGGATTTGTTTGCTTTGTTATGCCAAAATGGATTGGCAGCCAAAATCGTAAGTGATGTGTATTGAAAGGTATTCTCCTACTCTTGTGAAGAACACAAGTTGGTGTATAATTTTGGTTAGTAATCCATTTTGTAAAGCAAATAAATTCTGTGGTAAGCAAATTTTTGTGCTTAGCAGTGCCATGAAATTTCATAAAACATGTTAGCACCCGATTTTTGATTAAGCGGCGCATTAAGCTGTTGATGGCATTTCATAAAAGAATTAAGCAGTCGTTTTTTGCTTAAAGCCCTTATTTAGCAAGCCAAATCGCATGCTAACGCCGTTGCTTGAGCAAATTTTCGTGCTACGCTTAATCAAACATTTTGATTAAGCATAACATGTTTTATGAAATTGGCCCCAGGAGATCTCACAGTGACAGACCCTGTCGAGCTAAATTTTTCTGCCGTGCCGAATTCATTTTGCCGAGCCAAATGGCTTTAAACGTCGTGCTTGTGCCGTGTCGAATTAAAAAAAATCAAGTTAAATTTAGTTCAACACGGCTTAAGCGCGATGTTTGAAGCGGGCCTAAGTAATGACATTGACCTTAATTCTGCTGCAGCTTTCTACTGATTACTATCACTGTGAAACTAGCTGTTGCAGAGCTACATGTACAAGTAGATTTCTTTCTGTAAATTTAAAGCCAATTACTGCACGTGTAATCAAGTTTGCTACGGTAGATGTACATGTACTACATACATGTACGTGTACACAAATGTAGTTAAAGGCCATTGCATCATTTGCAATGACCCAATTTTGTTGTTCATGAGTTGACAAGAAAAACCTTACTCAAAGTGTTGATAGCAATGGTAACAAACACCACATGAATTTATTACCGTCAAAAATGGTATTTCATGTTGGAAATTGACAACCGAAGGTGGTTTTCTGCACGGGACTTTTTTACCATTCACTTGTACACAAAATCCATATGTAGATTTTCAAGGTTTTCTGAAGCATTGCAATGATGCATCCAAGTAGCTAAAATTTCTTCAGGCTAGTTTACCAACATTCTTCCTTAGATATGTCACACTCTTATTCCACGAATCTGTAAAAGTTTTACCTTGCAAATGATACACAGCCTTGGAAGAAAGAGATTAGAGCGGGTAAAATGCGTCACGTTGAACCTTGCTCAGAAATTAAGATTTTTCATGACTTTTTAATTGTCAATTTGTCCTCGCAGAGCTTGCCAAGAATTTTGTTGAGATAAAAATAACAATAATTGGGATTGACAAATTATTTACAAGAAATTATGTTTGCGGTTTGGAAAACAATCTTGGTTAAACCTTAGGAGAAAGATTAGGGTGAGTGGAATGTGGCAGAAGGAAACATTTTCATTACATTTTCATAACTGTCAGTTCGTCCTCGCTGAGCTTTTCAATATTTGTTGATGTAAAACAACATTAATTGGGATTGACAAACTGACAACAGAACATTTTGTTCGTGGTTTGAAAAAAACAAAAAATGATTTATTCAGAAAAAAAAAAATCTGCTGGGAAAAAATGCTTTATGGTCAATAAGAAGCAAGCAATTTGAACATGTGAGCGTGCAGTCAACAACGCCACCAACCCTGCATACTGCGTTCAGATGGTCGCGTCGCCTCCCAGTGCCAAGTCTCTGGTACCAGGTACAGGCGTGGTGTCCTGCGGGAAAGCCTGCCGATCCGAGCCCCGATGTCAGTCATTCAATCTGCTGGAGCAAGACCAATGGCGTCGCTAAACCATTTTGAATGGGGGAGTTTGACAACAATTTGCCGACGGTGACAACAAATTTGTCGACGGCTGCCGGGCCTTCGCGAAGTCGCTCAGCGGGTGGGGCGGGGCGGGGCGCTGGTGACAAGTTGAGCGCCCTCACGGGACAACGCGTGCCGACATATTATAATGTATTGTAGCCTATTACCAGCGCCGTAATAGCATTGCCGATATAGCCGTGGAATTCTTATGAGCGGTCCTATATCACTTTAATTTCATACTATTTTGGGCAGACACCACCATGAATTTGCCGACAGTACCATGATTTTGCCGACAAAAATGAATAATGGGGGGGGGGGGGGGGGGTTGGTCACACCACCCCCCACCCCCTCCCCCACACCCCCTCCCAAACCCCCACACCCCCTCTAGTGACGCCGTTGAGCAAGACGGAGGAAGGACGGTGTGCCAACTGACCAATGCTACTAAAAATGATCTTGATATTAAAGAAGTCACACTAAGCCTGGACTGTCTCCTCTTTAAACTTTAAACTGGCAAACCGTAAAATCTCAAATCTCGGAAAGTAACATTTGCAGGAACACAAACTCTAAGAAATAAAAAAAAATTTGTTGTAAAACAACAGCATCATTCAATTGATTATTGGGTAATTCCCAAAATTATGGGTCCTAAAGTGTGACATACTTTTAAAGATTTTCAAGAGTTTTTAGTGATTTGAAAATATCCCATCCCCCGGGGTGTGACTCCGCGAGGGCCCAGCAGGCGTCGGCAAAATTTGGTCACACACCCCCTAATCAAAATGGTCTAGCTACGCCCCTGGAAACGGCCGAGATACCATTTCAATTATGCATCACCAAAAAGCATCTAATGCTGATGTCCGCAGTAGAAACACGTTTTATGTACACGTTTATCGGTAGATAATGTACCAAAACATGACTAGCCTTAAATACGTTGTACAAACAATTAAGCACTCCCCATCCGGCGTAACATATGAGGATGCTGCCTTGCATGTGTACCAGTGCTTTTTTTTGTTGTCTGCACACGTGCTGCTTTGTTTTAATTCTTCCCTCAAGAACAAAAAGAACTTCAGTTTTATAGTCATGTGCCCTCTTTTTCAGTGACATAAATCCTTTTTCTTTGACTGTGTAGTTTTCTTAAAGTTAATTTGATGAAAAATGAAAACATGATTTAATTATTGTCCCAGTTTCTGCAGTTTCTTCTTATTTGCTTTCTGAAAAATATGAAGAAAAACATTTTGATCTGCCCGAGGCACAATGACGTCATTGTTATATACAGATATGTTTCCTTCCTCTGTGGTGTACCGGTATAAGACACTGACGGAAAGATCCTCTGATTTAAAAAAAACCTTGCATTTCCAGATTTTTTTCTCCAGAAAATGGATTTCGTTCTAATCTAACAATCATATAAAATACCTCCCCAAAATACTATCCATGGGAAGAAAACAGGAAATTTGCAATCTCCAATTTGGATGTGGAAGCAAAAATGTTGGTGTGACCACCGCATTGTTTTATGTAACCTGATAAATTAGCTTACAAAACATTGGTGTATTTTTGATGATATCCTTGAAAATATACAAAATTTCAGAATGGTAATGAGTATACAAATAATGAATGTTTATAAGTGCAATAAGAGGAATATTTTCACGAAGTGAACGATGGAATGTTCCATTTAACGAGGCAAAGCCAAGTTGAATGGAACATATTCCATCTTTCACCGAACATTTATTATTTGTTTTATATAACTCCCAAGTAGACCCTTGTCATCCTACATTTTTTTAACCAAATTATTCAGGCTTACTGTTAAAGTTTCTTGTGAAAAAAGTGTTTGTGTCAGGGGTCGTCACATTTGACACGCACAGTCATACATGTACATACTGTGTGCGTGTGTGGTTGTGCGTACCTGTGAATGTTCGTGCGTACCTGTGAATGTTCGTGCGTGCGTGCTTGCATGTACACACGCATGCACTGAATTAATACAGTGGGCGCACAGTGCAATGGAAAAAACGTATGGAACAAAATTGCACGGCAAATGGAACAAAACTGCACGGTTAGTGACGTAGCATTAAATGGATTAAATATTGAACGACACGTGACCTGCTATTGTCCAATCAGATGACAGGCGTTATATAAAAAAAAATATGAAAAATGATATGGAATCAAAATCTCAACACCATGGAAAAAATGGGGGGCTAGGTAAAAAAATGTGATCTGGACATGCTCCTTTAACAATGTTTGACAGCCTTAACTGTACATTTACGAAGTCTTTCGTTTAGGTGACTGACTTGACAGGTTTTGTTCATTTGCGAGTCTTGTGGGACAGGGAGGCTCAGCTGCCTCTACTGAGCGCGTTCAGTGAGCTCACCAGGTTCACGGTCAGACCTTGAGTTTTATGATTCACGTTCATTACAGTATCATGTATGGCTCATTGATTCTACCCTAACCAGTACAGCACGTGTGATACAATGTTGTGTGATATGTAGGCCTACAGCTAGTGTTGTGTGATACACAATGTTGTGTGATATGTACAGTGTTGTGTGATATACAGTGTTGTGTGATATGTGTGATACACAATGTCATTCTGGACGACTCTGCTACAGTATAGGGACGGAACGCAAGGCCACTAATACGGTACACAATGTTGTGTGTGTACTTTAAAGTGTTTTAAAGGAGCGTGACCAGAGTTTCTGGAAAATAGTTTTCGATGTAACTTACCAATATTATCAAGTAACTCCCATACACACCTCCCATGTCCCAAAAACCCGAAAACATTCGCAATTTCCAGTAAAAAATTGAACAAAACTATCGAGTATGCTTTTAGCGGATAAACGTTGATACTGGAAAATTAGTTTACAAATAATCGGTGGATTTTCGACGATATCCTCGGAAATATGCGGCCTAGAAGCGCGGGAGTTTCAGTTTCGTAATCAGAAAAATATAACGGATGTTATGATATAAAAATCTCATGACCCATAAGGTAAGTCCCGGGGAGTTATGGGTAAAAAAAAGTGATCTGGTCAAACTCCTTTAATGCTGAAGTTACAGTGAACCTTATACATTGTAGACCTGTGCATTTTCAAATAATTTACTATACGAAAAATCGGTTTCATTTTTAATCGAATATTCGATATTTGATGTGTGATTTTTTTTTTCCCTAAGATTTTGACAAAAGTTTGCCGTGAAATTTAATTAATTGATTTTGGCACATCCGAACTCACGGCTCACAGGAATACAGTGCTTAGTTATATTACCGAATTTGCCGCCTCAAAAAATAAACTGTGCTTAAACTATAGACTTCATGATGTACATGTACATGCATACTATGTACATGTAACTTGCATAGCAGCCTATCGCCCGAAGAGGTTTTTGCAGAAATTATCATCGGCCCTCGTACACTGTACTCGTGGTTGGATGCAAATATGACATCGAAGCAGCCGTTTCGGCAAAGGAAAAAGTTTTTTTTACTTCCCAGTAGAAAGATATGTTTAGTTCGGAGTGGTAAAAGCACTTACCGAATATTCGATTTGGTAAAATGCTATTCGAATATTCGATGGACGACCGAATATTTGAATATTCGATTCGTTAGACACAGCCTTAGAACCTTACATGTACATGTACATGTGGCCACCCTCGAGACAGTAAAAAAATTGCCACAATTAAGGGTTCTTTCAATATAACATGAAATTTCGAATTCATTCCCTTTAAGAGATTGCCAGCACTACGGTTATTTTCACATGTTTCATGAAATGTCTTGTGTGTTGGACATTACCTGGCTTTGTACATGCACCCACAAATTTCATTCTGAATTTTGTTTTAGAAAGTATATACATACATGTATGTGCATGTGTGTCCCACGCGTAATGCTTTTCGTGTCAATCAAAGAATGTCTGATGTATATCACCAATTTTGGAGATTTGCTACATGTACTTTGATATCTATTAACTAAAATAATTAACAGAATAATGACCCTGCTGAAAAGTATACTTTATAACATTGCCACTTGATTCAAAATCTGTAGAGATAGTTATTTTAAGTCATTTGAAATTTGAATTTCTGGTTATTAAACAGATTTCATGTTTTTTTAAAACATACATGTACATGTACCTTAAAATAATTTGTTTAAAATTAATCTGAGCATTTTCAGACTGGTTTTGCTTGATAATAAGAATTTGATAACTTTGTTGTTGTTTGTGAATAAAGTTTTAGTACAAGTACACAACAAAAACACCATCTCTCTGTCCCTTACACCTCCCCTTCCCCCCGCCCCCCAAATTGAAACTCTCCTTGCCTTGCCGAGAACAAATTATTTCCCCCCTGGCCCCCCTGTCAGTATCACTGCATCAACTCGTCAGTGGCACGGACGTGACGCACACATGCATTTGATTATATTAGCTCACAAGCGTCGGTGGTGCATCGACTAGCGAAACTGCCTTTTATCACAACGGGTCTCTAATGAACAGAGTCCTCTCTGCAATTCCTCTCATTCTACAGTTGATCGTCGATGGCAAAGGATCGTCATTCCCCACACATCTATAGCTAATGAGAATTGTTCAGCGAGCGGCGCAAAATGACGACGACGTCGAACTATTTTGAATCGCTGATGAAACTGAGGCTGGGCTTGCAGACCACCGTGGGCCCGGATAATCAAGAGACCTATATCGTTGAACTGGATGCACAGTCAAAGTAAGTTTTCTTCCTCTTAAAATTGTAGTTTTGTTTAATTTAATCAGACTAGCAACATTTTTTCAGGCCTAATATATGTTTTGCAAGATGAAACTTTTTATGGATTTCTGAAATAAGGGCATACCATATCTACAGAAAAACGTTATTAAACTAACCCGTAGAAATTTCAGCTACATACCGTATGTAGATGCACTGATGCACTGATGCTTCATGCATGGTTTTTGTGTTAAGTCAATGGTAAAAAAATGTGTGTAAACATTGTTTTTTTAATAACCACCTTCATTTGTTAATTTTGAATTTTGAACAAAGTACCATCTTTGACGGAATAAATTCTTGTGGTGTTTGCCAACCTTTTTGAGTAATTTTTTTTCTTTCTTGTCCACTCATTAAAGGAGCTTACCGGTAATTGTTGAGATTTTTCCAGAAAATGGATATCGTTCTAACCCAACACTCATAAAATACCTCCCCAAAATACTACCCATGGGAAGAAAACAGGAAAATTGCAATCTCCAATTTGGAAGTGGAAGCAAAAAAGTTGGTACAATGTATAATCACTGCACTGCTTTATGGAACGTACCGGATAAATTAGTTTACACAACATGCATTGTTCTTTGATGATATCCTTGAAAATATTTGGATTGAGAAAAAATTAAACTTTAATACTCAAATGTAATCAAATGCCACACAAATGACTTTTGTCCAAGAAAAAAAGGAAATGGTTTTAAAAATGTTTGCACACATTTTTTAACCAATTACTTAACACAAAAACCATGCATCGATTTTGAAAGTTTTCTGAAGCATTGATGCATCTATGTAGCTAAGATTTCGTCATTCTGAGATCAATTATCTCTGATGTGGAGCTAATGATTTTCCATTACATCAAAATTATTTGTGCTATTTTTCTCTCATCTCAAGTTTGGTTATTAAAAGTACTTGTGTATACACCAATCCGATAACTAAGGTCTCCTTCCCTGTACATGTACATCCGCCGTACATGTAGCTGGGGGGCTTCCACTGAATGAACTGTATGTTTTTGCTGTTGCTGAAGCTGCATTTGTTTACTTCGAACAAGTTATGCGCATCTTTATTGAAAAAGCAGTTAGACAAAACGTTGGTACGAAACTAGTCTGCATAAATTTCAGCTACTGTATATAAAGTATACATACCGGTACATGTACACATACATGTACATGTACTGTACACATAGAAATCAGTTTTACTCTGGAGTGTACAGCTACATGTACATGTAGGCACGGTAACCGTACATAATGTCTTTCAGAAGTTGTGTATAAAGCTCTGTTTTATTTATTCTTGTTAATTTTGCACCTCACCTTGTTTATGTTTAAAATTGTAACGGGGGTGCTAGATCTTAAGCCCGATTAGCATCCCATACATCTTCCATTAACAAATATGCCCTTAGAAATTTGTTGTTTTCAACAAAGTTAATTTTCATTTTTATATAACGCAACTTGTAATAATTGGATATGCATGATGAAGGGAAGATGTATGAAATAAACCATACACCATAAATGCATCAATGCTTCAAAAAAACTTTATTTAAGTGAACGGTAAAAGAAAATGTGTGTGCGCACACATGCTTTTTTAAAAAAGCACCTTAATTTTTTTACAAAAAGTACTGTCTTTGATGGAAATAAACTAGTGTTTGTTTAACGATTGGTACATGTACATGTATCGACACTTTGAGTAAGGTTTTACTTGTCAACTCATGAAGTAAAATTTTGGGTCATTGCAAATGAGATTTTAAAAACATCCGGCATACATATATCTGCATTTTATGACTGAAAATTTGTTATTCAAGTGGAGATGTGCAGAGGCGGATCAATGGAATTCAGGGGGTCGGACCCCCTGAATTTAATTGTATTCCTGTATTTTAATGAGGCTTGATCCGCCACTGATGTGGATATATAATTTCCTACATAAATGCTTTGGTTGAAAAATTCTTGACTACATGTACATGTATGTATGTACATACATGTACATGTAAGACACACCATACGGTACATACGTACCGTACAATGTGCCATATAAACAAAACGGCACCATTTTCCCAGGTCCTCATGTGCAACAAATGACAACTTTGAATTTCGATGACAAGGCATTCGACACTAAAAAGCATTACCGTTCCAGGGTAGTGACAAAACGAGCAATGTTCACGCTCTCGGATTCCTAACACTCGGCGAAAAAGACAAGGCCCCGGCTACCGATGCTCCCGGAGCCACCTTCCAATGTCTATTTACCGAGAGTAATACCGCGTGCATTGCCGGCGGAAATTTTTTGGTCGGGAGTACATCAGTGCAAGACGGGGAGAATTTTACTCGGGGGGGAAAAATAATTAGGTACATGTACAGTACGTGTGTGTGCACCTGTAGATATTTTCTGCTGTCGGCAGGTTTTCATCAAATTTAAATCGCGAGATGCAGACCTGGTCGGAAACCGAGAATAATTTGACTGGAATCAAAAACGAGTGTCCTAGTAATTTGTCTGAGTGCTCTGTCCGTTTCGTTATTGAAGGATGGCCTTTGTAAATGAAAATAGAAAGGATTTTGTTAGTAATGACTGAATTAGATTGCTTTTTAAGTTTTTCCCATACCGCTACGGGGTGAAAAGGGGAGAGGGCAGGTGTGGGGAAGAAATCTGTTTTGTATTTGGTACTTTATGCATTTTGCGTTTACTGATACAGTATATTGGCTAGCTGTATTTCGCCTTGAAAAGTACTTTTGAAAACGTTGATAATAAGAGTGCTGTTGTACATGCGAGTCTTTCCACAGTAAAGGGGGCATTTTGGCAACACATACCAGTACCATATTTTCCAGAAAAATAGTCTGGTCTCAAAATAAAAGAAATAAGTTTAAGTTGTTCTGAAGAGATAACATAGGCCCAAAAAGGGTTACAAATAGTGTGACAACATGCCTTTCTAAAAACCCTGTGTACAAATTTTCAATATACATGTACGCTTGTAACCGGGACGGCCTAAAATGTAACACAAGTCTCCGGTTACGAGCGTATATTGGAAATTTGTACACAGGGTTTTTAGAAAGGCATGTTGTCATACTATTTGTGACCGTTTTTAGGCCTAAGTTACATGTATCTCTTCAGAACAACTTAACCTTCTTTTATTTTGAGACCAGAAAAAGGTGTTTCCTCGAAAATACGGTCTGTGTTGCCAAAATGCCCTCTTTACTGTGGAAAGACCCCTGTGTTGGTAAAAAACAAAATCCATCTTCTGGAAAAATCTGGAAAAGCTCTTTTGAGATGCAAGCTAGTGTGACATTTTGAAACTTTGGAAGATTCATTGAAATTTCATACTGTAGGATGGGTAAACCTATTGAAAGCCTTGACTAAAATACAGCTGGTTATATGAAAAGAACATCACATTCTTGTAATTTGTGAAATCAAGTCAGCTCACGTACATGTACCGGTACATGCCTCCAAGGCCTAAAGTGTTTCCAGAGACACACATTGATTGCTAAAATGTTAACGTTGACACGTCTGCCCGGCGATATTGACGGCACAGTGCGGCTACTTTTAGAAATTGCGATCACTATTCTTGAAGCATGCATAATTTGCACAGGTTGTGTCTGGAGTATGTTCTGACCTAACAATCACATAAAATGCCTCCCCCCAAAATACTATCCATGGGAAGAAAACAGGAAATTTACAATCTCCAATTTGGATGTGGAAACAAAGAGATTGTGGTAATTACTGCATTGCTTTACGTACACGGGATAAAATTAGTTTACAAAACATTTTTATTTTTTTAAAAAAAATATACTGAGCAGCAAAAGAAATGCAAATTTTCAGTTTAATCAAAATTTGAAAATTTCTTTCGTAATTTAAAAGTTGACATCAAAATGTTCACATAAAAGCTTCATTATGCATGACTGCACGAAGCTTCTGTATGCTGAAAGATTAATTGCTTTTTAAATCAAAACGTGGAAAAAAATTTGCATTTCTCTTGCTGCTCAGTAATTATCCTTGAAAATAAACGGCTTTTAAGCGTGAAATTTCAGAATGGTAATACGAAAAATGACACATGTTATGACATTCAAATCTCAGTGGTCATGCTCCTTTAACAAGATTCTAAAGAAAGAAGGGGAAAAAAAGAAGAATTTTAAGCTGAATTTGAACTGGAACTCTCCTCATTTCAATCATCGATTCTTCATCACTCATACTAGGATTACATGTCCTGGTGCCTTCCCCCATAACCGGTGGCACGAGCAAATGAATTAATACGAAATCTAGGCCAGATAGAGTCGTTGAATGTACGTACAGTACACATGTACGGTACGTGTAGTCCTCTTCGGCTTTTGCGAAGCCACTACCCGGAATCGATTTTCGAGGATTACTTACAAGGTACAGAGTAATTGGAAGGATTATATGGTTTTGCTTGGAACTCATTCTGGGAGAAATCTGGGCTACATTGACATACATGTACATGTGTATGTTTACCATAATTAGTCCAGATACAGTACGAAATGAGTACGCATGTACATACTGTGTACATTGCATTTTGTGGGATTTTGAGGGAGTAGGGAGAGTTCCCCCCTCCCCCAAGAAATACAAATCAGAAGTGTCACGACAATTAATCTACCTGTAAGGGCCGGGGGTATGCTTTGTCCCATTTTTGTGGAATGGGACAAAGCATGTGTGTGGAAAGCCATGGTAAAGGGGGCATTTTGGCAACATTTTTTCTGGTCTCAAAATTAAAGAAATAAGTTTCAGTTGTTCTGAAGAGTTAACTTAGGCCCAAAAAAGTTACAAATAGTGGGACAACATGCCTTTCTAAAAACCCTGTGTACAAATATCCAATATACGCTCGTAACCGGGACAGACACTTGTGTTACATTTTAGGCCTACCGGTAATTAAGTTATCTCTTCAGCACAACTGAAACTTATTTCTTTTATTTTGAGACCAGACAAAGGTATTTCCCTCTAAAATATGGTCCGTGTTGCCAAAATGCCCCCTTTACTGTGGAAAGACCCATATCATGTACAAATTTGCCATTGCAGCCAAATGCCATTTTACAAACTACATGTACCGGTACATGTACATGTACATTGTAGGCTATCTGTGAAATTCTGAGCAAAGGCTCAAATATTTACCGTAGCAGTCTGCTTTTAATACATCCTGTTTTAAAATCCCACTCCTAATGGCTGTCCTTTTTTTGTCAATGAAATACATGTAATTTAAATGTACCAGTAAAACCCCTCATCCTCTCTATTTTCTGGTCTGTTTAAATGATGTCCCAAGCTCCCCAACCTGTCTCTTACTGAAAGGAAATGCCCTCCCCACCCACTTTGTGTTCCCCACTGAATTTTTGGAAGAGATTATGCTTGTGGCATGCTTAGTACATACATACGTACATGTACATGTATGCAATGCCTGTTTACATTCAAACACGCTTTGCTGAATCAAGCACCACATTTTCTAAAAAGGCAAGATGAAGCCGGATTGGAAAGGCTGATTTAACTAGGCATACATACATGTGCATTTTCGAATAATTTACTATTTGGAAAATTGGTTTCATTTTCGATCGATTAATCGATATTCGATGCATGAATTTTGACAAAAAAGTTTGCCGTGAAATTAATTGATTTTGGCACAACCAAACTCACAGCTCACAGGCATGACAGGAATGCAGCAGCATTTTTATTGCCGAATTTGCCGCCTCAAAAAAAATATGTGCTCAAACTACATGTACATGTATAGACTTCATGTTGTAACTTGCATAGCAGTCTCTCGCCCGAAGAGGTTTTTGCAGAAATTGTCGGCCCTTGTACACTGGACTCGTGGTTGGAGGCAAATATGACATCAAAGCAGCCGTTTCGGTAAAGGAAAATTTTTTTTTTTAACTTCTTCCTAGCTGAAAGACATGTTTGGTTTGAAGTGGTAAAAGCACATACCGAATATTCTATTTGGTAAAATGCTATTCGAATATTCGATGGACGACCGAATATTCGAATATTAGATTCGTTAGGCACAGCCTAACATTGTGTAAATGCAGCGAATTTTTAGATCTGCACTCGCAATAAAAATGTCAATTTTTGCCGTTTTGGCTTTAGTCAGTTAATAATTTGTTCCATTATATTGAATAGGAATTTAGTGTCCCAGGTTACCTACGCCAATGAAAATTAGCTGTATCGGTAGAATGAGTTTGCATTAACCTTGGTGCCTTATCCACACACAAACGTTAAATTTGATGCTATGTTTACACCGAACCAAGTTAGGGTCGACTTACGAGTTGTAAAATTCTGTATTTCTTGGACTCGTGAGTGGTCATGAAACGTTTGTCAAGGGGGAGACCGAGAAAGTTTCCCGACCGTTTTGAACCGTTCCGAACTTGTGCCGAGCGATGGCGATTTCCCCTCCCCCCCCCCCCCCCCCCAGTGTACAGGACTAACTTACGACCTTCTGACAAGTAACATAGGAGGTACTTACATTAAGATCTTGCTGACCAACTCCTGAGGAAATGCTATTTTTACCAAATTTTGTTCGTAAATCACTCAAGTCCCTCGGGATTTCGGTGTAAACAGGGTATAAGTGGCATTTATGGAAATAAAAATATTTTCTACTGGAAAACCACTTTCAATCACTATAGTATAAACACACTTGAAAATCTTTAAAAGCATGTCACGCTTTTGGACCCCTAATGTTGGGAATTACCCATTAAGCCCTTTTCACACTGCAGAGCCAATCCCCGGGAAATAAATCCCCGGGAAATTCCCGGGGATTTTTTACCCCACCAACGCCCCAGCAACCGTTCACACTAGACCCATTTGGTAACTCCCGGGGACACTATTTCCCGGGAATATGCACGGTCGTTTCACACTGGCCATCAAACCCCGGGAAATGTGTAAACTGAGGGCGCCCATCAGGAAGTTCCCAAATGAATTGTGGGCGGAAGTCCAATCCCACAATGCCGCGCCGCGCGCGCATTTTTATGCACAGGCTGCTGTTGTTGTTTACACCGTGCGATATACATGCGATATGTCAGGTTGACGTTGCGAGTACGAGTGCGTGGATAATGGCTGCCCATCTGACCAGTATTTCAAACGTTATTATTTGTGTTTTGTACTTAACTGTAAATTTATTTACGAAAAATTTGAAAGGTACTGCATCCCAATACTAAGCTACCGCGCGAATTATTTGGCGCGCTATTTGTGACCCTGTGACCTTTCGAGATTACCCGTGGACGCAAAAAGGTGGGTAAATTAAGTTCAAACCCTGCGACGTTCACACTAGTTGCTTTTCCCCGGGAAAAACGTTAAACCCCGGGGATTTCTCCTTTAACCCTACTCCCGAGCAGGGGTAAATATTTCCCGGGGAAAAGCTTTTTCCCGGGGATTTCTTTGGTAGTGTGAACAGACCGACCGAAATTCCCCGGCAATTTCCCGGGGAATTCCCGGGGAATTCGTCTAGTGTGAAAGGGGCTTTAGTCATGTTAGTCTTAAGCTGGTACATGTGTATGTAAATGATGAGTGATATGTACAATTTCGGCTGAATGAGGTGCATTGCACTATATAATGGGAGTTTGTTTAATATGAATGCATGTTGGGACCACTTAATGGAAACAGTAGGTAGCACAGCACGCGCAGCAAATTATTAAACAAATATAGCCATTAATACTGATCGGTCTCTTGATTGCAAGGTCAACAAAGGGGCTTGTACTTTTTTTGCAAAGTGGTTGAATAAGCATTTTAAAATCACAAAAACCTACATGTTTGTAGCATGTTACGTAAAGTTCTGTTAAAGCGTTCACTCATTCCATTACCCTGTGGATGATACATGTACATATATATGTACTACTCAAATTTCTCGCCTTTATTTTCTTCTCAGCTCACTATGCCATGGAGATCCCCTAGTTGCTGCTGTGTGTTCAGACAGTGCTGTACATGTCTACTCAAAAGGGACCCTACTACCAATTGGAACATTCCAAGGTACATGTATTCACAATCTGTCATTATTTTAAAGGCCCATTATACGTATATAATTTCCAGATCTGAAACTTTGTTTACAGTAATACATTGTACTTCAGAAAACCTTCAAAATTCCTGCATGGCTTTTGTGTTATTATTATTTCTTTCTGGTACTGAAACCAAGGATTCCTTAAAAACGCCCATTGCACTGTCACTCGCAAGCGTGTGGAAACCCATGAGGAGAGGACAATTAATTAGAAACGGCCAGAGACACCAGGGAAATCCCCTTACTCTTCACGAAATAATGCTCTGGGATCTTTAAAGTGCATTACCAAACACACTGGACCAACGGCTTTACATCGATCACTTCCGAAGGATGGAGCAATTGTGATTAAGTGCCTTGCTCAAGGGCACAGGTACCCCAGCCGGGTATCGAACCCGCATCCCCAAGTTTTCACCCGATTATTGCGAGACAGTGACCTAAACCACTGTTGAATGAATGGTAAAAAATCGTGTGCACACTATTTTTAAAAAGATACTGAATTTTAACTGGCAATTTCACCCACAAAGAGAATATTTTACTCAGGGGAAAACAAATAATGCGGTGTTTGTTATCATTGCTATCAACACTTTTAGTCAGGTTTTTCTTGTCAATTCATGACGTAAAATTTTGGGTCGCTGCAAATGATGTGATAGGCTTTAAGCTTTTTAATTTAACTTTCTATACAAATTAATTTAACTTCTAAACACTTTACAAAATATAAACAAACAATTTTTTTCTAGCTGTGGTCTAGCAAAAAATATCTTCGGTCTCGTAAAATGTTTGAGTCACTGGCTCTGTGGTGTTGTATATTTTAATATAATAATAATATTTTAAAATTTTAATAATAATAATATTTGTAAGAACTTTGGATGCCGCAATAGGGCGACATTTCGGGAAGACTCTCTCCGGAGACCACCGAAATTTCGGCAAGAACCACTCAAAATGACACCTTATTTTTTTACCCAAAGCTTCCAAAAATGCTTCCAGACCTAAGAGAATCGGTTCTAGACCTAATAAAAATGGTTCTCGATTTAAAAAAAATGGTTTTTGACCTAAAAAAAAGATTTAGGGCGACACCAAAATGTTGCCCTATGAGCATGTCGCCCTAATATAGCTTTTTTACACACAAATTGTCGCCCTATCCTAGCATTCATAGTTTTTTAAAAATGTCAAAAGCAGACAATGTGCTACCTACAATGTACTGCTAAATAATTCGAACCAGCAACCTGACACTGGCTTGCACTTAGTGTTTGTGATTAAACCACCTGTTCTAGTATGGTGTGGGTTCGGGTTTTACTGTACTTAATTGAGCATGCTACATGTATTAGCTTTTAACAAAGTACAGTGTACAGTACAGGGCTTATAAATTGTCAGGGAGATGGCAAGTAATTCCAAATGCGCAAGAACGTGTTGATGGGGTGAGTCACACTTGTACACCTGCTTGCAATTTACATTCACAAAATTTGCAACTCCTTCTGAGCAATTTAAGAAATGACATGTAATGCTTCACGTATTCACATTATTTGATTTTAAACACGTTTTTTTTAGGCATTCTTGAAAAGTTGATTGTAATGCCATTCTCAGTATTTAAAGCGTGGTTCATTAAAATAAAAAAATATTTAAAAAAATCTTGGTTTGGGACATGTGTACTCAATGAGTAAGTGTATGTCCGTAACCAATTTGTTTTGTTTTTTAACCTACAGTACAAATGTATAGTGCTTATTGAGAATGGCATTACAATAAATGTTAAAGTATGAATAAGTGATAATATTTTTAGGGATAATAATCCAGGGACCGCTGAGGTGAATTAATTCGATACAAATGTGAACAAATGTCCATGATCAAGTTTGGGAAATCTGGATGCAGTGAAAAGCAACTTGGCTCCACCAGGATTCGAACCGCGGATCTTCTGCTTAACGTGCAGACGCCCTACAAATTGAGCTACATGTATGAAGCCAACTGGTGGTCTCGAATCACGGTAGTGCAGTTTGTTCCTCACTGATTGGGATTGGCTATCACGTGAGCTTAGCAAGCCATACAATGAGATAGGATAACTACATGTACCCCTCCAAGAGATCATTTAAGATATCGGTATGCCCCAAACTCCTACCCGGCTTGCCCCAATTATTAAGTACCGGTATGAATAAGTGGTTATATTTTTAGGGATTAAATTTTTAAGAGAGTTTAATACATTTCTACCAGGGATGCATAAAAAACATGCATTTCAAATCCAACAAGAATAAGTACCCGAAGCATTAAAAGCCCTCAAAGTCTCCAAATTTCTAGCATTGCCCTTTCGCGGAAAAATATATTTACCGTGGGGCTATCTTTCATACATGTACATGTACCGGTACATGTACTTATAAATCATTCGTCTTCTTAAGAAATTGCCGATGGCATAAGTTCAAGAGGGTCTGCGGAATTAAATTTCCTAACAAATTCCAGGAAATATTTACTCCGGATATACCGTACCTGTACCATAGTCTTAAATAGCCTGCGGTTATTGGAAACATGAAACTTCCTTATCACTCCTGTGTACGGTAATATAAGCCATTTTTGTAAAATTTCAGCCAAATCGTGCAGTTTTAATCTCATTGTATGCAATTTCACGAACAGGCAGTTCGGATGAATACAGTGCCGATAGTTTATATGCCCTTTGTGTTAACTCGGCCATTGATAACCATTAAATAAACATGCATCTTAATTCATTAATGTCTAAGAGATTCAAGCCTTGTTATGCGACAATGTCTATCCAAACTCACTTGACATTTTACGACTGCTTGGTTTTCCGGGTTAACTCGAGAAACGCAATTCCGCTTGCATTTTCTCTAATCTTTTTTATCATTGCCAGCCTGAGACCGCAATGAATAACCATCAATAGCATGCCGCCCCCGTTCCGGCCCCGGCGGCGTTTTTTTATATCAGCGTGTGCAAGTGCTAGCTCCGTTTCCGAATCTCCCTTTATTTGCAAATTTCCGTCTCGGCCGTGTGGGATTTATGAATTTAGTAGTCTTTGGGCTAAATGCATTTTGGCGGATTATCAGTGAAAGCTTTTTTTGTGCCCGCTCTCAATACACGCAACTCGTACATGAAACCCCGGTTCGTCCCTCGAGACGGCAATAACCTCAAGCATTGATGGTTGTTGGAAGATTACGTTGATGGCCGCATAGATGTGTAAATGGTTTGCACTCATCCAAGCGCATTATTTGACATTCAAAGCTACGTGCCGATTTGTAGCTTACCGTACGTTACTTGGGTCGTTCATGTACGTGTACATCATGCGTGAAATGCATTCTGTCAATTTGTCTGGCATTGCATGCAGAGAAGTGATGCCCATTTTCAATAAAAACTGCAGGCCTGTCCATAAATGCAAGGCATCTATTTGTGATAAGATAGTTTCATTATGTTCGACATGAAGGCTAGCGGCATTGTCTCTCTTCATTATCTTCGGTTCTTTCACGTCCGAGTGATTTCAGTGTGTAGCTCACGATGCAAAGCTAATGTATGGTACACTACATGTATGCATACATACACTGTACATGTACATATTGTACAGTATGGAATTATGTGCATCTATGCAATTGAACCTCGTTACAATAATTGGGGTCATTGGGACTTGCATTGTATTACCGGTACATTGTTATAACAGGAACCTTGTATTATCAGGAATGAAAACGATGAAGAACAAGAAATTGGGACCTAAACTACATGTACCAACCCTAAATATTTGTTGATTTAGTAAGAAAACGCTACAACATATTTTTTCCTTGGCCTAATCCTTCTCTGAAGGATGGTATTTATAAAAAGAATCAACTGAATGACCCACGTGCATGATAAGATTCTTCAATGGCGCTTAAAGGGCCCCTGAAATGCTCAATAACTTTATGCACAGTTTTTGCTGCAAATGAAGGATTACTTGTGTAGAAAGACAGTACTACTGTTCATTTTGATGCCCCATGTATAAAAAGTGGCATTTTTCAACTTTGAAAATTTCTTTACATAAACTCACAGAAAGAGGGCGCTGTTTGGGGCATGTCACTTTAGGAACACATAGCAGAAAAGCAAAGAAAAAACATAAGACTTCAAACTGAAATTGTAGAAAAATGCTGCAGTTTCCAGCCTTAGTTTTTTCATGGTTTCAACAGTTTGGAGAAAATTGTGGAAACTTTTGTGCACAGTTGAATGAGATTTTCCTGTGTTTTCCTAATGTGACATCACCACTTTGCTCATGCATATGTAAATTTTCATTAGCATAAAAATCAAAAACCTTGATTTTAACCCCCCAAACAACTTCCAAGTAGGGTTTTTATGATTGTAAATTAATGGACTACATGTACGTAGTTCCATAGCACAGATTTCATTGATAAAAACACCATTTCAGGGGCCCTTTAAGCGCTTATCATGCACATTACATTTACTACCCTCACAGTACATGTATACCGGTATGTACCCATTAACTCCTGGGTGGAGAGAGGCATTTCATGGCAAAGTGCTTTGCCCAAAGGCACATGTATACAATGTACGAGCCAGATTCGAACCCACAACCTTTAGATTAAACCACAGTTGAGTGCGAGCCACCAGACTGCTCGGCCATGGCACTCCATTCAAGTATTTGATTTCTAAGGTAAAAAGTCACAAATTTTGCATTTCCCCCTTGAAATATTCAGCCAGATCTTTTTGATAAAAATCTCTATCACCAGAAAAGAATTTAGTTAAGAATAAAATGCATATTTGAAGAAGGGGCGGGATATACCGATCGAACGGCCTTTATTGAACCCCAAGACATCAGTCTTACTTTACCGGACGTTCGATACTGCGCTATTGATTTCTGCCACATTAGAAAGGCTCCATGCCTGCGCGAAATGGTATTGATTTATTCTTAAATTACAGAGATTTCTGTGTGGGGGATTGAATCGCGGTTGGCATTTAGTCCGACCAGATAGACTCCGAGAATAAAGGACTGGTTATAAATAGAAGACATGACCGATAATGTGACTTATCTTGGTTCATGAACCGTGCACATTGATAGTGTTTTATGAACAAATAAGTCATGATATTTTACCAGAACTTACTAAAAGGGTCGTTCCATAAAAATGGGACAAAATGCTCCCCTCATGTCGAGACTTTTCCAGAGTTGATTTTTCATAAATCCAGGGCTTCATTAAGAAGGTATCCTCAGCAAATTAGTCAAAACAACTTGAAATGTAATCGTAAGACTTGAAAAATGCCTTAGTATCCGCCCTCTTTCACGTCATCAAACAATTCTTCTTGAATATTATCAAAAAGAAGTGTCCAACTGTTTGTGAATTATTTCATTTTGCACTGCTTGGAAATTGCTCAGGACTTTCTTTGAAACTTGAAAAAGCAATCAAAATGTTGCCTTTTGGCTTGTTTTTTTATGGAAAGACTCTTATCCTACTCAGGGGTGATATTTGTCCAGAATTTTACCGTCACGTAGCGATTTGAGAGTTTTCTGTTTTTCATTGTGAAATCTCTAATTTTTAGCGGATTTTCTCTTTTTTGTTGTGTGCTCCCGGACCACGATCCAAATTTTATTTTCCGCTTTTTCAGCTGAACATATTTTTTTAACGAGCGCCCTCATTCGGTAATTTTGGGAAGCAAACTTGTGCAAGTCTAGTCGCCACGCAAGTGCCATGACATACAGCACTATACCATGTACATGTTTGTACTGTGTCGCTCAGCAAGCAGACCGAGACTGCAACGAGTAGCGAAGTAGACGTGTACAAGTCAAATTTCTAAGCAAGCGCCATCTATTTGCCTGCAATGTAAACTGGCAACGGTCGTGCGTTGCATGTGGTGTGTGATGCGTGCATGTGTGCAGTGTGCGGCTTTCGCGATGCGGCAAGCAGTGGACAACTAACCGATTTTACCCTCCGCTTTCGCTTCACCGTCTTCAACGATCGAGGTTGCCTAGATTCTTTTTAATATTATCCACATTTGTACAAGGTAAATATTTAAAACAAAACTGGTTCTTGTGATACATGGTTGAAATGTTTTTGACATTGCAATTTGTTTGAAATGATCCCAAAAGTTGAAATCTTCGTGGTCTCTACGTCTCTCCAATCCTCCGCCCCCTCCCTCAAGCCTTCCATAATTTTTGTTTTCCTCCAATCTCACCCCTGCCTACTGTTCTTTTCTGCAACATCACTAACCATGTCATTCCATCACCCTGTTTCTTTAAAGGTCACAGTGACATGCTATCCAGTGCAAAGTTCGGTAATCGGAATCCCAATCTATTATTCACCTCGTCTAAAGACGGCACTGTCAGGTAAGAATCCTAACCCCTGAAAATGACAGGCCAACAGTTCCACAAATGTCGAACGTTTTAACACAAATGTAATTGTACCACTCAAAAGAACAGCGGTACTGCTAAAAATAACAGCGGTACCGCTGTCATTACTGGGGGTGAAATTTGTATGTCTTCCCTAATCAAAATGTTCACCTTTAGTAACAAACAAACACTCATCTGCTGCTTCGTGATGTGGTCAGCGTGGGGACTGCGACATTTCGACCGTTAAACTTCAAGTTTTCATCAGGTGATGGCAGGGGTCGAAATTAATCTGAATTTCATGCTGGTCAGAAAGACCAGTAGATTAGAGAACTCTACTGGTCCTGCTGAAAATTTGGTGGTCCACCGGTGCTTTTTAAAATGGCACCGAGATATACTGAAACACTTTCTGGTTTAAGGTCATTGAGTGCAGGATGGATGGAATTGCTTTTTTATCCAACTCTGGGGTACGTCTGGAGAGATCGGAGAAAGAAATGTAGTTATCTGAAAATGTCTAAAGCGATCATAATTTGTTTGTGGTAACCAGGAATCTTTCGCATTGGGTAAGAAATGTTTACTGTGGATTAGGCATCAGGGAATGTTTCCATGAGTCCGGAAATGTTTTCACTGGTGCATTGGACCAGCATTTTTGACAGATCTAGTGGTCCTTCTGATTTTTTACTGGTCTCGGACCACAGGACCAGTGCTAATTTCGACCCCTGTGATGGTGTAGACAGTTTCGTTTGTCTTTGAAGGAAGGGACAACACTTGCAAAGGGTTGCCTAACTCTGTACGCTTCATGTAAGTCGCCATCTTTTGCAGTTCGGCGCTCGAACTTGAGAGGGTGTGAGTCGGGACACAAAAGATTTGTACATACTTTACGGCGTATGGGAAACAAGGCATTAATCTTGATGTCATCAATGCAATGTCATCATCCCTTTCAAAATTTCAAATATGGTGCAGCACAAAAGTTGCATTAGTTGCAGAGTTTATCATCAAAATTAATTGGGTTGCCGACGTTGAAAACAAGATTCTCTGATTCTCATGAAGGTTTATGCACCGGACATGGTACATCGGTAATATTTTTGATTAAATTCGTCGATAATTTTAAACAGGTGTTGTCCCTTCCTTTAAATAGCTGCCTGTGTGATCCATTTATGTCAGGCACTGGGTCGTAATTGGCCCGCACACCGACGCATGGTGACAAGGTGAAGAAATCTTCATAGAGAGAGAGGGGGCGGAAAAGAAGCAAACAAAAGGCCAAGTTAGTCAACTAAAGAGAGAATGAGTCATAAAAAAAAAGGAAAAAAAAAAACCACGTCAAATGTGCAAATTACAAAGAAAAATGCCTGATGAAATGTTATGGAAGGATGAAAAGGGCAAACCGCAAAATGAGCACGACGGAGCAGCTTCACTTTCAGTGTTTCTTTAAAAAGGAACAATAGTGAGTCATGAGTCTTTCCACGGTAAAGGGGGCATTTTGGCAACACAGACCATATTTTCCAGAAAATACCTTTGTCTGGTCTCAAAATAAAAGAAATAAGTTTTAGTTATTCTGAAGAGATAACTTAGGCCCAAAAAGGGTTACAAATAGTGTGACAACATGCCTTTCTAAAAACCCTGTGTACAAATTTTCAATATACGCTCATAACCGGGACAGCCTAAAATGTAACAACTGTCCGTCCCGGTTACGAGCGTATATTGGAAATTTGTACACAGGGTTTTTAGAAAGGCATGTTGTCACACTATTTGTAACCCTTTTTGGGCCTGAGTTATCTCTTCAGAACAACTTAAACTTATTTCTTTTATTTTGAGACCAGACCAAAGGTATTTCTTCAAAAATATGGTCTGTGTTGCCAAAATGTTCCCCCTTTACTGTGGGAAAACCCACCTTTAAAAAGGAGCACTAGTGAGTCATACATGTACATACCGAGCAACCAAATAAATGCAAACATTTTCCCCATTTTTTGATTGAAAAATGCAGTCCATCTGAGAGTGGACATTTTTAGCACACAGAAGCTTTATGCAATCATGCATAATGGAGCTGTTATGTGAATATTTGGATGTCAACTTAATTACAAAAGACATTTTCAAATTTTGATTAAACTGAAAATTTGCATTTTTGTTGTTGTTGCTCGGTATACACTGTACAGTTGTCGCCCATATTTTTGCCTCTCTTATGGTGTTCATCCAAGGAAAATTATCACTAAGAAACGGTAAAATATGTCGCCCTCCTTCCAAGCAAACCTTGCATTGTGTTAATACACAAGGCAGCTGTACGGTAAATGTAAACAACACTGCAATATTCAGTTGCGAACGACCTCTCCACCGAGTGCAAGAACAACCTCGTGGAGTGACAAATAAGGAAATTGGCAGGTGGTGCCCTCGCATCTTCACCTGCAGCTGCCCACTAAAGTGGTTAAACCGCAGAGCCGTAGTGCATGGAAATTGATAATGATAGCTGTTTGTCATTTTTCTACCTTTTTCAAGAAGAAAATTAAGAATTACATGCACATTTCTGATATGGTACAATGTACTTTTACAGCATTTTACCTTGTTGCCGGTCAATATTAGGGGAAAAAACTTGTATAAATTTTGCATGTATATACATGTAATTCATTCCAAAATAGTGGAGAAATATTAAGAGCATTTACATGTAGGCATTTTCAGAAACAAGTTGATATTAAAGGCGTCCATGGCGCCAGTGTTTAATGCGCATTATTATCTGTCACCACGTTACAGCAACGCCAAAGAAATCGCTTCGTTCGATGAAGATTAGTTAATCATCGTTAGTTAATGAACTGTGTGTTCACATCTCATTTAACGAAGATCGAAAGAAGATCAAATGAAGAGCGGTACCATCACATTAGGTGACTGCTAATGAAGATCCAGTGAAGTTGTGGGATGCCACTATATATGCCTGGTCGCACAGTATGCGCATCAAACGTCAAGCGTCAAGATTCAAGTGTCTGATGAAGTGCCCCAAACTATGCTAATGAGAAGGTGTGGTTACTAGTACTTGCATCCCGGGCAGTATTTTGCTTGTGGCTGATAATTTTGCTTGTGGCTTTCCATTTTCTCCTTTACCCCTGTACATGTACATGTACATGTACATGTGAATTTAAATTTAAACTTTTATAATAAGACCACTGTACATGTATGTAAAATTCTGCTCATAACTAGAACAAATTTCCTCATTCTTTAGTCCTGATGATACACGGTCTCTTTTGTGTGTAGTGTACAAACATTGAAATTTGTTGGAGGGTGATTTCTTTTGGATATTAAAATGCCCCTAAATTTATCCCTTTATTTTTGTGCTTTTTGTGTAGGTGCTGGGACATGCGTACAAAAAGAACAAGAGCATCACAGATTTACACAGGTAAGTTATGTTTGTATACACTGTATGGGTAAGTCATTTACAAACCCTGCTAATTACTCATACGGCCGGCATGGAGTGACTATTGATCACGTTAACAGACGCCATCTTCGTAGGAAAAAATGCTACTGCGTATTAAAAGCCATAAAGTATGCGCACGCACACGCTGGAACATGTCCCAAACATGCGCGCGTGTTGCTCGAAATGCGGCGCAACCGATGCGCGTCACAACAAAAATGCTCAAAATCATGATGCACGTGGCAATTTGTAGGAAGTGACGTCATTTGAACGTGATCAATAGGAGCATTGCTACTCCTCCTGGATGGGATGTCAGTCCATCGCAGGTCTACCCCCAGCAATTGGTTGGGTTTCCCCAACCGTATTTGCTGGTACCCATTTATACACCTGGGTGGAGAGAGACAATGTGGAGTGAAGTGTCTTGTCCAAGGACACAACGCGGTGCAATGACCAGGCTTCGAACCATGGACTTCTCGACCGAAAGTCCAACGCGCTATCCACTAGACCTCCACTGTAGACACTGTACACTAATAAAAAAATCCCCATAAAGTTTCTCTCTTGCAGTGCCCGAACGTAAAAAAGGTATTTGGTAAAGTCGTTTCATGAGCCAAGATGGCTCATAATGGCCGATACTCATCTCCGGTTTACAAACGTTTCTGCTAACACGGTGTTCGAGCAATTTTAAACATATGCAGCACGATATGTGGCAGAGGGTATCGGTATCCACCTACATGTACCATTGTTCCCCCATTGTGTCTCAAACATCTAAGGAATTTCCCAAGGAATTCCTTTCAGTTTTTAGGGGGGCGGTTGGTGCGTTATAAACAAAAGGGAAGAGTGTGTTGAGGTATTGAGGCGTTAGGGGGGAGTCCCTCTGCCACATATCATGCTGGGTATAATTTAAAGACTGCCCTGTAGAAATTTTAGCCACATAGATGCAGAAATATTTCAGAAAAACTGAAAATAATCCATGCATATTTGTTTGTGTTAAATGTATGGTAAAAAATTGTCTGCAGACAATTTATTTTAAAAAAGTACCTTCAGTTGGCAATTTCTCCCACAAAGGCACCATTTTACACAGAAAAAAATTCATGTGGTGTTTGTTACCATTGCTATCAATACTTTTAGTTAGTTTTTTTTCTTGTCAACTCGTGAAGTAAAATTTTGATTAAATACCAATGATGTACATGTATTAGGGCATTAAAAGCTCTGCCAGATCTGTTTTATCTTTAGTCTAAATTATTAATTTAAACCACCTCAGTGAGTTGCACATTTTGGTATGATATACATGTACAAGTTGGCCTATGAGTTGACGTCATCAAAACAGTCCTAATGTACATGTTATGTGATTTCACCAGGCTTCTGTGACGTATTTTGTGTTTAACTTATTTGTGTCTTGCTTATTTATAGTGTATGTCATATTGTGCATTGCGGCCCATATATTTTAGAAAATGACATAAATGAAATGAAATGGATGAATTCACTATATTTGACTCTGAGAATCATTTAACACATTGCATTTGCCACATACATGTATACCGGTAGTTTAACTGATATGACGCCATGTAGCTGCAAATGCGTCATACGTCACTTCTCGTTGGCGACCGATTGTAAATTTTCATTACTGCCTGTTACACATAAACCTTCCCCCGCAAAAAAGGCTATTTGATGTCTTACTGTGTGAAATGCCAGGGAATCGATTTCTGAAGTGAGGCCGAAAATCTAGCAGTGACACAGCTACTGGTTTAGTCAGAGTCCTCGTTCTGTGATCCACACGTAATTTTCTTTTTTTACCGACTGCCCTACGATTGGCACGTGATGGCCTTGCATAGGTCACAACTTTGCCCAGGTCTTGTCACTTTTAGTCACGGCGCCACGGTGAAGCACGCGGTGGATGATATCACGCTGTATGTGAAAAATGTAAACAAAGTGAAATGAGTTTTTCGTGGAATTGTGTGTGTGTGTGTGTGTGTAATATTGTAATCTGTTGGTAATTCAGGGAGGAATGTTGATACGGAAATTTTATTAGTTGGAAATATGACATGGGGAATTTGCTTGATAACAAATATGCTGCACTTTTTTTTTCATAAAACACATAATTTTGTTTGGCACAGAATTTATTTACTTTGTATTGCAAAAATGGGTTACCTGGTGATGTGTATTTACTAATATTTTGCTACTTTTCTAAAAACACAATTTGACATGAGTTTTGGCTTGTAACCCATTTTATTATAAAGCAAACTAAGCATATTTTTGTGCTAAACATCGCCATGAAATTGGCTCCCCACCCTGGTTTTAACTGACACTGCTCAATGCATAGTTCCGACCTGTCAATCAAGCCGAACCCGCCGACCTATCACAACAGAGCTAGCAGACGGCGCCCACATAAGTCAAAGTGATGCAATCATCACACAATCACTCGATTTTCTGCCCATACAGTTTGTATGTTGTATGCGCCAGTGACCGGGTGAATTTTGGTTTCAATGTCGGGCAATTCGGTGTTCAAAGGTAGGAAAGCGCATTTTTATGAATTTTATGTCATCCCTGCATTACTAGCCCTTCGCTCAGTGTGTGCTACGGTAACTGTCAACCCTAAAACATAAATACCGTTGAGTTTTCTCCAATGAATCTGTGCTTTCCATGCCGAGTCCCGTTGCTTTGTACGTGGTGTCGCCATTTTTTTGCGATGGCTTGTGAGCACATATAGCAACAATATCTAAGGGGCGGGGTTAACTGGGCAATCTCGGAACTATGAATTCTGATCTAAAACAAAAGTTAAATTGAAATATAAAACACGTCCACACATTCTAAGTTAATATCTCCCTGGGGAATTGCACCCATAAGATCCATTCTATCACACTTACAATGTAAATCCACTCCATCTTCTGTTTCACTGATTGCAGTTTTCTCTCAGTGAGGATTACACACGCTCAAGGCACACACGGTGTTCAGTTCTGTTTGCTACAGTACGTGCAAATAACGCACATACTGTAACAAGTCGTGTCGTGATTCCGCTAGCTGCCTGCATATTGTGCAACCAATTTGTCCCCCGAGGGCTTGAATTGTGGCTGCGACTTGTTTTCCTCGGTACTTGTTCATTTGCCCGGCACTCATCCATTTGCCCATTGATTGGTCTCTTGACATTTTGCTTGTTTTTTTTTATTTTTAAAGTCTCTCTCGATCATTGATGTTCGTTTCCTGGCTTTCCGCAGTTTTTTGCCCTTTGGTGTTTTTCAGGCATGGCCCGGAAACTGAAAGACACTTGAGTAACCGAAAGGAAGAGAGGCCCTTTAAAGCAAATACAGTATGCCATGAATTTCAAGCGAAAATGTTTAATTTGTGGCCAGGATCAAATGCAGCATGTATTTTGTTGTACCCTTGGCTAGATGTACATGTACATGTACATGTATAGGCTACTCAAATCGGACTCGAGACTCGGACTCGAGTCCCGATTTTCATTGACTTGACTTGAGACTCGAGCCTTAAATTACATATATACTTGACTTGACTCGATTCGGACTCGTACATATTTTGACTCGGGTCTGCCAAAAATGAAATTGAACTTTTATGCATATTTGTCATTTTGAGGACGGTACCGACCGAACTGTATTTCAGCACTAAGCTTTCTTTTAACAATGGAGCATTCTTGTACACGAATGCAAGTTTCAGCGTTTCGACTCATTTTTAAATTACATGTAGCTTGAACAAATTTATTGTTGTTACTACTTGACTTGAACCGAGTTGACCAACACGCCTGACTTGACTTGACTTAGGACTCGAAGGCAGTTTGACTTGACTTGACTTGGGACTCGGGCAGAGGGAGACTTTAGGCATAGCCCTGAAACAAAAAGACACTTGGAAATTTAAAGCAAATATGCCATGATTTTCAAGCAGAGCGGGGCCGTATAATTTTTAGTTAGTACATGTAGTTAGGATCGAACTTTGCATGTACAATGTATAGTGTCAGTTGCATTCAACATGGAAGCTACCACCGCGTTTACACTCGAACGGGCGAAGGTGGATACAGATTCGGCATTTTTATTGCAACCGCAGAGCAAACCGCAAACTCGGCAATTTGCCGTGTTTAGACTACAGTCAACCCACCTTTTGTGCCGGAAATACCGATGCGAGGGACCCTGGGGTGTGAAAGGTCAAAATTAGAGGTCATGAAAGTGCGCACCCGATGTTGTTGTGCACCGTCACACGTGGTGGGTGTCGTGAAAATCGACGCGTTATTACTGCGCTGCTGCATGCAAAACTGTTCCTGTTGACGAAAATTCTTGACTGAATTTCAACAATTCAATATCATGGAGAATTCCTTTGTTTTTGTAGCCATGATGTTGCTACTTTTGGCTATTTTATGGCGTGGATTTATGCAGAGAAGAAGTGCTTGTCAGTAGGACGAAATTCCAGTAGGACTAGGGTAGTTTTTGCCCAACAAAACGTGCCGTGAGCGATGTACTAGCAGTAGCACACCAGCACAGTAAGTGGCGTACATTCTATCACGCACGCCCACAAAATAAAGCGCGCCAAACGATGGCCTCCCGAATGTCGCCAAAGGAAATTGCCGAATCTGTATTCGGGTAGCGTTTACACTACAAGCGACCTTTTTTGCGGGGTTCAATCCTACCCCAAAGGTGACTTGAAAAAGGCGAATCAGACCCGGGTCTGATCCGCCTTTTTTAATTCGCCTTTTGCGTTTACACTTAGTGCTTACCCGGCTTCAACTCCCCTTTTTGGAAATTGCGGAGTTCGATTCGCCTTTGCCGAATCGAGTGTAAATGGGGTGTACATGTAAGTTGTAGACGGAAACTGCATTGCACTAAAAGTGAAGCTGACCTCACCAATTTTTGGGGGCTAGAATTGGGGAATACTACCTTTAGAGGCGGAGCTAAGGCCGGGGTCACATGAGAAAATTCTCGTAATTACTCGATTGTGATACACTTATGATATGATTGTAATAATTCCAACGACGACCTGGGTCACACGACAAACTTATAATAATCAGATTGTAACCATATTATAATAAAGTGGGGGTCACACGAACAACACAATCTCGTCATCATATTGTAATCCGTCCCTTGCAGTACACGTAGCTTTCCCCGTGTTGCGTTAGCGTGCTTGCTGCCTGAAATGTGCCGCGCATGCGCACCTAGCCCCCTGGAAAAAGTAAGGCAGGTGCAGGCGATGAATCAGAAAGTACACGTCTTCGTACACGTTTTTCTTCGCATGTTGGAAAAAGCACGTGTCCTTGACACTACGAACACGTCATGAAACTATGTTTTTTGCCCCTTAACTCTGAGGGGTAAGGCCGCTAGCAACTCTGGCTTGACTTATGCTCATGATAATACATCTTGCACAGCTAATTCTTGGGTTCTTGTGGAAAGTTAATTGCAATTTTTAAAAAAGAAAGAAGAAAAACGTAAAACAAAACCTAAATACTGTGGACTAAAGGGCATTAACGAACCCAAGAATTGCATCGTAAATCTGTGTGCCACGTGTACGTGAGCACTCAAAAACAATCTCATCTACGTGAGCACTCAAAAACACTCTCGTCTACGTGAGCACTCAAAAACACTCTCGTCTACATGTACAGTATGTACATGCAAAGTGTATTGTGCATTCGAGTCAAATTTATTGATAAGACATTCACCTCCCTTCAACCGCTGCATCTACGTATACATATAAGAAGTTGATTGCTTTCAAGTTGACAGATGCTTCCCTTTAGCCAGAAAAACTGATAAACAAGAAAACAAAGTTCTTAAATAGCATCTCTGACTGGGTACTTAAGTCGGATTAACTGATGGCACTCATTACTTGTTTTTCGTCTTGATGTACGTTAATGATACACTTAGGAGAATGTGTCGCGTGTCGTGCAAACACGTGCCATGCAAACACGTGCATAGAGGTGGACAAAACACGTGCACATAGTATACATTTGCCGGTAAATAGCGGGCAACGCGAAGTTTCTACTGATTATACTGAGCTGCTCTATCCAGAAAATAGCCGAGCTTGCTGGCCTTCCATCACGCTTCGTGGATTTGCCGGGTAAAGGTCACATGCAGGGGTCAAGCATGTGCATTGGATCAGTCATTGTGCGGTCACATGTTTACATTTTCTCCCCAGTATGCGCACTCGGGCGGAACGGTGCATGTTTCTATTGGCGCTTACCGGATAAATTCCCCGGCATTTTCCTTTCTCGAGAAGGAAAATTGGCGGGGAAAATTCTCCCCGCCATTTACCGGAAAATAGTGCATAAGACCTGTTTCTACTGAGCACATTTTCCGTCTTTTCTGGCATTATCCGGTAAATGGATCTCAACTAATACACATTTTATTTGAACTGAAGACTCAGTGTATCAGTGAAGACTCAAGATACAAATTATATAGCGGCATTAAAATCAAAAGAAAAATCAGGGTTGTAACAAGTCTTCCTCTGCTCGGGTCCCAAGTCAAGTCAAGTCAAACTGCTTTTGAGTCTGAAGTCAAGTCGAATTACCTTGAGTCCCAAGTCAAGTCAAGTCAAGTCAGGCATGTTGGTCAAGTCAAGTATTCACGACAGTAAATCTGTCCAAGCAAGTTTCAAAATGAGTCTAAATGCTAAAACTTGCATTCGTTTAGGTATTTTCGTTGTTCTGGCCAAGAATGCTCCATGTTTAAACAAAGCTTAGTCGTAGGTTTCTGTAGTGCTGAAATACAATTCGGTCCTCAAAATTACAACAAACAAAAGCCTAAAAGTTCAATTTCATTTTTAGCAGACTCGAGTCAAAAAAATGTTTAAGTCTGAGTCAAGTCATTTGTGTCAGTGACTCAAGTCCAAGTCGAGTCTTTTAAGCAAATTTTCATGCTAGCGACGAGTTAGGTTACTAGTGACACGAACTGCATTCGAGCTGTGTGTTTTGTGTCGTTAAATCAAACAGTGCATACACATGTACACAAGCTCACAATAAACATGCAAATTTTTTGAAGTGATACAAACACACTGTTGATGGCATTGGGGATGGCCCTTAGCTATGGCGGACATACATTGTACATGTTCAGGGAAGGAGTCTTTAGTTACCAGATTTGTCTATTAAAAAATTTGCTAAAGCGTAAAAAATGTTATGAAATTTTATGAGCTTTAGAGTACTAGATTATTTTTCCACAAATTTGTTTCTGGGCCTGACATACATGTAACAGACATTCACAATTTAAAAATTATTTTAACACTGAAGAATAAACCTTATCGGCGTTCTCAAGGCATCATGGGATTGGATGACAAACAAGGCTGGCAATTTTCACACAGACCTACATGTACATGTAGATGAAAATGAAATCGATGAACATTGTCATGTCCCCAGAGCCCCATGGGTTTCTGTGAAAATTGCCAGCCTTGTTTGTCATCCAATCCCATGATGCCTTGAGAACATCGATAAGGTTCATTACAAGTCAACTTTCATGCAGCCTGTTGTGCATAAATGTTTGATCGAAATGTATGTGTCTTGCCTATCTCGAGATCTGGAACTTGGAATGCTTATGTACATGAGTCTTTCCACGGTAAAGGGGGCATTTTGGCAACACAGAATATATTTTTCAGAAAATACCTTTGTCTGGTCTCAAAATAAAAGAAATAAGTTTCAATTGTTCTGAAGAGATAACTTACCCGGTAGGCCCAAAAAGAGTTAAAAATAGTGTGACAACATGCCTTTCTAAAAACCCTGTTTACAAATTTCCAATATACGTTCGTAACCGGGACGGGCTAAAATGTCCTTCCCGGTTATGAGCGTACAGTATATTGGAAATTTGTACACAGGGTTTTTAGAAAGGCATGTTGTCACACTATTTGTAACCCGTTTTGGGCCCAAGTTATCTCTTCAGAACAACTTAAACTTATTTCTTTTATTTTGAGACCAGACAAAGGTATTTCCTCGAAAATATGGTCTGTGTTGCCAAAATGCCCCCTTTACCGTGGAAAGACTCGCATGTACATGTAATTTGTGGAAACATTTAAATTTAAAATTTATAACAATTCTGCCTGCTCGTAATCTTTCCTTTGTTTGCAGGCATTGAAGGGAACATGTTTACAAGTTTCGACGTGAGTTGCAACGACACTCTACTTTGTGCAGGAACACAAGCCCAGGGGGAGGATGCCTACTTAATATTTTGGTGAGTACATTTGTACATGTATACCGATAAACGCAAGCCTCCAGAAGATGCAAAACAAACCCATGGGGTTTCGCTTGGAATTCTGGGAACGCAAACACAGGTCAAAAGTTGTGAGGCTTTTAAAAAAAAAACATTTATCAAAAACATGTTATCATTGGACTCACAAGGAAAAAGTCTTAAAAAGTCTTAAATTCATTTTCTAAATTTAAGGCCTTAACAAGCATTAAAAAGCATTAGAAAACATTAGAAAGCATTAAAGAGTATTAAATTATTAGCTAGATTTTGGGCGTGGTGGCCGGGTATGGAATTTTTTCCTGTTTTGGGGGTTTAATCGGTTTTAAAAAAGAGCATTAAAAAAGGTCTTAAAAAGTCTTAAATTTGACTTGCTGAAACCCGCAGACACCCTGGAAAAATTTGTCTACCGCTGTGCCTGATCAACCGATCAAAATCGTACGTACCTAAAAACTTGGGAACAATTCTCGCAAAAGCGCGCTTACAGCCGATGCGCTGCGCAGTGACGTCAATTTTCAAATTTTGATATTGTCAATTTCAGTCGAATCACGTCAAGTCTGAGAGTAAGTCTAAATAGTCCCAAGTCTTCTCCAGCAAGTCTCAAGTCAAGTCTATAAAGCCATTTGAATCAAGTCCCAAGTCTGAAAATGTGACTCAAGTCCAAGTCCGTGACTCTCGAGCAACCATGCAAAATATAGTGGCACTTGACTGCGTGAACGGACTGCATGGGCCACTTCAGTGGATGTGAAGATGGCTTGAAATGGCAATGTGATGTGAATAATGCTGTCATTGGAATTTTTGATGAGGATTTGGCACTGTGTGGCAGGTGCGTTTGAACCATTTGAGGCACTTTAATTTTAGAGGGCTAGAGATTACCATGCAACTTTTATGAATTTATGTAACACATTGCACATTGGCTATTTAAAGCTTGTGCCATTTGCAGTCATTCTGATTTGAAAATTGCATGGTTGTGTATTAAAGGGAAACTGTTTCTAAAACCAGAATGAAATTTAAGAATGCAGAATAAAATTTGAGACTCTTCCCACTCCCCCCTCCCCCCATTTTTCCCATCGGTGTTGAGATTTTGATACCGTATCGTTTGTAATATATTTTCATGAATATCGTTTTAAAAAACCATTGATGCTTTGTAATTTATGGGGTGACAAGTTGAGCGCCCTCGCGGGACAACGCGTGCGGACATATTATAATGTATTGTAGCCTAATTACCAGTGCCGTAATAGCCATGGCATTTTGATGAGCGGTGCTATATCACTTTAATTTCATACTATTTTGCCGACAGTACCATGATTTTGCCGACACACCCCCCCCCCCCCCCCCCCCCTCCCACACCCCCCTCTAGCGCCATTGAAGGTCATTGATGAATAGATTGCTTTTTGATCCAACACTGGGACATGTCTGGGGAGATCGGGGAAATGAATGAAGTTATCTGAAAATGTCTAAAGCGATCAGGAATTGTTTGTGGTAACCAGGAATATTTCGCAATGAGTAAGAAATGTTTACTGTGGATTAGGCATCGGGGAATGTTTCCATGAGTCGGTAAATGTTTTCACTGGTCCATCGGACCACCATTTTGGACAGATTACGTGGTCCTTCAGATTTTCTACTGGTCTCGGACCACAGGACCAGTTCTAATTTCGACCCCTGCACCAACCCTTCTGCTTCCACATCTAAATTGGAGATTGCAAATTTCCTGTTTTCTTCCCATATTTTGGGAAGGTATTTGAAATGATTGTTAATAAAGCTCCTTTATTAATCTAAATCAAAAATTGTCGCCATTAAAATGAAACCAGGTGTATAAAGTACACATACATGTACATATGTACATGTACATGGGCTCGCTGCTAATAAATTGGAATCATTCATTCATTGACCCCAATTCCACCTACATTTACTATAGGCATCTCGCCTATCGAGTAAGGCTGCACGCTTTGCTCGCAGACCGACACACATGCGTAAACGATTATACATGTATGGAGCGAGGTACATGTACCGGCATCAAGCGAACAGATTCGGTTACGCGTCCGTATCCCCAACGGAGTACGCATGCTGATCTTTATGCAATTTTCTTTTCAGCGTGCTGCTACGCTGTCGCCTAACTGTATATTGTGTACGGGGCAAATTAGATGACTCGAGATAATTGAAGGCGAGCCGGCGAATCATGTTAGCGGAAAAATAGGCTTAAATTGGAACATGAGGAAGGGTATTTGATAATGTCATTGTGATTTACACAAGGATCATATCACGATTTTGGATGATGCGTGGGAGTGATGATTTTTTATTATGTGGGATTGGGTGTTCTGCCAGAGGTACCTAATCGTGGATTGGACAAAGTACATGTACAGTTTTTGCAAGTGTTAAGGTCGAGTACATTTACAGTTGAAGTCAGAAGTATAAATGCAACTGTATGCAACCAAGTGTTAAAACTGGTGTGCTTAAACCATTTTTGTAACAGTTTTTACTAAAGTCTTGATTTTGTGGAATTCCTCCCGTGCATGCAGTACTTAAAAACATAGCTTGTACACCTTGCAATGGTTTAGGTGTACATGTATGTAGTCCTGTTTACCATTTTGGGTGATGATGGTACAGTGTAGTGGTGTACATGTACATGTATTTGGGTCTTTCCACAGACACTTGTGTTACATTTTAGGCCGTCCCGGTTACGAGCGTACCGGTATATTGGAAATTTGTACACAGGGTTTTTAGAAAGGCATGTTGTCACACTATTTGTAACCCATTTTGGGCCTAAGTTATCTCTTTAGAACAACTGAAACTTACTTCTTTTATTTAGAGACCAGACAAAAGTATTTTCTGGAAAATGTGGTCTGTGTTGCCAAAATGCCCCCTTTACCGTGGAAAGACCCATTTATACTTATGACTTCAACTGTAAATCATTTGAAATTTGGGGTCCAAAAGTGACAATTCAGAAACATGATTTTAATGAACTTTTTTTTGTTTTATTGATTAAAAAGTAAATGTTGAGTTTAGCTTTTTATTAAAAGGAGCATGTTCATTTTTGAGACTCTCCCCTCCCCATTTTGCCGCCCCCTACGTTTGTGTTGAGATTTTGATACCATATCATATCATTTGCCATATTTTTCTCTTTACCTTGTTGAAATGTTTCGCTCCCAATCCACATTTCCAAGGATATCATAAAAAAAACACCGACAAAAAATGTGTTTTGTAAACTACATGTAATTTATCTGGTTCCATAAAGCAGTGCAGTGATTACACCAATTTTTTCTTCCACATCCAAATTGGAGATTGCAAATATCCTGTTTTCTCTCCATGGATAGTACTTTGGGGAGGTATTTTACAGTACATGTATATGATTGTTGGATAAGACTAAAATCAATTTGATGTGAAAAAATCTAAACAAACTCCTTTAAATGGACATTAATTTAGCTTGCGTCGGGGAGAATGAATGTTAATTAGGGTTTACCCTTACCCGACGTATATTAGCACTGTATACTCAGTGCTTTCGAACCCACGACCTCCTGCAGACAAGGCAGACGTCTTAACCACTCGACCACCGAGCTAGCCGGTGTTGAATGGCCGGTTCGAATCAGTTAGCAACGGGGATCGCAATTAATCAGTCGTCAGAAAGAATTTGTACACACGCTCCATGTAATCTAACTGCGCATGCACAGTAGCGTGCTCCCTGCTGTTGTCGAGCTGACCAATTAGCGCTCAGCATTCTGAACACGTCATTCCCGCCTTTAGCCTTATACTACATGTATTGTCGATAGCGTCACCACACCATTCTTATGTTTTGCTTTGATGAGTGCAAGTCGAAAAGTGCTTTAGCATGATTTTGTCGTTACTTAATGCCTATTTTACTCTTGGGTATACTTCTTCTTTGAGACTCGAGTCCTGAAGAAAACGTGATTATCGCAATCACCACCGGCACTTGTTTCTCCTACGTGTTCCGTTTTGCCCGCTCATTCAGTCAAAATTCATTCCCTGCAGGAAATGGGAACAATCTTAAGAGCCCACGACATACTTCACAACAAGAATTGACTCTCTTCAAAACTAGAATTGACTGCTTGGAGGTTGGAGGTTGTATTGCCATTTAGTTTGGGGTGTTAATTTGGCTGTGTATTACGTGTTTCTGACAAGTCGGGCTCTTGACTGGGGAAAATAAATTTCCTCCGGGGAAAACTTGAAAGTGAGGTTAATAATAGTGCAAGCCCTTGGCTAGCTCTTCAGATTGTTAGTAATTGGAATTTGGCTTGTCGAAACCTGAGATGCGTTAGGCCATATAAAAAATATTGCTAGTTTTTGGTCGTCCTTCCGCATCCCCTTTTGGCGACCTGCGACGCAAATGCTAGCCTTTGTAATACAGATTTCCATCCCATCCGTCCGCAAATTTGATTATTTTGAATGGATCCAAAACATGATGAGGTCACATGCAGTTTGTTTACATGCAAGCTTTTCTATGGCCTTATACCATTTGTTATGCTAAGACTTCCACATAAACTTGCACGTAAACAAACCACATCTCAACTTCAGTTGCTGTCGACGTGTGCGTAGCGCGCTCATCAGCAATTGATCAGTTGCGCAACTAGCGGCAACTGAGAACGTCCAGTTTTCAGAGTGCGCACATCGACAGTAACTCGGTAAAGCCTAGAGTACATTGACCTTGCTACTGGAAGCAACTGTTCTTGCAGTTGCTGTCGATGTGCGCACACGTATTCAGACACACGTGAAACTGACAGCAACTACATGTAGTTGCAACTACGCGTACATTGATGCAACTGACCGCAACTGGGTATAACTAGTTGAGAAAAATGAGCAACTCGCGGCATTTGGGATTTTTCCAGTTGCCAGTAGTTGCAAGTACGTGCACATCAACCTTTTTGAGCAACTAATAAGTTGCTTCCAGTTGCCGAAAACACCAGTTGCCACTAGTTGCTTCCAGTTGCAATGTCGATGTACGCTAGGCTTTAAAGACTAGGCACTTGAATTGAGACTTGCTCTTAAAGACTTGGAACTTGAATTGAGACTTGCTCTTAAATTCCCGTGTCTTGACGGAGTGAAATTGTTGACAACTCGTGGAAGATGGATGAAACTGATTGCAATCTTTAAAATAAAAAAAACCTTCCAACTTCTTTTTTCAGAATACCGAGATGAAAAGCTATAAATTTCCTTTCTACTTGGCCTCATAAAGTAGTGCCACTTTGCACATGTTTTCTCTGCGGACCTAGCCTGCCGGAGGATGACTTCGATAAGCTGCCATTTAAAAGGCAGTTGCTGGGAGCATTTTGACATCAGATCAAACAAAAAGCTTTCTATATCCGTCAAAAACGGATGGCGGTTATAAACCTCTATGGAGTTATTATTTCGCTTTCGGGAGGTTGTGGCTTTTTGAGTCACTTGAGTTGGGCTTTTATCTGCCTTTGTCCCGCAGTCCTTAGATATATTGCTCTTTTAGAAGTTGCTCAGGTTACGGAAAGCCCTTGATAAAGGCACAAAAGGCCGCAAAAAGGCCAACCTGTTTTTGATTGCATTTGTAGATGTGAGGCTGCCTTTAGATTTCATTTTTTTTTCCTTGGTTTTTTCCTATTCTAATTATATTTATTAGATTTCAAGCTGAATTTTGAATGTTCAATCTTGATTTTGCTATCCATTTTCACAATAAAGGCACCACCAAGCGATTGACGCAGAAAGGCTACATTGTACATTCGATGTGCACGCTTGCGCGTCTGGTTGACACGATCATTGTGTAACCAAGTGGTAAAATAAAATACAAGAAACAGGGCGTTCGACTTGCACAAACGGAGGCTTTTGAATCAATTTCCGAATATACAGATTGTGGTTTATTTAAAAAAAAAAAAATTCTAGGTATTATGTACAATTTACTAGCTGAGGTTACCTCAGCTCTAACTTTATCATGTGGTTATTCGGATGTGGTTTTTCTGATGTAGAAAAACCACATCCGAAAAACCACATCCGAATAAAATGATAAAGTTAGAGCTGAGGTTAACAATTTACCTGCATTTGTATCGTAGCTCCCTCTTTCATTGTCTGTTAAAAACAGAAAAATGGCATACAGATCAGAGTAATTAATCACGGACACAGTTTATCTACTGGTAATTTATATATCATTTTTCAATACTTGCTTACATGAAATTGACAAAAGAAAAAGTGCTTACAGTACATTACACTGGAGTTTTTTTCTCGTTGAGCGCTGTTATATTTTGTTTTTCAACTTTGGTAATAATTCACAGTGCTACGCAGCATCATTTATTTCTAACTTCTGTAGCCAAAAATATGTATTTACAGCCAAATAGCCAATTATTGGCTTTAAGTACATTATTAATGGGCAGTGTTGTAACGAGTCTCCCTCTGCTCGAGTCCCAAGTCAAGTCAGGTCAAACTGCCTTCGAGTCCCAAGTCAAATGGCCTCCCAAGTCAAGTCAGGCATGTTGGTCAAGTCGGTTTAAGTCAAGTATAGTTTCAAAATGAGTGTAAACCCTGAATCTTGCATACGTGTAGGGTATTTTTGTTGTTTTGGCCAACAATGTTCCATGTTAAAAGAAAACTTTATTAGTTTTGAAAAACGATTTGGTCCTCAAAATGACAAAAACCGCATAAAAGTTCAATTTCATTTTTGCCAGACCCAAGTCAAAAAATGTACAAGTCCGAGTCGAGTCAAGTAATTTGAGGTTAGAGTCTCAAGTCAAGTCATTTGAGGTTCGAGTCTCAAGTCATTTGAGGTTCGAGTCTCAAGTCAAGTCAAGTCATTTGAGGTTTGAGTCTCAAATCAAGTCGGGTCATTTGAGGTTCAAGTCTCAAGTCAGGTCATTTGAGGTTTGAGTCTCAAGTCAAGTCAAGTCAGTGAAAATCGGGACTCAAGTCGGAGTCTCGAGTCCGAGTCATTACAACCTTATTAATGGGAAGAAAAAACGTTTCACTGGAAGTGCTGTGCAAACTGACAATTGTGGAGTTGTCCATGTAATATGTTTTCAGCAGTTTGTATTGTGCACATTTTTGGAATCGTGATTGCATTAGGATTCAATACTCTAAATCAAATCACGACTGTAATCAAAAATCCAAAATATAAATTGTGATTGTTTGTTTTTAATTGGAAATTGTTTGCGTAAGGGAAAGGACAATACAAAATAGCAGTAAAAGTGTCGGCAAAGGATGAATTTTTATAGCTGCTGGCTTGAATTAAGACCCAGGGATTTGAGTGTAAGATAAATTTGTGAGGACTCGCATACAGTATGGGTCATTCCATAAATATGGGGGCCAAAGTGTGACATTTTGATGCATTTGTAAAAATGGCCTTTTCAAGTTACCAAAATATTTTGAAGAAATTTCTGTGCAATTTCTGAATAGTGTAGGATATTTGAAACAATTTCCAAACATTTAGACATGTCTTGGTGTCATAGTTTTGATAATATTCGAGAAAATTGTTTAACGACGTAAGTGGGGACACCAAGGCATTGTAATTCTTACGATTACATTTCAAGTCTTATTGACCAGGTTCTTTCTGGAAAAGGTAGCTTCTGGTTTTACCCACCTGTAGAACCTGTACCTTATAAATTAAAATTATATTATGAGTGAAATTTCAATAATTCTTCAATATAAATTTCAAAATGTCACACTTGCATTTAGAAGATCGCACCAGTTTATTGAATCGTTCTCATGTTTTGGGTAATATTAACAGGCAAAGGTGTTGTTCGATTTACGAGGCCATATATTGTTCATATGCTGAGGGTAACCGTTCTCTGAAGCCCGGTATGTATAAAAATCAACTCTGGAAGTGTCACGACGTAAACGGGGACACTGGGTCCCGTATTTATGGAATGACCCTTATATACAAGTGTCTTCCACCTAAACATTGAGATACATACAGGTGGGTGGCGCCATTGGCAGCCGACAGCCAGAGACACCGGGGGAATCCTCTAACTCTTCACGAAAGAATGCTCTGGGATCTTTTAAGTGCGTTACACAACACACTGGACCAACAGCTTTACATCCCTACCGAGGATGGAGCAAGTGTGTTTAAGTGCCTTGCTCAAGGGCACGAGTACCACGGCCGGACACCAAACCCGCAACCCTAGGTTTGCAAGCCAGCGATCCAAACCACTCGGCCAGAGTACCCCACTGTTTAACAATTTTTCCAATCATGTACATGTAATCAGTCTTTAAAATACACGTATGCAGTTTTCTGGAATAGTGTAGCATGTACTATTAATTTGTTTGACGCCGGTAATGATGATTGCACCTCAGTATACGAGCATTTTAAGTGTTTTTTGTGCCCTTGTTTATACTTGTTGAGCAGGAATAGAGTGCTTTGAAAACGAGAATGCAGACTCTTTTGGGAATTGAAAATTGGGTCGCACGTCCTGTTTACGTCGGCGGATGTTTTCTGGTAATGAAAGTGTCTGCAGTCGCGGCAGTAAATTGCCTACGAATCAATGGCGGATGGGGGTAGGGCATTCCCGTAAATAGCACACAGTGTCGCCCTTACGCCGTGATACTTTCAGAGAAGGATTACCTTCGGCATATAAATAGCATGCCTCGGGAATTGAAGAACACTTGTAACCTGTTGATAGTTCTCAAAATATGATGAGAACGATTCAATAAACTTGTGCAATCTTCTCAATGCCAGTGTGACATTTTAAAACATTTGAAGATTCACTGAAATTTCGCTCATAACGAAACGTAATTTGAATTGATAATGTAAAGTTCTGTAGTATGGGTAAAACCAGCAGCTACCTTTTCCAGAAAGGAACTGGTCAAAAAGACTTGAAATAGTTGTAAAAATACCTTGGTGTTTCTCCATGTGTTGTCAAACAATGTTTTTTTCTTCAAATATCAAAACTGTCATACTAAGACATGTCTGTTTGTAAATTATTTTAAATACTGTACACTGTTTAGAAATTCTACAAGAATTTCTTTTTAAAATGTTGGCAACTTGGAAAAGTCATTTTTAACAAATTCATGAAAATGTCACACTTTGGCTCCCGTTGTTATGGAACCACCTAGCCCAGGTTGGACTCCGTACCGCATACTACATGTGGATACAGAGTCCAGGGTATGAAGTTCCAAAAACAGGGGGAAAATTTTTGTAACAAAAAAATTCAATATTTCTACCTTGTGCTGGAAGCCGGTAATGTGCTAACAAAGTTCCATGTGTCCTAATCTTTGGGATTGCCGGGTTTAGAAATCCACTACACATCACCGAACTGCATATTCCGGAGGAAAACTGCAAAAAGTCACGCTAATTTGCTATATATTTGTGCACAAAAAATCCCTACTATTTACAAACAGCCAAGTAATACGTTCAGCTTATTTTGTTCTCACCGCGCGCGTAGTCGAGTTCCGCGTACGCGTGCCGGCCGGCCCTGCGCGCGTCGTAACTGAACTAGGCCATGGCCTCGGCGCATAATTGTGTGCCTGAAATCGTGGCGCCGCACGCGCAAGCCTATCCAAACTTCACGATGCGTGACGCGACGGCAGCTGTTATTTATTTTTCTGAACTTTAACGTTAGGTTGTGCCTTAGATTTCACTATTTTTTTCATCAAATTTGGTATATACGACATTTAAACCTCCCGTTCCTGTAAATGAAGACGTCAAGCATATATGGACATAAATTCGACGTCCATTAAAAGGTAATATAGCTTAAAAATTATGTGGAAGTTTCAGTCCCCCTGTTTGGAGACATCGTAACCTGGACGTCACTCGTAATGCAATGAAGACGACGTCCAACCTGAGCGAGGAACCACCCACATACATGTACTTGTGTTGCAAAGGTACTGGGACCGATTTCATGGCGCTGTTAAGCACAAAACTTTGCTTCAAAGCACAACATTTATTTGCTTTGTAAAATGAGTTCAAAGCCAAGATTGTATGTCAAATTGTGTTCTTAGAAACCACCCTTGCACCCCCCGCCCACCCCTGCCCCCTGCCCCCTGCTGAGAGGCTTCGGACTGATCACCAAACTTGACGACCTCGGCTTGTCAGGAGTTGGAGTTCCACTTTCGTGAAAATCGCAGCTCCCCTCCCCTCGGGACCAAACCATGACACGCCTATGACACACTGAATATTGTTCTTGAATACAATATCAATTGACAAAAAAGAAAACTTAAAAATAGGATAAAGTATGGCATTTTAGACTATGCTTTTGTCTTTTTGAGGCTTGTGAATCAGTATGTTGTCAGTTCTCGGGTGATCCTGTCTCTGACCTTTGTAAAGCGATCCTATTACAGTATTTGAGTCATACTGTATAATATTTGTATTTCTCGGTTAATAAATTCAAAACCTACTTTTTATGTCACATTTCTTTTTCGGAAGAGTATATTGTCTTTTCCTCTTCGTTCAAAATTTCCTAAGTGCTTAGTGATTGACAGATGCATTTTAAAGTTTCCGCCGTTCTGTTATCGCGTGGTTAATATCTCTCTGCCCTGTTGACGCGCGTGGGGCGTCGCGTGCTGCCGCGACAACTTATCACACATCACAATGTCAGAGACCGCACAGAAAGTATTGATTTCGTCTTTTTACGAGTTGTCATTAAGTCCGTGAGTTGCCGTGTTCTGTTTTCATTTTCGAGGCTCGGGGAAAGCAGTCTTGTTGATTTTGCCAGCCTTTAGGGATGCAATTTCGTTCGGCCGGGATGGCCGGGGCGGATCTGAAAATATCCAGAATTTACGCAAGGCACCTGTTTTTCATGTTATGCCCTGCGAGAATTTGTTTTGTAATGTTCCTTCTGCGGACCCTGACGGAAACTGCTGGCTGAAGTGTTTTGACAGTATTCTGTGAAAGACGTGGAGGACTGGAAAAGAAAATAAATGGGGAGAAAAAGTCTGCAATAAGGTTTAGATAATATTGTATTAACTGTCGTCCCCAATATTCATTAAAGGTGGATTTAACTTGGACATTCTTAGAATGTCTGTCTTTAAAAGAAAAAAAACACTTGTTTGAAATTATATCAGTGTTGTATTGACTCGGACTCGAGAATAGGGACTCCAGTCGACTTGATTCCTGATTTTCACTGACTTGACTTGAGAGTCATCGAACTTCAAATGACTTGAATTGGACGTTCTTGACTCGAGTCTGCCAAAAATAAAATTGAACTTTATGCAATTGTAAGATTGCTATAAGATTGCTAGCTTGGGGTGTCCATTTTTCCCCCATCTCCACTTTTTTGCCTCCCATATATGATGTAATTCATATTTTGGAAAATCATGGTACTGTCGGCAAAAATAAAAAATTAATAAAATTACACCACCGATAAAACGCCAAGGCAATGGCAATGATATTACATTATATTACATGCATGTCCACAAGCTGTTGTGTGAGGGCGCTCACCCGCTCACCAAGTGCCCCCTCCACCCCTTCCCCCTTCCCCCTCCACTTCCCCACTTTTTAAGAGCTTGCTACGCCTATGAAGGGGCTTCTTTTTCTGTCAAAATGCCTGTGACTGAATTTGTCCCAGTGGTCAGGATTTTGCCATTTAAAAATTGACAATCCCCACATCTTAGCTAGAATGATCTCTGGGGAGAATGGGACAATTAATAGGTTTACTATTCTCAGAACACAACTTTCTCAGAATATGAGGTGTGCATCGCTTTCCATGAAACAAATGGAGCAATTTTACTTGGACTAGGTCCCAAAGTTCTCATGAAAAACACAATAAAACATTCACCCTATTTTCTGAGAAAAATTCAGGCAGGTTGACATCTTTGCCTAATCTGCCGTGACATAAAATCGCTGCATACAAGCTTGAAATTTTCATAAATGATTCAGTATTCTTGGTCTGCCGTTAGTGTGCGGCTGTAATATTTTATGCTCTGCAGTTAGCACTCAAAACAGCCAAATATATGGTGATAGATGACTCCTTGGGGTTTTCGTCAAAGTGGGAAAAACGGAGAAGAGCGAAGATGCGGTGAAGTGTTGAACAGTATTGTAAAAGAGAAAAAAGAAAGCAGGGCACCAGATGGAGACTTCGGCTGAAGACTTTGGCGGGACCATTTTAAATTAAACCGGTGCGTCATTGATGGTGCACTAAAGGGTCCTTAGTTTTGAAAATAGAAATATTTAAAGCTTTGCTAGATAGGCCTAGTAAATATTGTCTGTTTGGTTCCTAGATGACTATTTATAATTTATTGTTTTGACGGTGATTTCTGGAGCGGCTGTAGACTTTATTCATGAAGTTAAATTAGCATGTTTCAGATTTTTCCACAAAATGGATTTCATTTTAACCTATATAAATCATATAAAATACCTCCCCAAAATACTATCCATGGGGGGTGCGGGAGGAAATTTGCAATCTCCAATTTGGACGAGGAAGCAGAAAGGTTAGTGTAATTACTGCACTGCTTTATGGAACGAGATAAATTAGTTTGCAAAACATCATTTTTTTTTACGATATTCTTGAAAATATACAGATTAAAGTTATAACACATCGATTGGTTATCTCGAAAATCAGAAATGTTCACAGATTTACACATAACAGTTAACTTACGTACTCGTTTTTGAGAAATGAGTATTAAAAACGATTAATTTTCGTCTCATGGGACAAAAATTCACTTCGCCCACAAAACCATTTCGCCCTGCACCACTTCGCCCTGCACAACTTCGCCCTGCACCACTTCGCCCCAAAAGCCACCTTGCCCCCAAACCACTTTGCCCTTACACCATTTCGTCCGAATGCCACTTCGCCCAAAACACTTCGTGTACAGGCCATAGTTCAGGGTGAAGTGGTTCGCAACGAAATGGTGTTCGGGCGAATTGACTGTAAAGCCTTTTTTTACTGTTTTCTCAAAAGTTAGACGAAGTACGGAGCTGACTTTTACTCGGGTTGGTTTTAATCATGCATATCTTCAATCACACAAGGAGATAAAACCATTTGTAACGGTACACCAATCATGTGTTCTGCCTTTGAAAATCTACGTCAGTACACCAGATGGTGTTTATGCAAAACATGCAAAAAGCTAATTGGGCGTTAAAGGCCCAGTGGATCATTTGCAATGACCCCAAAAAGTAATCGACGAGTTTACAGGGGAAAAGTTCTGAAAGTAAAGATTGAATTAATAGCAACTATCCAATGAAAGGTTTTCGCTCAAAATGATATAATTTCACCAGAAAATCATCTGTAAAGATTAAATTATTTAGATCGTTTGCAAACAATTTACTTATTTTTGGTTCGCATCTACGCGGTCCAAAATGCATGGGCGCTGTATATACAGTGTTCCAACGCGATGCATTTTTATGGATCGCGCGCACACGCAGTATGTGCGCCACAGAGTGCATGACGCAAGCCACATATAGTACCCGATCAACTAAGAACGAATATTTGAAACACCCCGCCAAGACCAGGAAAATGAATATGGATTTTTTATTGTTTTTTTAAACGTGGTACATTTGACAAAGCTGAAATTTCTTCGGATGAGTTTGTCTTTCTTTTGATTTATAATGGTTTTATCCGAAGAATCGCTCAAAAACAGATCATCTACAGGGCCTTTAAATTTCCACTTCTTTGCTCTTCTTTATTTCTCTTTGAGAAACCCCAAAGAAGTCATCCATCACCACATATTCGGCTGTCTTGAATGAAAACTGCAAAGCATAAAGTAGTACGGCAACACAGGACGGTGAACCGATATTAAAAACTGAATAATTTACGAAAATCTGAAGCTTGCCGCAATTTTATGCCATGGCAGATTAGGCAATACGTCACCCGCCTTTTCAGAAAATTGGAACATTTTTCACCTTTGATTAGAACCTATCTTGGGAATGTTTTCCAAGCAAAAATGCTCTGTGTTTAATGAGAAGAAACACTTTCCCATATGGGTCTTTCTATAAATTAGGGGTCAAAAAGTGTGACATTTAGTGTCCCCCGTTACACCTGATATGTGTTATTTTTTCGTACAAAAATCATTAAAATGGAAAGTATTTAAAGAATGTGTCCTGAATTTACAAAAACAAGATGTAATATGTAACGGGGGACACCAACATTGGACCCCTAATTTATAGAAAGACCCATATTGCAGTGACCCAAAATTTTACTTCATGAATTGACAAGAAAAATCTGACTAAAAGTGTTGATAGCAATGGTAACAAACACCACATGATTGTTTCTGTGTAAAATGGTACCTTTGTGGGAGAAATTACCAATTAGGTGCTTTTTTTCCCCTTAAATCGTTTACAAACGATTTTTTTTACCATTCGTTCAACACAAAAAACAAGTATGGATTTTAAGGTTTTCTGATGAATTATTGTGTACATCTATGTGGCTGAAATTTCTACAAGGCAGTTTATCAACAATATTCTTCAGCTATGTAATGCTGTTGTTCCTGGAATGTAATGGGCCTTTAAGGATGCCTTCTGTTTTGTAAATGCTATTGATTTTATCTTTCCCGTCTGTTTTACAGGGATTGTCGCTCCACAAATCTTCTTGGTGCATACAAGGAATCACACTCAGATGATATCACACAGGTAACATAACGCCCCTAAATTGTGATTTCTTAATTTTGGCTTGTAGAGGGAAAACACAAATTTATTTGATTAAAATCTGGTTATAGTAACGACTCAACATTTTTCTTCAAAAATCAGAGTTGACGTCTGATAAAATGCATTTTCTGCTCAAGTACTTTTAGGGGTTTCAGACTATGCTGTTACCCGGGTTATCTCGGGGTTAACGAAAAATTTTACCTTGAGATTACCCGGGTAATTCAGAGTATTCAGACTACACTTCTCTGGGTTAGCAATTCCCCGGGTTAACTGCCTCAAAACCCACTTAACCTGGGTAGTTTCTAACCCTGCTCGCGAGGTGGGTTAACCCACCAATCTCGGGGTTAACTGTGACCTTGAGACGATTCTTCGGTTACCTTCAGTACTACCGGTAGTAGTGTGAATGCTCGCCGGGTTTTCTTTAACCCGGGTACATTACAATCACAGCCGGCTTTGTGCACATGCATGCTGCGTGCACTGTGTTGCCAAAATGCCCCCTTTACCGTGGAAAGACTCTCGTACATTGCTAATCCGTGGGGGCATTGCAAACGCTCATTAATTTTCACAGTTATACTGCATTCTATGGAACTAAAATTTCTTGGGATTAATTTACATGTACAGTGACTCATACCGTATGGGCTGTCCTTCGAGGGAACTGAATAAAAACATTCTGTAAATGATATACAGTGGTCCTTTTTTAAGTTGGTCTATATTTATAGTCGCCAGGAAATGCACATCTAAGCATGACATTACAGCCTGTTGATACATCAAGAAATGTTTACCCCACTGCCGTGTAAACACTTGCCCCAGGACCATGGAGTACTAAGTTCCGTTTAATTGGTCCATAAACAAACCACTGAGGACGGTATTTCCGCGAGCGTTGCCAAGCAATATCAACAGCGCATGGAGCCACACGGATGTACGGTACCACGATCGTCATTTGTCAAAGACTTGTTTACCGCCAGGAAGAGAAATTGCCGCGAGTTAATGTTTGCCAATTTAGGTTTCGCTTTCGTTCGGACGAGAAGGAACCAGTCGCGCATTAATTCTGATCAGAATCAAAAAGCCGCCTCGCTGAATTTCTTTTGAAGCGTGGAAATGAATAAAGAGGAGCAGGCGTAAACCTAAATATAGTTCAAAGTCTCTTCGCCAGTTTTGCCGCATTAATTCAAAATTGATTAAGTCTTCCGCTGAGGCACGCTGTTCACGGTGGCTTGAGAAACATTTGCGGTGCTTTTGGACGGAAAGCCGTTGCCAGGGGCTAATGGGCAACATAAACACACCTTACCTTCATTTACACATACATGTATGTACATTTAGTTAACACAAGCGATGAGATTCTCGTTGCTATATGATTCAAACCGGATGTTCAGCGCTGGCCAGCTCAGGGGTTGAGTGCATGGTTAAGATGTCTGCCTGGTATGTAGGAGTAGTATGTTGTGGGGTACCGTGGCCGAGTGGTTTAGGTCACTGACTCGCAATACTCGGGTGAAAACTTGGGTTTGCGGATCCGATACCCGGCTGGGGTAGGCCTACCTGTTCCCTTGAGCAAGGCACTTAAACAAACTTGCTCTATCCTTCGGAAGGGATGTATAAGGCCGTTGGTCCAGTATGTTGTGTAATGCTCTTAAAAGATCCCAGAGCATTCTTTCGTGATGAGTTAGGGGATTCCCCAGTTTCTCTGGCCGTCGGCTGCCAATGGCGCCACCCACCTATGTATCTCGATGTTTAGGTGGAATACACTTGTAAGCTTCATGCAATTCAGCCTACTGGCTGTGGATTGGAGTTCATTAAACCCATTAAAGGCCGAGGCTCGTCAGCAATGCGCGCGCGCCAAATTCGTGCCATGAAATACGCAGCTCCATGCCTTTGCTATGGAGCTGCATATTTCGTGGCACGAATTTGGCGTGCGCGCATTGCCGACGAGTCTGTGCCTTTAAATGAAAAGAAAAAAAGAGGAGATTGTCGGTATGAGTCCCAGCTGAGCACACTTTGAAGTTATTTCCCTCATCGTGTCCCGGGGAAGCTCTGAGTATACAGTGTTAATCAAGTTACGTCGGGAAGCGCAAAACAAACCTTAATTATCATTCAGTCTCCCCCAACGCAAGCGAAATCTCCTTACATGTATCCGAGTCTTTCATGTGCACGGTAAATAGGGGGAATTTTTAACACAGACCATATTTTCCAGAATATACCTTTGTTTGGTCTGAAAATGAAAGAAATAAGTTTCAGTTGTTCTGAAGAGATAACTTAGGCCCAAAAAGGGTTACAAATAGTGTGACAACATGCCTTTCTAAAAACCCTGTCTACAAATTTCCAATATACGCTCGTAACCAGGACAGCCTAAAATGTAACACAAGTGTCCGTCCCGGTTACAAGCATACTAACTTAGGCCAAACAAAAAAATACTTATGCTTCCAATGGCTTTTCAAAATGTGTTTTTTTCACAGTAATGGGGTACTCATCTGTTACATACAAGATCTTAGATCCAAGTTCACTTTAAATTATCCAGCTAAACCGAGGGAATAACTTTTGCAACATACATTTCTGAAAACAAATTTTCCTATTACGCACAAATTTTCCTATTACATGTACGTACATTGTATGTAACAAAGACAGAAAAAAGTGTGACAATGTACGTATAAGGGGAAATTTGTACACGAGTTTTTCAGAAATGTATTGTTGTGGCAGTATTTTCTTACGTGTACATGTACCTATCATTCTTAAGTATCATGCTAGACATGTTTTCCGAGGTGAGAGGTTTTAGATATTCACAGGCGAAAATGTTTGTACCTGTGAGAAAGTTTGCGCGATGGTGCCGCTGAAGTCGAGAAAACCATGAGAAAACACACGCAAAACAGACTGATAACGTGCACATGGAAAGGCGCCAGTTTGACTTTCTATATCATATTTAAACTTTAATAATCAAGGATTACAATCCACGTTTGTTTGTTTCTTTATTTTCATTTCAAATTTTTACATCTTAAAAAGATTTTCTCGAAACAAAAGTTATGACCGTACGTAAAAAATAGGGTTGGTCGAGAAACCGGAAGCAAAAGTATTTGTTGGGGGGCTTTATTAACTGTTTAACAGTTCCATGGACACCGTACGGCAACATAATTACCAACAAATGCAATTACAACGAACATGATTTTTTTCCTAAAAAGAATTGAAGCTAATTTGACAGCTCCATGAAATTGGACACTGTATTCCAACATAATTACCAACAAACGTAATTACAACAAACGTAATTATAACAAACATAATTTGTCCCTAAAAAGAATTGAAGCCAATTTCAGAGACAGTTCTATGTGCAATTGGATGAATACTTTAATAAAATGCCCCAGGGACGCATTGGAGACAAAATTCCAGACATGTACATGCATGCGTCGGTGTGCCAATGCAAACTGCCTCCTTAGACAATTTTATTGCCGCTATGTTTAATTCATGGCATTTGGCACTTAGGGACAGACCGGAATGAATTCAGCAGCCTGTACTGGCCAATTTAACAAAGCTTGCAAGCTTAAATTGCAGATGGGTTACCAGCTAAGTACATGTAATGTCATGGAAGGTATAATTTGGATTAGCTGGTTGTGATTGAAATTTTTGCTAAGTGGCATTGATTAAAATTATTAAAGAGGGTTTACCATGTGGTTTTGCACAGTTGTCAAAACCTGCAGAATTGTAAAAATACCGATATTCCATATGTGACCCGAACTGAGAAAAGGTAACATAAGTCGCGCAGGCTTGGTCAAGTTTTCGTGACCATAAAAAGGAAATCTACAGCAGATCCACGCTCATTAAAATACCAAAACACATTGGAAATTCCTGCCGGTGCCCAGATACTGCCAGGAATTTCCATTGTGTTTTAGTATTTTAAGCCCGCCGCAAACGGGAGGCAAAAAAACATGAAACGCGAAACAAAAACGTTTTTATCATGACTATGACATTCGTCTGCGAAACCCTAAAACAGAAAACACCGGAAACATGTTTTCATCAACAAACGTTTCGGTCTACCGTCTAGGGTACTTGTTTCGATACTGAAGAAAACAATGACCAATCATCTATCGTATTCCTGATCATGTGGTATCAAGAAATCATGTGACTGTACTGCTCTACTGTCGCCGCTGGCGGCACTGTATCCGTTTCGATGGCATTTTTGTTTTGTTGTGTGGCATTTCTGTTTTCCGTTTGCGGGGTGGATACACTGAAACGTGAAACGGGGAGTAAACAAATTTTTTTCGCGTTTCATGTTTTTTGCCTCCTGTTTGCGCCGGGCTTTAATGAGCGTGGATCTGCTGCAGATTTCTTCTTATGGTCGCAAAAAGTCGACCTAACCTGCGCGACTTATGTTACCTTTTCTCAGATCAGGTCACATATAGTCAACTGTTTAAATATTGGAGTACCGTGACACAAAATTTCTCTGAAAGATTGAATTAATTTGAATGAGTTATCTATTTGCTTGATTTTACCACCTATAACCTTGTTTCCTTTCTCCTGTTCCATTTTTACAGCAAAACCCATTTGTCATTCAACAGGTACATGCATGACGTTTACATACAGTTTTTGTGTCTCTGTGTTCCATTGTATCTGTGTGTTTACTTTTACATGTACATGTACCTTGTATGCATGTAGATCCCACAAAACTAGGACCCCTTATAAATGTGAACACGTGCCTCTTTATTCGACGAAGATTAGAATCTCTTCGTTCAATGAAGCAAATTAGCTTCATTCTACGAAGATATAATTTCACGAATCGGCAGCTCACAGCGTGTTTACACTCTTACCGGCAAAGGTGGATACAGACCCAGCATTTTTATTGCAACCGCAAAACTGAACATTTGCCGTGTTTACGCTACACCTTGATTTGGCTTCAACTCGCCTTCAGAAACTGCAAAAGTCACCACTAATTGTAACTGCAGTGCATGCGTGAGCTGTTATGTGTTGCGGAACTGGTGCCAGATTGGTCAATTGAATCTACCACACGGTGGGCACCGCCCAAAGGACACTCAAATTGCCGAATCTGTATCCGGGTAGCGTTTACACTACATTGTACAAGCGACCTTTGCGGGGTTCAACCCTACCCCAAAGGTGTCTTGAAAAAGGCGAATCAGACCCGGGTCTGATCCACCTTTTTCCATTCACCTTTTGCGTTTACACTTGGTGCCTACCCGGCTTCAACTCGCCTTTTTGGAAATTGTGGAGTTTGATTCGGCAAAGGCTTTAGTGAATCAGTATTTCGTTAATCGAACAACACTTTTAGGGTAATATCATTCCCCTAAACTTGAGAATGATTCAATAAACTAGTGCGATAAATCTTCCAACCAAATGCAAGAGTGACATTCTGAAACTTAATCGACAAATTGTCAAAACTATGATGAAAAAGCATTTGGGTCTGTCCACAGTAAATGGGGTACATTTCTATGACATTCAAGGTCTTAGGTCCCAGTTCACTTCAAATGTCTTAATTTTATCTTTAAATTATCCAGCTAAACTGAGGAAATAACGTTTGCACCAAGGAGTAAGAAAAATAGTCCTACAACATACATTTGTGAAAACCCTCTGCACAAATTTTCCTATTACGTATTTAACAAATTACGTATTGAAAAAAATTTCACAAAATAGTCTGTCCAGTGTCCACGTTACATATGTAAAGGGAAAATTTGTACAAGGAAATTTCTTTAATTTTGAGATAAACCAAAGACATCTGAAAGGAATCTTATTATATGAAAAGACAAAACTGCAAATGTAGACATCTCTGCAAATTAAGGTGCCTGGATTTCCGGGACCTCGCCAAACAGAATAGATTCTGGCAGACAGAATGTCGGAAACATACAAATCTAATCATAACATCAATCACCTTCTGTCCTGGACAAGATTACATCTTGTGTGTAGTGCCAGGGGCCTGAATTTTGATAGAATTATCACGTCAGTGTTGTGTGAAATCACTGGAGAGTGACAAGTTCCTCTGTACTGTTTTGATGTTTGCTTCCAGATGTATGATATTGCAGTGTTTTGTATTTGTTTTTCTTTGTACTTTTTTTCTCTTGCTATTATTTCAAGATGTTTGTCATATTGGTGTACTATTGTGAGCATACATGTAAAAACTTGTTTTCCCGGGGGTTAGGGGGGGGGGGGGGGAGAAGCAGTGGCATGTTGTCACTGCACTGTTTAGCAGAAAAATGTTGCTCGGCAAAATTTTGTAAATTCTCGTTAGACATTGCAACTGGAAGCAACTCAACTGGGGCCAATTTCATAAAGCATGTTAGCAGAAATGTTTGCTTAATCAAAAATTTGTTTGCTTTATAAAAATGGGTCAATAATCGAAATTGCATGTCAACTTGTGTTTTTCCCAAGAATATCTGCTATTCTTGCTAAAAACACAAGTTGAAGTACAGTTTTGTTTATACCCATTTTTATAAAGCACACAAATTTTTGATTAAGCAAAAATTTCTGCTAACATGCTTTATGAAATTGGCCCCTGATCAGTTGCTGTCGATGTGTGCGTAGCGCGCTCATCGACAGCAACTGATCAGTTGTGCAACTAGCAGCAACTGAGAACATTTAGTTTTTAGAGCGCGCATATCGACATGGCAACTCGGTAAAACCTAGAGTACACTGACCTTGCAACTGGAAGCAACTGTTGCTTGCAGTTGCTGTCGATGTGCGCGCACGTATTCAGACGCACACGTGCAACTGACAGCAACTAGTTGCAACTACGCGCGACGCAACTGACTGCAACTGGGTACAACTAGTTGCCAGAAAGTAGAACATGAGCAAGGATTTTTCCAGTTGCCAGTAGTTGCAAGTATGCGCATATCGACCTTTTTGAGCATCTGATCAGTTGCTTCCAGTTGCCGAAAACGCCAGTTGCCACTAGTTGCTTCCAGTTGCAATGTCGATGTACGCTAGGCTTAACCATGGGCCAATTTCATGGCGCTGCTTAAGTGCTAGCTGAAAACATGTGCTTACTGTAGCAGAAAAGTTGTGCTAATGTTAAGGCTATTTCCTATTTCACAGCCGCTGCGTGCTTAAGCGTGCACATGCTTGGAAATTGGCATTGTTGCGTCACCAGTGTTTAGCAATTTTTGCCTCTGAAGCTAGCAAATGTTTAGCAGTACTTAAAGTTACTGTTTCCATGAAATACATGTAGCTGCTATGGAGCCTCCGTTAGCACAAAATCGGCTGCTAAACAGCGCCATGAAATTGGCCCCCTGTGTGAGTGTTACCTGTGCTAGGGTTGTACATGTATATCGTTATAACTTAATTCCAGTCAATGACTTGAGTCTGACTGGAGTCACAACTTTTGGTGGCTTACCTCCTAAAGCAAATTATTCTATCAACGGCTAGATCAACTAGAATCAACTAAATCCTCCCCTTGAAAATCTGCTTTGAATATGTTTTGTTTTGCAAAAATGAACATGTTACGCTAAAAAAACACTACTGTTTTTAGAGTAATTTTCCATGTATGCCCTACTTTGGTGCTGATTACATGATTTTGAAGTTTTGAAGACATTCCTCATTTTATCGTAAATTTCTCAGAATATTTTTTTAAACTTGGTCCAAGATTCAAATTGGGTGAAAGTCTCACTTGCATGTGCCAAATTTCACTTGCAAAACGCCAGCACATTGCCCCAATTTTGAGCCCTGATTATTTACTTTTGGTCTTTTTCAATATATTAGGTCAAGTTTCACCCCACCAAGCCAGAAAGCCTAGCCACAGGATCAACAGATGGCCTAGTGTGTGTCTTTGATATCAGTCAGAGCAGTGAGGAGGATGCTTTGGTCACCACCCTCAATTCAGAGTCATCAGTGGTGAGACTCTTTTAGCTTTAATAAGTAGTTCAATAACAGTTTAACTTGGAAATCGCCCAGATAAAAAAAAAAAAACTTAACATCAACATTAACCGAATTAAGCCAGTGTTGTAGTCGAGTTACCAATATCGAGTCTCGAGTCCGAGTCGCGAGTCACTAGCCTCAATTCCGAGTCCGAGTCCGAGTCTCGAGTCATTAGCCTAGAGTCCGAGTCAGAGTCACGAGTCACTCTTCTCGAGTCCGAGTCCGAGTCACGAGTCACTTGTTAGCCAAATTAATGAAACTGAATCTGCTATATTTCATTCACACAATATGTGAAATGATGACATACTCATGCGCTCCTTGCCGGCCTGGTGGGGCAGTGTAGACATATTCACGCATCGGACTGTATTTTCCCCAAGAATCCTGCATTAAGCGGGAAAATATCTTTTTTTGTTTTTTAATATGTGACTCGTGAGTCAAGAGTCACTATGTTCGAGTCCGAGTCATCATGGTCGAGTCCGAGTCATTTACCAATATGACTCAAGTAGAGTCCGAGTCACGAAAATTGTGACTCAGGTTGGACTCGAGTCCGAGTCCTGGACTCGAATACTACAACACTGAATTAATATGTTATAAACTTGCCCAAACCTAAATTAACCCGGATATCAACTTATAACATTTGTCAGAAGGTGACTGACAGGCAATTATCTGCGTAAAGCCTAGCGTATATCAACCTTGCAACTGGAAGCAACTAGTGGCAACTGTTGCTTAAAAAGGTCAATGTACGCACACTTGCAACTACTGGCAACTAGAAAAAATCCCAGTTGCCGCGAGTTGCTCATGTTCTGCTTTCTGGCAACTAGTTGTACCCAGTTGCAGTCAGTTGCGTGTACTTGCAACTAGTTGCTGTCAGTTGCACACGTGCATCTGATCACGTGCATTTGATCACGTGCGCGCATATTGACAGCAACTGCAAGCAACAATTGCTTCCAGTTGCAAGATCAATGTACTCTTGGCTTTACCGAGTTGCCGTGTCGATGTGCGCGCTCTGGAAATGTAGACATGGCTGGATGCTCCCAGTTGCCGCTAGTTGCACAACTAATCAGTTGCTGTCGATTACGCGCTACGCACACATCAACAGCAACTGATCAGATGAGTTGCTTCCAGTTGCAAGGTCGATGTACGCTTGCTACAGGAATACTCGCCACATTACAAGGGTCATTATAATGTTCTGAGCCTTGTCCAGAAAGAACAGTAGCTAAACATTTTTTGAGCGTCTAAGGGTGTCATCATGATAGACTACATATATACTTGGGGAAAATGGTCAAACCATTATTGGGGAGTATTACGCATCAGTGGAAAGCAGCAATCAAGAGGAAACACAGATGAAAGCTGTGAGTGGGAATGCTGTTGCTCCAGGACAATGCCCCTGTCCACACAGCGCAGGTGGCAGTGGCTGAAGCGGCCAACTGTGGCTTTGAATTGTTGCCTCATGCCCCTTACTCACCTGACCTGGTGAGTGGGCGTGCTGTTGCTCCAGGTGCCCCTGTCCACACAGCACAGGTGGCAGTGGTTGAAGCAGCCAACTGTGGCTTTGAATTGTTGCCTCATGCCCCTTACTCACCTGACCTGGTGAGTGGGCGTGCTGTTGCTCCAGGTGCCCCTGTCCACACAGCACAGGTGGCAGTGGCTGCAGCAGCCAACTGTGGCTTTGAATTGTTGCCTCATGCCCCTTACTTACCTGACCTGGCACGTTTCCTAAACTCAATCCCACCTGCAGGGTCAACTATTTTTGGTTGAAGCTCGATCATTAAGCCATCCAACTTGAAATAACATTTTTCAAATTTATACATTTTTTCCCCAGAGTCGTATAGGCTGGTGCGGTTCAAACAGCGAGTATCTCTACTGTCTGACGCACACAGAAACCATTCTCATTTGGGATGCAGTGGAGGTGAGTTTTATTGAGAATTGTTTTTCTTTATAGTTCAGCTATACATGTAGATCAGCTATAGATCAGCTGGTAGAGCATCTGCCAGGTGTGCCAGAGGTCTTAGGGAAAAACCTGAGGGAGTATACCACTGTGCCTCATAGCTCAACTGATAGAGCATTTGTCTGGTGTGTCAGAGGTCTTGGGGAAAACCTGAAGGAGTATACCACTGTGCCTCATAGCTCAGCTGGTGGAGCATCTGCCTGGTGTGTCGGAGGTCTTGGTGAAAACCTGAGGAATTAAACCACTGTGCCTCAGAGCTTAGCTGGTAGAGCATCTGCCCGGTGTGTCGGATGCCTTGAGAAAAACCTAAGGGATACCACTGTGCCTCATACCTCGGCTGATAGAGCAACTGCCTGGGGTGCCAGAGGTCTTGGTGAAAACCTGAGGAATTAAACCACTGTGCCTCAGAGCTTAACTGGTAGAGCATCTGCCCGGTGTGTCGGATGCCTTGAGAAAAACCTAAGGGATACCACTGTGCCTCATACCTCGGCTGATAGAGCAACTGCCTGGGGTACCAGAGGTCTTGGGGAAAACCTGAGGGAGTAAACCACTGTGCCTCAGAGCTTAGCTGGTAGAGCATCTGCGTGGTGTGCCAGAGGTCTTGGTGAAAACCTGAGGAAGTAAACCACTGTGCCTCAGAGCTTAGCTGGTAGAGCATCTGCGTGGTGTGCCAGAGGTCTTGGTGAAAACCTGAGGGAGTAAACCACTGTGCCTCAGAGCTTAGCTGGTAGAGCATCTGCGTGGTGTGCCAGAGGTCTTGGTGAAAACCTGAGGAAGTAAACCACTGTGCCTCAGAGCTTAGCTGGTAGAGCATCTGCGTGGTGTGTCAGAGGTCTTGGGGGAAACCTGAGGGAGTATACCACTATGCCTCATAGCTCAGCTGCTAGAGCATCTGCACGGTGTGCCAGAGATCTTAGGGAAAAACCTGAGAGAGTATACCACTGTGTCTCATAGCTCAAAGGTCTTGGGTTTGAATCCTGATGAGACGCATATGATTTTTCTCTCATCTCATATGAATGACCCTTCTATATGGGAATCGTATGATTATAGTTTTATTGCCTTTTCAATTTGGTTGTTTGAATTTATCAAAATGTCACTGCTTACATAACTTTTTCATTGAATTACAGTCCTCTGTGCTTACGAGATTTGATGACGTTCGAGACAAGCTTGCAGTAAGTTAGTTTGTTTTGTTTAATCCAATCGCTGCGGATGACTGCTGCGTTTTGAGCTTGTGCGAACCCCCGCACAAGTGTGCAGACTGCCATTTTGGGAGTCAAAACTAAGGCATCTCATCGGTGTGCATTTGAAAAGGCGCAACATGCGCTTAATGCATTGTGACATGATTTCATTTGACTCCCAAAACAACACAGAAAATGCATGTTTGTGATGGTCCGCACAAGTTCAATACCCTATTCGCTCGGAAAGATGCCAGACTAATTATGCATTTTCTTGAGCACTTAACAATCGTCCGGGGCTGTATACTTCCTAGGGAGCTGAGAAGGTTTAAGGAATGATATAATAGACCAGTTGCGTGATAGATTTGTATAAATCCTAGACTCCCGCCTTCACGCTATGGCACTGGCATGCGACCGAGTCAAGCACCAGACTACCTGGTAAAACGGGCTGTTTCCAGGGAGTGCAAGCTGGTGCATAGTAATCGGTGTGAAAGCCTGTGTGGTACCTGGAATACCTCGCACATTACTTTATGCATTTATAAACTACATGTTGAAATGAACATGTTAAAACATGTGCTCATCGTAAATTTTGGTCAAAATAACGAACTTGATGTCAAATTTGAAAGCTGGTACGTTTCCAAACTGCAATGATGCATTCAAAAAAGTAGAGAAACGATTTTGGGTTATGTGACTGGTTTGAAGTTGCTGATAAGCACGTTTAATCAACATGGTCCAGCTTAGAAATACATAGAGTATGTGCGAGGTATTCCAGATAGCGCACGGTTACCATGTGCCAGCATGCACCCCCTGGAAACTGGGCTGATTTGCCAGATATTGTATGGTGCTTAAGTCACTCGTACACGAGCGCCATATAGTGCGAAGGCGGGACTCTAGCATTTATGTAAATATAAGGCGTGACTCTAGGACTTATGCAAATCTATCACGCAACTGGTCTATTGAGCCCAATGACGAGGGAGGATGATAAAATGTTATCAGTGCCCTAGCATGTTGCGTGGTGAATATATGCGCTATTTAGGATGCCTAGACCATTAAAACACTGTTTGCAAAGAGACAAATTTAGTCAGTGCCCATTATTTCTCGAAAGTATAAAATATGCTATAAATTGTCTCCATAATACACAGCAAAAGTAGCCTTTCTGCATCAAACTCTTGGTGGCGCCAAAGTCTATGTATTGTAGACTTTGCTAAAATTTGCTCAGTAATGCTCTCAAAGAAATATTTAGACTACAGTCACTGCAAATTATTCTTGGGCTCTGAAGAAGAGTCATATGTGAGCCACTCCACCAAAAGTAGGCTCTTGCATAAAAAATGAAAATGGAGCTAACTTAATCAGACAGAGTATATTATAAGCTTCACAAAACTACAAACATTGCGTCAATCCGTCAAAAATTGACCAAGATATGACCATTTCTGTGATGACCAAGAGCACAATTTTTTTAAGAAGCGCTTTAGAGAAAAATGGTGTAGAAGGTTGTACTTCTGTTAAGGCATAAAGTCCTCGGCAACCATGCAAATTCTGACTCCAAAAGCCCTATACCTATAGGAAAACATGTGTGGGTGGTGTTTCAGCAAGAATGAACAAGAATAACAGTCCTCAATGAAAATAAGCATGGAATATCGGTGATTTTCCCATTGTTTTAGCCAAATAATTTAGCCTAGTTTCATGAAGGTATGCTTTAGAAAAACACTGAAAAACTGTTTTCTGGTAGAATTTATTTACTTAAACTTCTTAGGTGGTCTCATGCAGAAATCCTGGGCTGCGTTCCACATACGCGAACGTTTGCAAACATTGGCAACGTTGGCCAACAATTTTGAGTGGAACGTATTGTGTGCCACCAACGTTTGCCAACGTTGCTTGGCCAACGAACATTTGTTTTGTTCGCGATGTTCGCGAGTCATTTCAAAATGGCAAACGCGACATGAAAACTGACAGACGATGGTTTGCAGTTTGGAAAATAACAAATAAATTGCACCTGTTGTGGTTGTCTGCCTTATTGCTGGCGATACACAATCAATAGCAACGTGTCACATTTCCTCAAATTTGGTAAGCAGCGGAGAGCCATATTGCAATGTCCATACGACTGCTGGGACTGTGGGGCCGCCATCTTGACAATGTATTTTGGCAAACAATCCATTCCACATTGAGCAAACGTTGGCGCCAACGTTAACGAACCATTTGCGTGTTTGGAACGTAGCCCTGGTATCGATAAAAAATGCCCTACTTGACATACATACATGCATAAATTAGCCATTATCTCAGTTCTGGCCTGTGCGACAAGCGCCTACTTTCGGTGGAACGGCTCACATATAGAAACACAACTTAAAGGCAAAAACATAAATATTCATGTTCATGTAAATGAGTCAAATGAATAATTCATTTTGCTTGCAGGAGGCAGATGAGTGCAAGGTTGACTATCTAGTAGACTGTTTCTACCACGCTCCGCTCAAGTCACTCGTTGTGGTCGGAGGATCTTTCAAGTAAGTCCGCTACACTGTTAACCTAAGGTGCCGCATTTGATTAGTTCCAGGGTTGTAGTCGAGTCCATCACGAGTCCATCACAAGTCCTCACAAGTCCTTCACAAGCCTTCACAAGCCTTCACAAGTCCTTCACAAGCCTTCACAAGCCTTCACAAGCCTTCACAAGTCCACCACAAGTCCACCAGTCTTAATTCAAGTTACAAGCTATTCAAATGAACTCCAACAAAGGCATTCTTTTGTGCGTATTCATCTTTTTGTGCGTGTTCATCCTTTGCTTCTTGTTACTGGACTTGTGACGGACTTGTGCAGGACTTATCATGGACTTGTTATTTTATCGGCTCTGGACTTGTGAAAGACTTGTGATGGACTCAACTAAACCCTGATTAGTTTATTAGCAACTAATTGCCCTTTACACTGGCAATTTTAGGGGGAAGCGCTTTGTCAACATGCATCATGATTTTCCATTTCACTGAAAATAGAAAGGTCTTCTTGGTACAAATTCTGCATCCTGTTTTGGGATAAAAGTTTTGGTTTTTTATGTAGTGCCATTGAGTATGTGTGGAGACAACATTTGAAACAAAAGCGATTCTTCTTTGATTTTTCAAATAAACCAGCCTAAATAGGACAGTGGCTTCACCCAATTTCTTGAAAGCATGGACACAGTTTATCATTTTCTCCAAATGTAGATGAGGTACTGAGCTGACTTACATACAGGTTGGTTTTTGTCATACACAACTTTAATCACACATGTAGATAACGCCATTTGTAAGAGTGTTCTAATCAGACTAATCCTGTAATCTATCTTAAAAAATTCAGTAAAGCCGTGGTTACACAGACCGATTTTGTCGGCCGACTGGCTTGTCGGCCGACAAAATTGGCGTGCTCGGTCTGTGTTAACACTTCATTTTGGCCGATCGACCGACAAAACCAGTGGCCGATCAGAGTCTGACATGTCAGACTCCAGCCGGCCGATAAAATCGGTGTCGGACTGTGTAAACAGCAAATCGGGCTGTGTAACCACGGCTTAAACGTGATACCGAATAGGTCGTCTGATAAACTTACGCAAAGCACGTGCAAATCGCAATTTAACTGAGTCGAGTTGCCCGATAATTACGGCTTTCTGTGGGTGCCATCGTACTTGTTTAGATATCGAGATAATTTATCTCACCAAGTTGACCTGGCGAGATAATTTATGTTGCAAAGTCAACCTCCTGAATTTAATAAGTCGACTTGGTAAAATAATTTGTTGCCAACTCGAATTGACTTGCATAATCATCTTAACAAGTCGACTTAGTAGATTTAGAAAGGCAACTTGGCAACCAAAATATCTCGCCAATAAGTCAACTTTTTAATTTCAGGAAGTCAATGACTAATTTATTTCGGGAAGTCAACTTGGCAATAATATCTCGCCAAGTCGACTTATTCCATGTTATAAGTCAACTCGGTGAGTCGCGGTATCTAAACAAGTGGGTTGGCACTCACAGAGCGCCATACATGTATGTGACCGACTCTGGCAAAACCCGACGCTTCTCGGCATTTCCCATGACGTGATATGGGACCAACTTGAAAATTTGGCAGAATCAACTTGAACATCGGGATACATTCAAGATTTGTTTTGTTGTCTGAACTGTCTCAAAATTCCTCATATTATTGACAAAAAATTAAATAATCAACTAGTTTGTCAAACTTTAAAGACCAATAGCTCCATTTCATTTTTTCTGATCTGTCATACTTTAGGGAGCGCGTGTGGTCTAGTGGGTATGAAGCGGGACTCCCAATCAGAGGTTGGGGGTTCGAGCCCCACTTCGACCAACGTGTCTGTGTCCCTGGGCAAGGTACTTAATCCCAGTTGCCTCGTCAACCCAAGCGATATATGGGAAGCTGTTATGGGGAATGCCACAATCTAACTGCTGATAGGGTTGTGCGCCTTGGCCGGGTTGCCACCTAGTTGAAGCGAAATGGTTCTGGTGATTTCCTGATGGCAGCGGTAATAATGGCAACAGCCGCCTCGGAATATGTCTACATAGATAGATGGCGCTTTACAAATGCTTGTGATTATTATTACTTTAATTGGTCATAACTTCTCCAAATATTATCAGAATTTCCTCAAACATGTTTTAAAAGATTCCTTTTTGTATGCACACTAAGCTGATACCAAAACTTAAATTTTGAATTTTCATCACAAGTGTTGGGTTTTGCTGGAGCCGGTCACATATGTATAGGCACACTGGGCGATAATCGGGCAGTGTAAACGCTGCATGTTTTTTTTAAATCGGCAAACAAAATCGGTCGACCAAATAAAAAGGGCCGACTTACAAAAATCGGGCTGTGTACCCACGGCTTAAGTAGTTACTGCTGTGTTATGACCACTATGAAAATCAGTATCACTCAATCTTTAAATCTAAACTTTGTGCATTGAAACAAACCTTAATTTGGCAAAATTGTGCAGCCTAATATTTGAAATACATACCTTTTCCTCCATTCACAGTGGCGACTTGAACCTGTTGACAGTAGGTCGGGAGAGAGTTCACAAAGTGCGGTCCCTTCCTAGCGTACACAGTGGAGTAGTGCGGTGTTTACACTGGGATAATGTGGTAGGTTGATTCAGATTTTACTTCATTCGTGATCGTGATTCAGGGGCGTAGGCTAGGGGTGTGCGGGGGGTCACGATACCTGCAAGTGACGGATCTCTGCTGTTGTCGAACAGAAGGCCTAAAACATATGCCAAATTGAAGAAAAAATTTGAGGTGGGGTGAAAAAGGGCATATTGCGAAACTAAAATGTTGTTGCTATGTGGTGCACGCACGGCAGGTATGAAGTACAGAATCAATACCGTGTTCATCATGGGAGAAAATAGCATGAGGCAACCAGACTGTTGGTTGTTAGGCAATGCCGTGCACCACAACAACAGCAGCGTACTACGTGACTTTCTAAACTGCACCTGCATTTGAAAGTAAAGAATTTGCGGCACAAGCCATTATGCAAATGTCACATGCAAAAGGCTAATTGCAACTGGATCACAGATTTCCATCTTGATGTCATTGATAGACATTGATCTGGATCAGAGGTCTTAATCCAACTCACGATCTGAATCAGAGTCAGTGGTCTGAATCCAAGTCATTCACTTAGAAAACATGGAATTAGTGATTCACAACTTAGGGCACGTTCACACAAGGATAGTCGCAACTAATCATGACTGTGTCACGACTGGTCAAGACCGAGTCAACTTTGAAATTCGCATTTACACATACTGTGGCGTAGCATGACTAGTCCTGTTCATATCCATAGTCGTGACCGTGACACCCACATTTTGAGTGACTATGCCGACTTCTGAACTCGGCCACTTTTGAAATGCGTTCACAATTGCGTTTACAATTGCGTTTAGAACCATATGGCCGAGCGGTTTGGTGCATTGAATTCAAGAACGTGTCTAATTCCACGGTCGTGGGTTCGATTCCTGGCCACGACCATGGTGCGTGTGCCCTTGGGCAAGGCACTTTGTCATAAGTTACCTCTCTCAGGGGGAAATGGGTACCTGCAAGGGTTGCAGCCTTCGAGCGCTTGTGTCAGGCTGCCAGCTAGGGCTGCATACTCCCCAGGGAGTGTCGCCCAATGACCATTAATAATAGTCACCATATTGATATTGTAAAGCACGAGTATCCCGCAGGATAGATGTGGGTCTTTCCACAGTAAAGGGGACATTTTGGCAACACAGACCATATTTTCAAGAAAATACCTTTGTCTGGTCTCAAAATAAAAGAAATAAGTTTTAGTTGTTCTGAAGAGATATCTTAGACCCAAAAATGGTTACAAATAGTGTGACAACATGCCTTTGTAAAAACCCTGTGTACAAATTTCCAATATAACGCTCGTAACCGGGACGGCCTAAAATGTAACACAAGTGTCCGTCCCGGTTACAAGCGTATATTGGAAATTTGTTGAGACATGTCGTCAACACTATTTGTAACCCTTTTTGGGCCTAAGTTATCTCTTCAGAACAACTAAAACGTATTTCTTTTATTTTAAGACCAGACAAAGGTATTTTCTTTGAAAATATGGTCTGTGTTGCCAAAATGCCCCCTTTACCGTGGAAAGACCCATATGTGTGCTGTATAAGATGTCGTCATTATTATTATTATTATGACTGAATCATGACCAATCCACCCTTAGTCTAGAACATTGTTTTTACAGAAGTTGATTAAAAAATAGTTTGTAGTGAAAATAATTCTTCCCGTTCTATCCCTAGTCGGAAAGTTTGGTCACAGGTGGAGAAGACTCGATTCTGGCTGTCTGGCCCGGAAAGCCGCCCCGACATCGCGTCGCCTCAAACCGATCGGCCGCAACAACCCCGAAATCTCTAACGTTAACCCCAACCACGCCCACCACGCCAGGCACGCCAACAACGCTTGTGCCCCGTGATATGAGAAAACGACGGGCCGAAAAGCAGGTTGACTCGCCTCAGGACGACGTGGAATTCATGAAACACATGCAGAGGATGAAAGTCAATCCCGGGCATCGGCGCACCGCGACCATCAAATGACTACCAAGGAGCATGGAGCACTACGAACTTTGTACGCTGCTCTCATGAAAACTGTAGATTTGAATTAAACAACGATAAACTAAAACGTTGATACTCTATGGCTGCGTTCGGGCGTGTACTTGTGTTGACATGAGTACACTCCTGCGCGCGCGAATGGCAAGAATAACGACACTAGAGTCGTTGAGAGTATGCTCTCGCAACTCCCCGACAATGGAGTGTGCTCTTACTCCTGACGAAAGTCACATGATTTGCACGAAGATGGCAGAACATGGGTGGATTTTTTGTGAATTTGCTCAACGTGTCAATTCGATAACTGAAGCAACAATTCACTAAGGGTTGTTCTGGACGGCATGAATGTACATCTGTATTTTCTTCAGTTTCTTCTGAGCAATGAAACAGCGTTCTTGTGTGCAGTCGTTACAAGAGACGGCCATCTTGACTGATGGCCATTCGCGTATGCAGAATGCAGATTTGCCGTTCATGCGATGTGACCTGAGTGCAGTACACGTGCACGTATTACTCCGGAGTAACGAGAATAGTACGCTCAAATGCAGCCTTTGAGTGTTACACACCTTTCTATATGTTTATAGAACATCTTCAGAATTCAACAGTGCTAAAAGTGTGCTGAATCGAACAAGATCCAACTGGCAAATCACGTTTTGTTCTTAATCTGGAGCAGCACGTTATAGACCGTATCGAATAGCTGCCATCTTGTAGGGCAGTTTCTTAATTCCTTGAGGACACACACGGTTGTGCATTTTGTACTTCAAATAACCAACGTTTTTGGCAGTTGACTTCGGAAGTCAATTGGGAATGGCCTGACCAAAAAGCGAATAGGGACAATGGAGACCTACCATGGAAAAAGCGTCTACTCTCAAAACTTTTGTAAAAGTAAGCGACAAATTTTTTTATAAATTTTTTGTAAAGGAATCGCACTACCTGCACTATACACTATGTGGTTTTTACCAAGAACATGCTAAACATTGGTAGCATGCTTGGGTGGGACTCGAACCAATGACCTCTTGGATACGATGCGGTATCTGCACTATACATTGAATGTTTTTTCCTGAGAACATGCTAGAAATTCATAGCCTGCTCGGGTGGGACTCGAACCAATGACCTCTTTCATATACAGGAGGTCGTGGGTTCGAGTCCCACCTGAGCACGCTATGAAGTTTTTCATAGTGTCACGGGAAAGCACTAGGTGTACAGTGTTAACAATTACGTCGGGTAAGGGCAAAACAAATGCTAATTATCATTCAGTCTCCCTGACGCAAGCTAAATCAATTTCTAAAAAGGTTTCTCTTGATTTATAAGTAAAATTTGGATTAGACAAAGTGGGTTCATTTCTCGAACAAGATGTGTGTAATGTCTGTTAATTGAATTTCATTTCAAAGAATGTACAGAAACTACAACGAACACTTATTTTTTCTATTTCATGAATTATTTTTGGGAAATTCATTTTTGTAATGTTAGAATTGTTTGGGTATATTTTTTTTTCTCAAAGGAAGAGTTATCAGCTGTGAGATTTGTATCTATGTTTTATTCTGTCAGTTTTGGGAAATGTTTTGACAGACAAGAATATTTTGCTATTTCTAAACCATTTTTTTACACTTTTTCTTTTAGTCATGATCACTGAAGTGTATGTGTCACCTTGTTTTTGGCACCTTTAAATTAAGTAAAATAATGTCCTGCGTGGTCAATCAGTTTGTGCAGATTTGAAAAAAAATCGCTTGCGATTTACACGAGTCTTTCCACGGTAAAGAGGGCGTTTTGGCAACACAGACCATATTTTCCAGGAAATACCTTTGTCTGGTCTCAAGATAAAAGAAATAAGTTTCAGTTGTTTTAAAGAGATAACGTAGGCCCAAAAAGGATTACAAAAAGTGTGACAACATGCCTTTCTAAAAACCCCGTGTACAAATTTCCAATATATGCTCGTAACCGGGACGGCCTAAAATGTAACACAATTAAGTGTCCGTCCTGGTTACGAGCGTATATTGTAAATTTGTACACAGGGTTTTTTAGAAAGGCATGTTGTCCTACTATTTATAACCCTTTTTGGGCCCAAGTTATCTCTTCAGAACAACTTAAACTTATTTCTTTTATTTTGAGAACAGACAAAGGTATTTCCTCGAAAATATGGTCTGTGTTGCCAAAATGCCTCCTTTACTGTGGTAAGACCCGTGACCATTTTGGGCCCTTTAGCTTCAACACCACTAGCCACTACATTTTAATTAAAACATTCCTGTTTTTAGACCCATATTTTAAAACTGAGAAGTAACATAGGCCTCGGTCTTTCATTTGTAATTGTGCAGTTTGTGTCATGCGCTTTGCATATAGAGCAAATTCTTGTCAAGCACTATGCAAATTAATGTCAATGCTGATAAATAGTCAATAGATGGCGCTCTTTAAACTGGCTATGGCACTGTGGGCTACGGTCAGGAAACATTTTGGCTGAAACACTTTACCGACGTATTACTGTTTCGACCAATGATTAGCTTCGGTTGTCGACAACCAAAGCTATCCATGGGTTGAATTATCGATTACGTCACAAACATGATTTTGGTCACAAAAACGTCTCCAGTAAAGGATGTTTTGTAAAGATTGTATTTAAACAAAACATTGTTTGCCACGAATTTGATTACTATAGACCGTATCAAATAGCTGCCATCTTGTGGGGCAGTTTTTTGGTTTCTTGAGGATACGGTATATGCATGGTTGCACATTCTGTGCTTACATTGTTGATCATTTTAAATAACAAATGTTGCAGCTATTCGATACGATTTATTATTATATAAAATGAAGCTTTTGCGGACACCGTGCATTTCTGATACTGTGCAGCACAGAGCCGCAATCTGACGCGCGTGCACACTGGGTGCACCCAAGCACACGCGTATGTGCGCGTCGTGCATTGAGTGAATGGATTACGTGTGTGTGCTACGCGCGCAAGAGTACAGTAACAAAGATTACTGTACAACAAGAACAAAAGCACATGCAGTTGTAAGTTTTCAAGACCAAACAGATAAAATCTCGCGAAAATCTTTCAAAACAAAGCTTAATTTTATAGAACAATAATAATATTGGATGTCTTTTCAGGTGATATGAGAATATACCGCACTCGTCATGAAAATACCGAACTCGCCTTCGGCTTGTTCAGTATTTTCATGACTCGTGTGGTATATTCTCATATCACCCTCAAAGCCATAAAATATATAATTGTTATATAAAATGAAGTTTTTGCGAACACCGTGTGTTTCTGATACTGTGCAGCACAAAGCCCCAATCCGATGTACGTCCACGCTAGGCGCAGCAAAGCACAAGCGTACGCGCACGTCGTGCATCAAGTTAATGCAATGTGCGTGTACGCGCAATGTGCAAGTAAGGACAGTAACAAAAAATACTGTACAACAGTAACATGCAGTTGTAAATGTTGAAAAAGAACTGAAGTTTTCAACACAAAACAGACAAACATCTCGCGGAAATCTTTCAAAACAAAGCTTCATTTTATATAACAGTTATGTCTTTTCGGGTGATATGAGAATATACCGCACATTATATAATTCTTAACTTAAATTCGAACCATTACCCAAGAAAAATAATACATTTTTAAAAATGCTTAGTTATATTTGCAAATTCATTACTTCTCTTTAAAAAAATAAAATCAGTTAAACTGAATAAATTGTAATATTAATTTACATGTACCTTTGGTTTTCTTTGTGTTTTTTATCTTTTCTGTTTGTTTCAATTTGATCGTTCCGATTAGTCTTTTGGTACACTTACATTTTGTGGTTTTGCTTTCGGGTTTTTTTACATTTAATATTGGGTGTAAAATTATGGTGTTCTAATATTAATTTTGAAGAGCGCTTTCCTCTTTTGTTATACATGTACATGCTAGTGCTAAGGTTTGACACAGCATGGCCAAGGGGTGCAGTAAATGACTGCCACATTAGTACTGCCTTGTTGATGTGATAAACAGCAATGACCCATTTTATATTGTGTTTTGTATCGTATCAGATTTCCCTTTCCGTTTTCGACATTTAAGTTTGAGTTGGACAAAGATAGCGGAGACGTGGTGGTCTAGTGGATAGCGGATCAGACTTTCGGGTGATAGGTCCGTAGTTCGAAGCCTAGTCACAGCTATCACGTTGTGTCCTTAGACAAGACACTTTACTCCACCCAGGTGTATAAATGTGTACCGGCAAATATTGGTTGGGAAACCCAACTGACTGCTGGGGGTAAACCTGCATCCAGGGGGAGTAGCATTAATGCTCCTAGAACACTCCATGCCATGGAAACTAACAACCTGTTGGGGGAACCCAACTAACTGCGCTGGGGGTAAACCTGCGATGGACTGGCATCCCATCCAGAGGGAGTAACAATGCTCCTATAGTCACTCCATGCCATGGAAACTAACAACCTGTTGGGGGAACCCAACTAAATGCTGGGGGTAAACCTGCGATGACTGGCATCCCATCCAGGGGGAGTAACAATGCTTCTAGTCACTCCATGCCATGGAATTTAACAACCTGTTGGGGGAAACCCAACTAACTGCAGGGGGAAACCTGTGATGGACTTGCATCCCATCCAGGCGGAGTAACAATGCTCCTAGTCACCCCATGCCATGGAAACTAACAACCTGTTGGGGAAACCCAACTACCTGCTGGGGATAAACCTGCGATGGACTGGCATCCCATCCAGGGGGAGTAGAAATGCTCCTATAGTCACTCCATGCCATGGAAACTAACAACCTGTTGGGGAAACCCAACTAACTGCTGGGGGTAAACCTGCGATGGACTGGCATCCCATCCAGAGGAAGTAACAATGCTCCTAGTCACTCCATGAGTACCGGCAGTATGAGCTAGCTTGGCTCGTGAAGTGACTTTACCTTTACCAAACAAAGATGGCTACATGCGTGTACAAAAATCAATGTCGGCCTATTTAATCGATTATGCACATGCACTTATCTATGCTAGCACTTACGTCTTTCACTGCATTTTAAGATGGTGGGCGGGTGGAACTTTGTCTTTCAAGTCATGAACTTGCTGTAATGCTAGAAAAGCTACATATCAGGTGAAGATAGAGCTTTGGTAATGATTAAAAAATCAGTTTGGCAAAAATAAAAAGTAATTTAAATAATTATGAAAGTTTACTGTTTCAAATATCAACGAACAATTATTCTAAAAACTATTTTTGAACTTTCATCTTAATTGTTACATATATTTAATAAAGACCTTTATTTTTTTCTTTTAAGACTTAAACTGGGAACTGGTTGTCTGAGCAGTCAATATAAAGGTTAAATTGGAATAAAATTTGATAATTATTTTCCTCAGTTTCTCGAAGTTACTGCTTTCATAAAAGAACTTGAAGCATTGCAACGCATTTACTTTTAAAAACTGTATAGTACATGCACGTTGTGTCTAAACGCGAACAAAACAAATTTACTGGGTATTCCATTTTAACAAAGATAAACAAAATATTTTATTCATATACTACAAATTAAAGTATTATTAAAATTTGACGTCTTTCAAATTGCTGTCAGATAAGCTAAAATTACTCTATATTTCATTACTTATATGCATATTTCAAAACTACTTGTTTTGCATAAATTATGATTATTATCATGATTGTGAATGTCTGTGGTGTTAACACAAATCTTGCCTACTATTATTTGTAATAAAGTTAACAGTAATCAAACTGAGTTCGAACTATGATTGTGTTCTTCGTTCATTTGTTCGTAATTACGTATTTACTACCTGTCCTACTTTTAATCTTGAATAACCTTGTCATTTTGCAACGGATTTAAACCAAAATTTCACATCATATAAACAAGGCCTGACAAATTTAAAGGGAACACAGGCTTTGTTGGGCTATTTTGGGCTCGAAATAGACCCATACATCATTCTGAAGCGCTTTCTAGAGTAAATTAGATATATCCTGAAACGACGCATCAAATTTGGCCTTTTTTTTTCCTTTTTTAAAAAATTCAAAGTCACGTGACTTTTCGGAACTAGATTATGGTTCCGATAAGTCACGTGTTTTGTGAGTTACGGTAGTTGTATTTCTAGCCGTAGAAACCAGCGCGAAGTGCAAGTTGCTTTTGTCATTCGAGGTTGGTTTCTCTTGTTAGAAAATAATGTCCTACGAACAATGGGGGAACAATGGTAGTGGATACCCTCCGCCACATATCGTGCTGCATAATGTCAAGAGGTTGAGATTTAATGGCCATACGAAAAAAAGGTCAATTTTATAATTCGCCACTTTCGACTTCGCCTCCTTTAATGTCAGTACATCGCTGGAGACGGTGGTGGAATGTGTGCTGCAGCCGAAACTTCGAACGCTTATGAAGAAAGGCAGGATCACTGTAAATGTTATTGCAAATCTTAACCATCTCGATCGCTTAGAGCATTTCATCAAGACTAGGTGCAAAGGGACCTTAGACATAGATAGTTTACTTGAAAATGGCGGATGCCAAGTCGAAAGTGGCAAATTTTGAAATGTAGGTTTTTTTTTCGTATGGCCATCAAATCTCAACCTAGTCTTTGACAAAACTGATGAAACTCGCAGTTAAAATTTGTCAGGTCTTGTTTATATGATGTGAAATTTTGGTTTAAAGTGAAAATGTCACCCTCTAGCTGTTGCCAAGGTTACTGGGTTTACACGAAAGCCAGTGAATAATTTCAATGCGCTTCAGCAATAGACGTTTCAGATTACCAGCGAATGTTTAGAACCAATTACCATGGCAACTGACGTCACAATTTTAGTAGTCTATTACGTTTATGTCATTATTATAGTTTTGTAAAATATTTACAGTTAGTAAAACTGTCTTTTTTATTCCAGGAACCTAATAGTTTTTCTACTTTGGACCGATAATTTGAAAAATTAGAGAATTTCTTTTAGATAAAATTTGACTGTTTTTGTCTGCTGTCGTTTCCTGCTGTAAAAACACCTGCACCCATTATCCAATCGGAGGCGAGGACATCATCCTGAAACTTTTCTCAGCCAATCAAGAGTGACCTTTTTGCAATGTACTCGGCGTTCAATGCCATATTGAATTTGTTGTACATTTACTAGTTTGTTGCTGTTTTTACCCCACAATTTCCTTCAAAATTAAATGTAGCTGAAATTAATTTCTCAGGAATGTCTCCTGTGGCGCCCCTACACCTCCCGTAGTATTCGTAGGAATAAAAAAATAAAATGGTAGATTTGGACCAGATTACGCGTGGGAGTTCAAAACTTTGGATGTACACACTTGAATGCCTTTTGATTGTTCGTGAAACAGGGCATACTTCCTGCATGCACGGTATGTATGCGCTATGCATGCTTTGTCAAACGTGTTGTTGTCTGCATGCAATGTGCATCAAGCAAACGTTGGGTGTGTTGTTAGTGATGTTTTTTGCGAGTTCCCCAGTAACAGTTTCAACATGAAAGTCACATTTTTATCACAAGTGTTAGTGTTTTAACCTGCCAATGCAGACGACTAAATGAGTACGACGAATCTTCAGCGTAGCCATGGGCTGTGGCGGTGGTAAATTGGTGGAGGAAACACCGCCGGACTATCGCCACATCGACTGGGTGAAAACCGTGGAGACTGGACCGGGGGTCACCACGGGGCCGTCCGCTAAAAACCAGTACCGGAAAACCGAGACGGTCGAACAGATACCGAGACCCAAGTACAAGGCAAAATTCGACCCTCGTGTCACGGCCAAGTATGACATTAAGGCCCTCATCGGGACGGGCAGTTTCAGCAGAGTTGTGCGGGTCGAACACCGGGCCACGAGAAACCCGTACGCCATCAAAATGGTGGAAAAAAGAAGGGAGGGGAAACAATTCTGGGAAGTTGAACTCAACATTCTTCGTAGAGTGAGACATACGAATATTATTCAACTCATTGAGGTTTTTGATAGCAGACAGCGATTGTATATGGTGATGGAGTTGGCAACAGGAGGAGAACTGTTCGACCGCATAATTTCGAAGGGAAGCTTCAACGAACGAGATGCGACGAGGGTCCTCCAAATGGTCTTAGAGGCATTGCGTTACTTACACAGTCTCGGCATAACGCATCGAGACATCAAACCTGAGAACTTGCTTTATTACCACCCCGGGTCCGAGTCGAAGATCATGCTCACGGACTTTGGGCTTGCAAGTTGCAAAAGGGGTACGTGTAGTGCTGACCGTGATGACGTCATGAGGACGATTTGTGGGACTCCAGAATACATTGCCCCGGAGATTCTCTTGAAGAAACCGTATACTCAGTCAGTTGACATTTGGGCCATTGGTGTTGTGACGTACATTTTGCTGAGCGGGAGAATGCCGTTTGATGATGAGAATAGAACTCGTTTGTACCGCAAAATACTGCGCGCCAGGTACTCCTTCGCTTATGAGGTGAGTACAAAACTTGCTATACATGTAGAGCGCTTTCACAGCTGTCACCATCCATGGTCATGGGTCACTGAACATCTCCCGTGTTTGTCCTCCAGAATGAAAGAGAACAATAGAGCAAGTGCTTTTCTGCTACCAGCCACGTGCGTTTCCCCACATGGCTCTATTGATCTCTCCCCATCTGGAGGACAAACACGAGAGGGTCGTGACCTTTTGACCTTATGTGAAAGAGCCCTATTGATATTATATTAATATAACAGTCCTGCAGCTAATTTAACGGAAAGGGAATTTCTTTTGAAAAGGGAGCACAATTTATTGCAGAATACCCCCGGTCCGAGTAACATTCGGTAGACAACATGACTTTAGAGGATTCTTTTGATAAAGCAAAGTACATCAGTCCAAGAACCAGTTGATGAACAACGAAGCATGCGCACTAAGCTCATTTTTGAGTTGAGGGGTATTCTGCAATTGCTCTGAAAAGGGCATTTAAAGATTGTTGTGCAACTTTAGCAATAAAATGTGCAAGTGGACAAGATTTTGGAAAATAAACTTTTCGGGTAGATTACCATACTGTACGGACACCCAGGATTTTCCTTATGACATACATGTACAAACCATGTACTGTAAAAATGTTAGTTTGATAATAAAAATGGAAAATTAAGAGGGAAAATGTCATGATTTTAATACATTTTTTAGTTGTCCCATAGGTTTAGTGCATGGGGTCCCAGTGGGTGTCCGTGGATGGTAATCTTTCCAGACTTGCTTTTCAAGACTTGGGATTTGAATCAAGACTCTCTAAGACTTAGAACTTGAATCAAGACTTGGGACTTCAACTGAGACTTTGGTCTCTGAGGCTTGGGACTTGAATCAAGACTTTGGACTGGATTCAAGACTTGTTCTCCAAGACTTGGGACTTGAATTGAGACTCGCTCTAAGACTTGGGACTTGAATCAAGACTTGCTCTTCGAGACTTGCTTCCAAGTCTACATTGTAGAGACTTTAATTGAGACTTGCTCTCCAAGAAATAGGACTTGAAATGAGATTTGCTCTCTAAGACATGAAACTTAAGTTGAATTGAGACTTGAATTCCTATTCTTTGAGACTTGAATTTCTATAATTTACTTGGATAAAAGTATAAAATGTGCTCACAAGTTATTGTGCTTTGTCATAGAACACCAAAGTCTATTGATGTGAAAATGAGTCTCTGTTTGCTATTTTCTGTTCAACAATAGGCCACTTGTGGAGTATGACGCCTGTATAGTGTGCATGGTATACTTTACCAAGAGCGATTTCTCTTACCGAGGTGGATTTCAATACTAAAAATAATTATTGCTAGAGAAAGACTTTGTTCTGAACCGTTAGTTTAGAAATGAAATACTGTGGATTTTCGACCCAACATTTTCATTTGATCTTGGTAGAAGGTTCTTGCATTACTAGAGAGTAACAAGAAAGAGTGGAATACGGTAGAGTGAAGACCCTTTTCAATTTACTGGAAAATTGTCCACATTGCAGAAATAGTCAATTCAAAGCTTTATTTGAAAATTGTATGCCCTTCAGAAAAAGAAAAAAAAACAGCCTTTTGCAAATTTTGTCCGAGCGCAAATGACCAAAATTACAATGTACATGTATACCAGAAATCTGACTGAGACATCTTGAGCAAAACTGTCTCAAAAAACTACAACAAAAAACCTAAAACAAAACAAAAAAACAACTGTCTGACTGTTTCTCTAACTTGTTTTGTAAATTTTGCAATTCAAAATTGTTTCTTAAATTTTGGAAAATTTTGCAAACCTTCCCTTCAAGGTGGTTTAAAATAAATTACCAATTTTAATAATGGAAAGATAAAACTGGTGTGATGCCATTTTGAAAACCATTCATTCACCATGTTGGCCAAAAAATTGCACAGAAATGATGAAACTGGTGTTTTAAACAAATGGTATTTTTTTTCATATATACATTGAACACGGATTTGGGTAAATTTATATGTTGGAATCGATAGCTTATTCAATTCTAAGATATACTTCCCACTGACACTTCCGTCGCAAATGTTGCATTTCTGAGATACATGTAAATAAATGATAAAATTACTGCATAAAGTAATGCACAAAATGACGTGGCGAGCGGTCTGTGCGTAAGCGCGACAACAGAGGGCGCTGCGCGCGCGCGTGTGAATGGTTATCTTGTGCACTAACTGAAGGCAATTTTTGAGGAAGAAAACGTGATTTTTCTACAGAAAAGCAACATTTGCGACAAAAGTGCAAGTGGGAAGTATATCTTAAAATTACATTATGTGTTGATTTCAGGAGGTAATTTCCTTAAAATCTTTGTTCAATGTATACGAAAAAAATACCAAACAAATTTAACATTGTTTGAATGATACAAAAAATAGTGCTACGGTAACCTTTTAAAGCACTTTTGGTTGTGAGGGACATCAACAATGCCTATTGTAAAAGATTTCACGGAAATTATATAAAACTAGTCAGTATTACTAATGTTTTTAACATCCGTAAATGATGCTGACGTGTTGGTCTTAAAATGCATTGTGTGAATGTACTTTGGAAAACCAGACAGGAAATTATTTCATCCAAGTGTACTTGTGCATGTTAAAAAAAAACCTTAAACCTGTTGATTGTGAACTTTGTCACAAAGTGGACCATTGTTGGGCCACACAATGGCTTCTCACTGTGCTATTGTGATCATGTCTGAAAGGTATTTTGTATTATTATTTTGTAAAAAGTAACCTGCAATTTCACAAAGAGTTGGCTTATGCGGTGTCTGCAAATGTTCTGAATGCAGTGCGATTGTCGGCTGCAACTTGTGTGGTGGTCGGCCTCCAAATATTTGGGTTCCAAAACGTTGGCTTCCAAAATTTGTTGTGTGAAGTGTGGCTGCAGTAATTCTTGAAATCGGCCAGAATTTGGCAGCTCATAGACAAAACTTCACTCCGAATCAGGCCTCAAAATTCCTTTTCAAAAGGGCACGCCAAGTTTCTCTTAGAAAAGGAAATGAGGACTTGAATGAGGAAATGGAAACTTTTTAAGGGCAACACCGCAAAAGCATATTGCACTGACGGCAATTTGCCGTAGTGCCGTGGGTTATTTCAAGGCCTGCTGAATACTTCTTAAGGCCGGTTCATACATGTACATGTACTTTACCATGTTGACGCGAAAGCGAACGTGAATCTGATATTATAAATTTAACGTCAAGCTTTTCACGGCGAACATTCGCGCAAGTTGAAACTACGTTACAAACTTACATGTACAGTTCATGTAGTGCAAATTTGCATCGCAAAAAACTTTACTGTAACATCCAATTGGCGTTCGTTTTCACCTTTGCATGAAGTACGAACTTGGCCTTAAAGCCTTTCCGCATTGGACTTTTTTTGGGAAAACTTAAAGGCAAAGGCTCGTCAGCAATGCGCGCGCGCCAAATTTGTGCCACTATGGAGCTGTGTATTTCGTTGCACAAATTTGGCGCATTGCTGCCGAGCCTGTGCCTTTTAAACTGAGACGATGGGTACTTTTCCCAATTTTAATCCAGTGTGGACATCCCAGGAAGTTTTCCTCTCAGTAACTCTCCCTCCCCCTCCCCCCAGCCAGCGTTACTTTTCCTGGCCAACTGCTGCCCAGAAAAATTAACCAAGTAACTTTTCCCGAGACGATTATCAAATGCGGACACATCTAGTCGGTAAAACCACTCTGGAAGTGTATGTCCGGGCCGTGAAGGTCATACTGCAAAGGGACACTGCGCATGCTCTCCCACGGTCTCTGTAAAATGTACCCGTGTCGAGAAAAGTCCAAATGTGGATAGCAGTAAAATTTAGCCATTTTTAATTTTATCATCGTCTCGGTAAAACCTCCCGAAAAACGAGTCCAATGCGGACACGGCTTTAGTCTGTTGTTTACCATGCAAAGGAAATGAGGGCTGAAGTTTCACATGAAAGGTTACAATCTACTTGGTATAAAATTTTCAATGACAAAGTTGAACTCGACCATGTTCATTTCATGCTAGTTTGCATTTGAACCTGGTGCAAGGCAACAAAGCAAATGATTGCTTTGTTTTAATTACATGATTCGTCAAGGTGGAATTTGGTACATTTTGTTATACCCAAGGTAATTGAGACTCTTCACGCATTAAACAAAAAAACAATTCAAATTATTTTAAAGGACATGTGAAATAGGAATTTAATTAAATGTAGTAGAGGGTGTGTTTTACAGTCACATTTCGGTCAATTTCACAAAATATAATTGTTTCGTTTTGGTGTAATTGCAAGTTTTCTATTTTTATGCTAATGAAATTTCCATATTCATGAGCAAATCCGTGATGTCATCTCAGGACAACAGAGGAAATCTCCTTTGACTTGTGTACAAACGTTTTTGTTATTTTCAGTGACTTCTTGGTGTTATGATCTGTAACAGTTTACTGAGTTTGTTTAGTGTGTCATTTGCAACAAGTTTGTGTGGGTCAGAAATGGATCAGTGGGCTACTGTTACTGTTTGAAATGTAATGTTCTTTCTTTGTTTTTCAACTGTGGGTTCCCTCCATGACTAGCAATAAACAACGCCCTCGGCTGTCAAAAAAATTTTGAAGTAGAGAAAAGGTCACTTCTTTCTGAATTCGTGTATAAAAACAAATGGTTGATAGTTTTCACTTCACTGAACCTTTAACCCATTGTCAACACTGTTACATGTACATTATAAGACATTGCATTTATTCACTGAAGAATTGGAGAAAAAAATACAGTGTAGTGGTTTGGCAGTTTCGGGTGGTAAAGAGTAACACGTGAGCACTTTCAGATGGATTGGTGCAATGACTTAAAGGGCCTGTGACATCCTAAACAACTTTGTGCCTAAGCTTTGCTTCATAATGACAGATTACTTGTTCTGCAAGACATACTATTGTTCGTTTCGATGTAAAATTAATAAAAGGTGGCATTTTTCAACTTTGAAGATTTTATTGCAATAAATCACAGACAGAGGGCGCTGTTTTGAGTGCATCACATAAGGAAGACAGAAGGAAAAAGTTAAGAAAAAACATAAGACTTCAAGTTGGACTTGTGGCAAATTGCTGCAGTTTCTACCCCCAGTTTTGTCATGGCTTACAGCAGGCAACATGTAAAACAAACTCAAACAGCCATGGATTACAAAAGTTTCAGGAAAATTGAGAAAAAGTGGAATCTTTTGTGCACAGTTCAATGCGATTTTCCTGTGTTTGCCTCTTGTGACGTCGTGACCTTGGTCATGAATATGCATATTTGCATTAGCATAAAAACTAAAAACCTTTGTTTTAACCCCCAAAGCAAGCTTCAATTTTTATGACTTTAACTGAGTAAAGTGGTTTTAAAGCATAGATTTCATTGATAAAAATCCTAAATAAGGGGCCCTTTAAAGCTTGGTATTTAAAACACTTTTTATGTCCTATTTTTGCCCCCAATTTACAAAAATACCCATTCAATGATTCATGTATCTGGTTCTTACTTTGTGTTTACATTGGAACAAGATAAAACTGTGTCATTGTATTTTGAGGAATTTTGTTTGAGTATTGATATTAACTGAATTGTAACGTTTAGGTTTGAAATTGATCATTCCCCCAAACCCTTTAGACCGTGTGACCGATCAAACCATATTTATATGTTCAGGATTGAACCGGCCTACTTTTCACAGTGCCCCGTCATGTACTTCTCAGGGCTCCAACAAAGCCCCAATCTCCCTGACGCACATTCATAAAGAAAATAAGCACAACTCTGCAGGTGTGCTCCGGCGAGCGATCTGTGTGTTTTAGACCAACTAAACAAGACAAAAAAAGAAAAAAAAGAAAGAAAGATTAGAGCAATAGTATATCAGTCATCGGGCCGGAAACGTGATCCGCTTCGGGAAAACGAATGTTGATGCACCCTTGAGGTTTGACAAAACATTAGGGGTGAGAGGTGGCGCCTCCTTTGACTTTGGTCACCCTAGTCTTGAAGAGAAGTTATGTTGTTGTTTTTCCGGTTTGCCAGCTTGGGCTCAGTTTTTAGAATTTACAGGCTTTATTTTTTTCCGAACTTTTCTTGGGGCCCCCTGCAAGGTATTGTCTTGTCTGGGACTTGGGCCTTGCAGTGTTTCCTCTCTAGAGTCTGATTTTGGTAAAATTTATTCGTAGTACATGTAGAGTAGGGCGGAGTTGGGTGTGCTTCAAAGTTCATGTGTAGGCATTTTCGCACTACACGAGAGAAGTCTCGGACTCTATTCGATTTGAAATCAGGGGCCGCCCCAAGTTAAGTGTTTCAATGTTCAACTCTGCATTCAGTTGAGTCGAGAGTTGCTCATTATGGTTTTAAAGATGTCGGGGCTCTCCACTACCGGGTAAGTGTTTTGTTTGGGCGTGCCTCCCAGACAAAATCGTCAGAGATACCGATACCATTAGCACCCTCATGTGGCCAACAGGCAGATGGTACACATGTAAGTGTTTCTGCGTGAGGGCGCTGCGGGAAGCACTCGTCCAAGACAAATTGTCATCAGTGGAGAACACTGCATAACGGAACATGTAATCCTCGATCATTTCAGCAGTCAAACAGTAGGCCTACCGGTATGTTCTTGAGGAAAAATAAGGTAGCACTAAAAGATAAACTGAAATATAAAGGCCTGTCGGCATTGGACTTTTTTTGGGAAAACTTACCGAGACGTTGGGTACTTTTCCTATTTTAAGTCCAATACGGACAGCCTACATGTACATGTAGGACGTTTTCCTCTCAGTAACTTTTCCTGAGTCCAGCAGTTACTTTTCTGGCCAACTGCTGCCTAGGAAAAGTGACCAGGGAACTTTTCTCGAGATGATAAGTCCGGTGCCGACACAGCAAGTCGGTAAAAGTGCTCTGGAAGCGTACGTCCGTGTCGTTAAGGTCAAACTGCGAAGGGACACTGCGCATGCTCTTCCACGGTCTCGGTAACATTTTACTGTGTCAAAAAGTCCAAATGCGGACAGCAGTAAAATTTAGCAATTTTTCATGTTACCATCGTCTCGGTAAAACCTCCCAAAAAACAAGTCCAATGCGGACACGGCTTAAGCTGCTTTTAAGAATGTGTACATGATAAAACCCACCTACATGTAGAGTGTTAAAAGTCGGCTTAGTACCTCGTCCATGTTTTGAGAAAACAATGAAAAACTGTGTCCATGCTTTCAAGAAATTCAGGCATTTCAATTAATTTTGATGATAAATTCTGCAACTTATTATTATTATTATTATTTCTTTCTGGTATTCATACCAAGGATTCCTCAATAGTGTTCATTGCAGTCACTCGCAAGCGTGAGAAAACCCATGAAGAATTAGAAGATAGAAATGGCCAGAGACACCGGGGATTCCCCTTGCTCTTCACGAAAGAATGCCCTGAGATCTTTAGAGTGCATTACCATACCTAACACACTGGACCAACGGCTTTACATCCCTTCCGAAGGATGAAGCAAGTGTGGTTGAGTGCCTTGCCTAAGGGCACAGGTACCGTAGCCAGATTCGAACCCGCAACCCCAAGTTTTCACCTATGATTGCGAGTCAATGACCCAAACCACTCGGCCACAGTACCCCACAACTATGTGCTGCGCAGTATTTGAAATTTTGAAAGGGATTACGACGTCAACCATGCAACGATTGCATGGATGACTTCAAGACTGATGCCTTGTTTCCCAATCTGTTGTGTCCTGACTCACGCCCTCGTAAGTCCGAGCGCCAAACTGCAAAAGACGGCGACTTACATGAAGCATACAGAGTTAGGCAATTCTTTGCAAGTGTTGTCCCTTCATTTAAATTATCATGTTCGTATAAAAATAGTAATATTTCAAATGAAATCATTTCATTTAACAGTTGAAACAACTTCTATCTTCCATTTGAGTAAGTTTTTTTTTTTTTTAAATCAAATGGTTGATTGAAGTCTTAGGACATTACAAATCATGTACATGTACCGGTATGCTGGTTTTAATTGTGCCAGTCAGACTTAAGGCGCGTTCCCATTGGACTTCTTTTTACGCGCCCTCGCGGGAACTTTCCGCGACTCCCTGTAAACATTCCTTTCTGTAAATCTCCCGTGCGTTCCTACTACCATATATTTTACACGAGACGCGAGCGGAAAATTTAGCTATTTGGCTGGCCATATGTGGTCAATTGAGGGCGTAGTTTACATAACCTTTGACCTAACAGCAGTGTTCTCCAACTCTAAAATTTAAAGCATGGCGGCAGGGTACCGAACATGATTGTACATGTATGCACATGTATATATACACATGTAAATATATATGAAAATACATGTATATACATGTTCATACATGTAAACATACATGAACATATACATGAAAACGTGTATGCACGTGCATGTGGAAGGAAAAGTATCCCAAAAAATGGGGTAGGAAAAACTTTTTTTTTTTTATCTCGGCAAACTGCCGGCGGTCAAATTTAGTTTTGACTAAAATACAGTTTAATTTTTAATACCTGGTAAGTAGGCCTACACTGTATGTACCTTATTATGAACGTGGATAATTAAAAGAATATTAAAACATGATCATCGGAAACGAAGACGAGCCAACAAATAACATGTTTTCCACGGCTTCACGATCAACGGAGATTTGCGATCGCCGGACCGTCACGCACAAGACATGACACGGTAAGCAGGTAAGCTAGATTGTGCATGGCTGCATGTCACATGGCTGGGCGACTAGACTTGCACGAGTCCATGCTGCGCTTTGCGACTGGCTATTTTAAATGCGCGATTCTTTTAGTTTTATTCAACATTTTTATAAGTTATTTTTTATATTTTTATGTTACCTATACATTTGAATAAAAATAGCAGTGAGGTGGATTTTACTTATTCAGCTTTCTATTTCGTAAAAACCCCGGTTAAAAACTAAATTGTTGAACCTGGGCCTAAAGAGGGCGCCCTTCCATTCTAGATTCTGCTAGCTTCATGTAGCTAGCTAGATGGCTAGCGCTGCTGCGCCGGCCTTACATACGTTACTACCTCCATGGTTACACCGTACCGCGTAGGTAAGGTAGGCAAAAGGTTCATTTTATAATGAGCTTTGAAAATCAAGCACTCATTGTTTCCGAGTTATGTCTGCTTTGGGTAAAGTCTTGTAAAGTCAACAATTTTAAAGCTTGGCGGCATGGTTTTAAAGCTTGGCGGCATGGTTTTAAAGCTTGGCGGCGACTTCTAAAGCATGGCGGGCGCCGCGGAAAGGATGGCGGGCCACCAAGCTTGTTCTACATGTTGGAGAACACTGTAACAGGAGTTTCGTTTTCAGGAAACCCAATCAAATTTCGAACAACTTCTATTAAACTTGCCATTATATTTGCGAAGAAATGAGCATGAAAAAAACACGTGCGTACGTACGTACGTACGTACATGGCATGTACAGTACATAATAACGGAACAAGAATTTTCGCGCAATGTGTGGTGGGATTGCACAATGCAGGAAGTGACGTCATCCATTTGGCATTTTACACAGCGGTAGCGGTAGTTCTACAGGGCGGCGCTGTTCCCATTGGACTTTTCGAGGGCCCTGTAAAACTCCCGCGGCTGAGCGGAAAGTTTCCGCGGACTCTTTTACCCTGTAAGTTTTACATCGTGGTCGCGGTAACTTTACAGGGACGCTAATTCTCCGTGCGTCCCCATTGGACTAAATTTTGCTACTCTCCCGCACAACCACGGGAGTTTAACCAAAAATAGTCCAATGGGAACACCACTAAATTTACCAATCTTGCACCATGATTTCTCAGGATCTTGTCACAGTATGTGAAACCACAGAACCTTTGTCCTTGACGTAAAAATGCCTTCCAATCAAAAATAGAAAAGAATCTAGTCAGAATTCCTTGTCTAACTGTCAAAAACAATGCACCTGCCAGCTGTCTGCTCAAACTTTCACACCAGGGATTCTGAACATTAGACTTTAGGATTTTATGTCATTAGGGTAGAGATTTTTTGAATGCTGAAGTCTGGGAATTTACAAAATTCCAGAATAGGAATTTAAAGGGCCCCCGAAATGGTTTTTTTATAAATAAAATCTGTGCTATAGAACTAGTCCATTAATTTACAATCATAAAAACCCTACTTGGAAGTTGTTTGGGGGTTAAAATCAAGGTTTTTGATTGTTATGCTAATGAAAATTTACATACAGTATGCATGAGCAAAGTGGTGATGTCACTTTAGGAAAACACAGGAAAATCTCATTCAACTGTGCACAAAAATGTCCACAATTTTCTCCAACTTGCTGAAACTTTTGTAACCCATGACGGTTTAGGTTTGTTTTACATGTTGCCTGTTGTAAACCATGAAAAAACTTAAGTGGTGTTCCCATTGGACTATTTTTGGTTAAACTCCCGTGGTTGTGCGGGAGAGTAGCAAAATTTAGTCCAATGGGGACGCACGGAGAATTAGCGTCCCTGTAAAGTTACCGCGACCACGATGTAAAACTTACAGGGTAAAAGAGTCCGCGGAAACTTTCCGCTCAGCCGCGGGAGTTTTACAGGGCCCTCGAAAAGTCCAATGGGAACAGCGCCGCCCTGTAGAACTACCGCTACCGCTGTGTAAAATGCCAAATGGATGACGTCACTTCCTGCATTGTGCAATCCCACCACACATTGCGCGAAAATTCTTGTTCCGTTATTATGTACTGTACATGCCATGTACGTACGTACGCACGTGTTTTTTTCATGCTCATTTCTTCGCAAATATAATGGCAAGTTTAATAGAAGTTGTTCGAAATTTGATTGGGTTTCCTGAAAACGAAACTCCTGTTAGGTCAAAGGTTATGTAAACTACGCCCTCAATTGACCACATATGGCCAGCCAAATAGCTAAATTTTCCGCTCGCGTCGTGTAAAATATATGGTAGTAGGAACGCACGGGAGATTTACAGGAAGGAATGTTTACAGGGAGTCGCGGAAAGTTCCCGCGAGGGCGCGTAAAAAGAAGTCCAATGGGAACGCGCCTTAAGGCTGGAAACTGCAGCATTTTCCCACAATCCCAGTTTGAAGTCTTATGTTTTTCCTTAGCTTTTCTGCTGTGTGTTCCTAAAGTGACATGCCCCAAACAGCGCTCTCTTTCTATGAGTTAATGTAAAGAAATTTTCAAAGTTGAAAAATGCCACTTTTTATTAATGGGGCATCAAAATGAACAGTAGTACATGTATTGTCTTTCTACACAAGTAATCCTTCATATGCAGCAGAAACTGTGCATAAAGTTGTTGAGAATTTCAGGGGCCCTTTAAAGCCTAGGAAATGTGTAATTCCAGACTCTTTTAAAAATATTATGAATATTATTTTACAAATTGAAAATTACAACCATAAATGCAAGATATAGGCCTATAATCAGTATTCATAATTTTAAGGCAACATTTTAATAAATTGGGTAATACTCCTTTAAATTGTGACTTTCCCAGTGTGAATATCAGCCCCAAGCATGGTTGGTGCATCTTTAAAGGTCCTGTAGATGATCTGTTTTTGAGCGATTCTGCGAATAAAACCATTATAAATCAAAAGATCAAACTCATCCGAAGAAATTTCAGCTTTTAAAAAAAATATGAAAATCCATATGTGTTTTCCTGGTCTTGGCGGGGTGTTTCAAATATTCGTTCTCAGTTGATCGGGTACTACATGTAAGTGGCTTGCGTCATGCACTCTTTGGCGCACCTCATATACTGCGTGTGTGCGCGATCCATAAAAATGCATCGCGTTGGAACACGCACACGGAGTACACAGCGCCCATGCATTTTGGACCGCGTAGATGCGAACCAAAAATAAGTAAATCGTTTGCAAACGATCTAAATAATTTCATCTTTACGGATTATTTTCTGGTAAAATTATATCATTTTGAGTGGAAACCTTTCATTGGGTAGTTGCTATTAATTCAATCTTTACTTTCAGAACTTAATTCCCCCTGTAAACTCTGTCGATTACTTTTTGGGGTCATTGCAAATGATACACTGGGCCTTTAAACTGAAAACAACAAGAACCAAGCCTATGATCCCTGCAGTGATGAAGTAACACTGTCAAATGATGCAGAAAAATAAATTGGAGAAAAAAACCACATGGGGGTCACATTTGGGTCTTTCCACAGTAAAGGGGTATTTTGGCAACACAGACCATATTTTCAAGGAAATACCTTTGTCTGGTCTCAAAATAAAAGAAATGAGTTTAAGTTGTTCAGAAGAGATAATTTAGGCCTAAAAAGGGTTACAAATAGTGTGACAACATGCCTTTCTAAAAACCCTGTGTACAAATTTCAAATATATGCTCGTAACAGGGACGGACACTTGTGTTACATTTTAGGCCGTCCCATTATGAGCGTATATGGAAATTTGTTACACAGGGTTTTTAGAAAGGCATGTTGTCACACTATTTGTAACCCTTTTGGGCCTAAGTTATCTCTACAGAAAAACTGAAACTTATTTCTTATATTTTGAGATTAGACAAATGTATTTTCGGGAAAATATGTTCTGTGTTGCCAAAATGCCCCCCTTAATACCAGCTAACATCCCATGTCATCTGCATTGATTTTGACTGGTATTCGGGTAATAATTGCAAAGCAGACAATTTTCCGCTAAGTATTTTCTATACTGGTAACATCCACTATGCAGGTTTTGGTTCCAGTCTTCAGTAAATTGACTAAGTGCATTGTTAAACAACAATTGAACAAGATTGTTATTGAACACCATATTGTATTCAAATGTGACTTTCTTCGCTGACTTTGTGAGTCATGCCACATTGTTTGTGTGAGTACTGCATTGATATTTATTATGTTAACGTGTAACAATAGAGCACATTGGGAGGTTTTGCATTTAGTGTACATGATAAAAAAATGAATGGAATTAGGGGCAGTCTATAAAATACATAAAATGCCAGCTTTCGCATCGACATTGCAACTAGTGGCAACTGGTGTTTCAGGCAACTGGAAGCAACTCGCGGCAACTGGGAGCAACTGATCAGTTGCTTAAGAAGGTCGATGTACGTGCATTTGCAACTACTGGCAACTGAAGTCGCCGCGAGTTACTTCCAGTTGCCGGAAACACCAGATGCCACTAGTTGCAATGTCGATGTACAGTACGCTAAGGCCAAAAAAAAAAATAGTTCTGCTTCCGATTACATGGCATTTCAAAATAGGGTAGGTAGGTAGGAAATTTTTTTTTTGCCAATTTTATTTTGTGCACAATCATATGGATGCATCTGCGTGTAGTCAAGGCTTAAGGGTAACAGTAAAACAATGGAAACAAGACTACCAAATAACTTCTACAATACATGAAGCACGTCGTTAGAAATTTATTTATACGTTTATATACATGTATCGATACACTCTTTTTTTCTTCTTTTTTTTTTCATTTTTTTTCCGATAAAAAAAATAGGGTCGCAGTCTAAAAATAGGGTCGGTCGGGAAACCGGAAGCAGAACTATTATTTTTTTTGGCCTAAGCTTTAGACCTCTGTCATCACCCCTACATGTATGCATGGCATAAATATTCAAGTCATACGCAAAGCGTATTATACAAATATTGACTGCAATGAGGGGCATGGTTAAGATTATAGGCCCAAGGTGATCTCGAAGCCATGACTATGCCCCGAGGCGGAAGCCGAGCGGCATAGTCATGGCTTCGAGATCACCGAAGGCCTATAATCTTAACCATGACCCGAATAAACAGCAGTCAATATTTGTTTTATATACCGAATGTGTAGATTTTTGTCATATGGTTGGTTAAAAGTAACGATACATCATACAGTCATGACAGGGGTCTTTCGAGTTTCGATTTCGGAAGCTGGTCTACGGCAGAAAAGTTGTATATTTACAGCAAACATTTGTAGCATAATCACCTGGCACTTTAGTAGCACATTTCACCCGACACAGTTTTCACTGTAGGCCACTTCTCTTACGACAGACGACAAAATGACGTCGAGATTCCGCCATTACCGTCCTGATGAATGTTTACATGAAGCGCCCAGCTGCATAGTTGGTGCACAGCTATGCTAACACATGTAATGCGCGCGTCCGGAACCCGCTAAATGACTATGCCCGGGGCATGGCAAAGACTATTGCCCGGTGGGCATATACGCGCCGGGTCTAGCCGATTCAATGCCCCCACTTTTAACCAATCAGATGACAGGAATCTACGCATGAGGTATACATGTATAAAACTCGACTCTTGACCGTTTTTATTGTAGTTAATTGCGGGACATTTTGATGATCTTTTTTCACAAGGACCATCAACAAATTATTGTCAAGGATGCTACACATCACTAAATTATGTAAACAGTAGGCTGGTATGTACCTATAATAATGCCATAGCACACATGTAAAGATCAACCATTACTGTTTTTAGTGTAAGCACACTTAGTTTGTCGCTGCCCATAACAACTTTCCGTCTACAAATTTCACAGAGCAAGGTTCCAAAACAACAAAAGTCTCCACCTCACACACACACAAACACCAATCCATCTTCCTCAGACGCCCCCTATGGCTAACACCATTGACACCTGACCAGGGAACAATAGTTTCTTAAATCTGGCCTGTAGCACCTGCACAAAAGACTCCCAATCCTTGCATTCGTTTTCCTTCTCAAAAAAACAATTAGCGCAAAAAGTTGGCAGACATTTGGACCCCATGCAGTGCATGGCCGGAATCACATGACTGAGGTTATAATTACATCATAATAGGGGCGTTCGAGATGATGACACCGGGTAACACCAACTTACACCGGAGTGTTCTTTTAGCCATCACGTGCTACACGAGTCTGCCCCGGTGGCAGCCACCACTGCCCGAGCTCGCGGCTGGGTCTCTGGTGTAATGACGTCGTCTAGTAACCGCGAGTAGTAAAACATGGCGGACAGTTTGGAATCGCGACGTGAGTACGAAGAAAAACACTTATTTATGACACAAAATAGGAGGGAATAGGGCCGTAAATACATGTTGCTGAATCAGTAGATGTCTGTGGGCATTGACGAAGTTTATTTCGGTACTTTAGGGCTACTATTTTTGCGTGGCGCCGGCTTCATTTTTCATCCTGAGTCAAACGATAACGGCGTTTATAAAGCCCCACCCGGCAGGCAACAACCTTTGACCACGTGTTCCCAGAATTCAAAGCGAGCCCCTATGTCGTTTGTTTTGCATCTTCTGGGGGCTTCCCCCGGTGTAAACCCCCCGTTACCCGGTGTAAGCGTCTCGAACGCCCCTATTGTAGGTCTATTGTGTCATTTGCAATGACTTAAAATTTTACTTCATGAGTTGACAAGAAAAACTTGATAAAAGAATTTATTTCTCTAATATAGGTTTCACACTACTCTTGACTTACCCGGGTAATTAATTACCCGAGTAGTTGTCCATGCCTGGGTAGAAACTAACCCGGAGAATCGGTTTCACACTACATTCATCGGTTTCACACTACGTATAGTGTGAATTTCACAGAGCAAGGTTCCCAAACAACAAAAGTCTCCACCTCCACATTCACACTATACGAACGGCAACCCGGAGAAAGACTCGCATACATGTAGACAATTTCCTTGACATTGGTGGACGGCAGTCAAAAGTTGCAAAAAAACTGTGAGCTTTATTTTAAAGCATTTGCATTTAATTAGGACTTGTACGTGATTGTGAAGCTTCCAGACTAGTTTAGACCCCATACTGAGGTCCACATGCAAACACTAAACTCACCTGTACTACACATAAGCCTTTTATTAACTGACTCTTAAGTCCCCGGGCCACATTTTGTTTTATCCTGCCCCGCAACACCTGCATACCAACTATTGTCCAAGAATAATAAGTCCAGTCCTTTTCCCTCGGTCGTCAAAGTTCTTAAAGTTCTTGCTTCGCACGCGAGCACACTTCTAGTATACAGTAGTTAATATCAATCACAAGGCCACTCCACTTTCGTTTTTTTTCCCCAACCAGGAATTCAACTTTACGACATTTCAGACTCGTTTCTTGCATACCGTACATGCCATACAGTACATAACTTTTTGTTTCACTTCGTGGGGAGCTCAACCAAGGTACATGAATATATGCGTAAATTGTGAATGATTCATACATAAATGTACTTGTGCAGAGCCATATCTCCTGCAAGGACTACATGTAGTTTGCAATGCTCAAAGACAAATTCATTAATACCTTAGATAGTTTACCGGTACGCATCCCTATTAGCCTTTTAGAAGTATGGCGGAACAAAAGGAGAGGGCGCAATTTCATTTTGGTATGAATTTTTTTATCAATTGTATTTCTTTCCAAATTACTTAATTGTTGTAATTATAATACATAGACAGAATTATAAATAAAATTAATAAGTGTAAAGTGAAAAACTGAGTTATTTTGCATTTTAGTCGATTTTATACCCACTGCAAAGTGCGCCCTCCTATTGTGTCCGCCATACTAATTGGCTGAGAGCACGTCACGTGGCCAGTTTTAAACGGACGATAAAGACTAGGGATAATGACCGGCCGGCTGGCTCGCGTTTGTGGCCGCGCCCTAGTCAGCGTGTATGGCACACGCACACACAACACGCACACATAAACTGCACGCTCCTGAAAGCAAAAGTTCACTGTGACAAAGTCTACCCGGTTGTGTGTGTGTGCGTACACAACACGCCTGCATTATGCGTAACGCGCGAGATTGAACAAACAACTCGACGCACAGCAAGCAGTTTGAACGAACAACGCGATGAAGGAAAAATGCAAAACATGGCAAAATTTTAGTGAGTTACTGATTTACACAAAAAGGTTTATGAATGGGATTAAAAGTGGGTTTAGACAGTCTTAAACAATCCGTTTAAAACTGGCTAGGGGACTGGACGCTGATAATGGCCCTCGACTGGTGGCTCGGGCCATTATCGACGTCCAGTCCCCTAGCTGGTTTTAAACGTATGTTTGGTATGTTCAAGACTGACCAAAAACGTGAAAATTATATGACCCGTATTGAAATTTTAAAAAGTCTACAAGGGTTGGAACGGAGTAGATTGTCGACACGGGTCGGACGTGCATAGTGTGAGAAGGCCTTAAGTTGCAACGTACAATGTGTTGCAACTCGCAATGCATTGCATTGCATCAAATGTTTATGTTTAAAGGCAGTATACATCATTGGTAATCTCGATAATCAGAAATGTTCACACCTAACTTACAGAATATAAACATGATGACCGCAGAAAACTTTCCCTGAAATGGTTTTGTCTGAAGTGCTATAGTCTTTGAGAAATGAGTAAAACAAATAGTTTTCGTCTCATGAGACACAAATTCAATTCGCCCCAAAACCATTTCGCCCAAGTGCCACTTCGCCTCAAACCACTTCGCCCGAGTGCCATTTCGCCCCAAATTACTTCGTCCAAACACTACATCCCCTAAATACCAGTTCACCCCAAAACCACTTTGTGCACAGACCGTGGTTCAGGGCGAAATGGTTCAGGGCGAAGTGGTTTTGGGGCGAATTGAATTTGTGTCTCATGAGACGAAAACTAATTGTTTTACTCATTTCTCAATGAGTTAGGAGCTGGTTTTTGCTCAGGTTGGTTTTAATCATGCATATACACACAGGGGGATAAAACTATTTGTACCAGGTTACCAATCATGTATACTGTCTTTAAGTTCAAACTGCTATATAAAACTTACAGAAGCATTGACTTGAATCAAGTCTAATCTCTGGGCTATTTGTTGACCACAAAGATGCTGAGTTTTCCTTGAAATGCAGCTCCTTAATCTTGCTGACCTGGCTGGATTTATAAGTATTCCATCTTGAGATGGAATGTGACATGAAAGGAGCAACACACACCACCTGTCAACTAGCCTACCTGGTACATGTACATGTGTCAGATCCTGCAGAGTGTTTTTGAGTAAGATTTTTTAAAAAGACTCTTGTATTGTCAATTAAGTTTTAGATTTCAATTTGCATTGTATGTCTTCTTGTGTGCAAAATTAATTGAAAATTTATACCATTCGAAATTTATGCCTCGTTCATATTTATGCCACTTTCTAATCTTTTATTACCCCAAACAATAATTACATGTACATGTACCGTTCTTGTTTCATATCAATAAATTAAGTTAAATCATGTTCCACTTCTGAAGAAAATGGGATGGGATAAATTAATAAATTTACTGCCGCATGTTAAAAGCTATGAGTAATGAACAACATAACAACTTTCCTTTGAAAACAAAGCCGTTTAATAAACGCCTATTCAACAGTAGCTAAAAAATTACATTCTAGTTTCTACACGACTTTATATTAACATTTTAAAATTGTAAATTTTTTATAAATCAACTTTCTTAAAAATCAACCATAGATTCCATTATCTTACTCTCAAGAAAATGTCTCTTTTTGTAACTGACAAAGGGACCCGGTGTCTATAAAATATGTACGCACGGAATGCCGACTTTTTAGACCCTCCACCCCCCCCCCCCCCCCCCCCCCCACCCCCCCCACCCCCCCCCCACATGTACGCATTTTTTGGCAAATTTTGTGATGTCAAACGTAGACACATTGGCTCTGACCTCCTCCCCCCTCCTGCTCTGTGCATATGTATTTATGTTTTATTATCACACTAGGAAGATTTCTGAAAACAAATGTATTGGAAGATTGAACCCTCTTGCTTAAAGTAGGTCATTGTTTTCCTCCACTTTGTTTTTGAGATGCTTTTAGTAACTTGATCCCAGTCCTTTCTTGATCTCTGCCTGATAACACCTTTGAGTGTACATCTGGGTTTGTTGTTAATGTACAGGTCAGCAGTGTTAACTGGTCTGTCACTGAAAGATGTGATGTCAACAGTTGTGCTCAGTTTCACAGAATCATGATGTTTTGCTGCCCATACTGTAATATATTCTCCAGGGATGTGTTTACAGGGTGTCCCACAAAATGTCCATGTCAACCTCGGAATCTGTTTCCCTGGATCCTGATACAGTGATAGGGAATTTTCCTTGTGTGAAAATAGTCAAGGGAATCAAAAGTTGTCATTTTTGGTGCAGAAAGGTCAGCCCACAACTACATTGTACATGTGGGTCTTATTTCCACAGTAAAAGGGGAATTTTGGCAACACAGACCATACAATGTATTTTTATGGAAATTCCTTTATCTGGTCTCAAAATAAAAGAAATAAGTACATGTACATGTAAGTTGTTTTTACCAAAGTTAGTCCAATGCGGACAGATGGCCAGAAAACACCCGAAACTGTAAAATGTTGACGGGTTGTGCAAAAATTATGTCAGTTTTTCATTGCAATGTAAAACCGTGAATGCTAAAACACACATAGGCCTACATGTAACTTCTGTGTGTACCTGAGTCTTTCTACGGTAAAGGGGGCATTTTGGCAACACATACCATATTTTCCAGAAAATACCTTTGTCTGGTCTCAAAACAAAAGAAATAAGTTTCAGTTGTTCTGAAGAGATAACTTAGGCCCAAAAAGGGTTACAAATCGTGTGACAATATGCCTTTCTAAAAACCTTGTGTACAAATTTCCAATATATGCTCGTAACCGGGACGGACACTTGTGTTACATTTCAGGCTGTCCCGGTTACGAGCGTATATTGGAAATTTGTACACAGGGTTTTTAGAAAGGCATGTTGTCACACTATTTGTAACCCTTTTTGGGCCCAAGTTATCTCTTCAGAACAACTGAAACTTATTTCTTCTATTTTGAGACCAGACAAAGGTATTTTCTGGAAAATATGGTCTGTGTTGCCAAAGACTCGTGTAGGAGTATTAAACTGCCTATCAGACTTACATGTATCTTAAACTGGGTGGCCAGCTCTTGCTGTCAAATAATCAGATCTGGTTCATGAACTAAAGTAGGGTGTGACTTTGCTGCACCTAAAATGACATAAGTTTTGATTTGCTTGGCAGATTTTGATGCAATAAAAACTATAGAGTGCTGAAGTGTCATGTGGTTGCCATGGTAACTGGCTCCAAACATCATGGCTGCCAGATAAAACACCATTGCAAAAGCACAGGGAAATGGTTGTCATTTTTAGTGTAGAGCCATTGCCTAGGCAACTAATAAACAATAGGGTGACGTACATGTATTCACTTCGGTAGTCTATTTTTCATGATGGGGGAGGGGGGAACATAGATTCTGAGGTTCCCTGGGTCCAATTTCATAAAGCTGTTTAGCAGAACAATTTGCTTATTAAATCAAAAATTTGTGTGCTTTATAAAAATGTGTTAAAAGTCGAAAAATTGCATGTCGATTTGTGTTCTTCACAAGAATATCTGCTATTCTTGCTGAGAAACAAACAGTACATGTATGGTAGCATTGTCTTTCTAAACAAGTAATCCCTAATGTGCAGCAAAAAATTTGCATACATGTACGTTTACAAACGTATTTAGTATTTGAGTGCCCTTTAATCACACTATGGAGATAACACAATTTTTAAGTTTTCCAATCCGCTGTCTTTAACGGATTCTTGGGAAAAACACTGCCGTAGCATCCGCGGGTCTTAAAAAGTCTTAAATTCATTTTCTAAATTTAAGGCCTTAAAAAGCATTAAAAAGCATTAGAAAACATTTAAATTGTAAGCTAGATTTTGGGCCTGTGGTGGCCGAGTATGGAATTCTTTCCTGTTTTGGGGGTTTAATTGATCTTAAAAAGGCATTTAAAAAGGTCTTAAAAAGTCTTACAATTGACTTTTTAAGACTCGCGGACACCCTGCATAACGTGTCTCTTAGAAGATACATTTCCAGTCCATATGAGTTCATACTGTACGTGCGTCTTCAACAAGTATTTGCAACTTTATTTTTTTCTTGTCAACTCTCTAATCAAATTTAGGTCACTGCAAATGATACTATGGTCCTTTAAAGTTTGTTTATTCCATGCCTAGACCAGCTGTCCATCATTAAAAACCACGATTACAGCTGAAAGGCAATAACAGGCAGCATTGTTTTTGCTCCTGTACTTGCATCTAGACCAGGTGACCCCTGTCTCAGATCTCTTAATCCACCATCTTGCTACCTTAATGCCCTTATGAGGTCATGACTTTTGACATGATGTGACCCTTGCATGCTGTTTGATGAGGATTAGTGACCTGACTCTGGGGTGATATGAAGGTTAAAATGTTATGGGATGCATGGGCACTGGTGTTTGATGAGGATTAGCCAGTGACCTGACTCTGGGAGTGATATGAAGGTTAAAATGTTATGGGCTGCATGGGCACTGGTGTTTGATGAGGATTAGCCAGTGACCTGACTCTGGGGGTGATATGAAGGTTAAAATGTTATGGCATGCATGTGTGTTTGATGAGGATTAGCCAGTGACCTGACTCTGGGGGTGATATGAAGGTTGTTATGGGATGCATGGGCACTGGTGTTTCGAAATATATGCATACATTTAAAATAACATGAAATATCTGTTGACCATGGAGCCAACTTTTTAAGTGACTTGAAATGACCATATCTGTACAGATTTTGAGCCAGTGTACATGTAGGGCCTACATGTACGTGTACTGTATACATGTACGGTACCGGTACATGACATGTACGTGTACACCATACCTTGTGAGAAGTGGCAATCTTATACATTATGTATAGTACTTTTCAGCAGGCCTACATTGTAAATCATTATTTCAGTTAATAGATATCAAAGTGATAGATCAGCAAAATTGGTGTTAAGAATGGGACACCTTTCATGACGCAAGAAGGGGACACACATACATAAGCATGTAGTTTTTAGTGAGAAATTTTCTCCGATTTGGCCCAGAATTAGCCAGAATAGTGCTTTCGGCCTGTCCAGAATGAAATTTGTGGGTGCATACCGGTATAAGCTTGGTAATGCCCAACACAAATAACATTTCATGAAACATGTGAAATACATGTAACTGATAGTTATTGCTGAGCAGCCTGTTACAGGGCATTACATGTACTGTAGGCCTAACTTAAAATTTCAGTATGTCCCACAAAAAAAACTTAGAAACCGCAATATTATGCACATAAATTTAATACATGTACCATAAAATGTGCCAAGATATAGGTTCATTTTGGTAACATTTTGCAAGTCGATCCCTTTCTGCATGACTGAGTAATCATTGTTTGACTGACGTGGGGTAAATTGACAACTGCTGCATGTTAAAAGCTATGGAAAAACGTCTTGTTCTTCAAAACTAAAATTAAATCCAGTGTGAAAGCAGGTTTAGTTTACCAAGGCTTAATGTGAACGCAACCATTTAAATTTAGAAGCAACTCTGACCCTGCAATTTTGTGGTTTTGGGATCAAACTGTCTAGGGCTTGGGCTTTATACTGAGATTGTGCACCAGGACAACGCAGGGAGCCATTTGTTTATTGGGTGTAAAATATTCCAACCCCCAGGGCTGAATTATGAGAACCAGTTCTCGTGCCAAAATATTGAAAATGGAGCATACATGTAGTTCCCCTTCCCTTTCAAAAATAGGTTATTGGTTAATAAGAGTGAAATATTTTGAACCTTCAGGAGCATGGAACTGTAAGACACCATGCCCGGAAAGACCCTAAAGGGCCCCTTATTTGTAATTTTTATCAATGAAATATATGCTATAAAACCAATATACTCAGTTACATCCATAAAAAATCCTATTTGGAGCTTGTTTTGGAGGTTAAAACAAAGGTTTTTAGTTTTTATGCTAATGAAAATATGCATATTCATGACCAAGGTCACACATGATGTCACAAGAGGCAAACACAGGAAAATCACATTCAACTGTGCACAAAGGATTCCACTTTTTTTCTTAAACGTCCTGGAACTTTTGTAATCCATGGCTGTTTGAGTTTGTTCTACATGTTTCCTGTTGTAAGCCATGACGAAACTGGGGGAGAAAACTGCAGCAATTTGCCACAAGTCCAACTTGAAGTCTTATGTTTTTTCTTAACTTTTCCCTTCTGTCTTCCTTACGCAATGCACTCCAAATAGCGCCCTCTGTCTGTGGTTTTTTGCAATGAAATCTTCAAAGTTGAAAAAGGCTACCCTTTATTGATTTTACATCCAAACGAACAATAGTATGTCTTGCTGAACAAGTAATCTATCATATGAAGCAAAGATTAGGCAAAAAGTTGTTTAGCACGTCATAGGCCCTTTGGAAACTTAGGTTTGCTTGAAAATATCCAAAATTATCGCACTGAAGATTAATCCTAAAGTAAAACCAGGCAGACATTTTCAAAACGTATCATGTAAATTTGTTACATTACCGGTACGTGTACGGTACACATTGTAATGCATTTGTACAATGTACATGGTCATTTTGCAGTCAAGGAATGTATTAATTTTGGCAACCAAAAATTGTTTTCCATACAAATGCTTTCATTTTCTCTAAAAATGGATTGAAGAAGAAATAACTTTGAATTGTTGTAATGAGATAATTTATGTGGTGTTCTCATTACACTTAGCTACCAAAACTACATTGAAGTTACAGTGGTTGTGCAGCAGAATTACAGAGCTAGCATTCATGTCAAGGTGCTGCAGCTACAGTGTAAAACGTACAGGCTGAGAGGGGCCACGGAAACTTTCTGCTCAGACAGACGAAAATGTCACACAAATGGGAAATTTTTATATTTCAAAACTATGGTACACCTATTACCAGTACCGTTTTGGGGGCTTAGGCCTGTGTTACCAGTATCTTCTTACAACAACTTCGGAGTTTGTACTGTCCGAAGACTGGGCCTCGCCAAAAACCAGGACGGCGGGCAATTTATATGCAAATAGCAGTATAACCAGGGCGTAGCTATGCATGTGATACGTTTGGATGTGTCAACGTTTGCGCAAAATCTGTTCCACATAGGCCGTTTTCGAAACGCTCTGTGTTTTACGGTCAGGCTCAGGATTGTGAATTTGATGACTTCCTTTGTGTGTAGTTTACATGTACCTTCGTGAATTCTCGTGGTGTTAATAAATATGCTCAAAAGGGGTGAACGTTCAAATTAGCATTGGCCCAAGATGTTTCTTAATCCATTAATATTGCTGGGATACACCAGGCCAGAGCCACAGACGAAGGCGGTGGTTTTGAAAACGGCCGATGTCGGAGCTGAACAACAGAGGGCGCTGCTCATCGCGCAAAGATTAACATGTTTCTGTTTGTTGTCCGCATAAAATTAAAGGTAAATTTACGATGAATATTTGTCAATTTTCAACAGGGGTGGAATTTTTTTTTCGGAATTTGTCTCTCTAGTAATCGAAGATACTACAATACCTTTTTATTCTTGTGAAAAGTGGAGAAATAATCTCTGATTGCCCCTTTAAGTATTTTCTTCTACTTTAAGAGAAGAAAAAACATTTCATTGGTGTATCCATTAACAGGAATACAATTACAAAAGAAAGGCAGGGTTTCAGACCGCCCAAGTTCCATTGCATTCCTAGGTTCTGATGAGGATGAATTCGCTACTGTATTTGAAGGAAAACATCTTGGTAGCCAATTAATGCACTCCTTGATTGTAAAAACAAATACATAGGGATAGGCATACGGACGCTTACATGCTACACACTATAACCCAGCGTTCAAATTAGCACTGGTCCGTTGGCCAAATGACAGTTGAAATTGTCTCGGGCCAGCTAGAAACTAAAGAAAGCCTCCCCAAATGGTCCGGCTGTCCAGTTGAATTAAAACAGACCCATGCCGTACATGTGAAATTTCCGCATTTCCACATTTTTAATTTCCTTAATGCGCTTTTGTTTCCGCTTTTTTGTTGAGTATGGCAGATTTTATTTTCTGCTTTTTTCTATGCACACATCGGCAATTGTGTTTTTACCAAGCAAGAAAACAGCGCCCTCCATTGACAGTAAATAGACTTGTTCAAGTCTATGACACTTCCGTCTGCGCCAAGACACTTCTGTGCGTGCTTGATTGCATGTAAACTGGGCGCGCATGCAGACTGCGACTGCAACGAGTCTAGTTACTAAGATGGCGCCATGAAACTTTCGTGCACAAGAATAGCTCAAAAATTCACCACACATTTTCAAACTTGTAGGCCTACTGGGAACCTTTATGACTATCAAATTTTCCTAGTTTATTCACTCAAATGTTTTTATTGCAAACATTTAAGGTCGACTGTGTATAAAATGAACAACCAGAATTGAAATTTGAACTGGGCCACTTGAAACGCTAACGGGCCAGTCAAAACTTAAGCCAACTGGTCCTGGTGGCCAGTTGGGAAAAACGTTAAGGGCAAACGCTGTAACCTCCAGCATAATGTGTGCTACTTGTACCTAGATGCACTACAAAGAATCACTTTAATACTGACCCAAATTCCATGCCCTATCTGTGACAGATTCTATTGCAAGAAAGAATGTCCAGCCTGGGAGAAATTCCATTTTTAATGTCTCGTTAATACGTCCGAGGCAATCAAATGTTATTACCAACAAAACATGGGAAAACTTCCCCCCAGTCAGCTTGTGATTTATCACCGTAGCGCAGAAATCTGCCACATTACTATACCAACTCCAAGGTGGTAAAAACGCGTCACACATTTTACTTATGCAATTGACATTTCTGACATTCTTTTTGCAGATTGCAAAACGGGGAAGAATTTGAGACATTCCCCCTAGCTGTTCTTTTGTCTGGGAAACCACCTCCCCTTGCAAGCAAAAATGTAACTTGCTATTTTAATATAGATAATTTTATGGCCGGAATTTTTTGTTAACGCCCAGACTTTAAAATGTGTGGGTGGGGGACTGGGAGGGGTCACATAAATTTAATTTAGCGTCCCTGGCTTAACATGTATAGGATACTTTAGATTTACGTTAAGTGTGTCAAATTTTCAATTCATTTTTGAATATGTTGCAGTGTTTTAAAGTAGTTTTACCCTAAAACTGCTTGTCTACATGTATGTAAAGGCTTTTTCCCCACTAGAACAACAATCCCCAATGCGAACTTGCTTTGGAGCCCCCACCCCCCCCACCCCCCCCCCCCCCCCCCCCCAACCACCACCACCCCCCTCCCCCCAGTTAATGTGTTTGAACTCACCCCCGTGAGAACTTGCCCCTGCCCCTCGCTTATTTTCACCCCAACGGCTCAAAAATGCTGCAAATTGCTGCGGTTTTCTCCCCCAGTTTCGTCATGGCCTACAACAGGAAACATGTAAAACAAACTCAAACAGTCATGGATTACAAAAGTTCCAGGACGTTTGAGAAAAAAGGTGGAATCTTTTGTGCACAGTTGAATGTGATTTTCCTGTGTTTGCCTATTGTGACATCATGACCTTGGTCATGAATATGCATATTTTCATTAGCATAAAAACTAAAAACCTTTGTTTTAACCCCCAAAACAAGCTCCAAATAGGATTTTTATAAATGTAAATGAGTATAGTGGTTTTATAGCATAGATTTCATTGATAAAAATCCCAAATAACGGGCCCTGTAGAACTGAGCGCTTACTGAGACCAGCCGCCGCCTTCTACATGTACCGGTATTCATGTGGAGCTCTATGATATGCATGATATTACGTGTATATTAAAAGAAGGTAAACAAATTATTTGCAAATCAAAAATAAATTGACCAACCATTTTAAAAATGAATTGACCAATCGTTTTACATGGTTTATTTACCTCAATAACAGACTAAACTCTCACAGCACTTTTCTGTGCAAGAAACGTTTACATAAATACACTTTTTTGTCAAGCATACCAGTCTGAGACCGGATGTTTTCTCAAGTGCCTGGAGTTGAAGTGTAAACTGTTCAAGCAGTTGTCACGTTCTTGCGGTTTGTGGGGGCGGCATACCACTACACATGTGCAGTATGTGTGCGTGTGTGTCACACTACACACGTCTCCGGTCTTCACATTCACGTGATCAATCATGTACATCGTCGCTTCTGTAGGGTTTGAAGAGTTGCTTTTAAAAAGTTGATTTGGGGGTCAGGCAAAAATCTAGTCCGATTCTGAAATGTTTGTACTACATGTAGGCCTGTTAGAAATATTTTCCTGGAATTGTGGCCGAAGTGTTAGTGTTGTAATGAGTAGTACTAGGCTTGAGTGGATTCAGACTATGGGCTTAGGCGACTCTAGCATTTTCAGAGTCGACTCCGATTCCAAAAAGAAATCGCGATTCCATTCGGAATAGATTCCATTTTTTTACGGGAAAACATATAACCCTATTTAGCGCGTTTAAGTGCGTGCACATTGACGATACTACATAATGTGCAGACGACGACCCAATTATTGGCACCGAACGGCAACAAACATCCATAAAATGAACCTGGCCTGTGCCACACACGCATTCCTAATATATGTATGTGGAAATTATCAGAGGCTGAACATTGGCTTTGAAATTGGTAGGTAATTTCTGGAATCGGCAAGCTATAGTCACTAGGAATCGAATCTAGATGAAAGGGAATCGATTCCTACTGGGAACATCCCGCCGTTACAATGCCCTGAGAAAATCCACGCAAATCTGTGAAGTAAGGCAGCTGTTGCGTTTAGCTTTAAACACAAGCCATTTGGTCATGTTATGCCGAAAAGAAACGATTTCTATACTTTCCAGAAATTGTATTGGGTTCTGTTCCTTAAGTTATAACTGTTCCTTCGCAATTGGACACGAGTACCTTTGCAACTGGACACAAGTACCGGTACCTTTGCAACCTCCGCAACTGGACTCGAGTACCTCCACAACTGGACTCGAGTACCTCCGCAACTGGACTCGAGTACCTCCGCAACTGGACTCGAGTACCTCCGCAACTGGACTCGAGTACCAAACCCGAGTGTTAAACCCACCAAATGAGACGGGAAATATCTTCAAAGTTCAAATCAAGACTAATTAAACCAAAAAGCCATGTCCAAACGGTCAGTGCCCCAGTCTGGTTAGTTGGTCACTGGGACCCTTCAAAGGTCAAAAGATTACTAGCCAGAGGGCCCAGAGATCTCCAGGAAATAATTAGGGAGGAAATACTTGCTGTGTTCTGTGACCTTACAACTCCAGGAGGCATGAGAAATCGCTCTTGATAAATAGTGAAAAGCAACAGGTATAATCTCAACGGCTGTGATTCGCTGGCCTCTAAAGTGTGTAATAAATGTAGAATAGGTTTGTTTGTTTCTATATTCTCTTCAAAAAGTTTCGAGTCAACATTTTCGAGTTTTATCTCAGTTTCGAGTCCAAAAAATCCAGATTTCGAGTCAAAAAAATCCAGATTTCGAGTCAAAAAAATCCAGATTTCGAGTCAAAAAAATCCAGATTTCGAGTCAAAAAAATCCAGATTTCGAGTCAAAAAAATCCAGATTTCGAGTCAAAAAAATACAGATTTCGAGTCAAAAAAATACAGATTTCGAGTCAAAAAAAATACAGATTTCGAGTCAAAAAAAATACAGATTTCGAGTCAAAAAAAATACAGATTTCGAGTCAAATTCCACTTTTCGAGTCAAATTCCACTTTTCGAGTCAAATTCCACTTTTCGAGTCAAAAAATATAAAAGTGGAATTTTTGAGACTCGAAACTCGATAACGAACACACGAAAGTAATCCCCACAGTAATGAAAGGTGACTGTTTCTGGGAAAATCCCTTAGAATGAGCTCTCTGAAAACCAAAAATAAATGAGCCGAAAATAAATTCAAGTGTGGATGCACGGAAGAATTACCACGATAGAATGTTCACAGTAACTCGCGGAAATGTTAGTCCAAAAATTAGTCCAATGCGGACACGGCTAAAGTCATGTATTTCGCATGCAGCCATGTTTACTGAAAGAACAAGGACCTATTGTCCAAAGTACTCTTAGCAAATTCCTATCTACTAAAACAAAAACTGCCAAAAAAGAGTGATTTTTCTTGGCAGCTGGGCTTGTCTAGACAGCTGTGGCAGGCCTTTTATCCCCTATGACCCGTTTTTCTCATATAAATACCTCCGGACCGCCTCAAGTGCTTGGTTCCCTGCCAAATAATTTCCTTTTTAAACCTCTAGTTTGTTTTTTCTCCTGGAGACCCCATGGCCCTTTTGTGTGGCGCATTCTTCAATTGTTTTTCACTTGTCACGAAAGTGGTATCAGATTTCTTTCTCCCAAAATGTGTAGACTTGCTTCCAAGTCTGTGATTGTGGTTTGTTTTCCCATAATTCTCAGCCTTTTAGTAATAGAGCTTTTTTCAGGCTTTTAGTAATAGAGCTTTTTTCAAGTGTAGGGACTGGGAACTAGTCTATTCCAGCTTTTGATACACAGAATACCGAGTGCGTAATGCGAGCATGACGCTTTTTATCGAGTCAGACAAACATGATTTTGCATTAGGGTATTTCCCAAAATTAGGGGTCCAAAAGTGTGACATGCTTTTAAAGATTTTCAAGTCTGTTTAGTAATTGAAAGTGGTTTTCCAGTAGAAAATATTTATTTTTATTTACTTAAATTTAATGTTTGTCTGTGGATAAGGCACCAAGGTTAATGCAAACTCATTCTACAGCTAATTTTCATTGGCGTTGGTAACCCAGGACACCAAATTCCTATTCAATATAATGGAACAAATTATGAACCTTTATGATCTTTTGTTTTAAATATTTGTCAGTATTCACAGAACAAAATATTCAGGAAATTGGTGCGCTGTCCCTTGTAATCACAGACCACAGTCTATTACTGAGAATCTGTGATCATGAGTGACGTTTTTTGATGCACAGGGTGTCGTACATAACTTGGACACCAAGCGTTTTTGGACCCTCTAATTTTGGGAATTACCCATATTCTCGGACTTGAAATCAAGTCTACCAAACGTTTTTGCAGAGCAATATTAGACTGGTCCATAATTTATCACCATCATTTCTCATTTTCCCCAAAAGGATTAAGAGTGTCGTGACATTAATATAAGGAATAGGAACCAGTCTAGTGCCCCCACATGAGCAAAGTGCCAGATTAGTTGGCGGTCGTTGACCAATAAAAGAAAACTGCTGGGTGGTCAGAAAGAAACATGAATTCGACCTAGTTTTGTGCAGATGCGGGAGTCTTGCAGCCACACTGAAATGATTTGTGGAGATTTATGGGGGACGACATGTTTTTGTTGGAGTGGGTTTAGCTGTCTTGCATAAATCTTAAAGGTCATGTGACACGAATGGGGGAAGTTTACTTTGTGGGAAAAGTTCAGGAAAAGTTCTCACGTTCGTTGTTTTATAGGCCTAGTTTTTTGTCTGGCAATGGTCTGAACTTTTTTGATATTTTTGTTGATATTTTTGTTGTTTTGATAACGGATGTTTGGAGCTGCAAAATGGAAAAGTGGAATTACATGTGAGAGGTCTCAGGCTTGAATCCTGATAGGGCCCATGTGATTTTTTTTCCCTCGTCCCAAGTTTGGTTGTTTTATTTCTGTGGTGATTAAAGAGTGGTGTTCACATTGGACTATTTTTTGTAAAACTCCCGTGGTTGTGCGGGAGAGTAACAAAATTTAGTCCAATGGGGACGCACGGAGAATTAGCGTCCCTGTAAACTTACTGCGACCACGATGACAGGGCGAGAGAGGCCACGGAAACTTTCCACTCGGCCGTGGGAGTTTTACAGGGCCCTCGAAAAGTCCAATGGGAACAGTTTCGCCCTGTAAAATTAACACGACCCTGCAGTAAACTATGGGCCTGCATGGCAAAAGTTTACTGCAAGGTCGCAGTAGCTTTCCGCATTGGCACTGAAAGCAATTGCAAATGGGAACGCATGGGAAGATTACATGAAGGAATGTTACCAAAGGTCACGGTAACTTTCCGCGAGGCAGGGGAAAAGAATGTCTACTAGGAACATGCCTTAAGCATCATACCAAATTATTTAATTTATTACTTACTTTGACCAGTTGTGCTCCCATGCAAAACCGAGAGAAAAATTGGGTTCCTAGACAAAACCTGAGGGAGTAGGCCTAGGCTATACCACTGTGCCTAGCTCAGTGTGTGGAGACGAGTATCTACATGTATCTGTCTGGTGAGTCAAAGGTCTCAAGTTCGAATCCCAATAAGTGAAATTTGCAGAAATGAAAGTCCAATTAAAAGATAGCTACTATATTAAAACTGAGACCACCCATGGCCTCATGCCCTTGCAAGATATACACTTTGAGGCCAACTTGGCCAGCATGCCCCATCCCAGGCCTTGATAATAACCAAGGCCACCAAGGTCAATGGCCTTATGCCCTGAGGCGTTGGCCTCGATGCCCTTATATTTGGCCTTGATGCCCTGATGAGTTGGCCTTGATGCCCAGATATACATGTACATATACACTTTCCGAGGCAAACTTGGCCAGCATGTCCTATCCTCTTAAATTTCATGAGGCTTGTAATACACTAGAACCATGTACAGTAGTGGAATGCACTTGGCCGTGGTGCCCCTCCATTTGGCCTCAGCGCCCTTTGAAATTTGGACAAAATAAAGGCAGGAGTGACCTGACCCTAATATATTCATTATGTTGATATGTACGGTATATAGACTGTCTTTGAAAAATTTGTCAAATGGTGAAATAAATCACTACATGTACGATTAGCCTTTTTGCATGTTTCACAATGAATAGCGTCTGATGTACTGACTGCACAGTATGTACATGTAGTATCCAGATGACCAAGCTAAACTTTTATTGCTATGTAATATGTGACCGGCTCCAGTAAAACCCAACACTTGTGATGAAAATTCAAAATGTAAGTTTTGGTATCACTTAGTGTGCATAAAAAAAGGGTATCTTTTAAAACATGTTTGAGGAAATTATGATAATTTTTAGCGAAGTTATGACCAATTAAAGTATGACAGATCAGAAAAAGTGAAATGGAGCTGTTGGTCTTTAAAGTTTGACAAACTAGTTGATTATTAAAATTTTTTCTCAATAATATGAGGAATTTTGAGACAGTTCAAACAACAAAACAAATCTTGAATGTATCCCGATGTTGATTCTGCCAAATTTTCAATTTGGTCCCAGAGGCCTTTTTTTAAGGTTGTGGGCCCATATCACGTAATGGGAAATACCGAGAAGCGTCGGGTTTTGCCAGAGTCGGTCACATATGACCGGGTGCAGTTATGAAGTACAGAATCAGTATCGTGTTCACTGTAGGAGAGAATGGCATAAAGCAACCCGACTGTTGGTTGCAAGGCAATGGCGTGCACCACGTAGCAAAATCAGCGTAGTATACGACTTTCTAAACTGCACCTCCATTTGAATTTGAGGGCAATTCCGGAAATTCAAATTTACACTTTAGAGACTTTGAGGGCTTGTAATGCTTCACGTATTCAAGTTGTTTGATTTTAAACACATGTTCTTCAAGCATCATTGATGGAAGTGTAATTCCTGAAAAGTGATTGCAATGCCATTCTCAGTATAAAGTGTGTAGGGTCCACAAAACCCTCGGTTTCGGACGTACTCAATGAGTACGTCCGAAACCGAGATATTTTTGGATGTACCTCGCATATTGAGAATGACATTACATCAGTTTTTCAGGAATTACACTTCCATCAATGATGCTTGAAAAACGCGTTCAAAATCAAACAACTTGAATACGTGAAGCATTACAAGCCCTCAAAGTCTCTGAAGTGTAAATTTGAATTTCCGGAATTGCCCTTAATGCAAAAAGCTTTAGAACTTTTTCAGTGTGTTTAAAAAGTTACGTAAATTCTTTTTGCTTAGGAATTTCTGGTTGGTGGATATGTTTACTGACGTCTCACTCAAGCTAAAAATACTTCCGCAAACACTGAAAATTATCAATCTTTTTCAATACTCAAAATTGTTTTTCATAGTAAAATTTGTCCAGAGCTCAAACAAAATATCTTGGAGCGAATACAATGACACTTCAAAGTTCTCATTTTCTCACGCTCCTCGGACGTTCTTGTTGATTCTGGTGTTCCATTGTTCTGGTTACTATGGGAACTGGATGACCTTTGACCATGCAGTGGAATGCACTTGCAATTCTTTGTACAATGTAGGTTGGCAGAATTTAGTGGATTTTTTTTCCCCATCGGTGATAAAGGTTCTTATCTGTTCTGCATTTTGAAAACAAACTTTTGGTGACCTTTTTTTTGTTTAAAAAATATAATGAAGCCGAAACAAGATTTACAAAACATGGGAAGAAAAGGAGCAACCTTTTTCTTTTGAAGTGACAAACATTTTTGACACACATTTTGTCACAAAATGTAAATGAATGTACTGTAAATTGTGCGTCTCTCCTTTGTACTGTTTTGTTTTGTTTACAATGAATAAATGTTGTTGTTTTTTCTTTTATGTGTTCAAGGAATGTATCTGAATTGTCCTTGAGCCTAGGCCTTGAATAAACCCACGGGCACCACCCATCGGTGCCCTATGCTTTTGCCGTGTTGCCCTTAAAAATTTCTAACACAAATTTCTCATTTACTCATTCAGGTGCCCTTTACTAAGAGAAAATTGCCGTGCCCTATTGAAAATGAATTTCAAGCCTGTGAGCCATTTAGGGCTTTGCCAAATTTTGTAATTATTCGATCAATATGGAAATATTTGCAACTTGCATTTGATTTTAAAACAAAAATTCAGTTTTGGCTATAGTCTATAGATACAAATAATGCATGCATACTTGTGGCTATTGATAGTGCATGTACCTGTATTGCACTTGCTTGTAAGATAAAAACAAACTTGGACTCGGCCTGCTGAGGGCTCTAATGTAATATGTAATGTATGCTGGACTCAGATTCAAGGACTCGGACTTACACCCTGTTTACACTTGATCCCGAGCTCAGGGTCGAACACCGAGCTCGGGATCAGCCCTGGATCACTGAGTGTAAATGCTCTAGGGGCCAAGATCAGACCCCGAGATTTTGGTCTCGTGTTGGCGGAGGGTTCGATCAGTTTGCGGTTAGATAAGCAATTAATCTTTACCGCATCCTGCCGCATCCGCTCCACAGCCGTAGTGGCCTTGTACACTGTACCGGTACCAGTGTAAACACGGTATAAAACTCAGACACCAAGGACTTATAATCCGTTTTGCTTACAATTTGAATTTGTGATTTTATCATTGCCAGAGTTGTTATAGACAGCCTTGGTTAAAGGTGCTCGACTAGATCACTTTTTTTGACCACTCATGGGCGATGGGATTTTGATACCATACATGTACACTGTATGTGCCATTTTTCTCATTAACAATCCTGAAATTTCGTGCTCTCAATCCGTATACTTTCAAGGATATATCGTAAAAAAAAACCCAAAAACACCTATGTTTGGTAAACTAATTTATCCGTTCCGTAAAGCAGTGCAGTGATCAAACCAACCTTTTTGCTTCCACATGCAAATTTCTCGTTTTCTTTTCTTGGATAGTATTTTGGAAAGGTACATGTATTTTATGTGATTGCCAGGTTAGAACGAAATCCTTTTTCTGGAAAAAAAATCTGAACAAGAGCTGCTTTAAGAAGCAATCAAAAGGTGGCTTTGTGAGTTTAAATTTTTCCAACTTTTTCATATTTACAGCCATGGAAGGACATCTCAGCATCAGGCAAGGATTTCATCGCCAAGTTACTGGTCATCTCCCCCAGCGAACGACTCCGCGCCGCCGAGGCTCTCAAACACCCCTGGATCATCAGCAACGCGGCCCAGTCCAGCCTGAAGAACCTCCACCGATCCATCAGCCATAACTGGCTCAAGCGGGCCTCCACCCGAAGCCGGTCAACCAGGTCCGGCCGTTCCAGCAGGTCCAATCGTTCTAGCCGGTCGGACAGGAACAGGGTGCAGCCCCATGAGCTGACGGACATCACCAAAGAGTATCTTCATCCCAAAGATTATAGACAGGTAAGAAATTGTCTAAATTTGTGACGGGCCTTCAAGACAACGGGAACCTAAATACAGGACTACGTAAGATTTTTGTGCCCGTGATTTTTTGAAAAAATTCAAGAGTTAAATTTCGGAAGAACTGAGTTGCAGTTCAGTATTTTTAGGGGTACCAATTCGGGGATTCCCCATTTTTTTGCGATGGGAGTTGGCTAGCGTTTTTTGCCGTTTCATCTTTCCGATCGTTGTGCGAAAGTAGGCCTACAGGTAAATTCGCCCATTTTGCACCGTCGAGGAACTGTGATTGTCAAATCTTGTGGAGTAGCATCTACTGCAAAGTCTGCCCAAGTCCTCGCTCGTAAGATCTTTCCATTTACATTTTGTATAAGAGCTTCACCACAAAATCACTAGCATACTAATCATTGCACACTTCTCAGTTATATAATTTCATTAAAGGCACAGGCTCGTCAGCAATGCGCGCGCGCCAAATTCGTCATGAAATACGTAGCTCCATGCCTTTGCTATGTAGACTGGTTCCCGTCCACATATTCCACACAGGAGAATATAATGACAGGTAAAGGGCGCTTCATCTTGATCTGTAATTGGTCGTCTTTGCGCGTGCACATTGTGTTTTTTATATTTAAAAATTGGCCAAACCCTTTGCTTTAGGCAATGTATTTTCTTTACATAATTGGATATGTTCGACACGCACGGCCAAGTTACAAATGTCAATGCAAAATTTGCGCACTAACTAAAAGAATAAAAATAATAATAACCACGTGACAGGCAGAATGCCTGTCCGTCATGGCTGACCTTTACCGATCCCTATATTTTCGCAATAAGCAAACCAATCTATAGGGATCGGGAATCAATCTATTTGCTATGGAGCTGCGTATTTCGTGGCACGAATTTGGCACACGCGCATTGCTGACGAGCCTGTGCCTTTAAATTACATGGTTTCTTTGTTCTTTATATCAGTGTGATGTTGTTTGATTTTTGTTGTCTGGGATTTAAACAATTTTCTTTAGTAATTTACATGCACAGATAGATTTCCAGATCGTAACAGCAAGCATACAGTAGTGTGAAATAGGTTTTTAGAAGTTCAATTTTTTCCCTCTGCATCTACAATGTATAGACTAGGGATGGGAATTTACGGTTAATTCAGAAACCGGCTTGCAATTCTTTCAAGTGTTGGTTAACCGTTTGGCCGACACTTAATATTGTTGCTGGTGTTTATAGATGCATGTGCAATACAATACCCCTAGGCCCCTAAAATAATGATTGAACCTTTATCTGGTCCAAATTTTTAATTTTAAAATACATTGTAACCCTCTGAAAACTACATGTACATGTACATGTATTGTAAATTCTTTAAAATTGGGTTTCGTTTAAAAACGTTCAGCATACATGTAACCGGTTTTTCAATCTTTTATGGTTAAACGGTTAACCGATTAAACGTCTCATTTCTAGTATAGACCCTTTGCACTGGCGGCCATGTTAGGAGGCAGATTTTATTTAAATGTGACAGATCCACAGAGCACCTACTCATACACATGACAATGTGATTGCCCCTAGCATGGACGTCGCACAAAGAGTCTATTAAAACATACACTGCAAGATGCGGACACCGTGTTTACACTGGTCCCAAGCTCGGGATCAAGATTGATCCCCTGGTAAGGATGTGTTGGTGTTAACCGCAATGATTCAGAGTGCTACATTGTACATTCATGTGTTGATCTCGAGCGCGGTGCCAGAAGTTGCATTCAAAGGTCGTGCTTTTGGTGTCATTTTGTTTCTTGGCATGTTTGTTTCATCACTGATCCGAATCCAGATCCTGAAATGTTTCATCGCGCGGAAACAAATGAAACTGTTCTCAACTAGGATCTCAAATCACATAGCAATTTTAATATTCACCAAATGTGTCAATTTTTTTTACAAAATTTCACCCATGACATGCATCGTAAATAAACAAACAGCCTAAATTTGTTTGTATCTTGAGGTCTTATCCAGGGGCAATCTTGGTCTCGAGAGCTTTACACTCAATTGGTGATCTGAAGCGGATCTTGAGCTCGGTGTTCAATCACACATTGTGATTGTCAAGATTTTTTAGTGCAGATAAAAATGCGCTGGTTGACCGTAAATGGCATACACCGTGTTTACACTCGAACCGGCAAAGGTGGATACAGACCCAGCATTTTTATTGCGACCACAAAACTGAACTTTTGCCGCGTTTACACTATACATGTACCTCGATCCGGCTTCAACTCGCCTTCAGAAACTGCAAAAGTCACCACTAATTGTAACTGCAGCGCATGCGTGAGTTGTTAGGTGTTGCGAACTGGTGCCAGATTGGTCAATTAAATCTACCACACGGTGGGCACTGCCCCAAGGACACTCAAATTGCCGAATCTGTATTCAGGTAGCGTTTACACTACAATTAAGCGACCTTGACAATTACGGGGTTCAACCCTACCCCAAAGGTGACTTGAAAAAGGCGAATCAGACCCGGGTCTGATCCGCCTTTTTCAATTCACCTTTTGCGTTTACACTTAGCGCCTACCCGGCTTAATTGAGGAGTTCGATTTGGCAAAGGCGAATCGAGTGTAAACAGTTCTATAATTACTTGCTGGGTGTTGATGCTGGGTTTCCCCAATACAAACACCAATTTAGCACCCACCCCCAACTTCCCCCTAACTGGCCTTCAGGTAACTGCATGGTGCAAGTGCACTTTGCCATTGTTTGTCAGTGCTAAGGTTCTCTGACAGGAGATCAAACCTTGATTAGAAAGTAAGCTTGAAATAGAGCTTGCACAGAGGCTCCGACCAGACTTCAAACTAGGCTGCCTTAGGGGCGCTGCAGAGTTAAGCTGGACTCCTGCCAAAATAGCAGGCAACCCAAACCTCAAAAACAAGTTTCGTTTTTAAAGGTGTGGAGAAAAAGGGGTTTACATTTTACCCATTGTGTGCATTCAAGAGAAATACTTAAAGGCAGTATACATCATTGGTAATCTCGTAAATCAGAAATGTTCACAGATTTACGCCTACATGTAACTTACACAATATAAACATGATGACCGTAGAAAACTTCCCCTGAAATGGTTTTGTCTGAAGTGCTATAGTCTTTGAGAAATGAGTAAAACAATTAGTTTTCGTCTCATGAGACGAAAAATTCAATTCGCCCTAAAACCCGACCCTAACCTTGCTAAACCGTGAAAATGTTGACCTCGCAACTGGAAGCAACTGTTGCTTGCAGTTGCTGTCGATGTGTGCGCACGCGATCAGATGCACGCGAGCAACTGACGGCAACTAGTTGCAGGTACGCGTATTTCGACGCAACTGGGTACAACTAGTTGCCAGAAAGTAGAACATGAGCAACTCGCTGCAACTGGGATTTTTCCAGTTGCCAATAGTTGCAAGTGCACGTACATCAACCTTTTTAAGCAACTGATAAGTTGCTCCCAGTTGCTTCTAGTTGCCGGAAACACCAGTTGCCACTAGCGTACACACATGTACGCTAGGCTTAAAACATTTGTAAAGGGCCACATGTCTTTATACATGTCATTTCTTGTTCTGTATACAGGAAACAAGGTAGCCAACAACAGCAACTACAGAGCGATGAGACAGACACCTAGACGATTGCCTCTGCTGGTTTTGCCATCCAGTGAGTTCACACCAAAGAGACATCACATTAAAGGACAGACCTACATGTACATGTACCGGTACCATGTCCAGCAAGTGTCACATGCCTCAGAGTTTATTCAAACATTTGCACATTGGCCAAATCTAATCACATGCGCTTATTGTACTTTTTTGTCCGAAACTAAAAACAAGCTTTGTTTTGAGCTTTTGGTCAGTGTGTTTTGGCTACTTAGTGGCTGTTTTGGGTTATTCAAAATGGAAACATTGTTCCCGTGCTGAATGAGAGATGACATCAACAATCTAAACAAAACCACGTCGCACATGGGTTCACGGGATTGTTTGGAGTACTCTGAAATGGCCTGTGTGGTTTAGCATTAGTCCCTGAATTCGCCGTCCAAGACTCTTGGGAGGCGACTTTAGTACAGGGGGCTAATAACTGCACATGGATGCCAGTCTTCCGGCTATAGCCAGAATTCCGGCTTTTTCTTATTTTAGAAAAAGAAATCGGGCAAAGCCTTTTTTCCAGGCTGGAAAAAATAAACGGCCGAAAATATAAGCAGAATATATTTTCAACTCCAAAATAAAAGTGGAAAATTGTCTCACTTACTGATCAACGATGTCCGAATACGCCATGTATGTCATGTGTACATGTATGTCGTACATGTATGTACACGCACGTAGCACGTTTTCTTTATGATTTACATACATGCAGTACATGTATGTCTGTATCCCGGCCATAATCATTCACGGCTAAAGTATCGTGAAACCAGACTATCGAGACTAAGTATATAGAGGGCGCTGTATCCATACAACAGTGGTTAGATCACATACATACTGACATATCCATTGCATTGCACCAGTCATACTGTCAATGTACATTCTACTGTACAGTATAGTGTGCTGGCGAGTCCATGCGCACACATACATGCAGTTATGATAGTGGATTTTTTCCCGGCCCTGAAGGTAAGAGCCACTGGCATCCCTACATGTAACTGCATCCCACTTAGTTAATGAGCGCAATAAAAACTACAGTGAATTCGACGTACTCCATGCAAACACAATGAGTGGCAGCTTGGTGAGTTCTCTATTAAATCCCGTAATGCTTCGCGTGCGTACCGGTAGAGAGGTAATAGTAAAACAGTCTATGCGGCTGCACAGCATGCTTTTGCCAAACTTTTGGATTAATCATCACGCATACAGGGTTCGAAATTAACCTAAATTTCATGCTGGTCAGAAGGACCAGTAGATTAGAGAACTCTACTGGTCCTGCTGAAAATTTGGTGGTCCACTGGTGCTTTTCAAAATGGCACCGAGATACTGCAACACTTTCTGGTTTAAGGTCATTGAGTGCAGGATGGATGGGATTGCTTTCTGATCCAACACTGAGGCATGTCTGGAGAGATCGGAGAAAGAAATGTAGTTATCTGAAAATGTCTCAGGAATTGTTTGTGGTAACCAGGAATTCTTCGCATTGAGTAAGAATCGTTTACTGTGGATTAGGCATCAAAGAATGTTTCCATGAGTCAGTAAATCGGACCAGCGTCTTTGACAAATCTTGTGGTCCTTCTGATTTTTTACTGGTGTCGAACCACAGGACCAGTGTTAATTTCGACCCCTGTGCATACACTATGAACATCTAACAATGGATATTGGGCACACACCATTGTTACTAACAATGGGGTGACAATGAACATGTACATGTTTTTGCTCATAGTGATATTTGCAAGACACATTCAAGATGGAACCTTGTGTCACACTCGCGGCTAGTGTCGTGACGTGGCATCTCTGACTTACTACATTTGTTGGCACAATGTATTCTATTGTAAATTGCACAAATTGGACTACATTGTACATTTGAAATGTACACGTGCGTCATAACTTAGTCCAATTATCCTTAGACATTTTATTTAGTGTGGTGCGCCCAAATTTGCAGAAAAACTTAAATAGTTTGTAAATAGTATTGTATTGTATTTACATTGTAATGTTTGTATCTTTGTAATGTTTACTCATTAAAAACTATTAGTTTATTTGATATAGCTAAATATTTTAAAAGTTTTGTATTCATCCACGGTCCTGACGGACAAATTGTAGGATCTGATCCTGATCCTGTGAGCTTACATTAGGTGCGTTCAGATGATCGTCGATTCACACTTGGCTTTTTTAGCGCGCAATTTTTGCACATGCCACTAGAACAAAACGGTGTTGAAGTAAAACCGAGCAATGAAAATTACAGAATCAACTGTTGCTGAAAGTATTTGTGATTTTGTGACGTTCAGTGCGTCCACACGGCTTTTTCTCAAAGCGACCTGCGTCAAAAGTACGCGCGAAAAGGCTCGGTGTGAATCCACCCTAACTTGCAAGTGAGATTGTGGGTTAATTTCTAAGATTTAATAATGGTTCCCGGCCAATTTTAGCAAAGAAGCGGGCAATTTGAACACGGCGTCATTCTATTTGGCGTGAAATCGAATGCTGCACGAAATCAGCATTCAAATTTTTTTTAGAACTATGCAATTCCACTCTTGCGTCAAACGATTTCATAAAAATAAAAGTCTGATTTAACATCAGCATTCAAATTCGCAGGACGTTTTCAAACCACACACTTCGTCATTCGTATTCATCTACATTTGTATGGGCAGACATTTGTGGAATTAGTGCACTTAAATTGCACTAATTTGCAAACACTTTTTTAGTGCTATCTAAGCATGAAGCAAATTAAATGATTCCAAGATATTTCTCAGACATTCAAACGCATTTTGAACAATTTCTAATCGGCACTTTTCGGTTTTTCCCGATGACGAGAAGAAGTAGGTAGAAATGGCAGCCCGTAGTCGCTATGCGAAATATCGAAAACTGATCGGCAGCGGTTGATCGAGGGGAATGATGTGGATTATCTCGAGCTTGCAGATAATCTGGGTATCAAAAGGTCCACGGCGTGATTAATGGTTGCCATCTTTTTTGAATATGGAAAGGGAATAAAAACTCGCGTAGAGACACACAAGAGATGTTTTAATCATTCAAATGATTTAAATAAAGCAAAGATGCACAACACTATCGGTTGTCTAAGTTTCAAAATTGTCTATTTTATCAGCATTTTTTTCCGTACTTATTTCAATTTTCTTTTTGTGAAGTTGGTTGCTCTTAGATGAAATGGCGGCTTGCTAAATTAGACGATGATCTTGCAGCACCATGAAGGAAGGTGACTGACAATGCGCTAAATTAAATTTGAAATGGACTAACTGCAGGGGACCTAAAACTGCTTTAATATGGAAGCATATTAACGAAATTGACTGCTTGTTTGCTGAAATTGGCCAGGAAAACCTATAATGCAAGATTTTATGCATATACATATGTCTGTTTTCAATACTAGAGAGACCTTTTCCTCCAGGATTATATCTCTGTACGATGTCATTCATCTTCTCTCAAAACATAAGAAATATCTTAAGATAGATCTAAGTAGAACTGCAACGAATAGTGCCACAACATGAATATAACAATATAACAAGGACACCAAAAAATGTCACAAAGTATGTGTCCCATGTTACATACGTTAAATAGGAAATTTGTACACAGGGTTTTCAGAAAGGTATGTTGTTGCACTATTTGTTGCTTAAGTTATCTCCTTAGATCTGTCTTAAGATATTTCTTTTGTTTTGAGAGAAGATAACTGGCTTTGCACAGAGTTATGATCCTGGTGAAAAAGTCTCTCCAGTATTGAAGACAGACTTATATACATGTACATGTATGTAAAGGAATGCATGATATTCTTGCCAAACTTCTCAATATGATATATACAGTATGTATTGCACATGTATTCAGCCAATGAAGGGATGGATTAAGATTACTTGTTAAAACGATGTGAAAAGACTTGCCGAGATTTTCCTTTCCCCAGCAAAGTATTCTTTAAACAATGGTATTCTTCACCAATTAATAAGGTTAAAATGCTGGAGTGGTTGTTTCATGCCAGCCCCCACTCCCTTCCAACTTACAGCATGTTTACACTTTATCCCGAGCTCAGGGTCGAACACCGAGCTCGGGATGAGCTCCGGATCACAAACTACACCCCGTTTACACTCGAATCGGCAAAGGTGGATACAGATCCAGCATTTTTATTGCGACCACAAAACTGAACATTTGCCGCATTTACACTACACCCCAAATTTCTTCAACTCGCTTCAGAAACCGCAAAAGTCACCACTAAATGTAACTGCAGCGCATGCGTGAGCTGTTAGGTGTTGCTGCACTAGTGCCAGATTGGTCAATTAAATCTACTACACTGCGGGCACCTCCCCAAGGACACTCAAATTGCCGAATCTGTATTCGGGTAGCGTTTACACTACAAGCGACCTTGACGATTGCGGGGTTCAACCCTACCCCAAAGGTGACTTGAAAAAGGCGAATCGGACCCTTTTGCATTTACACTTAGTGCCTACCCGGCTTCAATTCCCCTTTTTGGAAATTGAGGAGTTCGATTCGGCAAAGGAGAATCGAGTGTAAACGGGGTGCTACAGTGTAAACACTCTTGGAACAAAAATTGGTCCCGGTTCAGACCCCGAGATTTGGTCTCTGTTGGCGGAGGGTTGTTGAACCCCGAGCTTGTGATCAGTTTGTGGTTAGATAAGTAATTAATCTTTACCGCATCTGCTTCACAGCCGTTGCAGGGGAAAAGCCCGCGAAATTCAAGCAGCCTTGCACACTATACATGTACACAATGGTGAAATAAAATAAAGGAAACGGGGAGTTCGACTCGCACAAAGTCTTTTGAATCAATTTCAGAATTATAACAAATTGTGGCTTCAAGTTTAGTTTTTAAAAATAATTTGCCAGGTTGTATGTACAATTTACGTGCATTTTTATAGTACCACTCAGTTGAAAATGGCTACAATAGCCATGGTTTAAAAGCAGCAATCAATAAACTAGAGGTATGTCTGTTGATAACAGAGCATATGGCTTTCCGCTTTTCTTTTTTTGTATGTTTGTATGCATGTAAAACTGCATGCTGTATAATACTACATGTACACTTTGTACAATATAAATACATACTGTACATATACATGTACAATATGCACAGTGACAAGATTCAAAAATTCATAATAAATCAACAAATCATGCATGTCATACTAATGTAACTTGGTATGTTACATGTTAATGACCAGGTCCAGGCACCTGATAGTTTTCAAGGTCATACGACCAATGGAGAAAGTAAACGACCTTGGTTAATGTATACTTGAGGAACTCTTATTTGATTACGTCATCGTGACGTCACAATATTTAGCTGATAATATACATTTGACCAATTCAAAAATACGTTTTGGTCTTTTTTCAACTCGTCACTAGAGGGGGCTGTTTCGTGTGACGACTTAACTTTTTGTATTTTTTGAATGCCCAAGGGGTCCTGACACTAACACCGTTGACACGATATCGGCATCGCTTACCAGTTTTAAATGACAAGGCAGCCTCGTTTTCGACCAATAGGAAACAAGATTCAAGGTCAATGTCTCTGCATGAAATTTAGACCTTGGATAGTCATGACCAGTGCCGAAAGAATAAAGATTGTATCTCAAACGGTTCAATTTTTACAGATTTTTCAATTTGCAAGGCATTAAATTTCAGACACATGTAATCTAACACCTGGTGACGTCATCAAGATCTAACCTCTTTGGTATAGTACTTTACTATGGGTTCCTTATTGTGACTAAGTTTGATGATGATCCGAGCTTTGCAAGCGACTCTTCTAGCACCGAGACAGACTGTGTGCTTTGTCTATGGGGTAGTGCAGATGTATGTATATGTACATGCTTATGTACACTCGTATGGATGTATATACTGCACTGTGTGTATGCTGTAGTATAGGTTGCCAGATTCAAAAATTCATAACAAATCAACAAGTGACGTCACACTAATGTAACTTGGTATGTTATATGTTAATGACCAAGTCTACGTCCCTGCTTGATTTCAAGGTCATACGACCATTAGAGGAAGTGAACGACCTTGGCTAATGTATGCTGTACAAACGGGCTTATTTGATGACGTCATCGTTACGCCACCAAATTTTGCTGCTAATATGCGTTAGACCAAGTAACAACAAACCTGAAACAAAATATTTGACCTTCATAGGCCGTTTCGTTCTCTAGATATAGCTGTTAAAAGGATGCACGTTCAAGCGAGTGTAATTTGACACCTGGTGACGTCATCAAACTTTTGAAAGTATGGGCGTATTCACTGACCCTCAGTGAAAATATGCACCAATTTTGGACCAATTTGCAAAAACTTCGCCACAGACATCTCTTCAAAATGCGTTTTGGCCATTTTTCAACTTGCCGCTAGAGGGCGCTGTTTCGTGTGACGACTTAACTTTTGGTATTTTTGTAATGCCCAAGGGGTCCCGAGACTAACAACGTTGACCCAATTACGGTATCTGCTACCAGTTTTAAATGACAACGCAGCCTCGTTTTCGACCAATAGGAAGCAATATTCAAGGTCATTGTCTCTGCATGAAATTTAGACATTGGAAAGTCATGACCATTGCCGAAACAAAAATGTTTGTATCTCAAACGGTTGAATTTTTACAATTTTTTTAATTTTTAAGGCATTAAATTTCAGACACATGTAATCTGACCCCTGGTGACGTCATCAAGATGTAACCTCTTTGGTATAGTACTTTAGTATGGGTTCCTTATTGTGACCAAGTTTGATGATGATCCAAGCTTTGCAAGCGACCCTTCTAGCAGCGAGATAGACTATGTGCTTTGTCAATGGGAAATGGGGTAGTGCAGATGTATGGCGATTGTTCATGCTTATGTACACCCGTATATACTGCACTGTGTGTATGCTGTGGTATAGGTTGCCAGATTCAAAAATTCATAACAAATCAACAAAGGACGTCACACTAATGTAACTTGGTATGTTATATGTTAATGACCACGTCTACGTCCCTGCTAGGTTTCAAGGTCATACGCCCATTAGAGGAAGTGAACGACCTTGGCAAATGTATGCTGCACAAACGGGCTTATTTGATGACGTCATCGTTACGCCACCAAATTTTGCTGCTAATATGCATTAGACCAAGTCACAACAAACCTAAAACACAAAATTTGACCTCCATCGGCCTTTTCGTTCTCTATATATAACCGTTAGAAGAACGCATGTTCAACTGAGTTTAATTTGACACCTGGTGACGTCATCAATCTTTTGAAGGTATGGGCATGTTCACTGACCCTCAGTGAACATATGCACCAATTTTGGGCCAATTTGCAAAAACTTCGCCACAGACATCTCTTCAAAATAGGTTTTGGCCATTTTTCAACTTGCCGCTAGAGGGCGCTCTTTCGTGTCACGACTTAACTTTTGGTATTTTTGGAATGCCCAAGAGGTCTTGAGACTAACACTTTTGACCCGATCTCTGTATCTGCTACCAGTTTTAAATGACAGGGCAGCCTCGTTTTCGACCAATAGGAAGCAAGATTCAAGGTCAATGTCTGTGTATGAAATTTAGACCTTGGATAGTCATGACCATTGCCGAAAGAATAAAGTTTGTATCTCAAACGGTTGAATTTTTACAGAAGTTTCAATTTGAAGGCCATATATTTCAAACGCTTGTAATCTGACACCTGATGACGTCATCAAAATGTAAACACATTTGTGCAGTACTTCACTATGAGGTGATTGTTGTGACCAAGTTTGATGATGATCCGAGCTTTGCAAGTGACCGTTTTGCCAGGCCGAAAGACCATGCGCTTTGTCTATGGGGTTTTGGGAGAAGAATAAAAAAAGCTAAAAAAAAAAAAAAAAAAATCAGAACAGTTTCAAAGGCTTTCCGCAGAAGTGCGGAAAGCCAATTACATGAAACATTCTCAGGAGTGCAGGGTTGGACACCACGGCCCATGCAGGTTACAGCTAAATGTACTACACCAATAGTCGGGACAGAAGTAGTGACCGAGATCTTTACATAGGATCCTCATAATAATAATAATAATAGACAGTTCTTATATAGCGCATTACAGATCCGACAGATCTCTCAATGCGCTTTCTGCATTATTACCCCTGGTCATTGGGCTCAGTAATATCATTCCTTAATCCTTCTCAGCTCCCTGGGGAGTATGCAGTCCCGTGCAGCTTATGCGCACAGGGACTAATCAAACACATTAGCTTTCTCTACCCTCACAGGTACCCATTTCCTCCTGGGTGGAGAGAAGCAATTCATGGCAAAGTGCCTTGCCCAAGAGCACACGCACCATGGACAAGCCGGAATGGGATTCGAACCCACGACCTGTGGATTGACCAGTCTTGGATTCAACACGCCATACCGCTCGGCCATGGTGCCCCATTTTTTTAAGACTGCAACAAAAGAATTCCAAGCCTGCCAGCAAGTACACAAAGTACAAAGTATTCAAGGAATGCCCAGATGCAGCCCAGCCACCACAAGGAAACAATTGCTCCTTCAGAAATTCTATCCAGGGACAGAAGTGACTAAAGCCTAGAGTACATCGACATTGCAACTGGAAGCAACTCAACTGATCAGTTGCTGTCGATGTGTGCGTAGCGCGCACATCGACAAACTGATTATTTCCGCAACTAGCGGCAACTGGGAGCATCCAGCTATATCTACATTTCCAGAGCGCGCACATCGACACAGCAACTCGGTAAAGCGCAGAGTGCATTGACCTTGCAACTAGAAGCAACTGTTGCTTGCAGTTGCTGTCGATGTGCGTGCACGTGATCAGATGCACGCGAGCAACTGGCAGCAACTAGTTGCAAGTACGCGTACATCGACGCAACTGACCGCAACTGGGTACAACTAGTTGCCAGAAAGTAGAACATGAGCAACTCGCGGCAACTGGGATTTTTTCAGTTGCCAGTAGTTGCAAGTGCCCGTACATCGACCTTTTTGAGCAACTGATCAGTTGCTACCAGTTGCCACTAGTTGCTTTCAGTTGCAAGGTCGATGTACGCTAGGCTAAGTGACATGTAGTGGGCTGGAATGCACCTGGGGGAAAACTGAGAACTATTTGTAAAATTTAGAATTAAACAAACCGATATTAGGTCTGGTCGCACATACAACAAGGTATCACTGCAATTGTCAATCTTTGTTAATATCCGTTTTTCAGTTGGTCAAATTTCTTGTTCTTTGTACTTGTTTAGCACAGTGTCTTTTGTTTCTTGGGTATAATAGAGCTTCTGCACCGGCGGCCATGACAGGGGGCAGGTTTTCTTATTTAAATGATGTAACAATAGAACCACAAAGCACCAACTCATGCATGACACATGGTGACAATGGGACTGCCTCCTGTCATGGCCGCCGTGCAAAGGCTCTATTCTCCTCTAAATCTTTAAAGTGCTTTATTGTCCACCAATTAATGTAAATTTGATAAAAGATTTTGTAGGGACATACCCCTTGGAATCTGACTTAGATGTAGCCTTGTCCAAGGGCTGTGAAATTATGTGAATCCGTGAAGAATTGGCCTGTATGCTATGCAGCGAAAGTGCGCCACCGCGCGGTGAATTGTAGCCAACTGCAAAATAGTCTGGTTACCGAAATATCTTGGTCTGAATCCCGACTTCACGCGCGAGGCCGAATCACAGCCTTGTTCTTTCTGTACTTGATTTGATATGTGTTTCTTTATAACTGCGTTGGAAATCCGACGCAATTACTTATGCGAAACCCGAGTGCTTATAAATATTCATATCTTGCATTTCACAGCCCTTAGACAAGGCAATTTAGATGTGGCAATTGAGGAAAATTATCTCCTATGGAATTCTTAAGTGCTACTTTACACGTGTATAAAAAAGTTACAGATTCCAAGAAAATAAGCTAAAAATTGTAGCAATACAAAGCATGTCATAATTTTATGAAGGTTTATTATAAAAAACATTGTTTCAACTGCCTACATGTAATTGATTTCACGAAGGTAAAATCGGTTCGTTGGCTGCTTGTCGCATCGCGCCAGCTGCGGCCTGCACTAGCACTGCACACGTACATGTACGTACAAGCATCACACACACCACATGCTATGGCGCTTGCTTATAGATTAGACTTGTACACGTCCGCTTCCCTACTCGTTGCAGACTCGGTCACGTCGCCGACCGCGCGGCATGCACAGTACATACATGGCAAAGCGCTGTATGTCATGGCACTTGCGTGACAACTAGACTCGCACAAATTTTCTTCGCAAAATTACTGAATCAATTGAGGGCGCTCGTTAAAAAAGTATGGTGTGCTAAAAGGGCCAAAAAAATAAAAAATGTAATTCCGCTACAAATTAGTAAAATTCCGGAAATCCGGAAAAATCTCACCCCTGAATATTGAATAATTATTCTAATTTCGGTGGATGAAGTAAAGCTTTGGCCGAAAACATTCGACCAGCGACGTCGATTTCGTACGTGGCACCGACTACGTGGTCATGACAAACCTCTGTGGACTGGTCAGTGTTATACAGCCAGCCCAGGCACATCAATGAGTCCAAGGCAGCGCTGTAGCCACTGGAGGTGGTCATTCCGGCCAGCTGACCGTTACGATAGATGGGCTCACCGCCCCAGCACCACAGATCATGCTCCACCCTATGGTCTTCCAGGATGAAAACGGCCAGTCGACGCTGGATGCCTTCCTTGTGTTGCTTGAGCAAGGCTGATTGGCCTATGAACTCCACTTTCTGTAGCCAGGTACAAATCGATCAAGATTTAATATATACAATTTAATATTAGAAATGAGGGATACTACAGTGAGTAAAATAAAAACTATACATTTTTAAAATTACCTGTTGTGCTTCATTTATATGAGATGATTTGACACGTATTTTTGATAAGTTCTCCTGTGTCTTTTGGTAGCAGTTTAATTAAATTATGTTTCATGCGCACTACGCACACATCGACAGCAACTGATCAGTTGAGTTGCTTCCAGTTGCAAGGTCGATGTACGCTAGGCTTTAGATCAACATTTAAATTATTGGACTCTATTTCAAGCTCAACAATAAACTATACAATGAGCATTTAAAACAATAACGTACCTTGTCTAATAGCACAAACTCCCTGCCTATTTCTAAGGGGGTGTGTCCCGTGTTGAAATCCGCTCCCCAGTCACAGATAAACCTTTCAATTCTTAGCCATTTCAATGCATACTCCCCCACAGGGCGTATACCGTGCTCGCGGTCGGTATTCAGCAACAGTTCGTACGTATGGACGGCAGACTGAAATAAGAGTTTGAAAGAATGCCATTACGATCGCTTGCGATTCTTTACGATTTTTGGCGACCTGGAAGTGATTCTCTGTTGCGGTTTCCTGGAAATTATGACGATCACGTGAATTAAGTACATTTATATAAAATCGTAAAGAAAACTTGAAAGATCTTAAATGCTCGTATTGAAATACTATAGTGCCGAAGGATTGGTTAAGAACCTTCACGATGCATTAGGATTATTTACGACCTTGTTAAGACACATTACACCCTTATTACGATCTCTCACGACCGGTTGCGAAGATTTGACGAATTTTTGAACCATTCGAATCATTACGAACGTTTAAGAATGTTTACGATTGTGTTTACGAATGTTTACGAATGCTCACAATTCAAAATCATAAAGGTTCGTATCCAAAATCGTGTAAGTGTAAAAGGGGCTTAATTTTGGTAAAACTTACGGGGTTCGCTGTTTTTACCAAAGTTAGTCCAATGCGGACAGATGGCCAGAAAACAAGTGTTGCCGGGTTGTGCAAAAATTATGATGTCAGTTTTTTATTGCTGGAAAGTCTTGTGTGGACAGGCATCGCAATGTAAAACCGTGAATGCTAAAACACACATAGGCCTACATGTAACTTCTGTGTGTACCCGAGTCTTTCCACGGTAAAGGGGGCATTTTGGCAACACAGACCATATTTTCCAGAAAATACCTTTGCCTGGTCTCAAAACAAAAGAAATAAGTTTCAGTTGTTCTGAAGAGATAACTTAGGCCCAAAAAGGGTTACAAATAATGTGACAACATGCCTTTCAAAAAACCCGGTGTACAAATTTCCAATATATGCTCGTAACCGGGACGGCCTAAAATGTGTCCGTCCCGGCTATGAGCGTATATTGGAAATTTGTACACAGGGTTTTTAGAAAGGCATGTTGTCACACTAATTGTAACCCTTTTGGGGCCTGAATTATCTCTTCAGAACAACTTAAACTTATTTCTTTTATTTCGAGACCAGACAAAGGTATTTCCTCGAAAATATGGTCTAGTTGTGTTACCAAATGCCCCCTTTACTGTGGAAAGACCCACCTGAATAATGAGGCAACATGTAAGTTTTAACAAGGTTTTGCTTGGTGAAGGACATTTTGTGGGCCGAAAATAAATCCAAGTGCAGATGCACGGACGAATTTTCACGACGGGATGTTAACAGTGGCTTTGCGGTAACTTGTTACAAAAATTAGTCCAATGCGGACACGGCTTAAGTAGGCATTGTTAATTGCACAAAGTAAAAATCAATATTCCAAAGTTGCTTACTACATGCTTACTGCAAATATTTTAGTAATATATTCAAGTGAATTCCAACATACCGCATTGGGAATTAACAGGGTCATTCCATCCACACTCGAGTTTGACGTAGATATCACATGGACATTTCTTGTGAAACCAAGATCGAGTATCTAAAATGCGCAACATACAAATATACGGTTTAAAAAAAAGAAATGCAAATTGTACTCTGACCGAAAGATTGAGGAAGCCGACAGATGTAGCTTATTTTATTGGTCAGTATAACGTGTATGAACACCTTGTGGCAAGGCTAGCTGCAAGAGCGTGATCCAAAACTGGTTAACACTGGATGCAAATTTCAAAATTTCTTAAATTAATCAAAATAATACCTCGAACAGTAAAGAAAACTCCATATTTTATAATCATATTACAAAAATTAACAGAACTAGAATTTGACGTTTGTTTTTTTACAAACGCAAGGTGATCGGGTGACATGAACATTGATCTTATGATGACGTCACACTTTTAAAATTGGTTGAAAACTTGAGTTGGTCGATGTTGCAAAAGAAGCATTCACATATCGACTGCCAGTATTGGAATTCTTAAGAAATATGACTCTTTGATTTATTCAACGCTAAAATTGTGTGTCTGATGACGTCATTTAATGGTGATCGGACTGTTGGCCCGATCACCTAAAATAAATCGTAGAACAGGTGATCGGGGCTGTTGGCCCGAACACCTAATAAATTTGACTGGGCACACTGTGCCATCACATTTTAAAGAAATAGTTGAAAATGCATGTAGTTTTTGTCAATTTTATTGATCGTTTGTCCCTCACGCATAAAAACAACCTCTGCATAAAACTGTAAAGTCAATTTCAACATGTGATAAACTGGGTGTGTGTATTAACATCAGTATAGCAGGTAAACAAACAGCTAGGTTCACTTTAGTTTTCATTTGTTGTATTGACTTGGGAAAGGCATTTGTCTCTTGATTTCTGTCCCTCATGTGAGAGACGGATCGAATTGGATCACGCTCGGCATCAGTCTGCCTGAAGTGCTCCCCGAGAACCTGCACCTCTAGGGCTGTTTTTGAGACTCGTGACTCCAGGGCTGCGTTCGGGCGTGCAGTTCTCGCTACTCCGGAGTAATGCGTGCGCATTGCACTCGGGTCACATTACGCGAACGGCAAATGCACAGTCCTCATGCGCGAATGGCCATCAGTCAAGATGGCAGTCACTTGCCAAGACTACACAAAAAACGCCGTTCCACTGCTCACAAGAAATTGAAGAAAATACAGACCGTAAGTCGTGAGAACCTTTGATAACGTGTAAAACAAACCTTAGTGAGTTTTTGTTTCAGTTATCCAGTTGACACGTTGAGCAAATTCACCAAAAATCCAACCTATATCCCGCCATCATCGTACAAATCACATGGCATTCGTCAGGAGTAAGAGCACACTCCCCATTTGTCGGGGAGTACCGAGAGCATACTCTCACTGACTCGAGTGTCGTTATTCCTGCCGTTCGCGCGCGCAGGAGTGTACTCGTGTTAACACGAGTACACGCCCGAACGCAGCCCAAAGGTCAGCTCATCCCACGCAAGTTTTATACATGTTTTTAGTTTGTATGCCAATATGCATATTCATGACCAAGGTCACGATGTCACAAAAGATTCCACTTTTTTCTCAAACGTCCTGGAACTTTTGTAATCTATGACTGTTTGAGTTTGTTCTACATGTTTCCTGTTGTAAGCCATGACAAAACTGGGTGAGAAAACTACAGCTATTTGCCACAAGTCCAACATGAAGTCTTATGTTTTTTTCTGAACTTTTCCCTTCCGTCTTCCTTATGTGATGCACTCCAAACAGCGCCCTCTGTCTGTGGTTTATTGCAATGAAATCTTCAAAGTTGAAAAAGGCTATTTTTTATTGATTTGACATCCAAACGAACAATAGCATGTGTCTTGCTGAACAAGTAATCCATCATATGAAGCAAAGATTAGGAAAAAAGTTGTTTAGCATGTCATAGGCTATTTAATAACTACATGATTCTCCCAGAAACAGAAAATGTCACATTTCATTGCTGTGGGGATCACTTGGACCTGGATGAAATCACTGTAGCAGAACCGTCTTGAAAGCGATTCCAAAATGATTGGTCGATCGGTGCCTTGTCATCCACAAGTTCACTGTATTCAACAAGCTTATGGGTCTTTCTATAAATTAGGGGTCCAATTTTGGTGTCCCCCCGTTACATTTTACATCTTGTTTTTGTAAATTCAGGACTCGTTCTTTAAATACTTTCCATCCCAAAGAGTGAGTACATAAAGCACAATTCATACAAAATAGTTTAAAGGCCATTTTAATGATTTTTGTACAAAAAATAACACATATCAGGTGTAACGGGGGACACTATGTCACACTTTTGGACCCCTAATTTATAGAAAGACCCTTATGTTCTGATCAAGAATTTATAGTTTAAGAAAACTGTACGTTTAACGTATCTTTAATACCGCGGTCTAATGTTTTCAAGCCAAGTCTCGGTTCAAACACAGTGTTGGCTAAAACAGTAAAAGTTAAAAACAGTCACAGAGTTCAAGGGCCTGTTATAAATTAAAAATGTACTAAGCATTCAGACATCGTTGTAAATGCACCTTTTCTGCTTTAGTGCTGTACTAAATAGGCATTGTCATTTTATAAAACCAGTTTTCTGCTGAAATTTAATGTGCTGTGTTTATAAAACAAGTTTCTAATTACTTTATGCGAACACGGTTTAAAACTAGCCAAGCTCAGCGTTGTAGTGGTCAGTTTTTGCAGGACATCCCTGGCTTTGGGTCCCAGGACATTCAGACCGGTGTAGTGACTGGTGATGTCACGTAGCGTCACTGAACCATTGCTTGGAAGATGCCTGGAAATCCAGCTGTGACCCTTGACCTGGCCTAAAGTGGGACAGATGATGAAGTACCTGCAACCAAAGGTGATTTTTTTTTTTTTCCAGAATTCTGTGAATAGCTCCAAGTTGGTGCTTTCACACCGTATCAAAAGGCCATTTCACACGGGCGCCGAAAACAAGGGTCCTGTGCGACGAAATCGCATCAATGTCAAAAACGCAGGGATAGTGTCGTGTGAAAGTGCATCCCTGTCACCAAATCACAAGGGTCCCGTGTGTACCGTCGCACGGATCGAGACTTCCTCCAAAATTTCGCATGGATGTCATGATCACCGGAATTGATCGTGTGAATGTACGGTGTGAGATTTTCGTGAGGATACTGTGCGTTGTAGTGCGCACTTTTGCAGTTGCCATGCAATCATCGTGCAAAATTGCGGTTGACACGAAAACAGGATGTTGTGTGGTTAGTCAATATAGTCTCATGCACGATAAACACCCAAAAATGTAGCGAAATCATGTAAACATTTCCCGCAATTTTTCTCTAAGCACGCGCAAGAATGTTTGTTCGGAAGGAAACTTCACGTAAAATCACGCGCGTATGTTGGGAAAAGCACTGGTACCCGATAATTCCACCGTTTAAAGAATATCGCAGTACCACCAATACAAATGTAACCTATGAACTCCTCAATGCAAATGCAGCAAAACCAGGGACGTTGGCTACCGTGACCGTGTTGCGTTGTACCGTGTGAAAGCCTGCGATCAAATTGCAAGCGTCCTTGGCGTCAGACACCGGGCGCCAATCATCGCAGATGTGTGTTTTCAGCGCTCGTGTGAAATGGGCTAAACAGCTGGTGGTGGGGGGTGGGGGGCAATGACAAGGACGGCATAGGACTGTACATGCACTGTAAAAAGTTGACATTTTATGGTACAGTGAAACATGCTATTAAGGCCACCTTGATAAACAGGCCACCTGCATATAGTGGCCACCCACCTTTGGTCGCAAATGCCATGTGTATAATGCTTAAGAAACCTCTATAAAGAGGCTACCTCCTTATAGTGGCCAGTTTTTTACGGTCCCGTGGGTGGCCACTGTAGACAAGTTTCACTGTACTGACAAAAAGTTTTGATATTAGTGGTATTTCGGGGGAGGGGCATCTTGAAAAATGATACTCTCTGTTGAACTGTGAAAATGTTGACCATTTTGGATGCCCCATAGCAATAAAAATCCTTTTTTATTTTCACCAAACCTATTCGCGTCTATCCGAGCCACTCTACAATCAAGCTCATATCGTCCAGTCTCATTCAGCATCCCAGAATGCACTACTCTTCCTACAGGAACATCAAGGTCATTGTAACAGAGTTTTTGGAGCAGGGACACGGCTGCTTCACCCTGGGGATTGTATACAACAATTGCAATTTAGGGCAGATTCACACAGCTGTTTCGCACGTAAATTTGATTACACTTCACAGCGTTTGTGAACAAGGGTGCAACATTTTTTTTTAAGTCCACGATGTTAGTTCTTATTTGGGCAAATCAATAAGTGGTAATGAGTGTACTAAAACCCGCAACCAAAAACTTTATGTAATGAAAAAGCATAACAATAAGAGTTGCAAAATGGAAAATAATATTCAGATTTACTGTCAGCTCAAACGTGGCATAAGCAGACACATCCGCAACTCCGACAGACTCGCGACACGCCCAGTACTCGGCCCTGACCGTGTCAAACCAGCCTGGTTTAGCAAAAGTCCCACGCTGCATGTCCTCAACGGATTTATCTGGATATACAAGGGGCCCAATTTTACAAAGTAGATTATGTATTATGTTTGGAATACACTCGGGGTTCTCCTCTAGCTATTTTGTCACCCAGACAAAAAAACATGACTGCCCAGACAAAAATTACCATTTTCCCCTCCGAAAACACTTCAGAAGTACGGCCGAGTCATTCCAAGTCGCAAAACATGATTTGCTGGCTGCTGGCATCATTATCGTTTACGCAAATTAATCTATCGCATCAGCGACCCGATACCGGCCGTGACAGCTGCATGAGTCTGTTTTAATAGTGACCTCACGCGTTGGTTGGTCAGTGTTTGCCGCGTTAGGGGGCTGCTCAGCATGCCCGGACAAATTTATGATCAGTGGAGAGCACCGACACTTTGGAAGTCTGGGTGACACAATTTTCAGTTTATCAGTCTCCCATGTGTATTGATCTCTCCCAAATGACGTCACTGCCTACAGAATGACAAGTGCATCAGGATCTTGAGCATAAATTGTTGTGGCCCGCATCGGCTGCGTCGTACTTCGAGTAACACAAACCCGTGTTTGGAACTTTTTCCACGATGTGCATACGTGTACCTGATGGCAATTAATACGCAGATTTCTCCTACAAAGATGGCCGTCTGTGAGAGTCGCCTATAATTGAGTTATGAAGATCAATTCTTTGATATATCATACTGACTATTTGTAGGCGTACAAATCTTTTTTGTCCAACTCTCGGCAATGATATTTAATTCAAATTGTTTTGAGACTTCAATTTTTTGGCAGCAAATTTGAAATCAACTGCATGTATTTAAAAACAAAAGGCCTCACTTTCATTTTTGTCGGTGAACCACAGGGGTATTTCCACCCCCATGGTCTCGCCAAACACCGCCCCGTCCTGTGCAAGTCGGGAGTACAGTGCAGTACAGCGAAGCTTTCTGCCTGTCGAGTACTGGGGGCAGGGTGGGTAAGGGATTTTGACATGTGTTCCTATATGGGGAAAATAAGAGATTGACAATATACCGTGTAAGTGTCGTTTCGGGTCACACTTCCGGAGACCAGTCGGGGAAAGGCAATGGGGTTGTGACGATATTATTTGAGTTGTCACTTTACCTTACCACGTTTGTAAGCGCCCAAATGGCAATCAATGAAAAAGGCACCTTAAATTATACCGATTCAATAAATAAAATGAAAAAAAATGTTGTCCGAACTTGTCACAAACAAATAAAAATGTCTGACCTTTAGTTTCTGGTTTGCAAGTACCTTTTACGACAGAAGTTGATTTAGACTTGCGTCGGGGAAATTGAATGTTAAGTAAGGTTGTTTTTTGCCCTTACCCGACGTGATTATTAACACTGTATACTCAGTGCTTTCCCGAGACACTATGAAAAACTTCATAGCGTGCTCGGGTGGGACTCGAACCCACGACCTCCTGCAAATTTCTATTTCTGCCTTGTATGCAGGAGGTCGTGGGTTCGAGTCCCACCCGAGCACGCTATGAAGTTTTTCATAGTGTCTCGGGAAAGCACTGAGTATACAGTGTTAATAATCACGTCGGGTAAGGGCAAAAAACAACCTTACTTAACATACCTTTTACGAATTGGCAGGCTCGAGGCTTAGTGCATCTCCGCATGCGCGCAGAAATATTAACGCGGCTAAATATATGGGCCCAATTTCATAGAGCTGTTTAACAGCCCATTTTCCGTTAACCGAGCGTCATGCTATTTCATAGACATTGTTAACATTGTTAAGCAACTGAAAACCTGCCTTAACCGCAGAGCCAAATTTTGCTTAAGATTGACGGTTTCCAACCGCGCGCATGCTTTAAATCACTCCGTGGCCGTGAAATAGCCTTAATGGTAGCACAACTTTTCTGCTACAGTAAGCACACGTTTTCAGCTAGCGCTTAAGCAGCTCTATGAAATTGGCCCCTGGTTTGAACGTCTGCTTGAACATTCACTTCTGCTAAGAGTAGACCACCAACAAATAATTGAAAATAAACAATTGAAAACGGTGTCCATGCTTTCAAGAAATTGTGTGAAGCTACCGTCCTATTTAGGGTGGTTCCCTGGCTATACTTAATGGAAAGCATAGCCACAATCCCATGCTAGTCAGGGGCCTAATTTTCTTCATGAGGGCACCCTTGCACAAAAATGTGTATGTAGATGCATTTATATAAATCCATCTTCAATTTTCGTTTCTTATAAAAGGATATAATCTCGGGAGGAATCTTTGCCACAGGACAGGTTTTCCAAATAAATGGTTGATTATTAAAAATATTGGGACATTGCAAATCTTTGTATACATTTGCAATTACACAAAATTTTACTTCAAGAGTCGACAAGAAAAATCTGACTAAAAGTGTTGATAGCAATGGTAACAAACACCACATGATTCCCCCATTCCTCCCGGCCCCCAACCCCCGCCCCCAAGTAAAATGGTACCTTTGTGGGAGAAATTGCCAACTGAAGGTGTTGTTTTTTTTAAAACGTTGTCTGCAGACAACTTTTTACCTTTCATTCAACACAAAAAAACATGCATGAATTTTTAAGGTTTACTGAAGTATTACTGCATCTATGTGGCTGAAATTTCTACAAGGCAGTTTATTAACATTCTTTAATTCTGTAATGCTGTTTCTGTTTTTAAAAGTTTTCCAATCATGTAATCTGTCTAGGGCATACATACCCTCAACCTCTGTGACCCTTTCTCTAAGGAAGGCCTTGTTGTTCTGCTGTGGTGAGAATCTGTGTGGATCCACCGCCCAGTACCCTAGCCGAGACTCCCCGTGGACGATTAGCTCGGCCAGTAGATGGCCTAAACCGCCGGACATGGTCAACCCGATCGTGCTGATTCCAGTCATGAGATAGTAGTTCCTCATCTGAATGGAGAGAGGGTTAGGTTTGATTAAAGTTAGAACATCTCGAAAATCTGAAATGTTTTACACATTACTTACACAATATAAACATGATGACGTAAGAAAACTTCCCCCTAAATGGTTTTGTCTAAAGTGCTATAGTCTTTGAGAAATGAGCAAAACAATTATTTTTCGTCTCGCGAGACGTACATGTAAATTCACTTTGCCCCAAAACCATTTCGCCCTGCGTCACTTCGCCCCAAAAGTCACCTTGCCCCCGAACCACTTCGCCCTTACACCACTTCGCCCCCAAAACACTTCGTGCACAGGCCGTGGTTCAGGGCGAAGTGGTTCGGAGGCGAAGTGACCGTAAAGCCCTTTTTGACTGTTTTCTCAAAAGTTAGACGAAGTACGGAGCTGATTTTTGCTCAGGTTGGTTTTAATCATTCACATCTTAAATTACACAGGGAGATAAAACCATTTGTAACGGTTTACCAATCGTGTGTTATGCCTTTAACAATGAGCCCTTTCACGTGTAAATTTGATATGCGTTGCTTCGAGAAAAAGCAGTATGGAGGAAAATTGGAGTGAAACGACGCACTGAACCCTAGTTAATTCTATGATTTTCAGTGTGTCATTTTACTCGATATTACCACCACATCGTTTTTTCTCAAAGCGAAGCACATCAACTTGTAAGTTGTGAATTCAGCCTTAACTGTAGGAGGGGGAAGAGAGCTTGGCGGAGGGGGCGCAAACTTCTCACCGTTTCTTAAACTTTCAATTTTGAATCTGGGGTCTCCCCTTCCCCCTTCCCCCCCCCCCCCCCCCCCCCTACCCCTCCCCTTCCCAAACTACACGTTGCAGGAATGAAGAGTCGGTTGTCACAAAAGTGTATGAAGCCCCATTAGTGCCATTTTTTGCCATTTCAAAAGGTGGTGCATGTCTTTTACAGGTAGTCCATGGGCCAGACCAGATATTGGTACCACCCAAGGTGGCAAAACATTAAGGGTGCCAAATGCTTTGTAGGATCGACCTAAGTACAAAACCATGTGATAGCATCTCCAAATGAGCAGCTTAGTCTCTGTTTTTCTTAGTTTTGTGTTTTGCCATTAAGTTACATGATAATTCCATTATATCTACATCCTTTGGCATATGGGTTGGCATAATATTAATTACGCTGTTACTGCAGGTGGTTATGTCAATAAAATACAGACAGGCAGTTGGTGAACAATGAATCCTATGGCAGTATGTTGATTGTTACTATAAATTTGTAAGGGAGAGGCGGGGGGGGGGGGGGTGGGTGGGGGAGGGGGGGGGGGGCTGGGTGAAGGCTCTTACCAATTCAGTGACACAGGCGTTCTGATTGACTTGTTTTGATTATTTGAAATAAAATGTGATATTATTTTATTCCAAATTTGTATTTTGTCCAATTGTACCGTTTTTACTGGGTTAATTCTATATTACTGGTATGGGAGAGTTTCCCCGGTTTTTAGTTGTGCGAGTAAATGAACGTTTTTCAGTTCCTTTAGGTTTAGCAAGAGCTAGCTTTCTGGGCTTCCGTCTGCCCTTCATCAGTTGCGGGTTGATTCAAAATGAATCGGATTACCTCGCATTTGGGTAATTCTTGAGAGCGATAGAACCAGCTTTTGTTATTTTGTTTAGTTACAGCAGGATTGTTTAACGTTCAGTGACTGCTCTTTTTATAGTTCTGGTTTGTTACTGGTATTGTTATGGATATTAAAACTGAGTGGACTTTTGTCTTTTTTAGGTGTCCTTTCATTATTTTGATCCGTTGGCTTGTTTAGGTGTGTGCCGGCATGCTTTCTTTTTGTACAATGTAATGCTATGCTACGTTTACACCATGTCCCCGGCAGTCCCGGCGCCCCGGGAGAGGGGCACCGGGATGGACGTCGGGGAGCGTAGGGGACCGGGGTGCCGAAACGTGAATGACCGTAGCTCAACCTTGCCACCGGCCAGTGAGCAGCTCTGTCAAAAATTTTGGCCCGGCAGTCCCGGCACTAATGAGAATTGTCCTGGGCCGCAGTGGGACGGGGCTTCCGTCACAGGGCGTGACGGACCGCAGTGTGCCTTGACTCCCCGGGGTGTGGCACCGTGGGGTGCCGGGGACCTCTGATCGCGGCCGGTGCCTCACGCTCCGCCACGTTTGGAAGCCCGGCACCACACGGTCTGCCAGGGCCCGTCACGGTAGTGGCCACAGCATGGTGTGAATGCGGCCCGGTGAGCTGCGGTGCGCCAACGATGATGATGATGTTGCTGCGGCAGCGCTCCAGGACGAAGTGAAAATGAAGGTGTGGAGCGCACTATTTATACCAACCGGGGCTCACCGGGAGACCTCCGGGTGACCACCGGGGCGTGAAACGTGACAGCTGCCACGTTCAGTCGCAGGGCGCCGCAGCAGACCCTCGCACACCGTCGGGAACGTATTGGGCCGGGACAACAAACGTAACACGAACGGGACGGACGTGAGGCACCGCATCAGAACTTAGCAGGCCGGCCTGGGACGTGGACCCATCCGTAGTGGAACGGCGCTTGAGCGTAGCGCGCCGTCCCGGTTCTGGGGCGCGCCGTCTGCCTCGCGGCCAGGAACCGGCACGGCGCGCCACGCTTTCCGTACCGGGACGTAACGCACCGTGGTAGAACGCAACACACCGGCCCAACTAGGGCCGAGTGGAGCCAAAGTAATAAAAAGACAATAAACGTTCCACGGCACGCCACGTTTTGGACAAACCGGGGCGCCGGGACTGCCGGGGACATGGTCACTCCATGCCATGGTCCACGTCTCAGGCCGGCCTGCTAAGTTCTGATGCGGTGCCTCAAGTCCGTCCCGTTCGTGTCACGTTTGTTGTCCCGGCCAAATACGTTCCCGACAGTGTGCGAGGGTCTGCTGCGGTGCCCTGCGACTGAACGTGGCAGCTGTCACGTTTCACGCCCCGGTGGTCTCCCGGTGGTCTCCCGGTGAACCCCGGTGGGTATAAATAGTGCGCTCCACACCTTCATTTTCACTGCGCTGCCGCAGCAACATCATCCTCATTGCATCATCGTTGTCGTCTTCATATTCGTCGTCATCGTGCACAGTGCCCACACAAGTAGATATGGTGCTTGCATGTATCCTTGCTGCACTCATACTATCTCTTGTGAGCAACAACCGTCACACACCTTGGCGCACCGCAGCTCACCGGGCCGCATTCACACCATGCTGTGGCCACTACCGTGACGGGCCCTGGCAGACCGTGGGGTGCCGGGCTTCCAAACGTGGCGGAGCGTGAGGCACAGGCCGCGATCAGAGGTCCCGACACCCCACGGTGCCACACCCCAGTGAGTCAAGGCACACTGCGGTCCGTCATGCCCTGTGACGGAAGATCCGTCCCACTGCGGCCCAGGACGATTCTCATTAGTGCCGGGACTGCCAGGCCAAAATTGTTGACAGAGCTGCTCACTGGCCGGTGGAAAGGGTGAGCTACGGTCATTCACGCTCCCCGACGTCCATCCCGGTGCCTCCACGGTGCTCCTCTACCGGGGCGCCGGGACTGCCAGGGACATGGTGTAAACGTAGCATTAGTTTCTTTGAGTTTTGTTTAGCCTTGACATTTTTTAGGCGTTTCGGTATGAATATAACGATATGCTGCTGTTTATGTTATATTGTTAGGGTAATTTTTGTCAAGGCGTTTATCTCTTGTTTTGAGTTTAGAGATCTATTTTTTGCGCTTTTTTTGCGCAATTTCTGCTTTTAGTTGGTCTAGGTCATGGTCAAAGTTTGGCGATGTGTCTGTTGTATATAAGGTTAAGGTGAGACACATTGCTGGCTTGACAGGCCTGGTGTGTTTCGACCACGTCATTGTTGCAGTTAGTTGGTTTGGTGTGGGTTTCCCCAGCTCTTTATGCGGCGTGGATGCATCATGCTCTGCGTGACCTCCCATTGTTTGGTTCCGTTGTCCAATGAGCGTTCCTGTTCAGCAGAGGAAAATCCTGATATCTGCGTGTGATCCGTAGGTGGAAATTTATCATCGAATTGTGTTTCTATTTTGTGGAAAAGGACCTTTTTCGGGTATTTGCAATCAAAATCGAGTTAATTGCAATGTGTTGTAGTCCTTTATAGTTGGAGTTTTATCGATGTGTTGTGTTATTTTGTTTATTTTTTATTTCCACAGTTTATATTTTTGGGATTTGGTGTCATTCGTACACGTTAAATTTAAGAATCCGTTGGGTGGGATAGCTATTTTTGAGGTATAGTTTTTTTTGGTAATTTCAATAGTTACCCTTGAGTGTGGGTTTTTGGTAAATTACCTGATTTTTGTTGTATGGGCTATCCCGATTAATTGTATGTTTTGATATATTTTTGATAATGAATTGGTCTTTTTTTCTTTCCGAGTTTATAGGATCAGTGACGTGTTCCACCAAAGTTAAATGGAAATTTCTGTTATTCAAGTGTATTTGGTGGAGATGGATTTTCCAAATGTGTAAAGGACAAGAATGGTCAAGTCGGTTTTGAGATACCAGAGGTATCTCGGATCTGAGAACGGTGTAACCTGAAGATTCTGGTATTTCCCAGGATAGGCACTCGGAATTCTCGGGCAGATTGAGGTTGCCATCGACTCACGCTGTTCCCTAACACAATGAAGTTAACCCTGCAGCTAAATGAATTGGCTGTTGCCAACTTTCTATCTGTTTTTAATAGTAACCCTACATTGTAGCTGTCACTTTTCAAATACAATTTGCCTTACAGTGCAGCTGGCAAGATGCACCACTGAAGAGCAGGTTATTTATGTGCACAGGATATTGTATGATCATACAAGTTGCTCTTATTTAGTGTCATATAGGCAAAATAATCATCCAAGTATAGCGCCCTCTATAGATAGTTGCCATGGCAATAAATTTGTCATGTGAATTTCATCATCACGTGGAGTATGGTTACTTAATTTGTGATTCTTCGGAAGCACATTTGAGACATAGTTGATAACATACATGAACACATGACGCTAATATAAATACTACAGTGTACATGTATGATGTATAGACAATATTATATACCTCATACATTGAGTCTCGTTAACTGATTGGTTAAAAGCAGATCACCTGACATGGAATAGTTTAACCATTTCCGACGGCAACTAAAAAAAGTACTATTGTTTGACCTTTGCGTCATAGGTCAAAGGATAGTACAATTTTGGGCAACTGAAAAAGTACTATTGTTTGACCTCTGCGTCATAGGTCAAAAATACCAATAATTTTGACACATAAAATCAATGTATGAGGTATATAAAACAAATATTGACTGCTCTTTATTCGGGTGATGGAGCAAACTATCGTCCCTCGGTTATTTTGAGACGGCAGGCCTGCTATTTTCCCTCGGCCTACGGCCTCGGGAAAATAGCAGGCCTGCCGTCTCAAAATAACCTCGGGACGATAGTTTGCACCATCACCCTCATGAGCAGTCAATATTTGTATACTGTTACTCAGACAAGTGCTATACTGGCAATTTTTTAAATGTTACCGTCTAAATAGTTAAAACATACCTAAACCAACACTTTTAAACCATTAATTAAGTTTGGTTTGTTTCACAGGGGACACGAACAAAAGATTGATGTTTAAAATACTGTTTAGCATCTAAACAAAATTGTGTAATAAATGAACACATTATATATGTCTATGAACAGCGCCCTCTAGAGAAAAAAACTTTTTTTTACGTGACGTCATTTTTAAAAGCTATAGCTAAACAACAATTTGACCAAGTTTCATCATCAGACAACAAAGCATAATGGTGTAATTGCGAATTGTTCAACCATATCCTAACCCAAGTGCTAAGGATTTATGAAGAAGCTTCATTCTGACTAGGCTTAAAAAGTGGGCATTTTCTACCACTAAGCTGCCACCCTGGGATTGCTATCACATCAATTTATCATCCCTAGACATAGACCTTTCAAAAAAATGCATTTAGATTTTGCCACCTCAGGTGGTACCAATAAGTGAAATTTTGGCCTCTGGCCCATGGACTAAGGGTGGTAGATGTTTCTTAGTAACTTGCGGCCATAACTGAAGGGGGGGGGGGGGGGGGGGTGCTGTGTGTGCATAGGTTTCCCTTTAGTGAGCATGCGCAATAATGCAAGACTAATGGTATAATGCAAACAGTAGGCCTACACTAATTTTCCCCAAAAAATAATTTTTGTTCCCCCTCAGTTATTAAAAAGCGAAATGTAGCAAAATGTAGCCTTCATTTTCCACTTGTAATTTGTTTTGTGGCAACTAAATAAATACTAAAAGGCCTATGTTAACAAAATATATTCCCTGGAGTTAAGTTTACTGAAGCATACATATTCATAAATAAACTCCAAATTGACGATGTCATTAGATTATAAACAACTGATGTGAGCATACAATCACAATCTGCTCGAACAAAACTCCATGGTGTGCATAAACATACGTGGCCATTTAACACGACCAAACAATGCATAGTTCCGACCTGTCAATCAACCGAACCTGCCGACCGATCACAACAGAGCTAGCAGATGTCACCCACATAGGTCAAAGTGCACTGTACGCTCACAACAACATGATCACGCGATATGTTCTGCCAGCCCCATACAATTTGTACAGTGTTGTATGCGATGATCCGGGTGATTTTTTGGTTTCAAGGCCGGTCGTTTCGTTGTTCAAAGGTACGAAAGCTATATTTCGTGATGATATGACATCCCTGTATTACTGGCCCTTTACTCAGTGTTTAGATAACTGTTGACCCTAAAACATGAATACCTTTGAGTTTTCTTCAATGACTCTGTGCTTTCCGTTGAAAGTCCCATTGCTTTGTGCGTTGCGTGTCGCCATTTTGACGATAGCGTGTGAGCCATAGCAACAATGTCCAAGGGGGCGGGGTTAACTGGGCAAAATCGGAACTATGCATTCTCACCTCTGCGGCTTGTCCAAAGAGGAACATCACGTCTGGAGTGAAGCATTCCGGACCAGTAAACAGCAACTGTTTCTCCATTTGACTTGCTGCAGGGACGCGGTTTAGAAGGCCGTCTGCATTGGCTTCTAAAAATGGTAAAAGGGGCGTTTCAAATAGCACGAAAATTCACATTCATGCCCAAGACAGCTAGGTTTCGTCGTGATTGGAAAACTTTCAAAAACAGGAACAACAGCATTACACAAGGCTGTAACTAAGGAGTCTCCTTCTGCTCGAGTCACAAGTCAAGCCAAGCTTATTAGTCAAGTTGGGTCAAGTCAAGTAGTCACAACAGTAAATTTGTTCAAGCTAAACAATTTTAAATGAGTCTAAACGCTGAAACTTGCATTCATGTCTCAAATCAAGTCAAGTCATTTGAGGTTCTAATCTTAAGTCAAGTCAAGTCAAGTCAAGTCAATAAAAATTGGGTCCGAGTCATTACAACCCTGGCATTACATAACTTAAAAATAATGATGATAAACTGTCTTGTAGAAATTTCAGCCACATAGAGCAAGTTCGGGCGGGCGACTATAGTTAACTAGACCATTGTCGTTACGGAGCATACAACTATATGATACGGAGCATGCGCAGCATGCGTGGTTTGACTAGCTAGTCTGACTAGACTAACCTACCCCCGGGGCTTGGTTCCTCTAGTCAGACTAGCTAGTCAAACCACGCAGCGTTCGGATGGCATCTACATCCTATGGTTTAGTCTATAACTACAGTCGCCCGCCCGAACTTGCTCCTAGATGTTACCCGAATGCTGTGTGGTTTGACTAGCTAGTCTGACTAGAGGAACCAAGCTCCAGGGGTAGGTTAGTCTAGTTAACTATAGTCGCCCACCTGAACTTGCTCCTAGATGTTACCGGAACGCTGTGTGGTTTGACTAGCTAGTCTGACTAGAGGAACCAAGCTCCTGGGGTAGGTTAGTCTAGTTAACTGTAGTCGCCCACCTGAACTAGCTTGCTCCTAGATGTCACCCGAACGCTGCGTGGTTTGACTAGCTAGTCTGACTAGAGGAACCAAGCTCCGGGGGTAGGTTAGTCTAGTTAACTATAGTCGCCCACCCGAACTTGCTTCTAGATGTTACCCGAATGCTGTGTGGTTTGACTAACTAGTCTGACTAGAGGAACCAAGCTCCGGGGGTAGGTTCTTTTTAACTATAGTCGCCCACCCGAACTTGCTCCTAGATGTTCCCCGAATGCTGTGTGGTTTGACTAGCTAGTCTGACTAGAGGAACCAAGCTCCGGGGGTAGGTTAGTCTAGTTAACTATAGTCGCCCACCCGAACTTGCTTCTAGATGTTACCCGAATGCTGTGTGGTTTGACTAGCTAGTCTGACTAGAGGAACCAAGCTCCGGGGGTAGGTTAGTCTAGTTAACTATAGTCGCCCACCCGAACTTGCTCATAGATGGGGTGGGGTACCGTGGCCGAGCGGTTTAGGTCATTGACTCGCAATCATGGGTGAAAACTTGGTGTTGCAGGTTCGAACCTCCCCACGGCTACGGTACCTGTGCCCTTGGGCAAGGCACTCAACCACATTTGCTCCATCCTTCGGAAGGGATGTAAAGCCGTTGGTCCAGTGTGTTAGGTAATGGAAACGCACTCTAAAGATCCCAGAGCATTCTTTCGTTAAGAGCAAGGGGGATCATCCCCGGTGTCTCTGGCCATTTTTAATTCTAATTCTTCATGGGTTTCCTCACGCTTGCGAGTGACAGTGCAATGAGCACTATTGAGGAATCCTTGGTATGAATACCAGAAAGAAATAATAATAATAGATAACTTCAAAAAACTTGAAAAATCCATGCATGGTTTTTGTGCATGAATGATTGTTTAAAAAAAATCATGTGGTGTTTGTTACCATTGCTATCAACACTTTAGCCGGGTGTTTCTTGTCAACTCATGAAGTAAAATTGTGGGTTAAATGCAAATAATGTACGTATTGGGGCTTTAACAGCCTGCTCAGCAATAACTATCAGTCATGTTTCATGTCTTGTGTGTTGGGCATTACCAAGCTTGTGTGCACCCACAAATTTCATTCTGGAATGGTTGTTTTGGAAATATATGTACACGCGTGTCCCACGTGTAATAAATTTTTTTTGCCGGAAATTGATTTAACTTGCGTCGGGAAACTGAATGTTAATAGGGGTTTGTTTTGCGTCAACTGAAGAGTGTCTCATGCGTAACACCAATTTTGCCGATGTCACTTTGATATCTATTAACTGAAACAATTACCGTAATGACCCTGCTGAAAAGTACTTTATAACATTGCCGCTTCTCAAAAAGGTATGGTGAACGTATGCTGGTTGAAAATCTGTACAGATATGGTTATTTCAAGTCACTTGAAATTTTGAAAGTCTGGTTGACAGATATTCTATGTTATTTTGAAACACCCCCGATATGTACTTACGGAAGTGCTCCCAGTCTTCTGGTAATGACAGAAACTCTGAACCTTCCGGAATTCCTTCGTGAAAGATCGGCTTTGCGATGGGTGCCCACCCTGCCGACATTAACCCACCATTCCATTCGCGTATTACGTTGAAACTGTCAAAATCTCGCACACCTGAGGAGAAAACATTACATCTTTTGACCAGGGCCCTTTTTATTAAACTTTAAAGTTTCACATTAAAGAGCTAGTAAAACGATTTCTGGAACACAGTGAAATTTGCTTTATTCATTGCAGAAAGAAGTCCACTTTTCTTGTTAAAGCTTGTAGTGATTTTCATTTTTGGGCACTGACCTTTTGGGCAAAAAAAGTCACGATTGTTGAATACAAAAAGTGAACTAGCTTTTAAAAACAGATACATTTTCCGCTGAGGGCATGGGGTATTGGTTGTCTGTCTTGTGCAATGCATAAGCAACGCTGCGAGTGGGAACCACCCGTGAGTGTGACATCATTTGGGAGAACTGACAGTGTGTGAAAGTGTAGCCTTGTTGGCTGGCTAGGAATAAATACTGCGTGAACGGGCAGCTCTCCTAAAGTGCGTCACGCACTCGGTGGCATGCACCGATTTTGGATAAACTTGCCAATGATTCTAATTCGATGACGGCTAAAACTAACAAAACTACTGTGATTTTTTTTGTGATAATTTGAAAATTAAAACCACAATTCGTAAAGATATATAACCATTACTCTCAATTTTAAGCAGAAAACTGATTTTCAGAAATCGTTTTATCAGCTCTTTATTATAAGCATATAGCACGACCATTTGCTTCTATAGCAAAAATTCACAAAGCATAGTTATGCTTCTCTCATATTTTGCAAAAAATTCCTGGAAAATTACCTATCGTGGGATTAAAAACCCTCCTGGATTGTCAATTAACAACCTTAGAGATTTTGTTAGATGTATATCTGCAGTTGGGAGGTCAACCTATTTTCCAGGTTTCTTCTCCAAAATACGGGAAGTTGGCAGCTGTGCAAATGCGATTGGAGTACATGCACATTACCTTTTTAATTAGTTAGGATCGACAGGCTTTCGAGTGTTTTATTATATACTATTGTCAGTCCTGGCCAACTTGGACAGGGTTGTTTTTGTTGTTTATTTTTTTAGTTCTAGTTTTTTTTTTTTTTTTTAATCATATGTTGTATGTTTGTACTTTGTACCGTGTTGTTGAAGGCCAAATAAATAATAATCTTCTGCCTCACCCAAAGTCTCTGTGAAAATGTTTCAGAAAATATCTCCAGTAATTACATGTACATTCATATTGGTTTGGTTCTTTATAGTGCTACAGAAACTCTTTGCCTATGACTTATTGGGTTATTTCTTTGACACCTAAAATGTGGTTTCGTTTGGGAAATTTATCTCCAAATGTTTCAAATATGGTGATAAAAATTAGATGGAGTCGAATTAGCACAAAAATGTGACGGTTTAATAGCATGCAATTTGGCTGATCACTACATACCTGCCAACATTGCCGAGTAAAAAAAATCGGACTGTAGTGAAACTTGCAATGGTCGAGTTGGTACAACAGTCAAGCTGATCTAGTACTGCACCCGTTTTTATGTACACAACACATGCGGCGCGCGTGGGGAGTCGGGTCAAGTCGAACGTTTACCAACTTTTAACACTTTTAACACTTACAAATCGGAACAAATACGATAAAATCGGACTAGTTGGCAGGTATGCATTTATACACCTGGGTGGAGAGAGATCGACAATTAATGTGGAGTGAAGTGTCTTGTCCAATGACACAACACGGTGCAATGGCCAGTTTCGAACCATGGACCTCTTGACCGAAAGTCCGACAAGCTATCCACTAGATCACCACGTCTCCGCATTTGCCAAGAGGCCACTTAAACGGCAAAAATAGCCGTGCACTGATGACAAGTTATGATGAATCGACTAGGGATGGGAATTTACGATTAAGTGTCGGTTAAAGGAGTGTGACCAGATCACTTTTTTTTACCCATAACTCCCCGGGACTTACCTTATGGGTCATGAGATTTTTATATCATAACATCCGTTATATTTTTCTGATTACGAAACTGAAACTCCCGCGCTTCTAGGCCGCATATTTCCGTGGATATCGTCGAAAATCCACCGACTATTTGTAAACTAATTTTCCAGTATCAACGTTTATCCGCTGAAAGCCGACTCGATAGTTTTGTTCAATTTTTTACTGGAAATTGCGAATGTTTTCGGGTTTTTGGGACATGGGAGGTGTGTATGGGAGTTACTTGATAATATTGGTAAGTTACATCGAAAACATTTTTCCACAAACTCTGGTCACACTCCTTTAACCGTTTGGTTCACTAAATACTGTTGCTGGTGTTTATAGTTGTATGTGCATTAATGTACACAATACCCATAGGCCCCCAAAATAATCACTGAACCTTAATCTGGCCAAATTTTACTACGACCCCATATAAATTTATTTCAATTTCATGAAGTCATTATACAAATAACCCTCTGAAAACTATTGTAAATTCTTTAACATTGGGTTTCGTTTAAACATTGGGCAAAATCAGTTTTTCGGTTAAACGGTTAACCTGCAGTTAAACGTCCCATCCCTAGAATCGACCAATGAGAATTAGGCTCTTGATCATGAATATATATGAGGTGAAGTAATATTACTATTAAAATGAAAGGGAGTCGCTGTACGTACATATCTTGTTGATTTCCACTCCTTGTAGCGGTTTTGTAATGAGATACGTGTGAGCTGTAGAGTGCATAGGAACATTGACTATTGGTCGACTCAACAAACCCACGTCTCTTGCCCACTGTATAAAAGATCAACACAATTTATTGCCTTCCGGTGACGTCATGCCTTTCATCCACCATTTTGGTTTCCATTTTTCATGACGCACGTGGCTCGAGTGATAACCGGCAAAAAGAGCAAGAAAAGCGAATTGGTTGCACTAACCTCCATTGCTTAACCTTGCTTTATGTTGTTGCGCCATGGCTGTTGTATTGATAAAGATAAAAACGTATTTCTTCAGGCTAAAAATCGCGATCAAGTAGAAGCACTTTCGTGTTTACGTGTTTACAATATTTTGAATGTATCGCAACGCGCGTGTGTGGCATCTTCGAATGAAAATACGCTGGTGAGTATTTTTTACGCGTGTTCATGTGCGTCTATTGGCGCGCGCGTGTACGTTGACCACCAAACATTCCCGGATGTTCTATGTCACGGAAAGCAATCAATAGAGTAACTACCTGCAGGTAAATAAAATTTCAAATGGATTTTTTGTTGCCCTAGCTAAACGACATGATATACAAATAATACTGACTGCGATCATGAGAGTGATGGTGTAAACTAATATTCCAAGGCGATTTTAAGACAGTATGCTTTTTCCCTGAGGCTGCAGGGGTTTGGGTCGTATCTTAAAGGGGCTGTGTCACAATCTGCGCATGCATAGCAAAACTGAAAAAAATTGGCCCAACTTTTTCAAGTTTGGATAATGCATATCTTGTTCAATCTTGGCCATCCTTTGTAATACATCTGTTTGAACTTGCGGTGCTGAAGCGCGAGCTGCATATGCGAGTCAACAGAGGGCGCGCTTTCACGTTCCCGTTCACTGATCGCCGTAGCAACTGTCGCCGTTTGTGACCTAAAAAGCTGCCAGTTTGGGCACTTTATAGTTGATTATTGTTATTAATAACTGGGTAAGCTTTACAATTAATCAACCGTTGTTCATTTAAGAGTGTGCTGTTTTTATGGTACCCCTTTTTTCTGTCACAGAGATAGAGTAAATCTGGTATTTGAGTCTGCTTTAAAATATCGATTACCATGCGGGAAGGAAATGAAGAGGGGGCGTGGTTATGTGGTGCAGAGACTTTATTGTGGGATGTACGTACAGCATATATCGTTTATAGGACAGCGTACCCTGCAATTTTATCCTGTTATTTGTCACTTTGGTTAAAGTTGTTTGCAGTATATAACCGAGAAAACTGTACTCTTCGAAACCGGAAAGTTGAGAATTCTGTCTCTCTGAGGATTGACTGAAACTTGAGGATAACAGAAAACAAGCAAATCAAGTTGAGACCCATTTGAATGTGTCAGTGTCTTCCTCAATCTCCGTGCCGGAAGTTCAGATCGTGTTCTATCGACCAGAAGTAACAACCTTCATTACCAGTACAGTGCCACCAATTAGTCATCAATACATCCCCGCGCAGGCGCCTAACCGGGCTTGCTGGAACACTCAATACCCAAATTAAACCCCAACCAGTCACCGCTACCGTAGTAGTAACGTTGTTTCTACATATTATTGGTCCCGCGAGCCGGATAATTTGGCACGTGGGTGTTAATTCCCGTCATGTCATTGGTGACAACAATCGGACAAACCATGGCAGCATCCACATTGGTTTATACTACAAGTGTGTTGACAGCTACTACCGTCCCATCCTGGGGACCAGTTAGTAGTCCTCGTCCCTATCGCATTAAAGTCCTACCAGCTCACCTTCAAGAACATGAGGTAAATTTGCTCCCCAGCCTACGACATGCGGCCATGACCTTTGACCCTTTGCGACCTATGGATAGAAGCAAAACACCATCGGTCTGTAGTGCTGGATCACAGCGGTCAAGCATTATTCGACAGCTGGCAGAACAGGAAAAGAAGAAGAAACTGCTTCAATTACAACTGATTGAACTTGAAGCCGAGAAACTGAAAACAGAACTGCATCTCATTCAAGAGGACGAAGTAGCAGAAAGTGAATCTGCATATAACCAAACTGCTGCATGGGTAGACAGTACATGGCAATCACAAATGCCATATATTAATGCCCCTGTTGTAAATAGTACTCAGGTTGTAGCAAGTGGTATTGTAAGTAATCCCCAAACTGGTTTTAATGTAGCATCACAGGTTGAGCACAGTATTGCCACGCCTAAGCTGCAGACAGCCGGGTACACGCTAGCACACCAACCTGCGCACGCAATGCCGGCTTCGTGTTTGCCGTATTCAGCAGCAGCGAGCAGTGACATAGCAGCGAACACGGTTGCCCCCTCAAAACCGGTCTTGATTGTACCGAAACCAGTTATCAGCTCAAGTTCTGTTGTAATGACTCCTTATTCACCTTCCTTTGTTCAAGCAGGTGTTAATATCCAAGCTCCATTTCTTCCTCAGCCTATTGCAGCTGTAACACAAGTCGGTGTCATGCCCTCCGTACCTACTGCAGATCATGCTCAGAGGGGGAAACACAATAAGAGACAGCCAGCATCAGACGAAACCCACTCACAGCAATACAATCCTGAGAATTTATCGGATGAGTATGATGGGAGTGGTTCGAGTGATTCTGGCGCTCCCTCTGAGGATGGTTCTGATGGCGGTGGTGGTAGGGAAAATGGGCGAAAGAAAGCAGTGAAACAGAAGCGGTGCAAACCCAGCGAAAAGGTAAGTCAGTCTCCAGTAATGATTGGCTTTGGTTATGGTATGTTAAGGGACAGTTTACCGAAACTAGACATTCCAAAGTTTGATAACGAATACGATGTCAAGCAGTACGTAACTTTCCGGTCACTATGGGATAGTGTCATTGAAAGGCCCGAGTACCAGCTACAGCCAGCAACTAAGTTCGCACACCTACGAGGTCACCTTGGCGGACGGCCACTCAAGATAGCAGACAGAAACCTTGTTCTGGGAGATGATGCATATGAGACAACAATGAAGCAGTTCACTAAGGTGTTTGGTGAACCAGCACGTGTTGTTCAGGGCCTGATCACACAGCTTGAATCCCGTCCGACTCTTCCCTACAATGACTGGGCAGGGCTCCGAGACTACTCTGATGAGTTGGTAACGATGGTCAACACAGCCCGGAAACTAGGGTTTGAGGCCGAACTGAAGCATCATAGGTATGCTGTTGAGTTAGCCAACAAGCTACCAGAGAGACTCCATAACGAGTTCCTGTCAAAAATGTGGGAAAAGGACCAAGGTGCTAAATACACAGTGCAACACCTCAGTCAATGGTTGGAACACAAAACTGGCCCAGCTGGACTTATCCTACTGGAGAAAGCGAATCGCCTCAAAGGTCGTGATGCTACTGTCTCCAAGGAACGTGGCTATGACCGGAAGCCCCATGCCAAGAGGGAGCAATATTCGGTAAAAACATACGTGGCCAAGGTTTCTGCACCTGAAGTGATACGGGAGGCCGGCATACTGATGTCCTCATCTTCTGGGAAAGTCAGTAAGGAGGTGATGACTAGGGCGGCATCCAACGGGGCGGCCATGAAGTATACTTGTTTGTACTGCTTAGTTGGCGAATCTGGTCATTTTCTGGAGACCTGTGATAAGTTCCTTAAGTTGAAGGAGGAACAGAAGTCGAAGTGGTTGCAAGAGAACAACCGGTGCCGCAAGTGCGCTAAGAAACACGGCAAGGAGTGTCAGTTTCCCAAGAAGTGCCAGACGTGTCACGAGGATCACCGAACCAGTCTGCACGACTTACATGTGGTGACCGAAACCACCAGGGAGGCAAAGGGTGTGGCACTCTACACTGGAGTTACCACCGGTGGCATGAATTTTGACTATGAACGAGATGTCCTGATCAAGGTCGTCCCATTGACTGTGTATGGACCAGGTGGACAGATTGACGGCTTCGGGGTACTAGACGAATGTGCGGAGAGATCTATGGTTATGCCCTGGGTGGTTGAGACCCTCGAAATCCCTGGACGTGATGAGGTTCTGCGAGTAGAGACCGTAATGGGCAACAAGGATTGGGCAGGTAAGTGTGTCAATCTAGCCGTCTCGCCTCGGGGAGATCCCAGTCACAGGTTTGACATAGTTTGTGCATTTACTGCCAGCAATTTCCAGCTAACGGAATATAGTGTTTCAGCAGAAAAACTCCAGAAACGGTGGCCACATCTGAGTAACTTGCCGCTTTTCTCAGCGATCAGGGTAAAGCCACTGTTGTTGATAGGTGCCGATCACATTGAACTTACGTTGTCCTCTGAGGTGAGAACCGGTCCCAAGGTAAGGACACCGATAGCCGTGAACACAGTCTTTGGTTGGACTGTACAGGGACGACAGGGACTCCAGCATTCATGCAACTCCTATGACAGTAAGCAGATTCTCTTCACAATGTGTCAACAGCCGGAACTCCAACTTCAACGCATGATGGACCAGTTCATGTCTATCGACAGGTTGCCCCATGTAAATCCAAAGGAGGTTACCCGCTCCAAGAACGATTTACTGGCCATCAAGACGTTAGAAGAGAACACTGTCCGGGAAAATGTCAATGGAGTGCAGCGATACCACACACCACTGCTGGTCAAACCAGGAGGGAATCTGCCATACGGTACTCCATATTCGGTCCGACCATTGGCCCGCTCACATCGCAGAAAGATGTTGGCAAGCCCCCAAATGGCAGATTATTGCCAAACCTACGTGCAGAAGCTACTGGCCCAGGGTCATGTCCGAAATCTCGGTCCACCGGAAACAATGAGCCTTGAAGAACAGCAAGGATGGTACATCCCCTATCATGTTGTCTTCAGCGGTGGCAAGTACCGGTTGGTATTCAACTGCAGTTTCAACTGTGGGAACGAGAGTCTGAACAACGAGTTATTGGCAGGTCCGACACTTGGACCCTCCTTGCTAGAAGTGCTGCTCCGCTTCAGACAGAGTCGTGTGGCCATCTCGGGAGATATAACGGCTATGTTCCACCAGGTCAGGTTGTTACCAGCAGACCGCCGAGTTTTCAGATTTCTGTGGTGGGACAATGACAAGGACACCTGGGTGATCATGGAGTGGATGGTACTTCCATTTGGAGCAGCATGCAGTCCCTGTTGTGCAGTGTATGCACTTCAACGGCATGCAAGGGACTCCAAAGATCCCTACCCTCTGGTCCAACACACCATCGAGCAGGAGACTTACGTCGACAACCAACTCGCTAGTCGGGACAGCGTCCAGGAGGCTAGGGACTTGGTCGACACTACACGGGAATGTCTCAAGGAAGCCGGATTCCAGATGGTTAAATATGCAAGTAGCCATCCAGAGGTGGTACAGCATCTACCCGAGGACGTCCGTTCTGACCGTCACATCAGATCCCTTGCCAGGGACCAGCCAGGAGATCCCGAACCAGCCCTTGGCTTACACTGGGATTGTAAGGCTGATATTTTGTACCACCCAGCAAAACTCCCTGAACAACAAAAGCTCACAAAACGCACTGCTCTGAGGACATAGTCAGTTCGAGCCATTAGGGGATATCGCTCCGTTTACAGCTCGTGCTAAGCTGATTGTCCAGGATCTGTGGATGTCTGGCCTTGACTGGGATGAAGAGGTGATAGATCCGGGAATACTTAAACGCTGGCATGATTGGTGCTCAGAGTTGAAGCAGATTCCTTCGGTGCAACTCGGACGTTGTTACACCCCATCTCACGTTGACACTTCTACCGTCACCAGAGATGTGCATGTGTTTTGTGACGCATCGGAGCGTCTTTACGGTGCTGTGGCTTACTTCCGAATGACAGACATCCAAGGAGACATCCATCTTAGCTTCGTTTTAGCTAAATGTAGGGTAGCACCGAAGCGCCAGCTGAGTATTCCCCGTCTGGAGCTTATGGCTGCTTTACTGGGTGCACAACTTGCTCAGGTTGTTCGTCAGGCTGTCTCGTTTGATGTCAAGAGCACGACGATGTGGTCCGATGCAACTACCGTACTAACTTGGATCCGTTCTGAATCTTGCAGATTCAAGGTTTTTGTAGGAACCCGTATTGCCGAAATACAGGGTCTGACTGAGGGTGATGAGTGGCGGTATGTGCCATCCAAAGACAACCCTGCCGACGACATCACTCGTGGTTTGAGTGTCTCCGACCTTGGAAAGGGTTCGCGCTGGAGCGAGGGTCCTGCTTGGCTTCTCGACCAACCAGATGAATTGTACCCCGAGGGTGTTCCCGAACCTACCCTGTTGGAACCAGAAGTTGAGCACAACGTTGAGCTCAAAAGGTCCGTGTTTTGTGGCATAACAGCTGCCGAGCCAGAAGTTGACCTGGATCTGAGTGTCTTTCGCACTTGGTCGGATCTGGTTAGTGCCCAGGGCAAAAAGATGTATCCCGAAGGTCAAGTTAATGGTGAACTCGGCCCAGACCAGCAGCTTGCTGTCGAGAATCTGTTGCTGAGGCATGCGCAGCAAGAATATTTTAAGGAGGAATTGGACGCCCTCAAGAACAGCAGGTCAATAACTCGTTTGAGTCGCCTTCTTGAACTAGCCCCCGAGCATGATACGTCCACCGATCTCATCAGAGTGGGGGGACGTCTGCGAAAGATGCCCGAGGAGGATCATTTAAGCTTAGAGCCCCACCCCATCGTTCTGGATCCACACCATCCCATTACTAAACTCCTTATCAAGGAGGCCGATGAGTACTTCTCACACCAAGCTGGAACTGACAGAGTGTTCGCCCATTTGCGTCGGCGTTATTGGATCTTACGTGGGAGAAGTGCTGTCAAGGGCATTCTAAACAGCTGCTTTGAGTGCCGTCGTTGGCGTGGAAAGCCCCAGGTCCCCCGCATGGCAGATTTACCGAAGGCCCGTCTCAGACTACATAAGCCGCCCTTTTACTCCACAGGGATGGACTGCTTTGGCCCGATGAGTGTCAAGATAGGACGTCGCACAGAGAAGCGTTGGGGCCTCTTGTTCAAGTGCATCACCACTCGTGCAGTCCATTTGGAGTTAATTTCAAGTATGGATGCCGATCATTTTCTGATGGCATATCGGCGGTTTGCATCTCGTCGCGGAGTACCCTACGAGCTATTGAGTGACTGCGGCACAAATTTTAAGGGTGCAGATACCGAAATTCGAGATGCACTCAAGCAGATGGAACCTAGTTTGGTCCAGAAGTTAGCTGACCATCGGGTGAGGTTCAGGTACAACCCCCCAAATGCCCCTCATTTTGGTGGGGTTTGGGAAAGAGAGGTAAGGTCAGTGAAAGGTGCACTAAGAGCAGTACTCCAAGACCGCACGGTTTCGGAACCTGTCCTACATACGGTCCTGGTAGAGGTTGAAGGGATTATGAATTCGAAACCCCTAGGTTACGCTTCTACCGATCTGGCAGACCCTGATCCTGTGACTCCAAACATGCTACTCATGGGGCGGCGGGAGCCTGCGCTGCCAATGGTCTTGTATGATGAAGGTGAGTTGCGAGGTCGCCGGAGCTGGAGGCATAGTCAGGTCCTTGCAGACCAATTTTGGCGTGGATTCATACGTTCGTATCTACCGACCCTGCAGGTTCGGCAGAAATGGCAAGGAGAGGTTCCAAACCTTGCTATAGGAGATGTTGTCTTGATTGTAGACCCCCAGTTGACCAGATCCCAGTGGCCTGTTGGCAAGGTGTCTGAGCTGCTCCCAAGTAGCGACGAGCGAGTCAGAGCAGTCCGGGTTCAGGTAGGTAGCCGCACGTATGAGCGACCAGTGGCACGCCTGGTGAAGTTGGCAAAGTACGATGAGGATGCTGCTAATGAGGACGGGTAAGGTTCGTTCCGCCCCAGCACTTTTATGACCGAAAGAGGTCATCACCCTTCATGCCTTTGTCCCAGATCGGACACTTTGTTCTGACAGTGTTTGCTCAAGTTGAGCACAGTTGTATTGTTGTTCAAGCCTTTGGGTCAATTGTTGTTTTCGCAAATTTTATAAAAATTTGGGGGCGGCCGTGTTTGAACTTGCGGTGCTGAAGCGCGAGCTGCATATGCGAGTCAACAGAGGGCGCGCTTTCACGTTCCCGTTCACTGATCGCCGTAGCAACTGTCGCCGTTTGTGACCTAAAAAGCTGCCAGTTTGGGCACTTTATAGTTGATTATTGTTATTAATAACTGGGTAAGCTTTACAATTAATCAACCGTTGTTCATTTAAGAGTGTGCTGTTTTTATGGTACCCCTTTTTTCTGTCACAGAGATAGAGTAAATCTGGTATTTGAGTCTGCTTTAAAATATCGATTACCATGCGGGAAGGAAATGAAGAGGGGGCGTGGTTATGTGGTGCAGAGACTTTATTGTGGGATGTACGTACAGCATATATCATTTATAGGACAGCGTACCCTGCAATTTTATCCTGTTATTTGTCACTTTGGTTAAAGTTGGGACATATTGGAGAAATGTACATGGTTTTTGGAGAGTATAATGCATAATTACTGAGGCATTTCAATTTACTCCTTTGTCATTGCTTGCAGTATATAACCGAGAAAACTGTACTCTTCGAAACCGGAAAGTTGAGAATTCTGTCTCTCTGAGGATTGACTGAAACTTGAGGATAACAGAAAACAAGCAAATCAAGTTGAGACCCATTTGAATGTGTCAGTGTCTTCCTCAATCTCCGTGCCGGAAGTTCAGATCGTGTTCTATCGACCAGAAGTAACAACCTTCATTACCAGTACAGTGCCACCAATTAGTCATCAATACATCCCCGCGCAGGCGCCTAACCGGGCTTGCTGGAACACTCAATACCCAAATTAAACCCCAACCAGTCACCGCTACCGTAGTAGTAACGTTGTTTCTACAACATCAGTAATTCAGACTATGGTGTAGTTTAAGTGTCCTGAATCATTTCCTTTCGAACTTGCACTATTTGTCGTATATAGAGAAATCCGGTAACTTGGGACTCCTTCAATAGCAAAGAGCCATCCATTGCATGGTCTGCATGTTTTGTATTGTTGTTGAATCAAACAGCGCGCATCCGTGACGCGTGCAACGCGCCTGTTCAGTAAACGCACAAATAACCAATGACAGTAGCCCTACAAGTCTGAGCACGCACGCACATGTACGGCAGGCCTAAACATCGGAAATATTTTGCACATGCACGCAAACCACGACACAGCACCTTTAAATGATCTATGGGAGGGGTGGTTATATATACATGTATCCCTGAAGTGTTTATCCCTCTGTAGTACTTGTTAAGCACGGTGATAGCCAATCCCAATCAGTGAGAAACAACTGCAATGCCGTGTTTCAAGACGATCAGTTGGCTTCATAGCTCAACTGGTAGGGCGTCTGTACATTAAGCAGAAGCGCAGAGCTGCCAACCCTCCCGGATTTTGCAACAGATTCTTTGGAAAATGACTATAATTTTGTCAGTCCTGACATGGATAAAAACCCTCCTGGATTGTCAATTAACAATCTTGGGGATTTTTAGATGTGTTTGGAGTCACGGAATGAACCCGTTTTCCCAGATGTATTCCCCAAAATCCGGGAGTGTTGGCAGCTCTGCAGGAGGTCGGTCTGCTGTTCAAATCCCGGTGGAGCCAAGTTGTTTTTCACTGCATCCAAATTTCCAAAACTCATGGACATTTGTTCACATTTTTCTCAAATTAATTCACCCCGGCATTCCCTGGGTCATTTTCCCTTTTAAAAAATCAATATTCATACTTGAATGCAAAAAATAGTAATCCAAAGGTGGAGTCACATAAAAGAAACAAGAACGTTTGACTACCTGGCCAGCAGCGTTGACAAAGTATTCGCATCTGATATCACCAAGGGACGTCTGAATTTGTGAAACTTTCCCATTTTCTGATATCACTCCCTGAATCTGCACCCCTTCAAGAATGATTGCACCTTTAATAAGCAAATACAGTGGTGCATTAGTCCGAAGGACTCAATGTTACACCAGGGGCCGGGGCAGATCATTTTTGAACAAAGTGATTCCTACAGCAATGAAATGTGACATTTTATGTTTCTGGGAGAATCATGCAGTTAAGTTTTGAACCCGATCAAACCTGCATGGGATGAGCTGACCTCTGGAGCCATGCATCTCATAAACGGCACTAGAAGTACAGGAGATGAGGGAGGCACTTCGGGCAGAGAGGCGCACCCTGCCTCAACAGCTCTTACGAAGGATGGTGCAGTCAGCCTTGCCAGAAGTTGTTTTTACATGTTACTGACCAACAAAATGTTACATCTGTAAGCCTCTTTCGGTCAGAGGATAAGTTGTGTTTCCCTCTTTTTTTAAAACCATATATTTCAAGCGTGCCGTGTCGTTTACGCAAGAAGTTTCAGAGCTTTACAGTACTTTGACAGTGCTCATTTACCTCTGTTTTTGGCACCCCTGGCCAGTGACAGTGCAGTATTTGTTGGGTCTGTCACACCGTCGTTGGGGAAATACATTGCACCCTCTAGATCGTTTGTTCTTATCCATGGTACGATGGAATTGATCTCGGATGGCGGTAACATGGTATATTTTGTTTTTCTGGCTCTGATTGAAAAAAGAAATGGTTTTTATTGTTCAATATTTTGATGATATGACATGGACTTATACCGTGCACTTATCGGGGGAAACCCCCATCAAGGTGCCTATACCCTTACAGAAATCTTCCAAGCTTGCCGCCAGCTTGTCTGCAAGCTTACGGCAAGCTTGTAAGGTTCAAAAAATGCGAATTAGGGCAAGCAAAAATGCAAATAAGGGCAAGCTTGCCGCAAGCTTGCTGCAAGCTTGCCTACCTGCTCAAGCTCGCCAGCGAGCTCGCCGCGAGCTCGCCGCAAGCTTGCCGCAAGCTTGCCTACATGCTTGCCAGCAAGCTTAGCTACACTATCATTACCCCTGATCATAGGGCTCCATTAAATCACTCCATACAACATCTCAGCTCCCTCGGCTGCCTTAAGCGCTCAACGGCTAATCAAACTTTTGCTACCCTCTCAGGTACCCATTTTGCTCCTGGGTGGAGAAGCAATGCGTGGCAAAGTACCTTGCTCAAGGGTACAAGCACCATGAATGGTTCAGAACGGGATTCGAACCCACTACCTTTGGAACTAACCCAGGTTTTGAAAACGATACACTAGACCACTCCACCCTTGTGGCAATTTCTCCAACAAGGGTACCATTTTACACGGGAAACAAAAATCAGGTGGTGTTTGCTACCATTAATTGCTATCACTTTTCGTCGCATTTTTCTTGTCAACTTAATGAAGTAAAATTTTGGGTAACTGCAATGTTGTATTGGGGCTTTAATCCAAGCGGCATTTTCAAAGTCGAACCAATTAAGATTTTTAAAATGTGTGCCAAAATCGTGTATATATCGGGAGCTCTGTGTAAACGTTTACCTGGCTATGGCTTCGTTACGCTTCATATCTATCATACGGTCCTTGGTTTGTGCTAGAAGTATGGAGCCTGTCGTTTTGTATCCTACACACCAAACAAAACAGACAGACAAGCAAATTAACAAACTCCTGACAATGTTTTGTGAGGTTTTCTAAGATTGTTTTGCATGGAATAGCATGTGTACAGAGAATTTGTATTTTTTATACCGGTACTCAATCCCGTCTCATCCTCCAGGGTTTGATATAACATGGCACTCCTCAAGGCTAGTTCATGATGTAACAGTTGCTTCCTGAATTGGCAGACGATGCCTGAAGAATGCCACGTCGTACCTGATGTTAATCTGGGGTCAAAATGTACATCAGAGTTCATTAGTCACTATGTTAATGGAGCTTGTCCAGATGTTTAAAAAAAAATGGATTTCGTTGTAACCTAACAATTGCACATAAAATGCCTACCTCCTCAAAATCCTCCATGGTTTTTATATCAGCCGTGCGCAGCATGAGGGTATAAAATTTAATAAAATGCACTTATTTATCTTATTTATAACTCTGTCTCTGTATTATAATTGCAACATTTTAATCAAGTTTTTTAAAAGAAATACAACTGTTAAAAAAATTAAAATTAACAGTTAAAGGGCCCCTTATTTAGGATTTTTATCAATGAAATCTATGCTTTAAAACCACTCTACTCAGAAGTCATAAAAATCCTATTTGGAGCCTGCTTTGGGGGTTAAAACAAAGGTTTTTAGTTTTATGCTCATGAAAATATGCATATTCATGACCAAGGTCACGATGTCACAAGAGGCAAACACAGGAAAATCACATTCAACTGTGCACAAAAGATTCCACTTTGTTCTCAATTTTCCTGAAACTTTTGTAATCCATGGCTGTTTGAGTTTGTTTTACATGTTGCCTGCTGTAAGCCATGACAAAACTGGGGGTAGAAACTGCAGCAATTTGCCACAAGTCCAACTTTTTTCTTAACTTTTCCCTTCTGTCTTCCTTATGTGATGCACTCAAAACAGCGCCCTCTCTGTGATTTATTGCAATGAAATCTTCAAAATTGAAAAGGCCACCTTTTATTGATTTTTACATCCAAACGAACAATAGTATGTCTTGCTGAACAAGTAATCTGTCATTATAAAGCAAAGCTTAGGCACAAAGTTGTTTAGCGTGTCACAGGCCCTTTAAGCATGCATGAAAATAACACTGATTTTTCTGTCAGTCAGGGCTGCACTCCTCCTGCCTGTTGGTCACAAAATGGCTACACATGGGAGCAATTAATTTATCATGTTGAGGTGGAGAGGCCTGTTTTTAATTTATATGAATTAGACATCAAGTGGAGTTTTTGTGCCGCAAATAACAAGCTAAACTTCCACAAGATTAAACGTGCGCGAATGTTCGCCGCGAAATGTATGACGTCAGATTTGATGCAATATTTGCTTTGGGGTTCGCTTTCACGTGAAGTATTAACAGGCTTTGATTTTTTTGTTTTTGTGAGGGAAAATACACAATTTTTGTTTATTTCATTGTTAGAACTTGCCATCAAAACCAGGCAATTGCACTCATCCACCAAATCCATCAATTATCATAGACCAGAATCGAAGAATTTGCATAACTTCACAATTTGGAGATGTTTATATGTAAAGTGGTGCAAAAAGCAAATGCCACTTGGGACCCTGTACTAAATTAAAAAGGCCAAAACTTACTGCATTGTCGTATAATAACGCTTGGTTGAATACTGGCCGGCAGAGGGCTGCCTTCTAAAGTTTCTTATGGCCGATGATTACAGTTTTATGAGCAAAAATTGCCTCGCATTATTTGTATCTTGTAAATTGACTACTAAAATAACACAATTATCAATTTTATAATATCTCGCCGGCAAATCCTTGACTTTCTTCATTTTTATGCGAGTGGATGTTCATTAAGTGGGATTTTCAAGGTCGCGGTGAGTGCACATCAGTTCCATACGCGCGCACCACGCAATTTAAAGTGAAAGGTGAGTGCGTCATTATACAATAATTGCGTCATTTTAGATGCCCGGACGATACGTGTACTTGCATCACGAGCGCGCACATCGACAGCAACTGCAAGCAACAGTTGCTTCCAGTTGCAAGGTCAATGTACTCGAGGCTTTACCAAGTTGCGGTGTCGATGTGCGTACTTTGGAAATGTAGAAAGGGCTGGATGCTCCCAGTTGCCGCTAGTTGCAGCTTTATGAAATTGGCCCCTGTTGCTGTTGATGAGCGCGCTACGCACACATCGACAGCAACTGATCAGGGGCCAATTTCATTAAGCTGTTTAGCTAAAAAAATGCTTAATCCAAATGTTTTTTGCTTTATAAAAATGGATTATTAGTCAAAATTGTATGTCAACTTGCGTTTTTAGCAAGACTAATTAATGAAGCTGTTCAACGCCCGAAAATCTCGGTACGTGTAAAATCGTTTTGTTGAACAAAGAGAGCAGCGATCACATTACAATATTGCTTCTTTAAATGAAGAGATCTCTCTGTCAAAAGAAGAGCCATGCATTCAGGAAATCTCATCGAATCTTCGTCGAATGAAGTTTTTATCTTAATGTAAACGGGGTCTTATATACACAGGTTGGTTTTTATGACACACATCCTCAATCACACCTAAGGATGCCGCTTGTAAAATATTTGAGTCGTTCTACGGTAAAGGGGGCATTTTGGCAACACAGACGATTTTTCCCAGAAAATACCTTTGTCTGGTCTCAAAATAAAATAAATAAGTTTCAGTTGTTCTGAAGAGATAACTTGGGCCAAAAAAGGGTTACAAATAGTGTGACAACATGCCTTTCTAAAAACCCTGTGTACACATTTCTAATATACGCTCGTAACGGGACAGCCTTGAAATGTAACACAATTGTGTCCATCCCGGTTACGAGTGTATATTAGAAATTTGTACACAGGGTTTTTAGAAATGTTGTCACACCATTTGTAACCCTTTTTGGGCCCAAGTTATCTGAAACTTATTTCTTTTATTTTGAGACCAGACAAAGGTATTTCCTCGAAAAATATGGTCTGTGTTGCCAAAAATGCCCTCTTTACTATGGAAAGACCGATTTTCAATTCTGCAACGGTACCTTCCTTGCTCTAGAAGAACCACATCAGTCAATCCCAGCTTAGCCAGATGGTAGGCGGCTGAGAGGCCTGCGATTCCCCCACCGCAGATCACGACGGAGGCCTGCCGCGGTAAAGCCTGCCCTCGTGGGGCATCCTGGGTTGCGTCCGGGGCTGTCGCACTGAGAAAGCGGTGATGCGTTGATACTGCAGCATTGCATGCTGGGAATTTAGGGTGCGGCCAAAAATAGCGACTTACTAGACGTAACATCGCTGAGCTTCAGCACTGACAACTTAAACTGAATCTGTTAAAATCATACATTTAAAAAAAATAGAATCACAAATAGACTAGTAGGCTGCGTTCGGGCGTGTACTCGTGTTAACACGAGTATACTCCTGCGCGCGCGAACGGCAAGAATAACGTCACTCGGGTCAGTGAGAGTATGCTCTCGGTACTCCCCGACAAATGGGGAGTGTGCTCTTACTCCTGACGAATGCCATGTGATTTGTACGATGATGGCGGGATATAGGTTGGATTTTTGGTGAATTTGCTCAACGTGTCAATATCGGATAACTGAAACAACAACTCACTAATGTTTGTTTTACACGGTATCAAAGGTCCTCACGACTTACGGTCTGTATTTCGTTCAATTTCTTGTGAGCAGTGGAACGGCGTTTTTTGTGTAGTCATGGCAAGAGACTGCCATCTTGACTGATGGCAATTCGCGCATGCGGACTGTGCACTTGCCGTTCGCGTAATGTGACCCGAGTGCAATGTGCACGCATTACTCCGGAGTAGCGAGAACTGTACGCCCGAACGCAGCCTTAATGCGTTAAAAAGTTTTAATCAGGCCTCCTGAATTAGTTCTACAGAATGCAAACTGCTGATTGGAAAGGTGCCAGAATACTCATGCATTTCAAGCCTCGTCTTCAGGTCCAGGTTTGGAATGCATACGTAACTGGTACCTTTTCAATTAACAGTTTGCACTATATAGAACTGATTCAGGGGATACGACTGAACTGTTCAAATGTTATTGGTCAGTCAGTAATGTGTATGATTGAACACCTTTTGTGGCAAGACTGACTGCATCAGCCTCCATAAGAGCCGCTGAGGCAGGGTGTGCCACTCTGCCTGAAATATCTCTCTGATGAGCTCCTGCACTCTAAGTACTGTTTATGAGACACGTGGCTCTAACGTAAATGTCGGCGTAGTTGCCAGGTCCGTGACCGGCCTCGGCACCCTATAGACCGTATCGAATAGCTGCCATTTCGTGGGGCACCTTTTGTTACTTAAACCATTCAACAATGGAAGCACAATATGTGCAACCATGCATGTCCTCAAAGAACAAAGAAACTGCCCCACAAAATGGCGGCTATTCGATACGGTCTTTAGATCAGCCATTGTTCATCCATTACATGTACTAGTGGCGAGGTCACGGACCTGGGGCCAATTTCATAAAGCTGTTTAGCAGAAAATTTTGCTTATCCAAAATTTCTTTGCTTTATAAAAATGGGTTTTCAGTCAAAATCTTATATTTTGTGTATTATAATTGACTGGTGTTCTGCTATTCTTGCTAAAAACACAAGTTAACATACAATTTTGACCATTTACCCATTTTTATAGAGCAAACAAATTTTGGATTAAAAATTTTTCTGCTAAACGGCTTTATGAAATTGGCCCCTGGTGACTATGCCGACATTTATTACATTAGAGGTCAGCTCATTTCATGCGCGATGCAGGTTTAATCAGGTTGACGACCCAATAAATGGGTTTTCTAAAAACTTGGACCTGTGAAATCACTGAAGTGGAACAGTCTCCTTCTTCAGGCTCTCTGCATGCATGAGCTGCCACACCATCTCTTCTTCAGTCGGCTCTCTATAAAAATTCTGCTCACATAGCATTCCCAGACTTCAGCAGGGCCATCTGAAGGTTTTGTTTTAATAAAGTTTTAGGAAAGAATTAATACGGTAAGTATAGTTGATCTTGGGTTCAGACTGGTTTCCTCACAAAATCTTTAATTTTTCTCACACCTCAAATCTGCACTTACCAATGGTGGTTGGTGAGTCATTTTAAAGAAAATAAAATTCTCAATTTCTCAAAGTTCTCTTACTAGTCTTACCTTAATCCTTATTAGTTACTGCACCTATCAATTGTTCCCCCTTCCCCCACCACCCGGGCTACCCCACCGAGGTGGGTATTGTCACTTTTCGTGTGACAAAATCCCCATGCACCCCTGGGGCAAAATTTGGGTGACAAATCCCCAACCTCGGGTTAAAAACATGTGCGTTTTGTATACGTACAGAATGCACAGAAATTTGTATTTCAATGGGTCAAATTCCGCATTCTGCGTACGTACTAGCACCGCGAGCAGTGCTTCGGTAAACCGAAGCACTGCTCGCGGGGCTAGTACGTACGTACGTGGAGCATGATATTGTAACATGCGCTAGGCACCAACTGTATGTTTTAAGCACAAAACCAACTGTAAGTTTTGAGCACATGTATTAAGTCACTCGCACATTACATGTTGGGGAATTAAATCCTGTTAATTTGGGCACTGTTGTATGGTAAAAGAGAAATTGTGCTTAGTCTACGCATGGAGCTATAATAGCTCCATGGTCTACGGGGCCTGGAAGTTTATTAGTAATGGCGTTCAGGCTAGCCACGGGAGTTGAGTGGCGCCGGCCGTGCCGGGCCGGCGCTGACATCTTAGAGAGAGTTTCCCCTCGTGATTGTGAAGGAGAGACATTGCTGATAAAGATAAATTATTGCGCAAGTAAGTGGACTTGCGCAATTTGCGTAAAGTTTCGTGAAATCGGCTGCAGTACTTATACTAGAAGCAACTGAAGCGGACAGCGGAATGGAGCAGAGGGATCAAGTCGCACTTACACCGGGGAGACACCAGGTGAAAGAGGTCGATTCTGGAGTGGAATTCCGGTACCAAGGGAGCGACTCGATCTTTCAAGCGGCCATGGGGAGTACAGCAAAGTGCTTCAACCAGTACCAGTCAAGGAAGCAACCCAGCACCAGTTGTCTCCAATGACATCTACAGTGCATTCCCGGAGCGGCTCCATCCAGGAGGATTGTCGGGATGGACAAACTGATAGGGAAGAGTGGATGAAGCAACTATTGGCAAACAACACTACACATCTTGAGGGGGCTCAGCAGAGAGTGCTACAATTAACGTGGATGGATACGTAAGCTCGGGGGATCAACTACCGGAGGATCACCTATGCTAAACCCACTTATCTCCTCTACTCCAGCGAGCAACGTGCAAATGGCAAGAGCCAAACAGGCCACCTGTAACAACCGGGAAGATCTGGTACCCGAAGGGAATGGGAACAAGAGAACATTCCACAGTGAATGTTGGAGTTTTTGCACCACCGGGAATCACTACCGCTATAGTGGGGACTTCCAAATGCAACCGGGGTACGGTCCATACGTGCCACTATAGTGGTTTTCAGCACCATGGCGGCAGGAAAGCGAACATCCCCAATTAAGGTATGCAGTGGCAGCCGGACAGTCTGCACGAGCGGCAAACCTGAGCACGGCTTCCACTCAAGCGAGACGTACCTTTCAAGGTGGCACAATGGAGAGTTGGAAGCGAGTATGTGTGGACTGCAGATGAACGATCCAGCACAAGGGGTCCAGTTTTTACTACCAAGATGGAGTTGAGTCAACCACAGCTACCAAAGGTTTCCTCTTCAACGAAAATGGGAGGACTGGAGCAAGGATTGGCGGGAGCGACAATTGGAATTAGGAACCTAGAGAGACCCGCGGCAGAACCGGAAGAGAAGACGGGTGCAGGGGATGAGAAGATCCACAGAGAACAACGAAAGCCGAGTTTTATTCCGGACAGATTTTCAGGGGACCTTTCTTGGAGGGATTACAATTAGGCTCATTTTGAGGCTTGTGCCACCATTAACGTGTGGACTTCGGCAGAAAAAGCATTCTTCTTGGTGTAACCAAGCCGAAGTGGTCGGAATAAATCACAGGATACGACAGATGTTATATTGGAGAAATATATTATTTTATTTTAAATTTACAAACTTTACAAAATATAATTAGAAAATCCCAATAATCCCAATATACAAATATATTTCACGACCGTGCATAGTTCCGACCCGTCAATCAACCGAACCCGCCGACCAATCACAACAGATCTAGCAGATATCACTGACATAGGTCAAAGTGCACTGTCTCACAACAACATGATCACGCGATATGTTCTGCCGGCCCCATACAATTTGTACAGTTGTATGCGATGATCCGGGTGAATTTTTGGTTTCAAGGCTGGTCGTTTCGTTGTTCAAAGGTACGAAGGCACGTACATATGTCATGATATGACATCCTTGTATTACTGGCCCTTTACTCTGTGTTCTAAGATAACTGTCGACCCTGAAACATGATACCTTTGGGTTTTCTTCAATGAATCTGTGCTTTCCGTTGAAAGTCCCATTGCTCTGTGCGTAGCGTGTCGCCATTTTGACGATAGTGTGTGAGCCATAACAATATCCCCGGGGGCAGGGCTAACTAGGCAAACTCGGAACTATGCATTGCACGTGTTAAGGATTTCAGTTATGTGGCAAGTTAAAACCATGCTAGATTGTAAATAATTTATCTGCCACCAGATTAATCCTAAAATTACGTAACCCAGAAAATGTTAATTATAATACCTTAACTTGCCGACAAAAATTGAGGGCCAATAGTCAGGTGTTTGACAAGGCGGGCTGAACTGAGTACAAGTCAAAATACAGATCCGGCAGTCAGTTTATCTGGCGACCGACAACATGTACGAATAAAAACTGGCACAGTACACAGCACCACCATGCAAATTTGTCAAACTATGGAACCAAGCAAGATTAACTACTCAAGCACTATCAAGCAGGCGGCCAACGGGCCAAATTTATCAAACAGGCGGCCAACTGGGCCAAATTTATCATGCAAACAGGCGGCCAAAAACAGGCCACGGAAAGCCAAAGAGCCAAAAGCGGCCCAAAAGGGCAAACAGGCAGCCGAAAAATAGCCAACGGGCTAAACAGGCGGCCAAAAAGCAGCCAAAAGACCAGACTTGTCAAATGGTCAAAGCAACCGTCAGATAATTAAATAACGTTATTAATGAAATAAATTCAAACAAATATAAAACGAACATGATCAAACGACAGCCATAATTGATGACGAACATCAGTCCGAATCACAGAATTAAGGGACTCAAATAGCTGTAAACATAATGGATTTTTTTCATATACATTGAACACGGATTTCGGTGAATTTATATATTGGAATCGATAGCTAATTCAATTCTAAGATATACTTCCCACTGACACTTCCGTCGCAAATGTTGCATTTCTGAGATAAATAAATGATAAAATTACTGCATGAAGTAATGCACAAAATGACGTGGCGAGCGGTCTGTGCGTAAGCGCGACAACAGAGGGCGCTGGTTATCATGTGCACTATGAAGGCAATTTTTGAAGAAGAAAACGTGATTTTTCTACAGAAAAGAAACATAATTGCGACAAAAGTGCAAGTGGGAAGTTTATCTTAAAATTACATTATCTATTGATTCCAAGAGGTAATTTCCTTAAAATCTCTGTTCAATGTATACGAAAAAAATACCAAAATAATAATCACAAAATAAATTAAATGTCTGTATGAACATACACCAAATTGAAATCTTTAAATAATTTAAATGTTCATAAAACAAACTCTAAAGTGTGTAATTTTGCATCAAAATCAAGTAACATTTGTTCACTCACCCACTGCAGCGGCACCCCACAACCAATGCCTCCGTCACAGGTCTCGGCAGCAGGACGTGATGAACAAACTCCCTATGGCACATTCATGAAAAACTTGAAAAGTTCATGAAAATTACGCTAACTCGTGTGCACAGGTACAGTACAGCAATGCAAAGTCTAGACACTGAATATACATTAACACGAAAAGTGAATTAATGTATAACAATGGTGTAAATAACTTTCACATTCCAACTTCAAAGGTACACAATTATCAAGGCAGCTAAACCCAGGACACTGCAGGGCAAAATGCACAGGACACTGCACCATTGTTACAGTGCCAGGGCAAAATGCACAGGACACTGCACCATTGTCACAGTGCCAGGGCAAAATGCACAGGACACTGCACCATTGTCACAGTGCCAGGGCAAAATGCACAAGACACTGCACACATTGTTACAGTGCCAGGGCAAAGTGCACAGGACACTGCACACATTGTTACAGTGCCAGGCAGCATGCACAATAATAAAAATGCAAGTCTGGCTGGTCACATTGGCAACAAGTCTGAAAGGGCAGGCCCAGCAGGTGCTTGGAGACGGGGCACACGGCGAACAAGTGAGCTACGAGACCTTACTACAAGGTTGGAAAGGAGATTTAGTCCCGGAGAACTATGGGGCGCCGTTCGTCAACTAATTATTTAGGCGAATTATAGCATGTTTTTTCCATGGTTTATCTTAATTCTGTGTAAATAATGCATTTGTGTCAAAGGCCGTTTATGGTTTACAAACAACTCGATTCTTTACAAAACAGGAAATATACTTGTAGCTGTGCAAATTCATTATTTACAAATAATGAAAATTACCTCGGCGTTCCATACTTTATTAATGAAACCGACCAGTATACATTTCAATGGTTTACAAACAAGAGAATTGTATCGTTCATAGACAATTCCATGGTTTATAAATAATGAATACTGCACATTGCTGCACGTTTTTCTGGTTTACAAATAATACAAAACTATCCAGTGCGCAATTACATGGTTTATAAACCAAGAAACTTGCACCGGGGTCTGATTTTCTATGGTTTATAAATAATGAAAATTGGTTAGTGGACGTACAATTCCATGGTTTATAAACAATCTAAACTGCGCCGTTCTAATCAATTTTGTGGATTCTGTGGTTTGTAAACAATTACAAATAGTCAATAGGCGTGCATTTTGATGGTTTGTAAATAATTGAAAGTGATCGTTGGCTCACAATTTCATGGTTTATAAATAATGAAAATGAACTAGTTAGTGTGTCGCAAAATTTCATGGTTTACAAACAGAAAAAAATAAAGCTTTATACACTTGTCTGTCGTTTGTAAAGGTTGACTATCGATAAAATAAGAAGTATTATGCACTCGGTACATCTCAAAATACGATCATTGACGAAAAATTGAAGGGTTTGTAAACCATGAAAAACACGCTTCATAAACGTTTATTATAATCCAGTAACGTGGCGAGAGCAATGGGTGCGTTCAATTAGCTATCATCGAGTCATAGGGGTGCTCGTTCATAGTGTGAACAGTCCGGCAGACCATGGCAACAAAGGTATTTATGTGTACAGCTCATCGAACGCCACGGCACAGCCTTCAGCGCGCGCGCGCGGGAAATTCCAGGTTCATTAGCTGACTAAACCTAGCCGCGTATTGGGCCCGAAATCACGGTCTCAGCAGCGGTTTCAGCCGCGGTCTTAAAATCTCAATCGGATGTAGTAAAAGGTGATAAAATAATAATAATAATAACACATGCATTTGTAAAGCGCCATCTATCTATGTAAACATATTCTTATTTTTTATTACACGAGTTCTGAGACTCTGGCAAAGAAATTGTTAAAATTCTCAAAGAAATGTATTTCGTTTCACGGTGTTACCTAACTTAGTCATCTACCGGGCTGATTAAATTTTAAATGGTAATTTTAATTAATTAATTTTTAATTAATTTTAATTAATGAGGAGTGTCAATTTTTTACCCCAAAAGTGCCAAAAACTTAAAAGAAAACGTACACCACATAGTTTTAAAAATTAGCATTTGTATTACATACTAGTAATCCATTTAATCCGTTCATGGGGCAGATCAAATTTTGGAGGAAGCCAAATCGGTACACTAATTAGTGCTTAATTAAAGGGATAATAAGGAGTCTGGTTTCCACTAAAAAAGTGCCGAAAACTTAATACTGCTGACAAAATGGTCCCTTTAAAATAAAATGTACACCACATAGTTTGAAAAATTTGCATTTTTATTACATAATCCGTTTGAAACTATGTAGTGTACATTTTCTTTTAAAGGGACATTTTGTCAGCAGTATTCAGTTTTCGGCACTTTTGGGGTGGAAAATGGAGACTCCTCATTAATTAAAATTAATTAAAAATTAATAAATTAAAATTACCATTTAAAATTTAATCAGCCCGGTAGATGACTGAGTTAGGTAACACCGTGAAAAGAAATACATTTCTATAAGAATTTTAACAATTTCATTGCCAGAGTCTTCGTTCAATGAATAGTGTGTTACTGACTCCGGGAAATGTTAAATGTAAAGTTTCATTAGGCGATTGTGCTTTTCAGACCGCTGCCCCTAAACTATGGTCCAAACTTCCAGGTCACATCAGAAATCTTAGGAGTCTTGAGAAGTTTAAAACTGAAGTTAAAACATATCTTTTTAAACTTGCCTTTGATTTATGATTTTTAATCTTAATTAAGTAACGATGATGTGATTAGTTTCGTTTTTAAAATGTGCAGCGCACATGAACATATTTATATGGAATGCGCGCTATATAAATGTAATTATTATTATTATTATTTAACTCGTGTAATAAAAAATAAGATTTTATCACCTTTTACTACATCCGTTTGAGATTTTAAGACCGCGGCTGGATTTTGGGCCCAATACGCGGCTAGGTTTAGTCGGGTAATGAACCTGGAATTTCCCGCGCGCGCGCTGAAGGCTGTGCCGTGGCGTTCGATGAGCTGTACACATAAATACCTTTGTTGCCATGGTCTGCCGGACTGTTCACACTATGAACGAGCACCCTATGACTCGATGATAGCTAATTGAACGCACCCATTGCTCTCGCAACGTTACTGGATTATAATAAACGTTTATGAAGCGTGTTTTTCATGGTTTACAAACCCTTCAATTTTTCGTCAATGATCGTATTTTGAGATGTACCGAGTGCATAATACTTCTTATTTTATCGATAGTCAACCTTTACAAACGACAGAAACGTGTATAAAGCTTTAATTTTCTCTGTTTGTAAACCATGAAATTTTGCGACACACTAACTAGTCCATTTTCATTATTTACAAACCCTTCAATTTTTCGTCAATGATCGTATTTTGAGATGTACCGAGTGCATAATACTTCTTATTTTATCGATAGTCAACCTTTACAAACGACAGACAAGTGTATAAAGCTTTATTTTTTTCTGTTTGTAAACCATGAAATTTTGCGACACACTAACTAGTTCATTTTCATTATTTATAAACCATGAAATTGTGAGCCAACGATCACTTTCAATTATTTACAAACCATCAAAATGCACGCCTATTGACTATTTGTAATTGTTTACAAACCACAGAATCCACAAAATTGATTAGAACGGCGCAGTTTAGATTGTTTATAAACCATGGAATTGTACGTCCACTAACCAATTTTCATTATTTATAAACCATAGAAAATCAGACCCCGGTGCAAGTTTCTTGGTTTATAAACCATGTAATTGCGCACTGGATAGTTTTGTATTATTTGTAAACCAGAAAAACGTGCAGCAATGTGCAGTATTCATTATTTATAAACCATGGAATTGTCTATGAACGATACAATTCTCTTGTTTGTAAACCATTGAAATGTACACTGGTCGGTTTCATTAATAAAGTATGGAACGCCGAGGTAATTTTCATTATTTGTAAATAATGAATTTGCACAGCTACAAGTATATTTCCTGTTTTGTAAAGAATCGAGTTGTTTGTAAACCATAAACGGCCTTTGACACAAATGCATTATTTACACAGAATTAAGATAAACCATGGAAAAAACATGCTATAATTCGCCTAAATAATTAGTTGACGAACGGCGCCCCATAGAGAACAGGCCGAGAGATTCCTATCGGAACTGCGGAGTACGACGAGGGGAGACAAATGAAGGTCTACAAGCTCTCGGACACAGCATCCGACGGCTTATCGAGTTGGCATACCCATAGACTCCCTATATTAGAGGTTCGAGGGAAAGACTCGCACAGGGGCATTTCATGGATGCTATGAAAGATTCAGAAGTATGAGCGGGTATCTTCAGAGCGCACCCAAAGTCCTTAGATGAAGCGATACGGGCAGCTCTAGGAGATAGAATCGTTCATCAACTCCGAAAGGCAGAGGCAGCAGGGCCAAGGTGGTCGCCAGGACAGAAATCCAAGGGTCCACCGGTACGTGGAAGCTGTCTCAAAAGAGGAATTCAACCGGCAGACGCAGGCAGGCTATGTCGGAACAACTCGCCGTATTACATAGAATGATGATTGACCTAGAAAAAGCATTGCGAACCACAACTCCGAGGAGCGAAGAGAGTGTTGCAAACAAGACATGCATGGAGTCAACAGGAGGGAGGCAGGAAACCACGAGAAGATGCCTGCCACAACTGCGGAGGGTTAGGACACTTTAGGAGGAATTGTCCATCACCTAGAAACCGTGGATGGGTTTCGGGAAACGCCACGGGACCAACCCAGAGGGTCGTGGGGAGGTCGACGCCAAAAGACCCAAACAACTCTACATACAATGGAAAACATCGGCCACCATAAGACGTGAGCAGCGCCCTCCGCACATGCTTGCGTGCCCGTTGCCGGTATACGCCATGCCGGCGCCACAGCGCCTCGTACGAGCACTACACGTGTCTGCATTCATACTTCAGCTTTCGGGAAGACCACACGTATTCAGCCATTCAAGAAACATTCCGACAGCTATTCCACCGTGATTCCGACAATTATTCCACCATGAATCCAACAATAATATTATTCCACCGTGGTTCCTGCCATTGTTCCACCGTGATTCCGATAGTTATTCCATCCGATTTCGACTGTTATTCCATCCGATTTCGACTGTTAATCTACCGTGATTCCTACAGTGCAGGCGAAGATGGGAGTAGACAACGAAAAGCGGGGAGCCGACAAAGATCGGGATTCCAAAACCCAGCCCATTGAACCCATATACCACGTTCTCAGCTGGGGTGCGAAACTACGACGACAAAAAGGTCGAATCTTGTCGGGCATCTCAGAGAATGTCACAGGAAGAACTCTCGGTCCCGATGTGACATCTGCGGGGAACGTTTCACCAGGAGAGACTGAAGGGATCCACACTCTACCTCTCCTATGCCACATCTCCAACCCAAGCCCACTATTGAGTTGCAGCCAGCGCCTCCCCCTCCTCAGGGACGACCGACACCAACATACCACAGAAGAGCCAGCATGACCACATCCACGGACGGGGGAAAAGTGCCTCAAGACCCTCCTTCGTAAATACAGCGCCCCTAGCTGTGGAGTCGTCCACGTCGGACAGCGGGGGAGAGGTTGAGAGTCGTCCGACGGATCCAATCCCCGCCAATTCGTGTCCGGCCAATCGCACTGAAATGACAATCACCACCACGTTTTTCCGCGATTAAATTATGCCATCTGCCACCAAGAGGAGATCAAGAGGACCTTCCACATGCCTTGAACCGTATTCCGATGACTGTTTTCGTAAAAAAATTCTTCTACATATACCGGTAGCTATATTTTTCATGCATGTTAAAGAGTTGTTAAAGGATTCAGATTTAAAATGAAATCTGTAGATTGTTTTAACCTTCAAGTTACGTTTCCAAAAAGTATTGGAATGAGGCAAAGATTTTCCTATAACTTATATTTTGTATAAAGCGATTATTTTGTTTTCTTGGTTTTCAGGGACTGAAAATGTTGGGAGGTGTGCTACGTGACGGAACAATAACCAATAGTACATGTATATAGGCCCTATAGGCACCAACACTATGTTTTGAGCACATGTATTAAATTATTCGCACATTTATACATGTTGGGGAATCCTGTTGTCTGATTGGTCGATTAAGTTAGGCAGTGTTGTATGGTCAAGAGAAATTGTGCTTAAGTCTACGGGGCCTGGAAGTTTATAAAGTGGCGTTCAGGCTAGTCACGGGAGTTGAGTGGGCGCTGAAAGTTTCCCTTCGATTGTTTGATTATCTAAAATTAGGGGGCTCGTGATTGTGAAGGAGTCATGGCTGATAAAGATGAATGATTAAATAAATGATCACTGTTGTTTCTGATTCCTTGTCTCCGTCCACCAATTATTAGTCTATAGTTTGGATCCACTATAGGAATAAGCAAATCGGGAGCAAAGTTCCTGAAGTTGATCCGCTCTTAAGTTGCTCCACCCATATTCCGAGCTCCGACTCCACAGTCTCACTCCGATTCCTCCGTCTCACAAATCACTGGTGCTGCGGTCCACCACTGCCGGGGTTCCACAAAGCATGAGAGGCGGCACGGTACCAACCGGACCAGTCTGACGGAAGCTGGTACGGCCCGCCACTATTGAAAATATTGGAACAATTGATATAGGTGCACCAAAAAGCTTAAATGGGTCCCATGTGGAAAGAATTTACAAGTCAGACGTCACATAAGCCCGCTGCACTAAACCTGGCTATGCCTGGGACAATTCAGAAGAAATCCACGTTTCTCCGGTAAGAGTTGGAAAGTGGATCAGATTTTTGTTTTCTGTAAAATGATTTGATAGAAAAAACAAACATTTCGAGTGGGAACAATTTTAGATTGTGAGGCAACACTTTTTCAGCCCGTCTCATATGTTTTGCACACAAGGTCTGAAGTCATAACCAACTTCCAAATTCTTTCGGTTTTTTAGAGGTTGTTTTTGAATAAATGCAATTCACCACATCGGCAGTTGATGCGGTGCAAACGGGGATGCTGCTCAAGACGACTAATCCAGAGATGAACCAGAATCGACATCCGATCAGGTCGAGCCTCAACTGTCGGCAGAGGAAGCCCTATTGAGCCTTCCCATAAGAGAGGACAATATCGCAGCGATGGAGGGCCGAGTGGCAGAGACAGATGTCTTGAAAGGAGAGGTATGTTGCAATTGCAAAGCAGTTGGGTCATTCCATGTCAATTCAACACGCTTTTGGACCTGACCATCACGGATTTAAATGAAATTTTGTGTGCTGATTGGGCTCCTTGAGAAACCCCGAGAACTAAAATGTGATGTCATTCGGTCAATGAATTTTTGAGATACGGGACAACGAACGTTTGACTAATTAGCATGACCTATGTTTGGACAGTTATGTCTCTAAAAGTTATGGACCTAGAGATATAAACTTTACATCATTTTAAAGCTCTTGAAATGGCCTTCATTTTATAAAATAACATTAAAATAGTACCACAAAAAGTAATATGTAAATTTATAACCTTTGACCTTGATTTGCAAAAATGAGTATTTGTCAAAATGCATAATTTTTTTTATTTGTTAGTTTAAGATGTAAGGAACATTTCCAGAAAGATTTGGGATGGGCACTCTTACAGTTTTTGAGTTATGATAATTTTAACATTAGCTAACATGTACTGTAAATATAACATCAAAATCATTTTCATCTTCTGGATTTCACCCATAACTTCCTGACATACCGGTACTGAAAAACTACATCAGTTCGCCTTATCTTTTCAAACACTAAAATGTGGAGAAACGTAAACCTCTTTCTACACAAACTTTTACAAAATCGTGAAGTTTTTGTGAAGTAGCCGATCGAGGTCAGATTAGATGGAATACGGAATTAAACAAACGCGCGGTGGCGCTCTCACGTTCTTCCCCTCTCCTCCGCCCCCACTCCCCTCCCCCCCGTTCCCCGCCTCCCTGACCCCCTCCCCGCCGTTCCCCCGCACCCCTGTTCCCCCGCCCCCCTGACCCCCTCCCCGCGCTGCCCTACCCCATAGGTGGGGGTTTGGTCACGTTTTTAAGCCCCAGGGTGGGGCATTTGACCCATTTTCTGTGCATTTTGTGCGCATGTTTTGCATCCGAGGGTGGGGATTTTGGTCACCTAAATGTTGCCCCAGGGGTGGGGATTTTGTCACGTCGCCCGGCCCAAAAGCCACTTCGCCCAAAAACCACCTCGCCCGCAGGCCACACGTACCTGAAAGACCCAAAGAAATAGTAAAGTTTGCTACCGTTTTTGCTTTTGCCCGCTGATTGAGTTCATGATCGTGACACTAAGGTAAAAACAAACATTACACAACTCGGCTCGAATTTTTTCATGTGGTGTAATTAAAAGATTACACCACATGAAAAAATTCGAGCCGAGGCGAGGTAACCTTGTCTAGTACTACCGCCATTTGCTTATCGGTCGCATCACCGGGTGTGGTTGAAACCCGGAGGTCGGAGGTAACCCGGAGGTAGAATTTTTTGTGACCGTGTAGTACATGCTACAACCTACCTCCGGCTTGTTATTAGTCTTGGCTCCAAGACCTTCGTGTTAGTTTTTGTTGTTGCGAGACAGAATTCCCACAGCGCGCGATGAACAGTGCGCGAAACGAATGAGGGCGTGTTTCCATACATTTTAATCGATTATTTGGTGTATTCATAACGGTAGTACGTATTCGTTGCACTGGTATCGATACCAGTGGTGCATACGATACTGGACCTTCCCGAAGGTCTTGGCAATCTTGGCAGCAATTCTTAACTTTTTCTTTATTTCTCCCTTGGAAATCCAAGGGAGCCAATCAGTGATTAGGTTTGGACCATATCGTGAATTATTAATTAGGCAAACTAAAACAGGTTGATGTGTGTGTAAAATGCCTACGGGATGTCTGTTGGGTTGAGTCAACAGGCCCAAGTGTTATTTTTGCCGTGTAGGGAAAACTCGGCATCGGGAAAATGTGTGGACAAGCGAGCGCTGCGCCCGGGCCAGGCAACACCGCGCTACCTGCAGACGCAGGCAGCTATATCGGTACGGTCGGCTTCCCGGCCGACGGCCGCCGGGATTTCACCGGGGGATTTCAGTACCCTGGCGTTAGCTTGTTACTCGTCTTGAATTGAATTCTATAGATAATCGACATAAAAATGTGATAAAAACAGAAAAATAGGAGTAAATGTTAAGGAGGTTACCCCGAAGTTTTAAACAAATTGTATTTTTTCTATAAACTCCCGGGTGTTTCCGATGATATAAGAAGCAAAGTTTGGAAGGGAAAACCATATTAATCATGTCCTTATACAGGTCTATCAATTGTACACCCATCCCCGGTCGAGTTGTCCTGCACTCGGTAAAAAAAGGGTACAAATGTACATCATTACAAACTGTATGTACAAGTTTGACAGTAGTTATATTCTCAACAACAAACTAATTTGGAATGCTGTTCAAAAAAATTCCCAAATACCAGGGCAAAACAAAATCTCAACACACATTCTTGCATAAATTAGTTGTTGCGCATCAAATAATTTTTGTTTACATACCCATTTTTAATGCATGTACCTGGTCAGTAAACACATTGTTTCTGTATAGAGCGTGTAGGGCATAAACAGAAATTCACAGAATGGAATTTTAATATCATGATGTTTGAAGAGAATAAGCAGTTGCACTTATACTGCAGCACTTGTAGGCAGGATATTTGCATCCAAGTAAAAAAACTGGAAACAAAGTGTTTTGTTCTTGCTTGTACTGGTTTGGTTTACATTTGCTAATTTCAGCAATTATGGATTGCCGACATGCAGGCCTAGTTATACAAACAGTATTGATAAACACACACAAGTACTGAAAAAAATCCCAAACCCATGAAAAAAAGACATGTATAGTAATAATAGTTTTTATGAAAATCAGAATCACTGTGTCACTGTTTTACTGCACATGGCATTTTATCAAAGTACAAAAACTGGGCAGAAGGGCACTTAACTTGTTCATAACATGAACACAATTATCGAAATACAGCTATACACCATTAGTAGAGGAGAGGTGTTACTTGGAACAGTGGGTATGTTGAAACATTGATATTTTCCACGGCATTAGTTATTTTTAAGAAAAATATCGCATTGTATGCAAATGATGTTCATAGATTCACTCGACTAGTATTTGAGTACAAAATGAGGTTAACGAGATGTCAAATTGTAGTCCCTGTTTTTCGTAGTAAGCTTGCAAATGTCAAACAGGCCAGCGGGTTTAGTTGGAACAAAATAAGGGGGCTAGTTGGAACATGTTTCATTGACCACATGAAACAGGCCACCTGTTTATAGTTGCAATTTTTTTTACGGTCCGGAAAGTGGCAACTATATACAAGTTTCACTGCATTATAAGTTAGCAGTTGTTAATGACTCCCCTGTACCCAAAGGGTTAATTAATTAGCGCCCCAATTTACAGCTTAAGTGTCTGCCTTGCTAATTAAGGTGATAACAGAAGTTATAGTAGTTTTAAATGACAACATACCATGTTTCAACTTACCCCATAGGTGGGGCTAGTCGGAACAGCTGACATGGTCATGTTCAAGGTGGATTATCCGAGAAACCAGCGAGTCGTAACATTTTATAAGCTCCATTTGTAGCCCAAATAATTATGAATGCTTAAAGTGGTATAGTTGTTTTTTTTTTCTTTAACCCCAACACCCCTCAATCCTTAAAAATCAATATGATTTTACAATAACCCTAGGGAGTTAGGGTTAATAAATTCTGTTACTGTTTTATAGACGATTTTGTGAAAAATGTTCCAACTAACCCCACTCTCCCCTACTTTTTATATGGGTATTATGTTTTTGGTTTTGGGGGCTAAACATTAATCATGTGCACACAAAAGGTTGTTTTTACTGGACTATGACTGGACATTTAATTCTATTGCATTTTTTTCACTATTTTCCACTATTTACAAAAACAGCAAGATATGTGATGACAATTATACAAAACACCCAAACAAATGTTGTTGGCACCCCAGATCGAAGGATTGCCAAAAAAGCAGACTAATCACTATCGAGTGGCTATATATCGGCCCAAACTGTTAAAATTTTAAAATAATTTTATCTTCGACATTATACTAAACTTGCACTGTGTCCAAATGCTGGTACTTTTGTGAATGGATATTCAGGACATAAGTGCAAACATTAACAATTCCATTTACTTATAACCAAAATAAAAATCTGAGAGCTAGAACAATAAAAATGACAATTAATTTTACACGAACAGTAACTGAAAATGTTAGCACAGACGTTATGTAAAGAATTTGCATCATATCAAATCTCTACACACACAAAAAAAGAAATATAAAATTTGTGTCTGCATTAAATTGCAGTCACTGTCTGGGGAGAGCCAGAGTTGTCTTAATTTTACTTAATTGAATGAATTCAAATGAAGGCAGGAGTATTAGTATCATCATAATCTAGAAAATCTGACAAGAGGTCCGAGTGCAGGAGGAGCGAATAAATTTAACCTGTCCATAATTCTGCAATTGACTTAAACCAGGTCAGAAATGTTTGCATGAAATCTGTTGCACAAACTATTAATAAAAACAACAGATAGGAAAGGTAGTTTACTGAGTAAGGGCAGATGAAAGCAGTGAGTTGAGTAATCAATATCATCAAGAGCAAGAAAAACAACAAATTAAGACTTTGATTGTTTGATTTGGATGTCATCTCTTTATATTAGGAGAATTTTCATTTCTTTGTTACTCGGGTCGGGGGAGTGTGCAAATTTGGGGCGGGGGGAGGGGGACGTTGGTTTTTTTTTACCTCACTTCCCCTCTGAATTAGTTCCCCTATTTGGCATAAGCTTCAGTCATTCTAGATCTGAGGCACAGTTCACTACAACGCGGAAGCTGGACCGGGTAACTCTCCCGTGCTCACATGTTCGGCAAGTTCTATCAATCTATGCAGAGACGTGGAGTATATTTTCTCCACGTCTCTGTAGTCTCTGGTATATGTTTACCGAACAGTTGACCTGTTGACCTTACGCGTTGTGAGCTCTTTGCTGATGCATACATTTTTTTACAATCGTCCGCCAATCATCAACCACGCAATGAATAATGCATATATCGTCTGATATTAGCATAGTCTGGTCACGCCCTCAAATGCCAAGATCGTAAAGACGTTAACTGAGTCCAAATCCACACGTACGACAGTCCAAATACAAGCAGTTGAAATGCGCCCTCTATTGGGCATGCAAGTGTGACAAACACAGACAGTTAACGTCTTTAGTAAAGACTAGCTTGTTATTTTGATACAACGTAGCTCCGGAGCCACCGTTAACGTACCAACTACACGTTAGCAAAACAAATCTACCTCCGGGCACCTTTGGGTACCTCCGACCACCTCCGACCTCCAGGTTTTATAAATTTCCCGCATCACCGCTATTTCAGCGCGTGTCCACGCACCGCAGTGGCGCGGTATGCAGTTTTTACGCGTTTTGGTTGAGAAAACTGAAGTGATATTATCATATTTGATAGCGAATAAACTGATGGACGGACACGAGGTGTGTGTGGCTCAGAATCCAGAATGGAAGATATATTTATTACCCATGTTCATACGCCCTAGTAAGTAAAGAGTATGAGGTAGGCCTTAAAAATAAAGTTTTACTAGGCTAGTACTCTGGTACTAGTCCCTACTATTATTACTGCATCCTAGCTAAGATAATCTCAGCTCTTGCTTTATCATTTTTCATTAGGATGTGGTCTTTTCACCAGTGAAGACCACATCCCAATGAAAAATGATAAAGCAAGAGCTGAGATTATCTTAGCTAACTGCATCCCCCTTTTTGAAGATAACATTTGCCATATGGCTTAAAGGCACAGGCTCGTCAGCAATGCGCGCCCGCCAAATTCGTGCTCGAAACACGCAGCTCCATGCCTTTGCTATGGAGCTGCGTATTGCGTGGCACACATTTGGCGGGCGCGCATTGCTGACGAGCCTGTGCCTTTAAATGTCGGGTGTGAGTGATGCATAATTTTATCTCTTGTTACTTGTCGTTCTCGGCCACATTTGTAATAACATGTTACTGGTTTTCTAGTCTATTTACTCTTCTAACTCTACTGAATCAACGTAAAAGTAACAAACAAGAAAAATGGAGTGTTGGAGGTCATGTCCTTGAGTAGGCAGCGAAACGCTAGTTGTCGCAGTACCCTGTAGGTTTGCGGCTAATGCGGCCTCGCTGCTCGCTGGCACATTCGGTTGGAATGCCAGCCCCTATCAGATTGCGTTCGCAAAACATTAAATTTAACATCGAGTAATATGCCTCAGTTACTTAAAGATAATATACATGATTGGTAAACTGTTACAATTAGTTTTGTTATACCCCGTCTTGGAATACTGCAGTTTCATTGGTCCAGAACGGTCACATGTCCATGCGATAAAAACTCATATCACCCGCTGCCGCACGAAATTTTTAGTTCATATCGCCCTACCATGAAGCGATCTGCGTGCACGTTTTGCGCGTCCATAGCACGCGTGACGCGCTGTCCCTTTGGTAAAATAAACTGCGTGTTACGCCCACTATAGGCCAGTAAATCTACGGGAAAATTGGTCAATCTACGGAACTAATTGCAATAGAATGTATTCCAACACTCGCTGGTGTATAAAAAATCACTCATTGACATACTAAAAATCCCAAATTTTCTAATGAGTGGAAATGTGATTTTTCTACACCAATTCGCGGTAAATTTTGTAAGTTGTTTTTATCATTACATTGAGGGCGCTAATTCGTCGGTTACATATTAGGAATCCGTGCACATTATGTAACAAGCTTCAGGAAACACGACTACTCGTACAGACGAAATATTTCCCGTCGTCTGCTAAAAATGAGGCATTATAAACGAAACAGACATTTTATTTCCACATTTCGGGAATTTTGTTCGTAGTTAGTGGTCGAACAACTGCCCTACTTGTTATTTCTTCTTGTAAATTGGTTTGTAATAATTGTTAATTTTTGCTTGTGTAGATAAAATAGCACAGTGTTGTGTAGACAAATTATATCATGGAGATGGTGATAAGGTTCATGCCAAAAACAACAAAGTAAAATATATCTTAGATGTTTTCACTTTAATTTATTTGTTAAAACACATGTACTTCTTGTATCATAAATGTGCTTATTACAAAAAGAAATCCCAAAATTCGACCATCCTCATAGAAGTAAGAGCGTTTATCTTAAGCGAACACCTGATTTGGACACCGCCGTCTGCTCGCAAGTGGTCGTGATTACCATGCACCTACCATAGCGAAACATGTAGGTTGGAGTACGTTACCAGATTAGTTTCTGAGACGTCGTCGTCTGCTCGCAAGTGGTCGTATTACTACGCACCCACTATTACGAAACATACAGACTGAGGAACGTTACCAGACTAATTCTTAATTCTTAATTTTTGTCTTCAAAAACTGCTTCAAAAACACCTTTCCCCTCAAAAGAAACAATGGGATTTTTAATATGTTGTTTATTGAATATTGCGGCCTAGATTCATGTTAGAATGGTTTCTGTTGCAATTTGTTCCTTAGAAAATGCCAGATTTACTGGCCTACTAGAGACACGCACATTCCAGTATTCCACACGCTGTGCGCCAAAACAACAAACTCGTACGCGCGCCACTTTCGCAATGTTACACACGCACACGTGGTAGTCCAGAGACTAGCAGGTGCAATTTAAAATTTGTGAAATTTGTGTACAATTCTGAGACCAAGACGGGATATAACAAAACAATTGTTAGACTGGTGTGGTGTGGGTTATGGGTTTTACCACCCTCGGGAGCTCATAGCACCCTCGGCTTTGCCTCGGGTGCTATGAGCTCCCTCAGGTGTTAAAACTCCAGTCAACAATTGTTTATTATCCCTCTGTGTGATTGAAGATATGCATGATTAAAACTAACCTGAGCAAAAACCAGCTCCGTACTTCATCTAACTTTTGAGAAAACAGTCAAAAAAGGGTTTGCAGTCATTTCGCCCCAAAATCACTTCGCCCTGAAACATTTTGCCCTGAACCACGGCCTGTGCACGAAGTGGTTTTGGGGCGAAGTGGCATTTGGGCGATGTAGTGTTTGGACGAAGTAATTTGGGGCGAAATAGCACTCGGGCGAAGTGGTTTGGGGTGAAATGGCACTGGGTGAAATGGTTTTGGGGCGAATTGAATTTTCGTCTCATGAGACGAAAACTAATTGTTTTACTCATTTCTCAAAGACTATAGCACTAAAGACCAAACCATTTTTTCAGGGGAAGTTTTCTACGGTCATCACATTTATATATTGTGTAAGTTAGGCGTAAATCTGTGAACATTTCTGATTTTCGAGATTACCAATCATGTATACTGCCTTTAAATCAGGCATTTAGCAACAGTCTGCCTTTCCACTGCTTGAACGTTTCACAAAGACTTTATTTATAATTTAGGCACTGTACGTCCCTCTATGCAAATTTCTGCTTAATAGCAATCAAATTTAGATAAAACACCACACTCGAATATTAACAAAGTATTATCAAATGCGGAGAAGGGGTGAGGGTGGGCGGTGGATTGTTAACACACCAACACGTAGTTGATAGCACAACTGTTGCATCAGACAGATACATTTGTCCCCTCTTGGCTTTTCATTGGTCGAAAGTTGCCTTTTCATGCGCTGTGGGAGTGGTTCAGGTTGCTAGCAAAGCAGACAACTGTGAATTATATATTTTACTCAACAGTCATAAAATGGATTATTCTAGAAGTGTGCTTATCTTAATTTTCCTGACCAGGAAATGGGTTTAGAGATTTTTTGGTGAAAAACACTTTTTTAAAACAATTTCGGTACCTAATTTGCATAATTTGCATATCTTAACAATATGAATTTAAAAAACGTGTTTATGTTCTCTGGCCATAAAAACATGGGTACGTTGTACAAATACATGTAAATCGTTTTGAGTAGATACTTGCGTACGAAAACAGTGTAAAATATTTGTTCTAATGGTGGCCGCTAATTTGCATAATTTGAATATTTGTGTTCACACTATTACTTCAAAAACATGTTTATCGTGTACTGTGACCATGCAAACATAGGTTTAGACACTTTATGTGCTCTGATTGGGTACCTACATATATAGTTAAAGTGAAAAATATAATTCTTCCTAATTGCGACAAGTAGTTTGCATATTATGCAAATTTGACACCCTTCCACATAATATATTTTGGTAAACTTTTAGTATGGTGTTCAGGAGACCTTACTAAAATGCATAGCAGTTAAACAAATTCTGTTGCAATAGACCGATCCAGTAAGCTCCGCCCATTTAGAAATTGCCTAGCAACATGCCACACATGTGAGGCACGTGAGCAGTAGAGTCGCGTGGCCGAGACGTGCGTCAGCGTCCACGCCCTGGTCAGCGCGTATTGAAACACGCACACGCACACACAAACTGCACGCTCGAAAGCAAAATGTGCACTAAAGTATCCGGTCGTGTGCGTGCACGTACAACACTCCTGCAATAGGCGTAACGCGCGCGATCAAACAAAAACATCTCGACACACATCTAGAACGCAGTGAATGCACAACATAGCAAAACGACAAGCTAATTTTGGTGAGTTTTTCCCGTTTACACAAAAACACATTGATGAAGGGATTAAAAGTAGGTTAGTCTTATACAATCCGGTTTGGCTAGGGTCCTCTGCGCTGATAAAAATGATGTTTATGGTGTTTTTGCGTCACTCGTGCTGCATTTCGCCGTAGCCCTGTGCACAACATTGAGGACTCGGGTAACCAAAATGGAGATCCACTTTTTGGTTACCTCAACCTGAGGCTGTGATTGGTCAATTCCAAAATGGGCGAAGCTTACTGGATCGGTCTAGTAGGTTCACTGATCTGGTGGGTTAACTGGGTTGAGCCAAAAAATTGCTTACATTGACTGGACTAATGAGCCCTATCATGATTATACGTCACAAATGTGTTTCTGGTTTCGGTTGTGAAAATAGGGCCATAATGTCATGCAGTTTTCGCAGTGATACCACGTCGACTTAAAAGCCATGCACCGTATCCATCACGTGAGTTGTCGTTTGCGGCTCTGTTCCCGCAAGCCTCTAGCCTGTGCCCCCTCAGCATTGCATCACCGCTTCCTCAGCGTGACAGCCCCGGACGCAACCCAGGATGCCACACGAGGGCAGGCTTTACCGCGGCAGGCCTCCGTCGTGATCTGCGGTGGGGGAATCGCAGGCCTCTCCGCTGCCTATCATCTGGCTAAGCTGGGACTTACTGATGTGGTGCTTTTAGAGAAAGGAAGGTACGTGTAGTATACGTTTAAAAAAAGTAAAAATTCAGAAGTTGATCATAAATATTTTTCTTTAATTGAGCGTGTTCAGATATTTCCCGAAAAAAGGTTTTCGTTTAAACCTAATAATCATGTAAAATACCTCCCAAAATACTATCTATGGGAAGAAAATATATCTCTAATTTGGACGTGGAAGCTAAATGGTTGGTGTAATTACTGCACTGCTTTATGGAACCGGATAAATTACATGTAGTTTACAAAACATCAATGGTTTTTTGACGATATTCTTGAAAATATATGGATTGAGAAGGCAAAATTTAAGAATGGTATAACGAGACAAATATGACGGATGATATGGTACGTGTCATATATCTCGACACTCATGGAAAAAATGGGGTCAAAATGCGATCTGGACATGCTCCTTTAAAGACGGAGGCTCGTCAATGCGCGACAGACAAAGTCGTGCAACGAATTTCACCGCGCTCCATACCTTGCCCTGGCAGCCGCTCTTACGGTCCCAGAGGGTGTAGGGCCATGGTGCAGGCTAATGGCCTCATCCATTCTGCAAATGGGTGTGTATCTTTTCTAAATTAAATATTTATCACAGAAAACACCTTTTGTAAATTTAGACATGATTTAGTTTCAGCCATATATTCACATTATATATTACAACACACAACCCAGCGCGCGTGCGTGATTTGATTAGCCTTCATGTAGCAACGCAAACACACTGTGGTGAGCTCGCATATTAATTAGCCTCCACTCTCTGTGATTGTAATAGCAGCTGCCCTACTCGGGCATGGTATGAAGTGCAGTGAAATTCGTGGCACGAATTTGTTCGTGGTATATTGACAAGCCTGCATCTTTAAAATGACTTATCAGGCATCAGTGAGTGGAAAAAATTGAAGATTTGTTTAGAAAATACTTCAGCCAGTCTCATATGTTTTGTGCACAAGGTCTGAAGCAAACTTCTCAATTCTTTAAAAAACAAAAATTATAATAATATAGTCTCACCGAAAGATCAAGGAGGCTGATAGATGTACATGTAAGATATTTTACAGTAATGTATGACCAAGAGCTTGTGGCAAGGCTGACTGCACTAGCCTCCATAGGAGCCACTGAGGCAAGGTGCACCACTCTGCCCGAAATGGGTTGCCTAGGAGTCCTTTACTACATAATTCTTACAGAAACAGGAAATGTCATACATGTATTTCATTACTGTGGGAAGCGCTTTGTTATCCACAAGCTCAACAAAGTTTTGTTCTGATCAAGAATTTATATTTTAAGAAATTTTTATTTCTATTTTGGAAGAGTACAGTATTTATTAAAACCCTTACAGTAAACTGAAATAGAAGGAAATACTGATAAATTAAATTCAATTTAATTAAAAAACATTCTTATTACTGAAACTATTGAGGATTCATTGCCAACAATTAGGCAGATTCACCAAAATGTAAAAGTGCTCTAATCACATGAATTTTTATGTCGTATATTCAAAGGCTTGAAAAACCTTTTTTAATATGAGGAGCCGGAGTCCTTCATTACAGAGGTTTGTTGGAACTAAAAGTATAATAAATTTTTCTAGTCAAATTTCTTCAGTCAAAAGGACACTCTCAAATGCGAAACTTTGAACTTGAAGGAAGAAACTTCTAAAGTGTACACAATGCTACTGATCTATTTTTGTTCACATTTTTTTTTTACAACCATTGTAATGACAGGTCGCGTATTGTCATGTCAGTGTAGAGCCCAAAAAAACCCAATATTCACAACACGCCTCCAATAACAATGCATAATTGTATGTGGAATTTGGAACACTATCATATTTTAATCTGTTTGTTTTGCACATGGGTCCAAAAGTGTGACATTTAGTGTCCCCTGCTTTTAAACCATTTTGTATGAATTGTACTTTATGTACTCACTCTTTTAGATGGAAAGTATTTAAAGAATGTGTCCTGAATTTACAAAAACAAGATGTAAAATGTAATGGGGGACACCAACAATATTGGACCCCTAATTTATAGAAAGACCAACATGGTATACATGTACTATACCATGCTTAAGAAATTATGTACATGTAGGTGTTTACATTACAAAAGTATTGTGTCTTTCATTTCTGACTTATATGTAAGGCCTTTTCCCACTAGACAAAATCTCAGGGGTGGCCCCGGGGCGATGCCGGGGGGAAAATAAGACCCGATTCCCACTTGCAAGTCTCATCCCCGAGCCACCCGCGAGATTGCTCATTCGCCGGGGCGAGTTCATCCCTGCACGGGACCAGGGTTGAAAAATCTGGCCCCGGGGCGAGACACTTTCCCCGGGGCGAGAACTGTAGTGGGAAAAGGGCAGGGGTGAGTTCTCACTTGTTCAAGTGAGGGATGAGGTGCCGGGGCGAGATTCAGAACAATTATGAATCGACGTAGGGTTGAACTCGGGGGTGAGTCGTCCCGGGGCGGCCCTGGGGTCGCCCCGGGGCGAGTTCGCCCCGGGGTTTGACTTTCTAGTGGGAAAAGGCTTTTACACCCTGTTTACACTTGATCCCGAGCTCAGGGTCGACCACCGAACTGGGGATCGGCCCTGGATCACAAACTGAGTGTAAACACTCTCGGGGGACCAAAATTTTGGTCTTGGGTTGGTGGAGGGTTCGATCCCAAGGTCGGGATCAGTTTGCGGTTAGATAGACATGTACAATACATGTAGAGCATGATCTTAATCTGCATGACCTATTTACGATTACCACAATATACATGGGTGAATAACAGGCAGGGAATTTATTCGACCATTAAATGAAGTTAACAGATTCCTGATAGGTAACAGACGAAATAGTGCCCTCAATTTAATATTTAAAAACTTACAAAATTGTCTGCGATTTGGCGAGAAAAAAACATGTTTCCACTCAGTGGAAACTATTGGACTTTTAGTATGTTAATAAGTGATTTTTTAAACACCAGCCAGTGTTGGGATACATTATGTAGCAATTTGTTCTAAGTAGATTGACTGGACTACAAGATTAAACTACCGGTATATTTTTATGCTCACAGTTTGACTAGTGGGACAACCTGGCACGCAGCAGGGTTAATGCGTCTGTTACCAAACGCGTCGCTGGATACCGATATATCCAAGTTAAGTGCCGATCTTTATTCGAAACTGGAAGACGAGACTGGTCTGAGCACAGGTAATTGCATGACCAGAACTGACTCAAATTTGTTTGGCAAAAAATTATTATTTTTTAAAAAGGCAAATGTGATTGGTCAAAAGTGAAGACCAGGTCAATTAAGCACCACAAATACTGACTCTTGAGTCATTTCTACATTCATTGTATGAATCTTCTCACCAAAAGATCATAATTTGCCACACTCTGAGGTGGCTGCCATGGAGTGAGATTTGCTACAGCCGTCAAAGTTGAAGTTGAAAACATGGTGTGTACAAAGGAAAGATGGTATCAACCATTAAAGACAGCGGCAAAGCTGATGATTTAACTTGTCAATTAACCGCCCATGTGACTGCAATGCTACTTGCTAGAACGTGTTTTCCCCCCCTACTTTCAGTAGATTTCGCCACGGATCGAACGTTCATAGTGTGAAAAGGTCTGAAAGGTATTGTGCTTTAAGTGCAACTCGTGCATTGTTGTTAAACAAAGAACAAGGAATACGACATACTGAAAAGTGGGTACAAACTTTACAATGAATGGCAACTGCAGCAATGCCTCGCAGTAAGAGCGCCGCTATTTTGTCCGAATACTGGGCAAAGACTTGTCCCTCCTTTCCCAATTTACTTCCATCCTTTCCGTATTTCAGGTTTTGTGACATTCAGTTCTATGACTTTGGCTCAAACAAAGGATCGATTGATTGCTTTGAAGAGAATTGCAGCACTGGGCAGGTTAGCATGATCACTTAAGATTTAAGCTTGAAAAACTTTGAAAGTTCGACTTGACTTGGGACTCGAAGGCAGTTTGACTTGACTTGGGACTCCAAGGCAGTTTGACTTGACTTTAGACTCGAAGGCAGTTTGACTTGACTTGGGACTCGAGGGCGGTTTGGCTTGACTTGGGACTCTAGGGCAGTTTGGCTTGACTTGGGACTCGAAGGCAGTTTGACTTGACTTGGGACTCGAGGGCGGTTTGACTTGACTCGAAGGTGGTTTGACTTGACTTGGGACTCGAGGGCAGTTTGGCTTGACTTGGGACTCGAGGGCAGTTTGACTTGGGACTCGGGGGCAGTTTGACTTGACTTGGGACTCGAGGGCAGTTTGACTTGACTTGGGACTCGAGGGCAGTTTGACTTGACTTGGGACTCGAGGGCACTTTGGCTTGACTTGGGACTCGAGGGCAGTTTGGCTTGACTTGGGACTCGAGGGCGGTTTGACTTGACTCAAAGGTGGTTTGACTTGACTTGGGACTCGAGGGCAGTTTGGCTTGACTTGGGACTCGAGGGCAGTTTGACTTGGGACTCGGGGGCAGTTTGACTTGACTTGGGACTCGAGGGCAGTTTGACTTGACTTGGGACTCGAGGGCAGTTTGACTTGACTTGGGACTCGAGGGCACTTTGGCTTGACTTAGGACTCGAGGGCAGTTTGGCTTGACTTGGGACTCGAGGGCAGTTTGACTTGACGTGGGACTCGAGGGCAGTTTGACTTGACTTGGGACTCGAGGGCAGTTTGACTTGACTTGGGACTCGAGGGCAGTTTGACTTGACTTGGGACTCGAGGGCAGTTTGACTTGACTTGGGACTCAAAGGCAGTTTGGCTTGACTTGGGACTCTATAAGGCAGTTTGACTTGACTTGGGACTCGAGGGCAGTTTGACTTGACTTGGGACTCGAGGGCAGTTTGACTTGACTTGGGACTCGAGGGCAGTTTGACTTGACTTGGGACTCGAGGGCAGTTGGACTTGACTTGGGACTCGAGGGCAGTTTGACTTGACTTGGGACTCGAAGGCAGTTTGACTAGAAGTGGGACTCGAGGGCAGTTTGACTAGAAGTGGGACTCGAGGCCAGTTTGACTTGACTTGGGACTCAAAGGCAGTTTGACTTGACTTGAGACTCGAAGGCAGTTTCGTTTGACTTGGGACACGAGAAAAAAAGAGACTTGTTCCAGTTTGACTTGACTTGAGACTCGAAGGCAGTTTCGTTTGACTTGGGACACGAGAAAAAAAGAGACTTGTTCCAACCCTGCAACAAATTCCCCCGACATTATGAAACTTTATGGTTTTTTAATCGTAAATTATGTTTTGTTTTATTTCATTCCAATTAGATCTAGAAATCATGAGCATGCTTTGCTAACACCGTCCGAGATTAAGTCGGTTGCACCATGGCTAAAAACAGACGATTTAGAGGGGGCGCTGTACTTCCCCAAAGATGCCATAACGGACCCGTCAAACACTGCCTTGTCATTGGCCAGAGGGGCCAAGAATAGAGGTATTAAACAGTTTGACGTCTGTAATATGTTACACGTATGTAGCATTGCCTTTGTTGCAACATTCTCATTTCGCTATGTGATTCACTATGTGACAGCGCAGAGCGAACATCTCTATTGTGTGTATGCGTTGCTATGCCACATTAGTCCAAGCGCAGACAACATTTTGTGTGTGATGTTGTGCAGCTTGTATACACACGCACACAATGTGTAAACACCTTCAACCGTGGACCAATTGTTCCTCTTTTGTTTGGACTTAGTTTGTTTGGCGTCTGCTCTAATTTGTTTTATACACGATTTCCAATGGTGGACATCTTGACAATCATGGACTATCTGACTATATTGTTCCCTATTGTTTAATGTCCCCCATCGAATGTGGAAACGCACCCAAACGTTACATACACAAGGGTAATGGCACTCAAATTTCGTCCAGGTAGATTGGACAGAATTTGTCCTCTCTCACATTTATGAAAGATTCATCCCTACTGTTTAGATTTCTGGAATAAAACCAGGTGTAGATAAGTAAGATTTTTTTTACAACAAATTACATTTAGGGTGTTATAGGGGAGTCAAAATTTGAATACGTGCTGTGGCCTGCCGTGTATTTTGTGCATATCGTCGCATAGCTTTAAAGCCACTACACATTCATCACTTCATCAGCTATGCGATGGTTGGATGTTATCGTGCGGTTTGTAATGACAATATTATACGGCCAATTCAATCATCTATATGACAATTTTTGGAAGTAAACGTAACCGTCTTTGTATTATTTGAATTTCTCACAAACTAAATATGAACTTACAAAGGTTTTTTTTTGCGCTAATTAATTGATTTGGAAATGATATATCCTTAGGCTATTTTCGTTAACTCTAAGTCAGCGTGCAGTTTCACACACAGATGACATACATGTACTAAACTAACTAAGTAAACTAATACAGTGCATAATACCAAAAAGCCACCGAAACTGTGCCAACTTTTGTGCACAAGTCTATGGAAAATTCCTCTGTTTTTGGTGAGATGACATCACATCTTCACTCATGAATCAGCGATTAGTGTTGTAGGACTTGAGTCCAGGACTCGGTCCGACTCGAGTCACAATTATGTGACTCATACTCGACTCGAGTCACAGTGGAAAATGACTCTGACTCGACCATGATGACTCGTTATGAGTCATATTTTTAAAAAGAGAAAAAGATATATATTCGCGCGATCAGTGCAGGATTCTTAGAAAAAAAAAAAAAGTGCGACGCGTGAATATATGTATATTGCCCCACCAGGCCGGCAAGGAGCGCACGAGCACGTCACCATTTCACATTGTGTGAACGAAACTATAGCAGATTCAGTTTCATTAGTTTGGCGTACAAGTGACTCGTGACTCGGACTCGAGGCTAGAGACTCGGACTCGAGGCTGATGACTCGAGGCTGATGACTCGAGGCTGATGACTCGAGGCTGATGACTCGAGGCTGATGACTCGAGGCTGATGACTCGAGGCTGATGACTCGAGGCTGATGACTCGAGGCTGATGACTCGAGGCTGATGACTCGAGGCTGATGACTCGAGGCTGATGACTCGAGGCTGATGACTCGAGGCTGATGACTCGAGGCTGATGACTCGAGGCTGATGACTCGAGGCTGATGACTCGAGGCTGATGACTCGAGGCTGATGACTCGAGACTTGGACTCTAGGCTGATGACTCGAGACTTGGACTCTAGGCTGATGACTCGAGACTCGGACTCGATATTCGCTGGCAGAGTTCTGACGTCACATTGCGGGCACTGGACCGTAACTATGGTTACTAGTTGACGCTCACGTTTGACATCCATTGTGTTTGCACACGGTGTATTTTACTATTATTATTTTAGAAGAAAATATTTAAAAATAAGGACCATAATGACTTGCAATGGTTTGCTCATACATACTCTCATAGCGATACGCTACCATACCGCCTTATTTTGTGATGTTTGTAACAGAAAACTCAACAGAAAATGTTCCCTTTGTGGCTCCTGTGCAAAACGAATGGAGAAATGCTTTGCCATGCAAGTAGCGTGAACCCGTCACACTCTGCCAGCGAATTGGTGACTCGACTACAACACTATCATGAACATGGAAATTCTCATTAACATCAAAATAGAAAATGTGCAAGTATAGCTGGAAGTAACCGTTAAAACCCCTTTAAATTGATTGGAACATGCGAAATGTATCATCTAGCATAAATCCTACTTTAAAGTTTTATTTTATTTTTCTCAAGGAGTAAAAATTACAGAAGGCGTGAAAGTTGAAGGAGTGATATCTGAGGATGGAAAAGTTTCTCACGTGAAGACGTCCCAAGGCGACATCAAGTGTGACTACTTTATCAATGCAGCTGGCCAGGTATGAACAGTTTTTTTAAAGTAGTTTTTTCAAGTAGTAATCCATTTGCGTACATGTACTTGGTAAACTAGCCTACAGATATTTTAGTTCCATATATACACCTCCAGAAGGCCTGCCCACATTGGACTTTTTTGGGAAAAACTTACCGAGACGATGTGGTCTATATAGTGGGTATCCAGCCGTGCTCGTTATCGAAGGATTACGGGTTGGGGCGGATCCAGGAATTTTTCCAGGAGGGGGTTTTGCCACCAGGGAGGGGTTTTGCCTATCAGATTTTTATGTCTGCTTGTTTCCGACAGGCGGACACGCACAAAATGCATTACATTATAATTTTTGGTGTCGGAGCAGGGGGGTGTTTTGACCCCCAAAACCTCCCCTCTGGATCCGCGCCTGGGTTCGAGCCCTACTTGTGCCAACGTGTTTGTGTCCGTAGGCAAGACACTTAATCTCAATTGCCTCTTCAACCCAAGCGATATTTGGGGGGCTGTTGGGGGGGAATGCCACAATCTAACTGCTGATAGGGTTGTGCGCCGTAGCCACCTAGTTGAACCGAAATGGTTCAGCAGCCGATTTCACGAAAGAGTGCGCAGCTTGCGCAACTTTTACAAAATGGCTCAAGCTGGCGTGTAATTTTCACAGGAATGTTGCGCAGCCTACGCAATAAAATGTTGCGCAAGGGGACTTACGCAGTGCGTAAGGATTCGTGAAATCGGCTGCTTGTGATTTCCTGATGGCAGCGATGATGTTTATGGCAACAGCGCCAGGAGTACCCTAGGGTAGACATGTGCGCTATACAAGGAAAATTGGCCAGGTAACTTTTCCCGAGAGGACAAGTCTAATGCAGACACATTAAGTCGGTAAAAGCGCTCTGGAAGCGTACGTCCGGGCCGTGAAGGTCATACTGCGAGGGAACACTCCGCATGCTCTCCCACGGTCTCGGTAAATTTTTCCCGTGTCAAAAAGTCCATTTTTCCATTTTTCGTTTTACCATCGTCTCGTTACCAATGCTATCAACACTTTAAGTAAGGTTTTTCTTGTCAACTCATGAAAAATAAAATTGGGTTATTGCAAATGATACAATGGGCCTTTAATAACCCATTACACATTAAAGGCAGTATACATCATTGGTAATCTCGAAAATCAGAAATGTTCACAGATTTACGCCTAACTTACACAATATAAACATGATGGCCGTAGAAAACTCCCCCTGAAATGGTTTTGTCTGAAGTGCTATATTCTTTGAGAAATGAGTAAAACAATTAGTTTTCGTCTCATTGTGAGATGAAAATTAAATTTGCCCCAAACCACTTCGCCCTAGTGCCATTTCGCCCCAAACCACTTCGCCCGAGTGCCATTTCGCCCCAAATTACTTCGTCTAAACACTACATCGCCCAAATGCCCCTTCGCCCCAAAACCACTTCGTGCACAGGCTGTGGTTCAGGATGAAATGGTTAAGGGCAAAGTGCATGGCTTTGGGGCGAAATAACTGCAAACCCTTTTTTGACCGTTTTCTCAAAAGTTAGACGAAGTACGGAGCTGGTTTTTGCTCGGGTTGGTTTTAATCATGCATATCTTCAATCACACAGGGGGATAAAACTATTTGTAACAGTTTACCAATCATGTATACTATCTTTAAGACCCAATGTATTATTTGCACAGGAAACTTTTATTTTATGACCTTCCAGAAATAAATTCCTGGCATTGCGTCTAAAAAAGAATGTTGGTAAACAATTATTATTTATTATTTTCTCCAATATCTTTTATACAGTGGGCAAGAGACGTGGGTTTGATGAGTCGACCAATAGTCAATGTTCCTATGCACTCTACAGCTCACATGTATATCATTACTAAACCACTGCCAGGAGTAGAAATCAACAGGATGAGTGAGGGACATTCCATGAAAACTTGGGACACTTTAGGCCTGTGCAATTTCGAATAATTTACTATTCGGAAAATTTTCTTTTTATTTTCGATCGAATATGTGTCTGTTTTTAATACTGGAGAGACCTTTTTCCTCCAGGATTATATCTCTGTACAGTGTCATTCATCTTCTCTCAAAACAAAAGAAATATCTTAAGATAGATTTAAGTAGATAACTTAATTCAGCTAAAGAACTGCAACGAATAGTGCCACAACATACCTTTCAGAAAACCCTGTGTGCAAATTTCCAATATACAGTATGTAACGTTATCACTCGGGCCACGTGGGTCATGAAAAATGACAACCAAAATGGTGGATGGAAGGCGGGACGTCACCAGAAAGCAATCAATAGGGATTGGGGAAAATGGGGTTGGGAAATAATAATAATAATAGCAATCTTATATAGCGCCAAATGCCAGGGCCTCTAGGCGCTTTACAGTATAATTGTGGTGGGGTCATGGAGTGGGGGCATTAGAGTCAGTATTTTATATTTTTTTTGCCAAAAATAATCCCGGCATCAACTGGTTTTGTTGTAAATGGGAAAATTGTTTAGTTTTTGACCAAGATAAGTGAAGATCCGACTTAAACGAGTCTGGCTTATCCTAAGTATTTGGTATTTGGGGTACCATGCCCGAGTAGTGTAGCATGTTGAATCCAAGACTATGGTAAATCTACAGGTCGTGGGTTCGAATCCCATCCCGGCTTGTCCATGGTGCGTGTGCTCTTGGGAAAGGCACTTTACCACGAATCGCCTCTCTCCACCCAGTAGGAAATGGTACCTGTGAGGGTAGAGAAAGCTGTGTTTGATTAGTCCCTGTGCGCGTATTGCAGCACGGAACTTTATACTCCCCAGGGAGCTGAGAAGGAATAAGGAATGATATTACTGAGCCCAATGACCAGAAAGCGCATTGAGAGATCCGGCAGATCTGTAATGCGCTATATAAGAACTGCCTATTAATTTTATTATAATTATTTATATCCAAAACTGATAAAAAAAATATTAATAAAAATAAATTTAAAAAATAACTCCATGTTCAACAGTTTGAAGCTATGAAGGCAGTTTATGAAAGTAGTCCATCAACGCTACACTAACTACAATGGCGCTATCATCTAACGAAAAATAAAGGTTCTAAACTTCTCTGTGCTTGCCGAACTGGCATCCAAGAACAATTTTTTAAAGAGACTTTGACCCCATTCTCTCTAAAGAAATCCCTTCGTTCAACAAAGATTAGTTAATCATTGTAATAGTTAGTGAAGCATGCGTTCACATATCACTTAACGAACATCGAAAGAAGATCGAATAAAGAGCGGTACCGTTTACATAATTCGCTAACGAAGATTAAATAAAGCTGTGCAAGGCCACTATGCCTTGACGGACATGTGCGTCGCGTCAAGCTTCAAGTGTCCGATGCGCCGTGTGGCTTTCGAGTGGTGCATTAAAAACAACGCTTGCTATGTGCTTGAGGCACAATGTGCTTGTGCAACCTTGGGTACGATCCTTCGTAACTTGAGTTGCGATGGGTTACCGCTCGACAACTCGTGTTGCGTCCTAAGAGTGATTTCAAGAAACTTGCGATGAGTCTAATGATGCATATCTGCCATGGCAACGCACCGTAAGCTACGATGAAATTGGCGAAATTGGTGAAATCGGGCCCATGCCTGCCAAATTGCTTCGTCGAACGAAGGGAGAATTCAGATTACAGATTTTCTTCATCAAATGAAGCGATCTCTTCATCGAATGAGGCGATTTCTCTCATGAAAATGGGGTTAATATCTCTTTTACATAGTGGGACAGTAAATTTCAAAATGCGTTAGCAAGAGCTAGTAATGTACCTGTAAACATTTACGTGATGTTTGGCATTCACAAGATAAGATTTGAAAAATCAGAGGATCGAACACAGTATTCGGTTTTCAAGAATTTGGGTTTTTTGGGTTTTCCTAATCCTACTATTGATCTGATCTGATCAGGGGACAATTTCATAAAGCTGTTTAGCGGAAAAATTTGCTTAATCAAAAATTTGTTTGCTTTATAAAAATGGGTTAATGGTCGACATTGCATGTCAACTTGTGTTCTTCACAAGAATATCTGCTATTCTTGCTAAGAACACAGTTGACATACAATCTTGACTATTAACCCATTGACTATTAACTTGATTAAGCAACGTTTTCTGCTAAACAGCTTTATGAAATTGGCCCCTGATCTAATCTGATCTGATCTAATCTTTCTGTTATAGCGATTCGCGATCAAGACTCTGGCAATTACATTCGGGAGTGGAGTGGTGGGGGCCTGATGTGTGGCAGTTTCGCACCCAAAGCAAAACCAATTTTCTACGATGGAATTCCCGACAAGTCGGAATTTATATCGCTGCCAGAGGACTGGGAGTTTTTCCGTAAGTTTTTAAACTTTGTGGCTTGACTTGTTATTTGTCTTTGGAGGGATTGCAATTGATCACTCTAAAATTCCGTCACTTCCTACAAATTGTCACGTGCATCAGGATCTTGAGCATAAACGTTTATGACGCGCATCGGCCGTGCCGTATTTAAAACAAAAATTTTGAGCAACACGCGCGCCATCCTGAGATATCAGGCAATTTTCACTCTGCAAAGCGACGTAACACTGTACGCAGGAGTTAAGGCGGATTCACACTAAAGCGGAAAAATCACAATTTCGCGCTGCGCTCACCGCATTGCATGAGCTCCCATTCGCCGATTATTCCAAAATAGAAAATTCCACTCTGGTAACTTGGGGCTTCTCTGATACATCATTGGCTGCGCGTTGGAAAGGTCAGCGCACCGCGGTCAAAGTTCAACAAATTTGAACTTTGACCCGGCTCAAAACGGTTTGCGCGTCGCGATAGGCCGCGCACAAGCGGCAAACCAGTTTGTGTACAAACCAATGGAACAGTGTGATTTTTCCGCGATAGTGTGAATCCGCCTTTAGGGAGTGCATTAAATGGTCACTGTTGCAAGAGGATGCACGCGCGCGCGTTTGGAACATTTTCCCAGGGTGTGTGTGCGCGTACTTGATGGTGTTTAATTTTTCCTACGAAGATGGAGTCTGTGAGAGTGATCATTAAGTAGTTTTTAAAGGGCCACTGAAATTATGTATTTATCAATGAAATCTATGCTATACAACTACTCAGTTACAGGAAACAAAATATGCATTTAAAGTGGATTCACGCTGAAATTGTTTTCATGTGTTATGTGCGTAAATTTCGCCGTGCGTCCCTTTGAGAAAATTGGGTATGAACCGACTCGGTGAAAATCGCAGAATCACAACAAAACATTGCTGCCAAGTTCAGTTTGTGATTTTAATCGTTGTTTTACTTCAAATTTTGTTGCCGAATTTTCCTAAACTGCCCTCCAGGGCCCAATTTCATGGAACCCATCAGCACAAACATTTGTTTAGCACAGAATTTCTTTGCTCTGTAAAATGAGTTACCAGCCAAAATTGTATGTCAAATTGTATTTTTAGGAACAGGAGCGAAATATCAGTAAATACACATCACATACGGCTTTGGCTGGCAACCCAGTTTTGTAAAATTAAGCAAAGAAATTCTGTGCTAAACAAATTTTTGTGCTAACGGGTTCCATGAAATTGGGCCCAGATCAACCTTGCGACAACACAACAGTCGTCGAATGGCTTTTTAGAACCAAGCTGGGCCTGAGCTTCGCCCATTGCCATCAAAATCCTTGGCGATTGTTTTGAGACCTGTGTGTAGCTTCGATGACATAAGACAATCAGCATCAATTCTTCCAACGTGTTGCTGATCGTAAAAGCCAAATTGAATTTTAAAAATCACAAGATGTTTGCATGTCGCATGTGTGGCACGCGCTTCCCATTTTTCTTCAACTAATCAATGTGCAGAAAATCACGCCGTGCATTCCTCGCCACATCAAATCGTGCGTGACACGAGCATGGTTGAGATTATTTTTGTGTCAAATTGCCACTTGTTCAGCGATACTCGCAAGATTTGTTCAGGTTTGTGACTTGATTGGTACCGTGGTTGTAGTCAAGTCCATCACAAGTCTATCACAAGTCCAGAGACGATAAAATCACAAGTCTGTGACAAGTTCTGCACAAGTCCAGTAAGAAGTCCAGTAACAAGAAGCAAAGAATGAACACGCACAAAAGAATGCCTTTGTTGGAGTTCATTTGAATAGCTTGTGACTTAAATTAAGACCCAGGGACTTGTGGTGGACTTGTGAAGGCTTGTGATGGACTCGATTACAACCCTGACTGATACTTTTTGCTTGATACCGAATGTCACGGCAAATTTACGCGAATAACACGTGGAAAACGTTAAGTGTAAATCTAATTACTTGACTCCAGAGCACCATCTGGACGGGTTTCTCCACCGCGTTCCAGTGGCAGCACGCATGGAGGTGCGGCAGCTTTTCACTGGGCCAGAGAGCTTTACTCCAGATGGGAAGTGTCTCTTCGGCGAAGTTGCCGAGGTAAAGGGCAAAAAAGACGGCCGAAGTGAATACGTCATTTTTTGTTAGTTGCCTGGGCAATAGCACTACACTAAAAATCACTTAACCGTGTCCCTGTGCTTTTGCAATGGTACTTTTCCTGACAGCCATGATGTTTAGAGCCAATTACCATGGCAACCCACATCACACTTCAGCTGTCTATAACGTGCCAACTTAAAGAAGCGTGTCACATTTTTGAGCCCCCATTTTTCCCATGGGTGTTGAGATTTTGATACTATATCATTTGTCATATTTTTCTCATTACAATTCTAAAATTGTGCACTCTCAATCCGTTTTTTTTTTTTAAGGATATCGTTAAAAAAACACCAATGTTTTGTAAAGTCATTTATCTGTTCCATAAATCAGTGCAGTGATTACACCAGGGGTCGAAATTAACACTGGTTCTGTGGTCTGAGACCAGTAAAACAAATCAGAAGGACCACTGGATCTGTTAAAGACGCTGATCCGATGGACCAGTGAAAACATTTACTGACTCATGGAAACATTCTCTGATGCCTAATCCACAGTAAACATTTCTTACTCAATGCAAATAATTCCTGGTTACCACAAACGATTCCCGATCGCTTAAGACATTGTCAGATAACTACATGTACATTTCTTTCTCCGATCTCTCCAGACATGCCCCAGTGTTAGATCAAAATGCAATCCCATCCTTCCTGCACTCAATGACCTTAAACTAGAAAGTGTTGCAGTATCTCGGTGCAATTTTGAAAAGCACCAATGGACCACCAAATTTTCAGGAGGACCGGTAGAGTTCTCTAATCTACTGGTCCTTCTGACCAGCATGAAATTCAGGTTAATTTTGACCCTTTTTGCTTCCACATCCAAATTGAAAATAGCAAATTTTCTTCCCATTGATAGTATTTTAGGGGGTATTTTATATGCATTGTTTGGGTCAAATTTGCTCCCAGTCCACTGTAAAAATCTCAAAATTTGCTTTTAACAAAAAATTGTAACATCCCCAACCAAAAAATGTCTAAAAATTTGTCACCATGACAAGACGAACAGGGATTTCTCCGTCGTGGCAGAGCGGTTTGGGCCACCTACTTGCAACACTCGCGTGAAAACTTGGGGTTGCAGGTTCAATACCCGGCCGTGGTACCTGTGCCCTTGAGCAAGGCACTTAAACACATTTGCTCCATCCTTCGGAAGGGATGTAAAGCCGTTGATCCAGTGTGTTGTGTAACGCACTTAAAAGATCCCAGGAGCACTCTTTCATGAAGAGTAAGGGGATTCCCCGGTGTCTCTGGCCGTTGGCTGCCAATGCCGCCACCAACCTATGTAATAGTATGTATCTTGATGTTTAGGTGGAGTATTAGCTTCGTAAAAAAAAAACAATTTTAATGTGAAGCGTATGTGAACATATCCATATGGAATATGCACTATACATGTTATAATAATAATAATAATAATAGCTCAGAATTCCCTTTAGAGCCAAAAATGTCATTTTTTTTTTTATATCCTGGAGAGTTAACAACAAAATAAAAAAATAAACAAATAAATTTACCCTTCTAGATCCACAACTACTATGTGATGGCGGGGTTTTGCTCCTCCGGCATAGTATTATCAGGGGGATGCGGGCACCTTATAGCCGAATTGATTGTCCACGGTCGATCTTCGCTCAATTACTGGCCGATAGACGTCCAACGTTTCTCGCCGCTTCAGAACAATAAAAGCTTCCTCCGAGACAGAGTCACAGAAAGTGAAGGTATGCTTTGAATTTTGTACAATTTGTATTGATTTAATTTTTATTTAATTTTTTTTATATCATTTATCAAAAAATTAAGGTCACGTGATTTATCGGAACCAGATTCTGGTTCCGATATTTTCTGAGTTCTGCCATGCATTAGCAGATCGAATTGTGCACTTGTAAAAAATTATGAGTGCAGGATAAGATTTGCAAATTCAATCCTTTGAATTTGGTTTCAAGAATTTTGAATATTCAAATTTCGTGTCTCCTAACTCTAGTTTTAAGGGCACATTTTACCTCCCAAAAATTCCGCCATTTCAGGCAGAATGCACCTTTAAACCAGAATCTTATGCTTAAAGTTGCATTGCCCGTGTTTCGGTGAAAGGATTAAAAAAATTAATTTACACAAGCGAACGAATTTAGAAAGCTTACGTGTCTCTGTAACGAAAAATATCAAAAACTTAAATTTCCGACTTGGAGATACAAGCCTTTTTCTTGAAACGTGCTTCACATGTTGTACATGTGCGTGTACGCTCATATGTACATAGTATGTGTACAATGTACACATGTACGCGCACATGTACATTTACGTCATAACCCTGTCGATTAATTGACCTGCCAGCCATTTAATAATTTCTTGTTTTTAATCGACTGGCATTAATCCTTCACGGATTTTTGCGTTCTTGATACCAAATGAAAGCTGATAACTTTTTCTATTCTAGAAAAATACCTATTTATCTTTTAAAAAAAAGAAATTACGCCCAAATCGGCCAAAACATGGGCAGTGCAACTTTAAAGATATCATTTTTGGCTTTTCAATAAAAAAAATTTCCAAATTGTGTAGGTTGCATCTACAAAATAGTATACCCTCACGCCCAGTACACCACTGGCAGAAAGCTGCGGTGTTCACCCCTCTACGCCCGTCTGGCCCAAGCGGGGGCGGTGTTTGGCCAGATGATGGGCGTCGAGAGACCTAAATGGTTCATGGAGGAAGAAGATACAAGTAAGTTTGTAGTCAAAAGTAAACTTAAAGAAATGTATTTCGTTCCAACCCAACAATCATATTATACATGTTATACAAATATTGACTGCTCATGAGGGTGATGGTGCAAACTATCGTCCCGAGGTGATCTTGAAACGGCAGTCCTGCTATTTTCCCGAGGCCGCAGGCCGAGGGAAAATAGCAGGACTGCCGTTTCAAGATCAGCGAGGGGCGGTAGTTTGCATCATCACCCGAATAAAAGCAGTCAATATTTGTTTTATATACCTCATACATTGATTTTTTTGTGTCAAATGATTGGTATTTTCAGGACAAAATTCAGTTTTCAGAGAGCCAAGCCAAAGTACACATTGTTAGCGTAAACGCGAACACCAATGCTAGTTGCTTCACGCGAACGCGTCTCCCGCGCACTGGCACACGCTCGCGCGATTGCTGTGGTTCAAAACATGCTTGTCAGACTTTCGGAAAGCACAAAGGACACGATGAATTGATAGTTGAAAATAGTCGGCATAAACAACAAATAAGTCGCTTGCACACAGGTCGCCTCTGCTGGGAAACAGGCCTGATAGCATATAATTGCGATTAATCGCGAGTATGTAACAGTACTCGCGGCGCCGCGATTAATCGAGTAGTTTAAAAATGATAGCCACGAGTACGAGTACCGTTTACTACTCGCGATTAATCGATTAATCGAGCTATTCGCCCAGCGGTATAAAATACCTCCCCAAAATATCCATGGGAGGAAATTTACTATTTCCATTCTGGATGTGGAAGCAAAAGAGGTTGGTGTAACCGTACTGTTTTATTGAACCGGATAAATTAGTTTACATTGGTGGTTTTAGACGATATCCTTGAAAATACATGGATAAAAAAATATGACAAATGATACAGTATCAAAATCAGAAGACCCATGGGAAAAATGGGATTTCAAAATGTGATCTGGACACGTTCCTTTAAGTCTAAAACCCCCCACTCCCCCCGCCCCCCCCAAAAAAACCCAGTTTATGCGCTATCTTTGTTCCATTCAGATGAATTTGTCCAGGAGGTTCAGCGTGGTACCTTCAGCAAACCTGGATGGTTTGACACGGTCAAGAGCGAGTATTGGTCTTGCCGCGAGTCAGTCGGAGTGATGGATATGACATCTTACTCCAAGTTTGAGCTTCAGGTATCAAGGATTAAATTTCCTTTTATGGGGGTGGGGGGGGGGGGGGGTTGGGGGGAAGGGGAGGGGTTGGGGGGAAGGGGAGGGGTGCTGAATTTTAAAATATTAAGTGACAACTATTAGCAAGCTTTATAGCCAGTTTGATTACACTCAACGATGGTTATTTAACCTAATAAGGCCACTAATTTTCAAGCCTTATTTTTACCTCACTGATAAAGGGCAAATCCGCCACATCACTGCTCCAACGGCTGTGCCCAAACAACATCGACGTTCCCGTTGGTACTGTGGTGCACTCTGGAATGCTGAATGAACGAGGTGGCTATGAAAACGATTACAGTGTGGCACGCGTAGATGAAGACAGGTCTGTTGTATTTGTAGAAATTCACATCACTTTAAAAACTTCTACCATGAATTTGTCTTATCCAAGTGCTTCAACTTTTAGTTGGGTTTTTCTTGTCGGCTCATGAAGTAAAATTTTGGGTAACGGCAAATGATGTGTATTGGGGCTTTTACTAAGAACATTTTATTCAGAATTTGATCCTGGAAAAGTCAGAAAATGTCAGTCTTTTTCCCGAGACTCTTTTGACGCGAAACTGAAAACGAAAGGTCATGTCAATGAACTCGAGCTATGTGTGTGACTTCATAGCGAGCAGACACACAGAGCTGCTTCACTGACTGTGGTTGTGTACCTACAATCCTGGCCAAAATGGTTGGGCCACCTCCCCCGCTCCCCCGATCAATGTTGTTATTCCGCGCTGGAGCACAGACCGCGCGGAAATCAAACAACATTGAACGGGGGCCGGGGGGCCCAGCGAGTTTTGGCCAGGATTGTAGATCCTTGCAGCAAACACACGTACACGTTGTATGCACACACGGAACCACGGATTTTTCACAGAGTTGCAAGTGTTGCCACCAACAAGGCATGAAGCTGGTATTTTATTGATATCAATAATGAATTCAGTATAATATAACAACCACTTACAAAATACACCGAAAACTTTGAAAACTTTTACAAAAAAATAACGACTGGTGGTTTATGTTATGCGGAAAGCATGCAACTTGCTTTGCAAAATAGTGACTGTCTCCTCGCTATGACGTAGCGGGGTGAATGCATATCATTATGACGTCATCACCCCATTTTTCATTTTGCCCTGTTGCCGGTTGACGAACATGGTCTAGTTTTTCCTTTTTCTCTCTAATATAAAGTCAGCAATAAAGATAAGAAAAACGCAACTTTATCAAGTAACATCCGTTTTATAAAATAACTTTCTTCCTCGCCAAGTAGCTTCAAGCTTTCAGCCCGGCTTTAAATTCTATAATTGTTCATTGTTTGTATTTGCAGGTATTTCCTAATCTGTCCGACCACCCAACAAGTCAAAGGCTACAGCTGGATTTCCAGGCATCTTCCAAGCGACGGCTCGGCGACGCTACGTGACGTCACCGGTCACTACACCGGTTTGAATGTCCTGGGACCCAAAGCCAGGGATGTCCTGCAAAAACTGACCACTACACCACTCAACTTGGCTAGTTTTAAACCGTTCTCATATAAGGTAAACCTGTGGACATAACTGCTCTTTATCAAATGTTTTTTAGGCAAGTACTCGCGACTTGTATTTGAGTCTTTCCACGGTAAAGGCATCCTGAGATATCAGGGAATTTCCACTCTGCAAAGCGACGTAACAATACCCTGAGGAAACACACGCAAATATGTGGAGTGAGCCGGCTGTTGTCTTGAGCCAACTCACGCCGGAGTCATTTTGATGTAATTTAATCAATTCGGTCATGTTATGCCGAAAAGAAATGATTTCTATACTTTCCAGAAATTGTATTGGGTTCCGTTCCTTATGACTGTCCCATTCCTACCAAACTTCAAACGACGATCTTAATTTACTCCGCAGTTTTTCAAATTAATAACAGGGATGCATGCTGACGAATGTAATGGAACGGATTCCCCAGTATGCTTTAAATAGAAGCCAATCGCCGACGCGGACAACGGCCAGCATTACCGAGTACATGTATCACATGCATGCACGGTGTTTACATTTGAATGCCTGCAATCATGCTGTAATGCACTGCCAAGCGTCCTGATTGGTCCAGCAGAGGCGACAAGATTTCTGTCGCTAGTCCACCGCCAAATGGGGCCTTTTTCAACAGGGCCACTGTACGCAGGAGTTAGGGAGTGCGTTAAAGGGGCACTGTTGCAAGAGGATGCGGTAAAGGGGGCATTTTGGCAACACAGACCATATTTTCCAGAAAATACCTTTGTCTGGTCTCAAAATAAAAGAAATAAGTTTAAGTTGTTCTGAAGAGATAACTTAGGCCCAAAAAGGGTTTTAAATAGTGTGACAACATGCCTTTCTAAAAACCCTGTGTACAAATTTCCAATATACGCTTGTAACCGGGACGGCCTAAAATGTAACACAAGTGTCCGTCCTGGTTACGAGCGTACATGTATATTGGAAATTTGTACACAAGGTTTTTAGAAAGGCATGTTGTCCAGTGTTTGTAACCCTTTTTGGGCCTAAGTTATCTCTTCAGAAAACTGAAACTTATTTCTATTATTTTGAGACCAGACAAAGGTATTTCCTCGAAAATATGGTCTGTTGACCTAAATGCCCCCTTTACTATGGAAAGACCCATTTCACTGTTGGCCTGTATTTGAAATACACAAAGTGTGCCTTGGCTACCTGCATCAGAAGGTAAAATACGTCCTGATTTTCAGGCTCGGGAATTGCAAAATAATTAATGAAAGCCCTGTTGTTTGTTTGTTTTCAGGAAATAAACCTTGGCTATGCCACAGGAGTTCAAGCCATGACCATAACGCATGCTGGCGAGGACGGCATGTTACTGTACATTCCCAATGAGGTATGTAACCAGAGACACTGATTTTCAAATAGTCACTCAAATGTTCGGCAATCACAATCTTTGGCAAGATTATCTCGGAACGGTGCATGATATAAGTCATGAATCGTACATGTAGTATTTATTCGTAGCCAGCCAGAAGAACTGCACTTTCACACAAACAGGGGTGTGAAATTTCCGATTTTTAGCGGATTTCCGCTTTTTTGTTGAGTGTCCCAGAATTTATTTTCTGCTTTTTGTTTTGGGTTTTTTTGCCCTATATACCAACAGGCCATATTTTTTTCACCGAGCATAAGCAGAGCGCCCTCAATTGATTCATTAACTTTGTGGAGCAAACTTGCGCAAGTCTCTTCGCCAAGCAAGTGCCATCGCATACCTCGCTTGTGTATGTAGCCTGTATGCTATGCAGCGAAAGTGCGCCACCACGCGGTGAATTGTAGCCAACTGCCAAATAGTCTGGTTACCATAATATCTTGGTCTGAATCCTGACTTCACGGACGAGGCTGGATCATAGCCTTGTTCTTTATGTACTCGATTTGTTATGTGTTTCTTTATAACTGCGTTGGAAATCCGACGCAATTACTTATGCGAAACTCGAGTGCTTATAAATATTCATATTTTACATAACATCCAATCAGATAGCTCACTACTCAAATGTTGCGTACGTGACCGGTTTGCAAGCATAAACGTTTGTACGTCGTACCATAGTCATGTTGTACATGTGTAGTATACAGTATGTGGGCCTGTCTGATGCAATTATGGCGACATCACACGTAGTGTTACAACTGAGAAAATCAACGGTAGTTCGAATTATGCAGCCTGCAAATTGCAAATTGAAAATCTGCTATTTTTCAAACGGCACCGTATTATTGTTCTGTCAAAACAACCGTTAACCAATGAGCTTTTACCTCTCGGTGCTCTCTTTGAAAAATTAGCATAAAGAGTCCCTGCCCATAAAACACATGGAGTACATAAAGAACAAGGCTATGATCCAGCCTCCTCCGTGAAGTCAGGATTCAGACCAAGATATTACGGTAACCAGACTATTTGGCAGTTAGCTACAATTCACCGCGTGTTGGCGCACTTTCGCTGCATAGCATACAGGCAAATTCTTCACGGATTCACACAATTTCATAGCCTTGGACAAGGCTATTGTGTATGTAGTGAATGCTTAATGTGCAGTGGTGCCACGAATGAGTGGCTAAAGAGAGTTGTACAAGTCTAATCCCTAAGCAAGCACCATCTTTGCCTGCATGCTGCATTGCAAACCGATAGCGGCCGTGCGTGCATCGCGTGTGTGGTGTGTGATGTATGGGGCGCTTAGCAGTGGCGGCCAGGGCGATCCGTGTGCGTGATGCATGTGGAAAGCGGCGGGCAACGAACCGATGTTACTGGTCGCTTTCGCGAGCCTGTCTTCAGCGATCGATGTTGCCTGGATTCTTGTTAATATCATCCTTACTTGTACAAGGTAAATATTTAAAACAAAACTGGTTCTTGTGATAGTTAAAATGTTTTGACATTGCACAATAATGGTGTTAATTTAAACTATCCCAAAAGTTGAAACACTCGTAGTTTGTATACCTCTCCCTCCGCCCCCTCCCCCAAGGAAGCCACGCCCCCAAAGCCACACCCCTCTAAACAATTCTCCACTCACACCATTGGCAGTTCGCTGTGCACATATACGACATGCTGATGCATGCTGGCCAAGACTATGGCATACGTCCCGCAGGATATCATGCACTAAGATGGCTTCGGACAGAAAAGTTCTTCTCCTACTGGGGTGTGGATTTCGGCAGTGACCATACGCCCTATGAGATTGGCCGAGAAATGAGGGTCAAGTTTGACAAGGTAAAATAATATTTATACTTAATAATTACGGCAAGCCAGGCAGGGGTTTGGGTCGTATCTTAAGTGATCTCTGGTTATCTCGTTCAAAGGTTTATTCCTTTGTAGGGCTTGTGAAGCTCATGTGATAGCCAATCCCAATCAGTGAGGAACTACCGCAATACATATGTTTCAAGACCACAAGTTGGCTTCATAGCTCAATTGGTAGGGCGTCTGCACATTAAGCAGCTGGTCCGCGGTTCGAATCTTGGTGTAGCCAAGTTGCTTTTCACTGCATCCAGATTTATCAAACTTATGGACATTTGTCCACATTTGTATCAAATTTATTCACCCTGGCGGTCACTGGGTCATAATCCCTAAAAATAATCTCTCATCCATTTGATAAAGATTAGTCAATCATCGTTAGTTAATGAAGCATGCATTCATATCTCACTTAAAGCAGATTCACTAAAATCAAATGATCCTTTTCAGGATTCGAACCCGAGACCTCTGACTCACCAGGCTCTACCAGCTGAGCTATAAGGCACAGTGGTATACTCCCTCAGGTTTTCCTCAAGACCTCTGACACACCAGGCAGATGCTCTACCAGCTAGCTATAAGGCATAGTTATTCTCCCTCAGGTTTTCCCTCAAGACCTCTGACACACCAGGCAGATGCTCTACCAGCTAGCTATAAGGCATAGTTATACTCCCTCAGGTTTTCCTCAAGACCTCTGACACACCAGGCAGATGCTCTACCAGCTAGCTATAAGGCATAGTTATACTCCCTTAGGTTTTCCTCAAGACCTCTGACACACCAGGCAGATGCTCTACCAGCTAGCTATAAGGCATAGTTATACTCCCTTAGGTTTTCCTCAAGACCTCTGACACACCAGGCAGAAGCTCTACCAGCTAGCTATAAGGCATAGTTATACTCCCTTAGGTTTTCCCTACGAACCCAATTTTTCTCTGTGTTGCATGGAGGTTCAGCATCTGCCCAGCGAGTAATAGGTCTCGGGTTCGAATCCCATATGATTTTTTTCGATGGGTTTTGCTAAATTGCACAAAAAGGTATTTATGAATGTGTGGTTTGCCGGTCTTAAACAATACGTTTAAGATCATTTAAGATGGGCTACGGACGTGGATGCTCAAAAATGTCCAGGTCCCCAGCCGATTTTAAACGTACAGTTTAAAGGCTCATCAGCACAGGCTCATCAGCATTGCGCGCGCCAATTTCGTGCCACGAAATACGCAGCTCCATGTAGCAAAGGTATGGAGCTGCTTATTTCGTTGCACGAATTTGGCGCGTGCGCATTGCTGACGAGCCTGTGCCTTTGAGACCAGTCAAACCGATCTTTTTTCTCTTATTAAATTGCATCTTTAATGATACAGAAAGTGGAGTTCATAGGTCAATCAGCCTTGCTCAAGCAACACAAGGAAGGCATCCAGCGTCGACTGGCCGTTTTCATCCTGGAAGACCATAGGGTGGAGCGTGATCTGTGGTGCTGGGGCGGTGAGCCCATCTATCGTAACGGTCAGCTGGCTGGAATGACCACCTCCAGTGGCTATAGCGCTGCCTTGGGCTCATTAATGTGCCTGGGATGGCTGCATAACACTGACCAGTCTACAGAGGTTTGTCATGACTACGTAGTCGGTGCCAAGTATGAGATCGACGTCGCTGGGCAGATGTTTTCAGCTAAAGCTAATGTGTACCCACCGAAGATACTTGATAATAAACAGCCAATGTTCAGCTGATTTTGATCGGCATGCGTCAATCTTGGACCAATTGAGACCACGGCCACATTGGAATGGCCTTGGTAAGAAAACCGCATACTCGGGTGGAAAAAGATTCAGTATTCTACAGATTTAAGAAGCATGTTCAGATTTTTCCAGAAAATGATTTTTCGTTTTAACCAAACAATCATATATAACACCTCCCCAAAATACTATCCATGGGACAAAAACAGGAAATTTGCAATCTCCAATGCATAGTTCCGACCTGTCAATCAAGCCGAACCTGCCGACCAATCAGAACAGAGCTAGCAGACGGCGCCCACAAAGGTCAAAGTGATGCAATCATCACACAATCACGCGATTTTCTGCCCATACAGTGTGTATGTTGTATGCGCCAGTGACCGGGTGAATTTTGGTTTCAATGTCGGGCGATTCGCTGTTCAAAGGTAGGAAAGCGCATTTTTATGAATATGTCATCCCTGCATTACTAGCAGTTCGCTCAGTGTGTGCTACGGTAACTGTCGACCCTAAAACATAAATACCTTTGAGTTTTCTCCAATGAATCTGTGCTTTCCATGCCGAGTCCCGTTGCTTTGTACGTTGTGTGTCGCCATTTGTCGCGGGGTTAACTGGGCAATCTCTGAACTATGCATTTGGATGTGGAAACAAAAAGGTTGGTGTGATCCCTGCACTGCTTTATGGAACCAGATAAGTTAGTTTACAAAACATCGGTGGTTTTTTGACGATATCCTTGAAAATATACAGATTGAGAACGCGAAAGTTTCAGAATGGTAATGAGAAAAATATGACATGATATGGTATCAAAATCTCAACACCCATGGAAAAAATGGAGGCGTAAAAAATGTGATATGGACACACTCCTTTAAAGCCCTGTGCGCACTGGACTTTTTTGGGGTTAAAGCTTACCGAGACAATGGCTTTTTTTTCTCCATTTTTAGTCCAGTGCGGACAGCCTGGGTCGTTTTCCTCTCAGTAACTTGTGCCCACCTTGGGAGTAAATGTGACCGCTGACTACAGCTAGTGGTCTGTGGCTTGGCAGTGGTAAATCGCTGCTACTGGCGGGCAGCTGGTGGTTTTGGGGTCAGCATGTCCATGCCAACCAGCCGCCTCCCAGCCAACGGCGGTATAACAGTGGCTTGTGTTCGATCATTTTAAATCAATCAAAAAGTATGCATTACTGCCCGGTTGCATGTTGTGCACACAACGGTTAATTATTAAACATCTCCTTCACAGGCTTACACACATCATATGCGGGCAGGTCGCTTCAGAATGATTGGTTGGTGGACATTTTGGGGGACAAAACATTTTTAAAAAAGGACAAAAAAAAACGCTTACACTGCTCACAATGTCCATTTTTAGATTTTTAAAAAGACTGCATACCTTTTTTATAGGATTTTTTTAACGTGATTTTACCTCAAAACTAAAATATTTAAAGTGATTTTACCGCAATTCTAAAATATTTCGCCCCAAAATGTACCATTCATCCTACATGTACTGTAAATAAAAACTGCCCGGGTATCTCAGAATGAGTTTGCCATTGGAAGTACCCCCATTCCCCCAATATTCCATATATGAATCCTGTGATATGTTTTTAAAAGTTTTATTACCAAAAATGGTGGGGTTTTTTTGCCCCAAAACCGTTGTTGCCATAGCAACCATTGAGAAAAAGATGAGACAAACTACTTTAAAGGTCAACGCATCCACTGCTCACAATATCCATTTTTTGGATTTTTGATTTAAGCCTGCAAACTCTTTTTATAAGGAAAATTTTAAAAAAACGTGATTTTACCCCAAAACGGCAATTCTAAAATGATGTTTTTGGCCCAAAATGTACCATTATGCCTACATGTACTGTACTCTAAGGTTACAAGGTACCTAAAAACTGCCTGATTATCTCAGAATGAGTTTGCCGTTGGAAGTACCCCAATATTCCACATGAATCCTGCAATATGAATTTTAAAAGTGTTATTACCAAAAATTGTGTTTTTTACCCCAAAACGGCTGTTGCCATAGCAACCATTAAGAAAAAGATGAAACAAACCATTTAAAAAAATCAACGAATCCACTGCTCACAATATCTATTTTTTAGATTCTTCATTTAAGCTTGCAAACTCTTTTTATAAGGAAAATAATAAATTTAAAAAAATAATTTAAAAAAAGTGATTTTGTCAAAAAAAAACATTTTAAAACTACCACTTAAAACTACCACTTGAGAATGTCCATCATACAAAAAAATGTGCCCAATGTGGTCATCTTTCAAAAATATATGATGAGCTTTTGTCCGCCCCCCCCCCAAAAATGGTACCGACAAGTGTCTTGGCCCATGGACTATACGCTAAATCAATATGTTTTTTTTAGGAATAGTGCTAAACAACCTACTCATCAAAACTGGGTAAAAACAAATTCTCTGAAATTTGTTAGTGGGTGAAAAATCACTTTTAATTTGGGTTAACTTTTTTAACCACTCTGTACCTTGATGGAAGTGAAAACGCCACCCTTTGTGCGTTGCCAAGGTTACTGGGTCTACACTAAAACCAGTGAACTGTTTCCCTGCGCTTTAGCAATGGGCGTTTCAGATTACCAGCGAATGTTTAGACCCAATGCATAGTTCCGACCTGTCAATCAAGCCGAACCCGCGACCAATCACAACAGAGCTAGCAGACGGCGCCCACAAAGGTCAAAGTGATGCAATCATCACAAACAATCACGCGATTTTCTGCCCATATAGTTTGTATGTTGTATGCGCCAGTGACCGGGTGAATTTTGGTTTCAATGTTGGGCGAGTTGCTGTTCAAAGGTAGGAAAGCGCATTTTTATGAAAGATATGTCATCCCTTCATTACTAGCCCTTCGCTCAGTGTGTGCTACGTTATTAAACTGTCGACCTCAAAACATAAATACCTTTGGGTTTTCTCCAATGAATCTGTGCTTTCCATGCCGAGTCCCGTTGCTTTGTACGTAGTCTCGCCATTTTTTTGCGATGGCTTGTGAGCGCATAGCAACAATATCTAAGGGGCGGGCTTAACTGGGCAATCTCGGAACTATGCATTACCATGGCAACTGACGTCACACTTTAGTAGTCTATTGTCTGCTACAAACGATAGGTGATCGAGCTAAATGGTGGATTCTTTGATGACGTGATCATCTTGATGTAACACTAATCGTAAGCAACATGTGTTTAATAATGTAAGACATTCCATGCAGCGAAATACGTTTGAAGAACTTCGTGGAAAAATACAAGGAAAGAATTGAGTAGATTATTATTGCTTCAGACCTTGTGTGCAAACCATGAGACTGTCTAAAGTGTTTTCTGGGAAAATCTTTGATTTTTCCACATTAAATTTGCACTTACCAATGTTTGATGAGTCATTTTGAAGAAAAGAAATTGTTCGTATTTTGCCATCTGATGATGTCATAATGACGTCACACTTTTGAGCAGTTTGTTTAACAATAGACCACTAAAGTGTGACGTGGTTGCCATGGTAATTGTGTCTAAACATTCGCTGGTAATCTCAAACGTCCATTGCTAAAGCGTGGGGAAAAGGTTCGCTGGTTTCAGTGTAGACCCAATAACCATGGCAACACATAAAGGGTGACGTTTTAACTTTAGTGCTCTATTAAAAGGTAGAACACAATGATTGGTAAACAGTTACAAATAGTTTCATCTCCCTGTGTGATTAAAGATATGCATGATTAAAACCAACCTCAGTTAAAAAATCAGCTCCGTACTTCGTCCAAGTTTTCAGAAAACGGTTAAAAACTGTTGCAGTCACTTCGCCCTGGACCACTTCGCCCTGAACCACGGCCTGCGCACGAAGTGGTTTTGGGGCGAAGTGGTCCAGGGCAAAGTGGTTTTGGGCGAAAATAATTTGTCTCATGAGACGAAAATGTTATTGTTTTACTCATTTCTCAAAGACTATAGCACTTCAGACAAAACCATTTCAGGGGAAGTTTTCTACTATCATCCTGTTTATACTGTGTAAATTATGTGTAAATTTGTGAACATTTTCTGATTTTCAAGATGCCAATCATGTGTTCTACCTTTAAGTTTTTCTGGGGGCTAATTAATCACTCAAGCATATTGCAGTTTCGAGATGTGACTTATGATAACTTCTCATTTACTTGGGCCTGGGCGAAATCACGAAAGCGCTTCCAAAGTGATTGGTCGATCAGTGCCTTGTTATCCACAAGTTCATTCTATTCAATAAACGTCTGATTTGATCAAAAATATATATTTTAAGGAAAATAGCGTTTCATGTTTTTATGTATGTATGTATGTATGTGCACTCCTAGTCTACATATAGGCTAACCAATCAACTTGAAATTCTTGAATTACAAGAATTACAAGTGGCACCTTTTCTCTCGAAAGAAAGATTACCATATTTCATCTCTCTTGTCGAGAGAATGTTAAAAGGTTTTCATCGTGTATATGTTTGGCTTTTGTTATCGGGTATTGAACTCGACTTCTTGTGCATGCACGTTGCATGCTGTTATACTGACTATAACGAGGGCCGAGCCTAATCTTCCGATAACATGTTTTGAGCCGTTCGACGCCCGTCTGATCTCCGGTGAAAATCTGGCCAAATCACGGTGACGTTAGCCAGGCCCCTGGCTTTTTCGGAATTTTGGCATTAAGAAGACTACAGACCGTATCGAATAGCTGCCATCTTGAAGGGCAGTTTCTTGGTTCCTTGAGGACGTGCGTGGTTGCACATTTTGTGCTTGATGTTGACAATTTCAATAACAATTGCTAAAATGGTAGCATTTTCCCACACAATTCGTGTTTGGAAATCATGATTACTATTTACTTCTTTGTGGTACTGAAACCAAGGATTGCTTAAAAGTGCCCAATTGCACTGTCGCTCGCAAGCGTTAGGAAACCCATGAGGAGAAGACCAGAGGCGAATTCCATTGTATTCCTGTATTTTAATGAGGCTGGATCCGCCACTGAAGCATCCTGAGATATCAGGGAATTTCCACTCTGCAAAGCGACGTAACAATACCCTGAGGAAACACACGCAAATCTGTGGAGTGAGCCGGCTGTTGTCTTGAGCCAACTCACGCCCGAGTCATTTTGATGTAATTTAATCAATTCGGTCATGTTATGCCGAAAAGAAACGATTTCTATACTTTCCAGCAATTGTATTGGGTTACGTTCCTTATGACTGTCCCATTCCTACCAAACTTTCAAACGACGATCTTAATTTACTCCGCAGTTTTTCAAATTAATAACAGGGATGCATGCTGACGAATGTAATGGAACGGATTCCCCAGTATGCTTTAAATAGCAGCCAATCGTCGACGCGGACAACGGCCAGCATTACCGAGTACATGTATCACATGCTTGCACGGTGTTTACAATCAGCGCGCGTTACATTCGAATGCCTGCAATCATGCTACAATGCACTGCCAAGCGTCCTGATTGGTCCAGCAGAGGCGACAAGATTTCTGTCGCTAGTCCCACCGCGAAATGGGGCCTTTTTCAACAGGGCCACTGTACGCAGGAGTTAGGGAGTGCGTTAAAGGGGCACTGTTGCAAGAGGATGCTACTGAAGACGATGAATTAGAAACGGCCAGAGACACCGGGAAATCCCCTGCTCTTCACGAAAGAATGCTCTGGTATCTTTAAAGTGCGTTACCTAACACACTGGATCAATGGCTTTACATCCCTTCCGAAGGATGGAGCAAGTGTGTTGAAGTACCTTACTCAAGGGAACAGGTACCCCAGCCGGTATCGAACCTGCAACCCCAAGTTTTCACCCGAGTATTGCGAGTCGGTGACCCAAACCACTCGGCCACGGTACCCCCTCCAAATGGGGCTAGATTTTGTACCCCAAAATAGTGCTGCAAACACACGTGTTTCATTGCCCTATTCTGCCATTTGTAACTTGGTGTAGTGTATCCCATGCAGTGACGTCATTAGGTGCCAGCTACGTTTGCGTTCCAACTTCCAAATCTCGTTGTCAAGACGAGGATTAGAAAGCATAAATAGTCTGGCACCTGTCCAATCGGCAGTTTGCACTCTATAGGACTGATTCAGGGGACACGATTGAACCGCGCGATTAGACTACTAAGGTGTGACGTCAGTTGCCATAGTAATTGGGTCTAAACATTCGCTGGTAATCTCAAACGTTTTCACTTTAGTACTATATATCATGTCTACGCTAAAACCAGTGAGCCTTTCCCTGCTCTTTTATAGCAATGGACTTTTTGGATTACCAGCGAATATTTAGACCCAATTACCCTGGTAATCACGCCACACGTTATAGTATTCGATTCTCCGTCGATTGTATTTGCGTTCGAATTATGGTTAATGTGAAGGTATACATGTAAGCCCACGTATTTCTTTTTAAACATTTTGTATATGCATTTAAAACGATGGCCTTAATTGTTACAAATTCATGAAATTAATTAAAGGCCCAGGCTCGTCAGCAATGCGCGCGCGCCAAATTCGTGCCACGAAATACGCAGCTCCATAGCAAAGGCATGGAGCTGCGTATTTTGTGGCACGAATTTGGCGGGCGCGCATTGCTGACGAGCCTGTGCCTTTAAATCATGTTTTCCAGTTGAAATCAACAAAATGTTCTTGCAAACTTGAGAACGGTTTAGAAAGAAAAGTCGGGCTCTCAATTAAAAAAGAAAGAAAATACAAATAAAATCACATTGTATCAAATTCGGAGGTGTCAAATTGTTGTGAAAACTTCTGGAGCTATATAAGAACCGCAAAGGTATAACGTGTCCTGTTTTTTGAACAAAATGAGCTACTGTGGGGCGGTGACAGGCTCCGATGTGGACAGAATTACTGCCCTCGTCTGTCGGCTCGTAACCAAAACACCGTCAGCTGCTTGACTGCACTCGACTCCTAAATCCCACTTCTCGTCAAAAAGTAACATTCCCACGCACACACCCGCCGGCCACCAAGTCGACGACAGGGAGCTCGGCCGTGGCAGGTCGCTTTGCAACGGTCGGACCGAACGCCGTCTCACCGCGGAGGTTAAGACCTTCCCGGGAGCTACTTGTTTTTAAAAAGACCGCAAAATACTCACTGTTTTGTACCGTAAAGCGCCAAGAATTGGGCGTGGTGGCGTTAACTAGACATGCTCAATTGCGGCCACTTAACCGCGGGGGCAGTGAGAAAATAGTGGCACTGTGGATATTTCGCCGCCTGACTTTATTTTTGCTTGGATAAGAACAAATCTTGTTGCCATTTGATCTCCCCTGGGCGACCGGCGTGTACCCGTTCCACCACCCGGGGCAAAGTGGCCCATCTTCGGTGACACGTCGGTGCACTTTTCCGTTAAGCGAGTCGGGCGTCGGGTAACTTTCCAGGCTTAACCCGTAGCCCGAAATGAGAATTAAACTGTCCTAATTCGTTTGATATTTTATCTTTTCAAGATTGCAGGAGCTCATTTTTAACAAACTGACCCCGCCTCTTGTGAAGTTCAACACAACCATTCTTTAAAGATTTGCCCAACAGAATTTGTGACATAATTAACCCTTTTGGTCTCCACATACGAACTCGTTGGGAGAAAAAAACCACGAAAAGGGTGAACACACTTTTACATTTTGTTAATGAACCAACTACATGTAGGCCTACATGTATCTCCCCCTCCGAAAAATCTGAAAAGAATCCTTTAAACATTAAATTCCTTAATGTTTCATGACTTTTGTGTGTGTTTGTGACACAATGGGAACACAATGGATGGGGCTGACCATCTGCCACATATTTCGTGCACCAAAAAAAAACCCATTGTTTTCTGAAGTATTATTTGGATACAAAGTATCTTTTGGGTACTTTGTAATTTATTTGTTCGGTTGTGGGCCTTTTGCCCCTTTCAGCTGTTTGAATGAACTTCCATTCCAAGTTTTATGTTTTGTTTTTCAGAGTTTGGCAAACTCTCAGCATTCTACGATTAATATAATTGTGAATGATATAGTTGTTACATTCCTAGACCGACATTGTGTTTATATTGGCTGGCGTGTCTGCTGAATATCCACGGGGCTCAATGCGACTTGCCACCCGCGTGTGATAAGATTGTGTCGCGGTACCTCCCTCGACCTGTATGCTCGAACTTCAAAATACATTGCACTAACATTCGATTCAATTAACATTCAGCTTGTGTTTTCGCAACACTTTTTTCACTTTTAAGGTGATAGGAACGTGATGATTTAACGTGTTTAACGCTGAAAGCAGTTCGTGCAGATTTGTTTGTGTCCTGGTCCATAAATCTTCTATTTTGCGTGCCGTGTAAATTTTGACAAGGCACGGCGCGGTTGCGTAAATATAGATTTCAACCAATGCTTAGCTTTAGTTGTTGACGACCAAAGAGGGTCAATTTTTTGTTGAATTAGTATACGTGAGAAACGTATTTCAAATATGGTCGCAAAAACAGGCCCTTGGTTTTTGCATGTTTCGTATAAATATAGCGTCTGGTTACTGACGTACTTCCTTTCTAATGTACTTAGTATCCACTTGACCAGACTAAATTTGTGTTGCTATGTGGTGCACGCGACAGGTGTGAAGTAAAGAATCATTACCGTGTTCACCGTTGGAGAGAATGGCATAAAGCATCCATTGTGTTGGCTGCTAGGGCGTGCACCACGTAGCAACAGCGCAGCATGTGACTTTCTAAACTGCACCTCCATCTGAAAGTGAAGAATTCGGTGCCCCATGCAGCCATTATGCAGAGGTTACACGCAAAAGGCTCATTTTCTCTCGATCTGTGCAGGCTGTGGTTTCGTAGAAAACAAAAATTAAATTGTTGATTACTCGGTGTTGACTGAGAATATTGGAAAACGGCAACTACTATCCGTTTCATGACCGTGCCCTCTTTCGTATCCAGAATACTTTTATGGATGACTGAGCACCGATTGTTCAAAGCGAGCCTGTCAGAAATAGCTTTGTACCAGATTATGAATAAGTTTATCATTACGAACAAGATAAACAGAACAAACAAGTAGACAAGCAATAATCAGTTTAACAATCCTTTACGTATAGTGCTCTCGTTTAAGGTAGTATATTTGTTTGGTAAACTGTTAAAAACGGCATGATTTCCACTGGTAATTGATAGGTCGAGAAAACTACCTTGTAGACATTTCAGCCACATAGATGCAGTAGGCCCTAATACTCCAGAAAACCTCAAAAATCCAAATACGGTTTTTGTGCATAAATGAATGGTTGGATATTTATATAATTGTCATTTTTCTCGTGAATGGGGGCAATTCAGACGAAATAATTTCACAGGATGATTACTACCATCTTGATGAAAAGTAAGCTTAAAGATAATAATTCATAATTTTTAGGGGGGGGGGGGGTGGTAATTACCAAACAAGTAGAATACCTTTAAAAACAAAAGTTTGTTTGAATAAATATCTTTAAAGTTGCATTGCCCGTGTTTCGGTGAAAGGATTAAAAAAAATTATTTACACAAGCGAACGAATTTAGAAAGCTTACGTGTCTCTGTAACGAAAAATATCAAAAACTTAAATTTCCGACGTCGGGAATTGGAGATACAAGCCTTTTTCTTGAAACGTGCTTCACATGTTGTACATGTGCGCGTACGCTCATATGTACATAGTATGTGTACAATGTACACATGTACGCGCACATGTACATTTACGTCATAACCCTGTCGATTAATTGACCTGCCAGCCTTTTAATCATTTCTTTTTTTTAATCGACTGGCATTAATCCTTGACGGATTTTTACGTTCTTGGTACCAAATGAAAGCTGATAACTTTTTTCTATTCTAGAAAAATACCTATTTAACTTTAAAAAAAAAATTGTACGCCCAAATCGGCCCAAACACGGGCAGTGCAACTTTAAGTGATTATTTGTTGTTTTTCCCAGTTCATCTTTTTAAAAACATATTCATAATCTGGCACAAAGCTATTTTTGAAAGTTTCGTTTTGAACCATCGGTGCTCAGTCATCCATGAAGTTATTCTGGATTTCTCGGTGTCATAAGAAAGAGGATAATGATGAAAAATTCATTCCAAAAATTCCCAATCATTACCGAGTTATTGGCAATATAATCTCGGTTTTTTCTGGGGCATTCTGTACATGGCAGAGTATTTTGAAGGGCCCACACAAGCCGACCGGTTCGCAGCTACTCGGGGACCGCTAAACGAGAGGTCAACTGAGGTCAGGTGATATATTTACGTCGGTAGAACGACGATGTCATCACCTCGCTAACGCGGCGCTGGGGAGGATAGTGCAGTGCCTTCTCGTGATGTTGTCACGTGACTCGTTATTATGAATGAGTAGGCTGGATCAATACTACAGGATTTATTTTTTGGGGGATGGGGTGGTTTAATGTGGCAATAAATCGATTTCTGAAACGGGGTACAGTTTGCTTTATTCAGTGCAGAATATGAAACCCAGGACGAGAGAAACATCTTAAGGGCCTTATCGGGATTTGAACCCGAGACCTCTGACTCGCCGGGCAGAAGCTTTACCAGCCGAGTTGTAAGGCACAGTGGTAGGGAAAATCATACCACTGCGTTCGAATCCCGATAAGGCCCTCACGATTTTTTCTCTCCCAAGTTTGGTATTGTCATTTCAATGGTGATTAGGCAGCATACCTGGGCCCAATTTCATGGAACCCGTTAGCACAAAAAGCACAGTATTTCTTTGCTCTGTAAAATGAGTATTACCAGCAAAAATTGTATGTAAAATTTTAGGAACGGGAGCAAAATATCAGTAAATACACATCACATACGACTTTGGCTGGCAACCCAGTTTTGTAAAATAAAGCAAAGAAATTCTGTGCTAAACAAATTTTTGTGCTAACGGGTTCCATGAAATTGGGCCCAGGTATTGCGTTCGTTATGTAGAATATGCAATGTCCCAACATTTTAATTAACAATTTGACCAGAAAACAAATTTTACTAATTAAAAATAGAAAATAGAGATGCATGGTTCCAACTGTCCAATAAAGATAAATTTATATCAATATGTGCTCACACGTATTTTTTTATGTTACAAACGAAACTAGAACCCAGACTTCTGTGGTGTTATGGCTTTGCTTTCCATTCTGCGTTGTTAGGGAGCCAGCCTAATCTAGGACAGTGGCTTCGCACAGTTTCTTGAAAGCATAATTTCTTGACACAGTTTTCCATTGTTTTCAAGGAGTGTAGATGATGCACTGAGCTGACTTACACGTTGGTTTTTATCACATACTCGATCACATGCACATAGAAATAACGTCGTTTGTATTAAACAGGTTTCCTATCGTGTAATCAATCTTAATTGTTTGTGAGGAATAATGTTTTTCGGTAGAGCTTGAAAGTCTATTTTCGGCCCCAGTTTCAACTTGTTGCGCATTAAATTCCGGGGTGGGTGTTGGGGTGACCGGCGCGCCGTTTGCCGCAAGCCCTGTTTCCTCTTGAACCGTAACGACCTGGCGCCTAAACCCAAACTTAGCCACGCTAAGCTCGACAGGTCTTCAAATTAAAACTTCATCAAGTTTTCTCAGTTAAAACCGAAGGAACTCTAGCGTAAAATCTCCCCGAGGCAAACCCTTGTATTTCTTCAAGAAACCACATGAACTGTTGTTGACAGAATTTCGATTTTAAAAGTATTTTTGTTACAGAAAACGCTACAGAGGTGGCGTAACTAGACCGAGACGAATAACCAACTATAGAGTCATGTATAGGCCTATTCGTTTCCTGAACGAAACTGTGCTTATAATTTTCGCTTTTTAGAAGATAATGAAAAAACACAAATGTGAGCCACTCCACCGAAAGTAGGCGCTTGTCGCACAGGCCAGAACTGAGATAATGGCTAATTTATGCATGTATGTCAAGTAGGGCATTTTTTGTTATCGATACCAGGATTTCTGCATGAGACCACCTATTAAGTATCCATCTATCACCTAAATACGTTTAAGTGAATAAATACTACCAGAAAACAGTTTTTCAGTGTTTTTATAAAGCATACCTTCATGAAACTAAGCTAATTTGGCTAAAACAATGGGAAAATCACCGATATTCCATGCTTATTTTCATTGAGGACTGCTATTCTTGTTTATTCTTGCTGAAACACCACCCACACATGTTTTCCTAAATAGTATAGGGCTTTTGGAGTCAGAATTTGCATGTTTGCTATGGACTTTATGCCTTAACAGAAGTACCTTCTACGCCATTTTTCTCTAAGCGCTTCTTAAAAAATTGTGCTAGATCACGGAAAAGGTCATAACTTGGTCAATTTTTGACGGATCGACTCAATGTTTGTAGTTTTGCGAAGCTTATAATATACTCTATCTGATTAAGTAATTAGCTCCATTTTTAAAATGCAAGAGCCTACTTTTGGTGGAGTGGCTCACTGTCCAGCAGGGCACGGTATTGATAATTGTTTACATATTTTGAATATTTTTTAAGACACAAATTTAACCAATCGTAGTGGGACGAGCGATGACGTCAACATGACGACAAGAAGACGCATGCAGTCAAACACTGAGGGACCTAAATACCCACATACACATTCAGAAATTGAACCCACGACACCCGAAGTGAAAGGCGAGGAATAGAACCACTGTGCCAAGCAGACCACCATGAATCATGAATGATGAAGTGCGTTTTTAAAAATAAATTTTCCGGTTTACTCAGCACGGATGTTGATTTCAACTTTATAACAAAGTGTTGACGGGGGCTGTTCTTCGTCAATTTAAAGCGGCGACGTGTCCACTCCATCCAGGATGGTAAAAAAATGTTGAAATATTTTTGTCAATAAGTGTGAGCCAAGTGACAAGGCATTTTCAATCGGGAATAAAAGGCTTTATCTTAGGACAAATCACATTGACAGCTTGCAGAAGTTTTCACGCATCTTGGCGTCGACGCTGTTAAAAAAGCTTCTCGAGAGAAAATATCATGACGCCACGTGAGGTCCGATTACGGGGCAGCTCCATATTTAAGCCGCGCGCATTACTATTTACATTATAAACGAATAAGCAATGCCCTTTTGATACAATGTAAAAATTCTTTTCACCGTGGCTGCATACCAGCGGACGATTAGCGCGCAGACACTTAAAGTTTGGGAAGAGAAACAGCAGTGCACATTTAACCGAGGAGCGCGAGAGAGGCGTTCTTGTTTTTGTCTGGGAGTCAGCCGGCCGTATACTCTACATTTCCGAGCTGTCAACGAGCTTGTTTGGGGAGATGTTCGCACCGCGCGGTTGGACGCCCCACCGTCCTCCGGTTCTCAACTCCATCCACATCAGGGCTGAGATTTTTTTTCTCCCCTCTGGACGGTCTAAATGAGTGACTAGCCAGCCAGCGCGTCTCTGAATCGACTGCCGGCTGTCAATTTCGACTCGGAATAGTTTCTTTTTTCGCCACTCCTCCCTTTCGTCTGCTCGTTTCCCTCTCAAATTGGCCAGCCTTCTTTCCTTGGATAAAACTATTTACAGTTTAAGCTCGTCTTGGGCAGAGGCGCTTACATTTTTGAGCTAATACTGTGCTCCGAGTGATGTCTATATAAAGAAGAGAAAAATTTCGGCTGAGTATGCTGCGTGGTAACACGACCACCCGTAAAGCCAGTTTCATTTTGGAGAACTTGAAATTAGGGTAATGCGAAGTTGATTCAAAGCACCCCTCTGACGGAGTTTTTCCAATATTGAGACATTATTTGCGAAGAAAGAAGAATTGATGTGTTCAGCACATCATGAAAATATGACCTTTTCTTTGTGTGTTTAATTTGAATGGATGGTAACTTCTTCAACACAGCAGACTTGTGGTTTGTGTTTAGTGAGGATGCCGAGCAAGTTGGGCTATCTGTAAAAGAGGTTTCAGACATCAGACGAAAATCGCTAAAAGGCACAAGGTTGTCCAAATTACGCCGAAAACACGCGGAAGCGGGAATCTACAGTTTCGTCATAGAAAACTCTAAACTCTAAAGACTGAAGGAGCCGGTGTTTTCAGACTTTTCCCCGTCTCATCCGGACAAAGTTTAGAAGTTGTAAAGAAATAAGACAACAACGTATTTGAAGAGATTATCGATTTTTCATTTGGAGGACCTCCAAATGAAAGTGAGCACATAGTCACTATAGCCAAAAGTCGTCAAAATTACTAACTGACGAAACTAACTGACAAAACTCCGAGTCATGGAGCAACCAAGCGGAGACAAGACGGTCAACTCACCGAAGTCCCAGCTCTCCAGTCGGGCCAGCGCATTCTCCATCGACGCGCTCATGGCTAGCTGCAAGACTAAGACTCCGGAAGCTGGCGCAGAGTTGCAGAATCTCTCAGGTAAAATTCAAGTTTTGTTTGTTGTCTTTTAACAAAGAGATCTAAAGGCGTTGTCTTTTGTTGGAAATTAATTTTAATTTTTACGTTTGATTGACAAACATTAATTAGCACAATCAACCTCGTCTTATAGATGCGGAGCCATTGTATTGCGCCGCGCGTCTTTTCATTTGCAAATTTTATCACCAAAAAAAAGCACTGATCGAGACCCTCGTTTTCGATGACAATTTGAAATTCCTCTATGTTGGCGTTTGATAGCGGTACTTTCCGTGCCTGCCACGTCTGTCGTCCCGGGTTCGATTCCCGCCTAGGTATATGTGAATTGGGTTTTTAGTCCATGGGTTAGTATGCAGATTAAGTTTTCAGTACCTGCTTGATTTGATGGTACATGTATAGGCCTATACATTTCGTTTTATGGTTTTCCTCCGACATCTAAAACCGATCACCGTGTTGTAAATTTTACGGCATCTTCGGTAACTGACCTGGTCAACCGAGGCCCTTTATGCCATTAACTATGTATATACGGCATAGCTTTGAAAGACGGATTACTGTTTACAAAACGTTTTAAAAACGGAAACAACAGCATTACATAACTAAAGAACAATGTTGATAAACTGCCTCGTATACTTCAGCCACATAGATACAGTATTACTTCAGAAAACCTGAAAAATCTAAATTGTTTTTGGTAAAACGGCAATTTCTCCCACAAAGGTGGGAGAAAAAAATCATGTATTGTTACCATTGCTATCAACACTTTTACGAAGTTTTTTTTCTTGTCAATTCGTGAAGTAAATATTTTTGATAACTGCAAATGATGTATTAGCCTTTTGGCAAGGCCTTATGGCTTTGTGGTAATATTGTTTAATAAATTGGGCGTCTTGAGAGCAGTATACAAAGGCTGGGCGAACGTTAGGCTGGATCCGAATTAGTGGCTTTGGCTGTGGTTGTTGCTATGCTGTTGCTATGGGCGGACAATGACAGTCCTTAGAAACGGCATAGCAACAGCCAATGCTGAAAATATTTCGGATCAAACACTCAAGAAGTTTCTGTCCAAAATGTCCTATACCTTATGGTAGGAAATTACCATCCGAAGGTGGTTTTAAAAAAATGAGCGCGCATGCCGTTTTTTTCAACATTGACTTTACACAAAGACGCCAGAGATGAAAGGCCTTGAAAGGGCATTACGCAAACCCGACAGCCCTGCTCGTACTTTTGACAGGCTCTGCCAAGCCAAGGCTGGATTCACACCAGCCTTTTCGCGCGAAAATTTGAAGCGCGTCGCGTTGAGAAAAAGCGATGTGGAGGGGATTTGGAGTAAAACGACGCACTGAAAATCACAGATTTCCGGCGGAAAGTGTTTTTGTTGTTGTGATTCTGTTATTTTCAGTGCGTCATTTCACTCAAAATTCCCTCAAATTCCCTCGGGCCTTAACGCATAAAAAGGCTGCAGAGATACGATTCTGATAACATTCTGTAGGCCTTAGTGGTTACGTACTACGTAGTAAGTACCACTTCAAAATATCATTGCTTATTTGTGATGAAACGGTGCATTATTTTCTTTTCTGCCCCGGCCACTTTTCCTTTGTTTTCTGTTTCTTTTTAATTGTCCCCTTTTGTGCATGGGTTAAAATGACCCCGTTGCCTCTCGCGACGCAAATGCAAAGAAACAATTTACAAGTTGTATAAAGATTGCACCAAAACTGTCGGCTAAAGTTTAATTGAAAACGTAACTCGATAATCCTTCTCAATCAATCATGTGTATATGGCGCTAGATACGATTGCTATAAGCAATTATAGCCAAATCAGTGTATATAATGGCAGGAATTGTTGCAATCTCCGAGTGGGTCTATTAGCTTAGCGATGCTTGTGGCAATCCGTAATGACGAAATGAAACACGGGCGATGAAAGTTGCCTAATGCGGCCTGTCCGGGTTATCTGCTGGCTAGTGGCTACGTAGTATAACTACACGAGTGTGTGGAAAGTGGGCAAGCCGTCTGCCTAGCTAGTGGCTGCCATTGACTCGCGTGGAATTTCAAGTCGTGGCTTCTACATCGTCTAATGTGTACATCAAGCTAGACAAGTGAACCAGTCTAGTAATTTTTCTGTAATATCAGTACACTACTGTGACCTGTCCTGAATAGACTGGTTCCCGCTCCACATATTCCACATACAAAGATCATATATATGAGGACCGGCTTCTGTAGTGTTTAAAATAGCACTAAGCATTTAGGCCTACGCCATGCGTTTGTTTTTAGGAGTGCAAAGCCGTTAATTTTCAAAGCGCGCTGCGCGCTACATACGGCACGAGTGTATAACAATTTGAAATGGGTTATTCCATATTTGACCAATAGAAATTTAATATATTAACCTTAAAATATTACACATGCCCATTATAGCATCAAAAATAAAATTAAAACCTTGTCTGCATCGTCATAAATAAACACGCGGCGGCACGCGGCATTAACTCAAATTTTCGAAACAATGACGAATCGTACCCGACGATTAACGATTAGTGCATTCGGGTAACTTCGGGAACCTTCGGAAAAAGGAGGAATTCCTCCTGTTTCAATATGGCGGACTAACATGTATACTGGCGGTTGCCGGACCTAAATATGCACGCGTGGGTTTTGGGCCTACAATAATGGTCCTGTACATAAGCCCAATTTTCTAATTTTTCTTTAACACATTTAACACCCAGAACAAAGACTAGGCCTATACCCCTTTTTTCAGGCTCTCTCAAGCTTCTAAGGCTGAATCCGAATTAGTGGCTTTGGCTGTGGCTGTTGCTATGCTGTTTTTAAAGACTGTCATTGTCTGCCCATAGCAACAGCCATAGCCACAGCCAAAGCCACTATTTCGGATCTAGCCTTACTGCTTTATCTTTTAAAACAAAGTAACGAGTAGCCTATTGCACAGAATCTGTCACAAATGGGAATCGAACCATGGACATTCATATCAGAAGTCTATCACTCTAACCACTACACCAAACGAACTCGCTGCAAGTTATACTTTTTAATGAATTCAACCGTAACCGTAACCGTAACCCTAACCCCTAACACCTTTACGCCCTACCCTAGTCTCTTCTCAAGACGTTCAGTTAAATTCTCATATGGTCTGTAATAACGAATAAAGGTCCAGGACCATTATTGTAGGCCAGAATGTCATACATGCGACCTAAATAAATACACTATGAGCAACTAACAACGGAAATTGGGCACAAACCATTGTTATTAACAATAGTGTATGCCCAATTTCCATTGTTAGTTGCTCATGGTGATATCCGAGTCTCAGAATAGTCGGGATATTTTGGTCTGGGAACCAGACTAATCGTGCACGTAAATGGATACCAAATACAGAAAAACGAATCGATTAATGGATTTGAATACAGTTTAGAATCGATTAAAACGTTCTTGTTTGCGCAGTGTGTAATTTTTCAAGAAAAAACTAAACCGTGTGCAGGCTTTGGATTAAAGGGAGTTAGTCGGACCGCAGCAGAAGCTTGGTGAGGGGACTCCTGCAATCCCTGGGCACTGTACCCACGGAGCACCCTTGGCTGTCCTGTGTGGGGTATTCAGCTCAGCTCAGGGCACCCCGTGTGAGTGCTGACAGGCCCAGTGACCCGTACTTCAACAATATTGGAGCAGCGATTTTTTTGTGGGCAACGCACTAACACCGATTTGGCACTGGGAAACGCTTATCGGGCGGTCCCCGTCTTTCACCTATGGCGTCCTGGGTTCGATTTCTGTGGATTGGGTTTGCAGTCACTATACTTGGGTTTCCCCAGGAGATTTCCCTGTGGGTTTTCCTCTCACTTCTAAAACTGTAGCTCCTTCTTAATCGTCGTCATCTTGTGTTCTATGCATAATACATGTAATAAAGTAAAATTAAAGTTCAAATGGGGCGGTCGGGTTGGCGTATTGGTTCTTTCCTCGCCTTTTACTTCTGACGTCCCGGGTTCGAATCCGGGGCGTGTATGTGGATTGGGTTTGTAGTCCCTACTTGACCGCGTGGGTTTTCCTCTGGGGGTTTTCCCTCTCATTTCTAAAACTGCAACTTCTTCTTCGTCATCTCAAGTTGATAATAAAGTATAGTTAAACCTAAAATCGTATAGTTGATGGCATAACGGGCCTTAGTTGCCGAAGATGCCATAAATTAACAACAACAACAATTAACAACATAGAGTTAAAATCGTATACCTGATGCCAAGGATGCCATAAAATAACAAGAGTGACAGAGGGACTCCTCTACTTCACCAATACCTCGACCCACTCGTACCAATCTGCCACACTTATAAAACCTTAAAAGAATTCTTTTAAAATTCTTTGGATGTTTGAGACGCAAAGGGAGACAATGGAAGGGGAGTAATACCTGACACATATCGTGTACATTTATCCAGTGATCATAGACGGGTTTGATTGTATATTTATACAATGCTCAATTTAAAAGAATTTAAATCATTATTTTTTCGATTTTTTTTCTTCTCTCGAATTTTTAAACAGGTCCAACGCAGCCGAGGCCAGTGCCCATTCAACTTTCAAACAATAGCCACGAAACAACAGTTTCCAAATGTGACCATGTTCCCGGTCCCAGCACCGCACCCTCCAGTCATTACCTCGACCGTCCATCGTTCACTTTCGACCCATGCGACTCGCCGCTCGGCACCGGTGGGTTGGTCCGGAGTCCGGAGATCACACCGAGTGCGGGACGGACCGTGACCGGGGCAGCTGCCGGCGCGGACTCGCTGACCAGTCACGCTGATGGTAACGATATGTCGGCGGTGAGGTGTCGACTGGAAACTAAGGAACTGTGGGAGAAGTTTCATGATCTTGGCACCGAAATGATCATCACGAAAACCGGCAGGTAGACCGATAATTTAAATTATTTGATGATTTGGATAATTGTCCGGAAAGAATTGAGTAGGCCTACTTGATCGTGGCTTCAGACCTTGTGTACAAAACATATGGGACAAAATATGTTAAAATTTTCTTATTCCTAAATTTGAGTTTGTCCGCAAATCTGCACTAGTCTTTCCGATGCTCGATGAGTCTTAAAAATGTTGATCAACCTCCCAACTCTTACTAATTTTCCTAGTTTATCGAGGTTATGATTGATATGCATTATGCATGACTTGGTGGTACTAGGGTTGTTGTCGAGTCTATCGCAAGTCTATCACAAGTCCAGAGCCGAGTCCGTGACAAGCTCGTCACAAGTCCAGTAACAAGAAGCAAAGGATGAACACGCACAAAATAATGCCTTTGTAGTAGTTCATTTGAATAGCTTGTGACTTGAATAGACTACTAAAGTGTGACGTCAGTTGCCATGGTAATTGGGTCTAAACACTCGCTGGTAATCTGAAACGTGCATTGGTATAGCGCAGGGAAACAGTTCACTGGTTTTAGTGTAGACCCAAAAACCATGGCAACACACAAAGGGTGACGTTTTCACTTTAGTAGTCTATTAAGACCCAGGAACTTGTGGTAGACTTGTGAAGGCTTGTGAGGACTTGTGGTGGACTTGTGGTGGACTCGACTACAACCCTGCATGGGTGGTACGCACCGTTTGACTCGCCAAGAACAGCGGTCAAAGGCTAAGCGAGCAAAAATACAATAATTTGTGTGTAATGAATTGAAAGTCACAATCATATAACGTAAAGTTACAAAACCACTTCTCTCAATTCAGAAATTTCACTAAAATAAACTTCTGCGATCACGCTCTTATCTATAGATGTCGTTGCAATACGTTTTGGTCTTTGTTTTTTTTAAACCAAAGGCGAATGTTTCCTACCGTTCGAGTATCCTTCAGTGGGGTTTCGGCCGAGGCTCGCTACGTGGTTATGCTGGACATCGTTCCGCTCGATAACAAGCGATATAGGTAGGTCTGAAATATTTTATTTTGTCGGCGAGGTTTAACGATAATGTTTTTGGTTTTTTTGTGGGATAGGTTTATATCTCGATGGGAACCATAATTATGGTGACCATAAAGGCCGTACACACAACCCAACATAATCCAAAAGATCTCAATTGCGGTTGGCTGCATGCATGCTGTCTACGTGACAGGCGTTCTACTCTGCTGTTGGTCCGTTTCATCCAACAAGCTCCAACAAAGTTAGGCGACAGTGGCCGAACTTGATGATGGACGTTGTCTAGAGTGCCGTCCACACCATCCAACTTTCGGTCAGTCGACATCGTCAGACAAATTTTGGTCCTTGTTGGCCAACAAAATATTGGCTCGTGTAAGCTTTTGTGTTCGTTTTTATTTTGTGTAATACTAGATATGCCTACCACCGCTCATCTTGGCTGGTAGCCGGCAAAGCAGACCCACCGTTACCCGCACGGCTTTACGTTCATCCCGACTCGCCCTTCACCGGTGACCAGCTGCAGAGGCAAATGGTGTCGTTTGAAAAAGTCAAACTGACCAATAACGAGCAAGATCAGCACGGTCACGTGAGTAGGGTAATTGCATCTGAGTTAGTGGCTATGGATAAACAAATAATATACAAGTCTACGTAAGAAGTGCATTGGCCTGCTATACCATTGAGTGTATTCAAGTATTTTGTACGCAGACTAAATATTCCCGTCAGTCACATGAATTTGGACAGAAAAATAAGTCCTTTTCAACAAAATGTACACAGTCATGTGATCGAAGGGGATATATCTTTATTTTGGGAAGATATCGTTTTGCTTCCTGTAGTAAATTGGCACAATAATTGTTGAGTCCATATATACCTCTTTCGTATTTACACAAAGGTTATACTGACAGATAGGTTGTCGGTTCCTTAAACATTTTACGCAAGCATTATTAAAAAGTCGAGAAAATTAAGAAAAAAAATCTATTCGAATCCATTAATCTATACTATAGCGGCGGACGCTACTTGTAAAAAATCTTTAGTAAAATCTTACAAGAAAACTTGCGAGTGCGTCTACGCTGTCGCCGACACTAATTTGAAACAAAGAGCTCATGGGGGGGGGGGGGGGGGAGAGGGGGGGGGGAGAGGGGGGGGGGGGGAGAGGGGGGGGGGGGGGGGGGGGGGAGAGGGGGGGGGGAGAGGGGGGGGGGCTATATATATACAACCCTTGTACGTACCCATTTACTCTTGATCCGAGAGAGACAACTTATGGCAAAGTACCTTGCCTAAGGGGGCACACACCGTAGACGCGGCCGGGATAGGAACCCACAACCTTTATAATAGACCTGTTCGGCGTTTTACGAACAAAATGGAATTAGCATATCATTAAAAATTGGTACAGCGGACCTTTGACATTTATAGTTGGTTCCCGCTAGAGATGGCAATAAGCGATAGGATTAGGAACCGGTCCGTAGTAGGCCTATGTCAAAGGTCCGCTGTACCAAAAATACATGAATATGCTAATTCCATTGTGTGCGAAAAACCCCGAAAAGGTCTATTAAACCGGGTTTTGGGATCAATGTGCAAAACCGAGTTTAAAGCCAAAAGCAAAATTAAGAGGAGATGAAAAAAAGGAAATTTCTTATTCCTATGCGGAAGATATGTTGACAGCTACTCACCGTTAAACAAGTGGAGTAATATTTTAAACAGTGATAAATTTTCTCCGTGCGTCGTCGTCGACGGTCGATAGATCACATGCAATGAAAGGCGTGCCCCATTTTGGTGTTATGTAAGTTATTGTCCGGTGTCGCTTCTATCCGGAGAGCCGCGATGACAGCCGTGCCGGGATATGTCCAGAATGTTGGGGGAGCACTATGTTTAGTGATAACAAAAATATTGCGTGTGAGGCTTCTGCGTGCGCGTGTCTGCGCGCAATGTGTATTTTCTGTGTCCGGGGTGACACATATCTTATTGACAACCACGGCGCCTGGTTTCCTCCCAACGCGCCATTTGCACGAGACAAAAATGTCATCCCTCATGCGGGCCGTGCGCCGTGCTAACGACTTCGCGCCGTATAATTCCCGCCTTTGCTTGTTTTAACTTTCGCGTGGATGTCAGAGGTCGGACACTATTGAGGGCCAGTCATAAATATCCTACTGTTGAGTGACATCGCTTCGGTTTTCGCTCTTAAAGAGATCTGAATTTGGATTTCATCCAGCAGTGAAGTATTTAAAATACGTTCATTTATAGATGGATCCACACTGAACCTTTTCCGTGCGTAAATATAATAATGCGACGCGCGTCGCCTTGGGGAAAAAAGCGAAGTGGAGGAAATTTAGAGCGAAACTATGCACTGAAAACTCACAAAATTTCCTATTTCCAAAAATATGTTGGCTTTTCTCAACAATGAACCAAAGACTAAATTTAAATAAGTGCCTCTTTTTCATGTTCGAATCATACCATTTTCTTTATTCGATATCGGATCCCATTCCAAGAATGACGTCATTAACACAAATAGCGCCCCCAATTACCAGGAAATTTAAACCGTGTGGAAAACATGGCCCTGTTTTTGCGACCATAACTAGAAACATGTTTCTGACGTAATTACTAGATCAACCAATCAGCGACTTAGGTTGCCGACGACCAAAGCTCACCATTGGTTGAATCCGCAGTTACGTCAGAACATGTTTAATGTTGTGGTCGCAAAAACATTTGTCGTGTTTTTATTTGGTTTGAAACCAGGACAAAACACTTTCGTTAAAATGTTTTACATGACGAACCATGGTCTTACGGGTGTGACAAAAATGTGTGATTCTGAAACTTTGTCATCTGGTCAGTTTCACAAAGAGAAGTATTTTTTTTCTATTCCGTATATAGTTTTCATTTCGTAGATTTTTCGGCCGATGTTCAATATATCGATGTTCCGATATTTTAATTTTTGCATACCGAGAAAAGTATCAAATTATTTTATTCAAGTATACCATATACTCACAATAAGTTATAAATTTTGGCATGTTGTCAATTTTGGAATTTTTTTCTTCAAATGACTGTTTTCACCTATTCCTGTGACAATGTGTGTGTCACGCAGATACAATTATTATCTAATCAAAATCATTCAAGCGGAATGCATACCCTCAATGAAATATCTGCGTACACCCATAATATCCCTAACGCATTGTGAGTATATAATTTTTTTCGGCAAGAATCGGGCCTTTTCACAGACCGTGACATTACCTTTAAAGCACATCTTGCCACCGTATTCTGGAGTACACGTCGCAACGGCGAGTAGCCCGTTCAACGTTCGCTGTATCCAAGCACGCCCAGCCGGCCGATATCTAGCGCGAATTTCTTGTAGTCATAAATTTCACCGCGGTAAACTTTTCAATCTCGCCATTTGTTATCCCAGAAAGTTAATGTTGTAAACAACTCCTCGAGTAGGGAAAGTCTGATGGTTTGAAGGTGTCATTACGGCGCACTCCATCAATTTTCGTTCTGCATTGGAAGAAAGCATGTCCTCCGGACTTGGCGAACAGGGGCCAATTTCATAAAGCTGTTTAGCAAAAAAATGTGCAACAGGATTGGAAACATTTTGTTTTTATTGGAAAAGCAGTATCTCTGTTTTTGAATAATGAAAATGTGTACAATTTCAATATTTACGCAAAATAGCAGATATTTCCGAGTTAAACACGAGCTTTTGGTCGGTATTGTCTATCAAACCGTTATTTTCGTGATGAAAATTGGAAACTAAAGTAAACAAATCTAAATTTTTCGTTTTTCGTCACGCTTAATCCAAAATTTGTTTGCTTTATAAAAATGGGTTAATAGTCAAAAATGTATATCAACTTGTGTTTTTGGCAAAAATAGCAGAACACCAGTCAATTGTAATACACATCCTATAAGATTTTGCTAAAAACCAATTTGTTAAAATATGAAGCAAACAAATTTTGGAATAAGCAATATTTTTTTGCTAAACAGCTTTAGGAAATTGGCCCCTGTCCATTTTAATATCAAAACTTTCCGCACAACTAAAAAGGCCGATGTGTCTGAAAATTACCTCTATATACTTACAGGGCAAAATAGAGCACTTTTCAGGCCTCATTTCACTCATAATTTGCAAGCCCACAATTCAGGCTTTGTGTCAACACATTTCTTCAGATATCGCTCCCTCCTTTCACCGTACCCCACCAAAGAAAAGCTCAATCCTCGGATTATTTTGAGGGTATGCAAAATAATGAGCTCAAGCATCATTAATAGGCGCAACGATCTGCCAGTAATTTGTCGGATAAGTCCCTGTGTGTAGAAAATGTCGGACGCAACAGGCGGACATAAAATGCTGGACGCAGCAGTGTTCAATCGGCGTTAGCCGCTGTTTTAGGCCTAATTCCACAAGACACTTAACGCTTAAACAAAGTTTTGCACCAAGCAAATAAAAAAATTGCTTGTGAATGAGCACAAAATTATTTCACAGCGCAAGGTTCAGCGTAGACTTGGTGTCAAGTCGGAAACATGACCGGTTGGTTCGTAAACCGCAGCAGCGTAGTCGCGAATGGACTGGGAACAAGTCTAGTCGACCTCCTGTTTCCGACTTGAGAAACCCGTCTTTCACTTTGTACACGGGTTATGGGGTTTGCTACCTTATTGGACGTAGAGATCTGATATATATATACTTGTGAATTAGATTTTCTCAAGTAGTGGACCTATCAATATCCATTACTCCCGAATTTCAAAATAAGGCATAATCATAGTAACAATTCGACCTTTCCGTTGGCCCAAGTTTTGGTTAAGAAATCAATTCAAAAATCGTACCCGACAATTCTCTCAATTGTTGTGGGGGAGATTTTTTATGTACGTGTACAGTACATTATTTGATTGTACACTTATGTACGCAGTATAAATGCTCGTGATTCAAAGACGACCTACTACATTTAGATAAAAGTTAAACGCAGTTCATCTGAATAAAGATACGAATCTATTGAAAAATGTTATTACTGCACATTCATTTCAACACCCCCCTGGTAAAAATGGACGCTTCCAAACCGTGGAGTGCGGTGCGTGGATTACCGCGATTGGTTCTTGCTATGACAACAGCGTCAACGCGCTTTGAATCGTGAATATTGTCGCGCAATCAGGTTTCTCAAGTCGGTATATCGGTCGAAACAAAAAATATATACTGCACACAAAAACGGCTATCGATCGTGCGCGGTAAACTGGCGTTAGACGGACACGTGGACAAAACACGACCGAAAACCGAATTGATTTCAAGTCTAGGTTCAGCGCAGCCCGAACGCGATTGGAGTGCGCGCGCAACATTATCGTCTGTTGCATTTTGTTGTTAACAATTAATCCATTACTCAAAAAATAGAAGTGGTTCCCACTGTCCAATGCATTGATTCCGCCTAAGATATATATTTATAAGAAAGCAATTGAATGTTTATAAATGCGTGTGCGTACGCATTTCTTTCAAGGGCGTTCTCGTCATAACTAGGCCCCTGACTACTATGGGATAAACCGTGTATAAGTTGACCTCGAGAACTTGCGGTACGCTGCGAGATTCATCTACTTCCGGAGACCACGGATAGGAGCTTTAGCACGCGCAACGACCGTTTTTCGGTACCATTTTGACTCGCGTCAAAATTAGCAGTTTCACCTGTACCGATTCGGGTCCACTTTAAAAATTCTTAAAATCCCATTTATTACCTGTGCAAAAAGTTAATTGAACAAAAATTTCATAAAATTATAAATCTGACCTTCTATTTCCGTCTCTGAGATAAACTGGTAACCTCAGGCTTTGACGTATATAACAACCAAGCAGTGCGCGCATCGCTGGTAGTCCGCAAGTGGCACGAATATTTTTGCGCGACGTGTATTTGACGCGAATGCTTTGCATTGTAGCCGTTTTCAAAATCACTTGATTCGGCTTTGGACGGACTTTGCGATTTTCTGTCCTAGCCGATTGTATACTTTATTTGTACAGGTTTTTGTTTGTGGTTTTTATCTATACTCTCAACAGAAGTGAACGTTCAAGTTCACGTTAAAACCAGATATTTGTTTAGCCACGTTAATATTTCCGAGATGCACCAAGCCCGAGCCTGCCACTCGTAAAGGCACTTGCAAACCGGAAACTAAAGGTCAAACCACCCTAGCCTAAATAGCACGATGGCTTCGCACAATTTCTTAAAAGCATGGAAACATTTTATCAATGTTTTCTCGGAACGTGGATGAAAGTACTGAGCTGACTTACAAACATACATGTACGCATTCTCAACAAAACAAGATTTTCCTTCGCTGATATGAGCGAGCTAAAATAGCGCTGGGAGTTACCGTTTATTTTTCTAAACGTTTAAACGTCAATTTAACGTTCGTTCGTTTAAACGTTTAAACGAATAGTAAACATAACAAAAAGTAAAAGTTGTTACCGCTCTCGCAATATAAAGTTCTTTGACCTGGTATCATGTGCGTTCGCGCGGCACCACTGACACTTTATTGAATTGGAGCATACATGATGCAGGCCACGAAAGTTCAGCTAGGCTTTGCTGTAATTGGATACTTTCGAGAAGTCACTCAAACCCAAAGTTAACAACCAATGAGAGAATGGAATTCAATAACAGTTCCAATACAACTACGATCGTCGGCTCCAGTGTTTACCGCCCTGCTTTGAATTCAACTTGCAAGATGAAACCGAAAACCATCAGTAAAATCGCTTCCGCCCGCGAACGCGACTGTACATCTTTGGCTTGAAACCACAAAGGTTACCGACCGTTGGGCTCATCACAGCGGTATATGCTACCTGATTCTTTCAGAACAAAACTGCCTCTTTAGAAATTTCCGGCGGCGCAAAACGGCCATTAGATCTTTAAAAAAGGAGGATCTTTTTTTCACAAGTTGGTTTCGGATTTCCGTTTAGCATTTTTCTAAACGGATAGTTACATTTCGGTCGTTTAAACGTTTAAACGTTTACACGGTCGCAGCACTAAATCAAACAAACTGTTTGTTTTTTTATTTCACAAGGAAATAAACATTTCATTCTAAAATTTTTGCTCCTCGGACGTGCAGATAATCCTGAACTCCATGCATCGTTATCAGCCAAGGGTCCACATCGCTCGGAGGTCTACAGATGCGGGTGCTGGGGCGCCTTCACTTGCCCAACTCAGCAGCAGTGAGGTCCGCACCTTCGAGTTCCCGGAAACTGCGTTCACTGCTGTCACTGCCTACCAGAACCAACTGGTTAGTTGAAGAAAAGTCCAGCCCAGCCCAGCCCAGCCCATCTCCTATCCCAGCCCAGCCCAGCCCATATCTCCTATCACAGCCCCCTATCCCGGCCAAGCCCAACCTATCTCTTATCCCAGCCCAGCCCATCTCTTATCCCAGCCCAGCCCAGCTCCTATCCCGGCCTAGCACAGCTCCTATCCCGGCCCAGCCCAGCTCCTATCCCAGCCCAGCCCAGCCCCTATCCCAGCCCAGCCAAACTCCTATCCCAGCCCAGCCCATCTCTTATCCCGGCCCAGCCCAGCTCCTATCCCGGCCTAGCACAGCTCCTATCCCGGCCCAGCCCAGCTCCTATCCCAGCCCAGCCCAGCCCCTATCCCAGCCCAGCCAAACTCCTATCCCAGCCCAGCCAAACTCCTATCCCAGCCCAGCCCAGCTCCTATCCCAGCCCAGCCCAGCTCCTATCCCAGCCCAGCCCAGCTCCTATCCCAGCCCAGCCCAGCTCCTATCCCAGCCCAGCCAAACTCCTATCCCAGCCCAGCCCATCTCTTATCCCGGCCCAGCCCAGCTCCTATCCCGGCCTAGCACAGCTCCTATCCCGGCCCAGCCCAGCTCCTATCCCAGCCCAGCCCAGCCCCTATCCCAGCCCAGCCAAACTCCTATCCCAGCCCAGCCAAACTCCTATCCCAGCCCAGCCCAGCTCCTATCCCAGCCCAGCCCAGCTCCTATCCCAGCCCAGCCCAGCTCCTATCCCAGCCCAGCCCAGCTCCTATCCCAGCCCAGCCCAGCTAGCTCCTATCCCAGCCCAGCCCAATTCCTATCCCAGCCCCTATCCCAGCCCCTATCCCAGCCCAGTCCTTATTCCAATTAACCCAGCTTCCAGCCCAGCCCATATCCCAGCCTAGTCCACCTCCCACCCCAGCCCAGCTTCTATCCCAGCCCAGCCCAGCTCCTATTCCAGCCCAGCCCAGCCCCTATCCCAGCCCAGCCCTGCTGCTATCCCAGCCCAGCCCTGCTGCTATCCCAGCCCAGCCCTGCTGCTTTCCAAGCCCAGCCCAGCTCCTATGCTAGCCCATCCCAGCTCCTAGCCCAGCCCAGCTCCCAGCCCAGCCCAGCCCATCCCCTTGCCCAGCACCCATCCTAGACCAGCGCCCATCCTAACCCAGCTCAGCCCCTTTTCCAGCCCAGCCCAGCTCTTATCCCAGCTCAGCGCAGCTCAGCTCTTATCCCAGCCCAGCCCAGCCCAGCCCAGCTCCTATCCCGGCCCAGCTCCTATCCCAGCCCAGCCCAGCTCCTATCCCAGCCCAGCCCAGCTCATATCCCAGCCCAGCTCTTTATCCCGGCCCAGCCCAGCTCCTATCCCAGCCCAGCCCAGCTCATATCCCAGCCCAGCTCTTTATCCCGGCCCAACCCAGCTCCTATCCCAGCCCAGCTCCTATCCCAGCCCAGCTCCTATCCCAGCCAAGCCCAGCTCCTATCAAAGGCCAGCCCAGCTCCTATCCCAGCCCAGCCCATATCCCAGCCCAGCCCCTATCACAGCCCAGTTCAGAAACATCTCTTTATCATCGCAAAAATTAAATGTGGCTGTGAATCCGCCTTCAATGGTGTTGAATTTCACCTTTTATCACCTTCTAATTGTTATCTTCCTGTTCACACAATGTACAGATAACACGACTCAAGATCGACAGTAACCCCTTTGCCAAGGGCTTCAGAGACTCCTCAAGACTTTCTGATTTTGAAAGGTAGTTGACTACTTTAGGTTTTTAGCAATTTTGCATTCTTGTTCTCTAAGTTAAATCTCTGCCAACCCCATTTGGGGGATTCTTCACATTAGACAGTTTCGGCATCTCAGTTTAATGGTACGTGTTCGCAGACGTATCCGTGTGACATAACACTAATTTGGTGTAAACAAGTCGAGATTAATTTTATACGTACCGCTCCCGTGTCAAATGGCTCACATACGTTGTCCTACGTGTGGCTAATCCTCATCACGTACGAGGAGACCGCATAAAGTGATAACGTCAAAGCTGAAAATGGTACGGATACGTACACGCGCGTGGATTTTGAGCTTGCCGAAACTGTCTATTATTTCTCTGAAAAACCCTGGGAGTATCAATTTCATTCAAGTAGTATTTTACACATGAAGTACAGTAATTTAACATCGAAATGTAATTTTGTTTGTGAATCGAGCCCAAAAGACAATTCATTACCAATAACTTTCCTGTTTGTAACCAGAAAAAAAAGAGCGCCTACAGAGGGCATAGGAATTTGTCTACAAGTTTTAAAATACCTTTTTATCACACTTCTTAAAAGGATCAACGCAGGTCTGAAAAGACGATAACATGTTAACGCCATCATTCATATCACAACTGGTTTGGTCGGTCCAGCTGTCAAGAAGATGCACCATTAATTTTGGCATATCTTGTCTTTTGTATAATCTGCACGTGTAATCTACACATTCTTTCCCCACTTGAGATGAAAATGCATCAAAATAACGTGTAAAGTGTGTAATACACCAGCTGCCTTAAATGTTGTATGTGGACTGGAATGTTAAAAGCACTTGTGATTAGTGTTGTGTTGATAGTGTGTTGCATCTTTGCAAGCAAATTATATAAATGGAGTCCCGTTTAAAACGTGCATGGCACACTATAGTCTTCATCAACCCACTTGAAATCCATTCACATAGGACCAAAATGCCCTCCAGAAACCATCCACATACTATGGCCTGGTGAAAATGACCAAAATATTGTGACTGTTCGGTAAAGTGTTAAAAACAGCATGATTTCCACTGGTATCTGAAAGCATGGGTCGAGAAAACTACCTTGTAGAAATTTCAGCCATAGATAAAGTAATACTTAAATCTTTGGAGATTCAAATAGTTTTGTCATTGTTCTCATGAATGGCGGCATGAATTCAGATGAAATAATTTCACAGGATGATTACTACCATTAACATCTTGATAACAAGTAAGCTTAAAGATAATAATTCAGAAAGGTTTTTGGAGGGTAATTACCAAACAAGTACACTACCTTTAAAGGCCCATTATATAATTTCCAATGACCCAAAATGTTACGTCTTGAGTTGAGAAAACAACTTACTCGAGTGTTTATAGCAATGGTAACAAATATCAATTTTTGTTTCTTCTGTCCAACATGGTACTTTCTGTAAAAGATTGACAACTGAAGTTGGCTTTAAGAAATAAGAATTCATGTCCAATTGACCAATTATATCAAATATCTTCCAAAACAATTATTTCATGGCAAGATTTTCAAGTATTTAAATGAAGTGAAAATTTGAACATAATTTAAGACATATGTTTATAAATATGAATGGCATTGGCAGCCCGAGTGATCAATATGATTCAAATAGGGTCTATTTTGTCCTCCGAGTACAAGAAAAAAAATTGATTTTGATTTAATGTGAAATCAAAATGTTCATTTTTCCCGATGGCAACCTTGTATTAAACTTCCAGATAAATTTGTTAACAAAACTCTTTTTTTTATGATATCCTTGGAAATATACCAATATACACATACATGTGAGTCTAAAGTGGGCATTTTGGCAATACAGACCATATTTTCCGGAAAATACCTGGTCTGGTCTCGGAATAAAAGAAATAAGTTTCAGTTGTTCTGAAGAGATAACTTGGGCCCAAAAAGGGTTACGAATAGTGTGACAGCATGCCTTTCTAAAAACCCCGTGTACAAATTTCCAATATACGCTCGTAACCGGGACGGCCTAAAATGCAAGTTACACTATTTGTAACCTTTTTTGGGCCTAAGTTATCTCTTCAGAACAACTTAAACATATTTCTTTTATTTTGAGACCAGACAAAGGTATTTCCTCGAAAGCATGGTCTTTGTTGCCAAAATCCCCCCTTTACTGTGGAAAGACCCATGTAGAGCATGAAATCCCGGAATGGCAGTGGGGAAAATAGGACATATGATATACAAAAATTTCATCACCATTGAATAAAGTTCGGGGCTATTTCCTTTAAAGACCAATCAAAAATTTACACAATGATGTAGCACATATCGGTAATTGGATTTAATCACAATTTATGCAGTACTGACATAAAATATTGTTTTGATATGTTGAACCTATACTTGTCTTGTTTTTGTTTTCAATCTTCAAAGTAGAGAACGAGTGGAAAACCTCATCCAGGAACACACATACGCACGGTCTCCAGTCCGGCCACACGAGGGCGCCCTAATCCATGGGATAGACACTGTAATGGACACCACAGGGCTGTTTGTGCCACACCGAACCCTCCAATGTGCTGCGGCACAAAAGGTGTTTCCTGCTTTTACTGTTGCCGATGAATTTTCAAGAAGTAAGTCCAGATTAGCCTTAAAATTGTGTGTGCCACATAAATGCATCTGATGTTTGTTGCTATGTAATGTGACCAGGTGCACACGGCAGGTGTGTAGACAAATGTCCATGATGAGTTTGGGAAATCTGGATTCGAACCGCGGACCTTCTGCTTAACCTGCAGACGCCCTACAAATTGAGCAATGCAGCCAACTGGTGGTCTCGAATTACAGTAGTGCAGTTGTTTCTCACTGATTGGGATTGGCTATCACGTGTGGTTAACCATCCTGAGATATCAGGGAATTTCCACTCTGCAAAGCGACGTAACAATACCCTGAGCCTGAGGAAACGCACGCAAATCTGTGGAGTGAGCCGGCTGTTGTCTTGAGCCAACTCACGCCCGAGTCATTTTGATGTAATTTAATCAATTCGGTCATGTTATGCCGAAAAGAAACAATTTCTATACTTTCCAGAAATTGTATTGGGTTCCGTTCCTTATGACTGTCCCATTCCTACCAAACTTTCAAACGACGATCTTAATTTACTGCGCAGTTTTTCAAATTAATAACAGGGATGCATGCTGACGAATGTAATGGAACGGATTCCCCAGTATGCTTTAAATAGCAGCCAATCGTCGACGCGGACAACGGCCAGCATTACCGAGTACATGTATCACATGCATGCACGGTGTTTACAATCTGCGCGCGTTACATTTGAATGCACTGCCAAGCGTCCTGATTGGTCCAGCCGAGGCGGCAAGATTTCTGTCGCTAGTCCCACCGCGAAATGGGGCCTTTTTCAACAGGGCCACTGTATGCAGGAGTGAGGGAGTGCGTTAAAGGGGCACTGTTGCAAGAGGATGGTGGTTAACAAGCCTTTTATAAATAGAATAACATCGATTGATTGATTTGGGCGTTTGATTTAAAAGACGGAGCTAATTTTATTTTCAAAATTAAGCATCGATCACTATTTTTGTTTTGTCCATCTTTTATTTTTTGCAGGAATTGACACATGGAATGGCACTACTCTCTCGCCCCACACACCGACAGCTATGTCATTTCACCCCTTCTACCCAATGGTAAAGTCTCAACACATTGACGAAACAAGTATCGATCATCGGTCAATGGGAGATTCCATTCACAGCAGTAGGTGGTTTCCGGTGTCGCGTGCCCTCTCGTTTCGAGAATCTCATCGGTACCACAAGACCTTTTCTCAAGGTCCTTATTCAAGTGGAAAAATGATGAGGGACGGGTCTACGCTATTAGCTCCGACCTAGACAGAAAATTGCATTTTTGTTGTGGTAATTTTAGTGCTACAATGCTCTTTGAAAAAGAACATTGTTGCTGTTAACACTGTAGTTAAATGGTTAGTCATGACCATTCCTGAAGGAATAAAGTTTGTATCTCAAATGGTTGATTTTTATATTATTTAAAGGCCCTGAGATGATCTGTTTTTGAGCGATTCTGCGAATAAAACCATTACAAATCAAAAGAAAGACATCAACAAACTCATCCGACGAAATTTCAGATTTGTCAAATGTACGACGTTTAATCCATATGCGTTTTCCTGGTCTGGTGTTTCAAATATTCGTTCTTAGTTGATCGGGTACTATGTGGCTTGCGTCATGCACTCTGTGGCGCACACCATACATGTATACTGCGTGTGCGCACGATCCATAAAAATGCATCGCGATGGAACGCGCACGCAGTATACAGCGCCCATGCATTTTGGACCGCGTAGATGCGAACTAAAAATAAGTAAATTGTTTGCAAACGATCTAAATAATTTCATCTTTACGTGTTGTTTTCTGGTAAAATTATATCATTTTTAGCGGAAACCTTTCATTTGGTAGTTGATATTTTCCCCTGTAAACTAGTCGATTACTTTTTGGGGTCATTGCAAATGATACACTGGGCCTTTAAAGGGCCCTTATTTAGGATTTTTATCAATGAAATCTATGCTTTAAAACCACTCTACTCAGTTAAAGTCATAAAAATCCTATTTGGAGCTTGCTTTGGGGGTTAAAACAAAGATTTTTAGTTTTTATGCTAATAAAAATATGCATATTCCTGACCAAGGTCACGATGTCACAAGAGGCAAACACAGAAGAATCACATTCAACTGTGCACAAAGGATTCCACTTTTTCTCAATTTTCCTGAAACTTTTGTAATCCGTGGCTGTTTGAGTTTGTTTTACATGTTGCCTGCTGTAAGCCATGACAAAACTGGGGGTAGAAACTGCAGCAATTTGCCACAAGTCCAACTTAAAGTCTTATGTTTTCTCTTAACTTTTCCCTTCTGTCTTCCTTACGTGATGCACTCCGAACAGCGCCCTCTGTCTGTGATTTATTGCAATGAAATCTTCAAAGTTGAAAAAGGCCACCTTTTATTGATTTTACATCCAAACGAGCAATAGCATGTCTTGCTGAACAAGTAATCCGTCATTATGAAGCAAAGCTTAGGCACAAAGTTGTTTAGCATGTCACAGGCCCTTTAAGGATGTTCATAATCTGACACCCAATGACGTCATCATGATGTAACTTTTTGACACACATGCTGTGACTATGTATGTAAGTTTCATAATGGTTTCAACTAACAGTGACCCTTAAGGGGAGTTCACACTATCGTTGCCGCGCTGCGCTCACCGCATTGCATGAGGTCCCAATCGCCGATCTTTCCAAAATAGAAAATTCAACTCCGGTAACTTGGTGCTTCTCAGATACCTCATTGGCTGCGCGTTGGGAAAGTCAGGCACCACGGTCAAAGTTCAATAAATTTTAACTTTTACCCAGCTCAAAACGTTTTGTGCATCGTGAGAGGCCGCACACAAGCTGCAAACCAGTGCGCAGCCTATCACGGCGCGCAAAATATTTCAAACTGGGTCAAAGTTCAAATTTGTTGACCTTTGACCCATTTTATGGACAAAACCAGGCAGCGTAAACCATCTTCAAATAGAAAATACATGTTTTATTGACAATGACATTGATCGAACAAAAGACTGTAGTGAGATACCTAAGAAATGGAAATAATATTTTTTCACAGAGAAATAGCCGATATTGTATTAAAAATAGAAATATTTATGTACACACATGCATTTGTGAAAGCAGCCTACGACAATGAAAACTTGTAAACAAGCATTTTAAGTTGTAACAATGACCCCATTCTCACTAGAAAATCGCTTTGTTCTACGAAGATTCGACATAAAAGATTTTCTGATGTGACCGCTCCCTCCGTTTGACACATTACATGTATGAGTGACCTCCTTAATACATATACACGGGGTCACGTGGGGTCATGAGGTCACAATTTTAGTAGACTGGTTCCCTGTCCTCATATTTACTTCCCCTTCGTCGTATAGATCACGTTCACACACGTCATCTTCGTAGGAAAAAAGGCTACTGCGTATTAAACGCCATAAAGTACGCGCACGCACACGCTGGAACATGTTCCAAACACGCGCGTGTGTTGTTCGAAATACGGCGCAATCGATGCGCGTCACCAAAAAATACGCTCAAAATCATGATGCACGTGGCAATTTGTACACCTGTTGTAGGAAGTGACGTCATTTGAACGTGATCAATAGCAAGAGCAGCGTAGCGCACATGGACAGGGGATCAGTCTACAATTTTAGCTGCCCGTGCGGTGACGTGACCCCACCGGAAATGTAAAAATCAATCAACAGAGGGCGTCGCATAGCTTCATTAAGCAGTCGCTTAAAGGCACAGGCTCGTCAGCAATGCGCGCCCGCCAAATTCGTGCTCGAAACACGCAGCTCCATGCCTTTGCTATGGAGCTGCGTATTGCGTGGCACACATTTGGCGGGCGCGCATTGCTGACGAGCCTGTGCCTTTAATGTGTAAGGTACCGCTCTTCATTCCATCGTCAAGTGAGATGAGAATGCATGCTTGATTAACTAATCATCGTCGAACAAAACGATTTTATAGTGAGAACGGGGTCAAGGTTGGGGACCTTTCTGGTATTTTACTGAAAGCTTTCTACACTTTGGAATGACACTGAAAAATGACTTGACAAATTAAAAATACAAATATAAATTTTCCACATCTCTGTATTCAGCCTCTGACATTGTAAAACCTAAAAATATGCATATTAAAGGCACAGGCTCGTCAGCAATGTGCGCCCGCCTAATTTTCTGTATTCAGCCTCTGACATTGTAAAACCTAAAAATATGCATATTAAAGGCACAGGCTCGTCAGCAATGTGCGCCCGCCAAATTCGTGCTCGAAACACGCGGCTCCATGCCTTTGCTATGGAGCTGCGTATTGCGTGGCACACATTTGGCGGGCGCGCATTGCTGACGAGCCTGTGCCTTTAAGTCTGACCTTTGTTATTTTGCTTAAACATGTTAAAGCTTTCTATAAATCATATTTTTTTGGCATGACAATGAAAGATACATTTTACATAAAGGCATCTGTATACAAAATAGAAATATTATTCCATATTTAAGACCCGTTCTGCAAAAAGGTAGAATAAGTCACGCAGGCTACGCCGAGTGTTTGCGACCATAAGTAGAAATCTGTGGATGATCCACGCTCATTAAAATACAAAAACAAAATGTAAATTCCAGGCGGTATCAGGGCGCCGCCAGGAATTTCCATTGTGTTTTTGTATATCAATGAGCATGGATCTGTCGCAGATTTCTTCTTATGGTCGCAAAAACTTGACCTAGCATGTGCGACTTATTCTACCTTTTTGCAGATAGGGTCACATTGTTCTTTGAATTCGGCCTCTGACATTGCAAAACCTATAAATAATTAGTTATTTGTTCGAGACATTTCATATTTCTAGCTAAAAGCTTTTTACAATGTATTCTCGTGTTTCACTTGGCTCGACAACCGGTTGCTATCCGCCATTACTGTGTCCATACTATGGCACGCCAAAGCAAAAAATAATTCAACACTGATAATTTAATGTAGACACATATTTTCGCAAATGTTGCGCAAGAAAAAAAAGGTTGGCATGACTTTTAAATGTTGATAGACTGTTTGAAACCAGGATACTGTGCTTTTGTTGGCAAGTTTTTAAAAATGTTGAGACTTGTTTATTAGGGTTGATGGCAAAATTATCAGTGTTTGAATTATTTCCGCTTTGGCATGCCATACGCGTGACGTCAACAACTATCATATCCGCCATTCCTGTGTCCATACTATGGCACACCAAAGCGGAAATAATTCAACACTGATAATTTTGCCATCCACCCTGGAAAAACAAGTCTTAACATTTTTAAAAACTTCCCAACAAAAGCACGGTATGCCGGTTTCAAACAGTCTATCAACATTTAAAAGTTATGCCAACTTTTTCTTCTTGCGCAACATTTGCGAAAATACCAACATAGTATGGACACAATAATGGCGGATAGCAACCGGCTGTCAAGAAAGTGAAACCAAAGAATACTTTTTTTGGCATAATACTGAAAAAAATCCTGTCTAATATTTGACCGTTTACCACATGAACCATATAATTTCTCATCAAATACTGTGTTCAGTCGCTCATCTGTACAATATAAACTCCTCAAAAAAAGTTTGGAAACCCAAGTTTGACTGACAATTTCTCTCTTGTTACAAAGCCATTTTCCTTGAATTTGGTATCATTAGAAAGCCATGTTATTCCTCTTTACAATGGTGTGTCATTTGTTACGATTAAGCAATGCATAGTTCCGAGATTGCCCAGTTAACCCTGTCCCTTAGATACTGTTGCTATCGCAAAAAAATGGCGACACAACGTACAAAGCAACAGGACTCGGCATGGAAAGCACAGATTCATTAGAGAAAACTCAAAGGTATTCATGTTTTAGGGTCGACAGTTACCGTAGCACACACTGAGCGAAGGGCTAGTAATGCAGGGATGACATATATTCATAAAAATGCGCCTTCCTACCTTTGAACAGCGAATCGCCCGACATTGAAACCAAAATTCACCCGGTCACTGGCGCATACAACATACAAACTGTATAGGCAGAAAATCTTGTGATTGTTGTGATGATTGCATCACTTTGACCTATGTGGGCACCGTCTGCTACATGTAGCTCTGTTGTGATTGGTTGGTGGGTTCGGCTTGATTGACAGGTCGGAACTATGCAATGCATTTTGTGACATTCCCCCTTACACCCACCCCCGTATTCAGCTGTGCTGCACATCTCCCAATTGCTTAATCGTAACAAATAACACATTGTATAAAGAAGAATAACAGGGCTTTCTAATGATACCAAATTCAAGGTAAATGATTTGGCAACGAGAGAGTTTCCAAACTTTTTTTGAGGAGTTCAGAAAAAAAGTTCTATTTCACTATAATTACAGACACATGTACAGTTGAACCTTGTTCATAAGAAGTCCTTGGGACTTTGTAGATAGACTGCCGAAGTGAATACGTCACCTTTTGTTGGTTGCCTAGGCAATTGGATCTAAACTAAAAATCACTCAACCGTGTCCCAGTGCTTTTCCAATGGTACTTTCCCCGACGGCCATGATAGTTTAGATCCAATTGCCATGGCAACGCACGTCACACTTCGGCTGTCTATTACCTTGTTACAGCAAAAACAATGAAGAGCGAGGGATTGTGACCTGAAATTTTCCTTATGAGAAGAATTTGTATTATAAGTACTCTAATCAAGGTTTGAATTTATTTGATAAAAATATCTCATATGGTGCATTTTTCATGTTTTGCATGAATAGCGTCTGGTGTACGGACGGCCGGACGTACTTTGTACTTTTACATACACACTTAGTATCCACTTGACCAAACTAAATTTTTATTGCTATGTGGTGCACACTTCAGGTGTAAAGTACGGAATCAATACCGTGTCTTGATACCACAGGAGAGAATGACATAAAGCAACTCGACTGTTTGGAATGGCATGCACCACAAAACAACACGTTCTAAACTGCACCTCCATTCGAAAGTAAAGAATACAGGTCATCAGCCATTATGCAGATGTTACGCAGAAAAAGCTAATTGTCACAATGTAATAGGGACAATTTGTTCTGATTTCAAGGAAAGACATACACTGTACATACCAAATAATTTGAAGTTCAAAAATAAGTCTAGAAAAGTAAAGAAAAAAAAAAATATTTTGCTTCAGATTGAAGACTGTGTTTTAGAAAAAAGTAAAACTGTTTTCTCATACCTGCCAACATTGCAGAGTAAAAACAAAATTGGACTGTAGTGAAACTTACAACGGTCGAGTTGGTACAACGGTCAAGTTGACCTAGTACTGCACCACAGATATCTATTAACAACAAGATAGGAAACGGAGGCCGTACGCGCATAACCGCGCCTTCTCATTAGCATAGTTTTGGGCACCCTCATTTACATACTTTTGGGCCTATTTGCATAGTTTTGGGCACCATTTGCATATTTGCATAGTTTAAGCCGCATGATTTTGGGCACCGTAATTTGCATGATTTTGGGCACTTCTACATGGGTTTTCGCGCATGCGCACAGATGAAAGCTGCTGTCGCGCGACTCGCGTCGCATCCTCAAGTTTGGATACGCGCGATGCGCACACGCGATTAGGGGTAGTGTACGCAAAGCCCCATTCGCGACGTGCGCGCTGTATTGGCACGCGTACGCGTACACCAGAAGGATGAACGAACTTGGTTGCTAAGCTGTATACGTACGTATATTGGTATTTAGCGCGACTTTTTGCCATTTTCCTCCGGATTAAGCAGTTTGGTTAGGACAGTTAGGACACACGGAACCTTGTTTGCACATCGGCTTCCAGCACAAGGTAGACAATTTGAAAACTTTTCTTATAAAGTTTGTGCCATGTTTTTGGAACTTCATATCCCGGACTCCGTCCGCTATGTAGTATGCGGTAAGGAGTCCATACCGTCGCGACGACGGTCGAAATTGTCTTAAATAAACCTTGCATTATCGCGGCAGATTCTATTCTGTCAAGAGATTGCTTCAATTAGATATAATATTCAAACTACATCACCTTTAATTATAGCTCCATGGTTACAAGTTTAAAGTATATTTTCAGCATAATAAGCCCGGAATTCGCGCCACATTGGTCAAAAACAAGATGGCCGTTTTTAACTTTTTTTTTCTCCGGGTATGTTAATTTTGACATCATGAGATCAAACATAAATTACATAAATATTTAATATTACGCACGCGCACACATTCGGAACCGCCCCAAGCCGGTTATGGTGATGTGCCATTCAATAACACAGTCGTTTCCTATCTTGTTGTTAATAGATATCTGTGTACTGCACTCATTTTCATGTACACAACACATGCTGCACGCGCGGAGAGTCAGGTCAAGTCGACCGTTCCGACAGTTCCGTTTTTGAACACTTAAAAATCGGAACAAATACGATAAAATCGGACTAGTTGGCAGGTATATTTTGGATCAAAACATCTAATTGTACAGGGTAGACCCTGTACAGTTTTGATGTTTTGATCGAACACTCACTTTAAAGTATGGTGCTCTATTAGTGCCCTATCTCTCATAAAAGAACCAAGAACAAAATGAAATGTTTAAAACAAAACAAACTAAAAATAAAACAAAATCAATGTCAAAACAAAATCAATGTTAAAACAAAATCAACAATTCAATATCACATCAGATGACGTTTGTAAATTTTGAGATTTAAGATTACTACGTTGAATATAGCACCCTCACATTGAACGGGAATGTGTTAAAGGAGTGTGACCAGATCACTTTTTTTTTACCCATAACTCCCCGGGACTTACCTTATGGGTCATGAGATTTTTATATCATAACATCCGTTATATTTTTCTGATTACGAAACTGAAACTCCCGCGCTTCTAGGCCGCATATTTCCGAGGATATCGTCGAAAATCCACTGATTATTTGTAAACTAATTTTCCAGTATCAACGTTTATCCGCTGAAAGCATACTCGATAGTTTTGTTCAATTTTTTACTGGAAATTGCGAATGTTTTCTGGTTTTTGGGACATGGGAGGTGTGTATGGGAGTTACTTGATAATATTGGTAAGTTACATCAAAAACTATTTTCCAGAAACTCTGGTCACGCTCCTTTAAGATTACCTCTACTTTCTTAGACTTTAAGGGCCCATTGTATCATTTGCAATGACCCAATTTTATTTTTCACAAGTTGACAAGAAAAACCTTACTCAAAGTGTTGATAGCAATGGTAACAAATTATTTCCGTCAAAAATGGTATTTCATGCTGGAATTTGACAACCGAAGGTGGGTTTCTAAAAAAGTCCCGTGCACGGGACTTTTTGTACCATTCACTTGTACACAAAATCCATATATAGATTTTCAAGGTTTTCTGATGCATCTATGTAGCGAAAATTTCTTCAGGCTAGTTTACCAAAATTCTTCCTTAGATATTTTACACTTTTATTCCACAAATCTGCAAAAAGTTGTATCTTGCGAAAGATACATAGGCCTTTAAAACAAATGTTTCACAAATAAATACAAGACTAGCGACGAACTCGCAATTGGACTTATAAAGAACTCACGATAGACTCATGCCAGACTCGCGACAGACTCGCGACAGACTCGCGACAGACTCGCGACAGACTCGCGACAAACTCGCGACAGACTCAACTACAACCCTTTACCCCACAAAGATCAAATAATATTTTACTAACGGACAAACAGACATAAAAACAAAAATCTTGAAAGAATTTTTAAAAAAATATACATCTCACTTCCGCACCTGTTTCAGCTTGGGACCGGTAGTCTCTGTATATCCACCGAGATGTTGGTGTACAGCGTGTGTAGCTCGATATGAGGTGGCTTGTACTGCATGTTGTTCAGCCCGTCCGTCTTGAAACGTTTATTTAATGTTTTCAACATACGTCGGCTGGGAAAATCAGGGAATGTTAAATTGTTAATTGTATATACTTTACAATGTTTCACAGTTCACACCACCAGGGCCCAATAGACCCAGTAATAGATCCAGTAAGCTCCGCCCATTTAGAAATTGCCTAGCAACATGCCACACATGTGAACCACGTGTGCAGTAGAGTCGCGTGGCCGCACCGTGCGTCAGCGTCCGCGCCCTGGTCAGCGCGTATTGAAATACGCACACGCACACAGAAACTGCACGCTCGAAAGCAAAATGTGCACTTAAGTATCTGGTCGTGTGCGTGCATGTACAACACGCCTGCATTACGCGTAACGCGAGCGATCGGACAAAAACATTTCGACACACATCTACATGTAGAATGCAGTGAATGCACAACATAGCAAAACGACAAGCTAATTTTGGTGAGTTTTTAAAAACACATTTATGAAGGGATTAAAAGTAGGTTAGGATAGTCTTATACAATCCGTTTTAAACCGGCTAGGGTCCTCTGCACTGATAAAAATGATTGTTTTGGTGTTTTTGCGTCACTCGTGCTGCATTTGCCGTAGCTCTGTGCACAAAATTTTGAGGACTCAGGTAACCAAAAATGTTGGTTACCTGAACCCGAGGCTGTGATTGGTCAATTCCAAAATGGGCGGAGCTTACTGGATCGGTCCATTGGTGTTAAGACCAAAAAAAAAATCAGGTTACCACTTTACCAGCCAAAATCTGTCATTTTCATTTCATATCCACTCACAAATTCCCGACAAGATCATCATAAATTTTACAATGGGTTTGAAGTGAGGGCAGAAGTAATAAAAGCATTTCTAATGAATTTCACACTCAACTTTTGAAGAGCACCATTTTAAAAACAATTATTAACACATTAGTCCTGAAAAGTGGTGTTCCCATTGGACTATTTTTGGTTAAACTCCCGTGGTTGTGCGGGAGAGTAAAACAATTTAGTCCAATGGGGACGCACGGAGAATTAGCGTCCCTGTAAAGTTACCGCGACCACGATGTGAAACATACAGGGCGAGAGAGGCCGCGGAAACTTTCTGCTCAACCGCGGGAGTTTTACAGGGCCCTCGAAAAGTCCAATGGGAACAGCGCCGCCCTGTAGAACTACCGCTGCCGCTGTGTAAAATGCCAAATGGATGACGTCACTTCCTGCATCGTGCAATCCCACCACACATTGCGCGAGAAAATTCTGGTTATTATGTACGGGCCCTGTATGTACGTACGCACGTGTTTTTTCATGCTCTTTTCTTTGCAAATATAGCCTAATGGCAAGTTTAATCGAAGTTGTTCGAAATTTGATTGGGTTTCGTGCAGCATGCACACGATAAATAATTTCGCGCCAATATGTGTATCGCATGGCATGTCAAACATCCTGTTAGGTCAAAGGTTATGTAAACCACGCCCTCAATTGACCACATATGGCCAGCCGAGTAGCTAAATTTTTCGCTCGCGTCGTGTAAAATATATGGGAACGCACGGGAGATTTACAGGAAGGAATGTTTACAGGGAGTCGCGGAAAGTTCCCGCGAGGGCGCGGAAAAAGAAGTCCAATGGGAACACGCCTGAATTGTCCAAACCGCCCTGTATTTCGTCCATGTTCAACTCAGTGAAATTAAAGTTTCTGCAAACACACAATTGATAGGCATGTACTCATAGCTTGACTCATCCTCTTTCAAATCTTGTGTTCAGTAAGGGTGGCTACTATTGGATAACTTTGGTTATTGACCTTGACAAGGAACATTATTTAGAATTCATAAATACCTTACACCGTGTTTACACTGGTCCCGAGCTCGGGATCAAGATTGGTCCCCTGATAAGAATGCGTCAGTGTTAAGCGGGCCTCCCACTGTGCGATTTTTGCCACGAATTTCCTACGATTGGGTACGATTTGTTACGATTGTGTGTAGAGTCTATAGACAGTCTCTGTAATGTAATCGTACCAAATCGTACCAATTCGTAGGAAATTCGTGGCAAATATCGCACAGTGGGAGGCCCGCTTTAACCGCAATGATCCTGAGTGCCGTGTTTACATTCTGTAGTTGATCTCGAGCGTGGTGCCAGAAGTTACAGTCAAAGGTCATGCTCTGTGTGTGTATGTACTGATCAATGTGTGCATGGGTTGTGCATGTACAGTATACAAGGCCACTTGAATTTTGCGGGCTTTTTCCCCGCTACGGCTGTGGAAGCGGATGTGGCAGGTTGCGGTAAAGATTAATTGCTTATCTAACCGCAAACTGATCCCGAGCTCGGGATCGAACCCTCCGCCAACGCAAGACCAAAATCTCGTAGTCTGATCCGGGGCCAATTTGGTCCTGAGAGCGTTTACACTCAGTTTGTGATCCGGGGCTGATCCCGAGCTCGGTGTTCGATCCCGAGCTCGGTGTTCGTGTAAACAGGGTGTTAGACAGTTTACGCATCACGTGGCCGGTTTTAAACGAATTATAATAACCAGTGTTTAAAACTAGCTGGCTCGCATTTATGCCTGCGCCCTAGTAAGCGTATGGAACTCGCACACGTACGCAGCGCAGAAACTGCACGCTCCCAACAGCAAAATTTGCACTGTGCATGCGACATCTACCGGGTCGTCTGCATGCGCGTACACAACACATCTGCATTATACACGTAACGCGCGCGATCGAACAAACAACTCGTCGCACAGCTAGCAGTTTGATTGTACAAACAACAAGATGAAGCAAAAAAGTGAATGCAGAGACAAGCTAATTTTTTTGAGTTTTACCGATTTATGAATGGGATTAAAAGTGGGTTTGGCAGGTCTTAAACAATCCGTTTAAAACCGGATAAGGGCCTGGACGCTGATAATGGCACGCGCCTTCAGCTTAGGCCATTATCAGCGTCCAGGCCCCTATCCGATTTAAGACCATTCAAACCCACTTTTAATCCCTAATTATAAAACATCAAAATAAATCCCTTTTCATCTGACTGGTGTGTTGTCAGTCACATGTCGTAGAATTTTTATTCGGTATAACCCATGCTCTGGGCTGCACGACCGCGCGCCATTGGTTATCGACCAATGCATCCTAAACTACACGTTAAGCATAAAAATGTAGGCATGTCTGTACTTGGATGGTTGGATGCTGGTGCATTATCCTCTCAATCTACACATTGAGTGTAAAAGCTGGCACTATCATCACAAGGGAGCTAGCCAGCTACAGACGAAATGGCAGACGATACAACACTAATTTGTAAGTTCAGATGACGGGAATTTATTCGGGTGTTTTATAAAACAAATAATGAACGTTCAAAATTCGTGCAATAGAACGAATAATTTCATTCGGTGACAGATTTAATGTGTTATTCCATTCGGCTTCGCCTCGTAGAATAGAACATTAAATATGTCACCTCAGGAATATATTTGTATTATTTCACTCATAAACATTCATTATATGCATACTATTTTCCGATTTTGCACTACCAAGCATCTCTACACATACTCACTTTGCTTTTTCCATCTCTCCTAACCCAGTCTTAACTTTATCATGATGCACAGTGATGGCCCTGTAGTGTGCCAATGGACCCGTGTAGCGTCTTTTGGTGAGCTTTACGGATCGGACACGCCTCTCTAGGTCGTCGTCCTCGCAACACCAGCCCCAGTACACATTACCAAAGCCATTGATTCTCTTAAACTGAGCCGTGGTGAAGCCATTTACCCCGCCGAATGAAGTCGAGTAAGGAACTCTGCAAGAGAAGGGGAAAAACATTTTTTTGATTGGCAATTTTTTGGACAAGTTTCTAAACATAGTTCTTTCTGAGCATTTTAATTTAAAGCGCCTTTCACACGATTTTGGATACGAACCTTAACAATTTTGAATCGTAAGTATTCGTAAGGGCATTCGTAAAGACAATTTTAAACATTATTAAACGATCGTAATGTTCAAAATTTTCTTGAACGGTCGTATCGTCGCATCGGTCGTAAGATATCGTAATAAAGTCGTAATGTGTCTTAACAAGTTCGTAAATAATCCTAATGCCATCGTAAAGGTTCTTAACCACTTCACGACAGGGGAACTGCATATGTAGTTCTGAGTGCGAGTGTCTTGGGGGCGGTTATACAGAATTAGCCCATGAATTAGACCAGGGCAGAGCTGGTCACTATTATCTTGTTGGCTTCATGTCAGTTTTTGGTTTTTGACCTGTGACTTGACTCTGGAGAAAATGATTTGTGACTGGACTTGGGAAATAAGATTAATTTACGACTTGAAATAAAAACTAGTCATCAAGTCTCCAGCCCCAGAGACATACATGTATACTGTATAACCAAAACTGCTAGTGCAGTCTCCCGCTCCTGGGGAATAAATTGGAAAATGCCCAGCCGTCGCGAAGTGGTTAACCAATCCTTCAGCACTATTTCAATACAAACTTTTGAGATCTTTTAAGATTTCTTTACGATTTGATAGGAATGCAATTAAGTCACGTGATCGTCATAATTTCCAGGGAACCGCGATAGAGAATCGCTTTCAGGTCGCCAAAAATCATAAAGAATCTCAAGCGATCGTAATGGCATTGCATACAATTGCAAAAGATCCAAAAATGTCGCAAAGAAATCGGAATGCATTCTAAAACGTCGCAATCTGATCGGAAACATTCGCAAAATGCCGTATTAGTGTCGCAAGGATTCGCATCAAAATCGTTTCCACTTTTACTATCATCGTATGATGGTTTCATGAGGGTCATAAGTGGTCGTAACCCGTCGTAAACGAATCACAACATGTTCTTTTCGGTTGTTTCCGTCACGGTAATTAGGGATTTCCAGGCTTTTTCATTACGATGATAATACGATTCTTACATCGTGTTGATTCGTATCCAAAATCGTCTAATTGTGAAAGGGGCTTAAAGCTAGCTTTAAATCCTGTATACAGGATTTGCACTGCCCCGGAATTTCAATAAACCATTTGACCTTACATGAAAAACAAAATAATATATATTTATATAGCGCTCTTAAAATGCTCGCCTAAACATTGAGATATATAGACAGTGCCTTGCCATGGTAATTGTTTCTAAACATCATGGCCGTCGGGAAAAGTACCATTACAAAAGCACAGGAACACAGTTCAGTGATTTTTAGCCAGGGAACCAGCCTAAATAGGATAGTAACTTCGCACAATTTCTTGAAAGCATGGACACAGTTTTTTATTCTTTTCTCTGAATGTATACGAGGTACTGAGCTAACTTATACACAGGTTAGTTTTTATCATACACATCCTCAATCACACATGGGGATAACAGTGTTTGTAACAGTTTTCTAATCCTGTAATTTGTTTTTTTGTGCCCCAATGCACTGTGATACACTCGCTAATACTTAGGGATTAAAAGTATGTTTGGCCAGTCTTAAACATGCATTTAAAACCAGCTAGGGTCCTGGTGGCTCGGGCCATTATCAGCGCCTAGGACCCTAGCCGGTTTTAAACGGATTGTTTAAGACTGGCCAAACCTACATGTACTTTTAATCCCATTCATAAATACCTTTTTGTGTAAATCGGTAAAACTCACCAAAATTAGCTTGTCGTTTTGCCATGTTTTGCATTCACTTTCTTTCCGAGTTCGTATGAACTGCTAGCTGTGCGCTGAGTTGTTTTTGTTTGATCACGCGCGTTACGCATAATGCAAGCATGTTGTGCGCGCACGTACAAGACCAGGTACATGTACTTGTCACAGTGCACACTTTGCTTTTGGGAGCGTGCAGTTTCTGTGTGAGTGTTCCATACGCGGTGACCAGGGCGCTGGCGCGGCCGCAAGCCAGGCTTAAAAGTGTTTAAGACTGACTGGGCCTTTATCATCCGTTTAAAACTGCCCAAGTGATGTGCTTTCAGCCAATAGGGATGCGTAAACTGTCTAAGGTATTTATGAATTTGTGATAAAGTGCTACCAAAAGATTTCTTTAAAAAGCTATTTCCTTCTCAGAATTCCTTCTCTATTTTCTTCTCAATTTAATATTTTGTTTGTTGAAAAATACAAAAAGACAAATTACTGAGGAAAGACTGGAAAAGTTAAAATGCTGTCTTACTTGTATTTGCGATTGTCCGCACCACCGATGAAGTGCCGAGGCATGTCCACACAACCGTAGGGATTGAACTCACTTTGGGGAAGATGGTCCACATCATGAAAGACAAAACAGTCCCAGTGGGAAAAATTCATCGCTTCAAGGAAACCCACGTTCAGCAACATGCCTCGGTTAAAAGGCAAGTCATTTTCCTGAATTTAAAAAAAAAAAAAATTTAAAATCAGTTTATGGGTAATTCCCAAAATTAGGGGTCCAAAAGTGTCACTGTGTGACACGCTTTTTAAGATTTCCAAGTGTTTTTAGTGATTGAAAGTGGTTTCCCAGTAAAAAAAAATATTTATTTTTATTTCAACAAATGCCACTTAAATTTAATGTTTGTGTGTGGATAAGGCACCAAGGTTAATGCAAACTCATTCTACAGCCAATTTTCATTGGCTCCTATTCAATACCATGGAACAAATTATAAGCCTTCATGGTCTTTTGTTTTTAATATTTTTCAGGAATCAGAGAACAAAATATTCAAGAAAATGATGTTGCCCCCTATAATCACAGGCCACAGTCCATTACTGAGAATTTGTGATCATGAGTGGTGATTTTTGAAGCAGAGAGTGTACGTCGTACGTATTACTGGGACACCAACAATTTTGGAACCCTAATTTTGGGAATTACCCTTATATGAGATATAGTTTGATTATCCAGTTATTGGGGTGTTATTTTTTTTATACAATCGAACAAGGAAATATTTAGGTCCCAATTCCTTGTTTTTCCAATGTTTTTATTACTGATGATACAAAGTTCCTGTTATAATAATATAATCTGCTAAGTCCCAAGGACCTCTCACAAATAAGGTTTGACTGCAAATATTGTATATGGGTAATTCCCAAAATTAGGGGTCCAAAAGTGTGACATGCTTTTTAAGATTTCCAAGTGTTTTTAATGATTAAAAGTGGTTTCCCAGTAGAAAATAATAATTTTTATTTGAACAAATGCCACTCAAATTTAATGTTTGTGTGTAGATATGGAACCAAGGTTAATGCAAACTCATTCTACAGCCAATTTTCATCGGCATAGGTAACCCGGGACACCAAACTCCTATTCAATACCATGGAACAAATTATAAGCCTTTATGGTCTTTTGTTTTGAATATTTTTCAGGAATCAGAAAACAAAATATTGAAGAAAATGATGCTGCCCCCTATAATCACAGGCCACAATCCATTACTGAGAATTTGTGGTCATACATGTAAGTGGTGATTTTTGAAGCAGAGAGTGTCGTACGTAACTGGGACACCAAACATTTTGGACCCCTAATTTTGGGAATTACCCATATATGTATATTGTACTGAATGTTTCTCATTTCAATGCTATGAATATTTGTAATGATCAACAGAAAACTAAAATGGCATAATCAGATCGACTACATTGTCAAAAAACTAAACTCTTGGTTGTTTTGCCCAAGAAAACTTAGCAATAAATAAACAAATATTCATCTGCTGTCTCACGATGTGGCCAGCGAGGGGATCGCGACGTTTCGACCGCAAAGCTGCAGGCCTTCATCAGGCGATGGTGAAGACAGTTCGGTGTCTCCTTCGAACATGTCTACGTATCAACTTTAGGGCAGCGCACCCATATTTAACATCAAAAAAATGAAACAGGTTATTCATCGTGGTAAACGGAATAAAGAAATATTCAGTTTGGTGTCTCCTTCTTACATGTACATTGTTCATGTCTACGTATGAACTTTAGGGCAGTGCGCTCATACACTCGACCAAAACGTTCTGTCACCAGTAAGACATTTATAGATATTTATTATGAAATTGGATTTAATGTAAGAAAATAATACATCAAATTTTAGCTGAACATATCCCTCAAAGGAATAGAGCTGAAGAGAGATCAGGATGGCAAGCTTCACAGAGTGAACAAAGGAGTGTGGGGTCAGAATGAAAAACACAAAAAAACAACGATGTCAATTTTATTGCACTCAAGCAAGGGGAGTTACAGTTCAGTATTTTGCTTCCACCATACCTAATGCAATGGCACGATTCAGATTGGACAATTTAACCATTTGACATTAATAAATCCAAACTCGCTTAAAAATGTCCTAATTGTCTACACACAAATTGCCCAAATCACAAGTTGCATTGTTCTTTGGTGTTTTTCATTCTGACCCCACACTCCTTTGTTGCATTCCTGTTCAGTGAAGCTTGCCATCATGATCTCTCTTCAGCTCTATTCTTTTGAGGGATATGTTCAGCTAAAATTTGATATATTATTTTCCTACATTAAATCCAATTTCATAATAAATATCTATAAATGTCTTACTGGTGACAGAACTTTTTTGGTCGAGTGTATGTAACATCAATAAAATGAATAAGGTTATTCATCGTGGTAATCAGAATAAACTTAGCAAGTTTCAGGTTAACCCTATAATTTTAAACATGTTTTACGACTCTCATTGCAAGTGTCTGGGGCCGATTTCACAAAATTCCTCTTATCTTAGGATCGATCCTAGGATTTAAGAAGAGTTCGAGCTCTAAGATCGATCTTGGCCAAGACGTGTGCTATGATCGATTTCACAAAACGCGTCTTTTACAAGACGAGTCGCAATAGATTTATCAACGGGTGTACCATGTTTGTTAACAGTACCGAATACAACAGCCATCGGAACACGGCACGCACATTACAAATAAAAATGGCTGACTTTGTAGTGTCGTCTGCTTGGCATATTGTCGCATTTTGTCGGCAGTTTATGAAAGGTAAATAACGTGAAAAAATGCAAGTCGATGTACTTGAACCTAGATGTACATGTAGGCCTATCGTTCGGCTGTACAAATGGCACACTCACATTTATGTGCAGATCAGTATGCTTGACGGAAATGTTTTTAATGTGTATTTATCTAATTTACATAAATCTAAGTAACTGTCAGCCTGTTTCAACACAGTAAAGTGTACACATGTATGCTTTACGCGTGTGTTATGTAAACGTCGATAAACTTGGGGCTACATGCAAGTTATGTCTTCACGTTGATAGCGTAAAAATGCCTAGGCTCATAACCTGTTTCGGTAAGTGAATTTCTGCCATTTAAATTACGCCTCATTTTCAAGAGAATTTCACCTATCGCGGCAAAAGAAAATTCCGCCTGTATGACTCTGCCTGCTGCCGTACGCTGGGCTAGCTTCGCGATCAACAAGCAGAAGATAAGCGCCATTGGTGACTGTATTTACTCCATGCATTCGTACAGATAAGACGACCCGAACATCGATCTTAAAGGGACACACCGGCTTACTGTTTAAATAATGTAGCAATCTAGCATCCTTGAAAATAATATTTTGATGGTCATTGTGAAAAATGGTCATGTGTTTGTAAATAAAGGATAAAGGTGGGGTTTGATATGGGTCGACACGTGTTTAACCTCGATTCCTTGTTTTCCCTGACACATCAAACCTTGCATGATCCCTCAGGTCATGTCTTTAGCGCCCTCAATAGGCCTATGCTGTTTTTTTCTTCTGATATTATTTATCGCCGCGAACGCGAAGCGAAGACACGGAAATCTGAGAGATTATCTCGTCCATATCAACACCCAGAAACCCTTCTTATGAAATCTGTTAGCAGATTTGTGTACATATTGGAAAATACGGTGTTCGTAGGACATTATTTTCCAACAATAAGAGAAACCAACCGCGAATGACAAAAGCAACTCGCACTTCGCGCTGGTTTCTACGGCTGGAAATACAACTAACTCACAAGACCATGTGACTTTTCGGAACCAGTTATGTGACCTTGAATTTTTGAAAAATGCACAAAAACGGCCAAATTTTACGGCGTCTTTTGAGGATATATCAGAATAATGTATGGGTCTATTTCGAGCCCAAAATAGCCTAACAAAGCCGGTGTGTCCCTTTAAGTTAGGAAGAGTTAGGCCGTGTTGCTATGGGAATTAGGACAAATTGAACGCATCTTAATTTTTATGAAATCGGTTCTAGGATTGGTTCCAAGATAAGACGAGTAATGCTTCCTAGGACGAATCTTAGCGCTTTGTGAAATCGGTCCCTGGTATTGTTTGATTTGCTGGGGCTGAAATATCAATAAAAATGGTGTAAATCGTGTCAATCGTATTGTTAGACAGGTTGGGCGAATTGTTGGTGTGTTGCAGCCTATGGTTGAGACGGTGTATGGTGACTTGCTGGCAGGGAAGCTGGAGGTGGTATTGGATGACACAAGTCATCCTCCCCATCTCCAGCTGAATGGCCAGATGAACCGGTCTGGGCGAATGAGGCTGCCGTACGCTGCTACAAATCGACATCCATCCTCTTTCATTTCACATGCAATCAAATTATTGAATAGCAGTTTTCAACGGTTAATTGTTAAAATGTGTTTAACCATTTGTACAGTATGTTTTTGAAGCAATTTTGCGTTTGTAGTTTTATCTGGTGTTTTACTGTTGAATATGCAAGCAATGAATTTCCCATTTTGGGATGTAATAAAGTTTAAAATCAAAAATCAAAAATAACAAATAACAAATAACAAATAAAATCAATTAAAAAAAAAACAATCAAATAAAAAATCTATCAAAAATCAATAACAAATCAATAACATTTTGACACATTGAAGTAGGTTAACCGTGGATAATTCAAAACTTTAACTCAAACCAACAAAATTTAAAAACCTCAAACTGGTTTTATTGAATCAACTTTGGACTGTGACATGCTAAACAACTTTGTGCCTAAGCTTTGCTTCATAATGACGGATTACTTGTTTAGCAAGACATACTATTGTTCGTTTGGATGTAAAATCAATAAAAGGTGGCCTTTTTCAACTTTGAAGATTTCATTGCAATAAAGCACAGACAGAGGGCGCTGTTTGGAGCGCATCACGTAAGGAAGACAGAAGGGAAAAGTTAAGAAAAAACATAAGAATTCAAGTTGGACTTGTGGCAAATTGCTGCAGTTTCTACCCCCAGTTTTGTCATGGCTTACAGCAGGCAACATGTAAAACAAACTCAAACAGCCATGGATTACACAAGTTTCAGGAAAATTGAGAAAAAAGTGGAATCTTTTGTGCACAGTTGAATGTGATTTTCCTGTGTTTGCCTCTTGTGACATCGTGACCTTGGTCATGAATATGCATATTTGCATTTAGCATAAAAACTAAAAACCTTTGTTTTAACCCCCAAAGCAAGCTCCAAATAGGATTTTTATGACTCACTGAGTAGATGGTTTTAAAGCATAGATTTCATTGATAAAAATCCTAAATAAGGGGCCCTTTAACCCTAACCATGCTGGGTGCAACAGGATGCAACAGGCTTTTCATCCTGTGGGATCCTGTTGCACTGAGCAGCCAACACAAACAGTGTTTTTTGTGGGATCCAGTTGCATGCAGCAGCATTGAACTTGACACAGTATTTACCCAGTGTTGCATCCTGTTGCACTTAGCAACTGTCAACTTGATTTTGTTTTGAGTTGCTGGTCAGTGGCAATGGGACTTTATTTTTTCAGACATTTGTAATAAATCACATTCACTTCAATAATTATGTCAGCTGTAGGCCACCTGAGAATTAAATAGCGTTGCCTCGGGTGCTATGAGCTCCCTCGGGTGTTAAAACTCCATATCCCACACCACACCAGTCAACAATTGTTTTGTTATATCCCGTCTCATGGTCTCCGTACAGCATAATAATATCGTTTCTATTATTTGGAATGTTGAAATTGTAAAAACAATTCGTCTCTGCACTTTCGCTAGTTTTCGGACTACTACCTGTGCGTGTGTAACATTGCGAAAGTAGCACGCGCACAGCGTGTGGAATAATGTGATGTGCGTGCGCGTTGTGCGCCTCTAGCGGGCGTAACACGCGGTTTCTTTTACTAATGGAGCCTCATACAGCGCGTTACGCGCGCTATGGACAGGGGCAAGAACACGCACAGTATACGGCCGGGTGATATGAAGTTAAATTCGCATACGGCAGGGTGATATGAGTTTTTATCACATGGACATGTGACCGTTCTGGACCAATGAAACTGCAGTATTCCAAGACGGGGTATAACAATGGTATTTGGCCCTTTTATTGTACTTTTGCCCTCAATCAGACTGAATTGTATACAAATGTGGACTGTAGACTTTTGCGTGGGTAAATATTCCAGGAATGTAAAAAGTAATTTTTGTATTTTGAAAAGAAATAGTTTTCATTCAGATAATTTCGAGGCCTGCCACAATGCAGTTCATTCATTAATTCTGTCCAGATTGGACTACTGCAATTCTCTGTTGAATGGTCTGTCACAGAAGAACATATTTCGTCTGCAAAAAATACAAAATAGGTGTGCCAGGCTCATTTTTAGGAAACCCCAAAGTGCACATATGTAACACCACTCCTGCGTGAGCTTCATTGGCTCCCAGTTGCTAAACGTATTCAATTTCGCACTCTTGTCCACACATACAAGTCATTGAATAATCTTTCTCCAGGTTACCTCTCAGCTCTTCTAGGAATTAGGAAGTCTTCATCGTATTCACTACGATCTCAAACTAGCACATGTCTTGATATTCCCAGATCACGCACTCAAGCTGGCGATAGGGCTTTTTCCGTCTCTGCTCCTCGCCTTTGGAACAACTTGCCAGCTACAGTCAAGAATTCAACTAACATCACTTCTTTCAAAAAGGCTCTTAAGACCCACCTCTTTCTCTAGGATTTGAGCGATTCGATATCCCTCATTTCTTTTTATCTCCCTGCGCTTTGTATCCTTCGGTTAAAAGCGCATTATAAATGCCATATATTATTATTATTATTATTATTATTATAAGTTTTAAACATTCTGACAGGTGAGCATTTGCGTGATTTTCAAAAGTTATGTCATCCTCTTTCATTTTACATGCAATCAAATTATTTAATAGCAGTTTTCAACGGTAAATTGTTAAAATGTGTTTAACCATTTGTATAGTATGTTTTTAAAGCAATTTTGAGCTTGTAGTTTTATCTGGTGTTTTACTTGTGTATGGGTTTACGGTAGCACCATGTGAATCTCATTTGTATATGTGTGGTTCTGAAAAGAACCGGTAAGTGTGAACTCAACGTTTCGAACAGCGTGCTCTGTTCGTCTTCAGGAGTAATGCCGGACTCATGATGATGCAGGGCTATAAGTACTGGTTGAGGGGTTTCAGTGTACAATGTGTGCACTGAAGCGGCTTGGCTTGGGTGGAGGAGGCGTGGTTGTGCTAGGATCCTAATACTGTGGTTGGCACCAGTGTGCTCACTGGTGCATGACACTGTGGCAGTGGCTGTTGTGGGTGGAGGACCTGGTGTTTTACTGTTGAATATGCAAGCAATGAATTTCCCATTTTGGGATGTAATAAAGTTTTAAATCAAAAATCAAAAATCAAATATCACAAATCACAAATCACAAATCACAAATCAACAAATCAACAAGAAATCGCTTCGTTCGACGAAGATTATTTAATCATCGTTAGTTAATGAAGCGTGCGTTCACATATCACTTAACGAAGATCGAACGAAGAGCGACCGCTAATGAAGATCGAATGAAGCCGTGGGAGGTCGTACATGTGCATCGTGCATCAAGTGCTGAGCTTCAAACATCTAGACGCACTGTGTGGTTTTCCAGCGGCGCGTCAAAAACAGTGCTTGCTACATCTAGGCGCTCGACGCACAACGCGTTTGTGCAACAGGCCTGCCAAATCACTTCGTCGAACGAAGGGAACCGTTCACATTACAAATTTGCTTCGTCGAATGAATTAGCGATCTCTTCGTCGAATGAAGCTATTTCCTTCATCGAATGAAGCGATTCTAATCATCGTCGAATGAAGAGGCGTGCGTTCACATCAGTAAATCTCTTCGTCGAATCATCGTCAAATCATCGTCGAACGAAGCAATTTCTCTAGTGAGAATGGGGTCTAGGACCACAAGGTATACTTTTGGAATCTACACTTGACCAAAAACGTTCTGTCACCTGTAAGACATTTATAGATATTTATTATTAAATTAGATTTAATGTAGGAAAATAACATATCAAATTTTAGCTGAACATATCCCTCAAAGGAATAGAGCTCAAGAGAGATCATGATGGCAAGCTTCACAGGAATGCAACAAAGGAGTGTGGAGTCAGAATGAAAAAAAGAAAAGAACAATGCAACTCGTGATTTGGGCAATTTGTGTGTAGACAATTAGGAAATTTTTAAGTGAGTTTGGATTTATCAATGTCTTGTCAAAAACATCCAAATCAAAATGGTTAAATTGTCCAATCTGAATTGTGCCATTGCATTATGGATGGTGGAAGCAAAATACTGAACTGTAATTCCCCTTGCTTGAGTGCAATAAAGTTTACATCGTTGTTCTTTGGTGTTTTTCATTCTGACCCCACACTCCTTTGTTGCATTCCTGTTTAGTAAAGCTTGCCATCATGATCTCTCTTGAGCTCTATTCCTTTGAGGGATATGTTCAGCTAAAATTTGATATATTATTTTGCTACATTAAAACCTATTTAATAATAATGTCTTACTGGTGACAGAACTTTTTTGGTCGAGTGTACATATGAAAATGATTCGCCAAAGAGCATTTCACATCCTCACCTGGTTAATGATGTAAATGCCAAACTCTAAAAATTGCTTTTGTAGAAACGGGACTATGTAGCGTAGAAATATTGAAAGCTGGAAAGGACGATTTCGGTAGGGCACCACTATGGCCACCTGTTAAAGATAATTACAGGATTGGAAAACTGTTACAAATGGTGATATCTCCATGTGTGATTGAGGATGTGTATGATCAAAACCAACCTGTGTATAAGTCGGCTCAGTTCCTAATCTACTTTCTGAGAAAACAATGAAAAACTGTCGGTGTACAAGTATGCTTTCAGGAAATTTATTTAGTCTTGTACTGTGGTTATACTGCACGGACAACGGAGCCATTATACCATGGTTTTAATAGGCATAGTTTCATTCACAATCTGCGTGCACATGCATTTATGTAAGGCCAAAAACAAAGAGAACTATGTTAGCATTAGCTGGCGCGTCACTTTCAACCCTGCGCGGCAAAGCTTTTTTTTACACTTAGACACTTACTGTCTGTTAAGTGTTTCGATTAAAAACATGTCTTTATTGCTTGGAATAAAAAACAAAACAAAACAAAAAAAGCCGCGTCACTGCATCATTTTGGGAGACTTTAACTTATGCTAATCTAGTTCTCTATTTTTTTCCCTAAATCCATCTTCAGTTATTGTTTTCTCATAAAATAAAATACCATCTCCGGCAGAATCATTGCATTGGACAGTTTCAACCACAAGCACAGTATTTCCGGTCAAGTTAATAACATTTTGGGATATACATGTCAACTGCCCAAGTGAATAAGTCATCTTTTGTTTGCCTGGGCAATGGCTCTACACTAAGAATCACTGAACCGTGTCTCTGTGCTTTTGCAATGGTACTTTTCCCGACGGCCATGATGTTTAGAGCCAATTACCATGGCAACCCACGTCACACTTCGGCCGTCTATTGCAAATCCTATATATAACAGGGGTGAGATTAGAGGAAAACAAAAATTCCGGAAGAAAAAAAAGGGGCGTGGCTTCCTTGGGAAAGGGGGCGGGGGAGAGACGTAGAGACCACGAAGACTTCAACTTTTGGGATCGTTTTAAACACCACCAGTTTTGTTTTAAATATTTACCTTGTACAAATGTGGATAATAAAAAGAATCTAGGCAACATCGATCGTTAAAGACGGTGAAGCGAGAGTGGAGGGTAAAATCGGTTCCTTGCCCACTGCTTGCCGCATCGCTCCAGCAGCGCACTGCACACGTGCACGTATCACACACCACACTCAACGCACGACTGTTGCCAGTTTACGATGCAGGCAAAGATGGTGCTTGCTTAGGGATTAGACTTGTACACGTCTGCTTGCCGAGTGGCACAGTACATACTTGTACATGGTACAGCGCTCTGTCATGGCACTTGTGTGGTGACTAGATTTGCACAAGTTTGCTTCGCAAAATTACTGAATCAATTGAGGGCGCTCGTTAAAAAAATATGGCCCACTGAAATGGCAAAAAAAGCGGAAAATAAAATGTGGATCGCGGAACACACAACAAAAAAGCGGAAATCCCCTAAAAATCGGAGATTTCACACCCCTGATATAAGCTTTAATGATACGTGTATCAAGAAACTTGCCATGAGTTCAATGCTGCCTATCTGCAATGGCAGCAAACTTTAAAGACACAGACTCGTCAGCAATACGCGCGCACCAAATTCGTGCAATGAAATACGCAGCTCCATAGCAAGGGCATGGAGCTGCGTATTTTGTGGCACGAATTTGGCGCGCGCATTGCTGACGAGCCTGTGCCTTTAAGAGTCATTCAAAAAGTTTTCTTATGAAAAGATATTATCACTACATTGTACAATTGGAACCACTTCTATCTTCCATTTGAGTAAGGTTTTCCGATCAACAGACAGTTGATTGAAATTTTGGGACTTGCAAGTGGGTTAATTCCCAGAATTAGGGGTCCAAAAGTGTGACATACTTTTAAAGATTTTCAAGTGTTTTTAGTGATTGAAGGTGGTTTCCCAGCAGAAAATGTTTATTTCAACAAGCGCCACTTAAATTTAACGTTTGTGTGTGGATAAGGCACCCAGATTAATGCAAACTCATTCTACAGCCATTTATCATTGGGGTATGTAACCTGGGACACCAAATTCCTATTCAATTTCATGGAACGAATTATGAGCCTTTATGGTCTTTTGTTTCGAATATTTGTCAGTAATCAGAATACAAAATATTTAAGAAAATGATGCTGTCCCCTATTATCACAGACCACAGTATATTACTGAGAATTTGTGATCATGAGCGCCGAAGCTCAGGGTGTCGTACATAACTGGGACACCAAACGTTTTAGACCCCTAATTTTGGGAATTACCCAAATCCTGTATATGGGCTTTAAAGGAAGGGACAACACTTGCAAAGGGTTGTCTATTTCTGTACGCTTCATGTAAGTCACTATCTTTTGCAGTTCAGCGTTCGGACTTGAGAGGACGCAAGTCAGGACACAACAGATTTTTAAATACTTTACGGCGTATGGGAGTCGGGAAACAAGGCATCAATCTTGACGTCATCCATGCAATCATTGGATGGTTGACGTCATTATCCCTTTCAAAATTTCAAATATGGCGCAGCACATAGTTGCATTAGTTGCAGAGTTTATCATCAAAATTAATTGGGTTGCCGACGTTGAATACAAGGTTCTCCGATTCTTATGAAGGTTTATGCACCGGGCAATACATCGGTATGGTGAGAAATATTGCGCAAATATTGTACAGGCTAAATCACGTTGAAATACCAGTACATGTACTATGTGTACCTTCCACTTAGCTATGCAAGTTGCCGGTTTCCAGTGCCCTCCAGGGAGATACAAGTAGTCCCCACAACGCGTCTCCAATGGAGACAGTCTCTCTGTGATTGAAGATGCAGTGCCATTTGCCAATGATCCCAGATACTGCCTCGTTGAAGCAATCCGGATCTGATCCGGTTTCATCTGAAAGTTCCCTGTGCGAACCACTTGCCGGATTTCATCCACCTGTTCTTGAAATATTAGTTGATCTAACAGTTTTGTTGGTACCTCGTTTGAGAGGTTCATCTGCCTGTTGTTGGCTGCAAGAGAAACGGGATAAGGGCGGTAAAAGCCATTGCCACTCCTACTTCTAAAACTGGATTCACACCAAAGGCGTTCAAGATGCTTACACTGATTACATGGGGTTTACCGGTACATCAGGGGAAGCTTCCAGAAGATGCATAAAGAACAACACAGGGTTTCACTTTGAATTCTGGGAATACAGGTCAAAAGTTGTTGCCAGGCGAGGCTTTTAAAAAACACTGTTTTTGTTTGACTCACGAGGAAAAATGAAGCTGGCACCACGCAAAATTAATTGTCCTCAAGGTACCGTTAAACGTCAATGACATCTAATGATTATTAAGAAAAAATGTATATACATGTACACCCCTGTTCTCTCCTATTTTTGTTAAAACTGCTTTTCTTCATACTCGCATCGTGATTCCAAATTGACAGCCATGTTTCACTACTTGCAACTTGTGCATGGTTACTAGGTGATGTCATTACACTGAGCCTTACACCAGAGACCCTGCCGGGGAATGGTGTTAGCCACCGGGGCAGACTCAAAAATAATGCCCTGGTGTAAGTTGGTGTTACATGGTGTAAGCTTCTCGAACGTCTCTACTGACCCCTTTCATGCATTATCACGTGTAAATTTGACATGCATTGCTTTTTAGAAAAAGTGACGTAAAGGGAATTTGAAGTGATATTTAGGGAGCTGTTAGGGGGAATGCCACAATCTAACTGCTGATATGGTTGAGTGCCTGGCCAGCAGCCACCTAGTTGAAGCAAAATGGTTCTGGTGATTCCCTGATGGCAGTGGTAATAATGGCAACAGCGCAGGGTGGACATGTGCGTTATATAAGAATCCACCATTATTATTATTATTATTATTAAGTGAAACAACAGACTGCAAAGTTGATTCTGTGCACTTTAATTTGCCTCCATGCGGCTTTTTCTCAAAGCAATGGGTGTTAATGCCCAGTCTAAACCCAACCCAAGAGATTTGTTTTTGCAAGTCGCCAAATACAAGGCCCACACGTCACTCAAGGTAAGGGCTACTAAAGTCAATCACAGAGAAACCAGCCCCTCATACCGAAACAAAATCGGATTTACCAGTCTTTTTAGGATACGAAAGGGCCTGGCAGGGGTAACTACATGTATATGTACTGTAAAAGCCAATATTTTCGCGTACAGACATTTTCGCGAGTTGTTATTTTCGCGGATGGAAATTATGTTTTGTTTCAGGGATCGCCAAAAATATTTTCGCGGGTTGTTATTTTCGCGGGCTCTGTCCGGTGCGCGAAATTCGCGAAAATAAAACCACCGCGAAAATTTCAGCTTTTACAGTAGTCTGCTACGAGACAACCAATCTGACTCCGAGCCACTTTTTATGCAAGCATGGTAAAGTGCCTTGCCCAAGGGCACAAATGTCACAACCTGTTGTGGCCAGGTCTCGAACCCACATTTCATGAATCTGGTATAAGGAACTTGGGTTGGGTGCACTAGACCATGTACCCCATACTAAATTTGGTGAAAATTTTGTCACTATTTTGTCCTAGAAATTACATTTATTGAAATAAGAATATTCTAAAGTGTTACCGTAAAATTGAACTCAGCCTGAGCTTGTTCATCTGAATCAACTTACCAAGACCGATCATTTCTTTTATAGTAGGACATTCCGCAAGTGGCTTTTTCAAAGTGTTCTCAATTAATGTTGTGTTGATGCTCCGGACATCTGCAACTTTAACTAAAAACAATAAAACAAAAAGAATACAGAAGAATAGAAGTTAAAGATTTATTGTAACATTTACGATAACAACTTAAAATGTTACTTTATGAGTTGACAAGAAAAATCTGATTTAAAGTTTTGATAGCAATGATAAACATTTTATAGTACAAAACACAGTAAAAGGTCCCAGTAAGTTGTACCATAATGTCGGCATATTTGTTTAATATTACAAGCCTTTACCGTACTTACAAGTTTTTGGCATGACCGCAAAAGATGTTTGGGTCCTGTAATTGGTTGTGTGGTGAGGTGAGGGACCTGAATGGATAATCAAGAACGCCATGTCCATATGTGTCTTTTCACGGTAAAGGGGGCCTAAGTTATCTCTTCAGAACAACTTAAACTTATTTCTTTTATTTTGAGACCAGACAAAGGTATTTCCTCAAAAATATGGTCTGTGTTGCCAAAATGCCCCCTTTACTGTGGAAAGACCCATGTACAGTACTGCAAGGTTTTTACTGGCAAATTTTAGAGACTTTCTAAGCCACATTTTTAGCCAAATCACTCAGCCCGTGAAGAAAACACGAGTGAAAGAAGCAGGGTTCAGTTTCTCTCGGGCCAAGATCATTATCCGCCTGTATAAGGTGCAAAATATGTTACCAGGCCTTGACATTAACCAAGACCACCGAGGCCAATGGCCTCATGTCCTGCTGAATTGGCCCTGATGCCCCTTATCCATGTTATCTACATGTACACTCTTTCTGAGGCCAACTCGGCCTGAACAAATAACGCCGCTGCCACCACCCTCTCCAACCCCCCTTTCCTTTGAATTTCGGACAAAGGCCGGAATGACCTGCCCCGAGGCCTGTGTTGGCCTCATCTCACGCATCATTGCCCTGCATACCTACAGTACGTACTGCCCTCAATTTGTTTGCATGAAAACAAAAAATACCAAAAAGGAGAGTTTTGATTCATATTCAGCATTGTCGTTTGTCCACGGGTTTAATATTGAATGAAGTTTAGCAACGCTGTAGGACTCGAGTTTGGACTCGGACTCGAGTCCGGACTCGGCCTGCTGAGGACTCGGATGTTTGCTGGACTCGGACTGCTGAGGACTCGGATGTTTGCTGGACTCGGACTCAAGGACTCGGACTCGGACACCAAGGACTCGGACACCAAGGACTCGGACACCAAGGACTCGGACACCAAGGACTCAACTACAGCCCTGAAGTTTAGACATTCATGAAGTTAACCTCAAAATGAATTTGTCCCACTCAAGAGTTTAAAAGCTTGACCCAGAGTCACTTAGACTTGTTAGGATTTTTGGTTTTGAGCGAGATATGTTTAGTTACCACACCACACCACACCACCTCCCCTCCCCCCAAGTCTGTACAAGGGCTTGCTAAGCTCAGTGAGGAACAACTGCAATATCGTGATTCAAGACCACCAGTTGGCTTCATAGCTCAATTAGTAGGGCATCTTTTAAGATGCACGTTAAGCAGAAGGTCTGCGGTTCGAATCCTGTTGGATCAGCCAAGTTGCTTTTCACTGCATCCAGATTTCCCAAACGCATAGACATTTGCATCGAATCATACATATTTTGGGACAAATGTTTTGAACAAGTGCGGCCTTACAAAATCAAATTTAAAATCTATACAAAAAGTAGGTAAAACATGAAAAACACCACGCCCTTGCCCTGCACTTTACAGTGTCGAAAGAGGTCCGTTTGGCTTTTGAAAGAGATTTGTAAAAAAAAATTATCCACTGTTGGGGGGAGAATATTGTGTGCAGGTTGCTATTGTGCTTGCATTACTAGTGGTACATGTACCGGGGTACCTGTGTACGTGTATTGTACGATACTTCCTCATATTCCTACAAGTACAATGTAATTTCAAGGTCAAATACTCACTGTGAAGTGAACTGTAAGATTTTCAACACCCATGGCTGGTGCACCATATTTGTACAGTTCTTTTAAGCCCATACTTTTAAATGAACAGTTAGAAAAAAATAAATAAGAAAAGTACACTGTTAAAGCCCCAATACATCCTTTTCAGTGACCCCAAATTTCACCCAAAGTATTCTGACATCTACCCCGGTACACTGTTACACTGTCAATATAAATGAATTCACTAAATTGTAATTTACAGGAAGTCAGTAAATGGAAGTAATTATACCCATAGTGCATACCGCATCGTGAATAGGCAAAATTACTCTCACATAACAGAATTCAATATTATAATATATCTTCAATATTATAATATAACTATTAATACATTTGAAATTGAATGCACAGTTCTAATAAACCAGCGTTCGAATTAGCACTGGTCCGTTGCACTTATCGAAAATCGTGCTAAACACTATTAAAACAATGTAAATATGTTCAGTTCTTGTGTGGCTAATGCACCTATCAATTGTATGACGTACCCTCGGACCCCCGGGAAAGGTGCGTCATGTCAGCGTTCGAATTAGCACTGGTCCGTTGGCCAAATGACAGTTGAAATGGTCTCGGGCCAGCTGGAAACCCTTCCCAATGGTCCGGCTGTCCAGTTGAAATAAAACAAGACCCACGCCGTACTAAATTTAAAGGAGTGATGAAATAACTTTGATCTTTCTTCAGACTCCCACGGCCGGTTCCAATTTATTCCCCTGGACACACTGGAGTGAGAGACTGCATGTACTTGCAGTATACATATATGTCTTTGGGGCTGGAGACTTGATGACTAGTTTTTATTTCAAGTCGTAAATCAATCTTATTTCCCCAAGTCCAGTCACAAGTCATTTTCTCCAGAGTCAAGTCACATGTCAAAAACCAAAAACTGACTTGACCCCAAGCCAACAGGTTGAAAAAGACCAGCTTTGCCGGGTAGTACTATGGGATAATTCTGTATAACTTCCCCCAAGAGGTACATACTTAAAACTGCAAATGCAGGTGGGTCTTTCCACACTAATGGGCCTATTTGAAAAAAAAGTCAATAATTCCTTTCATATGTCTTCAGTTTATCTCAAACTTAAAGAAATTCTCTTGTACTGTTCTCAGGAGATAACTTTTGCCCAAAAATGTAAGAAAATGCTGCCACAACATACATTTCTGAAAAGCTTGTGTACAAATTTTCCATATACGTATGTAACGGTGGACAGCAAAAGTCGAAGGGGTTAATGGGGTTAATGTGCACAAAAACATGCATCCTTGAGAATTTATAACAAAAGAGCCTTTCAAGACTCCAGAATAGCTCTAAAATTCACCAGAAAGCTCTAAAATGTACCACACATTTTCAAACTTTTAATGGGGAGAACCTTATGACTACAAAATTTTCCTAATTTATTCACTAAAATGTGGTTTTTGCAAACATTAATGGTCGACTGTGTTTAAAAAGAACAACCAGAAATTTTAACAGTATTAAACCGGGCCACTTGAAATGCTGGCGGGCCAGTGAAGATTTAATACAACTGGCCCTGTTGGGAAAAAAGTTAAGGGCGAACGCTGCATGTCCCGGAATGTCCAGTCACAGTTTGACGAAGGTATTGCGTCAAAGTACACATTGGTCCGTCACGATTACCATGACTAGTGCGTCAAGGTACGTCAATGGTGCGTCAGTACAGTGTCCATCGGTTTTCCACAGCGCCCGATTAAAACGAAACCACGACGGCACGGCGTTCAAAAAGTCCCGTTAAAAAATATTGAAGCCCCCTAACATGCCTAATGTACCGGTACACCACAGAGTGAAATGGAATTTAACAGATTTAAAACATCAATTTAGTTCCCCATTGCATGTGCATGTACCGGTACTTTCTAAAAATGGATGAAAAACAGGAGTAAAAACGAAACACGTCAAAAATACTGCTGTGTGGAGTAATACCATTTTGGAAGGAGGGGTGACCGTACTGTTTCCGAGGTACATATTTGTACATCTGTTTAATGTCTTTATTGTTTTGTTTCATATACAATGTACTGGCGGGAAATAATTTCGAATAAATGTTAGTGTCCCATTTATTCGCGGTTTATTTGCGTTCATACTCATTTTATTGGGGTACTAAAAAATAAACTCCTACGCAATCAATGTATTATTATTATTATTATTATTTCTTTCTGGTATTCATACCAAGGATTCCTCAATAGTGCTCATTGCACGGTCACTCGCAAGCGTGAGGAAACCCATGAAGAATTAGAATTAGAAATGGCCAGAGACACCGGGGATGATCCCCCTTGCTCTTCACGAAAGAATGCTCTGGGATCTTTAGAGTGCGTTTCCATTACATCCCTTCCGAAGGATGGAGCAAGTGTGGTTGAGTGCCTTGCCCAAGGGCACAGGTACCGTAGCCGTGGGGAGGTTCGAACCTGCAACCCCAAGTTTTCACCTATGATTGCGAGTCAATGACCTAAACCGCTCGGCCACGGTACCCCACAAAACTACCCCTTACTGCTTAATGGTATCTTCTGAAAGCAAGATGGTCGCCAAGCGAGCTGGTTTACACTAGTTTTGTGTATACTCGTCTATGGAAAGCCGGGTACCGGTTGTTGACTGGTTTCAGTACTTTTGTGCACGCATCTACGGAAAGCTGTTGTTGGCCAACGTGCATGCCAGAGATGTTTTCGCGCCGGCTGCATGCATTCGTGATCGATCGTATGCGTACAATTGCCCGTCGTCCAGATGGCTAGGCTCCGGTTGGATTTTTAAACGGGAATCACCATCGCCAGCGGCGCCTTTGCCGGGCGTTCGCCTTCGATATTCATTTTCGCCGTGTACATTTATATTTTTATACATGTATGTCAGTCATATATGTCTGTCAAGGTGCGTCGTTTTCCAAAGATGGTGCGTCAAAATTTGGTAGTTTGAAGCGTCATTTGACAAGAATGGTCCGTCACAAAAAGTGACGTAGGGTGCGTCATGTTACCCAAAAGGATGACGCTCCTGTGGACATTGACGCACCTTTCCCGGGGGTCCGAAGGTGCGTCATACAATTGATAGGTGCATAACAATTGGCCCCTTTTATTTGTAACATTTCATTTATAGCGAACACACCAGGGATTGCCGGAAATCTCTAATGGCGGCCATCTTGAAAAATAAAAAAAAATTAAAAAAGCCCCGCTTCCCCTTTTATTTTGAAAACCCGGACGAGAAACATGTTTTTTTTTTTTACTCAGCGTTATAAAAAAATATCGAATAATTAGACAAAAATGTATTAACATATTTACCACCGAAGTACGGAGAAGACACTGTCTTTTCGTAATCGTAATTGTCGACGCTAAATCCGATTGCAAACGCCAACACCCACAACGTCACAATAACAAGAAGAGTCATCACCCAGCGTGCGTACAAGAGGGGTACTCCCCGGGGCGCCACCCGGCAACACGGCATGGCGCCGCGGTACGTTTTCTCGGAAAACCTTAAGTTCCACGACGGATCACTTTGACTTTCACTCACATTATTTCGCTCTTAAAAGACCCAAATTTCCACTTCTTGATGTATAGTGTATATCCTTGGTATACGTAAAAATGCAAGAATATGTTAAAAAACAAGAGAAAGGGATCAGTTGGGTGTGGGAATGTCGGCAAACGTGAACTCGTTCCGCCTGAGCCGGTAACCACGGCCTGAACCCTGTACAATACGGTGTTCCTGATAAGACAGCTGAAATTGTTTGTTTCGGTGCTCGGTGATGCTACTGAGAGGACATCCCTCGTACGTTGTCTTCATATTAAAGGCACAGGCTCGTCAGCAATGCGCGCCCGCCAAATTCGTGCTCGAAACACGCAGCTCCATGCCTTTGCTATGGAGCTGCGTATTGCGTGGCACACATTTGGCGGGCGCGCATTGCTGACGAGCCTGTGCCTTTAAGTGTAGATTCACACTTCGCTTTTTCGCGCGTAATTTTGACGCGCGTCGCACTCAGTGTGAATATGAAATGTGCCTAGTGTAGGCCTATCTTGTTTTTATAACTGATTGAGAGTAGAGCCCCCTTTTTTTATAATCCAACCAAGCGAGCATTGTAACTTTTAAAACGCTTCCCTAAAGTTTTGGATTTGAAAACCAAAAGCCTCTCTATTGCGTAATGAGTTTCGCAAAGTGCAGCTTGTGTTTAAAGAAATAACATGACAGATCACAGTATCTATTGCAATGGAGTGCCGAAGTGTGACGTCTGTTGCCATGGCAACTGGCTTCAAACATTATGGCTGCCGGATAAAACACCATTGCAAAGTACAGGGACACGGTTTAGTGATTTTTAGTGCAGGAGTGACGTATTCACTTCGGCAGTCTATACACCAATCCGGTAACTAAGGTCTCCTTCCCTGTATATCCGCCATAGCTGGGGGTGCGTCCAGTACATGGGCTGTGCGTTTTGTGTTGCTTTTAAAACGAAAAGCGCTCATCCATTACATGCACGAACGCGCCCCCTCCGCGTGCACGCGACGCGCCTCGTTCGCGTACACAATCCTACAATGACGCGCAACTTGTTCGAAGTAAACAAATACAGCTTCAGCAAAAACATACAGTTCATCCAGTGGAAGCCCCCAGCTGTGGCGGATGTACAGGGGAGGAGACCCTAGTTACCGGATTGGTATATACCTTGTAGGCACACTTATTCCATTTGCAATGATTTATGTGAAACAATCTACAATAACATCAATACAGTCGGTTTTAACATTTTCTTGTGAAGAACGAATGTTTTATTTATATAGCCGCACAAATGGCTTATTATTGGAAGTAAAATGCGAAACATGAAATGTTTTGTTTAAAATACATTTATAAATTCAAAGAGCTAAGTTGTAATACAGGTAAAGTAATGCCATAATGATACAGAATACGCTTTTAAATTAATAAGAGGTTAAGAGCTACTTCGAACTCCAACAGACAGCCGAAGTGTCACGTGTTGCCATGGTAATTGGCTCTAAACATCATGGCCGTCAGAAAAAGTACAATTACAAAAGCACAGGGACACGGTTCAGTGATTTTTTAGCCATTGCCTATAGGCAACTAACAAAAGACGTATTCACTTTGGCAGTCTATATACCTATTCTTGGGTTTCACTTTCTTGACAACCGGTTGCTATCCCACTATGAGCAACTAACAATGGAGATTGGGCACAAACCATTCTTAATAACAATGGTGTGTCCAATTTCCATTGTTAGTTGCTCATAGTGTCCGCCATTACAGTATCCATACTATGGCACGGCAAAGCATAAATAATTAAAGACTGATAATTTTGCCATCAACCCTGAAATACAAGTCTCAACATTTAAAAAAAACTTGCCAACAAAAGCACAACATGCCAGTTTCAAACAGTCTATCAACATTTAAAAGTAAAGCCAACCTTTTTTTTTCTTGCGCAACATTTTCGAAAATAAACGTTTTTTTTGGCAAAAATATATATATTTTACAATTCCCTGACGAGTGGAGGTATCCACGAAACAGATTTGTCGGAATAAAATATAGTGAACTAAAACCTATCCTAGTTTGTGATTGATTTTATATATATATACATGTATTTTAAAATTATTTTCACTTTGGCGTGCCATAGTATGAGCACGGTAATGGCGCATAGCATAGCAACCGGTTGTCAAGAAAGTGGAACCCAAGAATAGACAGCCGAAGTGTGACGTCATCAAATTTTCTTTTTTGCATTTCAGCATTTTCATGACCATATTTCGGTAGAACATGATGAAAAACCCTCACACATCAAATTTGACATGAATTGGTTCATGGTGGCCCGAGATATGGCCGCATGAATACCTAATTATCCCCATTGAAATCAGTGTAAATTGGCATGGGTCGTAACTTTTGGAACCAGGCCAATTTACACTGATTTCAATGGGGCTAATTATGTATTCATGCGGCCATATCTCGGGCCCCACTGAACCGATTCCCACCAAATTTGGGCTGTGGATGTTTTTCATCATGCTCCACCGATACATGGTATCCAAAACGCTGAAATGTAAAAAAAGTTTTTTTGTGACGTCATCGCTTCTGTACTCTATAGACCTATGACATAATGACGTCACGCAATGTTTACCGCGGTGCATTATGGGTGAAATGTGGGGACGAAATCTCTGCATCGCTAGTTTGCACAATTATTGCAGGGCCATTTTCGCCGCCTTTTGAGGCCTTAAAAGTTAAAAGAGGAGTTCCGGCGTCCGTCGTGGGCTTAAAACTCACGCAGGCACAACTAAGTTGACACGAGCCATATTTAGAAATTTACGATCTTTGTTTTTGAAGTTTTTTTTGCCAAAGAAGCGGTTAGTAAAGTTCACAAAGTTATAAACAACGCACGCAAACTAGAGATGCAGAGATTTCGTCCCCACTTTTCACCCATAATGCACCGCGGTAAACATTGCGTGACGTCATTACGTTTCAGGTCTATTGGATGTCTTTTCGGGTGATATGAGAATATATCTCACTCGTCATAAAAATACCGATCTCGCTTCGGCTCGATATATTCTCATATAACCCCAAAAGACATCGAATATTAGGCATTCGTAACCTTTAGTACCCCGTTCCGGAGATTAAAAGTGTCATTTTTTATCAAACCACTTAATACTTATTTATTCTTGACCTTTTCTTTAGAATTACAAGATTATTTTTGTTAAAAGAGGCCAGTGTTTTTATTTTTGAGAGAAATTGTGGGGTAAAAACAGGAATAACTGGCCAAAGGTGTAACAAATTCAAGATGGCGTTTTATGCTCATTATGGCATGAAAGAACGTTTTTGATTGGCTGGGAAAGGTTTCAGTTTAATACCCGGTCTCTGATTGGTCAATGAGTGTTTTTTTTTTACAACATAAAACAGCAGAAGGCCAAATTCAAATGATTTAGCAATGTTGAAGGTGACAAAACAGGTAACAAACATTTTAAAAAAATAATAATTTTGTCCAAAAGTTGCAAAACTATGGGTTACAGGAATGAAGAAGAGTTGGTTGTTTCCACAAAAGTGACTTCAGGGCAAAAAGTCAGATTTACAACTGTAACAGTTACTACAAGAAAGGGTGGCCTAAAAGTAACTAATGCCCAATATTATTATGGTTATATAAAATGGAGCTTATACTTTCTTTGTTTTGCAAGATTTCCGCAAGATTTTTGTCTGTTTGGTGTTGAAAACTTCAGTTTTTTCCAACGTTGCAGTATTTTTTGTTGTTATACACTCACGCGAGCGTTGCGCGTACGCACAGGGCATTCACTTGATGCACGGCGAGCGCGTACGCGTCTGCTTTGGTGCGCCCAGTGTGGATTCACATCGGATTGGGGCTAAGCTCTGTGTAGTCTTGGCCCAAAACTATTCTAGTCGATATTGGTTTGTGTACGCGTTGGCCATTCCCGGTACCGGTAGTGCACCCTCTTGCATCACTAACAGACCAGCCCTTCGCGCGACTATTCTAGTAGTCTGGTACCCGGACCAAAAATGTTTTGACAAGACTGAATTTAAGTCAGTCGTTGTATGTGGAATATGTGGACCGGGAACCAGTCTACTATTCTAGTCGCACAAAGGGCTGGTCTGTTAGTGCTGCAAGAGGGCTCACTACCGGGAATGGCCAACGCGTACACAAACCAATATCGACTAGAAAAGTTTTGGGCCAAGACTAAGCTCTGTGTAGCCTTGTCCAAGGCTATGAAATTGTGTGAATCCGTGAAGAATTTGCCTGTATGCTATGCAGCGAAAGTGCGCCATCGCGCGGTGAATTGTAGCCAACTGCAAAATAGTCTGGTTACCAAAATATCTTGGTCTGAATCCTGACTTCTCGGGCGAGGCGGTATCATAGCCTTGTTCTTTCTGTATTCGATGTGTTTTATGGGCGCAGACTCTTTATGCAAAATTTTCGAACAGAGCACCGAGACGCGAAAGCTCATTAGTTAACGGTTGTTTTGACAGAACAATACGGTGCCGTTTGAAAAATAGCAGATTTTCCGTACGTAGCCTATACCCAGTTGGTAAGTTCACAAACACGTCATACCTTTACAGAAAATATGCGAGGGATATCTTCTGGTCTTCGTGAAAGTCATCAATTTGCAATTTGTAGGCTGCATAATTCAAACTACCGTTGATTTCCTCAGTTGTAACACTACGTGTGATGTCGCCATAATTGCATCCGACAGGCCTACATACTGTATGTACACTACACATGATGGCACACAGGCAGGGCACTACGTTTGCCGTACGTGCCATAAACGTACTACAACAACACTACACATACGACGTACAAACGTTTCTTGCTTGCAAACCGGTCACACGCACCATTTGACCCGAGTAGTGAGCTCTGATTGGATGTTATGTAAGATATGAATATTTTTAAGCACTCGGGTTTCGCATAAGTAATTGCGTCGGATTTCGGACGCAGATATAAAGAAACACATAAGAAATCGAATACAGAAAGAACAAGGCTATGATATAGCCTCGCCCGAGAAGTCAGGATTCAGACCAAGATATTTTGGTAACCAGACTATTTTGCAGTTGGCTACAATTCACCGCGCGATGGCGCACTTTCGCTGCATAGCATACAGGCAAATTCTTCACGGATTCACACAATTTCATAGCCTTGGACAACGCTAAGCTCTGTGCTGCACAGTATATCAGAAACACTCGGTATCCGCAAAAGCTTCATTTAAAGGCACAGCTCGTCAGCAATGCGCGTGCCAAATTCGTGCCACGAAATACGCAGCACCGTATAGCAAAGCATGGAGCTGCGTATTTCGCGCGCATTGCTGACGGCCTGTGCCTTTAATCAGAGACCTCTCCTCTTTTACGAGAGACAAATACTGTGATGTATCCTGTAGTTTGCGTTCAAGTCGCAAAACTGTGATAAAATTTAAAAAATAATGTGGACAACTTACACAAGACGCATCCCATATGGTGTCCGTTTTACGGGCAACATTTTTTGGCACATCCGGAGTATTGGCTGAGCTATGTGGCCTAAAAACAAACCAATATCTGACCGATTTGTATTTTAATGTTTCTTGTCACAGAAGATGTATACCCATGCATATGAATCGATTTGTTCTCATATAAACTCCTCAAAAAAAGTTCGGAAAGTCAAGTTTGACTGACGATTTCTCTCTTGTTACTAAATCATTTCCCTTGAATTTGGTATCATTGGAAAGCCCTGTTATTCCTCTTTACAGTGATGTATCATTTGTTATGATTAATTAATTGGGGTATAACGGAATACAGGGGTCGGTGGAAAGTGAAATGTCACAAAATTAACTGCTATTGTCATGCAGTGCATTCCCTTTTTGCTTGGAGGAGGGGAATGTGTCAATGCACTTTTTGACAATAGCAATGCATTTTGTGACATTTCACTTTACACCGGCCCCCGTATTCAGCTGTGCTGCACATCCCCCAATTGCTTAATCATAACAAATGACACATCATCGTAAAGAGGAATAACAGGGCTGCCTTTCTAATGATATAAAATTCAAGGAAAATTATTTTGCAACAAGAGATTAATCGTCAGTCAAACTTGACTTTCCGAACTTTTTTTGAGGAGTTTATTACACTACCATTAAAGAACACACAAATCAAAATAATTGGCAAAAAGTATAAGTTGATATACAAACCCGATTTGTGTCCGAAAATTGGGCAATGTCGCTTGTTTCTTAGGTATAATGAGTCTAGTGTGTGCGAGACCTGCCGTGTCTGCTGGAAAATTTGTTTTTACGTCCGTTTACAAGAAAAAGACGTGAACTCACGAACCATAGCACCGAAATACTGGTCGCAGTGTGTGTACTGCCGGTGCCGGCCACGGGGATTTATGTCTGTTCGCCCGTACTCGCACTCTCTGAGTCAAAACTATTTGTTCGATTTTTCATATAGTTAGGTGATCGGGCCAACAGCCCGATCACCTATTACTCTCGTACGATTTCTTTGTCTTTTTTTAGGTGATCGGGCTCAACCCGATCACCTATTGATATCGTACGATTTCTTTGTCTTTTTAGGTGATCGGGCCAACAGCCCGATCACCTATTACTCTCGTACGATTTCTTTTTAGGTGATCGGAACTCATTCCGATCACCTATTACTATTGTACGATTTCTTTGTCTTTTTTTTTTCTTTTTCTTTTTCTTCTTTTTCCACTCAAACGTTTCCAGAGCTTTTCTTCAAAACTGTTCAAGCTATCAACTTGAAACTTTGTAGGAACATCAATCCCAATGTGAAGGTGTGCATACAAGTGTGACGTCATTGTGACGTCATCGGGTATCAAATTACAACCCAAAAATGACTAAAATATGCATGTTTTAAAATGCTTCCGTCTGGAAAACCACGTGACCCATGATTTTCGTCTTTGGCAGGCTTATGGATTAGATCATGGCCTACGATTTTCTTCGTGTGGGCATTTTCATCTGACCCTTCCTTCTGGGGTCAATTTGAGGTCAAAGTTCAACGAAAACGAAAATCTCAATTTTTGCACTTATTGAGCAACAATGCCCATCAAACCAAGCTGAATCTTTAAGTAACTAGGTACAGGCATAGGTCCTATGGCAGACTTTCACCAGCGTGTATAATATTATGATGGCATCAAGCGTGACGTCATCGTGACGTCATCAAGTATCAAATTACACCCCCCAAAAAACCAAAATATGCATATTTTAAAATGCTTCCGTCTTGAAAACCACGTGACCCATGATCTTCGTATTTGGCAGGTTTATAGATGACATTCTGTTGTACAATTTTCTTTGTGTGGGCATTGTCATCTGACCCTTCCTTCTGGGGTCAATTGGAGGTCAAAGTTCAACGAAACTGAGAATCTCAGTTTTTACACTTACCAGCAACAATGCCTATCAAACCAAGCTGAATCGTTAGTAAATTAGATACAGACATAGGCCCTACGGCAGACTTTCACCAGAATGCATAGTATCTTGATGGCATCAAGTGTGACGTAATCATGACGTCATCAGGTGTCAAATTACAAAAATTCAAAGGTTATTATTTCCAAAATTCATATCTCAAGAACCGTAATAGATACTTGAACAATTCTTTCACAACATGATCAGTCTAAATGAACTGAACAAATCATACAATGTCATGACCCCTGTGTGACGCCTACTTCCGGTCCAAACCGGAAGTTGTTCGAAAATGTGCATTTTTTTAAGCGTTTTGAATGCAAATAGATTCAAAGTGGTAGTGAATTTGACCATATTTCTACGGAACGAAATGTTTCCACACATGTGGACTTTTTGACTATACCATTGGTGACGTCATCACATGGACGGTAGTTACGTAATGTGGTGCCAAAATACGCAAATTTTGAGCTGAATTGTTTAAAAATGCTGTATCTTGAGAACTACAGCAGATATTTGCGTGATTCTTTCGCCACATTTAAGAACTTGATGTTTATCAAATTGTTGAACAATTTGTGCACAACATTGTGACGTCATGATATCGTCACAGGTGTCAAATTACAAAAATTAAATGGTTATTATTTCAAAAATTCATATCTCAAGAATCGTAATAGATACTTGAACAATTCTTTCACAGCATGATAGGTCGCAATGAACTGAACAAATCATACAATGGCATGACCCCTGTGTGACCCAAACCTCCGGTCCAAACCGGAAGAGGTTCGAAAATGTACACTTTTTTAGCACTTTGAATGCAAATAGAGCCAAAGTGGTAGGGAATTTGACCATAGTTCTACGGAACGAAATGTTCCCTCACATGTGGACTTTATGACTACATATATACCACTGATGACGTCATCACGTGCACGGTGGTTACGTAATGTGGAGAAATTATTTGTTGGGTCCCTTTGATAATTAAGCTAACTCAGTCGTTTGAGGGCGCTATGCCAAGCCTCCACTAATCTGACGATTTGCGCCCATATATAGTGCTCGACTTCTAATAATATAACTTGTATCTAGGCGGCCTGTCTCGGGACAGAGGTCATAATGTATCTTTTTAGGGAAGATGTCTGGGCCACACGGCCAATGATATACACGTACCTGCGCGAGTAGTGAATAAGTCAGACAGACGAGACATAATAAGCAGGGCTTGATTTACAACCGAGAAAATTTGACTTTTAAAGATGTAAAACTGCTAGTTTCCGTGGCATCATCGCCAGGAAAGTTGAATAAACACTAGATAGCACAAGGACATTTACTTTTGGTGACTTAGCTGTTGTATCTTGGGTGTAATTATGTACGGCTAGCCCTAGTCGGCGGACCAGAGTAAATATGGTTTCTCCCCGAAAACTGTGAATGTGACATGCTGGAAATCGTTGCTGTGTTGGAAATAAAATGGACATGGTGGACCGCAACTCAAGTTGACTGGAGCATCAGTTTATTCTAGATGCAATTGAACCCCAACTCCCCACACGGCGATATACTACAGTAATATGATCTCAAATGACAACATCTTTAGAACTGTAATAGATATTGAAAATATTCTTTCACCACATATACATGTCAAAACTTGTTCTTCAGTAGATACTTGAACAATATGTGCACACAATAGTAACGTTATTGATGAGATTGACAATTATGACGTCATCAGATACACAATTTTAGCGTTGAATAGTCAGAGTCATGTCTTGAGAATTCCAATACTTTTTCAACATCAAACAACTCAAGTTTTCAAACAATCTCAAAACTGTGTCGTCATCATCATTGCAATGTTTATGTCACCCGATCACCTTGCGTTTGTAAAAAACACGAACGCGAAGCTCTAGTTTTTTTTTCTTTTTCTTTTTCCACTCAAACGTTTCCAGAGCTTTTCTTCAAAACGGTTCAAGCTATCAACTTGAAACTTTGTAGGAACATCAACCCCAATGTGAAGATGTGCATACAAGGGTGACGTCATTGTGACGTCATTAGGTATCAAATTACAACCCAAAAATGACCAAAATATGCATGTTTTAAAATGCTTCCGTCTGGAAAACCACGTGACCCATGATTTTCGTATTTGACAGGCTTATAGATAAGATCATGGCCTACGATTTTCTTCGTGTGGGCATTTTCATCTGACCCTTCCTTCTGGGGTCAATCTGAGGTCAAAGTTCAACGAAAACGAAAATCGCAATTTTTGCACTTATTGAGCAACAATGCCCATCAAACCAAGCTGAATCTTTAAGTAACTAAGTACAGGCATAGGTCCTATGGCAGACTTTCACCAGCGTGTATAATATTATGATGGCATCAAGCGTGACGTCATCGTGACGTCATCAAGTATCAAATTACACCCCCCAAAAAAACAAAATGTGCATATTTTAAAATACTTCCGTCTTGAAAACCACGTGACCCAGGATCTTCGTATTTGGCAGGTTTACAGATGACATTCTGTGCTACAATTTTCTTTGTGTGGGCATTTTCATCTGACCCTTCCTTCTGGGGTCAATTGGAGGTCAAAGTTCAACGAAACTGAGAATCTCAGTTTTTACACTTACCAGCAACAATGCCCATCAAACCAAGCTGAATCGTTAGTAAATTAGATACAGACATAGGCCCTACGGCAGACTTTCACCAGAATGTATAGTATCACGATGGCATCAAGTGTGACGTAATCATGACGTCATCAGGTGTCAAATTACAAAAATTCAAAGGTTATTATTTCCAAAATTCATATCTCAAGAACCGTAATAGATACTTGAACAATTCTTTCACAACATGATAAGTCTAAATGAACTGAACAAATCATACGATGTCATGACCCCTGTGTGACGCCTACTTCCGGTCCAAACCGGAAGTTGTTCGAAAATGTACACTTGTTTAGCACTTTGAATGCAAATAGAGCCAAAGTGGTAGGGAATTTGACCATAGTTCTACGGAACGAAATGTTTTCACACATGTGGACCTTTTGACTATACCATTGGTGACGTCATTACATGGACGGTGGTTACGTAATGTACGTCAAATTACGCAAATTTGGAGCTGAGATGTTTTAAAATGCTGTATCTTGAAAACTACAACAGATATTGGTATGATTCCTTCGCCACATTTAAGAACTTGATGTTCAACATATTGTTCAACAATTTGTGCACAAAATTGTGACGTCATTATGTCGTCACAGGTGTCACATTACAAGATTTCAAAGGTTATTATTTCAACAATTCATATCTCAAAACGGTGCAAGCTATCAACCCCCAGCTATGGCGGATATGCAGGGAGGAGATATTAGTTACCGGATTAGTGTATACAGCAGCCGATTTCACGAAACTTTACGCAATTGCGCAAGTCCACTTACGCCATAAGCTATTGCGCAAGTAATGGCGTAAGTGGACTTGCGCAATTGCGTAAAGTTTCGTGAAATCGGCTGCTGAACTTCCATTTTTGCCATTCCATAGGTGATAACAACGTCTGAAATTCATCACAAAATGTTCATTTAACCCGATCACCTGGCGTTTGTAACAACAAACGTCATACCTCTAGTTTTTTTTTTTTTTTTTCTTCTTTTTCCACTCAAACGTTTCCAGAGCTTTTCTTCGAAACGGTTCAAGCTATCAACTTGAAACTTGGTAGGAACATCAACCCCAATGTGAAGGTGTGCATACAAGTGTGACGTAACCGTGACGTCATCGGGTATCAAATTACAACAAAAAAATGACCAAAATATGCATGTTTTAAAATGCTTCCGTCTAGAAAACCACGTGACTCATGATCTTCGTATTTGGCAGGCTTATATATCAGATCATGGCCAACAATTTTCTTTGTGTGGGCATTTTCATCTGACCCTTCCTTCTGGGGTCAATCTGAGGTCAAAGTTCAACGAAAACGAAAATCTCAATTTTTGCACTTATTGAGCAACAATGCCCATCAAACCAAGCTGAATCTTTAAGTAACTAGGTACAGGCATAGGTCCTATGGCAGACTTTCACCAGCGTGTATAATATTATGATGGCATCAAGCGTGACGTCATCGTGACGTCATCAAGTATCAAATTACACCCTCCAAAAAACCAAAATATGCATATTTTAAAATGCTTCCGTCTTGAAAACCACGTGACCCAGGATCTTCGTATTTGGCAGCTTTATAGATGACATTCCGTGCTACAATTTTCTTTGTGTGGGCATTTTCATCTGACCCTTCCTTCTGGGGTCAATTGGAGGTCAAAGTTCAACGAAACTGAGAATCTCAGTTTTTACACTTACCAGCAACAATGCCTATCAAACCAAGCTGAATCGTTAGTAAATTAGATACAGACATAGGCCCTACGGCAGACTTCCACCAGAATGCATAGTATCATGATGGCATCAAGTGTGACGTAATCATGACGTCATCAGGTGTCAAATTACAAAAAATCAAAGGTTATTATTTCAAAAATTCATATCTCAAGAACCGTAATAGATACTTGAACAATTCTTTCACAACATGATCAGTCTAAATGAACTGAACAAATCATACAATATCATGACCCCTGTGTGACGCCTACTTCCGGTCCAAACCGGAAGTTGTTCGAAAATGTGCATTTTTGTAAGCGTTTTGAATGCAAATAGATTCAAAGTGGTAGTGAATTTGACCATATTTCTACGGAACGAAATGTTTCCACACATGTGGACTTTTTTACTATACCATTGGTGACGTCATCACATGGACGGTAGTTACGTAATGTGGTGTCAAAATACGCAAATTTGGAGCTGAATTGTTTAAAAATGCTGTATCTTGAGAGCTACAACAGATATTTGCATGATTTATTCGCCACATTTAAGAACTTGATGTTTATCAAATTGTTGAACAATTTGTGCACAACATTGTGACGTCATGATATCGTCACAGGTGTCAAATTACAAAAATTAAATGGTTATTATTTCAAAAATTCATATCTCAAGAATCGTAATAGATACTTGAAAAATTATTTCACAGCATGATAGGTCGCAATGAACTGAACAAATCATACAATGGCATGACCCCTGTGTGACCCAAACCTCCGGTTCAATCCGGAAGAGGTTCGAAAATGTACACTTTTTTAGCACTTTGAATGCAAATAGAGCCAAAGTGGTAGGGAATTTGACCATAGTTCTACGGAACGAAATGTTCCCTCACATGTGGACTTTATGACTACATATATACCACTGATGACGTCATCACGTGTACGGTGGTTACGTAATGTGGATAAATTATTTGTTGGGTCCCTTGATAATTAAGCTAACTCAGTCGTTTGAGGGCGCTATGCCAAGCCTCCACTAATCTGACGATTTGCGCCCATATATAGTGCCCGAATTCTAATAATAGAACTTGTATCTAGGCGGCCTGTCTCGGGTCAGAGGTCATAATGTATCTTTTTAAGGAGGATGTCTGGGCCACACGGCCAATGATACACGTACGTACGTGCGCGTGTAGTGAATAAGTCAGACAGACAAGGTATAATAAGCAGGGCTTGAATTACAACCGAGAAAATTTGACTTTTGAAGATGTAAAACTGCTTGTTTCCGTGGCATCATCGCCAGGAAAGTTGAATGAACACTTGATAGCACAAGGACATTTACTTTTGGTGACTTAGCTGTTGTATCTTGGGTGTAATTATGTACGGCTAGCCTTAGTCGGCGGACCAGAGTAAATATGTCTTCTCCCCGAAAACTTTGAATGTGACATGCTGGAAATCGTTGCTGTGTTGGAAATAAAATGGACATGGTGGACCGCAACTCAAGTTGACTGGAGCGTCAGTTTATTCTAGATGCAATTGAACCCCAACTCCCCACACGGCGATATACTACAGTAATATGATCTCAAATGACAACATCTTTAGAACTGTAATAGATATTGAAAAGATTCTTTCACCACATATACATGTCAAAACTTGTTCTTCAGTAGATACTTGAACAATCTGTGCACACAATAGTAACGTTATGATGAGATTGACAATTATGACGTCATCAGATACACAATTTTAGCGTTGAATAGTCAGAGTCATGTCTTGAGAATTCCAATACTTTTTCAACATCAAACAACTCAAGTTTTCAAACAATCTCAAAACTGTGTCGTCATCATCATTTCAATGTTTATGTCACCCGATCACCTTGCGTTTGTAAAAAACACAAACGCGAAGCTCTAGTTTTTTTTTTTTTTTTTTTTTTTTTTTTCCACTCAAACGTTTCCAGAGCTTTTCTTCAAAACGGTTCAAGCTATCAACTTGAAACTTTGTAGGAACATCAACCCCAATGTGAAGGTGTGCATACAAGTGTGACGTCATTGTGACGTCATTGGGTATCAAATTACAACCCGAAAATGACTAAAATATGCATGTTTTAAAATGCTTCCGTCTGGAAAACCACGTGACCCATGATTTTCGTATTTAGCAGGCTTATAGATAAGATCATGGCCTACGATTTTCTTTGTGTGGGCATTTTCATCTGACCCTTCCTTCTGGGGTCAATCTGAGGTCAAAGTTCAACGAAAACGAAAATCGCAATTTTTGCACTTATTGAGCAACAATGCCCATCAAACCAAGCTGAATCTTTAAGTAACTAAGTACAGGCATAGGTCCTATGGCAGACTTTCACCAGCGTGTATAATATTATGATGGCATCAAGCGTGACGTCATCGTGACGTCATCAAGTATCAAATTACACCCCCCAAAAAAAAAAAATATGCATATTTTAAAATGCTTCCGTCTTGAAAACCACGTGACCCAGGATCTTCGTATTTGGCAGGTTTACAGATGACATTCTGTGCTACAATTTTCTTTGTGTGGGCATTTTCATCTGACCCTTCCTTCTGGGGTCAATTGGAGGTCAAAGTTCAACGAAACTGAGAATCTCAGTTTTTACACTTACCAGCAACAATGCCCATCAAACCAAGCTGAATCGTTAGTAAATTAGATACAGACATAGGCCCTACGGCAGACTTTCACCAGAATGTACAGTATCACGATGGCATCAAGTGTGACGTAATCATGACGTCATCAGGTGTCAAATTACAAAAATTGAAAGGTTATTATTTCCAAAATTCATATCTCAAGAACCGTAATAGATACTTGAACAATTCTTTCACAACATGATAAGTCTAAATGAACTGAACAAATCATACGATGTCATGACCCCTGTGTGACGCCTACTTCCGGTCCAAACCGGAAGTTGTTCGAAAATGTGCATTTTGTAAGCGTTTTGAATGCAAATAGATTCAAAGTGGTAGTGAATTTGACCATATTTCTACGGAACGAAATGTTTCCACACATGTAGACTTTTTGACTATACCATTTGTGACGTCATCACATGGACGGTGGTTACGTAATGTGGTGTCAAAATACGCAAATTTGGAGCTGAATTGTTTTAAAATGCTGTATCTTGAGAACTACAGCAGATATGTGCATGATTCTTTCGCCACATTTAAGAACTTGATGTTTATCAAATTGTTGAACAATTTGTGCACAACATTGTGACGTCATGATATCGTCACAGGTGTTAAATGTACACTTGTTTAGCACGTTGAATGCAAATAGAGCCAAAGTGGTAGGGAATTTGACCATAGTTCTACGGAACGAAATGTTTTCACACATGTGGACCTTTTGACTATACCATTGGTGACGTCATTACATGGACGGTGGTTACGTAATGTACGTCAAATTACGCAAATTTGGAGCTGAGATGTTTTAAAATGCTGTATCTTGAAAACTACAACAGATATTGGTATGATTCCTTCGCCACATTTAAGAACTTGATGTTCAACATATTGTTCAACAATTTGTGCACAAAATTGTGACGTCATGATGTCGTCACAGGTGTCACATTACAAGATTTCAAAGGTTATTATTTCAACAATTCATATCTCAAAACGGTGCAAGCTATCAACCCCCCAGCTATGGCGGATATGCAGGGAGGAGATATTAGTTACCGGATTAGTGTATACAGCAGCCATAAGCTATAGCGCAAGTAATGGCGTAAGTGGACTTGCGCAATTGCGTAAAGTTTCGTGAAATCGGCTGCTGAACTTCCATTTTTGCCATTCCACAGGTGATAACAACGTCTGAAATTCATCACAAATTGTTCATTTAGCCCGATCACCTGGCGTTTGTAACAACAAACGTCATACCTCTAGTTATGTTTAACTTTGTTTCATAACCTGAATAAATATAGTCTATTTCGAGCCCAAAATAGCCCAACAAAGCCGTTGTGTAAACCACACTGTTTTACTACGTTAATTTGTAGATATCTACAGATATGTTAGTATATAATGGGCGAGTTTCTATATGTGGTTCTGGATACTCTAAATTGCTGAGGCCATCGTGCTTTACGCGTTGGCGAAACGACCTGAGAAGTTGGTTTCTGGGAATCGAGAAACGAGGAGAGAAGGCAAATTAACAACTGATAGAAAAGTGTTTTGTTTTATATTCGTTAATACGTGCCTTTACAATTCACTGCGCGCTGCGCATGATGGGATACAAATCTAGTACACTTTGCCTCGGCGTTCAATCTTCTCGTGTAGAATCGAATGAGAATAATTGGCAGGTCAGTGCATGGAGCTATCGTCCGCTTCAAACTCGTAAAACGCGGCGAATTTGTGTTTTTGGCACAAATGTTCGCTGGTAATATAGAGCTCAGATACAGATTCAACCAACTGCGAGTGCGTGTCGCGAGTGCGTACGTCGCGAGTGAAGATTGAACGCCGAGGCAAAGTGTACTAGATTTGTATCCCATCATGCACGGCACTGCGCCATGTACCGCGCGCATGTATGCACGTACATTATACGGGCTATAGACTGCGTGTGGTGCATACACTGATCTATACATGTATACGATGGACTGGTAAGCGACTGCCTGAATGAAGCAACCGTCCGCCATCTTGCTCCAGCAGACAATGCCTTGCCCCAGGAAAGGCAATGGGTGAGGTCACAATTCTGTGTGTGTTACATGTTAGTGCTACAGATCTGTTAACAGATCTGTTATCTTAATCAGAATTGTGACCTCAGAACAAACGGCGTGTTAACACGACGTGTTGATGTGTGTTGAATGTCGTGCGCAGAACCGCAAATTGCAGTGAGTGAGGGCGCAATTCTCTGCTACGTGTTAGTGTTAGTGTAACAGATCGGTTAACACGGCGTCTCGGGAAACCGTGTTAGTGTTAATGTAACAGATCTGTTAACAGGTCTGTTGACTCGGCATCTTGGGAAATGTCAAATCGGTATAGGGTTCTGCACGACTTTCAACACTAACACTTACACAGAATTGTACGTGACCTCCGGTCCGTGTTACACGAGCTTAACCACTAAGTGATCGAAAAAAATGCTTTATAAGTTGTGTTGTAAAATGAAACTCAATTTTTTGAGAATTACGAAAGTTCAAAAATAATCAAAATTAACACCCCCCACTTCGTTCAGATTAACTTAACATATCTGTTACACTAACCCGATGTGTATCATGAGGTGTTGAAATAAAATTAGATGTTTTTCTTAACACGTCCTAAACATCATGTTAACATCGAGTTAACACGGTGTTTGTTCTGAGGTCACAATTATAATTAAGTTAACAGATCTGTTACACTAACACTAACACGCAACCCAGAGTTGTGACTTGCCCTGTGTACAGTGCAGATAATTAACACGGTGTTAACACCGTGTTAACAGATTTGTTAACACGGTGTTAACCTAAACGTTGTTACTTTTTCCAACGGCCATGATAGTGCAAAAGCACAGGGACACGGTTCAGTGATTTTTAGTTTAGAGCCAATTGCCTAGGCAACCAACAAAAGATGACGTATTCACTTCGGCAGTCTATTGTGTGGACAGGGTAGGTATACCCAGCACGATATGTGGCAAAGGGACTCCCCCCTAACGCCCCTATACCTCAACACACTCTTCCCTTTTGTTAATGAACCAACTACCCCCTAAAAACTGGAAGGAATTCCTTGGAATGTTCCCCCATTGTGTCTCAAACATCCAAGGAATTCCAAAGGAATTTCTTACAGTTTTTAGGGGGTTGGTGCGTTAACAAAAGAGAAGAGTGTGTTGAGGTATATAGGCCTTGGGGGAGAGTCCCTTTGCCACATATCGTGCTGGGTATACAAGTACTCACTCACCTGTCAATTTTCGCACATCTCTTTTTTACGCCCGTAATTTTTCGCCCGTTTCTGTTGTATGTACTACGTGTAAAAAAAAAGAAGCATGTCCTACTTTTGATCTTGAATAACTCCAACGGATTTAAACCAAAATTTCAGATCATGTAAACGAGGCATGACAAATTTTATTGAGTGAGTTTCATTAACTTTGTCCAGGAGGGTAAGATTTTATAAGCCATACGGCAAAACAAAATCAATTTCAGAATTCGCCATTTTCGACTTGGCCTCCTTCATGATAATTTTCTAGAAACATAAAAGTTTTTCGCTTTCAAATGATACATCAACGAACAAAATCGACCAACGTTCAGTTATCGAACAATTAGGCTGCGTTTGGGCGTGCAGTTCTCGCTACTCCGGACTAATAATGCTTGCGCATTGCACTCGGGTCACATTACGCGAACGGCAAGTCCGCAGTCCGCATGCCCGAATGGCCGTCAGTCAAGATGGCCGTCTCTTGCTATGACTACACAAAAAAACGTCGTTTTACTGCTCACAAGAAATTGAAGAAAATACAGACCGTAAGTCTTGAGAACCTTTGATACCGTGTAAAACAGACCTTAGTGGGTTATTGTTTTAGTTACACTGCAAAAAATGCGGTGTTAAAATCTACACCACTGGTGTACAATTTGATTCTTCCTTGGTATCCATTTTGGGCAAGGATTTGGGTGTTAAGTAAAACCAATTTGGGAATCAATATTTGTTAACACCAAGAAGAGTGTTAAACTTTAACAACCCCATCCGGTGTCAACGTATTCTTCTTGGTGTTTATTTTGGGCATTAATTTTTGTGTTTATTGACTGTAACACCTACAGTTGATTTATTCTTACATAATTAAAAGCCGACACCAATTGGTGTAAAATAGAGGAACCACTTTAAAATAAAACACGCACTGCAAAACCTCTGGTGTTAAATTTAACACCCATGGTGCAAATTAACACCAGCATTTGGTGTTAAAATCTTTTGTTACTGACCTGTTCGTGGTTGAACAGTAATGAATTTGGCAAAATACCGTTGTTTTCATCATGTTGGTTCATGATTTCCTCATATCCCCCTATAAGGAGTAATGATGATATAATTGAAAAAAAATTCAGATAGTCTAGCCATAAGTACAACGTGATGATTATGGTTTGATGCTCAAACACGGAAAAATTATCAGAAACCTCTGTAGCCAATCAAATAGCTGGATTTCCGCGCATGCTTTCTTAGCATTATTTTTTAACACCCAAAAATGTTTTTTGTTGCAGTGAACACGTGACCGAACACGTGTTGTGGAGGGGGGGGGGGGGGGGGGGGTGGTGGGGGGGGGGGGGGGGGGGGTGGGGGGGGGGTGGTGGGGGGGTGGCGGCGGAATCTGAGACAAAAACTCACTCAATAAAATTTGTCGGGCCTCGTTTACATGATCTGAAATTCTGGTATAATTCCATTGGAAAATGACTGAGTTATTTAAGATCAAAAGTAGGACTTTTTTTTACACTTAGTTGAAACACGGAGGTGTGGCTGCTATGATATGGAAGCCCTGGAGGGACGTCGTAAATGGCAAATATCTGCGCCAATAATTTGTGACGTCGCAAATATTAGTGCGGATATATCGGCGCCGATATTTGCGAGGTCGCAAATATTAGCTTGCAAAAGAGACAAATACCGTTACCTTTCTCTCATTCGTGGGGCACTTTTGTGGTGATGTGTGATAACTTTATAGAATCCTAACGGTCCCCAGGGCCTTCTAACCCAGATCCGGCGCAGTGTAAGCCGGCGGTATATTTCGTCGTCTTCGCCTCCCCAGCCCCAATACACATTGGGAAAGCCGTTTATATCTTCAATGTTCTTCCGAGTCAAGCCAGTCACGGCCCCAAAAAAGGTACTGTATAGGGGTCTGTAAAAAAGAGTATGTTAAAAAAATTAATAAATAATAATAAATTTTTAAAAAGGCAAAAATAAAATTATATACAAATGTGGACAAATGTCTCTATGAGTTTGGGAAATCTGAATGCAGTGCAAAGTAACTTGGTCCCACCGGGATTCGAACCGCGGACATTCTGCCCTACCACTGAGCTATGAAGCCAACTGGTGGTTTCGAATCACGGTAGTGCAGTTGTTCCTCACTGATTGGGATTGGCTATCACGTGAGCTTAGCAAGACCTACAGAGAAATAACCACCCCTCCTAGAGATCACTTAGGATATGCCCCAAACCCCTGCCCGGCTTGCCCCAATTATTAAGTGTAAATAAGTGATTAGTTTTTAGGGATTCGATTATGACCCAGGGACCGCCGGGGTGAATAAATTCGATACAAATGTCGTCCCGTCCTATATTAATAGAAAAACAGGCGACGGCACGCCGCGACGACACGCCGCGAAATGGCGACGCGACGGCAATTGTCGTCTCTAGAACACTATATGTTTGGGATGGTTTGTAAAGACAATTGAAATTCAGCTTGCTTTCTTACCGGTATTTCCATCGATCCGAACCAGTCATCAGTCGCTTTGGCATGTGTGAGCATCCGTAGTTATTCATCTGGCTCATTGGCACGTGGTCCACGTCGTGCAAGACGAAGCAGTCCCATGTGTCGAATTTGAGCGACTCAATGAAACCAACGTTCATCAGCATTGCGCGGTTGAAAGGCAGATAATTTTCCTGTTTGTGGGAGACGGGTACAGGAAAACATGAATTTCAAATTGTCATTGAAAACTAGGGGCTTCAGTGCTTTCTTTTGTGAACGAATTTGCAAATGTAAAAATGCGTTACGTAATACAATGGCTCAGCTTCTGAGACGAGGCGGTCAGTGTTAATAGACCGTGTAAGTTGACCTCGAGAACTTGCGGTACGCTGCGAGATTCATCGACTTCTGGGGACGGACCTCGTTTACGAGCTATTTTTTCCGCGTCAAAATAAGCAGTTTTACCAAACGATTCCTAATCCACTTTAAACATTCTTAACATCTCATTTATTACTTGGGTGGGAACAATTTATTGAACAAAAAGTTCATGAAATTGTAAATCTGACTTTTTATTTCCGTCTCTGAGATAAACTGATAACCCTGGACGTAAAATACAAATCATGAAGCGTATAAAAATGTATACGACATCGCAAATATTTGCAAAGATACCTGCACAAACATATGTACGACATCGCAAATATTTGCATAGATATTCGCAAAAAAATGTGCGACATATCGGAAATTACACTACTCAAAAGAATTAAAGGAACAAGAGAACATAATGTTTTTGTCATGGTCTATATGGGCTACCGTTAGAACAAGAGCATTAAAGTTATGTGAAAATCAGTCAGGTGTTGTCAATTGATTCTCAAACAATACTCAACAATGTTGGTGAAATCATGCGTGTCTTCTAACACGTGGACACGGGGGTGTCCACAGGCGTGTTCTTTTACTCTGTATAAGGTGTTGGTATTGGTACACTTGTCATCACTAGTTGTTATCACTTCTTGCAACAAAATGAAGGTTCTTCCAATTCTGTTGTTTGTTGTCTGTCTGCTGGGACTGAGTACTGGTGTTCGCCGTCAGTTAACTGAAGCTGAGGTTGCTAGAGCTGTCCAGCTCCTTGAATTTGGCAATACACAGCGTGCGGTGGCTGTACATTTTGATGTGTCCGTAAGTGTCATCAACCGGTTGTGGAGACGTTTTCAGGAAGATGGTCTGTACACCAGGAGGCCAGGACAAGGTCGCAGACGTGTGACTACCCCTCCCCAGGACCGATACCTGAGGATCCTGGCACGTCGAAATCGACGATCTACTGCAAGATCCTTAGCCACAAGCTTCCACAGGGCAACTGATGTCCGTGTTTCCAATCAAACAGTCAGGAATCGTCTGCATGAAGATGGTATGAGAGCCAGACGACCAGCCACATGCCCCATTTTGTCCGTAGTACACCGCAGAGCCCGGCTGGACTTTGCTAGAAACCATCAATTTTGGCAGATGGACCAGTGGGCACCAGTACTGTTCTCAAATGAAAGCAGGTTCACTGTTTCAACCAATGATAGACGTGTAAGGGTTTGGAGACGGTCGGGGAACGATATTTCAACTGCAACATTGTCGAATTTGACCACTTTGGTGGTGGATCAGTTATGGTGTGGGCGGGTATCTCCCTGGAGGGGCGTACGGACCTCGTCGTGGTAGCTGGTGGTGCACTAACAGGTTTGAGGTATCTAGATGAGATACTGGAACCTGTTGTGAGGCCATATGCTGCTGCCGTAGGTGAAAATTTCATCCTGGTGCAAGATAACGCTCGTGCACACACTGCACGAGTGTCCATGAACTTTCTTGAGAATGAGGGAATCAGCACGATGCCCTGGCCGGCAAGATCTCCTGACCTAAACCCTATAGAGCATGCATGGGACATGCTTGGCAGACGTGTTGCAGGTTGAGAACATGCTCCAGACTCTGTACAGACACTCAGAGAGGCCTTGGTTGAAGAGTGGGAGAACATTCCTCAAGACTCCATAAGACAGTTAATTTTAAGCATGCCTCGACGCTGTCAGGAGTGCATACAAGCACGTGGAGGTCATACCAGTTACTAGACAATGATTAATTAACGTTTACTTTGCCAAAACGTGGACAATGTACGGATAGTCATGATAACCTGCCAGATGATTATGTCCATATTTTTGTTCATTCATGTTTTAGTCATGTTAACAGGCTACCACATCAATAAATTTCGCCATACATTGTTGAGTATTGTTTGAGAATCAATTGACAACACCTGAATGATTTTCACATAACTTTAATGCCTCTTGTTCTAACGGTAGCCCATATAGACCATGACAAAAACATTATGTTCTCTTGTTCCTTTAATTCTTTTGAGTAGTGTATTTGCAAAGAAATCTGTGATATGCGATGTCCCTTTTACGCCACCATACCTACCTGATTTATAACATAGATTGCAAATTCCAGGAGTTGCTTCTGAAGCATTGGGACGAGGTATCGCAGCAGTATCGGTAGATGCTCATAGCGGTTTCTGAACGGAATGATTATTGCAACCTGCAGGGAAATTTATTTTTTTAAGCCTGTGTATTAGATATGCAAGCATAAAGTACCACAATATCTTAGGTTAATTCAATATGTGTACCATTTTAGCGACGGTATTTTTTGCACCTTTGGCCTATGAGACACTGGTACCAATTAGGGCCATAGGTGCCTGGGGACTGTGGACCACAAATGCACGGGGCCTATAGACCACAGGTCCTTGGGTCTATGGTTGAATCGCAGGTGCTTGGGCATCCTCTTGCAACAGTGCCCCTTTAACGCACTCCCTAACTCCTGCGTACAGTGGCCCTGTTGAAAAAGGCCCCATTTGGCGGTGGGACTAGCGACAGAAATCTTGTCGCCTCTGCTGGACCAATCAGGACGCTTGGCAGTGCATTGCAGCATGATTGCAGGCATTCAAATGTAACGCGCGCAGATTGTAAACACCGTGCATGCATGTGATACATGTACTCGGTAATGCTGGCTGTTGTCCGCGTCGGCGATTGGCTGCTATTTAAAGCATACTGGGGAATCCGTTCCATTACATTCGTCAGCATGCATCCCTGTTATTAATTTGAAAAACTGCGGAGTAAATTAAGATCGTCGTTTGAAAGTTTGGTAGGAATGGGACAGTCATAAGAAACGGAACCCAATACAATTTCTGGAAAGTATATAAATCGTTTCTTTTCGGCATAACATGACCGAATTGATTAAATTACATCAAAATGACTCGGGCGTGAGTTGGCTCAAGACAACAGCCGGCTCACTCCACAGATTTGCGTGTGTTTCCTCAGGGTATTGTTACGTCGCTTTGCAGAGTGGAAATTCCCTGATATCTCAGGATGGTGCTTGGGGCGCTTACGGACCACTAGACTTGAAATCAATTCGGTCATGCGGTCGTGTTTTGTCCGTCTAACGTTATTTTACCGCACACGATAGACAGCCGTTTTGTTGTTGTTGTTGTTTTATAAATTCTCTTCGGCATGCAATAAGAAGAGAATTGTTATCTCATCGTAAGTGTGAGAGCACCTGTTGGGGGTGTTACGTAAGGTCTAAAGGTTTGATTGTGGTGTACTGGTGCGTAGAATGCGCCGTGTAATGTGGTACACTTGCATGGGCGGGTGCAAGTCATTCGCAGGCAGTCACAGCGTCACACACAGTTCATTTTAGGTTTCTCTCTTCCCCGTATTTTCTATGTCGTTTGCTTCGATACTAAACAACCAGACAAATTTGCTAATTTCAAGCCTTCACTGCGGGGGAACACGCAAGTTGCCAGCTAATGGGGTCGCAGTAAACCGAGTCAACGAAATCTGGTCAAACGCGTGGCCAAATAGAGCAGGGGTATTTCACTCCGAGGTCAACTACTGAATTCTTGCTGGACACTTCAATCTACTTGTGCGAGAGGACGTCAGCAATAATCTAAGATAAGTACCCGTTTAGTTTAAACTACCTATTTGAAGCTATACTGAGACTCTGCATGTGTCATTGGCAGAAAACGAATACGAATATGAATTTATCAATTTGAGTCCAGGCATTATTTGTAATTGTGAGGGGCCTAGGCATACATACATGTATGTACATGTACGCATGATATGAGAACGAAACTACATGGCCGCCGTATAGTTTTAGCTCCGCTTTCGGTGCATTATTACTATGAAACCAGTCTATAAAAAATACGGCTTGTCTATTTTTGAAAACGTCTATAATGAAAACAAATAAATAAAAAAAATTAAAAAAACAAAACAAAAAAACAGCTGTGGTGTTAACGTAGGTATAGCGGTTCTTGATATCCAAAACGGCTTGTCTTCGACCATGAGCGTGCTAATTAGTAACGTCTGAGTCTCCAAACATGAAGCCTCGACAGTGCTATTTTTCTTATTCCGAACGTCTGAACCTTTATAATGCTATATTACAGAGGGCTGTTTTCCCTCACGTTTTCTGCACGAATTCCGTACTCTGGTCGAGACCGAGATATTGTTTTCCACTCCTAAATTGATTTTCCATTAAAAATTTGAACACCTTTTAGTGGTTATTGAGTCGGACGAAAGAAAACAATTACATTTTCTTTACACTCTTCAGAGTGCTTGGGAATGTTTCCCAAACTTTTAGCAAGTATATATGTGTATAGGCAGATTGAATCTCGTGGAGCATGTTCACGCGAACATTCTTTCTGTTCGGTTAACTTTGCCCAGTTGCGCTTCGAGCAACACAGCCTGGATACATGTATGAAGGGTAAGCCCTTTAGACCTTGCAACTGCAGTACTGTACTGACATTTATTCAAATACCGACCATTCTGAGAATTGTCATATCGCAGTTGTGTATATCCTCGAGCATATTAATGTATGCACAGATCTAGAGGACGAACTCGTGCTAAGACTATAAGTCGTGAACTGAAATATAGTTTACATCATGCTGTAGCATTTAGGCCCGAGTCAACGGGCACACTCGGACAGCTCCAGAATATGAATTTCGAATTACGCAATTTAAGAGTACAATTGCATTAATCGCATCCACAGTTTTGCGAGGTGTCATTAGAGGTTGGGCAATTGGGGGACGTGCGGCGCAGCTGGATGTGAGGGTGGCCGTACGCAGGGTCAGGGTTCAGGTTTGCCTGGTGATTTCTCTATTGTTACTGAACCATTTGCATTGAGCTTATGATTGGGGGCCTGTTGCTCTGCCTTGTATTTACCATAAAATCCGAGTGTCTATATATTTCGTGTGAGCGCAGCGTATGCGCGGTTTGGATTATATGACACCGTTTCAGAGAGGATAAATTTGGCAAGGAAACCTGCCTTTAGTTGTGAAACGATTTAACGTGCTTGTTTGAAAACATTAGGATTTTTGTCGTGCTTCATAACACATGGGGTTCATTTGGCCAAGAGACATGGAGATTTTTTCCCTTTAATTCTTTATTGCACAGAATACATGCATTCAAATCATAAGAGACCTTCCCGACTAAATTTTTTGTACCCCGGCTGTGAAGTCGGCATTTGCACTTTTTATTGTTAATTGAGCATACAAAACATTTGGGCGCGCCGCCTCTCTTTATGTTTTGAGTTTTTTTGGTTATGCAAGTAAATAAGCTGCAAAGCTACCGAAACTTTGAATTTGTTAGAGGTAACGGTCACGGATTTGTTTTCGGAAATGTAACGAACTGCAAGCTCTTGATGACGGGTTTGCTTTGTGTATAATCGCCATGTCCACGAGTGACATCCGCAGACCACGAGTGTCTATGGTGAGTCGACAAAGCAAGGCTGTTAGCATGTTTGCACGTATGGGTGTTCGTCAAAAAAAAAATAAAAAAAAAAAAAAAAAAATAAATAAATAAATAAAAAAACAAAAAAAAAAAACACTTTGACATTTCCGCAACAGCTGTCTGTAATGGTCATCTGCGAAACATGCAGTCTTGAGTGAGTGATTTTAAACGACAATAGCGGACATGCTAGTATGATAAAGTGTTTAGTTTTGTCCACGAGTGATAGCCGCAGACCATGAGTGTCTATGACGAGTCGATGATCAAGCCAGTTATAGCTTTTAGGCAGTCGATGTCCACGAGTGACATATTCAGACCACGAGCGTCTATGACCAGTCGGTTAGGCAGCCGATGTCCACGACTGACATATTCAGACCACGAGTGCCTATGACCAGTCGGTTAGGCAGTCGATGTCCACGAGTGACATATTCAGACCACGAGTGTCTATGACCAGTCGGTTAGGCAGTCGATGTCCACGAGTGACATCTGCAGACCACGAGTGTCTATGACCAGTCGATCAAGCCAGTTAGGCAGCGTTTGTACGTGTGGGTGTTCGTATACACGCCAGTATAAAAACTTAATTTGTTCCTTCCCTAAAGTTTTGTTTTTTACTTTCAGAGCATTTTGAAGAATGTCATTTGAAAGCACCTCCAAGTCGATACGAGCTGAAAAGTAGACGATTATCGAGGCGCACGGGCTGGTGATTTCCCTTAGCCTGTAAGCCGCACGCAATCCGCGCGGGAAGTCATAAGGCTACGAGTTTTCGCAGCGAAACCAACGGAGTGAAAACGGCATTCGCCGCGTCTTCATGTTTCATCCACCAGACTAGCCTTGCAATCCGCACCATCAGATGGGCACGAGTCGGCCAGTATGTGTTGGTTCCCTTACCAATTAAGCTTCATTGAATCAGTCCTGGACAGCACGCACCAAGCCATCATTAATTATAAAGTTCTCAAGACTCCTTTTGGGAATCTCCATTATCTCGGACAAGGAAAATTTTTCACAGGATGGGCACTCCGCATGCGTTACCCGGCCACTATAGGAGTTCACCATTGCGAACAGGCCTTTAAGCTGCATGTGCCACAGCTATAAAACGAATCTCGTGCACTATACGACCTACAGAAAGCTGATTGACATTTTAGTACGTGTCAGTTGCGATACGCACCTTTTCCTAGGACAAGCACGTATAGATCGGAGAGGCATCGGAAGCGGGTTCTGTATCACACGTCGGGAGGAGGAGAACCGGTTGCAACCGGCGACATGCACAGAGAACTATTATTTGACAAATTATCATTTATCCTTTGCTATGAATCTTTAAGGTGCTACATAGAGCCATCGCGGCTAAAGTATAATTATGTCACTTCTCTTCGTTTTCAATGCAAACTTTGTCCTCGCATTATAGTACAAATCACATGACATTGTACTTAAAGTGGGCGTATGTGACTGCAGCTATCCCAGAATAAAACAAGATAACATAGTCCTGGTGTCACGTTGTTTGACTTGATGTTACAGTACATCGGGGCTGAGATGAGATTTATAAATTCCCTTCGGCATGCAATAAGAAGAGAATTGTTATCTCATCGTAAGTGTGAGAGCACCTGTTGGGGGTGTTACGTAAGGTCTAAAGGTTTGATTGTGGTGTACTGGTGCGTAGAATGCGCCGTGTAATGTGGTACACTTGCATGGGCGGGTGCAAGTCATTCGCAGGCAGTCACAGCGTCACACACAGTTCATTTGTTTTTCAAGAAAAATGGTCTTCGTTCTTATATAATTTCATTGAGCATTTTCCCCAAAGGCGGACACATCGCTTTTATGTCTTTTACTTAATCAAAACATTTTAATCGTATGTCTGTAATTCTGCACTAAATCCCGACTTTCTTACCGGGGAGAAGTATATAAATATATATATATATAATTTGTTTGACAATCTTTCAGTATTAAGTACATGGCATTTGACAATGTTGATGGCCGGAGTGGTCCAGTGGTAGCCATCTTGAACAAAGGATTTCAACGTCGTGAAACTCGTGTGCACATGCTGGTATATAATTAGGGTGCAATTGCAATAATCGTGTATCTATACAATGTTTAAATACTGAATTATAATAAGGTGGTCCATAGCACTTTCGCTCTGAACTAGTGTTATAAACGAACAACTTTACTAATATTATACTTTGTTTGCTCGTATTTTCCTCGAGAGATGTTACCCCGGAGTCAGCCAGTACGATTCTGGCTGTTCGATCGCCGGAGGGGGTCAGATAGGAATTTTCCCAGAGTATTTTTCTGTTTCAGTTTTAATCTCTGTTTTTTTCGCCTATCTCAGGGTACGTATTTCGAGCTAAATATTCTAAAAATCCACTTTCACATTGGACAAGGCGATGGCCAGAGTTAATTGTCCTGTGGTAGCCATGTTGAACAAATGATTTCAACGAGTCGTGAAACTCGTGTGCACTTAGTTGTATTTTGTTAGGGTGCGTTTTAAATATTGGTATGTATACAATGTTTAAACACTGAAATATAACGAGGTGGTCTATAGCACTTTTATTATAAAACATTGCTATAAACGAACAACTTACTTTGTTTGTTCGTATTTTCCTTGAGAGATATTACTCTGGAGTCGGCCAGTACGATTCTGGCTGCTCGATCGCCAGAGGGGGTCAGATAGGAATTATCCAGAGTAATTTTTCTACCTTTAAGTTTTAATCTGTTTTTTCGTCTATATCTCAGGCTACGTATTTTGAGCTAAATTTTCTAAATATCCACTATCATGTTGGTTCAACTGGTTTAACAAGTTGTGATGGCACCTTTCCAGAGCCAGATTTTTGTAATGTATATTATGTAGTACAAATCACATGACATTGTACTTAAAGTGGGCGTATGTGACTGCAGCTATCCCAGAATAAAACAAGATAACATAGTCCTGGTGTCACGTTGTTTGACTTGATGTTACAGTACATCGGGGCTGAGATGAGATGTTAATTTATGGCATCTTCGGCAACTAAGGCCCTTTATGCCATCAACTATACGGTTTTAGCGTTAACTATACTTATATTATCAACTTGAGATGACGAAGAAGAAATTGCAGTTTTAGAAGTGGGAGGAAAACCCCCAGAGAAATTCCCGGGGGGAAAACCCACGCGCTCAAGTAGGGACTGCAAACCCAATCCACATATACGCCCCGGATTCGAACCCGGGACGCCAGAGGTGAAAGGCGAGGAAAGAACCCGTACGCCAACCCGACCGCCAGGTTTCGACCAGTATTACCGACTTGAGAAACCTGATTGCGCGACATTATTCACGATTCAAAGCGCGTTGACGCTGTTGCCATAGCAATAACCAATCACGGTAATCCACGCACCGCACCCTACGGTTTGGTAGCGTCCAATTTTATTTTACCATGCAGTAAGAACATTTTAATACGTAACTTTCTTCAGATGAACTGCGTTTAACATTTAGCGAAATGTCGTATGTCTTCTTTGAGTCACGTGCATTTATACTGCGTATATTAAGTGTACAATAAAATAATATACATGTATATATTTAAAAAAAAACACAACAATAGACCGTATTCCTGAACGCGGGAGGGCGCTCAAACAAGGTGATTTGGGGGAAAATGTCCATAGACGACAGTAGAAAAGTGGGGGTACGTGCATAAACGTACGTGGGGAAAAGTCGCGTACGCGGAGCGCGCAGGCCCGTGGCGCGCGCACAGATTTCCATTCAAAATAAACGTCTGGAAGGCGTGCGCGCGTAGCGCGTTTTGTGTTCGAACATAACGCGCGATGGGCGCGGATCACTTGACAGCGCCCTCACGCGTTCAGGAATACGGCCTATTGAGAGAATTGTCGGCTGCGATTTTTGAATTTAATTTCTTAACCAAAACTTGGGCCAACGGAAAGGTAGAATTTTTACTATGATTATGTCTCATTTTGAAATTCAGGAGTAATGGATATTGATAGGTCCACTACTTGAGGAAATCTAATTCACAAGCACATTTTTTTTGAAAATGTTGCATGAATATTAATCAAGCCCCGTGTCTCGACCAATCAGATCTCTACGTCCAATTCTGGTAGCAAACCCTATAGCCCGTGTACAAAGTGACAGACAGGTTTCTCAAGTCGGTCACTAGAGGTTGACTAGACTTGTTCCCAGTCCATTCGCGAGTACGCTGCTGCGGTTTACGAACCAACCGGTCTAGTTACCGTCTTGACGTGACATCAAGTCTAACGGACCACAGGTGCCTAGGGACTACATAACACTGGTGCATAGGACCCACACACAGGACCTACGGACCGCATGTACATGTATATAGGACCTATGGACCACGGGTGTGTGGAGCCTAAGGACCACATGTTTTAAGACCACGGGAAATATAATAATTATACGTCGTGCATTAAAGTGTCTCAAGGTCATATACTAAAAATGTCCTCGGAAATGGCGAATGGGCTACACTGTGATATACCTTCCACCTGGCCAAACAGTGCATGGGTTTCCAGTGTCCTCCCGGTATGTACGAGTAATTCCCCACATCCTCCTCGAGTGACGTCAGACGCGCAAGAAGCCCGCCCTCTTCCGTCTGGTTTCCTGTTTTTTCTTCCTCCTGTGAAATCGCTCTTAATAGTTTCTCGGTTCCCTCTTCAGCCAAGCTTAGAATGTCCCTCCTTTGTCTTCCAAAGAGCAAAGTCTCCGTTTCTTCCATAGACGTCTCCTCCAAGTTTAATGATACTTTTCGAGCTGTTTGTCAAGGAGTATTTTCAAGACGTTCAGGGCAAGGATAGCAATTTCGCAACTTTGTATAATATAATCATCGTTAAACATTATACAAACAGTGACTGCAATTAGGGGCACGGATAATGTATATAGGAGCCGCCAACACCAAGCGCTACTTAAACAAGCTCCGCATGGGACAAATGTTGACTTTGTGACGTGGCTTAAATGATATGTGGTTTTAAACCACAAATATCCATTAAAATCGAGATAAGAAACGGAGGCCGTACGCGCATAACCGTGACTTCTCGTTACCATATTTATAGCCACCTTCATTTGCATACTTTTGGGCACAATTTGCATACTTTTGGGCACATTTGCATAACTATTTGCATAGTTTTGGGCACTATTTGCGTGGTTTGGGCCACCTCATTTGCATGATTCTGGGCACCGTAATTTGCATGATTTTGGGCACTTCTATGGGTTTTCGCGCATGCGCACAGATGAAAGCTGCACTGTAAAAAATTGTGTTGAGTCACAGGTGTTTTTCTGTTGAAAAAGTCAAAATCGAACAGTAACTTTTACTGTTTTTGGAATTTGTTGTTATTGCACAAACGTTCTTCCGTCTGTGTACATTTTAAAAATATTGTTCTGTATGATTACAGACGGTTTGCCGTTAAATTACAGGTTTGTTCAGGAACAAGAAACTTTTAATCTTCATCTGTTAAAATACAGCCATGTTACTGTTTAGTAACAGAGGACCTTCTGTTATCCCATCGATTTTCCCTGGTATGCAGCAGAAATTACGCGGCGTTGATAGCGAGTACCAGTACGTTGCATGCTGGGAAATCACTGCAGTAAATTCAAACTCAGTGCGCAGTGCGCTTTTTGTAGTTGTGCCGTTCGTATATGAAATGACAGATTTTGGCGGGCGTTATGTCGAAATATATACTGGAGACTGTTCAGTTTATAGTGCCGACTTGAACGAGAAGTAGCTGCTCTACATGTCGTGAAAGGCAAGTCGGTATTTTCGTAAATTTTTTGGTTTTTATTTGCGTTTTATTTGCCGTGCAATACTGCCTGCAGTGGAGATACACGGGAGCATGTAACCTGCCTCAAAGTGCGGGAATACAGTAGACTCAGGCGGAAATTCCCCCTGAATTTATCATATTCCTGTATTTCATTGAGTCGGGTTACATTTTTGGTAAATTGTACACCCTGTTGAAACTCCACTGCACCCCGGCATGCAAATAAAAACTAGGAAATTGAGAGAAACATGCCGACTTATTTTACATGAAGTGTGGTGCATCTACAACACAAAAAGTGAACTGTAAAGGTCAACAAGAAACAGTCGTCAATAACCTGGACTGCTTCGTTCAGTTACATATAATTGTTCCTGTACAGAAGGCTTTGTTAAAGAACAACACCATGCACAAAACGAACACTTAGTCGTCTGTTGAAAAACAGAAGAATCTTCTGTAAATTTACAATTCCAAATAACAGTAGAGTCTATACATAGAGTTGTATAACGGCTTATACAACTCTATGAGTCTATACTGTATGCAAACAGATAAAACAAAAAGGTAGAATGTACTGTTTAAAAACAGTACGATATGTAATGCCAATTGACATATGAATGTACTGTAAATGAACAGAGATTTTTTTAACAGTGTGCTGTCGCATAAATGTTTAATATTACGCACGCGTACGCGTTCGAAACCGACCCAAGCCGGTTACGGTGATGTTCCATTCAATAACACACTGGTTTCCCATCTTGTTGTTAAATAGAAATCTGTGTTTTAAACTCACCGAGAGATGGAATGTCTTTTAATTCCAGACATTTTTCTAAAACACTCTCATTCTTCAATGATGATTTCAAGCCTGGAATCCTTACGTCGATTACAGGGACGCGAAAGTTGGCCACTGAAAGAACAGGCGGTAAACCATTGTCAAATATAGACTGGTTCCCGGTCCACATATACAACTAATAAATAATTATGAGGACCGGTAGCGTAATTTTTTTTCCCAGGATGGTAAAGGCCATTGAGAATATTCTCTGCTTTTGATTGGTGCATTGTAAATGAATATTCATATTTTCTATATAGCGCCCTCAAGAGTTATTAAATAAAAGGGATATAAGAAAGAAAATTTAAGGGTTTGTCGAGTCGTTTGGTAGTCTAGTGGTTAAGACGTGGGACTATTAATCGAGAGATTGCAGGTTCGAATCTCCTCTCTCGTAGTTTTTCTCTTCATCAATTGAGGAAAGACCTATAGGCACGGTCTAACTCTCGAACCCACGCAGTTGTGTTAAGTGACAGCTATCAACAAAACACTTCAGTATGCAATATATGCATGTGGTTAGGCCAATCAGGAGCAATCTTCCCTTAACCATCCTGGGAAAAAAAAATTACGCGGACCGGTAAAGGGCAGCCATGACGGGCAAAAATCTGCCCGTAGTCACGTGGTTATTTTTTTTTAGTAAGTGCGTGAATTTTGCATTGACATTTCTATTAAACCCGGCTGAGCGTGTCAAACCTAGCCAAATTAAATAAACATTGCCTAAAGCAAAGTGCTTCCCTATTTCTTTTAAATATAAAGCACACATTGCGCACGCGCAAATACGACCAATCACAGATCAAGATGAATCACCCTTTACCTGTCATCATCATCGATATATATACACTGGATGATGAGTATGCAATAGCAGTTGGCTATACGAGAATTAAAGCCATGCACCGGCCGTGTAATTTTTTTTACACCACTGCGAGGGGAAAATGGGGGTTTTTGTACCTTTTTAGCGTCTTGAGAGGAGACTATAATTATAATAGGTTAGGGTTCAGGGTTGGTTATTTTAAAGGAATTTATGGTTTTGAATGCGGTCGGTTTGCAACCAGCTTCGTGGCATATAGACTGCTCCCCGGTCCATGTGATCGCTTGCATTCCACTTAACATATGTAGACCATGATGTAGACTATATTGAAGAGAGTATGGCCAGCCTAGGCAAGGCATTGTATTTGGTGGGGTACAATGGCAGACATTAGCTTCAATTTTGGACGTCGATCTTCATCCAGTGTATATATATCTCGATGGTTTGACCCAGCTAAATCCCAGAGTGCTTTGCAGAAGGGCGCCATCTGTTGGTGAAACACTATTTGCGATTATGGTCTACTCACTGGCAGGGTCGTGACGTCACATTGCGGGCGCTAGACCGTAACTATGGTTACTGGTTCACGCTAACGTTTTACATCCATTGTGCTTGCGCAGTGTGTTTTACTATTATTCTTTTAGATGAAAACATTAAAAAAATAAGGACAATAATGACTTGCAATGGTTTGCTCATACCTACTCTCATAGCGATACGCTACCATACCGCCTTATTTTGTAATGTTTGTAGCAGAAAAACTCAACAGAAAATGTTCCGCGTGAGGCTCCTGTGCAAAACGAACGGAGAACTTGAAACGCGTTGACATGTAAGTAGCGTGAACCGTTGTCAAAGAAGTAAGCGCGTCCGCGCGCAAATTGACGTCACACTCTGCCAGCGAATAAACCCTTTGCAGCGGAGACCATATTTATGAACAGGTTTTCTCGCGCAAAGGGCGCATGCATGTAAATAGGCCCTATTCACGTGTTTTAACGGTTCAGTCGTATATTTCCTGAATGAGTTCTATAGAGTGAAAATTGTCAATTGGAAAGGTGCCAGTTACGTATGCGTTCCAAACCTCGATCTGAACACGAGGCTTGGAATGCATGAGTAGTCTGGCACCTTTCCAATCAGCAGTTTGCATTCTATAGAACTGATTCAGGAGGCGCGATTGAACCATTCTGACGCGTGACACTCCGATATCAAAAAGTACTTTGGGATGTGCACCGACCAACGGTACGGTGTAATCGACCAACTACGGTGTTCTACTGTGATCATATCACATCGCCAGAAACAAAAATGCAAAGGGACTTACCTGGCGCAATGGTGTCAATGACATATCCCCCCTTGATGTAATAAGCCGTGTAGACAAGTGAAATCACCAAAAACGTGAACCACGTGGACATGAGGCAGTTAGTCCGACTGCCTAGCCGAGTGGCGGCACCGTGTGGTGGTGCGAGGGACCGGGCTCCGAGCGATGATTTCGCGGGGCGCAATCTGGCGTCATCCCGCCTTTCTTGAAGTGTACCGTTCGGTGTGGGCTGAGGGGGAATCTGCCATTGGACGTCTCCCATTTTTGCAGGGTGTATACAGGGTGATGACACAGATTATCCCCTGGCTGATGGTATATTTAAATGGGTACTCAGAACATACTGGACACTGGTCGAAACTTTTCCGAGACCTTTTTAAATAAAAAAAAACACATTGCAAATCATGCTCTGACCGTAGGATCGAGGAGGCTTAAGGGCCAGGGCGTTCACACTATCGCGGCAAAACGGCTTTGCGCGCGGCTGCTCCATAGGTTTGTACAGGAGCTGGTTTGCCGCTTGTGCGCGGCCGGTCGCGACGCGCAAAACTTTTGAGCTGGGTCAAAGTTCAAATCTGTTGAACTTTGACCGCGGTGCGTTGACCTTTCCAACGCGCAGCCAATGAGGTATCAGAGAAGCCCCAAGTTACCGGAGTTGAATTTTCTATTTTGGAAAGATTGGCGATTTGGTGCTCATGCAGTGCAGCGAGTGCAACGCGGTAGTGTGATTTTTCCGCGATAGTGTGAACCCCGCTTTATAGATGTAGCTTATGCTATCGGTCAGCAACGCGCTTGGACACCTCTTGTAGCAAGGCCGGCTGCACTAGCCTCTGTTAGAGCCGCTGAGGCAGGGTATGCCACTCTGTCTGAAATACCTCCCTGAGAATTTGCACTTTTGGGAGAATTTGCTGTTTGGGACAAAATCAAGTAAAGTAATAAAATACAAATAAATAGTAATCTACATTTAAATGTAACGACATCGCAATCAAGGCAGGTGACAAGGAAACAGTTTTTCAGGGGATACCATTAAGAGGCGGGTTATGGAGAATCCCCCAGAAATGGAGAATCCCCCTAAATGGTCCCGCAAGGCCGGCCGTTTCTCTTGCAGTTTAAGGGCCCGGGCTCCGTCGGTATTTTCACAGGTCCGCTAACCTCCGGGTGATGAGGGGACGATGGTACTGAGTGTCTGGTCAATCATCCATGCACGCCCCGTCCTCTAGGACTAATAGGGCCCTCCTGATTTACATGGAGGTCAGCTCATCCCATACGCAAACTGAAAATCCATCAAAATCGGTGTTGTGGGATTATTAAAGGAACAGGAAAGGTCACATTTCATTGCTGTGGGAATCACTTTGTTCAAACGAGTCTATACTTGGAACTGGACGAAATTACTGAAACGGAACATTCCTGAAAGTGATTCCAAAGTGACTGGACAATCAGTGCCTTGCTATCCACAAGTTCACTGTGTTCAACAAACAGCACCTGTTCTGATCAAAAATTGATATTTTAAAATCAATTTCGTTTGTTTTGGGAGAGTATAATACAGAAATCAAATCATTATGTAATTTTGTCTTTTAGGCTGTGACCAAGGCTTGCCATCATCAACATTACTGCCTTATTTTCCGGAGCTTTCACAACCAATTTTATTGGGAAAAGTCTCGAAAGCAAACGGTCTCCAGCAGATATTTCCCAGACTCATGACACATGCCTACATGGGAAAAAATTGTGTGCTTCTATTGTTTAGAAATTATGGCAAAAACTACACTCTACGTTAGCCGCTTTGGTCACTGTTCTCACCAATTTAGTATATGTTAAAAAACGATGATAAATATCAATGACCACATTTATTGATCTTGTAAAAAGCACAATATGTATAAGACACGTATTCATTGCAATCAATTAATATTCTCATTTCATTGGTTGTGCCTGGTGATCAGGCACCATACCAGATGTTGTGTTCGTTACTTTGCCCAGTTGCCTTTTATGGCATATGCACATAGCCAGATAATATAATAAAATCAATAACACAGAACATATGTCGAACGTAGCCTCGTGCATAATTCTTATAAATTATTTATCAGAAACGTCTATTTCTTTATACATAGATTGTTCTTTTTATTAATTTTTCCGGTGTACTTAAAATAAAATAAAACCCAAATTAAGATAAGCGTTTGAGATAATACATATAATAAAGAGTACCTAATGAGCTTTCGCATATACCAATTTTATTCTCTTACGGCAGAAAGATTTCAAGACATGAATCTTACAAGCATCTTCCACCTAAACATCGAGATACACACAGGTGGGCGGTGCCATTGGCAGCCGGCGGCCACAGACACCGTCCGTGTAATCCCCTTATACTCTTCGCAAAAGAGTGCTCTGGGAGCTTTTAAGTGCTTCACACAACACACTGGAGTCTGGACAGGACTAGCGGGTTTTACATCCCTCCCGAAGGATGGAGCATTTGTGGTTAAGTACTTGCTCAAAGGGAACATGTACCACGGCCAGGTATCGAACCCGCAACACCAATTAAGTTTTCACCCGAGTGTTGCGAGTGAGTGACCCAAACCTCTCGGCGTGCACCGTACCCCTAGAGGTGTGAACTCACCTCCCACCGCGGACGTCCCATTGTTCCTCTTTTGTTTAGACATAGTTGTTTTCCCTTACTCTCGTTTGTTTTGTACACAAGCGAATCGAGGACGTTCGCTTGGCAATCGCGGACGATATTGTTCTCTTTGTTAAACCTCCCCAAAACGTCCCCCATTATTTAGGAGAACCCGCGCACACAATTATGCACACTAACTTCGAAATTATTAAAGGAGCGTGTCCATGTCACTTTTGTTTTCTTCGCATAGTATTTTGGGGAGGTATTCATATGATTGTTAGAACGAAATCCATTTTCTGGGAAAATCTGAACAAGCTCCTTTAAATACAACAGCTGCTGCAGCACGAAACCCGTGATTATTAGGCAGGTTTGTGACGGTAACAGAATAATGGTCTCGATTAGACCGTACAGAATAGCTGCCATCTTGTAGGGCAGTTTATTTGCTCCTTTGGATTTGCATGGTTGCACATTTCGTGCTTACATTGTTCACCAAAATATCAAGATGACAACTACCTTAAAAAACCAGCTGCCTTTAAAGCCTTTTCTTATTTGCAACAATCTAAAATCTCTCTTAATTAACGAGCTTTTACGAAGATTTAACATGGTTTTCGTGGTCGTGTTCATTTGTGGAATACTGTATGTGGACTTAAAGTTGCACTGTCCGATTTTAGGCCTATTTGTGCGTCAAAATTTGTTTAAAAGTTAAATTGCTAATTTTTTTGAATAGAAAAAGTTATCAGCTTTCGTTTAGTACCAATAACGTAAAAATCCGTCAAGGATTAATGCCAGTCAATTAAAATCAAGAAATAATAAAAGACAGGCCCTGTCTTTTATTCGACAGGGTTATGACGTAAATGTACATGTGCGCGTACATGTGTACATTGTACACATACATGTACTATATACATTTGAGCGTACGCGCACGTGTACAAACACGGACAGTGCAACTTTAAAAAGGTCTAATCCCCACACCCACAAAACTGAACAAAACCGATTTTGTTTTATTTTTCACGTGGCGCCAAATATACCGATTTTACCATAATTGGGGAATATATTCAAAATTTCGCCGTATAAAGTATAGGTCACATTCATTATACTGATTATTTCTATTTTTAACTCTTGTTATATTTAATTTCCGTTGCGCCGATTTTAATGAAAAAGTAGATAAATGAAAACGTAATTTACCCATTCACAATCCACAATATACTCACACATTCGCTGAGTAAAATATTCCAACGCAAATTTTGGACTCCGATCACTTTCCGATGCCGGTGGCCTGTTGCCGCAGATAAACTGAAATCGAGATGATTCTGTTGGGATGAGAACTGATGATTTAAATCCCCGAATAATCCCCAATTTCAATTATACATCGCCTGGCGAACTCCATTTTTTTATGGGAAACAAAACACAACATGATCTTGTTTGTATAGGGTTTCACAATTTTACACCATACCCAATTAACGGTGGACAATTGACCATCGTTTCGCATGCATGTATCTGTAGCTGTTGGCGAGTACACGCACACTACACGTTATAGTAAAGCTTTAGGCCAATAAAGAGTGTAACAGTGATATTTCGATTTTTACATAACATAATTAAAAATCAATATTTTTTTTAACCTTCACCCACGCGCAAAAAATCATTGTGTACCGCATACATACAAGGACAACATGTGTTCTTTTTCGCCAAATTGCACAGTTGTTCATGACCCAAACGTGTATTAAAGGAGCGTGACCAGATTTTCCAACGAAATGGATTTCGTTGTAACCTAACAATCGTATACAATACAGCCCCAACACAAAATCCATTAGAAGAAAACAAGAAATTTGCAATGTCCAATTTGGATGTGGAAAAAAAAATAGGTATACGATCACTGCACTGCTTTATAACCGAATAAATTAGTTTACTAAACCTCGGTGGATTTTGACGATATCCCTGGAAATATACGTATCGAGAGCGCAAAAATTCAGAATGGTAGGCCCCAATGAGAAAAATATGGTATGGTATCAAAATCTCAACACCCATGGGAATTCTCACTAGCATAAACATAGAAAACTTGCAATTACACCAAAACGCAACTATCAAGTTCTCTAAAATTGATCGAAATGTGTAAAACACATCCTCTACTATATTAGTCCAGGTAATAAAAATCTATTTCATGCTTCTTTTAATGTGTATTCCATATTAATTTGGTACTTCATGATTGGGTATGAAACCTCACAGGCGGGAAAAATCCACCCAAATCGAACCTCCATTATTTAGCACTGTTAAAGCTCAGTACAATTTTGCAGTTACCAACATTTTACTTCACGAGTCGACAAGAAAAACCTGACTGAAATTGTTATTAGCAATAGAGCGGTTTCACAGCTTAAAGAGGAAGAATCCCCTTGACGAAAATCAAGCATTTAGGCTTTTTTCGATAGTCCAAACATCCCTCTTGCCGACGTGGATCTTTATTATTTTTTTATTGTCGGTTTTAAGTGGATAAATTGCAAGCAAAAGTCGCTTTTCGAAAATGAGATTTTCGCGATTTCTGAAACGCTCATTAGGTATTCATGATATGCGCGTGACCCCGTGACGCAATCCTGAGAAAGAGAAGTCAACACGATTGTTAGCTCCATACGTTTACACGCAAAAAACTTGGAAAACCGTCTCTGTTAGATGGTGTATTTTGAAGAATTTTGTTGGTCCAAAAAGCCAGAGATATGCCCAGTAGCTGCGTGGTTGTATGTTTTACCAGACACTATGAAAAAAAAAGAGCAGAAAGATTTTCTTTTATATTACCAAGAGAGAGAAAAATTAGTCGCTCATTCTATAACTCGTACGGCCGATGTTCAAACACGTGGGAACTACGTCCGCAGCTGCAGGGGACCGTGCTGTACACAGACCGCTGTGAATGCCGTTCGTTCCGTGACAAAACCACCCGTCGCAATGCACCAGTATTTACTTCAAAAGAGCTTCATTGTGAGCCACAATTTCATCGTTTTTTTCACAAAACAGGTAATAGTAGATTGTTGTCATATTACATGAAGTGTTTTTCACGTTTGTATTTTGAATTACAAGGACAAAACAGGCATGATAAACATTCACTTCGTGTATTTTCCATTCAATACTGCACAGACCGTTTTGTATGTTTCTCAGGATGACGTCAAAACCCTGTTGATAAATAAGCCAAGTGACCTCGAGCGTTTCAGAATTTCGGGTGAAGAGGGTCGGAACTGCTTTACGTTTTAAGCAAAAGCCTGTCGATTTTTTTGTGAAAAACAAGTTGTGATGGTGTTGTAGACACATACACCTCCATGATCAACAGAAAAACTAAAAAAATGTGGAAGGGGAGATTCTAGCTGTTTAAATTAAATTAAAATTAATTTGTTGTTGTTGAATGAATGGTTAAAAAAAGTGTCTGCTCTATTGCTAATAACAATTTCAGTCAGGTTTATCTTGTCAACTCGTAAAGTAAAATTTTGATAACTGCAAAATTGTACTGAGCTTTAACAGTGCAAATAATGGAGGTTCGGTGACAGTCGTGCATGAACGCACAATCAACGTCCTGAGAAGAAGAAAACAAGAGAAGTCGTATTTAGGATAAGAAGTCGTATTTTGACGCAAATATACGTCAACATTTGCGGAAAAGAAAGTCATAAAATAATATGTGTGCGTCAACAAGGAGTTTTCGTGACGTCAATGTGAAGCTTTATATATGCGTCAAGCCGTCTGGTCCCGTGTCCACTGCCACAAGGGGCCGTCCATAAAGTACGTACGCACGGGTGGTGGGGGAGGGGGGGGGGGGGGGGTGGGCTTTGTTGTTGACATTGCGTACACCATGCGTACAGGGGGAGAGGGGGGGGGGGGGGTGGGGGGAGGGGGGGGGGGGGGGGTCATACGCAAACCTACAATTTGCTTTTACTACATCGGAAAGGATGGACAAGTTGACCATGGCTTCAGACTTTATGATGTACAAAACATAATAGACAGGCCATACATTTTTCTCGCACATCTTACATTTTTCTCACTCCTCAATTTAGGTTTTTCCATTAAATCTGCAGTTTCTTATGCTTGATGTCATTTTATGTAAACAAAAAGCAAAATAAATCTTTTGGAGGCGACATGCGAATGTATGTAGCACTATATAGATGTAGTACTGAACCATTTACCATATACCCAGCACGATATGTGGCAGAGGGACTCCCCCCTAACGTCCCTATACCTCAACACACTCTTCCCTTTTGTTAACGCACCAATCCCCCCTAAAAACTGAAAGGAATTCCTTGGAAATTCCTTGGATGTTTGAGACACAATAGGGGAACAATGGTAGGGGAAGTCCGTTTGCCACATATCGTGCTGCATATGATTTACCAATGCTTACCAATGATAAGGTATATATGGAATGCGCATGCGTACAGGAGTGGAGGGGGAGGGGGTGGGTGTGGGGGTGGGTTGGAGCCACTGCGTACGCCGTGCGTACAGGGGGTTTGGGGTGGAGGGTCTAAAAAGACTAATTTTGGCGTTCTCAATTGTGGTAGTGGACGGAAGAGACGACTTTGCACAGTCCCTCAACAGGGCCACCATATAACGGTATTATAACCCAAAATTTCACTTCATGAGTTTGCAAGCAGAAAAACCCCGACTAAAAGTGTTGATAACAAACACCACATGATTTGTCCCGTGTAAAATAGTATACCTTTGTGGAAGAAATTGCCAACTGAAGGTGCTTTAATAAATCATTTGCAAAAAGTTACTTTTTACCATTCATTAAACACAAAACTATGCATGGATTTTTAAGGTTTTCTCAAGTATCACTGTACCTATGTGGCTGAAATTTCTGCAAAACGGTTTATCAACATTGTTATTTAGTAGTGCCTGGTGAGAGGTCTCGGGTTTGAATCCCGATAAGGTCTTTACCATTTTTCTCTCATCCGAAGTTTGGTTGTTTCATTTCAATGGTGATCAGGCACCATACCAGATGTTGTGTTCGTTACTTTGCCCAGTTGCGCCACCATGCAACACCGAGAAAAGAATTGGGTACATAGGGAAAACCCGAGGGAGTATACCAACTGTGGCTTATAGCTCAGCTGGTAGAGCATCTGCCTAGTGGGAGGTCTCGGGTTCGAATCCCGATAAGGCCCTTACGATTTTTCTATCATCCCAAGTTTGGTTGTTACATTTTAATGATGATCAGGCACCATACCAGATGTTGTGTTCGTTATTTAGTTACGTAATGCTGCAGTTCCTTAAAAAAAATTCAATCTGCAAATGATATAATGACCTTTAAAGGAGTGTGTCAAGATCGCACTTTTAAGCCCTCTATTTGTTTCCGCACGGGTACGGGTGTTGGGATTTGGATACAATCTCATTTATCCGTTCCGTAAAGCAGTGCAGTGTATGATCACTCTAACATTTGTGCTTCCACACACTAAAATTTCCTGTTTTCTTCCCATGGATAGCATTTTGGGGAGGTATTTTAGGCGATTGTTAAGTCAGAACGAAATCCATTTTCCAGAATGTAAGATTGCACCCTTTTACATGTACAATCATGTATTTATTTTATTACTACATGTACTATAGGGCTTACGTATTTTGTTTTCGCCATCGATCAAGAGCCGTATGGGGTTGTTTCACTTGTTACATTGTGGGCCGTGTAACAACAACCTTGTTGAGCCGGAATTAGTAATTAAGGACGTCAATTAAACTATACACCGAGACCGAAATGGCGTGTACCGATCTCTTAATCTCTTTCGGATAATGAGGTGTCCAGAAAGTCAAACAATTGCACCGTGGCTTGCCTAATGAGGTTGAAATCAGTTACGTATCCTTCTTGTTTCCAAGAGCAACCGCAATGAAGATATCATTTGATGAGAAAAAATGATATGACTTCGCTGTCAGCTACAAGATTTTACGCGATCTCGGATTTAAAATCAAGTCTATAGCATTTTCCCTCATTTGGCCTCTTGCCCTCCTGGTTACACCTGGAGGTAGGTGGTTACACTATGCCGATCGTCGGTCCCGATTCCCCCAGTTGCCAGAGCAACCGCAATAAAGATATCATAATTTTGATGACAAAAAATGATAACAACTTCGCTGTCGGCTATAAGATTTTACGCGACCTCGGATTTAAAATCAAGTCTGTAGCATTTTCCCCAATACGTGCTTTCACGGTTCCCCCACAATTTACTGCGCGCAGTACATGGCGCAGTGCATGCATGGTGGTATAAAAATCCAGTACGATGGCAGTCCCATGACTCGCGACGCCACGCACGCTCGGCTTCACGCAATACCGTAACACAGATTTTCGACAGTTATCTCAGAAATTCCCATTATAACTCCAAACAGATATACAGTAGTATTATATGTTGAATCTGTATCTGAGCTCTATATGTTACCATTAGACTATGTGGCTGCGTTCGGGCGTGTACTCGTGTTAACACGAGTTATACTCCTGCGCGCGTGAACGGCAAGAATAACGACACTCGGGTCAGTGAGAGTATGCTCTCACTACTCCCCAACAAATGGGGAGTGTGCTGTTACTCCTGTGATTTGTCATGTGATTTGTACGAAGATGGTGGAATATGGGTGAGATTTTTGGTGAATTTGCTCAACGTGTCAACTCAATAACTGAAACAATAACTCACTAAGGTTTGTTTTAGACGGCATCAAAGGTTCTCATGACTTACGGCCTGTATTTCCTCAGTTTCTTGTGAGCAATGAAACGGCATTTTTTGTGCAGTGATGGCAAGAGACGACCATCTTCACTGATTGCCATTCGCGCACGCGGACTGCGGATTTGCCGTTCGCGTGATGTGACCCGAGTGCAATGCGCACGCATTACTCCCGAGTAACGAGAACTGCACGCCCGAACGCAGCCTGTAAGTCTCGCGGCAAAGGTCAAATCTGAGCTTCCGGGCACAACACGACTAAAACGCCTATTCCTATAACACGGGCGAGATTTTGTTTTTGTATATAAATTTTTCTGTCCAATCTTAAGTATACAACCGACCCGAAAGTGATTCGGGTAACTAAAATGTTTTTTCACAATATATAATACATGCATAATTATCTCTAAAAACGATAAAAATTTATTAGAATTTCGTGACCTGAATAAATTTCTCTGCTAGCATATTCTTCATCCAATTTGGAATGGATGACCCAAGTGTGGATTCATGTGAAAATGAATGCTTCGAACTTGGGCACTCTAAAAAAAAAGTCTGCAAGCTCTACTTTTGGTAAATGGCGTTTCGCCTATCGCGAGCGAGGTCTGTATGTACGTACACTGTAGGCCTATACGTACGTCGGCTGCTGTGCGTGTTGCATATCTTTTGCTGCATGTAGTTTACGATCTTCAAAGATTTACTTGTCGGCTCAGAAAAGATCGTGAATTTTTACATTTCGATTGCTTATTTTTGATTATATACCCCACTTCATCAATTGGAATGCAAGATTTTATTTAGAGATACGCGTTTTGGGCCGTCTGAGTTTACAAAAACCTGCGTAAACAAAATAATCCAATAATTTCGCTCGCGACGTGCGTTGAAGAGATAGGGTCTTGTGCCCGGAAATAACAGTGGTCTCGCGCGGTCTCGTACGTTCGCGAGGTCAACTTACATAGTCTATTAACATTATGAGTCAAAAACACATATTCACCGCGTTTTACGAGTTTGAAGCGGCCAAGATCTCCTCTCGCCTCCGGAAACCCATTAACTTGTGTAGGATCGTACGTACGAGATTCTGCCGGCGTACTAGATTTTTATACCATCATGCACTGCGCCATGTACCGCGCGCAGTGAATGCATAGTTCCGACCTGTCAATCAACCGAACCCGCCGACCAATCACAACAGAGCTAGCAGACAGCGCCCACATAGGTCAAAGTGCATTGCCTCACAAACCAACATCACACGATTTTCTGCCCATACGTTGTATGCGGTGTTCCGGGTGGAATTTTGGTTTCAAGGCCGGGCTATTCGCTGTTCAAAGGAAAGCGAATGTTTATGAATATACATGACATCTCTGTATCACTGTCCTTTTACAAAGTGCGTGCTACGGTAACTGTCGACCCTGAAATATGAATACCTTCGAGTTTTCACCAATGAATCTGTGCTTTCCGTTACAATCCCATTGGTTTGTGCAGTGTGTGTGGACATTTTGACGATAGCGTGTGAGGCATAGCAACAATATCCAAGGGGGGCGGGGTTAACTGGGCAATCTGGGAATTATGTATTGTGGGAGAACCGTGAATGCACGTATTGGCCTTTTGAACGTCTGGTTACACTGTGCCGATCGTCGGTCCCGATTCCCCCCGGAAGTCAGTTTTAGAAATCGCACGATCAAATCACCTTCCTGATTCAGGTTTGACCACATGACACCCCGACGTTCGGGGAGAATCGTGGAGATTACGTGGCGGATTAGGGGCAGATACGTGGCAGGTACGGGACTGATACGGAGCGGAAACCACTGGGTACGGCAGCGATAAGCGAGTCTCTCATGGACACGTATGTGATTGACAGTGCCACGAACATATACGTGGTACTGTCTTCAGAGACGACACTGGCCGATCCTTGAGAATCGGGAATGTTTATTTTGAACATTTTAAAATTTCCGCGCCGAACCTTCCGAGGCTACGAACCTCAAAGATTCTCTACGATTGTCTTTAAAACAATCCAACACGAATCCAACACATTATATCCTAACGATACTCGGCGATTCTCCAAAAAAAAGAACACCCGGAGGAATCGGGACCGACGATCGGCATAGTGCAAACAAGGCATTAGTATTCACTTGACCAGACTGAATTTTTGTTGCTATGTGGTGCACACGGCAGGTGTAAAGTACAGAATAAATACCAAAGGTATACACAAAATAATGTGGGGGTGGGGGTGGGGGGTGCACAATTGATAGTTGCATACCGACAGCGTTTGTTCGTGTACGTGTTCTTTCTCCAAAACTGAGATATTTCTTTGAACGACAATTATTCTCTTTGAATGACTTTTAATTGAATGAATTTTAAACTTGGGTATTCAAATAATACTGATTTCCGAGTGTCGCAAATCCCCTAAGTCAATGTGCGTATATTTTAATGTGGGCCTACACAAAAAGAAAAAGTCTCATTGTGCGTGTGTCCCAGCTATCCTTTTTACGTTCGTGTTCCCTCCTCTGGCTGAGCAAGCCCCGACTCTGTAAGATGTTTCTTCATTTTCTCTGAACCGACTTCATCGAACACCGCCAACACATGAATAACACAATGTTGAAGTTTAAAACAAAGGATATAACCCAACAAAGGGGTAAAATGTCAAACACTCTACACAACAGTACTGTCAAGTTTTATTTTACCTAATATCCTAGTAAAATTTACCAAATATATTTTACCATAATATAAGTAAAGGATCTTTACCAAGCCACAAAGTAAAAAATTATATGTAAACTCTTACCTATAACCTCTGTTGTGTAAAGTTTTACATAACTATTAGCAGGTTCGTATAGCACTTCGGAATTAGGTAAAATTTTACACAATTTGTTTAATTTTTTTCCCGTGTGTATACCAAGACCGAAATGGTGTATACCGAAACTTGTTTCTCGCGATCTCTTAATCTTATTCGGATAATGAGGTGTCCAGAAAGTCATACAATTGCATCGTGACTTGCTTAATGAGATTGAAATCAGTTACGTATCCTTCTTGTTTCCAAGAGCAACCGCAATGAAGATATCAGTTGATGAGAAAAAATAATATGACTTCGCTGTCGACTACAGCTGCGCGCGCCTCGTTCAGGGCCCGGTCGCGGTTGTCTCGAGTCAGTTTCCCGTCAAGATTTTGCAGAGTTCGCGGTGAAACGGTGGTGGCTCCGTACAACATGGTAAGTACCTTGCTTTCTCGATGTCCATTCAAAGAGAATGGTTAATAAAAGAAGTTGTTTTCATTCTTGAAACTTAAAGGGGCTTGTTCAGATTTTTATAAATAATGGATTTCGTTCTAACCTAACAATTATATAAAATACCTCCTCAAAATACTATCCATGTGAAGAAAACAGGGAACTTGCAATCTCCAATTTGGATGTGGAAGCAAAAAGGTTGGTGTAATCACTGCACTGCTTTGTTGAACCAAAAGACACAGGAGAACTTATCCAAAATTCCTTTTTAAACACATCATATATAAATATTGGTACACTAAAACACAAGTAATTTTAAAAGTGTATGACTCGCACTGTATAAAAAGTTGTATCGGGAATCCCATGTGGTTGAGCGCACACATAATGCGTGTCATATGGTCATATGGACACTCGCGCTGAACTCGTTGTGTGCATAATGCATGGTACTCCGCCACTGCCTTTGTTCCCCATTGTGTTTTAATCATCCAAGGAATTTCAAAAGAGCTCATTTTGGTTTTCTAGCATAGACTGTATTGAATAGCCATCTTGTTTGGCAACAAGATGACATCTGTTCTATTGGTCTATATACCGCAGACAATGTCACTGAAAATGTATAAAACACTTTTTTGAGTTTAATTACTCCCAAAAGAAATCTTTCTTTTAAGCATACGCACCGTGGCTATATACTCGGTTAGCCCGAATGCCTCTGGCCGTCACACATGACGGCCAGAGCAAGCGATCGCATGGACAGGGGAGCAGTCTAGGCCAAGCATTGTTCGTGGGGTACAATGGCGACGGCGCATGGCGTTAATTCTCGTATAGCCAACTGCTATTACATACTTCATCCAGTGATTATATATCGATGATTACAACACGCCCACATCAGGCCGCCGCCATGTTTTTTTTAAAACGGATTTGGAGGAACGATATTTCTGGAACTTGCAGAATGATCGTCGCCTCTTAGCAACGAACAGTGTTGTTGTTGTTGTTAATTTTATGGCATCTTCGGCAACTAAGCCCTTTATGCCATTATAACTATACGAGTTTAGCTTTAAAGGAGCGTGACCAGAGTTTCTGGAAAATAGTTTTCGATGTAACTTACCAATATTATCAAGTAACTCCCATACACACCTCCCATGTCCCAAAAACCCGAAAACATTTGCAATTTCCAGTAAAAAATTGAACAAAACTATCGAGTCGGCTTTCAGCGGATAAACGTTGATACTGGAAAATTAGTTTACAAATAATCGGTGGATTTTCGACGATATCCTCGACGATATTTTCGGCCTAGAAGCGCGGGAGTTTCAGTTTCGTAATCAGAAAAATATAACGGATGTTATGATATAAAAATCTCATGACCCATAAGGTAAGTCCCGGGGACTTATGGGTAAAAAAAGGGATCTGGTCACACTCCTTTAACTATACTTTATTATCAACTTGAGATGACGAAGAAGGAGTTGCAGTTTTAGAAGTGGGAGGAAAACCCCCAGAGAAATACCCAGGGGAAAACCCACGCGGTCAAGTAGGGACTGCAAACCCAATCCACATACACGACCCGGATTCGAACCCGGAACGTCAGAGGTGAAATGCGAGGAAAGAACACCACTTATACGCCAACCCGACCGTCCCACGAACAGTGTTTGCTTTATGCCATTCTTTTATACGGTTTATTTCTGTACTTCACACCTGCCGCGTGCACCATAGCAACAACAAATTAATCTGGTCAAGTGGATACTAAGTGTGCGTGTCATACGTCAAAGGAAGTACGTCAGTGCACCAGACGATATTATAACGTGCAAAAAGCTAATTACAGCGTACATAATTTCACACTTAAAGGCACAGGCTCGTCAGCAATGCGCGCCCGCCAAATTCGTGCTCGAAACACGCAGCTCTATGCCTTTGCTATGGAGCTGCGTATTGCGTGGCACACATTTGGCGGGCGCGCATTGCTGACGAGCCTGTGCCTTTAAAGGCAGAACACATGATTGGTGTGATTGAAGATACGAATGATTAAAACCAACCTGAGCAAAAATCGGCCCGTACTTTGTCTAACTTTTGAGAAATTGACCCATACAAGATTTTGAGTGTCCTTGCGAAATAAACTGAACATATCCTGAAAATAAACCACGGAATTTTGCCGTTTTTGAGCAATTTTCAAAATACAGAGGTCACGTGATTCTGGTTCCGAAAAATCACATGGTCTTGCGAGTTAGTTTTGTGTCCAGCCGCATGAAAGTTTCTTACTGCAGAACTGCACTAAATTCAACTCTGATTTTCCCCCAATATTTATAAGTAATTGACAAAAGAGAGACTATTTATACAGGTATGAAACAAAGTTAAACATAAGTATGAAAATTCGAACATAAATTTTTGTTTCGAGAGCCTGGAGAACGGGAGCGAGCGTGTGTAACGGCAGGCTACGGTGAAGTGTAGGATATTTGCCTCGCGCAGCACGTGCACACGCAGCCGGCCGGGTTGGTTGCTCCGGTGTACATTCGTGAAGAAAAAACAAGATGCCAACTCCTCCAAGAAAAACGGAAATTCCTAATCGGTCGTCCGGGCTGTCCAGTGAAATCGTGAGCAGAAAATTTGAGATATCCTGAGTAGGAGAAGAGCGAATCGTTTGTGACGTGAGCTCGCACGTAGTTGCAACGGCTGGTAAAGCGTATAACCCGTCGTTTGACGGGATATTTTGATGATCTTTTTTCACAACGACCATCAAAAAAGTATTGTCAATGCTGCTACATCACTAAATCATGTAAACAGTAGGCCGGTGTGTACCTTTAATGTGTCCCTCCGTTACCGTTTGTCAATGTCCCTCCGTTACCATGACCATCTGTCTTTAAACCCTGCCCAATAAAAATTGAGCAGCACAGCAGGCCCATTATTTTGCATGTTCATAATGTGGTACAATGTAAAAGAGAAAGGAAACCCTTTCACCTCAGAAACATATGAATGTCTGAAAAATGTGTACAAATTAGACGTTAAAGGCAGAACCTCGTCAGCAATGTGCGCACGCCAAATTCGTGTCACTAAATACGCAACTCCATGCCTCTGCTATGAAAATGCCTCTGAAATTGGCGCGCGCGCATTGCTGACGAGCCTGTGCCTTTAATTTTGCGTCCCTCCGTATACCGCCCCTTTTTTCTTTTTTTTGTTAACAATCTTGCCCCAAGATGTTGTCTGCCCCATTTCCCCCCTCAATTTGCAGTCTATAAGGTAGCCTTTATATAATACCAGATGTCATTTTACTAAGTCTTGGATAGAACTGGAGTAATAGATTAAAATACAACAAAAGCGTCCCTCCGTTACCGCTTGGCCTGGCCTTATGTATATAAGTAACCGAGAGTTAAGAAACCAAACTTCACCAAATAAAATTATTTTACACCGAGTATACAATAGCCAAGGCACAACTATATGTTTGTAAATGTAGAACTTAGTCATGTGTCAAATATATGTTTTTACACCACGGTACTTTTGGCGTGATTATGGGTAATTCCCAAAATTAGGGGTCCAAAATTGTTGGTGTCCCAGTTACGTACGACACTCTCATGATCACAAATTCTCAGTAATGGACTGTGGTCTGTGATTATTTATTTATTTATTTATTTATTCATTCAATGTATTTACCCAGGGAAGGGCGAAAAACCCGCAAAAACCCTTTTAAGAGAACAAAAATGGGAAAATTCCCCTCCGGCTCCAAAATTTAAGTTTAATTTCATGGCAACCAAGTCATACGACTCCGTAAATTAGCATTTCTTCCTTGAAGTTGATCATGTGAATATTTTGTTCTCTGATTCCTGAAAAATATTCAAAAACAAAAGACCATAAAGGCTTATAATTTGTTCCATGGTATTGAATAGGAGTTTTGTGTCCCGGGTTACCTACGTCAATGAAAATTTGCTGTATAGAATGAGTTTGCATTAACCTTGGTTGCCAGCATATCTACATACAAACATTAAATTTAAGTGGCATTTGTTGGAATAAAAATAATAATTTTTTCCCGGGAAACCACTTTCAATCACTAACAACACTTGGAAATCTTAAAAAGCATGTCACACTTTCGGACCCCTAATTTTGGGAATTAACCTTATACGTGCATAGTACTATCCGGTGTATTCAGTTTTCACGGTGCCTGACTGCCTGGCCTGTGCAGATATAGAGATCAGTGTGATTCACTTGGTGGAATTTTTCTATTAAATACACATCCGGTGATGATTATAGAAAATATTTATCTCGACAGCGAAAAGACTGGAAAAAATGGCACATACTTTTGGAGTGCTTTTCACCCGTACTTCGAGTGGCCCTTCCGTAGCAAAATACATCATTAAACCGCGAGGCCATTTCCTGTTAATTACTTGGCACAGATTATTGGATTCTGGCACTCCGCCCACACCTTAAAAATATTGATTTATATAGGCCTAAAAGAGTCATTTGAGACACAAATCTATTAAGCCCGATGTACAGGGCCTATTCTGTCAATTTATATATTTTTTACCCGCGTATTGCGTATAGTTACAATGGGAACTGAAATTCCATTTTAAGATACTCGTGATGCACATTTTGAGGGCAAATTCTCTGTGAAGTTGATTAGAATCGACTCCAAGTTGGGAATCGGATTCGCAATTCCATCTTTTCAATATTGAGGAGCTCATCCTCTTTCAAATTGTGTGTTCAATAAAGGTCGCTACTGTTGGATAACGTAAAGACGTCACTGAGAGCAAAGTCCTTTGGATGTGATAAACAGAATTTAAAAATGCACCATCCGCCATTTATTGCCCCCAGTGATGATATATTTGACTAAAAGCCACGATACGGGGCCCCGAAACTGATCAGTATCGCACAGCCCGCGGCACTTCTGTCTTTTGTTTTTGTTCCGTTGTGCCCTGGGCTAAATTGATCCTTTCTCAGATGTCTTTTATCTCGGATCGAACTTCCTCGCCGCCTGGGCGATTAAAAAAATAAGTACGGAGACTTTTTATTTATACTATTAATAACTTCATGTCTTAAGGCACATCGTAGTCTATACTCAAGTGAGAGAGCCCGAAGGCCTGTTTGTTTCGTCGGCCGGGAACGAACGAAACTGGGGCCAATATTATGGAGCTTTTAAACACATATACATTTGCTTAGCACAACATTTACTTGCTTTGCAAAATGGATTACCAGCCAATTGTAATATACACACATACTATTTTAGCCAGTAACCCATTTTTGCAAAGCAGATTTTTTTGTGCTAATCAAATGTTTATGCTTAAAAGCTTCTTGAAATTGGTCCCGGACTGAGGGGATATGAAGTTACCTCAAAAGTATTTTTTTCCGATTAAAAAAGTCATGTATGGCATACACTGACAATAAACTAGGCGTCTTAATGGTTAAGTAAGCGTCGGCCGTTTTAAAGATTTATGAATCGGTGCGATTTACAGGGAAATCCCGTGTATAAGGCGCACCTGTGTATAAGGCGCAACCCCAACTGCTGATGGCTAGGCCCGCAGTGAGGGAAAGTGCGCCTTGTACACGAATATTTTGAAATCTCGTCTATAAGGCGCACCCATGTATAAGGCGCAACCCAACTTTTGATTTTTGTCAAGGTGAAAAAAAGTGCGTCTTGTGGACCCTTTCCACCGGCGGCCATGACAGGGGACAGATTTTCACATTTAAAAGAACACAACGGCTCACTATTTTAGTGATGTAGCATCATCGACAATAATTTTTGATGGTCCTCTTGAAAAAACGATCATCAAAATGTCACGTAATTAACTAAAATAGCTTAAAATTAACAAAAACAGTCAATAGTCGGGTTATACGCTTTACCAGCCGTTCACTATCGCGCGAGACTCACTACTTTGTCGCAAACGATTCACTCTTCACTTGGAAGCTTTTGCTTTGGACACCTCTAAGTTTCTGCTGATGATTTCACTGGACAGCCGGACCAACGAATAGGTTTTTCCGTTTTCTTTCGAAGAGCTGATATTTATGGTTTGTCTTCACGAACGTACAACTGTAGCAACCAGCTGTTGTGACAGTTCCGCGTGGAGCTAGAGGAGGTATACAGACATAACACCTAATGACGAAACACACCCGGCGGTCTGGCTGCACGAACCACGACACTGTACCGATCACAGTGTGTGTGTGCCATGCCACGGGGCTAAATGTCACGTTCGCCCGTACACTGTTCACGGTAGAACTCCCTTCGGTTCCTCGGACATTTTGGGTCAACATTTTATGTTCGTTTTTTATACATGTAGTTATGTTTAACTTTGTTTCATAACCTTAATAAATAATCTCTTAAATTTGTCAAATACTCATAAATATTTTGAAAAAAAAAAACAGAGCTGAATTTGATGCAGTACTGCAGTAATAAACTTTCATACGGCTGGAAATAAAACTAACTCCAAGAACACGTGATTTATCCGAAATCTGGTTCGGATAAATCACGTGACCTTGACTTTTTTTGGGTCTGTAATGCGCAGCGTACAGCGCGCCTCTCGGACTAGTGTCCTATCAAATCTCATTTCTTCTGCCTCGGAAGACTTTCTGATACAGATGAAACAGAAGAAAAGAGATCAGATAGGCCACCAGTACAGATGGCGCGCTGTACGTTGCGCATTACAGACTAAACACGGTAAGTCAGACTTTGGCAAGTCTACGCCTCGCCATGAGTTGAATTATTGATAGTATTTGTTCGATAAAGCCTGTATCCCACTGGGCTGCGATAGTTCGAGACTGTTTCCAGACAAAGTACGCGAACAGAGTTGCAGTCCCACTGAATCAAATACAACAGATTTGTCTTGGCATGTACTCTCGTGTCTGATGTTGTCAATATGGCAGTACTGACTGCGCATGCACAGAATGGGCGGGAATTATGCAAAAATTCTTTAAAATGTCTTATAAACGTCTGATGACATTCTGAAGACATTTTTTAGACATTCTGAAGACATTCTGCTGACTATTTCGCGATTATTTCATGATTTTTTTCCCCCTTATTCTCAAGACAATCTGAAGACAATCTGAAGACAATCTGAAGACATTCTGCAGACAATTTGGTGCACATTTTAAAACCTTGGCGACCACAGCTGTCGCAAAGAAATTTTTGAACACGTTCAAAATTCCCGCGACATCATGACGACCTCCACAAACAGACAAAAATTCTGCAGACATTCTGCAGAATGACAGTCGCAAATGTCGCCAAACAGTCGCAACCCTAGTGTGATACAGGCTTAACTAAACGTTGGTCGATTTTTTCGTTGATGTCTCATGTTTCAAGAAATATATCAATTTTAAAAACCTTTATTTTTCGAGGTGCCACACCTTTAATTTCTTTCTTTCTTTTTAGTCAATGCACACTTTTGACGACGCGCTAATTGGGGACATTTACATCAACATAACGCGACCAACACAGCTTATTGTTGCCACGTACTTGACAACGACTGGTAAGTCTTGTCCCGTGACTCTGTCTCTTATGTATATGTACATTAAATTAGATGTGCAACGGAGAATCAGGTTGGCGTAGCGGTTCGATACGCATGTATGAGATTCTGGCCTACAACAATGGTCCAGGGGCCGATTTCACAAAACTCTTCCTATCTTATTTCCTGATTCGCCCCGCTCAAACGGCAATAAAATATTTTCTATTGTGTACCCCCTTCCCATTTCCAACCCTGCGCAACCTGTGGAGAGAAACAACAAATTATACACACCGTTTGGGGAGCACCGTACTCCGACGACAAGCAACGCTCAATACACAGTGCTCCCCACCTCAAGGTCAAAGAACGGGAACATGAGTCCGTAGAACCATTGATTTTATTGCTGAATAATTAATCTTTGTATCTGAAATTAATGGCAAGTGTTAACTTAAATAATGGTTAAGCAGTTGTGATGTCCCTTGGACATTATGCATAGCGTACGAGGTACCACTAAAACGTTTCCTTGTTGGTGTAAAATTCTATACTGCAAGTTACAGTAAATTGACAGTAATTACTTGATCATATTTGTGCGTCGTTATGGACACAAAACTATATATCAATACCTCTTTACTCGCCGTTTGAAATATATGTATATTTTAAAAAAATACATAATACAAGGGGTAGAAAAAAACCATACTTTCTCTGGATCATTCCATGAATGTCAATATATAACAATATTTCAAGTAAACCCGTAACCTTCACACATTCGCTTTCTGTGAAACTATCCCCGCTATATTGAGGATCTATGCTAATCGTTTAAATGCACAGTTTTAATGATAGTATGCAGAATTACAACTTTCAAAGATATCTGCCATGCGAGCATATACATGCAAGACAACACCAATGGGCGTCAAGCCGAATTTATATGTGAACATGGAGAATATAGTCCTATATATTATATCTGTCATGCGAATACAGGTCAACTCGTACGCGAGCCAACTCGTACGCGAGCCAACTCGTACGCGAGCCAACTCGTACGCGAGCCAACTCGTACGCGAGCCAACTCGTACGCGAGCCAACTCGTACGCGAGCCAACTCGTACGCGAGCCAACTCGTACGCGAGCCAACTCGTACGCGAGCCAACTCGTACGCGAGCCAACTCGTACGCGAGCCAACTCGTACGCGAGCCAACTCGTACGCGAGCCAACTCGTACGCGAGCCAACTCGTACGCGAGCCAACTCGTACGCGAGCCAACTCGTACGCGAGCCAACTCGTACGCGAGCCAACTCGTACGCGAGCCAACTCGTACGCGAGCCAACTCGTACGCGAGCCAACTCGTACGCGAGCCAACTCGTACGCGAGCCAACTCGTACGCGAGCCAACTCGTACGCGAGCCAACTCGTACGCGAGCCAACTCGTACTCGTCGTTATTTTAACGGAATCATTTTAACGGGATATATTAATTTGTTTTCCCCTGCAGACTGCAATCATGAACCAATTTGATATTAATTTGCCTGTCCAAAATAATGTACTGTTTGCTGTAAGAAATTAAAGAATCATCGTAATATTTTTAAGAGTATAAATTTGTTATGAAACCCAATTCTTTGTAAAATAATTTCTAGGGAAAACGTGCAATGTAGGCCCTAAAAGGCACACAGTGTGTTACCCACGTTTCACGTGTGTTTCAACACAATATACAGAAAAATGACAACAATCGAGTAGGCCTACCCAAAACCACTCGGTTCGGTTCTTTTCATTTTTTATAAGTTCATTTCAGATGCTTTCGTTTTAGCGCAAATATGAATGCAGTTTGGAATCATACTTCAATTATTTAAAAAAGAGCATTAAGTTTGGTTTTCGAGCACGCAATCGGGTTGGTCGGCGTACGAGTTGGTCGGCGTACGAGTTGGTCGGCGTACGAGTTGGCACGCGTACGAGTTGACCAGCTTCGATCATGTAATACCTGCTCTGCCATAAGGGCAAAACAGCGTATATACCGTGCGTCTTTGTAACTACCCAGCTCCAACTCAAATATCTGTCATCTTGGAGAACCCATACAAATCACTCATGTTGTCGACCATGCGTCTTGGGTTTATAACTTTCAATAGTTTTGTAATTGTAATCCTTTAAGCTATTCGCGATGATAATTTGAAATCTGAGCCAAATATTTTACCGCACACAATTCGCATTTATATGCAAGAGCACACAGAATACGACCCTCAAACTTACGCGTATTCCTGCGACCATGAGACAACACCATACGGATCAGTCACGTAATTATAACGAATGTCACGTGACCATATCATGCGAATTTATAACTATCAGAAAATACAAAAGATTAATCTTGTTACCGCCTGCATAGAATACCACTCGGATTTATTAGTGTAATAATTTAAAACATCTATCTTGCGACCATGCGGATATGTAAGTATATGATTTCAAAACATTAAACTTGTAACCGCCTGATATAACACCACGCGGATTTATAACTATGAGAATTCAAAACATACATCTCCGTCGTAACCGCCTGATAGAACACCACGCGGATTTATAACTATCGGAATTCAAAACATTCATCTTGCAACTAGTAATAGAATACCATGCGGATTTGTAAGTGTAAGAAATTCGAAACATTCATCTTGTACCATTTGATAGAACACCATGCGGATTTATAACTATCAAAATTCAAATAATTCATCTTGTAATCACCTGGTAGAATTCGAACACCATGTGGATTTTAAGTGCACGAATTCAAAACATTCATCTTGTACCACTTGATAGAACACCATGCGGATTTATAACTATCAAAATTCAAAATCTTCATCTTTTAACCACTTGATAGAACACCATGCGGATTTGTAACTATCAGAATTCAAATCATTCATCTTGTAATCACCTGGTAGAATTCGAACACCATGTGGATTTTAAGTGCACGAATTCAAAACATTCATCTTTTAACCACCTGACAGAACACCATGCGGATTTTAACTATCAGAACTGAAATTGCATGAGAACATGTGAGAACATCAAGCGAATCTCATTCAATGTGTATCATGTGAATCGTATGAGGTAATTAACATACGGGTTAATTAATCAATTAAAAAAAAAAAACAATTGTCATGTGAGCGTGTAAAACTCACGTTTTACGTGACAGTGACACTGTGAAAAAAGCATATCAAGAATCATTAGTTTAATCTGGATAGGTCTATCATGTGAACCCCATGAGATAGAGGACAAGCAGGTTGTAATCAATTTCAACATTCTGCCATGTGAACATTGTGAGAGAACGCAATCTCATTGAACAATGTTGAAGCATATCATGTATATTACAATACATGTTCTATATCCAAATTTCAAAGTATCAATGCATGTTACATAATTCGTATGATAGAACATGTGCCTTGCGTATATATGTGAAGAAAACCGTGGCCGAGTGGTTAGGACCATTGACTCGCAATAATGGGTGAAAACTTGGGGTTGCGGTTTCGAATCCGGCTTCGGTACCTGTGCCCTTGGGCAAGGCACTCAACCACACTTGTTCCATCCTTCGGAAGGGATGTAAAGCCGTTGGTCTAGTGTGTTAGGTAATGGTAACGCACTCTAAAGATCCCAGAGCATTCTTTCGTGAAGAGCAAGGGGATTCCCCGGTGTCTCTGGCCATTTCTAATTCTAATTCTTCATGGGTTTCCTCACGCTTACGAGTGACAGTGCAATGAGCACTATTGAGGAATCCTTGGTATGAATACCAGAAAGAAATAATAATAATAATAATAATACTCATTCATTGCTTGTCAAGTGAACCAAATGAGAGAACATGCGAATTTGTAACTCGAATTCAAACCGCCCGTCGTGTGAACATGTCAAGAACACAATGAATCACTTAGTCAATGCATGTCATATGAACCGAATAAGAGAACATGTGGGTTGTAATCAATTTCAAAACATCTGTCATGCGAGCAGGTGAAAGAACACCATGTGGGTTGGGCTATAGAGTACAGTAAAGTGAGACTATGCATTAAGTTTACTGTATAGCCTCAATGACTTGCAACGAGACATTGGTGTGGTTTAAGAGCTCTGAATCTTGTGAAATGAAGAAATATGCTCTTATATGGCAAATAATTGCTGTACATGTACATGTACCTGTATGTGGTTCACTTTCAATCTACAGAAAGGACCGACTTCTGTTGTGATAGAAGTCCCAAGTAGATTTTCTGTTCAGTTCACCACAAGCTTATCTGAACCAACACATAACTGTTTATGCATGTCGCATGTGACCATATGAAAGAACATGCAGTTTTCTCACTTTCAAACTCGAACATGTCATGTGAACATGCGAGAGCTGTCATACGGACCATTCTCGTCCAATACATGTCATGTGGGCATTTGGGGTTACACTGAATTTGCAACCCCTATAGATGCATACTGGAATGGAAATATGCTAATTACATGTATATAAAGAACTACATGTACATGTATGATAAGGCGTCATTGCCATGCTGCAGATCAAATTCTGCAGTATTAAACAACTCTGAATCATGTGTGAATACAATTACCTTGTCTAGAACAGGAAAGTTTGGAAATAGAATATGAGAATTGGAAGAGTGAAATTTCATTGGCAACATGTCAATAGAATACAGAAACATGCGAATCTTCCTCTCTACCTAAACATACTACTTCTACCTTCTCACAATAAACTATTTAGCAGCTATAACGTCAAGCATTGGTGTTTGTCAATTGTCAGCACATTTCAGTATCGATAAAACACCTTTACACGAAGGCCAGTGATATTTTTCAATGGCAAGGGATACCCCTTCTCTGTGCTGGTGTTAGTTTCCTGCAATTGAAACTCTTCAACATATGATTCCAGTCCTGGTGAAACCTCATGTTTTGACTCTTCATCCTCCATACACATCCGCGTTCCTTGCATCAGGAATGGGTGGTACGAACAGAGTACTTAATTCTATTGCTAAATTGTTACTATGGAGTTCAATGTATGTTTTATATCTGGACAATGATGGGCTCGACCAGCCAAATTCATACTCAAAAGAACTGAACTGGGGCAAATTTGAATAACCTAACGTTTCTTTCGGGGTAAATCCATTTAGAAATATGCGAATCATAATCAGAAAACAACCCGGAGTCAAGTATTATAGGCCTATCAAACTCCCACTTTGATAATAATTGTGGCTGTGCTATCTGACTATTAGGCGGGTCAATATAGCACAAAAAATACCTCAACCTCAAAAAAATTGCAACAAATTGTTTTATTGCAATTTCCTGTACTTTCAAGTATGCTGAACAACATATCAAAAGTTGGACAGAAACGGAGTACGGGAAAGTGATCAAATCTGACGTTAAAAAATGGCCGCTAATTGTGAAGAATGTATTGTATATATAGTTATGGAAAAAGTACCCTAACCTCCCAAAAATTCTAACAAAAGATTTGTCAACGGTTTCTGGTTCTACTGAATGTGGAGGATGGCAGGATAAAAGTCTACCAAAATCTAGCAACCGGAAATGGGTGAAATCTGAGTCAATTCCAAGATGGCCACCATTGACCTTGAAAATCGCTAAAATGGCTTTAACTTCTTTAATATTTGGAGTAGAACAGTGATTTAAATGTCCACCCTAGGGTTGTTAGGGCCAGGGAATTTACTGGTATCCACACAATTTTAATGCAACCTTCGACAAACAATAAAAGCCATGCACAAACTCAAAATGGCGGTCATAATTACATGTAAAGGCATGGGAGGGGTAGAGACAATAACTTCCTCTAATCCAAGTGCTTCTTTTATTGGGCAGTAATGGGCATATCATGATCCCCTCCTGTGGCAAGGCTGGCTGCATCAACCACCGCACGAGGCTACGAGCCGCTAAGGCAGGGTGCACCACTCTGCCAGAATTGCCTCCCCAATAACCTGCACTTCTAGGGCTGTTTTTGAGACGCGCTATTCAGGCACGTCAGCTCACCACATGCAGGTTTAATCGGGAAAAACCCTTCACAAACTTTCCCCTTTTCTGCAAACGTTCCCCGAACGTTCGTGGAAGTTACGTTCGTTTTGAACGTCGAGGGGACGTTGTGCCAACGTTTAAATCTAACGTTGCACTATAACGTTCTAAAAACGTTATTTAATACCGTTCTGAGAATGTTCGTTTTTTGTCACATTCGTTTTGAACGTCGAGGGGACGTTCTGTGGACGTTTGAATCTAACGTTACAATATAACGTTCAAAGAACGTTTTTTAATAACGTTGGGAGAATGTTCGTTTTTGGTCAAGTTCGTTTTGAACGTCGAGGGGACGTTCGTTTTGAACGTCGAGGGGACGTTTTGTGGAAGTTTGAATATAACGTTGCAGTGTAACGTTCTAAGAACATTCCGAGAACGTTGTTAACAAAGCAGATCGCGCGGAGATTATTTTTCCGTAAATTTCACGAAAAATTGCATTGTTTTAAGTTTTACGTTGTATAACCACGCACTACCTGATTTGAAATGTATGTACTTTTGTATATAAAACCCATCTATAGTCTAAAAAGGTAAGATTTTCCAGAAATAGTACAAAATGTGGTTTCCAATGTCCGCCAACCATGACTACATACGAAGGAAATTCAAGGAGCATATATATCAAGCGTATACGTACTAAACATAGTAAGAGGAAGTGACTGGTATCAAGAGCACTGGAACTTCAGGTAAGAGATTAGTAAGTTGATTAAAAATAGTCTAATTACGTAATGCGTCACAATGCGTCATAATAAAGGTGTTGTACAATTGACACGTCCCCTGAAAACTCCACGTTCATTCCTAACGTTCGGGGGACGTTATTTGGTTAGCTGGGTTGGCCATCTACGCCCAGCGTAAGACCATCTCAACCCAGCCTGAAGCCATCCCAACCGTGGCAAACCCTGCCTTATGCCATCCTAGCCCAGCCCGAAATACACCGCACCCCGCCCCGCCCAGCTCTTCCAGCACAAAGCCAGTCCAGCACAAAGCCACGCCAGCCCCGGACGTTCATTCCTAACATTCGGTTAGCTGGGTTGGCCATCTACGCCCAGCGTAAGACCATCTCAGCCCAGCCTGAAGCCATCCCAACCGTGGCAAACCCTGCCCGATGCCATCCTAGCCAGCCAGAAATGCACCGCACCCCGCCCGCCCCGCCCAGCTCTTCCAGCCCAAAGCCACGCCAGCCCAGCCCGAAGCACTTCTATAGGCCAGCCCATGCAGCCCAGCCCACCAATCACACAAGCCCGCTCAATCCCTCCTATCACACCAGACCAGACCAGCCAAGCCCAAAGCCAGCCAAGCCCAGCACGAAGCCTTGTGTATCCACCCGTGAATCATACAGCAATGATATTATTTTTTACTACTATACTAAGGAGAATCCTGGACCTAAAAGTTCAAAGAAAGTAAGTGTAATAGGTTTTTATCCTGATTAGTTGACCTCCTGAATCGCGCGTCTCAAAAACAGCCCAAGAAGTGCAGGTTCTCAGAAAGGCAATTCGGGCAGTGTGGCGCACCCTGCCTAAGCGGCTCGTACGGTGGCTGATGTAGCCAGCCTTGCCACAGAAGGGGATCATGTCATACACATTACTGACCGAAAAAAATAAGCTACTACTGACTGCAGTTAGAGAAGTTATTGTCGCTACCCTTCCATGCCTGTAATTATGACCGCCATTTTGAGTTTGTGGCTTTTATTGTTTGTCGAAGGTTGGATTAAAATGTTATGCATACTAGTGAATTCCCTGGCCCTGAAAACCCTAGGGTAGACATTTAAATTACTGTTTTACTCCTGATATTAAAGAAGCTACAGTCATTTCAGCGATTTTCAAGGTCAACGGCAGCCATCTTGAAATTAACCCAGATTACCGGTGGCTTGATTTTGGTAAAAAAAAAATTCATGTTATTCAACACATTCAGTAGGACCAGGTTGGGGTACTTTTTTACATAAATATACCCCTCTATTTAACCTTTTTTATGTTGGCGGCCATCTTGTTTTTAACGTCATTTTTGGAGACTTTCCCGTGCGTCAAAATTGTCCAACTTTTGATATGTTGTTCGTCACATCGAATAGTACAGAAAACAATCATAAAACGTTTTGTTGCAATTTTTTTGGGGTCAGGTGGTATATTGACCCGCCTATATGCCTTACTGGGATTTATGCTTCCCAACAACTTGATCGAGGGCAACAATAATATTTGTTTCAATATAAATTATAATGTGCTTGAAATCCAATCATGCCAACCGTATCTTTAAAGAGTCGCTTTCACCCGCTTTCCAATGGAGACAACAAATGCAAGTAAACCATTGTCATACCTTTATTATTTACCTTCAACGTTTTAGCAGAACTGCGTGCGTAACTGGACTACTGGGCGCCGCCATCTTGTTTGAAGCCGGAGTTGATTGCTCAGCGTTTGTGTATACTCCAGGGGCCATACGCCAAACAAATATCACTATACCGGCTTCGTCTTTGCGTTATACATAGAAAACGTTTATGGCACAGTAACCAGTATCATGATTTTTTTGAAACATCAACGGAAGAACCTCGTGTACAAAACATATGAGACTGATGGAAACTTTTCTAAATGTTTTCTAAGAAAATGTTTCACACTGCCAATTAGTGTTCCTCCATCAACTCTGCACCCACCGGCAAGTTTGATTAGTTATTTCAAAGAATAACTTTCGTGGTCATTTTTCCAATTCTTACCACTACAGCTTATCTCGGCCCTTTCTTTGTCGCCATAATCGCGAACTAATTGTGACCAAAACATGTAGTGCACCATTAACCATGTTTAAAAGCTGAATATCTGAAATGTTGAAATCCCCTATTTATACATGTACATGTATCAGCTTAATTCTTCTCTGCAATGTGTATTGCCGATTTCTTAAGAAATTAAAACATATTCGTCCAAGACGTAAAATATTTTATACTGGATATTTAGTTCCATTTTACCGTAATTGAATCTGCACAAAATTTCTTTTATCTAATCCGTTTCTTTGTTCTGCGTACTTAACTCAGTGTGCATGTAGCCTAGTACTCCTCCGCTCGCTTCTCTTGTCCCACGCAGCTTACGCGGTACATGGGTAGTACGATGGGTTGTTCCGTGAAACTACGGCAAAAATTCAGTAGTTGACCATGGCTTTATCCAGTTGCCGGATCAACTAGCCCCATCAAAGTTGCTGTTGCTGTACGTTGAACAGTCCCTAGCGAATCTACTTTCGGGATATCAAGTGAACTTAGCATTTCATTCAGACATTTCCGCGGAAGAAAACATTGGGGTGTCCGATGCGTGTAGTCGAAAACAGTCAAGTGACCTTCCCGCCTTCCTTAAACAACCTCAACACCTCTTGCATACCTATGCAACTCTGACATACAATAGAAAATTCAACTAGAGGTATGACGTTTGTTGTTACAAACGCCAGGTGATCGGGTTAAATGAACATTTTGTGATGAATTTCAGACGTTGTTATCACCTGTGGAATGGCAAAAATGGAAGTTCAGCAGCCGATTTCACGAAACTTTACGCAATTGCGCAAGTCCACTTACGCCATTACTTGCGCAATAACTTATGGCGTAAGTGGACTTGCGCAATTGCGTAAAGTTTCGTGAAATCGGCTGCTGTATACACTAATCCGGTAACTAATATCTCCTCCCTGCATATCCGCCATAGCTGGGGGTTGATAGCTTGCACCGTTTTGAGATATGAATTGTTGAAATAATAACCTTTGAAATCTTGTAATGTGACACCTGTGACGACATCATGACGTCACAATTTTGTGCACAAATTGTTGAACAATATGTTGAACATCAAGTTCTTAAATGTGGCGAAGGAATCATACCAATATCTGTTGTAGTTTTCAAGATACAGCATTTTAAAACATCTCAGCTCCAAATTTGCGTGATTTGACACCACATTACGTAACCACCGTCCATGTAATGACGTCACCAATGGTATAGTCAAAAGGTCCACATGTGTGGAAACATTTCGTTCCGTAGAAATATGGTCAAATTCACTACCACTTTGAATCTATTTGCATTCAAAATGCTAAAAAATTGCACATTTTCGAACAACTTCCGGTTTGGACCGGAAGTAGGCGTCACACAGGGGTCATGACATCGTATGATTTGTTCAGTTCATTTAGACTTATCATGTTGTGAAAGAATTGTTCAAGTATCTATTACGGTTCTTGAGATATGAATTTTGAAAATAATAACCTTTGAATTTTTGTAATTTGACACCTGATGACGTCATTATTACGTCACACTTGATGCCATCATGATACTATACATGCTGGTGAAAGTCTGCCGTAGGGCCTATGTCTGTATCTAATTTACTAACGATTCAGCTTGGTTCGATGGGCATTGTTACTGGTAAGTGTAAAAACTGAGATTTCCGTTTTCGTTGAACTTTGACCTCCAATTGACCCCAGAAGGAAGGGTCAGATGAAAATGCCCACACAAAGAAAGTTGTAGCACAGAATGTCATCTATAAACCTGCCAAATACGAAGATCCTGGGTCACGTGGTTTTTGAGACGGAAGCATTTTAAAATATGCATATTTTGGTTTTTTGGGAGGTGTAATTTGATACTTGATGACGTCACGATGACGTCACGCTTGATGCCATCATAATATTAAACACGCTGGTGAAAGTCTGCTATAGGACCTATGCCTGTACTTAGTTTCTTAAAGATTCAGCTTGGTTTGATGGGCATTGTTGCTCAATAAGTGCAAAAATTGAGATTTTCGTTTTCGTTGAACTTTGACCTCAGATTGACCCCAGAAGGAAGGGTCAGATGAATATGCCTACACGAAGAAAATTGTAGGCCATGATCTGATATATAAGCCTGTCAAATACGAAGATCATGGGTCACGTGGTTTTCCAGACGGAAGCATTTTAAAACATGCATATTTTGGTCATTTTTGGTTTGTAATTTGATACCTAATGACGTCACAATGACGTCACACTTGTATGCACATCTTCACATTGGGGTTGATGTTCCTACCAAGTTTTAAGTTGATAGCTTGAACCGTTTTGAAGAAAAGCTCTGGAAACGTTTGAGTGGAAGAAAAAAAAGAAAAAGAAAAAAAAAAACTAGAGCTTCGCGTTTGTGTTTTTTTACAAACGCAAGGTGATCGGGTGACATAAACATTGAAATGATGATGACGACACAGTTTTGAGATTGTTTGATGTTGTAAAAGTATTGGAATTCTCAAGACATGACTCTGACTATTTAACGCTAAAATTGTGTATCTGATGACGTCATCAATGTCAATCTCATCATAACGTTACTATTGTGTGCACAGATTGTTCAAGTATCTACTGAAGAACAAGTTTTGACATGCATATGTGGTGAAAGAATCTTTTCAATATCTATTACAGCTCTAAAGATTTTGTCATTTGAGATCATATTACTGTAGTATATCGCCGTGTGGGGAGTTGGGGTTCAATTGCATCTAGAATAAACTGACGCTCGTCAACTTGAGTTGCGGTCCACCATGTCCATTTTATTTCTAACACAGCAACGATTTCCAGCATGTCACATTCACAGTTTTCGGGGAGAAGACATATTTACTCTGGTCCACCGACTAAGGCTAGCCGTAAATAATTACACCCAAGATACAACAACTAAGTCACCAAAAGTAAATGTCCTTGTGCTATCAAGTGTTCATTCAACTTTCCTGGCGATGATGCCACGGAAACTAGCAAAAGTCCAATTTTCTCGGTTGTAAATCAAGCCCTGCTTATTATGTCTCGTCTGTCTGACTTATTCACTACACGTGCACGTACTATCATTGGCCGTGTGGCCCAGACATCCTCCCTAAAAAGATACATTATGACCTCTGACCCGAGACAGGCCGCCTAGATACAAGTTCTATTATTAGAAGTCGAGCACTATATATGGGCGCAAATCGTCAGATTAGTGGAGGCTTGGCATAGCGCCCTCAAACGACTGAGTTAGCTTAATTATCAAGGGACCCAACAAATAATTTCTCCGCATTACGTAACCACCGTGCACGTGATGACGTCATCAGTGGTATATATGTAGTCATAAAGTCCACATGTGAGGGAACATTTCGTTCCGTAGAACTATGGTCAAATTCCCTACCACTTTGGCTCTATTTGCATTCAAAATGCCAAAAAAGTGTACATTTTCGAACCTCTTCCGGTTTGGACCGGAGGTTTGGGTCACACAGGGGTCATGCCATTGTATGATTTGTTCAGTTCATTGCGACCTATCATGCTGTGAAAGAATTGTTCAAGTATCTATTACGATTCTTGAGATATGAATTTTTGAAATAATAACCATTTAATTTTTATAATTTGACACCTGTGACGTCACAATGTTGTGCACAAATTGTTCAACAATTTGATAAACATCAAGTTCTTAAATGTGGCGAAAGAATCATGCAAATATCTGCTGTAGTTCTCAAAATACAGCATTTTTAAACAATTCAGCTCAAAATTTGCGTAATTTGACTCAAAATTACGTAACCACCCTCCATGTGATGACGTCACCAATGGTATAGTCAAAAGGTCCACATGTGTAGAAACATTTCGTTCCGTAGAAATATGGTCAAATTCACTGCCACTTTGAATCTATTTGCATTCAAAATGTTAAAAAATTGCACATTTTCGAACAACTTCCGGTTTGCACCGGAAGTAGGCGTCACACAGGGATCATGACATCGTATGATTTGTTCAGTTCATTTAGACTTATCATGTTGTGAAAGAATTGTTCAAGTATCTTTTACGGTTCTTGAGATATGAATTTTGGAAATAATAACCTTTGAATTTTTGTAATTTGACACCTGATGACGTCATGATTACGTCACACGTGATGCCATCATGATACTATACATGCTGGTGAAACTCTGCCATAGGGCCTATGTCTGTATCTAATTTACTAACGATTCAGCTTGGTTTGATGGGCATTGTTGTTAGTAAGTGTAAAAACTGAGATTTTCGTTTTCGTTGAACTTTGACCTCCAATTGACCCCAGAAGGAAGGGTCAGATGAAAATGCCCACACAAAGAAAACTGTAGCACAGAATGCTATCTATAAACCTGCCAAATACGAAGATCCTGGGTCACGTGGTTTTCGAGACGGAAGCATTTTAAAATATGCATATTTTGGTTTTTTGGGGTGTGTAATTTGATACCTGAAGACGTCACGATGACGTCACGCTTGATGCCATCATAATATTATACACGCTGGTGAAAGTCTGCCATAGGACCTATGCCTGTACCTATTTTCCTAAAGATTCTGCTTGGTTTGATGGGCATTGTTGCTCAATAAGTGCAAAAATTGAGATTTTCGTTTTCGTTGAACTTTGACCTCAAATTGACCCCAGAAGGAAGGGTCAGATGAAAATGCCCACACGAAGAAAATTGTTGGCCATGATCTGATATATAAGCCTGCCAAATACGAAGATCATGAGTCACGTGGTTTTCCAGACGGAAGCATTTTAAAACATGCATATTTTGGTCATTTTTTTGTTGTAATTTGATACCCGATGACGTCACGGTGACGTCACACTTGTATGCACACCTTCACATTGGGGTTGATGTTCCTACCAAGTTTCAAGTTGATAGCTTGAACCGTTTCGAAGAAAAGCTCTGGAAACGTTTGAGTGGAAAAAGAAGAAGAAAAAAAACTAGAGCTACGTCTGTTCTATGAACAGATCGTAGGGCTTTTTCACATTTTTTAACTTCAAAACTTGAAAAACGCCTAACCAGAATACAATGATTAACTAAATTATCTATTTTTGAACAATTTTAAATTATCAGCCAAAAACTGTTTGACTAATGGTTATCGAGCTCAAAGGTCACCCTTTTCATTTTTTTAAAAGCTTGGCTATACCTAACCATAATGCTATGAGTCCCGTGTTATTTGTTATCACTTTAAAATTATAAGCCAACGAAGATTTGACCACTAGGAAACGAGGTCAAAGGTCAAGCAATGTGCGCGTCTGCATATACTTGTATTTTATGCACCTTTAATATGTCACGTGATCATGACGTCATCAATTAACGACATTTGCTAGTGATCGTATGTGGCGCAGGAATCACGATCATAGGTAAATCGGCTGATTTGTTATGAATGTTTGAATATGGAAAACATTAAATTGTATGCTCCTTTAATCTGATACCTGATGATGAACAGTTTTTGAGTTGTGTCAGTTTGCCTGGGTGGGGGAGTACTGCTATACAGATCTACCACTTCGAGGTGTTTGATGAACTGTGAGATACCAAGTTATGGTGCAGGTAAAAACTTTTGATTACTTAATTAGCTCCTTAAGGAGTATCATAACATGTAGGTTCAGGATTTATACTAAGAGAGTATTGAGCCAAATTTCATATAAAACAAAATAACATGTACATTTAATGGAAATAGTACAGAAGCCTTCATCGATTCAGAAAATATGTTTAGATTTAAAAATATTGGAATTTTCAGTTTTTGCACATTTAAAAACATCGATTAGGCCTAAGTTACTGTAAATTTGGTACTATTTGTCATAATGTCACATGCAGTTATAAATTAAATATTTAAAAAGTTTATCCTGAAAACTAAGTTTAGGGGTAAGTTTTATTTCCCTTTGCGAATTCTAAACTGTTCATTGTTAGTTTGTTTTGTTCACATTTGGGATGGAAATCCGATGTTTACTCGAAAAAGTGACTACATATATTAGTCATCAAAGGCATAAATCAGAGCACATAAATTGTTAAGATTGAAAAGAGTTTGGCCAAGAATAAAGGAACAATTTCGTAATTAGATTTGTTGAAGATGGTTCAATAAAATCCTGACAATGACGTAATGATATGCTTTGCACCTTACTAAACCTAAAAGGAAGAAAACAAACATTGGAATGAATGCTTCACGGCAAAACTACGACATTCCCTCAATAACATACAATTACTTTCTTGTAGAGAGTGGACTCTCTTAAATAAGACTGAAACACCATAAAAGATTGTATCCTACTCACATGTCCTTTTGTTAAACCATCTTCTGTATAATTACACGTCCGTGGTAGACACAGTTAAAAGTTACCGTGTCACAGTCTCGGTCGACGCCGTGTCACACAGGGCACACGGAATAGACAGCTACGGTAAAGATTTATTTGTACGACGTTTGCTCGCATTGAGAACGGTCAAATATAAAACTAGGCCCCTGGCGTAACACTGGTCACTGCTCAGTCAACCAAAAACATAATGACATGATTATGGTGTCATTTTAAAGAGGAGATTCAACCCTAACAGATGATATCTCCCGTTCATTCATACGCGCCCTACTTTAGTTACAATTAGCAATAATATCTCGGTTTCGTTTTTTTAAATCCACCCTGTATATACGGAAATGTTGACTTGGCTGAACTTTGGCCTTCAATTGACCCAGGAAGGAAGGCTCAGATGAAAATGCCTACACAAAGAACATTGTAGCCCATGATCTGATATATATGTATGCAAAATATAAAGACCCAGGGTCATGTGGGTTCATACAGGGAAGCGTTTTACGAAATGCATATTTTGGTACTTTTCATGATAAAAATCCACTTTTGTGCCATTTTAATATCATTATAATTACGTAATCCTTGACGTCATGGTGACGTTCTACATGGTGGTGGACGTTTGTGATGGGGCTCATGCCTGTACCTAGTTTTATGAAAATCAAGCATGGTTGAATAGCTAATATTGCTTCATAAGTACAAACAAATACAAAAAATGTGATTTTTGAATTGGCTGAACTTTGACCTTCGATTGACCCAGGAAGGAAGGGTCAGATGAAAATGCCCACACTAAAAACATTGAAGCTCATGATCTGATCTAAATGTTTGCCAAATATGAAAACCCTGGGTCATGTGGTTTGGGCAAGGGAACCATTTTAAAAAGTACATATTTCGGCAATTTTCCGCTTTTTAGGCATTTTTAAAGTGTTATAATGACGTAACGGATGACGTCACAATGAAGCCATTCTTGGGTGCACACCTCTTATACTATGTCTTTGATGTGACCAAGTTTGGTTAAGATCAATGTTTGGGAACAACCTTAAAAAGCGCCGACAACGCCTATGCGCTTTGTCTATGGGAAAAAAATCAGAAGAAAACGGAAAAAAAATAAAACTAGAGCTACGTCTGTTCTATGAACAGAGCGTAGGGCTTTTTCCAATTTGTTTAACTTCAAAAATGAGCATGCTTAGCTTGCAAAAAGTATATAAAGTATTTAATTAAAAAAATGTTTACCTTTAATGTGTTACCTTTAAAGGATTGATGACGTAATCATTGTTTTAACAATACAGACATGTTTGGTGGTCGACGCACTCTATATTCACCACTATTGGGCTAATTTGCGCAAACACTGCTATCAAAGGGTAATTTTAAGACTTTTTAATTTTGCCGCTAGAGGGCACCCTTTTATGGAATGACGTAGAAACTTACATTTTTGGAAACCCTATTTACCTTAGACACTAACACTACCAACCGCATCTCGGCAGCTTTCCCCACTTTTACAAAATAGGTTCATTTAAATGCACTTCCGGTTTCTACCGGAAGTGAGCAAGGTCACGGCGATATTTTTTGGATACCCCACCCAAGTCGAACTCAAACACCTTTGACCCCATCCAAATACCTCTTACCAGTTTCAAATGGCAAGGCAAAGTCTGTTTGACCAATAGGGAATGAGGTCAAATGTGAAGGCATGTGGGCATCTGAAAGACCTTTATTAATGATCGTATATGCCGAAAGAATCAAGATCGTAGGTCAAACGGTTGATTTTTTAAATGAATTTTTGCATAAGGAAACATTAAATGTCATGCCCCTTTAAACTTACACCTGATGACGTCATGATGGCGCCATTGTTGGGTGTACACCTCTTCTAATATGTCTTTGATGTTACCAAGTTTGTTTAAGAACAACCTCAAGTTTGGGAACAACCTCAAAAAGTGCCGGCAACGCCCATGCGTTATGTCAATGGGGAAAACATCAGAAGAAGAAATAAACGGAAAAGCCAAAAGTTAACGACCTTTGCTAGTGATCGTATATGGGAAGGAATCGGGGTTGTAGCTCGCCTTTGTTAATTTTTCATATTTATAATATTTATATCACCTTTAATCTGACACGTGATGACGTCATTATGAGATCATCAGTTAAATACCTTTGTTAATGACCGTATATGGCGCATGAATCACGATCATAGGTGAATCGGCTGATTTGTTACGAATTTTGAATATGGAAAACATTAAATTGTATGCTCATTTAATCTTATACCTGATGATGAACAGTTTTTGAGTTGTGTCAGTTTGCCTGAGTGTACTGCTATACAGATCTGCCACTTCCAAGTGTTTGATGAACTGTGAGATACCAAGTCATGGCGCAGGTAAAAACTTTTGATTACTTAATTAGCTCCTTGAGGAGTATCGTAACATGTATGTTCAGGATTTATACTAAGAGAGTCTTGGGCGAAATTTCATATAAAACAAAATAACATGTACATTATGTAAACAGTACAGTTACCTTCATCGATTGAGAAAATACTTGTTTATATTTGAGAATATGGCAATTTTCAGTTTTTGCACTTTTAAAAACATCAATTAAGTTACTGTAAAATTAGTACTATTTGTAATAATGTCACATGGCGTTATAAATTAAATATTTAAAAAGTTTATCCTGAAAACTCAGTTTAGAGGCAAGTTTGATTTCCCTTTGCGAATTCTAAACTGTTCATTTTTAGTTTGTTTTGTTCACATTTGGGATGGAAACGCGATGTTTACTCGAAATACTGATATACATATATTAGTCATCAAAGGCAGAAATCAGAGCACATAATTAGTTAAGATTGAAAAGAGTTTGACCAAGGAGGACAATTTCGTAATTAGATTTTTAAAAGATGGTTCAATAAAATCTAGACAATGACTTAATTATTTCAGGCCTATATTAAGCTTTTGTTTTTAAATGGGATGTGCACTGCATGTTCGCGCAACTTACAACAAGTACATGTGTTTTCACGTATTGCGCATTCTCTCTTTAGCTATACATGTATAACTATGAGGGCGCTATATCACTTTCACGGTAGCAAAACGCGAGTGCATGGCCTGGGGCGGGTGACTTATGCATGGTTTTACGCAAATTGCGACTTGGCTGAACTTTGGCCTTCAATTAACCCAGGACGGAAGGGTCAGATGAAAATGCCTACACAAAGAACATTGTAGTCCATGATCTGATCTATAATGTCTGCTAAATATGAAGACCCTGGGCCATGTTGTTTTATAGAGGGAAACATTTTACGAAATGCATTTAGGGTCATTTTCATGAAGAAAATCCACTTTTTTGCCACTTTAAATTATCATAATTACGTAATCAGTTATGTCATGGTGATGTTCTACATGGTGGTGGAAGTTTGTGATGGGGCCCATGCCTGTACCTAGTTTTATAAAGATCAAGCGTTGTTTAATAGCTAATATTGCTTCATAAGTACAAAAACATACAACAAATGTTATTTTTGAATTGGCTGAACTTTGACCTTCGATTGACCCAAGAAGGAAGGGTCAGATGAAAATGCCTACACAAAGCAAATTTTAGTCCGTGATCTGATCTATAATGTCTGCTAAATATGAAGACGCTGGGCCATGTGGTTTTATAGAGGGAAACATTTTACGAAATGCATTTTTTGGACGAAAATCCACTTTTTTGCCATTTTTAAATTATTATAATTACGTAATCATTGACGTCATGGTGATGTTCTACATGGTGGTGGAAGTTTGTGATGGGGCCCATGCGTGTACCTAGTTTAATGAAAATCAAGCGTACTTTAATAGCTAAAATTGCTTCATAAGTACACAAAAACACAACAAATGTGAATTTTGAAATGGCTGAATCTTGACCTTCGATTGACCCAGGAAGGAAGGGTCAGATGAAAATGCCTACACAAAGAACTTTGTAGCCCATGATCTGATATATATGTATGCAAAATATGAAGACCCTGGGTCATGTGGGTTCATACAGGGAAGCGTTTTACGAAATGCATATTTTGGTAATTTTATGATGAAAAATCCATTTTTGTGCCATTTTAAAATTATTATAATTACGTAATCCTTGACGTCATGGTGACGTTCTACATGGTGGTGGACGTTTGTGATGGGGCCCATGCCTGTACCTAGTTTTATGAAAATCAAGCATGGTTGAATAGCTAATATTGCTTCATAAGTACAAACAAATAAAAAAAATGTGATTTTTGAATTGGCTGAACTTTGACCTTCGATTGACCCAGGAAGGAAGGGTCAGATGAAAATGCCTACACTAAGAACATTGAAGCTCATGATCTGATCTAAATGTTTGCCAAATATGAAAACCCGTGGTTTGGGCAAGGGAACCATTTTAAAAAGTGCATATTTCGGCAATTTCCCGCTTTTTAGGCATTTTTAAAGTGTTATAATGACGTAACGGATGACGTCACAATGAAGCCATTCTTGGGTGCACACCTCTTATACTATGTCTTTGATGTGACCAAGTTTGGTTAAGATCAATGTTTGGGAACAACCTTAAAAAGCGCCGACAACGCCTATGCGCTTTGTCTATGGGAAAAAAATCAGAAGAAAACGGAAAAAAAAAAAAAAAAAAAACTAGAGCTACGTCTGTTCGTTGAACAGATCGTAGGGCTTTTTCGCCGCTTGCAGGGGGTTGGGCGAATGTTGCGTTTTTTACATGAAAATCAATTGTACATGTATTTATTTTGTTGTCTGTTAAATTTATTTATTTCTTTTTGGGGGTAGGTCGTGCGTACGACACCGGCGTACAGTGCAATATTTTAGAATGATCTATTTCATGACGTAAAAAGACTGTCAAGGTGATCGACCTTGTATATTGTATTGATGTTTAAAAATTTGTCAGTGAAATTTTCAATTCATTGTAATAATGACTTACGATGACGTCATCACGTCATTATAATACATGTATGTCTTTAAGGTAATCGCAGACAGCATATCTTTGAAGTTTTGTTTCCGATGTTGAGTTTTGCAGAAATAAGTCATCCAACTGTGTACAATTTAAAAGCTTTACAAATCAATATTGCACAAGAAACGTTTGTAAAGTTTCACACAACAGGCATACTGAGGTGAGGGGATGTTATATACCAACCTGACAATTTTAGACAAACTTCCCCACAGACATCTGTTAAAATTGCGTTTTAAAGAATGTCATCATGCCGGTAGAGGGCACTATTACGTACGATGACGTAACCTTTTTTTTGGAAAGTGTGATGGGCTTTGGCACTAAGACTGTTGAACCCACCTCAACACCTCCTACCATTTTTAAACTAAGGGCCAGTTATAGTTTCGACTGGAAGTGAGGAAGGTGTGCACCGGAAGTGCGCAATGACCGGAGGTCACAATTGTGTTAGTGTTGAAAGTCGTGGAGAAACCTATGGATTTGACATTTACTATATGATGCGGAGTTAACAGATGTAATAACACGGACATTAACACGTACGCAGAATTGCGTGCTCTCTCGGTACTGCAATATGGGGACCGGTAAAGGGCAGCTATGACAGATAGAAATCTGGCTGTAGTCACATGGTTATTTTGTTTAGTAAACGCGTTGATTGTGCATTGACATTTGTAACCCGGCTGTGTGTTTGCGCAAACACTGCTTTTAAAGGGTTATTTTAAGACTTTTTAATTTCGCCGCTAGAGGGCGCCCTTTTATGGAACGACGTAGAAACTTACATTTTTGGAAACCCTATTTACCTTAGACACTAACACTACCACTAACTCGGCAGCTTTCCCCACTTTTACAAAATAGGTTCATTTAAATGCACTTCCGGTTTCTACCGGAAGTGAGCAAGGTCACAGGTTATGGCGATATTTTTTGGATACCCCACCTTAGTCGAACTCAAACACCTTTGACCCCATCTAGATACCTCTTACCAGTTTCAAATGGCAAGGCAAAGTCTGTTTGACCAATAGGGAATGAGGTCAAATGTGAAGGCATGTGGGCATCTGAAAGACCTTTATTAACGATCGTATATGCCGAAAGAATCAAGATCGTAAGTCAAACGGTTGATTTTTTTAATGAATTTTTGCATAAGGAAACATTAAATGTCATGCCCCTTTAAACTTACACCTGATGACGTCATGGTGGCGCCATTGTTGGGTGCACACCTCTTCTAATATGTCTTTGATGTTACCAAGTTTGTTTAAGAACAACCTCAAGTTTGGGAACAACCTCAAAAAGTGCCGGCAACGCCCATGCGTTATGTCAATGGGGAAAACATCAGAAGAAGAAATAAACGGAAAAGCCAAAAGTTAACGACCTTTGCTAGTGATCGTATATGGGAAGGAATCGGGGTTGTAGCTCGCCTTTGTTAATTTTTCATATTTATAATATTTATATCACCTTTAATCTGACACGTGATGACGTCATTATGAGATCATCAGTTAAATACCTTTGTTAATGACCGTATATGGCGCATGAATCACGATCATAGGTGAATCGGCTGATTTGTTACGAATTTTGAATATGGAAAACATTAAATTGTATGCTCATTTAATCTTATACCTGATGATGAACAGTTTTTAAGTTGTGTCAGTTTGCCTGAGTGTACTGCTATACAGATCTGCCACTTCCAAGTGTTTGATGAACTGTGAGATACCAAGTCATGGCGCAGGTAAAAACTTTTGATTACTTAATTAGCTCCTTGAGGAGTATCATAACATGTATGTTTAGGATTTATACTAAGAGAGTCTTGGGCGAAATTTCATATAAAACAAAATAACATGTACATTATGTAAATAGTACAGTAGCCTTCATCGATTGAGAAAAGATTTGTTTAGATTTTAAAATATGGCAATTCTCAGTTTTTGCACTTTTAAAAACATCAATTAAGTTACTGTAAAATTAGTACTATTTGTAATAATGTCACATGGCGTTATAAATTAAATATTTAAAAAGTTTATCCTGAAAACTCAGTTTAGAGGCAAGTTTGATTTCCCTTTGCGAATTCTAAACTGTTCATTTTTAGTTTGTTTTGTTCACATTTGGGATGGAAACGCGATGTTTACTCGAAATACTGATATACATATATTAGTCATCAAAGGCAGAAATCAGAGCACATAATTAGTTAAGATTGAAAAGAGTTTGACCAAGGAGGACAATTTCGTAATTAGATTTTTAAAAGATGGTTCAATAAAATCTAGACAATGACTTAATTATTTCAGGCCTATATTAAGCTTTTGTTTTTAAATGGGACGTGCACTGCATGTTCGCGCAACTTACAACAAGTACATGTGTTTACACGTATTGCGCATTCTCTCTTTAGCTATACATGTATAACTATGAGGGCGCTATATCACTTTCACGCGAGTGCATGGCCTGGGGCGGGGTGACTTATGCATGGTTTTACGCAAATTGCGACTTGGCTGAACTTTGGCCTTCAGTTGACCCAGGACGGAAGGGTCAGATGAAAATGCCTACACAAAGAACATTGTAGTCCATGATCTGATCTATAATGTCTGCTAAATATGAAGACCCTGGGCCATGTTGTTTTATAGAGGGAAACATTTTACGAAATGCATTTAGGGTCATTTTCATGAAGAAAATCCACTTTTTTGCCACTTTAAATTATCATAATTACGTAATCAGTTATGTCATGGTGATGTTCTACATGGTGGTGGAAGTTTGTGATGGGGCCCATGCCTGTACCTAGTTTTATAAAGATCAAGCGTTGTTTAATAGCTAATATTGCTTCATAAGTACAAAAACATACAACAAATGTTGTTTTTGAATTGGCTGAACTTTGACCTTCGATTGACCCAAGAAGGAAGGGTCAGATGAAAATGCCTACACAAAGCAAATTTTAGTCCGTGATCTGATCTATAATGTCTGCTAAATATGTAGACGCTGGGCCATGTGGTTTTATAGAGGGAAACATTTTACGAAATGCATTTTTTGGACGAAAATCCACTTTTTTGCCATTTTTAAATTATTATAATTACGTAATCATTGACGTCATGGTGATGTTCTACATGGTGGTGGAAGTTTGTGATGGGGCCCATGCCTGTACCTAGTTTTATGAAAATCAAGCGTACTTTAATAGCTAAAATTGCTTCATAAGTACACAAAAACACAACAAATGTGAATTTTGAAATGGCTGAACTTTGACCTTCGATTGACCCAGGAAGGAAGGGTCAGATGAAAATGCCTACACAAAGAACATTGTAGCCCATGATCTGATATATATGTATGCAAAATATGAAGACCCTGGGTCATGTGGGTTCATACAGGGAAGCGTTTTACGAAATGCATATTTTGGTAATTTTCATGATGAAAAATCCATTTTTGTGCCATTTTAAAATTATTATAATTACGTAATCCTTGACGTCATGGTGACGTTCTACATGGTGGTGGACGTTTGTGATGGGGCCCATGCCTGTACCTAGTTTTATGAAAATCAAGCATGGTTGAATAGCTAATATTGCTTCATAAGTACAAACAAATACAAAAAATGTGATTTTTGAATTGGCTGAACTTTGACCTTCGATTGACCCAGGAAGGAAGGGTCAGATGAAAATGCCTACACTAAGAACATTGAAGCTCATGATCTGATCTAAATGGTTTCTAAATGCATATTTCGGCAATTTACCGCTTTTTAGGCATTTTTAAAGTGTTATAATGACGTAACGGATGACGTCACAATGAAGCCATTCTTGGGTGCACACCTCTTATACTATGTCTTTGATGTGACCAAGTTCGGTTAAGATCAATGTTTGGGAACAACCTTAAAAAGCGCCGACAACGCCTATGCGCTTTGTCTATGGGGAAAAAATCAGAAGAAAACGAAAAAAAAAAAAAACTAGAGCTACGTCTGTTCTATGAACAGGGCGTAGGGCTTTTTCACATTTTTTTACTTGAAAAATGAGCATGCTTACCTTGTAAAATTAGATGTTGTTAACATATCAACTATTTAACATAAAATATTAACCTTTAATGCGTTACCTTTAAAGGACTGATGACGTAATCAATGTTTTAACTACAGACATGTTTGGTGGTCGACGTACTCTATAAGCACCACTATGGGCTAATTTGCGCAAACATTGCTATGAAAGGGTAATTTTAAGATTTGTTAATTTCGCCGCTAGAGGGCGCATTTGTTGGAAAGCATTTACCTTAGAAACTAACACTGCCAACCCGATCTCGGCATCGTTGACCACTTTTACAAAATAGGTTTATTTAAATGCACTTCCGGTAGAGCAAGGTCAAAGGTCAACACCATAGTTTTGAATACCCTACCCTAGTTGAACCATAAAACAGTAGACTAGCTCTGAACACGTTCAAACTACAAGCAGAGTCTGCTTGACCAATAGGTCAAACAGTCAAAGGTCAAAGCATGTGGGCATCTGAATAATAGTGATGAGATTTATATAGCGCACATATCCACCCAGCAGGGTGCTCAAGGCGCTGTTACCATTATTACCGCTGCCATCAGGAGTCACCATAACCATTTCGCTTGAACTAGGTGGCTGCTGGTCAGGCGCACAACACTATCAGCAGTTAGATTGTGGCATTCCCCTTAACAGCTTCCCATATATCGCTTGGGTTTACGAGGCAACTGGGATTAAGTGCCTTGCCCAGGGACACAGACACGTTGGTCGAAGTGGGGTTCGAACCTCCAACCTCTGATTGGGAGTCCCGCCTCATATCCACTAGACCACACGCGTAAGATGTACACGTTTGCCCGCCACATTGAAACAGGAGGAATTGCTCCTTTTTGCAAATGTTCCCGAAGTTACCCGAATGCACGTCCGGACGTTATCGTTAATCGTCGGGTATGATTCGTCATTGTTTCGAGAATTTGAGTTGACGTCGCGTGCACTATGCGTGCCGCTGCGTGTGTATTTGGTGATGCAACGGATTCAGAACTACTACGCAGTGGCTATAGTTACGGTAACCGTAAAGCGATAATGAATGGCTATATAGTTACGGGATTACAACAGCAGATTAAAAGTACAATATGGAGCTCAGCTGGGTGATGCAGACAAGGTTTGAATTTGCTTTTAGATGCTAGGCCTACATGTATATTAAAATGGCATGTGTAATATATTAATTGTTTATGAATTTTTATTATTTTTTTTAGAAGTAGTTTGGAAGCATGACAATTAATCCTCGTGCGCGCTGTCAGTCCGCTTTGCGAGCGTCGTGCGTCCATCGCCCATACTTCCTAGGAACGCGTACAATACACACGGCGTACGCGCGTTTTGGAATAGCCGTGAGCGCTTTAAACCCGCGCTGTTAGCTCATGCAGCCCATTGTGTCGTCATTTGCCCATACTTTTCCAAGTCACGATTTTCAATGCACGATCGTTGGTCTATAGGTTTATAGGTCTGTGCATCACCGTAATTTATGAATGACGCCCTCTGCCGGTCACGTACAGAAGTCGACATTTGGTGGCTTATGCATAGTTTTACGCAAATTTTGACTTGGCTGAACTTTGGCCTTTAATTGACCCAGGACGGAGGAATCATATGAAAATGACTCCACCAAGCAAATTGTAGCCCATGATCTGATATATAATGTCTGCTAAATATGAAGACCTTGGATTATGTGGTTTTATAGAGGGAAACATTTTAAAAGTGCATATTTTGGTAATTTTCATCTGCTGTCTCACGATGTAGTCAGCGAAAAAATATTGTTAATTTTTAGTTTGTTTTGTTCACATTTGGGATGGAAATCCGATGTTTACTCGAAAAACTGATATAGGCCTACATATATTAGTCATCAAAGGCAGAAATCAGAGCACATAATTTGTTAAGATTGAAAAGAATTTGGCAAAGAATGAAAATTTTCTTAATTATATTTGTTGAAGATGGTTCAATAAAATCCAGACAATGACTTAATGATATCAGGCCTATATTAAACTTTGCACATTACTAAACCTAAAAGGAAGAAAACAAACATTGGAATGAATGCTTCACGGCAAAACTACGACATTCCCTCAATAACATACAATTACTTTCTTGTAGAGAGTGGACTCTCTTAAATAAGACTGAAATAACATAAAATATTGTATTTTACTCACATGTCCTTTTGTTAAACCATCTTCTGTAGAATTACACGTCCGTGGTAGACACAGTTAAAAGTTAGCGTGTCACCGTCTCGGTCGACGCCGTGTCACATAGGGCACACGGAATAGACAGCTACGGTAAAGATTTATTTGTACGACGTTTCCTCGCATTGAGAACGGTCAAATCTAAAACTAGGCCCCTTGCATAACACTGGTCACTGCTCAGTCAACCAAAAACATAATGACATGATCATGGTGTCATTTTGAAGAGGAGATTCAACCCTAACAGATGATATCTCCCGTTCATTCATTCGCGCCCTACTTTAGTTACAATTAGCAATAATATCTCGGTTTCGTTTTTTTAAATCCACCCTGTATATACGGAAATGTTGACTTGGCTAAACTTTGGCCTTCAATTGACCCAGGAAGGAAGGGTCAGATGAAAATGCCTACACAAAGAACATTGTAGCCCATGATCTGATATATATGTATGCAAAATATGAAGACCCTGGGTCATGTGGGTTCATACAGGGAAGCGTTTTACGAAATGCATATTTTGGTAATTTTCATGATAAAAATCCACTTTTGTGCCATTTTAAAATTATTATAATTACGTAATCCTTGACGTCATGGTGACGTTCTATATGGTGGTGGACGTTTGTGATGGGGCCCATGCCTGTACCTAGTTTTATGAAAATCAAGCATGGTTGAATAGCTAATATTGCTTCATAAGTACAAACAAATACAAAAAATGTGATTTTTGAATTGGCTGAACTTTGACCTTCGATTGACCCGGGAAGGAAGGGTCAGATGAAAATGCCTACACTAAGAACATTGAAGCTCATGATCTGATCTAAATGTTTGCCAAATATGAAAACCCTGGGTCATGTGGTTTGGGCAAGGGAACCATTTTAAAAAGTACATATTTCGGCAATTTTCCGCTTTTTAGGCATTTTTAAAGTGTTATAATGACGTAACTGATGACGTCACAATGAAGCCATTCTTGGGTGCACACCTCTTATACTATGTCTTTGATGTCACCAAGTTTGGTTAAGATCAATGTTTGGGAACAACCTGAATAAGTGCCGACAACGCCCATGCGCTTTGTCTATGGGAAAAAAATCAGAAGAAGAAGAAATAAACGGAAAAAAAAAAAAAATCAAAACGAAAACAAAGGCTTTTTCGTCCTAAACGAAAAAGCCAAAAAAAAATCAAAACGATAACAAAGGCTTTTTCGTCCTAAACGAAAAAGCCAAAAAAATCAAAACGAAAACAAAGGCTTTTTCGTCCTAAACGAAAAAGCCAAAAAAAATAAAAAAAAATCAAAACGAAAACAAAGGCTTTTTCGCTACAAAGTGAAAAAGCCAAAAAAAAAAAAAAGACAAAGAAATCGTACAATATCAATAGGTGATCGGGTTGAGCCCGATCACCTAAAAAAAGAAATCGTACGAGAGTAATAGGTGATCGGGCTGTTGGCCCGATCACCTAATTAGGATCGATCCTAGGATTTAAGAAGAGTTCGAGCAGTAAGATCGGTCCTTGCTCAGACGTGTCCTGAGATCGATTTCACAAAACCCGTCTTTTACAAGACGAGTCGCAACTGCTTATTATACATTTATCAACGGCTGTACCATGTTTGTTAACAGTACCGAATACAACAGTCGTCGGGAAAACGGTACGCACATTACAAATCAAAATGGCCGACTTTGTAGCGTCGTCTGCTTGGCGTATCGCATTTTGTCGGCAGTTATGAAAGGGTACATTGACGGGAACAAATTCAAGTCGATGTACTTGAACCTAGATATGTACATGTAGGCCTATTGTTCGACTGTACAAATGGCACACTCGCATTTATGTGCAGAGCATGCAGTATGCTTGACGAAAAAAAAACATTAGGCCTATAATTATGTGTATTAATCTAATTTACATTAATGTATCTTTTTTTCGGGAGCATCGCGCGCTAGTACTAGCACGCGCGCACACAACCCAAGTATAGTGCTCAATCAACAGTGTAGATACATGTATACAAATGTACATATTTCGTGGTTTTTATTGTATGGATATATTTTGCCGAAATATAAATCCGTGCTTTACGCGTGTAAACATCGAGAAACCTAGCTATAGCTAGGGCTACAGCAAGTTATGGCTTCACGTGCATGGACATACAAATGCCTCAACCTTTTTCGGTAAGTGCTTTTCTGCGATTTAAATTACGCCTCCTTTTCAAGAGAATTTCGCATATGGCCATGGCGGCAAAGGAAAATTGTCTGTATGACCGCCTGCTAGCGCTGCCGTATATGCCGGGCTAGCTTCACGTTCGGCAAGCAGAAGATAAGTGCCTTCGGTCACTGCATTTACTCCATGCATTCGTTCAAAGACGACCCAAACATCGATCTTAAGTTAGGAAGAGTTGGGCCGTGTTGCCATGGGAAATAGGACGAATTGAACACATCCTAAGTTTTGTGAAATCAGTTCCAAGATAAGACGAGTTACACTAGGACGAATCTTAGCGCTTTGTGAAATCGGCCCCTGGAGCATTATTCGTTGTTATTACAGACCATATGAGAACGTCTTGAGAAGAGACTAGGGTAGGGGTTAAGGGTTAGGTGTCAGGGGTTACAGGGGCGGATCAAGGATTTTGAAAAGGGGGGGGGGGATGGGGGCGTGAAATTTTAAAGCATAAAATGCTGACGACAATGAAATAGCGAGCGCGTAGCGCGAAGCCCTAACGGATTCTAGATGGATTATAGATGCTCTGTGGTGCGATCTGGGGCAATATTTAACCACTTTAAGCAGGAAAAGTGTGCACGAAAAGTGTGCACAAAAAGTGGACTTGTTTAAATTTTTTCCGGTGGGTTTTCCCTACACGTCTGTGTGTGGGGTTTCCTCCCACCTCTAAAACTGAGAATTTCTTCCTGTTCTCTCTCACTTCGTGGCCGAGCTGAAGAACCCTCCTATAGGCCTAGGTGGCTGCATGGCAACGATGTACGTCGGCAAATCATTCAGCAACTTGATTCATTAAGGGGATCATACAAGAGAGAGAGAGAGAGAAAGAGGTGTGCAACAGCGGCTAGACTACGAGATTTCACTGCAAATACACGGGTGTTAAAATAACCACTTTTGGTGTTAATTTAACACCACCAACTCTGGTGTACCTTTTTACACCAGGGACCGGTGTTTTTTTGGTAATACAATTGGTGTCCCCTGATTCTTCTCTGGTGTCAATACTGTCAATACTGAAGACAATTCCCCCCCCCCCCCAAAAAAAAAATAACGTTTCACTGTGAAACGTTTGTTTGATGAGCACAGTGATTTACTGCTTTTAACTGACAGTATACAAATAATGAATGTTTATGAGTGCAATGGGAGGAATATTTTCACGAGGTAAAAGATGGAATGTTCCATTCAACGTAGCCTTTGTTAAGGCCTCAAAGCTGGGTGAGCCGCGCACCAGAACGAGAGCGCCACCATGCGACGAGGACGGGAGGAGCAGCGCCAGCTTTCCCGGAATAGACCGATCCAGTGAGCTCCGCCCATTTTGGAATTGACCAATCACAGCCTCAGGTTCAGGTAACCAAAAAGCAGATCTCCATTTTGGTTATCCGAGTCCTCAAATTTTTGTGCACAGAGCTACGGAAAATGCAGCACGAGTGACGCAAAAACACCATAAACATCATTTTTTATCAGCGCAGAGGACCCTAGCGGGTTTAAAACGGATTGTATAAGACTATCCTAACCTACTTTTAATCTCTTCATCAATGTGTTTTTTTGTAAACGTGAAAAACTTACCAAAATTAGCTTGTCGTTTTGCTATGTTGTGCATTCACTGTGTGTCGATATGTTTTTGTTCGATCGCGCGCGTTACGCGTATTGCAAGCGTGTTGTACGTGCACGCATACGACCGGATACTTAAGTGCACATTTTGCTTTCGAGCGTGCAGTTTCTGTGTGCGTGTGCGTGTTTCAATACGCGCTGACCAGGTCGCGGACGCTGACGCACGGCACGGCCACGCGACTCTGCACACGTGCATCGCACGTGTGGCATGTTGCTAGGCAATTTCTAAATGGGCGGAGCTTACTGGATCGGTCTATTTTGCTACCTGAGAGGTAGCAAAATGCTAATGATCGTATGACACAGTGTGCGTGTTGCGTTGAATAGCTAACAATGCGAGCCAATCAGGTTCGCGCGCACCGGTTTGTAATCACGCGTGCGCGCTTCACATACAACGCGCGCTCGCCAACACAAACATACATTCGCAGCACAACAACGCATGGATGAATAATGTAACAGGGGCTGTATACATTAATAAATAATTATTCCGGGACAGCAAAGGCCTCACAGCTGGCGCTGCTCGTCCCGTCCTCGTCGCATGGTGGCGCTCTCGTTCTGGTGCGCGACTCACCCAGCTGTGAAGGCTACATTCAACGAGGCGAAGCCGAGTTGAATGGAACACATTCCATCTTTCACCGAATGAAAATATTCCTCCCATGAATTAAAACATTCATTATTTGTTTTATGTAACGCCCAAGTATAGATCTTTGTCATCCTACATTTTTTACAAATTATTCAGGCTTACCCTTCAAATTCATTCCATCGTCCGTCATAAAGTACACAACCCGCCATGTCGCTTGTGAGTTGTAGTAAAAACGTTTCTGTGTCAGGGGCCGGTCGCGTTCACTGGTCGCGCTCGCGTCATACATTCGACACGCACATCACATACAATACGTACACGCGCACAGTGAGCGCGGGCGCATCGTGCAATGGAAAAAACGAATGGAACAAAATTGCACGGCAGATGGAACAAAATTGCACGGTATAGTGACGTAGCATTAAATGGATTAAATATTAAACGACACGTGACCTGCTACCGTCCAATCAGATCACAAGGATCTAATTGGGCGTTATATAATAATCTTTATTCAATTAATCGGCACTGATCCGTTAGTATAGTGATGGAACAGCAGTTCTCATTATGATTTGGAAAGACAGGCAAATGTCTTTAAACATTTTTGCTTTTTAACCCTCAAAGAGGACCAGCAGCGTAGCTCGGGTTCTCACCATATCTAAACCCCGGATTGCGACAATAAGCGATTCGATAAGGCGGAATCAGGTCAAGTCGCCCCCTGGCCGAGTCGCCCTCTTACGTACTCACCCTCTGACCGACTCGCCCCTTAGCCTACTCGCCCCTTAGCCTATCGCGAATTTAAGAGTGTTTAGCAAAGTGGCGCCGCGTCGGGGCTCGGATCGTGATTGTGATTCTTTTTGCGATATAGCCTACATGTAATGGAAAATAGTACACACACGGCTGAAAATAATACAATGTATGTACATGTAATAATTTTTGACTTGAGCGTTATATAAGCACTCTTGAAACGTTCTACCAACTAGAAGCGAATCATCCATGTAATCGTGTGATTTAAGGCCCCTTTGCCTCAGTACGGCAATTAACGGTTTCAAAATTTTGGTGAACACACGTGGTGTACACGCTAAACGGAAAGGCAGGCAGGTAAACCCGTACAACACATTTTGCCAAAAGAATCGTAGGTATTTCCTATGCTCAATGGCTATTGAAATTGCAAAATATGCGTCTTTTGGTGATATCTGTGGCTATATAATTTCAGCCTCATGGGTTTCAAACGGCAATTCCCTCGGAATGAATGTTTGGTATGGCATTTCTCTAAATTATATGTAGTAGTGCTTGATGGTGTCAAGCACCCAACAGTCAGTTGTAACCTCGCGCCATTGGGCAATGTGATGTAATAATAATAATGACACAGCATTTGTAAGGCGCACAGTATCTAACACCGTTATTCAAAGGCGCCGACGCCATTATTATCGCTGCCCTTATGAAATCACTAGAACCATTTCGCTTCAACTAGGTGGCTGTCTGGCCAGTGGCGCCGACCCTATCAGCACTTAGATTGTGGCATTCCCCCGACAGCTCCCCAATTATCGCTTGGGTCGACGAGGCAATTGGGATTAAGTGCCTTGCCCAGAGACACAGACACGTTGACCGTAGTGGGGCTTGAACTCACAACCTCCCGATTGCGAGCCCCGCTTAATTCATACACACTAGACCACCCGCGCGAGTTTACCTGCCAAAACCAAGTCAACCCAAGTGTTATCACATTGGGGTTCACTCACCATTGCTTACTTGGCATCCGGCTGCCGCCGTGTCTCCGCTGGTTTCCGGTTCTGCCAGCGTCTCTGGCGGTAGGATTTGTCCTGCCGCGCTTGCCCAGTTTGGAAAGACTTAGCATTCCTCTTGTATTAGGTGCGCTCTGATTTCAAAACAGCAGATGAATTTGAGCGCTGGCCAAATTTTTGACAGAGCCTGTTCGTCTCTTGAATGTATTTGCACTGTTTAGGAAGATTATCCCCAAACAGGAGCCCGGTTACAGGTGCCCGAGAAGAGCAAATAGACGAATATTGCTGATTCAAATCGGGCTTAATCAACTCTCTTCGTCTCAAGTTAAGTTCAGAAATTGAATGGCCAATTATGGCCATTGCATTAAACATATTGGTTACCAATGCTTTATTGTCTGGGCATTTGTTGCTCATTAGAGCGTCAATGCACGATATAATGGCACCATTCCCTTTAGCGCCACATTCTCAATCTTTTGAAGTTTGGTGTCCATTGATCTAGTCTTTGACTGCAGGGAATTCCATATTTATGGGTTCACCTTTGTCCCATTCAGCTCAGGAATGTTAGCAGGGCGCTTCAAGCTATTAGGCTTTTCCGTAATCTTTTATTCTGACGTTTGCTTACGACTTTTGCCAGCTTGTCATCGACTTTATTCCCAGGGTCCTCGCCGGCGTAGAACTGTTCCACTGGGTCGAGGACACCCCCGGCCGATGAATTATCATCGGCATCGGGTTGTGTAGGAGATTATCGACCACCAGGCTTGTTGTATAGCCCACTCGTCGCTTGATGAATCAGCCTATAGTTAAAGGTTGTCTGTTCAGTTTTCTGTCTTTTCGATGGCGGGTTCCCCAGCGATGCCAAAACGGTATACTGAAGTGTTTCCATAGCGTCAGCCATTTTCATCATTTGGTTCTGAAGAACCACAAATTCTTGTCTGGTGACATCTTCAGGCGACTTAGTTGGCTTTCTTGATTTCGCTTTAGCATTAGTATGGAATTCCAAAACGGACAGGCAAACGTCGTACATCAATTTTTTAAACGTCGTGGTTCAACTTTTCAAACGTCGTACATCAGTTTTCAAACGTCGCGGTTCAACTTTTTAAACGTCGTAGTTCACCTTTTCAGCAGAATGGATCCACCCCATCGCGCGACGCGATTTAGCGCAGATCGACCGATCGCTCCCAAAAAAAGCGGCCGCCCAAGCTTCCCGGGTCCACTGGTGATCTGTATTATGGGTGGTTCGTCATCACCATGCAGATAGCGCACGCGCTATGATAGTTGACCTAGCACACATGCGGCCAGTCTGACAGCCATCCAATTGGCGAGGTCACAATTCTGTGTGTGTTACGTGTTAGTGCGAGTGTTACAGATCTGTTAACAGATCTGTTACATCTGTTACACTAACACAATGTGTAACATGGGGGTGTTGAACTAACATATGAGATGCAACACTAACACATCTTAAACATCATGTTATAACATCGAGTTAACACGGTATTTATTCCGAGGTCACAATTCTGATTAAAGTTAACAGATCTGTTACACTAACACTAACACGGAACCCAGAGTTGTGACTTCGCACTATGTACAGTGCAGAGAATTAACATTGTGTTAACATCGTGTTAACAGATCTGTTAACATGGTGTTAACCTGGACGTTCAGTTAGAGGTCGAGATTAATGCCGTGTTAACAGATATGTTAACGGATCTGTTAAACTAACATTAACACCCAACACACACAGAATTGTGATCTCACCCAATGGATACGGTTATAAACATATATGTATAGATATACTGGTTCCTCTCACGTAAGGCCGAGGTGCTATGTGGTTACGAGGTAGAATGACATTTTTCTAACAAAAATCTAATTTTCTTACGAAAAGAAAACGAAATCCAAGAACCAGAATATGCATTTACTTAAAAGCCGTATTACTCGAAAGTGAAATTTTGCGTACAAATCACATTCAGTTGTTAATTTCTATTACAAAAAAGAACCATTTTCGGAAGATATAAAGCCATGCCATGTTTGTTACCATTGCTATCAACACTTTGAGCAACTTAAAGATTTTTCTTGTCAACTCATGATGTAAAATTGCAAAGGATATAATGTGCCTTTAACGACTAAAAAAATTTTTTTTTTCAGGTACCATTGCAACCATCGGCAACGTTGTTGTTATACTCACCCTTCTTCGCTTCGGCACATTCCGAAAGAAGGCCATAAATTACATCATTCTAAACATGGCGGCCAGCGATCTGGGCGTGTCTTTTTCGGGCTATCCAATGATATCAGCATCAGCCTATGCCGGTCGTTGGCTGTTTGGAGACAGCGGATGTCGATATGTGGGGTTTTGTATTTACGTCTTTTCGTGCTCCACCGTTGGATCTCATGTCGCCCTGGCTGTGTACAGATACATATACGTGTGTAAACCATCGATAAGTGAGTATTGAGTACAGCACTGGTATTTGACAGAGAGAGGGTTGCGACAACTTAGAGTATCATGGGGGCCGCCATCTTGTTTACTTATATTGCAAAGCACAACTTGGAATTGGGACTCCAATATTTTACAAAGAGAGCAGGAAAATACATTGCGGTTGCTATTCTGTGAAGTACATTTTGATTTTGATAAAACCTATGCCGTCTACATAGTGGCGACTCGCGCCTGCTTTGGAAAATGGCGTTGGTGAAACTCTCATGTCGCAATTCTCTTTATCAAGAGATTCTAGACTAATCCAAGCAGCCGCCATTACGCAGTGTTGTATTCGAGACACCAATATCGAGTTCGAGTCCGAGTCTCCAGTCATTATTAGCCTCGAGTCCAAGTCCGAGTCTCGAGTCATTGGCCTCGAGTCCGAGTCACAAGTCACTTTTCTCGAGTCCGAGTCACGCGCGACTTACTTGTTCACCAAAATGAAACTGATCTGCTATATAGTTTCGTACACGGGTGCTCCTGCGCTCCTTGCTGGCCTCACGGTGGGGCAGTGTACATATTCACGATTCGTTCTGTCGCACCCCCTCCCCCCGACCCCAGGAATCCTGCATTGAGCGCCCAAAATAATATATCTTTTTCCTTTTTTGTGTGGAAATAAAGAGTCACCATGTTCGAGTTCATCATCATGGTCAAGTCCGACTCGAGTCCGAGTCCAGGACTCGAGTCTTACAACACTGCCATTACGGGCACGACATTCGCTATATAGACGATGTGCCCTCTGGCGTCACAACAAACCAAAACATGCCCGGCGCACGCATCGTGTTTTGCATAAATTTGGTTTAGTAATGAGGTCGCATGTCAAATCGCATTTAAATTATGTGACCTTTGGCTTCATTACAAAACCATGTAACACACTCTTAAGGCGGATTCACACTATCGCGGAAAAATCAGACTGTGCCATTGGTTTGTACACAAACTGGTTTGCCGCTTGTGCGCGGCCTATCGCGACGCGCAAAACGTTTTGAGCTGGGTCAAAGTTCAAATTGGTTGAACTTTGACCGCGGTGCGCTGACCTTTCCAACGCGCAGCCAATGAGGTTTTAGAGAAGCCCCAAGATACCAGAGTAGAATGTTCTATTTTGGAATAATCGGCGATTGGGAGCTCATGCAATGCGGTGAGCGCAGCGCGAAAGTGTGATTTTTCCGCGATAGTGTGAATCCGCCTTTAGACAGAAATAAATTCACGTGGCGTTTGTTACCGTTTTCTAAACAACTCATGAAGTAGACTTGAAATCAATTCGGTAATACGGTCGTGCATGCTGTCTAACGCCATTTTACCGCGTACGATTAATAGCCGTTTTTATGTGCAGTAGGCCTATATATTTTGGTTTCGACTCGTATACCGACTTGAGAAACCTGTTTGCGCGACAATATTCACGAATCCAAGCGCGTTGACTCTGTTGCCTCAGCAAGAACCAATCACGATAATCCACGCACCGCACCCCACGGTGTGGTAGCGTCCAATTTTACTAGGGGGTGTTTAATTAAATATGCAGTAATAACATTTTTGCAATAGATACGACTCTTTATTCAGATAAACTGCGTTTAACGTTTAGCGTAGTAGGTTTTCTTTGAGCCACGAGCATTAATACTGCATACATGCATAAGTGTACAATAATGAAATAATATACATAAAAAAATCTCTCCCACAATAATTGAGAGAGTTGTCAGCTACGAGTTTTGAATTGATTTCTTAACCAAAACTTGGTCCAACGGAAAGGTCGAATTACTACTATTATTGTCTCATTTTGAAATTTGGGAGTAATGATTATTAATAGGTGCACTACTTGAGAAAATCTAATTCACAAGCACATTTTATTGAAAATGTGGCAAGAATATTAAACAGCTAGTATCCCTCGTCCACATTTTTTTACGTTTTCCTGTTTATCATGGAGGTGTATGTGTCTACAACACCATCACAACTTGTTTTCCACCAAAAATCGACTAATTTTTCTCTCTCTTGGTAATAAAAAAGAAAATCTTTCTGCTCTTTTTTTTTCATGGTGTCTGGTAAAATATAGGCTACAACCACACAACTACTGGGCACATCTCTTGCTTTTTGCACAAGAAAAATTCTTCAAAAAATACCATTGAACAGAGACGGTATTTTGAGTTTTTTGCGTGTTAACGTATGGAACTAGCGACCGTGTTTACTCCGTTTCTCAGGATTGCGTCACGGGGTCATGCGCATATCATTTATACCTAATGAGCGTTTCAGAAATCGTAAAAATTTCAATTTCGAAAACCGCACTTTTGCTTGCGATTTATTCACTTAAAACGGACAATTTGAAATAAACAGCAGTATAAGTTGGCTGGAGGGATATGTGGACTATCGAAAAAGGTGCAAATGCTGGATTTTTAATAAAGGCCCGTGTCTCGACCAATCATATCTCTACGTCCAATTCTGGTAGCAAACTCCGTAACCCGTGTACAAAGTGAACGACAGGTTTCTCAAGTCGGAAACAGGAGGTCGACTAGACGTGTTCCCAGTCCATTCGCGACTACGGTACTGCGGTTTACGAACCAATCGGTCCTGTTTCCGACTTGACATCAAGTCTACTCATAAAGTAACATTTTAGGCCTTTAATATGGAATAACCAAAAGATAATGTGATCAAATGGTCGTCGGATTACAATCAAATTACATGATTGGGAAAACTTTAAAAACTGAAACAACAGCATTGCGTAACTAAAGAATGTTGATAAACTGCGTTGTAGAAATTTAACTCATATAGATGAAATAATACTTCAGAAAACACGAAAAATCCACGCATGTTTTTGTGTTGAATTAAACAAAAAAGGTGTTTTTTTTTTAAAGCACCTTTAACAAAAAAAGGTACCATATTAAACCTGAAAAATCATGTAGTGTTTGTTACCATTGCTATCAACACTTTTAGTCGGGTTTTTCTTGTCAACTCGTGAAGTAAAATTTTGGATAACTGCAAGTGTTGTATTGAGCTTTAACCGCATTTCTTTGTTGTGTTGTTACCCTTGCCCTGCCTCGACTCGCAAACAACAGAGCATAAACTGAACACCAAACTGACGGCCACGGTCATCGCGGTCATCTGGGTATACGGCCTGTTCTGGTCCGTTACCCCTTTCCTGGGGTGGAGTTCCTACACCTACGAGCCTTTTGGCCTCTCCTGCTCACTCGACTGGGCCAGTCGATCGCCCAGCCACCTCACGTACAACGTGGCCTGCGTCGTCGGCATGTTTGCCCTGCCCCTGGTCGTTATGATCTACTGCTACTACAAGGTTACGAAGCGGAGTAACCGAATCGACCCCACCCGCATGGATAACAGGGACATGGGCGTGGCCATATTCCTTCAGATGCAGAAGAAGGATGACAGGGTGGATTACCACGTGACCAAGGTAGGCCTGCCCTTCAAAAGTCTATGGTCTTTCTTCCAAATTTCGACTTGGGCTTGGGCTCAGGCTCCGGCTTCAACTTAGACTTTTTCGCAAATACTGATTGAGTGAACTTGGACAAAAGACAGAGCTGGATTGTGGGAAGGTTGTTGGATCGCTATCCTTCCCACAATGCAGTTCTGTCTTTTGTGCAAGAGTATTTGTGAAAAGGTGTATGGCCACATGGAGCCGGAGCCTAAGACGAAGCCAAAATTTGGAAAATGGCCCATAACTCTCGAACGATTTTCATTTGAAATTATCCACTTTTGCACAAGAAGTGAGCTTTCAGCTCAATTCTCGAAACTGGACCAGCCTTCAGTCCGCTTCTCGAGACTTGTCGAGCCTTCAGCCCAATTCTCGGGAATGGGCAATATTTCAGCCCATTTCTCGAGACAGGGCGAGCTTTTGTATAGGCCAATTTTCGGGATGAGGCGAGCTTTCAGGCAAATTCACGAGATTTGGCAAGTTTTTACCCCAAATTCATGGGACTGTGCAAGCTTTGAGCCTAAATGGGGGACTTTTTAGACGCGTGATGGCAGCAAACAAACCGGCTCTTCTGTTGTTTATTTAATGGCATCTTCGGCAACTAAGGCCCTTCATGCCATCAACTATACGGTTTTAGCTTTAACTATACTATATTATCAACTTGAGATGACGAAGAAGCAGTTGCAGTTTTAGAAGTGGTGGGGGGGGGGGGGTCGGGGGGGGGGGGGGGGTCGGGGGGGGGGGGTGGTACCCCAGAGAAAAGCCCCAGGGGAAAACCCACGCGGTAAAGTAGGTACGTACTGCAAACCCAATCCACGCCCCGGATTTGAGCCCGGGGACGCCAGAGGTGAAAGGCATGAAAAGAACCACTACGCCAACGCGACCGCCCCCCGGCCCTTCTCCATTGCTACGTCACGTTTGAGCTAAAATGCGCATGCTCATAATGACGCAACCAGTGGTAAAGGACCATCAATATACATACACTGGATGAAGCAACGACGTCTAAAATTGAAGCCACCGTCCGGCATTGTACCCCACCTAATACAATGCATTGCCTAGAATGGTCATACTGTCTTCACTAGTGTACGTCATGGTCAACATGTGTTTAGTGGCATGCAAGTGATCGCATGGACCGGGGAGCAGTCTAGGCCAAGTATTGTTCGTGGGGTACAATGACGGCCGGCCGGCGCGTGGCATCAATTCTCGTAAAGCCAACTGCTATAGACAGCCGAAGTGTGACGTGCGTTGCCATGGCAATTGGATCCAAACTATCGTGGCCGTCGGGAAAAGTACCATTGGAAAAGCACTGGGACACGGTTGAGTGATTTTTAGTTTAGATCCAATTGCCTAGGCAACAAACAAAAGGTGACGTATTCACTTCGGCAGTCTATAGCATACTTCATCCAGTGTATATATATCGATGAAAAGGACCGGTTAGTTTGCTGCCACCAAGCGTCTCAAAAGTCCCCCATTCTGGAGACTTGACGAGCTTGAAATACCGTTTCGGTTTGGCTTGTAAAATTTTGAAAAACAAATGAGGGAAGAACGCAATCCCCTTCCCATAGTTTATGGGAGTACCCAGATAACTTGGACCCTAAATATCACGTTTTAAAAACTGGGACGGGAGTTTTGGAAAAAATATTCTGGATCTGCCTTTAAAAATTTCCCAGAAATTCCCATTCCAAATCACAAACACATCGAAAGCAAGTTACATGAGTCTCAATGCCAAATTTGGTCATTCGTATGAGTCAGTACGCCAGAGGCCTGAGGCCGCGCGCGCCTCTCCGTGATTTAGTTTCAAGATTGCGTGTTGCCAAGATTTCTGTAGACCCAGATTACCAGCGAATTAGACCTAATTACCATGGCAACTGACGTCACACGTTAGTCTATTGCTTCTTTTCTTTATTTCTTTTTCCTTTTCAAAAGATGTGCATCATGTTGACCGCAAGTTTCATGCTAGCGTGGACCCCTTACGCAGTTGAGTGCTTGTGGGTGGCTTTCACCAAGATCGAACTGAACGCCTTCAGTGCCCTGCTCCCAACCATGTGCGCCAAATCTTCCTGTATGATAAACCCAATAATATACATCATCGCCAGCTCCGGCTACCGACGTGACTTACTCCGGTTGATCCGGCGAAATTCCGGGAGAAGTACGGGCCAAGGCACCAGGGCCGGCCCGGCAAACACCGACAGGGCCAGCGGCGCGGTGGCCGGTCAGAGCTGCAGCGCTGTTTACCTCCGACGTACCATGTCACCTTCGGGAGACCTATCGGCTTCCGTGTACTTCAACAAAGAGCGCATCTACATCGGCGATATCAAACCGTCCGGGTTCGACATGGACGCCAAGATTACGAAGAAAGACCCGGACGTCCTGTCCACGTCCTCCTCTTCCACCTCCGAATATAAGGTGGTTGTTAGGGCAAACTAAGACAAAGATGGAACCAACGGTGCAGCTTGAAATATAGACAAACACATTAATATTGAACAATCTCAACGCACGTGCGGTATAGACGGATCAAATAATTTTCCAGGAACCTCACCCACTTTACATATACCGTGGGTTCCGATTTACGTTACAGATGGTTTATCGTTACATATGGTTCTTTCTCCGCAAACATCGTGCTTTGTATTTTTTTCTTTTTTTAATAGAGTATTTGTTTCAATTTTTATCTGTAAGTTAGTTTATTTGTGATTCTGTTTTTCATGATACCTGTAAATGGCGGATCCCTGCTGTTGGATATCGAAATTAGGAACCAGTCTATACATGTCAAAGGTTGCTGTACCAAAAAAACATGAATATGCTAATGCTTCCGACCTGTTAATCAACCGAACCCGCCGACCAATCACAACAGAGCTAGCAGAGATCCCCACATAGGTCAAAGTGCAATGTTTGCAACAACATCACTAGTCTTGGATCGATCACAGCACGCGATGTTCTGCCCCATACAATTTGTACAGTGTTGTACGCGATGATCCGGTGAATTTTTGGTTTCAAGGCCGGTCGTTTCGTTGTTCAAAGGTACGAAAGCAAACTGTATTTCATGATATGACATCCCTGTATTACTGGCCATTTACTCGGTGTGTTCCAAGATAACTGTCGGCCCTGAAACATGAATACCTTTGAGTTTTCTCCAATGAATCTGTGCTTTCCGTTGAAAGTCCCATTGCTTTGTACGTTGTGTGTCGCCATTTTGACGATAGCGTGTGAGCCACATCAACAATATCCAAGGGGTACTTTTAGAAGGCTAAAAGTGTTGTTTTTGACGTTTATATTGGGACGTTATCATTTTCTAGTAACACTTTTAGCCCTTAACATTTTAACCCCATTCGCCGTGTAGAACATTCCAGCACGCCCTCAATAGTCCAAATACCCGTGTGAAAATACTTACCGTAAATTCCAAATCAGACATTTAAAAGCACACCATGGAGGTCCTTGTAATCTCAAGACTTCTGTACCCTTTTCGTTCTTTTTCCATGATGACTCGAACATAAAAAAAAAGGATAAAAGGGAGCAAAATTTGGAGTAATATCGACAAATCTGGAACAGACGGGGGACTTGACTTCCCTACTATCGCGTCAAAAGGAAAGTAGTCCCACCAACGCGGATATATTTTGTTTACACAATGTTTACACAAAGACTGGTCCCCTGTCTATGTGCGCTTCGCTGCTCTCGCTCATATACGACGCGTGGGGAAGTAAATATGTGGACAGGGGGCCAGTCTAGGCTTTTGATTAGGATCAATTTAATTAACGTCAATCAAAAGAATAGTTATATACCTTTAAAGATGTATTATCCGTGCATTTAACCAATGCCATAAGGTATTTGTTAGCGTCGTTATAGAAAATAATTCCGTTTAATGGTCGCCACTTATTCTCCTTATAATGACTTAATAACCACAAAAACGTGTTAATATTTTAATGGGAAGTGATTTTAGGAGTGAAAAACATTGACAATTTTCCTTAAATACTTCAACATGTTCTGCCCTGTTCCATACACTTAACACATGGCGTCTCAGTGGTGACCAGTAAACGGAATTCATACCAATATGTTAATCAAACTGCAACCTCGACGTTCTTTTGAAAATAACATAGGCCTATACCTGAATTCCATTTGCGAATATCCCAAACGTCTTAACGAGTTCCGGGAAATGGAGAACTACTTTGTTGATGTCAATCTTCTCCTGCCAGATGTTGACGGACGGTGTTGCGAGGGTCATCCGAGTCTTTGAAAACCGAGTCCAGATGGTAGGGGCAGTTCTTGCTGAAATAAGGAGCTACACCCGAACCAGACGCGAACTTAGCATACATGGCTCCTTTGAAAACCAGTGTTCGGTAGTATTCGGCAAACACCGAGAGAGAAGCTAGCTCGATTGATATGGGAACGGTTTTGCTGAATTTGGCGTCCGCGTTGACTGCATCCGAACGCAAGAACGGAGTAAAGATGCTGTTGGTTCCAGCGTATTTATCGTCCTTCCAAAGGCTTAGAGAATTTGCCAACTTTGGGTCTTGGCTTGCGATGCAGATGTTTTCAATGGCTGCTGTGTGTCCGTAACCAGGCAGTGGCCAAGTATGGTATTCTTTCCCCAAACGTTTTTTTTTAAAGATAAGGTTTATATAGTACGGAAGGTTTGTGCACGAATGGGTTTTAAAGTGCGGGTATGTACTTTTAAGCCAACACATTACAAGCAAAATCATTCCAGAATCTTTACATTTTCCCTCCTAATTTTGAGTTTTTATCATTGATGGTTCACTTTTACAAACGTCATAACAAGATGCATCATTAATAGACGGATATTTAATTCAACCAAGAGTCTTATATATATTTTCCCTCAGTCTATACGCGATAGGCATGATAGGAAAAGGTAATTGAAAAGTTGAGCAATGTTCTCTTATAATTCACCCATCATCAGAAATTGTGAAACTGACGGAAACCTCAATTTAGCAAAAGAAAATGTGAAAAATTTACCTTGAAAGTCTTAGGCTGGATCCGAATTAGTGGCTTTGGCTGTGGCTATATGGCCGTTGATATGGGCGGACAATGACAGTCCTTAGAAACAGGATAGGAACAGCCACAGCCACAGCCACTAATTCGGATCCAGTCTTACTTTCACATCAATCTTGTAAGTTTATAAACACTTAAAGGCAGTATACATGATTGGTATCTCTAAGAATCAAAAATTTTCAGATTTACACATAACTTACACGATATAAACATGATGGCGGCAGAAAACTTCCCCTGAAATGGTTTTGTCTGAAGTGCTATAGTCTGAGAAATATGAGCAAAACAATTATTTTTCGTCTCGCGAGACGTAAATTCAATTCGCTCAAGAGCCATTTCGCCCCAAACCACTTCGCCCAAGTGCCATTTCGCCCCAAATCACTTTGTCCAAACACCACCTCGTCCAAATGCTATTTCGCCCCAAAACCACTTCGTGCACAGGCCGTGGTTCAGGGCGAAGTGGTTTTGGGGCGAAATTACTGCAACCCATTTTTTGAATGTTTTCTTAAAAGTTAGACTACGACGGAGCTGGTTTTTGCTCAGGTTGGTTTTAATCATGTATATCTTCAATCACACATGGGGGATAAAACTATTTGTAACAGTTTACCAACTACTTTTAAGTGTCTAACTCCAAGTGCATAGCATCACTGTACTCACCAGGCAGACAGCCAAATGCTATAGATCATACGATGCGTTAGGTGCGACTCCAGACGTCCAAATGAAATGCACTGTTCCTCTTCTAGTGTGCAGTACTTTTGTCCACTGTGACACGCACCCTATGTATTTCTTGCTTTTGTTGTCGTAAAAAAAATTTCCAGCCAGTCCTTGCTTGAATCCACCCAGACGTGTATATGCTGCACGATTTGAGACCGAATGAACCCCACCCCTATCGCCGCTATACCTCAACACACTATTCCCTTTTGTTAACGCACGACTGCCCCCTGAAACCTGAAAGGAAATTCCTTGGATGTTTGACACAAAATGGGGTACAATGAAAGGGGTAGTTCTGTTCACTCGGTCTTATATCGTACAACAAAATGTGGCAGAAGTACATGTAACAGGGCGGACTCCACCTCTCGCCAATTGTGTCTGAAACATCTGAGGAATTCTAAAGGAATGGACATGAAACATAATGACGTCACGGTATGTGTACACCATCGATATATAATCACTGGATGGAGCAACGACGTCTAAAAGTGAAGCCACCGTCCGCCATTGTTCCCCACCATGATACAATGCCTTGCCTAGACTGGTCATACTGTCATCACTAGTCCACATGTGTTAAGTGGAATGCAAGCGATCGCATGGACCGGGAAGCAGTCTAGGCCAAGCAATGTTCGTGGGTACAATGTCGGCCGGCGCGTGGCTTCAATTCTCGTAGGCCTATAGCCAACTGCTATTGCGTACTTCATCCAGCAATTATATTCGATGGTTTACACGCGTGCTTTCCTATGGCCCGATGTCATCTGGTACCCTGAAACTCCCCTGTACATTTGCGCGCATGTAAACAAACCGTGACGTCATTGTGTTATAGGTCCATTTCTTTAGAATTCCTCTGATGTTTCTATTCTTTAGAGGCGTTGGTCACTTTCATCAGCAACCCAGCAGGGTGGATATGTGCGCATTACAAATCTTATTATTATTATTATGTACAGGAGACAGTATAGGAAAAGTCTGGTAACTAGTCCAGTCAATTTACGATTTGACCTAGAACTAAATGCAATAGAGATCATTCCAACATGAATCGAGGTCACAACATTCAATAAACAACATATTAAACGAATATAATTGTTTCTTCTAAGTGGAAAGGTGTTTTTGAAGCAGTTTTTAAAGACAAACATTACTAATTAGACAATTATTATAGTCTGGTATGTTTCGTAATAATGAGTGCGTAGTATTACGACCACTTGCGAGCAGACGGCGTCTCAGAAATTATTCTTGTAACGTACTTCAATCTATATGTTTCGCAATACTAAGTGCATGGTAATCACGACCACTTGTGAGCAGACGGCGGTGTCTGAAAAACTCTAAATCAGGTGCTCGCTTGAGGAAAACGCTCTTATTTCTATATGCGTGCCTTTACGGTTCCCCCACAATTCACTGCGCGCGGTACATGGCGCAGTGCATGATGGTATACAAATCTGGTACGCTGGCAGAATCTCGTACATACGATTGTACACAAGTGAATGGGTTTCCGGAGGTGACTCATCCCGAGATCTCAGGGAATTTCCACTCTGCTATGCGCCGTTACAATGCCTTGAGGAAATCCACGCAAATCGGTGAAGTAAGGCGGTTGTTGCGTTCAGCAAACACACGCCCGAGTCGTTTTGGTGTAATTAAATCCATTTGGTCATGTTATGCCGAAAAGAAACGATTTCTATACTTTAATTGTTTTGTTCCATATGACTGTTATTCCTAACAAAATTTCCGGCGACTATCTTATTTACTCCGCAGTTTTTTTAAATTAAAATGCGCGCGTTAAATTTGAATGCATGCAATGCACTGCCAAGCGTCCTAATTGGTCCAGAGAGGCAACAAGATTTATGTCGCTTGTTACCCAGCGAAATGGGGCCGGTTTTAACAGGGCCTCAGTACGCACGAGCAGGGGAGTGCGTTAAAGGGGCACTGTTGCAAAAGGATGGAGGTGACTAGAATTCTTGGCCGCTTCAAACTCGTAAACCGCGGCGAATTTGTGTTTTTGACACAAAATGATAACTGTTAATATAGAGCTCAGATACAGATTCAACATACTGTAGGCTATATCTGTTTTGGGGTTATATGGGCGTCTAGGGGTGGAAATCTTTAAGATAACCGTCGAAAGTCTGTGGTTACGGTATTGCGTGAAGCCGAGCGCGCGTGGCGTCGCGAGTCATGGGACTCACTACCCATGACTTTAAAGATGAATGCGCCCAAAATTGGGCGATATGGGGCTGGAAATAACTCTAAATTATACAATTTGGGGTAATTTGTTTATAAATAGAAAACAAATAAAAAATGGTCCAAAAGAAAATAAACCCTAAATAGTTCCCCGAGACAAAACCAGCCTACGCCCATGGAACACGTCACTTTTGGTTAATTCCCTGGGCAATGGCTCTACACTGAAAGTCACTGAGTCGTGTCCCTTTGCTTTTGCAATGGATACTTTTAAATTTACCGTCAGTTACCGTGGCAACACGTCACACTTCGGATCTAGCGTCTTGTTTTTAACATTTCTAGGTACTAAGCCAATTTTATTTAACGACCACCTTCTACATTTAAAAATAAAAAGAATTAAAGGACGATAATGACGGAGACTTTTAAAGTTTCAGAGCTTTTTCGATGGCTCTTCCGACAGCAATCAGTCGTCGGTCAGTTCCCGTCAAGCTTTCAATCTGCATCCCGAACGGCACCAAGCTGAATCTAGCCACGCCCCCGGGTAGAACCAGGGACGGGTTGTTGCAAAGGTTCGCGCAGTCAGAATTCTCCACCAGCACAAGTTCGCGCGGATCGTTGGCTTCGAATGTGTAAAGTGTCAGCGGTGGTATTTTAGTGGCCGGCATCAGAATGCAGTCGAGCTGACGGTCCTCGAAGTACTTCCGTAGGTCATCAATAAGGGCGGCCCTGGCCGCCATTGCCGATCGAACCAAGTCCTCACTTGGCGGACTTTCCAGGACCTCGTTAAGAGCAGATTTAATAGCCGGTGAGGAAACCTTCTCAATAATCTGCGTAACTGTGTCGTCATGACCGTGATAGTTCAGGTATTCTTGAAGTCGGTCAATGATCTCGTGTTCGATGGAAGGAAGAAGATAATCTCGGAAGATCGCTTTTAGACCAGGAATGCTTCCCTCTTCAATCAGCACAAAGCCTTTCTCTTTCAAAGCCAGCAAAAAATGCTCAGCATACTCTTGGACTTCAGGATCAAGCCCTTCCCAAAAGTGAGCACGAGGGACTCCAATCCTGATGTCACGTGGTGCGAGCTCTTCGTGGACGTTTTCCCCGGTCATGGCTTGGTCCAGGATTGATAAGTCCTCGCAGCTTCGGACCAAGGGACCGACGGAGTCTCGCATATGAGTTGCCTTCAAGCCGTAATCAGATGGCCAACGGCCGATGGTTGGGCGAATGCCGAATACCCCGCAGTACGAGGCGGGAATACGAATGGAGCCAGCGGTATCCGTCCCTAGGGCAGCCGGGACAATGTCGGCAGCCACGGTGCCTCCGCTTCCGCCGCTACTGCCTCCACAGGTGTAGTCGAAGTTGTGAAAGTTGTGGCTATTCCCGGTGTACAGGTTGATCGTTGATGATCCGAACGCCAACTCATGCATGTTGGTCCGGCCAGCATAGATCGCTCCAGCATTGAACAGTCTCTTAGCAACACCAGCTGTGCGTTTGGGCTTGAGACTAGCGAGACCCGGGGTACCAGCCCCTGTCGACTCGCCTTCAATGTCGATGTTATCCTTCATGGCGATTGGGATTCCTTCAAGAGGTCTGTTGGTCTTGCTCCTGTACCGGGCATCTGACTCCTTGGCCTCCCGAAGCATCCGGTCTGTATCCATGTAAACGAAGTAGTTGAATGCCTTCATATTCTCTGCTCGCTGGATGACTCGCCTCGTGTAGGCTTCGCAAGACAAGCTGCCCTCTCGAAAGCGCTCTAAGAGGTCTTTAATGGTCAGGCGATACATGCTTGAAGCTTGTGTAACAGACTAAAATGAAACAAGAAAGGACATTGTGTGCATGTGCATGGCTAGCCCTACAAATAGGGCTGTAAATAGCTCGCTTTTCAAATCTGACTTATTACAGTCGCAAATCACAGCCCTACTACAAGGGCGTACGTAGAGGCTAAGTTTTTAACTGCTGAAATCCGAGAAAGTTCCCCTACAAATATCGTCCGAAGCACATCAGACCAGAGCACTTTCACATACACTTTCATGAGACGTCAAGGAGCCCGGCTAACTGTGCAATATGCATAATTCATATTGACGCGCCAGCTGGCAAACGTCACGCGCGCAGTGCAGTTATCAAACTGTGCGAGTGACGTAATTGCCAGCTGGGATAAACACACGCGAACTCAATATGAATTATGCATATTGCACAGCCGGGCTCCTTGACCGAGAAGCGCCACCATCGTCCATAATATCAGCTAAAATGGCGTCGCCCAGGGCATGCAGCTCAGAACGTTGTCCGAATTTTGTCCAATGTTTCCAGACGTCGTAGATGGCCAAATTGACGATTCCGTAAGCGTTACCGTTATTTTATGAAACACTATAGACTCTCAGGATTGCAATGGTGTATGTGAAAGTGCTCTGGTCTGATGTGCTTCGGACGATATTTGTAGTGGAACTTTCTCGGATTTCAGCAGTTAAAAACTTAGCATCTACGTACGCCCTCGTAGTAGGGCTGTGATTTGCGACTGTAATAAGTCAGATTTGAAAAGCGAGCTATTTACAGCCCTATTTGTAGGGCTAGTGCATGGCTTACTGCTGGCAAATAGATATCAGCCAAACGTTTCCCTGCGCTTGTTCTCCCAAACAATCGTGGACGTTTTAGGGAGGTCTAACAAAGAGAACAATATCGTCCGCGATTGGCAAGCGAACGTCCGCGATTCGCTCCTGTACAAAACCAACGAGAGTAAGGAAAAATAGACTATGTCCAAACAAAAGAGGAACAAAGGGACGTCCGCGATTGTCAGTGAGTTCACACCTGGGTGTGCATTTTCGCGCGATTTCTCGAGTATGCTCGAGTGTTTGTGTAGCAGACTAAAATTGAACCAGACTAAAATCGTTGAGCTAATTGCTTACAAATGGCAGTAAAATAATCAGTGTGCTCCAACTTTTGGAGCCTTCACAACGACGTGTCTGCAAGATAAGAATGCTTCTCTGCTGGCGCTGCGCTCCTGGTTGGTTTGAAAGCACTTTAGCATTCCACGGGTTACACTTGCGTTCGCCTGTGAATGCTAATCGAACGTAGACATAATCAAGCAGTGAGTCCAAAGACTTAACCGAGGTCGATGTCACTGAATTTTATTTGCGAGATAATCATCGTAGATTTTCATAAAAATAGTCTCTATAGCGCAGTATACTAGTAACGTGATGACAAATCAAGCTCCGAATACACTCTTTTGAGTTGCGCGCTCTACCCAAAATTACCACGGTTTTGGAATTTATCTGTACATAGAGCTCGCTAGTCCAAGGTATAGGTAATGTATTAAAGATTCAAGTTAGGCTGGATCCGAATTAGTGGCTTTGGCTGTGGCTGTGGCTGTGGCTACGCTGTTTCTAAGGACTTTCATTGTCCACCCATAGCAACAGCCTTAGCCACAGCCAAAGCCACTAATTCGGATCCAGCCTTATATCGTGGTTAGAAGAAGCCTTGTCCAAGTCTATGGCGTGAGCGACCTCTCGCGATAAACTGTAGCCAGCGACTAGGCTGGTTAATTATTCACCAGTATTATTAACACTAGGCTTACATGGTTTATTGAAGGCTCTGGCATCCTAGGGGATGAACAAGCTGGTTTCCGGGAAGGATTAAATTAGTACTGTAACGGGAACCCCCTTATTGGGGGTTCGCTCGCCAGTTAGGGAGAGACAACTAACAAAATAAATAAATGCTGACAAACTGTTTCTGAATAAATTTAGTAAATTATAATTTTCATATTTCCGGGCCTAAAATATACAGCTTCTCACAAGTATTTTGTTTAAGAATTCAACAGATTGACTCGTCTGAGTATCCAAGACACTCGGCTATAATAAATAAATAAACAAACTTACATATCCTGATGAAAAGAAACACTGACGAACGGCGGAAAATTAACAAACATAACATTAGCTACGACAAACTTCTTGTAGCAAACTCAACATTATACAAAATATAAGCGCCGCTCGCCAGCAGAGCATGTGTCCCCAGCCACAGTGATCTCTAAAATGCCTCCCCTAGAGCATAGAGCTGTTCCTTGCTCTATGCCTAGAGTAAGGCATGAGGCCTTAAATAGACTGTATGTGTAGTCAAGCAAATGCTTGACCACACATACAGTCTAGCTGACTACACCCCAATTGATCTTTTGTATTTACAACAATTGCCATGCTTCAGCACTCCAAAAAAGAAAGCCAGTACGCAGTACAAAGACATACCAACAGACACCAGTCTGTACAAAAGACATACCAATGGCTGGGTAAGGAACCACAAATATTAAAAGCCAGGCCCTAGAGTGAACAAATTCCAAACTGGAAAAGGAATGTCAGACATCTAAACATATGGCTAGGTTATGGCTGTATAAAGAGATTAAATTAAACAGGTGGGTATATAAATAAAATAAAGTAAGTCTTTTCTGTTACATTTCTCTTGACCACATCTTTGTGTTGCATTCACTCATTGAAATCTATCTCAGCAGACATACCAGAGTTTATTGTGCATTTATTGATTACAAAAAGGCATTTGACCTGGTACATATATCCTCACTGTGGTCTAAGCTTATCTCCACTGGTATCAATGGATAGGTAATTACTGTGGTTTACAACATGTATGCTTATGCGAAATCCTGTGTGAAAGTTGGTAACAAAGTCTCAATAGGGTTCCCCTGTGAGCTAGGTGTTAGACAAGGTGAAAACTTTTCGCCATTATTATTTAGTATATATTTAAATGACTTTGAAAAGTTTATTAGCAAATGTTATAATGGTCTTTCCACTGTAGCTAGTGACATTAGTAATCTTCTGAGTGATGATGATGTAGAAGTATTTTTGAAATTGTACACCTTACTTTATGCAGATGATACTATGTTGTACTTTCAGAATCTCCCCATGCACATGAATTACAATGTGCTTTAAATGCTGTATACGATTATTGTAAACTTTGGCATCTAAGTGTTAACCCAAGTAAAACAAAGATTGTAATTTTTTCTAAAGGTAAAGTTCGATCTTTCCCAGATTTTGTATTTGGAGAGGATAAGCTAGAAGTAGTTCGTGATTATATTTACTTGGGTATACAGTTGAACTATAACGGCTTGTTTAATAAAGCCATCAACAAGCAGGTTGACTAAGCCAGAAGAGCTTTGTTCAGCCTAAAGACTAAAGCTACCAAACTAGATTTACCTATCGATATCCAGTGTCAACTATTTGACCAAATTGTTTCTCCTGTCCTTTTGTATGGATGTGAGATTTAGGGATTTTCTAATATTGCCCAAATTGAGAGTTTTCATAAAAAGTTTTTGAAAAGCTTATTACGGGTCAACTACCGGACTGCTAATTGTATTGCTTATGGTGAATTGGGTAGAATAGAACTTAAATATACTGTGTATTTACGTATGTTTAATTTTTGGCTTCATTTAACTACCCGTCCTAATAGTCTTTCTAACACTGTGTATCGTCTTATGAGAGCACTTTTTGACCAAAATATTGTACATTCTAAATGGATCGGGTGTGTTAAATCATTGTTAGATGATACTGGATTTTCTGTTCTATGGAATCATACTGAAATAAGTGTTTTTTCTAAAAATAGACTCTCTAAAGATTTTGATCGTAGACTGCAGGATATTGCTAAACAGCACTTGGAATGTGACATTTCAAATAACAGACTATGTACCTTTTATAAACTGATTAAAACTAACTTAGATTCTTGTCAAATTAAATAATTCTAGTAGATCAGCATTAGCTCGCTTTCGTTGTGGAAACCACCACCTTCCATCATCTGAAGTCCGCTATTTACCCTCCCAATCATCTGTTAATATCACAGTATGCCCGTTATGTAATATTGAAGCCAATTGTGATGAATTCCACTATACTCTTGTTTGTACAGACAGACGCACTTATATAAAGACGTTTTATTGGACTAACCCAAACACTGTTAAATTGGAGTTATTGTTTAATGTAAAAGGTTCCCTTCAATTGTTTAATCTAGCTAAATTTATTAAGATAATACTATCTAAATTTCCGTAAGTCATTTGGTTATACTAATTCTTGCATATTGATAATTTATTATATAAAGCTAACTTGTACTTTATTTTCTTCACAGTCGTTGGATTGGGTGCCATATCTGTAGCACACTCGGACTATACGTTTAACATTAACAGCACTGCTGCCTGCTTCATCGTAAACGTTTGCCAGCCAATCCCACTTCTGACACTTGTGGGGTGGGGTTTTTAGTTGTGTAGTGGGTTAGTATAGCTTGGTTGCTAGGCTACACAAACCACACTGTGGGTTCTGATTGGCTGTTGAGTTGGTTTAGAGCGACATGTCCAACCACACGAGGCAGGCAGACAGCGTTTTTATTTACGACAACAAACGTACAAGTAAATAAAAGAAAAACAAGATACTCAGAATTAGTTATGGTTAAGAGGAAATTCCACAAAATCAAAGTTACACAGCTTTCCTAACACATTATACTCCACCTAAAAGGACAGTGATGTCACAATTTAGGCTACACCGCCATTACACTTTAGTTGCATATTAATCTTACTGTATGCGATAAACTCTGGCAAGACTAGAATCAAGTCTACTATGTGTTAAAGGCACACGACAAGTTCGTTCACACTAAGCTCACAATAAAAATGACACTTGTATAATATCATCAGTGTTAAAATAATATAATGCACGACCAAAAGATTCTAAGTTCACACCATGGTTACAATAAAATCCCAAAGTGTATCTCTCAAAATTTGCTCCCTGAAGGCATAAAACAAAGGATCAAGGCTTATTTGACATACCATGCAATACCAAAATAAACACGGTACTGTCGCCTAGAAACGAATGAGGGCGCCCTCTCGAGTATCCGAATGCTTGTCAGAAAGGGCCCCCTAAAAACGGCATTAAATTGACCTGGACCGTACATAGAGGCATCCTAGACATAAATATACACAATGGTCTGTAATAGGCACTCTGTGGAGGTATTTATTTCTATACGAATATGCCCTACGAACGTACCGGACCTCAAAGTGGCTCGAAAACACAACATTTTACGAGCGTTTTAGGGGCGGCGCCATCTTGGACAAAATACGATTGCCAAAAACTTATAATAATGACCTTTCACCCAAGTTATTCTTAGTCTGTCACACCTAGGGAATCAATAAAGTATTTATTTCAAAGGTATGAACTGTGGGTGGCAAACATGCCGTTTAAAATAAAGAAAATCCATACCTGTTGAGTTGGTTTAGAGCGACATGTCCAACCACACGAGGCAGGCAGACAGCGTTTGCCTGCCGTCGCGTGGTGGCGCTATGTCGCTTTAACGGTGGACTCACCGGCCGCTGTGTTAAACAGGCCCACAAAGGCATCAACAAACTTTGCCTTTGGGTCTGGGCCCAATTTCATGGAGCTGCTTAACGGTCGATTTTAAAATTTACCGTGTTTTTCTTCTGTGTCACTGTCAACGGGAACGCATCTGAAACAAAATACTTCTCAGTTCGAAGTATCAACAGCTGGAACTCCCTGTTCCAGCTGTTGATACTTCGAACTGAGAAGTAGTCTTGATGCAAGACCGAGTTCGCGATCCCCACATTGTTCATTTTAGCCGCCAGAGGGCGTACCTACACTTACAACGTGAACTCGAAAACTCGGTCTTGATTACTCCGTAAGAAAAAAGTTCGATAACCTTTATGGAAGCACATGAATAATTAAACAGCAAGGTCAAAAATTATGGGCGCCTGCGTAGAAGAGAAAGCGATGCCTCCATAACTAGGTCATGTGGGATGGTAACTTGCCGTGTACATTTTGTACGTGTGCAGTGATTCACCGTGCCGCGCGAAAATGATATCGGGCCATTTTCGTGCAGTGACCGTGGTGCATGGTTTTATAGCAATGGAAATCCAGGCTGGGTGCCCAAAATCAGACATGTCATAATTTTATTTCTCATTTGTTGTTGTTGTATATTTTATGGCATCTTCGGCAACTAAGGCCCTTCATGCCATCAACTATACGGTTTTAGCTTTAACTATACTATATTATCAACTTGAGATGACGAAGAAGGAGTTGCAGTTTTAGAAGTGGGAGGAAAACCCCCAGAGAAATGCCCCAGGGGAAAACCCACGCGGTCAAGTAGGGACTGCAAACCCAATCCACATACACGCCCCGGATTCGAACCCGGGACCCCAGAGGTGAAAGGCGAGGAAAGAACCCGTACGCCAACCCGACCGCCATTTCTCATTTTTATCATCAAACTTGTTCTAACATGCATTGCTTATTGTTCATTTAATACGAAATAAAGACGTTTATACTGGTCGGATATGGCATTCAACCTAAAAATTCAAATTACTTCTGCACTTGAAGTGAAATATTGAACTAATGAATCAGACAATGTTGACGAACATTTCTTTGGACAATGTTGGACAGAAGTGGGAAAAATTTAAAAATCATGAACATTTCTTTATTATTTTTCACACCATGGTTTTTACAACCAAACTTTACATGGTTTTATAGCAATGGAAATCCAGGCTGGGTGCCCAAAATCAGACATGTCAGAATTGTATTTCTCATTTTTATCATCAAACTTAATTGTTCTAACATACATTGTTTATTTTTTATTTAATACAAAATAAAGACGTTTATAGTGGTCGGATATGGAATTCAACCTACAAATTCAAATTATTTCTGCACTTGAAGTGACATATTGAACTAATGAATCAGACAATGTTGACGAACATTTCTTTAGACAATGTTGGACAGCAGTGGGACAAAATTTAAAAATCATGAAAATTTTTCTTTCTTAGTTTTTACACCAAGATTTTTACAACTAAACTAAAATTTTACATGGTTTTATAACAATGGAAATCCAGGCTGGGGGACCTAAAATCAGACATGTCATAATTTTATTTCTCATTTTTATCATCAAACTTGTTCTAACATGCATTGTTTATTTTTCATTTAATATAAAATAAAGACGTTTATAGTGGTCGGATATGGAATTCAACCTAAAAATTCAAATTATTTCTGCACTTGAAGTCAAATATTGAACTAATGAATCAGACAATGTTGACAAACATTTCCATTTTTTTTTTAGTTAACCAAACTGTGCAAATTTCCTCCAAGGGCTTCTGTCCTATCTACAAAGTAGTATGCTGTTGTTCCCTGGAATTCGTAAAAACAGCTTCATATCCACAACATTAATGGGCCTTCTCAAAGCATTCTCCTCAGAGCACTGAAAAGGGTGAAATTTTAAACATTTAGTAAACTAATAAACATCAAATTTAAATTTGTTCCATTAAACGTTATTCCAGTATATTTTCGGAGGCTTATGCAAGCAAGTTGCTCTAATTAATTTTCTGCAATTCTGCTTGCTGTAAAAACAAAAACATGCACGAAGAATCAGAAAAAAAGTATTGTTTTAAATAGGCCGTAAAACTGAGGTCGATCCTTGGGTCACAAAAATTTGCCTTATTTGTTGTTGGCCTAAATGAAAATCAAATGGGTCATATTTGACTTTAGAAAATGTACAATTACTTTTGTAAAACCATGTGGCTTTGAGAGACTCCTTTCAACATTAAGCTTACAAAAATTTAATAAGGGCATTTTGAAATTTTTTAAAATCTGCCCAACAATTATAATACTTCAAACATTGTGTACAAAGCATGTGATAGTGAGTGAAATTACTAGTAGTAGTTTTTAAGAAAGTGGGTGGTTCTTCACTCAGATTAATTCACTCCTAAATTTCGGGTTTTTTTCTATCGTATCTAAACTAACTGATGCTTGCAAGTCATTTTAGGGAAAAATAGTAGTGGATAACTTCTCTGAAATCGTTTAGCACTTTTTTTTTTACCGAAGCAAATAATATGAAAAGCATGCCATATAGTATAGAGGAGAAGAAAACAATCCCAGTCGTTTTCTTCCTCCATGCGTAAGCGATGAAAAAAAATCGTGACCAAGCAGAACATGCCCTAAGAAAATCTCTAAATGCCAGTCTTTGATAGCCTTTGAACTTTTCGATTATCAACTTGGAACGAAATGCTTCGTCTTCACTGGCCGCCCAATCATCACACCCGACCGTAGACCCGTTCACGGGTCTAACCCGACCGGACGGTAGGCCTACGTACAGGCGAGCCACTGAGTGCAACGCGCAAGATAGCTTTGTCCGTGGACAACGTGTTTGCCTCATATCATGTTTGCCTGCATGCTGACTGCTGATCGATCGATCGATCAGCGACTGGAAAAGCAGCGACATTTGTATGCACTGTCCAGTGTCCAGTGTGTACTCTGGGTACCAGACAGACCAGAGCTGTTGTGAATTATGGAAATTAGATGACGTCACGCATTTCAACGTGTCACACAAAGGTATGCCAGGAATTCGCTCGGTATTTTGCGAGCGATTTATACGGAATATGAAAGACTGTCTTTTCGACTGTATTTCAGGTGCGCCCTCTGGCGGCCAATGATGAATAGTCTATGTACATCGTGTATTGCGCGCAAAAAGGCAGTCTTTCCGAAAGACTAACTGAGAAGCCGACCATCCATTAGTCTGGTACCCGGACCAAAAATTGACTAGACTGAATTTAAGGTCCGGCAACAGCCAGTATACATGTTTCGAAAAAGGAGGAATTCCTCCTTTTCCGAAGGTTCCCGAAGTTACCCGAATGCACGTCCGGTCGTCCGGACGTTACCGTTAATCGTCGGGTACACTTCGTCATTGTTTCGAGAATTTGAATTGACGTCGCGTGCACGTACGTGCGTGCCGCTGCGTGTGTATTTATGGTGATGCTACGGATTTAAAACTACGCAGTGGCTGTCAGTCGCTATAGTTACGGGATTGCAACAGCATAGTACATTATGGAGCTCGATCACTGGGTGATGCAGACAAGGTTTGAATTTTCGTTTTGATGCTAGCCTACATGTATATTAAAATGGGCATATTTAATATTTTAAGGTTAATATATTCAATTTGTATTGGTCAAATATGTAATAACCCCTTTCAAATTGTTGTACACTCATGCCATGCAGCGCGCTTTGAAAATTAACGGTTATGTGCTTCTAAAAATAAATGCATGACGTAATGCTTAAAGTGCTATTTTAAACACCACAGTAGCCGGTCCTCATATTCAGTCGTTGTATGTGGAATATGTGGAGCGGGAACCAGTCGTTGTATGTGGAATATGTGGAGCGGGAACCAGTCTAACCATCCATAAGCCTTTTTGAGGTATGGCGGATACCATACCTGTCGCTAGAGGGCGCACTGTCATTTGGGTAAACGCATCTAAAAATGGCAGACGGTTACCGTAGCGTGTACGTTGTTGTATTAAAATGCTTATCAAAACCAATATTGTACGTGGTTTTGGAAATAGGATAATTGTCTATTGTATAAGAACAACTTTTGGTCTGTTTGTGGCAGATTTTGATCGTTTTCGTTATTGTTTTGCCTAGCATACGTGAAAAACGTCGTACTTCATATAATGGTCTTTCCACTGTAGCTAGTGACATTAGTAATCTTCTGAGTGATGATGATGTAGAAGTATTTTTGAAATTGTACACCTTACTTTATGCAGATGATACTATGTTGTACTTTCAGAATCTCCCCATGCACATGAATTACAATGTGCTTTAAATGCTGTATACGATTATTGTAAACTTTGGCATCTAAGTGTTAACCCAAGTAAAACAAAGATTGTAATTTTTTCTAAAGGTAAAGTTCGATCTTTCCCAGATTTTGTATTTGGAGAGGATAAGCTAAAAATGGCAGACGGTTACCGTAGCGTGTACGTTGTTGTATTAAAATGCTTATCAAAACCAATATTGTACGTGGTTTTGGAAATAGGATAATTGTCTATTGTATAAGAACAACTTTTGGTCTGTTTGTGGCAGATTTTGATCGTTTTCGTTATTGTTTTGCCTAGCATACGTGAAAAACGTCGTACTTCAAAAAATGCTGATTCGTTCACGCACGTTTCTAAAGTCCGATAGGGTAAGAATTGATAATTTAACCATTAATATTTTGGAAAGAATTTACGAGTCGGACGTCACATAAACCCTCCTGCACTAAACGTATAAGACAACTCGGAAGATTTCTTAGTTTTTCCTCGTAAAATCTTCACTTTTTCCCCCTCCAAAATTTGTTCGTTTCATTTGCAAGTTTAGAAAATGTGACGGGCCGAGTATGGAATTCTTTCCAAGGTCTAAAACAATATGGTCAAGTTATCAATTCTTTCCCGTGGTTTCTGGAAGTTCACATGTAAAGTTCTTTGACAGTTTTGACATCTGTATTTTCAGATTTGCCAATGAATAAACTCAGTGTCGTGCGGCTTCAAGTTATCTTGTTTCACTTGGCCTTTTTATTTACACTCATTTGTCCATGGCCAAAACAAAATTTCATGTACTAGCTGTATTTTTTAGTGTTTCACAACTTGCATAGTCAAGCTTTATGAATAATGAGGAATGAACACGATGGAGAATAGGAAATTTTCTTCATTATGAGCAGAATGTTCAATGAGCAGTTCTCTTATCAGAGTTTTGACTGTACCATATTGGAAGCTTAAGATGGAGTGATTTTTAGAGCATCTATACATGCATAGTTAATGGTACTATCGATTGGTAAATTTTTAAAAACGGTGATTAATTGAGAGCCTGTGTCGAGAAAACTACATACAAATAGTCTAACACTGATTATAAGAGCACTGTTAATACAAAGTAATGCTTATAACAAGGACAAATTTGGGTCCCAACTCTTTCTTCTTCTTTTTCAAGATTGGTAATACATGTACAAGATTTAACTATTATAACAAGTTAATTTGGAAAAAGCTGCAATTTCTTCCAGGAATGATGATAAGGCACATTGTTGGTTTTCAGCCAGTCATGCAGGATCTACTGCTTGTAAACTCAAACTGTCATTTGCATTATTCATCTGGACTATAATTAAAAGAGCCAAAAGACACAAATTAAAACATAACACACTGATTGGTCTTTTGGGAAACAGTCATAGCGTTTAGCTAGTTAAAATAGGCCCTACTAAGCTAAGGCTTTAGGCAAAAACATAGCACGTTATAGAGTAGACCAAGGCTTGCAGAAATTATTAAGTTTCACTAGGCCTAGCCCAACTTGGGTCGGTTTCCTTTGCATGTGTCCATCATTTTGATATATGACCTTGCGCGCGTTGGGTAGGCCACGGGCTAGGCGCAGCCTATGCCTTAATGCTGGGTTAAATCAGCCAGATTAACACATATCCTGTGCCGTAGATAAATGAGTATCTTTAACCCGTCCATTACCGTAATTAAGCACTAAAATGTCATTTAAAAAAGGCGGCTTTAGCCGTCAGTAAAAATGTAAACGTACACCCACCCGCACAAACGTACGTACAAGCGTCGGCCATTTTAGTTTATTTTACCCAAATCAAAAGGCGCCCTCTATAAGGCAGCCATACTTCAAAAAGGCTTATTGAAATACAGCCCATATCACCATCCAGTCAAAAGGGGCAAATAAGTAAGTTTTAAGTCTCTCTGGTAAATGCAGGTACGTCCGTGTCAGTGGTTTCTCACAACAAAGGTCAAACGTCAAACCGTAAACCATTATAGTCGAGGGGTCAAAAAAAAAAGTATAGCGCCACCCATTGGTAATAATTAGTAAAATACTCACGCATTGACGCACCCCCTCACTCGTTCCCAGCTTGCCTGCTTATGTTTCGATGTCAAAAGGGTCCCCTTTAGGGCCCCTTCAATTACCACTTTCTCCTCGATGTAGGAGGTAGCCAGTGCCAGGTCCATATCTGCCGTAAAGGGCGACGATTTGGGCTTCACCCCGCCCGGCGCAACGCTTTTTACGTTGTTGGATTCGTCCGCCATTTTTATTTTATTTTATTTGGGGGCGGTTTTTTTTGCTTAAGCAGACGATCTAAAATGTTGCGCGCGCAGTTTGTTTACGTGCTTAAGCTAGCAACCGCTCGTGAAATACGTTTACGCTTAAGCAAATTTTTCTGCTACAGTAAGCAAAAAAATTGCTTACCGTTAAGCAGCTCCATGAAATTGGGCCCTGGTTTCCACGACACATAGGTGTCCACTTGTGCATTAAAGGAGCGTGACCAGAGTTTCTGGAAAATAGTTTTCGATGTAACTTACCAATATTATCGAGTAACTCCCATACACACCTCCCATGTCCCAAAAACCCGAAAACATTCGCAATTTCCAGTAAAAAATTGAACAAAACTATCGAGTATGCTTTCAGCAGATAAACGTTGATACTGGAAAATTAGTTTACAAATAATCGGTGGATTTTCGACGATATCCTCGGAAATATGCGGCCTAGAAGCGCGGGAGTTTCAGTTTCGTAATCAGAAAAATATAACGGATGTTAAAAATCTCATGACCCATAAGGTAAGTCCCGGGGAGTTATGGGTAAAAAAAAGTGATCTGGTCACACTCCTTTAAGTCTACTGGCAAAAAGGTCTATGTCTGGTTGCCCAAATAAGGAGACAATACTCTTAAAGGTTGGAACTGAAAGCATCCACTCAATCTAAATTTAGATTACGTGATAACTGATTAGCGAGAACATTAGTGTGTCCCGGAATGTGGGCTGCTGATAACCAAATGTTCTTCAGTTCCAAACTTCCTTAGCAAGGGAATTACAATCTGCTGATTTGCAACCTCCCGTTGCATTAATATAGCAGACAACAGTAGTGTTATCAGACATAATTCTGATATGACTATCACATTTGTCATCTAGCAAAGATGACAAGGAAAGCTTAACAGATAGTAGCTCCAAGTAATTAATGTGCTTGTTTGATTCCAACTTGGACCATATGCCACATGTGGCACTATACCATGCTCAACGTGAGCGCCCCATCCAGTTGCAGATGTCAGGGCTGGTATGATAGATGTTTTTTGAAGCCGACTTAATATTAGCCACCCACCACTGAATGTCGTACAAACTGTCACGAGACAGTGTCATAAATGCGTCAAAGTTTCCTCTATTCAGATTCAAATGAGTTCTTTATCAGCGATGATGGAGAGGTCCAAATTCCACCCCAGGGAAGCTGGAGGTTAAAGAACCAAGAAAAGACGCAACTTCGCGAATAGTAAACTGCTTGCTTGGATGACAAAAAAGTGTGACATAGCTGCAGTAATTTCTCCGCTTTTACAGTAGTCAGGGTTACTCTCATCCGAACGGAGTCCAACACAAATCCTAGAAATTCTAAAGATTGTGTTGGTAAGATAACTGACTTCTTAGGATGGATTTTGAAACCCAAGCTAACGAGGAGTTGCACTGCATGTAAAGTGGCTTCCCCACATTCACCATAAGTGTCTTCAAGGTAAATTGACCAAATCGACTTCTCAGAAAACTAAAGACAGGTTTCATGACCTTGGTGAAAATTCTGGGGCTACTAGACAACCCCATGAGGTAAACAGGTAAAGGCATATAAATGGTCTCTCCAGATAAATTTCAAAAAATGTTGGTGTTCAAGTGCAACAGGGATGGAATAGTATGCCTCTTTAAGATCGATGGAAGTCATAAAACATGATGGCCTCACAAGTTTAATATATTTAGCCGTTTCTAATGTGTCTATTTTAAAATGGTAGTACGACACTGACTCATTAAGTTGTTTAAGGTTAAAAATAACCCTATGTGAGCCATCTTTCTTGGGTCGAGTGAAAATGGGAGATATCACCTGACCATGCTCAGGCACAGAGGGTATAATTATTCCCTTCTGAAGGAATTTCTCTATCTCATAGTCAAAAACAACTCGTTCAGTCTCACTAAATGAAGAAGGCGGCCTGGCCTCAACGTGAGACTGGGGTTCAAAGTCAAATTCAATGTGGCAATGAGAGATTGCATCCAAGATAAACGTGTCCGATGTGATTTCCTTCCATACATGGATGAATTGTTGCAAGCCCCCTGCCTTAAAGGGGGTCTGATTTGCAATGTCCAAAGAAATCGCATTCTGGCTTACCTCTGCATGAGATCCTATAGAGCCTTTGCACGGCGGCCATGACAGGGGACAGTCACATTGTCACTGTGTGTCAAGCATGAGTAGGTGCTTTGTGGTTCCATTGTCACATCATTTAAATAAGAAAACCTGCCCCTGTCATGGCCGCCGGTGCAGAAGCTCTATAATGAGTCTTGGCTAGTGAAAACTTCGGACCCTGTCGGAACCGTGCTTGACTCTGGCTTGGTCCTCCTCTGACCAAATCGACCACGTCCTCGTCCCACGCCTCTGCCAGCTGGGACTTTAATTGTAGGGTTCCATGCGCTGTTTGTGAGTAACTTAAATACCGAGCTTGTTAGACTTATTTAGATCTTTAACTTCTTTGTTAAGGTCATCCCCAAACAAGGACGACACAGCAGTGGACATATTACACAGTGAAGCATAGTGCTTATTCAGATCTGGGCGAATTAGGTCTCTCCGCCTCAGATTAAGTTCTCTATTTGCTGATAGTAAGAGAACTGTTGCATGAGTCAGGGCAGTTTTCAGATCTCAACTAGCGGTGTTGCACACCTGAAGAACTGCATATAAACCAGACATCAGCAATGACTGTGACTTCTGAAAAGCGGAATCGGTAATTCTGGTCTCCTGACGCAATTGCTGCCATATTTGTTTGTTTATCTTAGGGGCTATCAGATAATAAGAATAATAATGAATATTTGTAATGCGCCGGTATCCATCAAAAAGATGCTCAGATTGGTGCAGTTCTCGGGTCCAAGGTACTTCCCTAGCACCTCGGTAAGTTTATCCTTTGTAAGCTTTTCTGTAAGCAGGCTGTTAACAATATCTGCCAAATTAGGATCAATGGCTGGAGATGACTTTTCTCCAATGCTAAATTCTTCAGCCAGTGACTTAAAAGCATCACTGCTAGAACCTAGATTTATCCTTGTCACCCATTTTCTGTAAAATATATACCAGAAATGTAAAATATGTTGAAGTATTACAGCTTGACTATAATACCAAATAGTGGACACGTCCACCACGTGATTAGTAAAGTTGAAATACAAGTGGTCGAGTACCAATGCCTTTCCAATTATGGAGGACACGACCATCACATTATAAATAAATAAAGGCTTGGTTTGCTTAAAAACTCGTTGTAGCAACGTATATAAAATACTGAGGAGGCCAAATAATTTTGAATGGCCATTCAAGCTATCGTCAAACAATTCATGCAGGGCATTCACACGGGTATAAGCGCGTTATACCGTGTAATTCCGACACAGGACACGTCCTGCAGTCTTATCCGGCTAACAATTTTGCCGTTTTGGGTTCTGTGACACGTCACAAAATTCGTAAAGAACTGGCCGAAAGGCCCTCAAAAACAGTGGAACACGTCTACTGTCAATAAACTCTAAAAATGCTGCAAAAAAACCTCGTAACTTACCACGTGGAGCAGCGACTAAAAAACACGTCTGAACCCACGGCGATCGGAAAGTGCACTGATTCACGGAGGTGCGTGCGCATCTCATGGTAACCCTGGGCTGCGTTCCAAACACGCGAACGTTGCCAACGTTCGCCACTGGTTACAGTACTTTTGTGCACTCGTCTATGAAAAGCCGGGTACCAGTTCTTGGCGAACGATGAAAACGTTTGCAATGTTCGCGTGTTTGGAACGCAGCCCAGATGTACGTAATGATTTGGTAGAATGGGCTTATCTGTCCTTGCACAGACAGCTGCACGGCCACACGAGCTACATAAGAAAAAAGTAAAGAAAGGGAAGAGGACCACTTTTTCCGAAAGTGTGCTGTGGTGTGGCAGTATAACGTGCGCGATGTACGTTCACTTTAGCAGTTGCATGTATTACGTACAAGTGGAAAGTTCAAACTCATTTTGTTCCACGTGCAAAATAATAAAATTGTATTATTTTATTAAAACCGTCCGTTTTACACCAAATTAAAAGTTAATTTTAGGTTCCGGGGATCAAAATGAAACATTTGTTTGTAAACAATTTACACATGTTCATACAGGATGTGCTTTTATACAAATTATTTACACCAAATCTAAATTGTCATCTAAAATATACGTCTATTTTATGTGCAACTTTTAACATTCAAGTTCACATTCTGTTTGTTTTGCCTGTATATGATAAAAACACGTTTGAAGCCGCATTTAAAGGAGCGTACCAGATTTTTCAAAACAAATATGGATTTTGTTCTTGAGCTAACCATGGAGGTAGTGAGCTAACAATCAACTTGAAATAAAATACCTCCTCAAAATACTATCCATAGGAAGAAAACATGAAATTTGCATTCTCAGTTTGGATGTGTAAGTAAAAAGGTTGGTGTAATCACTGCATTGCTTTACGTAATCGGATAAATTAGTTTACAAAACATTGGAGGGGTGATCTGGCCACGCTCCTTTAACGGACAATAATGTTACGGCTTTTTATTCTAATATCCAAAAAGTAATGAGTCAAAGTATAAGCAGAAAACAGAGCTAAAATAAATCAGGACCCAATAGAGCATTTGCACCAGCAGCCATAACAGGAGGCATGTTTTCATATCCCCTTCGGTCAAAGATTTAAAAAAATCCCTTTCAAAAAACATGCACAAATGTACACATGTGATCGATGGGGATATTTGAATGATGGACAATAATCCGTAGGTGCCTATTCGTGCATGACGCACGGTGACATCGTGACTGGCTCCCGTCATGGGGTTACACTCGCACATTTGCCATGTACAGTGTATCCATTCCTAGTGTCTTGCAATGTTTTTGGCAGTTATTTTAGATGTAAATACTTGTGAAATAAAATGTACAATTATTTGTAATCCAGTGTTCAAGCAGGGGTGAAAAGACGGTCAGTGCTCAAACGGTTTATGAATCAATCTGCAACAAAATCTACACAAAATCACAGTATCTTGACATGATTCACATGCAATTGGGAAGAACATAATATGCCCAAACAATAATTACCGCAAAAAAATAGTACGGCGCTGTGTTTGTGCTATCCCACTTGTTTTATACCGAGATAATTTATCTCACCAAGTTGACTTATAACTTGGATTATGTCGACTTGGCAAGATGCGAAGTCGACCCGGCGAGATAATTTATTTCACCAAGTTGACATAATTCACGTTATAAGTCAACTTGGTGAGATAAATTATCTCGTTATCTAAACAAGTAGGATGGCACTCACAGAGAGCCGCAGTAAACAAACACAAGTAGAGCTGTCTTTTTGGCAAATGCCTTAAAAGGTTTTCAGGGAAATTTGTTTCCTAGGTCTAACCGGTGGTGGTTTTTCAGGAAGTGTAGCTTAGGCTACTTCTTTAACACCAGTCTGAACATAAATTACATTTCACGCAATTAAGTACATGTCCAAAGTAATGCATAGTTCCGACCTGTCAATCAACCGAACCCGCCGACCAATCACAACAGAGGTAGCAGATGTCACCCACATAGGTCAAAGTGCACAACGCTCACAACAACATGATCACGCAATATTTCTGCCGGCCCCATACAATTTGTACAGTGTTGTATGCGACAATCCGGGTGAATTTTTGGTTTCAAGGCCGTCGTTTCGTTATTCAAAGGTACGAAAGCACGTATTTCATGTTATATACGACATCCCTGTATTACTGGCCCTTTACTCGGTGTGTTCTAAGATAACTGTTGACCCTGAAACATGAATACCTTTGAGTTTTCTTCAATGAATCTGTGCTTTCCGTTGAAAGTACCATTGCTTTGTGCGTTGCGTGTCGCCATTTTTGACGAAAGCGTGTGAGCCATAGCAACAATGTCCAAGGGGCGGGGTTAACTGAGCAAAATCGGAACTATGCATTGGTATAGCATTTAGACAGAAGTATACCCACGAAACAAAGAAATTCCATTGTGCTAAACAAGAGCAACAAGTACATTCAGTAATTGATTGAGCTTGCGTCGGGAGACTGAATGTTAATTAGGGTTTATTTTGCCCTTACCCGACGTAATTATTAACACTGTATACTCAGTGCTTTGCTGAGCCACTATGAAAAACTTCATAGCGTGCTCGGGTGAGACTCGAACCCACGACCTCCTACAAGACGTCTGCCCAAGACGTCTTCCTTGTTTGCAGGAGGTCGTGGGTTCGAGTCCCACCCGAGCATGCTATGACGTCTTTCTTAGGCTGCGTTCGGGCGTGTACTCGTGTTAACACGAGTTATAGCCCTGCGCGCGTGAACGGCAAGAATAACGACACTCGGGTCAGTGAGAGTATGCTCTCGCTACTCCCCAACAAATGGGGAGTGTGCTCGTACTCCCGTCAAGTGTCATGTGATTTGTACGAAGATGGTGGAATATATGGGTGGGATTTTAATAACTGAAACAATAACTCACTAAGGTTTGTTTTAGACGGCATCAAAGGTTCTCACGACTTACAGCCTGTATTTCCTCAGTTTCTTGTGAGCAATGAAACGGCATTTTTTTGTGCAGTGATGGCAAGAGACGTCCATCTTCACTGATTGCCGTTCGCGTGATGTGACCCGAGTGCAATGCGCACGCATTACTCCCGAGTAACGAGAACTGCACGCCCGAACGCAGCCATAGTGTCTCGGGAAAGCACGGAGTATACAGTGTTAACAATTACGTCGGGCAGGGGCAAAACAAACCCTAATTAACAAGTACATTATTGCAATACAATGAACAAGAAATATAACCTGCTGAAAAGTGGATACGAACAAGAATGGCGATTAGCCTTTTACATGTAACATTTGCATAATAGCTGGTGTCCAGAATTCTTCACTTTCAAATGGAGGTGCAGTTTAGAAAGTCACATACTAATCTGTTGTTGCTTTGTGGTGTATGCCATTCCCTAGCAACCAACAGTCCGGTTACATTATGCCATTCTCTCTTACGGTGTACACGGTATTGATTCTGTACTTCACATCTGTCACGTGCACAACATAGCAATAACAATTTAGTCTGGTCAAGTGGATACTAAGTGTGCATGTGATACTAAGTATGTCAGGACACCAGACGCTATTCATGGAAACATGCAAATGATAATTGCAGCGATGCTTTTTAGTCAAAAAACTGGGCTAAGAATGTTTTTCGAACAACTTTTTCGTGTTTTGCCCTTAGAATGGAGTTAGATATTTTTTGTTATTTCTTCAGTGCAGGCTACACAAACTGAACAACATTTTATCCCACAAAAATTTAATTAAAAAAATGTCCGGTTATTTATATTACGACTGCGACCCACAACTATACAGGGGTTCGTAAAAATGATAAGCTATTCGCTGGCAAAGTGACGTCAATTTCCGCGCAGACGTACGCGCTCACTTCTTTGACAACGCTTCATGCTAATGCGTTTCTCCATTCGTTTTGCACAGGAGCCACAAGGGGAACATTTTCAGTTGAGTTTTTCCGTTACAAACATCACAAAATAAGGCGGTAGGTATCGCTACGAGCAAACTATTGCAAGTCATTATGGTCCTTATTTTTAAATATTTTCTTCTAAAAGAATAATAGTAAAATACACTGTGCAAACACAATGGATGTAAAACGTGAGCGTGAACCAGTAACGGTCCAGCGCCCGCAATGTGACGTCACGACTCCGCCAGCGAATGTGTGACCTTTGACACAAGTACTTTGAATAATAAAAGCAAAAATGCTTTATCTTGAAGAAGAAAAAACCTAAAAAGTTAATTGAAAACCACTTTTTAAAACGTTTTTGGCATTGTTTGTTCTCTTAAAACCTGTTTTAAAATGAGGACAGATAAAAAAAATTTCATAGGCAAGAAAATATTAATACACGACATGCAAAATTTACATTGACTAAGCGTAAATCCTTGTTATATTATAAAGCTCATACATATTTATGAGCTGATGCATGAATCTCATTGGTGGAAAGTTTATAGGCTTCCATCACTAGGGCGTTCGAGATGCTTATTACACCGTGTAACGGGGCGCCTACACCGGGGGAGAGCCCCAGAAGATGCAAAACGAACGACACAGGGTTTCGCTTTGAATAGACTGCCGAAGTGAATAGAGTTTCTGCACCGGCGGCCATGACAGGGGGCAGATTTTATTATGTAAATGATGTAACAATAGATTCACAAAGCACCTACTCATGCATGACACATGGTAACAATGTGACTGCCCCCTGTCGTGGCCGCCGTGCAAAGGCTCTATATGTCATCTTTTGTTGGTTGCCTAGGAAATTGGATCTACACTAAAAATCACTGAACCGTGTCCCTGTGCTTTTCCAATGGTACTTTCGCCGACGGCCTTGATAGTTTAGAGCGAATGCATAGTTCCGAGTTTGCCTAGTTAGCCCCGCCCCCTTGGATATTGTTGCTATGGCTCACATGCTATCGTCAAAATGGCGAAACACAACGCACAAAGCAATGGAACTTTCAACGGAAAGCACAGATTCATTGAAGAAAACTCAAAGGTATTCATGTTTCAAGGTCGACAGTTATCTTAGAACACACCGAGTAAAGGGCCAGTAATACAAGGATGTCATATCATGACATACGTGCTTTCGTACCTTTGAACGAAACGACCGGCCTTGAAACCAAAACACTGTACAAATTGTATGGGCAGAACATCGCGTGATGTTGTTGTGAGACAGTGCACTTTGACCTATGTGGGTGATGTCTGCTAGCTCTGTTGTGATTGGTCGGCGGGTTCGGTTGATTGACAGGTCGGAACTATCAATTGCCATGGCAACCCACGTCACACTTCGGCTGTCTATTCTGGGAACACAGGTCAAAGGTTGTTGCTGGGCAGGGCTTTATGAACGCTGCTATCGTTTGACCCACGATGAAAAATGAAGCTGGCGCCATGCAGAATTAGTTGCCCTAAAAGTACCGCAATAAACTGTCAATGGCCGCAGACATTTACTGATTAAGCAAAATGTATTTACAGCCCTATATTCCCTCCTATTTTGTGTCATAAATCTGTGTTTTTCTTCGTACTAACGTCGCGATTCCAAGCTGTCCGCCATGTTTTACTACTCGCGGTTACTAGGTGACGTCATTTATACACCGAGCTTTACACGAGCTCGGGCAGTGGTGGCTGCCACCGGGGCAGACTCGTGTATCACGTGATGGCTAAAAGAACGCTCCGGTGTAAGTTGGTGTTACACGGTGTAAGCATCTCGAACGCCCCTAAGTATTCATGTATAAATAGGCATGCAATGTTATATACATACCTGCTTAAAGATAGTATACATGATTGGTAAACTGTTACAAATAGTTTTATTCCCTGTGTGATTGAAGATGCATGATTAAAACCAACCCGAACAAAAACCAGCTCCGTACTTCGTCTAACTTTCAAAAAAGGGTTTGCAGTCATTTCGCCCCAAAACCACTTCGCCCTGAACCACGGCCTGTGCACGAAGTGGTTTTGGGGCGATGTAGCATTTGGGCGATGTAGTGTTTGGACAAAGTGATTTGGGGCGAAATGGCACTCGGGCGAAGTGGTTTAGGGGCGAAAGTTTTCTACGGTCATCATGTTTATAGTGTGTAAGTTAGGCGTAGATCTTTGAACATTTTTGATTTTCGAGATACCAATCATGTATACTGCTTTAATTATGCATGCATAAGATTAACTTGTAACACCTGCATTGTTGGTCAAATTGCAAAGCCATGTGCAAGTGCTTTCTTTTTTGTTAATCACATGTTGAAATAAAACCACGTCTGTAATATTTCAGTTTCGGTGACATATGAAGTAATTTGTGACCCAATACAGAGAAATCAAAAATGTTAATAATATTATATTGTCTAAAATGTGCACAAGTGTCAAAAATAAAATTTACCTAGTTGATTTTAGCCGTCGTGCAGATAAATTTCAATAAATTGCTGTGAAAACGGTCAATGTGGGTGAAAAAAATATTCATGGATTTTTTATGTACTTGTACATATAAAACTTGTTTTTTCTTGTTGCAAGACAGGGATTTTGGATACAAACGAGTCACTGGTAATCTATCAGATCATACGTTATGAACCCAAATAACCAAGCCATATTTTCATTTTTGTTCGGCCTTCAATTTTTGTGTGTTTTTTTCTACAGTAAATTATACTAAGTGTCAAGAAAAACATGTCCTTTTGATCTTAAATCATTATCATTTTCCAACGGAATTAAGCCAAAATTTCAGATCATGTAAACAAGGCCTGAGTGAGTTTCATTTGGGGCCAATTTCATAGCGCTGCTTAACGGCCGATTTTCTGTTAACTGAGCATCTGCTATTTTATGGGCATCGTTAACAGTAAGCAACTGAAAACGTGCCTTAACTACATGTACAGGGCCAAACTTTGCTTAAGATAGTGACGCAACAATAGCCGTCTCCAAGCGAGCACATGCTTAAAGGGCCCCTTATTTAGGATTTTTATCAATGAAATCTATGCTTTAAAACCACTCAACTCAGTTAAAGTCAAAATAATCCTATTTGGAGCTTGCTTTGGGGGTTAAAACAAAGGTTTTTTGTTTTTATGCTAATGAGAATATGCATATTCATGACCAAGGTCACTATGTCACAAGAGGCAAACACAGGAAAATCACATTCAACTGTGCACAAAAGATTCCACTTTTTTCTAAATTTTCCTGAAACTTTTGTAATCCATGGCTGTTTGAGTTTGTTTTACATGTTGCCTGCTGTAAGCCATAACAAAACGGGGTAGAAACTGCAGCAATTTGCCACAAGTCCAACTTGAAGTCTTATGTTTTTCTTAACTTTTTCCTTCTGTCTTCCTTACGTGATGCACTCAAAACAGCGCCCTCTGTCTGTGATTTATTGCAGTGAAATCTTCAAAGTTGAAAAAGGCCACCTTTTATTGATTTTACATCCAAACGAACAATAGTATGTCTTGCTGAACAAGTAATCCGTCATTATGAAGCAAAGCTTAGGCACAAAGTTGTTTAGCATGTCACAGGCCCTTTAAGCACACCGTGGCCATGAAATAGCGCTTAACTCGTCTGCTACAGTAAGCATGCCATTACTGCTTGCGCGTAAGCGGCTCTATGAAATTGGGCCTAGTTTTGTCTAAGAGGGCGAGATATAAAAGCCATACGAAAAAAAACCTAAATTTCAGAACTTTCGACTTGGCATCCGCTTTTGTCAAGGAAATTGTGCATGTCTGAGGTCCCTTTGCGTGAAACGATCGAGATGGTTTGCAATAACATTTGGAGTGATCATGCATTCCTTCAGAAGAGTTCGGCTACAGATCACACATTGCACCATTGTCTCCAGTGATGTACTGACATTGAAAGTGGCGAATTCTGAAATTGACTTTTTTTTCGTACGGCTTTTATATCTTACCCTCTTTGACAAAGCTGATGAAACTTACTCAACATAATTTGTCAGGCCTCGTTAACATGATGTGAAAGTTTGGTTTAAATCCGTTGAAAAATGACAAGGTTATTTAAAGATAGTATACATGATTGGTAAACTGTTCCAAATAGTTTTATCCCCCTGTGTGATTGAAGATATGCATGATTAAAACCAACCTGAGTACTTCGTCTAACTTTTGAAAAAAAGGGTTTGCAGTCATTTCGCCCTAAAACCACTTCGCCCTGAACCACGGCCTGTGCACGAAGTGGTTTTGGGGCGAAGTAGCATTTGGGCGATGTACTTTTTGGATGAAGTGATTTGGGGCGAAATGGCACTTGGGCGAATTGAATTTTCGTCTCATGAGACGAAAACTAATTGTTTTACTCATTTCTCAAAGACTATAGCACTTTAGACCAAACCATTTCAGGGGAAGTATTTTACGGTCGTGTTTATAATTGTTTAAGTTAGGCGTAAATCTGTGAACATTTCTGATTTTCGAGATACCAATCATGTATACTGCCTTTAAGATCACGTAGTATAATAAAGCATTTATCTCATGAGTTAAACACAGAATTATCAGATTATTATTATCTGTACTGTTGAAAGGCTGGTAACATTTCGCTGTAGTCTTTTTTGTGAGCAATGCATAATGTTTAGCTTCTACTGTACCGTATACAGCAAATGCTTTAAAATCATAAAATATACTATTATAAAAGCGTAAAAATAGGTCAAAACGTGTAAAAAGTACACCAATATCGCTCATGTTGCGAGCTAGCTCTGCTATACACCAATCCGGTAATAAGGTTTTCTTCCCTGTACATCCGCCATAGCTGGGGGGCTTCCACTGAATGAACTGTATGTTTTTGTTGTTGCTGAAGCTGCATTTGTTTACTTCGAACAAGTTGCGCGTCTTTGTAGGGTGTGTGCGCGCGAAGGCGGGCGCGTCGCGTGTACGCAAAGGCGGGCGCGTTGCGTATACGCGAAGAAGGCTCGTTCGTGCATGTAATGGATGAGCGCTTTTCGTTCTAACAGCAACACAAAACGCACAGCCCATGCACTGGACGCCCCCCAGCTATGGCGGATATGCATGATGGTCATTAGAGATGGTACGTTTAACTGAAGAAAAACATGGGAAAACGGGTTTTGCCAAACGTTTAAACGAAACCCAATTTTAAATAATTTACAATACATTTATTTGAAATAAATTTATATGAGGTCGTAGTAAAATTTTGACCAGATAAAGGTTCAACGATTATTTTGAGGGCCTAGGGGTATTGTGTACATTGCACATGCATCTATAAACACTAGCAACAATCTTTAGTGTCGGCTGAACGGTTAACCAGTTAACCGACACTTGAAAGAATTGCAAACTGGTTTCTGAATAAACCGTAAATTCCCATCCCTAATGGCCATTATTTGGTTGGTTTCATTCGAAAGTTTATTGTATGCAGTGCTCATTATGAAATGTTCAAACTGTGAAATTATTTGTGATTTCAATGTGTTGGGTCACATTTATGATTTTCGTTTGCGGACAGATAACAAAAATGTTAAAAGTCATAATAATTTTTAAAATCTGATTTAAATTGAGAAGAGGAATTTGGTCAGAATGGGAGCCAGCCAGTCCTTAGCCTTTGTTAAGGCCTCACAGAGTCGTGCGCCAGAACAACAGCGCCACCATGTGACAAAGACGGGAGGAGCAGTGCCAGCTGCGACCCCTTTGCCGTCCCGGAATAATTATTTATTAATGTATTACAGCCCCTGTTACATTATTCATCCCTGCGTTGTTGTGCTGCGAAAGTATGTTTGTGTTGGCGCACGCGCGCGTTGTACCGGTATGTGAAGCGCGAGCGTGTTTACAAACCGGTGCGCGCGAACCTGATTGGCTCGCATTGTTAACTAATCAACGCAACACGCACACTGCGTAATACGATTAGAATTTTGCTACCTCTCAGGTAGCAAAATTACGGGACGGCAAAGGCTGAGCAGCTGGCGCTGCTCGTCCCGTCCTCGTCGCATGGTGGTGCTCTCGTTCTGGTGCGCGACTCACCCAACTGTGAAGCCTTAACAAAGGCTAGCCAGTCCTATGCAGTGTTCTCCACTGCTAAATATTTTGTCCGGGCTAGCGCCCTCACACGGCGAACACTGTTTCGTCGCGTGAGGGCGCTGTTCAAAACAAATGCATGCAACTGCCATGGCCGTTATTGACCATGGATTGAGTCGCCGATAGATAGATATGCGTGGTAAGTGAACGATAATGACACCAATGATAACGCCTAATTTTGGAATGACTTGGCTGTACTTTTTAAGTGTTTTAGAGGGGAAAAATTGATTATTTTTGTCCGGGCACTAACGGTACCTCTGGTGATTTTGTCTGGGCGGCCCGCCCAGACAATATTTCTGCTTATTTTAAGACGATTTAAAAGTTCAAAATATAAGCACTCAAGAGTGTAAAAACCCTAAAATGTTTTAAATTCTAAAATTTGTTGAAAATATACACATTATTTTAAAAATATTTAGGTGAATTGTCGCCTTAGCGACAGTTGGCTGTACAGAGAGAATTTAGTTTTTCCTCATTTCATTAAAAATTTGTTTTTTAAATGCAAGCAGACATGCCATATGCACTGTAAAAACACTGACACTGAAACCAGCAAAGCAACTTTACGTCATTTGACGCGAGGTTGGGCGAAGCAAAACTCGAGTATGATTTCTGCTGAACATCGGGAAATGTCGGTTATGTTGCCCACGCCGTGATGCTAACGTGAAGTTTCGCGAATACATTCACTCCGATGATGCAAACTCCAACTGAACCAAACGCGCCACTAGTCGGAGGCTGTGCATTCCGTTCAATTTTGCATTGTATATATGTTGATTGCATGTATACACAGAAAATTCCGCAATTTAAAAATGCGGCAGCTTGACTGGAGTCAACCTCTGGTCAAACGTCATCCTAGCAAAACACATGCGCACTAACGTTCAAGTGCGAACGCCTTTGGTTAGTCAACTGGTTCCGTGCAAAATCCATCAACTCAATACCTGATAGGTACCAGTGACCAGCGCAACTGTGCTCTGTGTGCTGGTTCCAATTGGTTGACGAGACACGACTAACCATCCTTGACTAGACTGCGTTCGGTTGGAAATAGTCGAACTATAGTTGTCAATCGAACTTGCCCAGAGGTTACATGCAGAGATTTTATGCATTGGAGAAAGATGATTCGAATATGCCAATATTACATACAGCTGCAAAGTAGGTAGCCGAAACATTGTTTTCATGCTTCTTCATTTGGCTAATCTCTTGTTAACACTTCGCGAGCTGCTTGCATAATTAGAATGCGCTCCGTCCATGACTGCTCCATCTTTCGGAGTCCTTTGACCACCGTTACCGGTCCGGTCGCGGCTCGCCCACGGAGTCCGATCCTGCGCAAATTTGTTCGCTGGTGGAGTCCTGAGGTGAGCCGGCTCTCCGATATTTCGCCACTTCTGGAGATCGCGATTATCAATTTCCGCTTTGTCCTTTGACGTGCCACTAGAGGGCGGTGTTTCCTCGGACTCGCTATCCAATCTCCGGTTTGATGATCCCGGCTTGTAGGGGGACAGTTCAACGGAAGGGGTTTTTTGAGTGGCGTCAGGGGCGCGACGTTTTCTCTGTGGCTCGTCCTCAGTTTCGGCGTCGTGGGAGCGTTTCTGGATTTTTGGCCTGTACGCCTCCAGCAGCACTTGGATTTTTTCGTCGGTTGGCGTCCAAAGTTTGTAACCCGCGTCGTTCTGTAGGAAGAAAATGGCGGTTCCATGAACGGCACGGTAGTTGATTTCATCCCTGAAAAGGAATCAAAACAGACATGCCATTTTTTATGCAAAGAAAATACGTCAGAATCAATAAAAAATAAAATGCACATTTTTGCAACTGCCAACATTCTGCAAAATAGCCACCACGGAGCAGCAAAATTTCACACCATTCATGTGAAGCATTGTAAATTTCATCTGCACCAATTGTCTAGGCTTGTGACCTTGTTGGGTCTGCCAAATAGGTGTTACGTAACTTTTACAAATATCTCATAAAATTTCAGATGACAGTAGGCGGGCGTTTCTTTTTTGCCAAGTTTAGGGTCTGAAGCCCAGACTTCTTTGTGAACCCAAATTGACTCACTCAGTGCATGTGTGCTGCCCTCCACTGCGGTATTCGTGCTCAAGGGCTTCGACCGTTTCCTGTCTTCGTTTGAACCTGCAAAAAAAAAAAAACCATGATTTGACCTAGCTAATGAAGTGAAGGTGAAATAGTCTCACCCCAATTTTGTCATCAAGTTTAAGCTTCTCTCTGTTTTGCAATCAATGCCACCCACGAATTGGTGAAGTAAAAGGTACTAACGAAAGCGAAACGTTTGTAAAATTTGGTACCCTCAATTTTGCACACAAGAAGTGTGCTTGCTATCCCCAAGTCAAAGTCTGTAATGTGATGCGCATTGTATATGTGCAAACTTCAGAGTCACTTTTTAAATTTTGGGATGTTGCTTCAGTTGAGGGTGGGGCCAGTCAGGACGGGGGCGGGGCAACAAGTCGGGGGAAGAGTGCAGCCGAAGGGGGGCAGTGGGAGAGAGGTGAGGGGACAGTTGGGAGAGTGAGGCATCAGTCTACAGGACTATAAGTAAAACGCATATATACAGTGCAGTAACCCTCTACGTACAACTGCATGCATTTTAATGTGCTGCTGTTCAAACACATAGCAGACATCCAGTCCAGATTTTTAAAAAAAATATGGGTGGGAGGGATTTTTGTCTCACCTGCTTTTTTCCATGTTGATCAGGGCAGCAGTGGGTGGGTTTCTCCACTCGGGAACGAAAACGATGAAGGACAGAGGATCTGTCGTGTTTGCCAAAAGACGCTGAAAAACACAAGCCATATGACTTTCAGCATCTCAAAAACACACGTAGGAGTCAACAATGTTTTACAATTTAATGATTTGTCGTTAATGATTATAAAATATTAAAATTACATAGACTTTACAGGGTACACGATTGCAACAATTTGTTCAAAGGTATGACAGTAAAATACAAAATCAAGTTTCTATGGCTGTGCCAAATACAAGTACAGAAATATCTGAATGATAATTTAAGGATATCTGAATGATAATTTAAGGATACGAAGAAAATTTATATTCTTTGCAACACCACAAATTCCTTGATTAATTTTGAGCCAAGATAAATACCAATGTGAACAGATAGAGTATGAACCTGGTTGCAGGATTATATGTGATCGTGTCTGCGAAAACCCACACAAAGTCGCTGGTTAGGAGTAATTTTTATTCCAAGTGTGCAGTAGGCTTGGGCGACTCCAGCATTTTCGGAGTCGACTCTGATTCCAAAAAAGAATCACGATTCCATTCAGAATTCAATTTTTCATGGAAAAAACATGAACTACATTTAGCGCGTTTAAGTGCGTGTTTATTAACGATACTACATGTATTAGGTATTCATGATATGCGCGTGACCCCATGACGCAATCCTGAGAAAGAGAAGTCAACACGATTGTTAGCTCCATACGTTTACACGCAAAAAACTTGGAAAACCGTCTCTGTTAGATGGTATTTTTTGAAGAATTTTGTTGGTCCAAAAAGCCAGAGATATTCCCAGTAGCTGCGTGGTTGTATGTTTTACCAGACACTATGAAAAACAAAGAGCAGAAAGATTCTCTTTTCTATTACCAAGAGAGAGAAAAATGAGTCACTCATTCTATAACTTGTACGGCCGATGTTCAAACACGTGGGAACTACGCCCGCAGGGGACCGTACCATGCTGTATACAGACCGCTGTGAATGCCGTTCGTTTCGTGACAAAACCACCCGTCGCAATGCACCAGTATTTACTTCAAAAGAGCTTCATTGTGAGCCACAATTTCATCGTTTTTTCACAAAACAGGTAATAGTAGATTGTTGTCATATTACATGAAGTGTTTTTCAGGACAAAACAGGATAAACATTCACTTGTGTATTTTCCATTCAATACTGCACAGACCGTTTTGTATGTTTCTCAGGATGACGTCAAAACCCTGTTGATAAACAAGCCAAGTGACCTCGAGCGTTTTAGAATTTCGGGTGAAGAGGGTCGGAACTGCTTTACGTTTTAAGCAAAAGCCTGTCGATTTTTTGTGAAAAACAAGTTGTGATGGTGTTGTAGACACATACACCTCCATGATAAACAGAAAAACTAAAAAAATGTGGAAGGGGGGATTCTAGCTGTTTAAGTGTTTTGGCTTCGGAATTACTACTGTATGTAATTTCTGGATTTGGCAAGCTATCACTGGGAATCGAATCCAGATGAAAGGAAATTGATTCCTACTGAGAATGGATTCCTAAAAAATATGGAATCGCGATTCCGATTCCTAAAGTGGAATCGATTCTACTCGATTCCGGTGTGGAATCGCCCAAGTCTAGCGTGCAGCATCCTCTTAAAACGCACTCCACGATCATGCGTACCGAGGCCCTGTTGAAACGAGCCCCATTTCGCTGGTGAACAAGCAACAGAAATCTTGTCACCTCCTCTGGACCAATCAGGAAACTTGGCAGTGCATTGCAGGCGTTCAAATGTAACGCGCGCAGATTGTAAGGACCCTGCATGCAGTGTGTACATGTACTTGGTAATGCGGGCCGTTGTCCGCGTCGGCGATTGGCTGCTATTTAAAGCATACTGGGGAATCCGTTCTATTCAATTCGTCAGCATGCATCCCTGTTATTAATTTGAAAAGCTGCGGAGTAAAAAACAGAACCCAATACAATTTCTGGAAAGTATAGAAATTGTTTGTTTTCGGCATAACATGACCAAATTGATTAAATTACTTCAAAATGACTCGGGTGTGTGTTTGCTAGACGCAGCAGCCGTGTTACTTCGCAGATTTGCGTGGATTTCCTCAGGGTATTGTATCGTCGCTTCGCAGAGTGGAAATTCCCCGCGATTTGAGGATGAGCGTGCAGGTAAAGATTGAATTTTCTCCCATTTTTGCTGTATATCCCGTTGAAGCTGGGATCCTAAGCGTTACTTTGATGTCCAGGAAAATTCCGAGTAATGAGAAACACATGCTATCTTTGAAAGGTAATTTCTCAGCCATATTTTTGAGATATCTTTATGAAATGTTGGGGTTATGTTCAGCATTACATACTGAAACGCAAAAGAAACTTACCACTTGTTTAAAATGTAATGAAATTGTAACAGTTCAAAATAAAACAACCAACAATTGCTAATTGAAACATTGGAATTTTATTGACCAAGATACACCATCTCATCAGTTTGTTCTACAGTAAAGAACAGAAGAGGGTGCAATGTCAGTCCCCTTTCAATAGCGTGTGTGGCCACCATTGATTTGGATACAGGCAGTGCATCGTCGGCGTATAATGCCTAACAGTCTTTGATCCCCCAACAATCGTGGCATGTTGCTTGAAATGCCCATTTTGCACTGGCCTTTTTAAAGCCAACATCAAGACATCACGTGCAGCTCATTACAATCATCCCATACCCCTTGGCTAATCACTGACAGTCAAAACAGCTGTGCCATGAAGTGACCATTGAAGGTTCAAGTGACCTTCAGACACCGTTTGGTCTGACAGTGAGGACACTATTGTCCACAAATAAGTTCACACATTACTACACGCAGTGTTATTGTTGCTATTTAAAGGTTTAAAAGGTGGTAAATTTCTTTTGCATTTCAGTATATATGTAGCTTTATAAAACACACCCGGCTGCATTCTTGAAAGTTTGGACTTTGTCTGGGTTTTCGCAGACACGGTCATTATTTGATATTGTCTGTTGCCACAACCTTAAATGGATTACATTTTATAGTGATTTTTGTTGCAGGTTTACCTCAAAATGAGCCACCATGGCTTCCATGAGCTCCTCTCCAAATGGAGGATTAGCCTCAAAAGATCCGCTGACAGGGTGGAAATCAAGAACCGGACTGGTAGAAAAATGAAAATGGAGAAAAGTGACGTACTGGACCAATACAACATCTGCTGTGAGCCAACATTTAACTTCATGAATTCACAAAAACAACCCGACTGACTAAAAGTGTTGATAGCAATGGTAACAAACACCACATGATATTTTGTAGGGATTAAAAGTAGGTTTGGCCAGTCTTAAACATACCGGTACGTTTAAAACCAGATGGGTCTTGGGCGCTGATAATTATCAGCGCAGAGGACCCTAGCCAGTTTTAAACGGATTGTTTAAGACTGGCCAAACCAACTTTTAATCCCATTCATCAATACCTTTTTGTGTAAATCGGTAAAACTCACCAAAATTGCACAGAGGACCCTAGCCGGTTTTAAACGGATTGTTTAAGACTGGCCAAACCAACTTTTAATCCCATTCATCAATACCTTTTTGTGTAAATCGGTAAAACTCAACAAAATGAGCTTGTCGTTTTGCCATGTTTTGCATGAATTCACTTTCTACCGCATTCGTATGAACTGCTACATCGAGTTGTTTTTGTTCGAAAGCGCGCGTTACGCATAATGCAAGCATGTTGTACGCGCACGCACACGACCGGGTACTTGTCACACAATTTGCTTTTCGAAGCAAGCAGTTTGTGTGTGCGTGTGCATATTCTATACGTGCTGACCAGGGCAGGGGCGCGGCCGTGAGCCAGGCTCAAAAGTGTTTAAGACTGACTGGGCATTTATCGCATGTTCAAAACTGCCACAGGATGTGCTTTCAGCCAATAGGGATGCGTAAACTGTATTTATGAATTATACATAAAATGGTACCTTTGTGGAAGAAATTGCCAACTGAAGGTACGTTTTGTTTATTATTTATTCAACACAAAAACCATGCATGGATTTTTAAAGTTTTCTATCTATTCTATCTTTTGCTTGAAATATTTGTCAGTAATCAGGGAATAAAATATTAAAGAAAATGATTCTGTCCCCTATAATCACAGGTCACAATCTATTATTGAGAATTTGTGATCATGAGTGGCGATTTTTGAAGCACAGAGTGTTGTACATAACTGGGACACAAAACGTTTTGGACCCCAGCGACAAAATTTGAAAAGTTTGTCAAGTTTTGCTGCGCATGCGCAAACCGTAACACATCTCCTTTAAGAAGGTCAATAACCAAAGTTATCCAGTAAATGCAGCCCTTACTGAACACAAGATTTGAAAGAGGATGAGTCAAGCTACGAGTACAAGCCTATCAATTGGGGGTGCGTTTGCAGAAACTTGAATTTTGTTGAGTTGAACATGAAAGGAAAACAAGACAGTTTTGGGCGCTTTGAGGAGAAAGCTGCATTTCAGTTTGGGCGCTTTGAGGACAAATGGGTTAAAACTAGCCATGAGCCTGTACACATACTTTCCCTCAGCTTCACCTCGGGCAATTATTCACATCCATGCACAATAGCTGGATAGACCTACCCTCTGGAGCCATAGTAACAGTCCGTATCGGCAAACGCCGAGCAGAATTGCTTGAAGTAGCAGTTGAGTGGTGAAGCGAAACATTCAAAGCTTACGCCAAAGTGCTCGTTGAGACACTTGAATACGTCAACAGGAAGCGCCCCCTGAAGGCCGTGGCCTTCGTACTGGCCAACGCCGAAGAGGGTCTGGTGGTCCAAGAGAGAGAATAAAGTTGAAGTATTCATGCGTACCGCAAGTTCTCGAGGTCAACTAACACGGTCTTTTCCGGGTACCGCTACAAATTTCTTTTCTGTTTCGCGACTGGTTTCTTATCCCAGTCACAAAAACACATCCTCTTGCAACAGTGCCCCTTTAACGCACTCCCTAACTCCTGCGTACAGTGGCCCTGTTGAAAAAGGCCCCATTTCGGGGTGGGACTAGCGACAGAAATCTTGTCGCCTCTGCTGAACCAATCAGGACGCTTGGCAGTGCACATGCAGCATGAATGCAGGCATTCAAATGTAACGCGCGCAGATTGTAAACACCGTGCATGCATGTAATACATGTACTCGGTAATGCTGGCCGTTGTCCGCGTCGGCGATTGGCTGCTATTTAAAGCATACTGGGGAATCCGTTCCATTACATTCGTCAGCATGCATCCCTGTTATTAATTTGAAAAACTGCGGAGTAAATTAAGATCGTCGTTTAAAAGTTTGGTAGGAATGGGACAGTCATAAGGAACGGAACCCAATACAATTTCTGGAAAGTATAGAAATCGTTTATTTTCGGCATAACATGACCGAATTGATTAAATTACTTCAAAATGACTCGGGCGTGAGTTGGCTCAAGACAACAGCCGGCTCACTTCACAGATTTGCGTGTTTTTCCTCAGGGTATTGTTACGTTGCTTTGCAGAGTGGAAATTCCCTGATATCTCAGGATGCAAAAACATGGCCCAGTCTGTGCAAAAAGCGACTCATTTTCGGGGCTTATCCATTTTCGCAGAGCATGTCACATATTGTCTAGTTTGATTTTAGTGTTGCGATTAAACTAAAATAAACAGAAAGGGAACTCTGAGTGACAGGGTCGTAATTAATAAAGATTTAATGGCTAATCAGTAAAGAGTATAATTAGCGTACCTGGTATCTCCTGAGCAGACACCACGTCCGAGACAAGAAATTGTGCCTGGGCTTATCGTCCATGCAGTGAAGTCGGTACAGCAACTCCTAAAAATGAGGAAAAATTGATAAAGTTGATTTACGTTTTCAGACTATCGTATTTTTAGGACAAAATTGGGTTTGTATCAATTTTGAAATTGTGACATTTCCATTTTATTCTTTTTACTTTATTCACGTTTTTGTTTTATTTTCCCCGATTCCGAGTTCTTAAAGGGCCATTCTATCATTTACAATGACCAAAAATTTCACTTCCATGAGATGACAAGAAAAACAAACGAAATGATAAAAAAAGACCTCAAATTTTTCCAAGATGGTACAAGAAATTTACAAATGAAAGTTGTTTTCTTCTTCTTAAAGGCAGAACACATGATTGGTACACTGTTACAAATAGTTTTATCTCCCTGTGTGATTAAAGATATGAATGATTAAAACCAACTTGAGCAAATTTCAGCTCCGTACTTTGTCTAACTTTTGAGAAAACAGTCAAAAAAGGCTTTACGGTCACTTCGCCCCAAAACCATGTCGCCCCGAACCACTTCGCCCTGAACCACGGCCTGTACACGAAGTGTTTTGGGCGAAGTGGTGTAAGGGTGAAGTGGTTTTGGGGCAAGGTGGCTTTTGGGGCGAGGTGGCTTCTGGGGCAAGGTGGCTTTTGGGGCGAAGCGGCTTTTGGGGCTAAGTGGTTCAGGGCTAAGTGGTTCAGGGCTAAGTGGTTCAGGGCAAAATGGTTTTGGGGCGAAGTGAATTTTCATCTCATGAGATGAAAATGAATAATTTTACTCATTTCTCAAAAACTAGAGCACTTCAGACAAAACCATTTCAGGGGAAGTTTTCTACCGTCATCATGTTTATATTGTGTAAGTTATGTGTAAATCTGTGAACATTTCTGATTTTCGAGATTACCAATGATGTGTTCTAACTTTAAATGTGCACACATTTTTTTACCATTCAATCAAGACAAAAATCATGCATGGATTTTGAAGGTTTTTCTGAAGCAATGCTGCATCTACATGGGTAAAATACTGGCAAGCTAGTTTAGGGACATTCTTCCTTAGATATGTTACGTCCTTATCACAGAAGGTTGTAACTGATAAATTGGACCATTAATCAAGATATAAAGTTTGTTGGCAGATTTGAAATTTTAGTCTAAGATGCGTTGACAAAATCTTCTCACCAGCTTTCTTAGATGAGCCGTGTTTATCCTCATGACTTCCCCCTTGTAGCGGAGACACGTGGTGCTTCCCTCTTCGTGCACGTCCACCGTGGGAAGTCGCGGGCTCGGCACGATGGCATATACAGCATAGCACGCCATCTTCTTGTCTGCTGGCGGCCTCGTGAAGGGGGCGGGTTCTAAAAGAGATGAACAAGATTCACACATGGCCCCTACTCAATATGGGGCAAGATTGAACACGTTCATGTTATGGTTCAATACTGTGTTAAAGAGTAGTAGTATCGCTACCCTTTATAATTATATACCTCATACATTGATTCTCGTTCACTGATTGGTTAAAAGCAGATCACGCGACATTGATTAGTTCAACTATTCCCGTGCGCAACTGAAAAAAGTACTGTTGTTTGACCTTTTGCGTCATAGGTCAAAATTTCCCAGCGCGTACGGAATATCGCGCGAGCGTGCGACAGTGCACGGGAGACGCGTTCGCGTGAAGCAACCATTGTAGTGTTCGTCTTCACACGGACAATGTGCACTTTGGCTTGGCTCTCTGAAAACTCAATTTTGTCCAGAAATACCAATCATTTGATACAAAAAAATCAATGTATGAGGTATATAAAACAAATATTGACTGCTCTTTATTCAGGGGTGATGGTGCAAACTACCGCCCCTCGGTGATCTTGAGACGGCAGTCCAGCTATTCTCCCTCAGCCTGCGGTCACGGTATTTCATTGATCCAGTCCAGCAACTCAACCATGTGTTACATACACTGTCACTAGTACTTTTGTACTTTAATTAAATGTACAAATGTGAGCCACTCCACCGAAAGTAGGCGCTTGTCGCACAAGCCAGAACTGAGATAATGGCTAATTTATGCATGTATGTCAAGTAGGGCATTTTTTATCGATACCAGGATTTCTGCATGAGTATCCATCTATAACCCAAAGAGGTTCAAGTGAATAAATACTACCAGAAAACATTTTTTTCAGTGTTTTTCTAAAGCATACGTTCATGAACTAGGCTAATTTGGCTAAAACAATGGGAAAACCACTGATATTCCATGCTTATTTTCATTGCCTTTGGCAGGGGTTGGCACTATATCCCATACACCAGAAGGCTCCAAAAGAAGGCTTTTGGAGTCAGATTTTGCATGCTTTATGCTTTAACAGAAGTACAACCTTCGACGCCATTTTTCTCTAAAGCGCTTCTTACAAAATTGTGCTCTTGGTCATCACAGAAATTGTCATAACTTGGTCAATTTTTGACGGATTGACACAATGTTTGTATTTTTTGGAAGCTTATAATATATCTGATTAAGTCATTAGCTCCATTTTTATTTTTTTTATGCAAGAGCCTACTTTTGGTGGAGCGGCTCACAAATGATGCATGCGCTTTACATGCGTATGGGTGGTGATGAGCAGAGTTTCCATCACTGCCAAAATAAAAATGACGTCCAGTGGTGCTCACTTTGCAAAATTATTACAAATTCGCTAGATGAAATTTACTTTAAAAGGGCTAAAGGCTGAAATCCGCCATCTCAAAAACAACATAAGAACCCGGTGCCACAAAGAGAATGAGTCAGGGCACCATACCACAATGCTACTCAACTCTATACACACCTTCGATCTGGTGCTCTTTGAGCAGCTCCCAGTGTTTGTCGTGTAGTTTCTTGACGATATCGCAGGACATGAAATACATCTTGGAGCAGATTCCCTCAACCGAGGACTGGACTGCTGCGTTTAGGTGCGGACCGCACTGCTCCCGCAGGTGGGACAGACGCTTCTACAAATGGGAAATTAAAATTTGATATAATGCTATTGTTGCTACAAGGTGTGCGCCATTGCGGAGCAAACAACAGTCTGGTTGCTTTATGCCATTCTCTCCTACGGTGAACGTCATATTGACTCGGTACTTCACACCTACTGCGTGCACCTGGGGCCAATTTCATCAAGCTGTTTAGCAAAAACAATTGCTTAAAGGGCCTGTGACATGCTAAACAACTTTGTGCCTAAGCTTTGCTTCATAATGACGGATTACTTGTTCAGCAAGACATACTATTGTTCGTTTGGATGTAAAATCAATAAAAGGTGGCCTTTTTCAACTTTGAAGATTTCATTGCAATAAATCACAAACAGAGGGCGCTGTTTTGAGTGCATCACATAAGGAAGACAGAAGGGGAAAGTTAACAAAAAACATAAGACTTCAAGTTGGACTTGTGGCAAATTGCTGCAGTTTCTACCCCCAGTTTTCTAATGGCTTACAGCAGGCAACATGTAAAACAAACTCAAACAGCCATGGATTACAAAAGTTTCAGGAAAATTGAGAAAGAAGTGGAATCTTTTGTGCACAGTTGAATGTGATTTTCCTGTGTTTGCCTCTTGTGACATCATGACCTTGGTCATGAATATGCATATTGGCATTAGCATAAAAACTAAAAACCTTTGTTTTAACCCCAAAGCAAGTTCCAAATAGGATTTTTATGACTTTAACTGAGTAGAGTGGTTTTAAAGCATAGATTTCATTGGTAAAAATCCTAAATAAGGGGCCCTTTAATCCAAAAAATTTGTTTGCTTTATAAAAGTGGGCTGGCAGTCAAAATCTTATGTGATGTGTTTACAGTTGACTGGTGTTGTGCTATTCTTGCTAAAAACACAGGTTCAGGGCTCGAATTTCATGAAAAAATCTGCTAGACCACAGGGTTAGTAGCTTAAATCATTTACTGGACCGACGCTATTTTTACAAGACCAAAGCCACGAGGAACGTGGATTTACTGTTCGTTAGTTTAAAAATGCACTGGACCACTGGTCTAGTACGGTAGAGAAAGCACTAGACCGAGGCTTAAATTACTGTCCTCGGTCCACCGGTTTAGTGGGTATTTCGAGCCCTGAGGTCGATATGCAATTTTTACTGTTAAACTATTTTTTATAAAGCAAACAAATTTTTGATTAAGCACTTTTTTTTGCTAAACAGCTTTATGAAATTGGGCCCTGGTCACATTACATAGCAACAAATATTTTGTCTGGTCATCTGAATACTACTGTGTGCATCATCGATATATAATCACTGGATGGAGCAACGACGTCTAAAATTGAAGCCACCGTCCGCCACTGTACCCCATCAAATACAATGCCTTGCCTAGACTGGTCATACTGTCTTCACTAGTCTACATCATGGCATCATGGCATCATGGTCTACATGTGTTAAGTGGAATGCAAGCGATCGCATGGACCGGGAAGCAGTTTAGGCCAAGCATTGTTCAGCGTTCGATATAGCACTGGTCCGTTGGCCAAATGACAGTTAAAATTGTCTCGGGCCAGCTAGAAAGCCTCTCCAAATGGTCCGGCTGTCCAGTTGAATTAAAACAGACCCACGCCGTACTAAATTTAAAGGAGTGATGAAATAACTTTGATCTTTCTTCAGACTCCCACGGCCGGTTCCAATTTATTCCCCTGGAGTGAGAGACTGCACTTGCAGTTTTGGTTATGCAGTATACATATATGTCTCTGGGGCTAGAGTCTTGATGACTAGTTTTTATTTCAAGTCGTAAATCAATCTTATTTCCCAAGTCAAGTCACAAGTCATTTTCTCCAGAGTCAAGTCACATGTCAAAAACCAAAAACTGACCCCAAGCCAACAGGTTGAGACACCAGCTCTGCCCAGGTAGTACTATGGGCTAATTCTATATAACCGCCCCCAAGATGTACACTCACACTTAGAACTGCATTTGCAGTCGCGAAGGGGTTAACGTGCACAAAAACATGCATCCTTGAGAATTTATAACAAAAGAGCCTTTCAAGACTCCAGAATAGCTCTAAAATGTACCACACATTTTCAAACTTTTAATGGGGAGAACCTTATGACTACCAAATTTTCCTAATTTATTCACTTAAATGTGGTTTTTGCAAACATTAATGGTCGACTGTGTTTAAAAAGAACAAGAAATGTTAACGGTATTAAACCGGGCCACTTGAAATGCCGACGGGCCAGTGAAGATTTAAGCCAACTGGCCCTGTTAGCCAGTTGGGAAAAAAGTTAAGGGCGAACGCTGTTGTTAGTGGGGTACAATGGCGGCCGGCGTGTGGCTTCAATTCTCGTATAGCCAACTGCTATTGCATACTTCATCCAGTGATTATATATCGATAGTGTGCATATGAAAGTAAGAGATTCAATACATCATGTGAAACAAGCCAAAAGCTAATTGTCAGAAAAATGGAATCCTCGAATTCAACCAGTGAAAGTTTTTCCGTACCATAAATTCATCAATGCTGCAAGACTGCTCCATTCTGAGCCACCGAAACATTTCTTCCACGTTCCATTTTATTGTTTTGCGACTTTCTGGAGTTGCTTTTCTGAGGGAAAAATAAAAATGACAGAAAAATGCAGCTTACATGTGTATAAGGATCTGGCTCTAAAAATAGGAAGCAAAGTCCAGAGTTGTTTCCTGAAAGTCAGAACTGCATACCTGCCAACTTTTGAAACTGTCAAATCTTATTCGCCTGCGAGCGGAGCATTTAAAAAAATTGGAAGGGGCGTGGCTTCCTGGGGGGAAGGGAGGGGCGGGGGAGGGGCGGGGAGGGGCGGGGGAGGGGCGGGGGAGAGGCGTAGAGACTAGTATGACAGTACGAGTGCTTCAACTTTTGGGATCGTTTAAAATTACACTATCATCGTGCAATGACAATAATATATCAACAATCACAAGAACTAGTTTTGTTTTAAATATTTACCTTGCACAAGTGTGGATAAAAAAAGAATCTACGCAATATCTAAACATCGATCGTTGAGGACGGGCCAGCGAAAGCAGCCAGTAAAATCAGTTTATTGCCCGCTGCATGCCGCATCGCGCGCACCCGCTCGCCACACAAACGCGCGATGCACGGCCGTTGCCAGTTTGCGATGCAGGCAAAGATGGCGCTTGCTTAGGGATTAGACTTGTACAACTGCTTCGCCACTCATTGCAGTCGCGGTCTACACGCCGCACTGCACTGCATGCATGAAGCATCTACAGTGTACCAGTGCCGTATGCCATGGCACTTGCTTGGCGACTAGACTTGCACAAGTTTGCTTCGTGAAATTACTGAATCAATTGAGGGCGCTCTTTTCATATGGTTCTGTGTACGACATGCAGTGCGATAAAAAATCATGGTACTCTTGCTGTTTTTTCTCCCTCATGTTTTCAAAAAATCGTACTGTTCCAATTTTCAACACTTTTAACACTTAAAAATCGGAACAAATACGAAAAAATCGGACTAGTTGGCAGGTATGAAACTGGGAAATTCAGATTTACATTTCAGAGACTTTGAGGGCTTGTTGTAATGCTTCACGCTTTCAAGTTGTTTAATTTTAAATGCATGTTCTCAAGCATCTCTGATGGAAGTATGATTCTTATAAAACAAATTGCTTACGCATAACGAGGTCGATATCCGTGCTATGCAAACGCGTAGCAGATAGTGACGCATGTATGGCGTGCACTTGCGAAACTTCTCTAATATATTTGTGAATTCTTACCTGGACTCGATCAGCTTTTTAGCAGCCTCAGCATAATTATACAACAGCTTCTTGGCCTCTCTGTGTGCCTTGGGTCTATATAACCTGAGAGAAAAACATCAGTTCACGATGGTTTAGACTTTTAACCACTTTGTGGCAATGTATAGTCACAGGGGTGGTAGACGAGTTATAATGTCAGCTTTGCCGCTGTCTTGTCCACCATATATATAACTTGAACTTGAACTTGTACGCTGTGGACGGCCTGTCAGTGTAGCAAATCTCGCTCAGTGGTGGTCGCCTATGAGTGTTACAGAGTATGATCTTTTGGTAGGAAGATTAATTCATACAATGAATGTAGAAATAACTCAATAGTCCGTATTTGTGGTGCTTGGTTTGAACTTTTGGGCAATAACATTTGCCTTAAATTTTTTAAATAATTTTTTGCCAAAAATACTCCCAGCGTCAAGTGCTTCTGACATACAATGGATTGCTTTTGAAAGATGGAGTGCTTTTGGACGACACATTTATGTAATTTTTTAATTACTGAAAACCTTTGAACCAATTCTGCTCAAACTCCATGTAATTCCGAAATACTTAATCAAACCCCTCTGTTGGAACTTGTACAGTCACCTTTCACCAGTCAGGCCAACCCTGGGAAATATGGGCCTCAAGCCAAGCCCCATTCATTTGTGTACCCTGCATAATAGAAGCTACCAATAACGAAAGAGTACCTAATGGGAATGTCACTCATAATCTCTCGCTTCATGGAAGGGGAGACCTCGGGCGAGCAGTTGCTAGGCAACATGGGGTCATGACCTTTGTCAACCACCTTGCGCTCCAGAAGCCAGCGATTGAACGATTCCTTGGGTGCATAGATTCCTGGTGCAAGATGAGAAAAAATGAAACAAGAAAATGTGAAGGTCTATCGTTCCTAACTGCTGGTGTTTCAAAGTAACATGAAAATTCATGCTGTACATATTTGGGTATTTCCATAAAAACAGGAGCCAAAGTGTGACATTTTGATGCATTTGTAAAAATGGCCTTTTCAAGCTAACAAAATTGTTTACAGAATTTTCTGAGCAATTTCTAAATAATGTAGAATATTTACAAAGGGTTAGACATGTCATGGTATTATAGTCTTAAAAATATTCAAGAAAACTGTTTCACGACGTAAGGGGGGACTCCAAGGCATTTTTCAACTCTTGCGATTACATTTCAAGTCTTTTTACTAGTTTCTTTCTGGAAAAGGTACATGTAGTTGCTGATTTTACCTAGCTGTAGTAGAACCTGGACTTTGTCGATTCAAATTACATTATGAGCAAAGTTTGTTACATTTTGAGCGAAAGTTTCAAAATGTCACACTTGCATTTAGAAGATCGCACTAGTTTATTGAATCGTTCTCGTTATGTTTAGGGTAGTATCAACAGATAAAGGTGGTGTTCGATTCATGAGGTCATATATTCTTTATATGCCGCGGGTAATCGTTCTCTGAAATCTGGTAATTATAAAAAATGAACTCCAGAAGTGTCACGACGTAAGGGGGACACTGTCCTGTTTTCATGGAATAACCATTTACATATGATAGTTGTGTACCTGGGTTATAATCTCTAAAGTGGTACTGTGTAATTATTTGTGATTTTTGTTTTTTTTAATCGTAATTTGGCCTCAGGGATACAAGGATTTTTACAATAAAAATGAAATGAAAATCTCTCATTGTGACATCACAAAGTTATCCCATCACACTTATTCCCATCAAACTCATGTCCATATTGGTTTTTCCACAGTAAAGGGGATATTTTGGCAACACGGACCATATTTTCAAGGAAATACCTTTGTCTGGTCTCAAAATAAAAGAAATAAGTTTAATTTGTTCTGAAGAGATAAGGCCAAACAAAATTAATGGTGCGTTTACGGTAATGACCTAAAACAAATCCAGGTAGGTAGGTAGGAAAAAAAATTTATTTTGTCTTTTTTTTTTACACTTCAGTTCATGCATTTGCGTGTTGTTTTGCAATCTTTGAAACTCACAATTAACAGTATTAAACATGTTCATGTACAAGTGTAGAAAATGTTATGTTCGTTGGAAATTATTGCAAATAGTGCTCATTTAAAATTATCAACTTGAAAATTGGCAATAAAATGTTTGAGGTCGGCAATTTGGCCTTAAAAATTCCAGGTAGGTCGGGTTACCGTAAACACACCATGTATTTTTTTTGGCCTAACTTAGGCCCAAAAGGACCGTTACAAATAGTGTGACAACATGCCTTTCCAAAAATCCTGTGTACAAATTTATAATATACGCTCGTAACTGGGATGGCCTAAAATGTAACACAAGTATCTGTCTCGGTTACGCTCGTATATTGGAAATTTGTACACAGGGTTTTTAGAAAGGCATGTTGTCACACTATTTGTAACCCTTTTTGGGCCTAAGTTATCTCTTCAGAACAACAGAAACTTATTTATTTTATTTTGAGACCAGACAAAGGTATTTTCTGGAAAATATGGTCCGTGTTGCCAAAATGCCCCCTTTACCGTGGAAAGACTCATATATGTTCAGGTTATTTTCTAATCAGGTTACTATCCAATCCTTGTTCCTCTAACACGAGTGAAGTAATGGCACTGGGGGATACCACCGGCCCTTCCCCCCTCAAGCATCTCCATCAGGGTTGATAATGTTGTTATTGATATCGTCCCCATTACTTGATGCTTCGAGTACGTTTGCTGCACTCTTGTCGTTGCGCTGATACGTTGGTGTAAGCCTCATTATTTTGATGGTCTCGAGTGTCCTAGTGGCTCAGCTATGGACACGGCCAGAGACACCGAGGAAACCCTAACTCTTCACGAAAGAATGCTCTGGGATCTTTTAGGTGCGTTACACAATACACTGGCTTTACATCCCTTACAAAGGATGGAGCAAGTGCCTTGCTCAAGGGCACAGGTACCACAGCCGGGTATTGAACCTGCAACCCCAAATTGTTACCCGAGTGTTGCGAGTCAGTGATCTAAACCGCTCGGCCACGGTTTCAGCAAGTCAAATTTTAGACTTTTTAAGACTTTTTTTAATGCCTTTTTAAGACCAATTAAACCTCCAAAACAGGAAAGAATTCCATACTCGGTCGCCACAGGCCCAAAATCTAGCTAACAATTTAATACTTTCTAATGGTTTTTAATGGTTTTTAATGCTTTTTACGGCCTTAAATTTAGAAAATGAATTTAAGACTTTTTAAGACCCGAGAAACACCCTGCCCATGTTACTGACCAATAAAATAAGCTACATGCATCAGCCCCTTCGATCTTACGGTAAGAGTACAATTTGTGGGTTTTATTTTTTTAACTTCCTATTTAACCAACCTTCTCTCTGTCCGCACAAGTCATTGTAATTCTGTCGCAGCCTGTGTACATGGCCTGCCCTCATCAGCTCGATGTCATTGTGGGGTGGTGGCAGCCTGCTGGGGTAGCGCTCATATATCACAGCACTCGTGTTTACAGTAAAGTCCCAGAATTGGCTGTTGATTTAAAGGCAGAACACATGATTGTAAACTGTTGCAAATGGTTTTATCTTCTTGTGTGATTGAAGATATGCATGATTAAAACCAGCATGAGCAAAAACCAGCTCTGTACTTCGTCTAACTTTTGAGAAAACAGTCAAAAAAGGCTTTACGGTCACTTCGCCCCAAAACCACTTCGCCCCAAAACCATTTCGCCCCGAACCACTTCGCACTGAACCACGGCCTGTGGACGAAGTATTTTGTGGCCAAGTGGCATTCGGACGAAGTGGTGTAAGGACGAAGTGGTTTGGTGGCAAGGTGGCTTTTGGGGCGAAGTGGTTCAGGGCGAAATGGTTTTGGGGCGAAGTGACTGTTCGTCTCATGAGACGAAAAATAATTGTTTCTCATTTCTCACAAACTATAGCACTTTACACAAAACCATTTCAGGGGAAGTTTACTACCGTCATCATGTTTATATTGTGTAAGTTATGTGTAAATCTGTGAACATTTCTGATTTTCGAGATTACCAATGATGTGTTCGAACTTTAAAGATAGATTACAGGTAGGCCTGTGCATTTTCGATTAACTGACTATTCAAAATTCGATTAATTCTTTTCGATTGAATATTTGATATTCGATCCATGCCCTTTTCAAAAATGTCCGCCCGATTTGTTTTGCAGTGATATCCGAACATAAAGTTGCTCAGAGTGTACTTCCCGTGTACTGCTATGCAGGGTGTTTTCAATTCTTTCCGCAGCCTACTTCGATGCCGATTTAGCCGCCTCATTGCATGCTCGATTTGCTTCTAGCCACGAGTCCAGTGTACAAGTTACAACATTGAAGCTATGGTTTGAGCTGGGATTACTTTACGGGAAAAACTGAATGGGCGGGACCCATTATGCAAATTAAAATGTGAGGTCTATGGTTAGGGGTGGTACACTTTTTGGCTTTTTGCATAAATTAATGTTGGTTCCGACCAGGGGCCAATTTCATAAATTTGTTTACTTTATAAAAATGGGTTAATCGTCAAAATTGTATGTCAACTTATGTTTTTAGCAAGAATAACAGAACACCAGTCAATTGTAATATAAATTACATAAGATTTTGCTAAAAACCCATTTTTATGAAGCAAACAAATTTTGGATTGAGCAAATTTTTGTTCTAAACAGCTTTATGAAATTGGCCCTTGTATAAAACATAAGTCCCATGTTGTAACTTGTACACTGGACTGTGGTTGGACACATAAAATGTGACATCAAAGAAAGCGGTCGTTTCGGCAACGAAAAGGGCTGCGTTATTCAATAAAAACACCCTGTAATTCATCCACAGGATATTCATTCTGAAACACTTTGGTTTGGTCTGGGCGCTTGTATTGTAAAATGCCCACATTTCTTACCCTTTGAAATCTCTTATGTTGGTGGTGGGGCTAAGCGGCGACTCTTCCACAGAGTGTCTCCTGGGCATCATACCCACGGGAGAGACCACCCCAGGGTGGGGATGTACTGCCCCAGGGTGGGGATGGACCGCCCCAGGGTGGGGATGTACTGCTCCAGGGTGGGGATGTACGGCCCTGGGGTCGGGATGTGCTGCTCTGTGGTCTGACTGGATTCCCAAGGGATCATGCTGAAAACAATAAGCCAATTTTTTCATACAATGTATTTGAGTCTTTTTCCACGGTAAAGGGGGCATTTTGGCAAGACAGACCACCTTTGTCTGGTCTCAAAATAAAATAAATAAATTTTAGTTGTTCTGAAGAGATAACTTAGGCCCAAAAAGAGTTAAAAATAGTGTGACAACATGCCTTTCTAAAAAGCCTGTGTACAAAATTCCAATATACGTTCGTAACCGGGATGGCCTAAAATATAACACAAGTGTCCGTCACGGTTACGAGCGTATATTGTAAATTTGTACACCGTGTTTACTAGTGTTTTTCAGGATTGCGTCACGGGGTCATGCACATATCATTAATACCTAATGACGTTTCAGAAATCCCCGCACTTTTGCTTGCGATTTATCCACTTAAAACGGACAATTTGAAATAAACAGCGGTATAAGTCGGCTGGAGGGATATGTGGACTATCGAAAAAGGTGCAAATGCTGGATTTTTGGTCAAGGGGGATTCTAGCTCTTTAAAATTGATATGGGTACGAGGGCAAATAAAATTTTGGAAACACAAAAACACCGTTTTCAAGTACTTAATTGTTCCTGTTCAGTGACAATTTTCTGATTCTGAACAAGGGGGATATTTCCCCCATCCCTGGCGGTTTATATCGCTTACCCTTGATGCTCCCCTGTCCCCAAGAGAAGGCATCTCCCACAGCGACTGCTGGGTGAACTTATTGTAAAAGTAGTTACGACCCTCACGTTTGCTCCAGAACTGTCTCCATCCCGCTTCCAGAAGCTCCTGTGGGAGATCGTGGACAGGGTCAGGGCTCTGGGGCATCTGGGGTGAAGGCGTGGATGTAGAACCCTGGCGCTGATTGCCGTGGTGGTGGTGGTTGGCGGGGGCCGGGCTCTGGGGAAGGGGAGACTTGGTCTGCTGCGTTGTTCCAGGGATTGTCTGGCCGGCTTGGGGTGATGATGCCATGACGTGCTTGGAGGTTGGGTCTGTCCGGCCGTTGTTGGGTACCTGATGCTGGGGGTTTTGCATGTTGGAGGACCGGGCGACGCCACTCAGACCAAATATTAGTTTGTTAGAGGTTTGGCTGATCTATTGTGATGGCATGTTCTGTGTCCATTAAAGAGAAAGAATTAGAGTCAATTGTTGAAAGATTACCATGCACGGACACACACTGGGACCCCACGCACTAAACCTATGAGACAACCCTGCAAAATTATAAGCTTTTCCTTAGTAAAATCATGACTTTTTCCTTCTTAATTTTATGTTTTTATCATCAAACTTGTGTGTTCTGTACGCAACTGGAGCAAAGGTTTACAGTCAGCCCGACCGTTGAGCCAGCCCGACAGTTGAGCCAGCCCGACAGTTGAGCCAGCCCGACAGTTGAGCCAGCCCGACAGTTGAGCCAGCCCGACAGTTGAGCCAGCCCGACCGTTGAGCCAGCCCGACCGTTGAGCCAGCCCGACCGTTGAACCAGCCCGACCGTTGAACCAGCCCGACCGTTGAACCAGCCCGACCGTTGAACCAGCCCGACCGTTGAACCAGCCCGACCGTTGTACCAGCTCTACTTCAAAGTCGAGTCAACTCGTCCGTTGACCAACTCATCTCAAACCAACTCGACCGTGCTTACTACTTTTTTTTGTAGTGCGCGAGTCGGTTGGGACTTGTCGGGGGGACAAAAATTTACAACAAAATATATTTCATACTTTCATTTGCAAAAGGGAGCAATCAGCTGTATACGAGTTTTATCTGATTGATGTCGTATTGCCGGGCGGACGATAAGCTGTATCACGGGCTGCACCGACACAAACCGATGTCACCGAGCAAATAAAGATGGTCACGCACGCAATACCAGCAGAATGCGAAAGTGAAATTTTCGCAGAAATGTTAACTTGTTTCAGCTTGCGCAAAGGTTCGCAGGGAAATGTTTGACGTCATACCGGTATCTATGTCAGTTGGTATTTTTTTCATTCAGACTGAACACGGGTTTTGGTAAATTATATATTGGAATCGATAGCTTATTCAATTCTGAGATATACTTTCCACTTGCACTTTTGTCGGAAATGTTGCATTTCTGAGATTTACTGCATAAAATAATGCATAACATGCACTGGTTGGCTCGCGATTAATCAGAATGCATCGTGGAGAATTTTACAGAAAAATTATGTTGGAGTTTTTTGCTGTGGTAGAAAAACCGACCACTGCCCACAATTCTGGAGATTCGATCACCTCGTCTCCATTCAACTTTTAAAAGGTGCCGTCGCGTGGGCCCTGTATTCTATAGTTACTCCGGTATTTTTTTTGTATACATTGAACAGAGATTTAAAGGAAATTACCTCCTGGAATCAACAGATAATGTAATTTTAAGATATACTTCCCACTTGCACTTTTGTCGCAAATGTTGCTTTTCTGTAGAAAAATCACATTTTCTTCTTCAAAAATTGCCTTCAGTTAGTGCACAAGATAACCATTCACGCGCGCGCGCAGCGCCCTCTGTTGTCGCGCTTACGAACAGACCGCTCGCCACGTCATTTTGTGCATTAATTACTTCATGCAGTAATTTTATCATTTATTTATCTCAGAAATGCAACATTTGCGACGGAAGTGTCAGTGGGAAGTAGGCCTATATCTAGGGACCGCATTACGCTACTGCGCATCTACTTCTGCGCACGTAAAATTTCGTGTGCAAAGCGTGGTCAACACGTCACGCATTGCAACGTTGGCTTCTTGCCGCGCTGTACACATCGGCATGTACATACATGCATTGCTACCGTTCGTTTGTGCATCGCTACAGTACATAACTTCATACCATCGAAAGTCCGACAGAAATCATTCGAAATATTGATTTTCGAATGCGGTTAGTACACTAAAATGTTGATTTATCATTCTACCCCCCCATGAGACTGATTGAAACTATCAAATAATGAAAGAAAATTTTCAAATCGTCATAGGAAAGTTGCCACCTCCTTCGTACGTGTTGTCATTGTGTGCCACACAGCGACACAAAGTAGCGAAACACTTCCGCATATCGCGCTCGGTGTTCGCGGAATGGAATTTGAACTCCTATGTTCAATTTGGGGCATTATTGGGGTAAATTTTTCACTTGCATTGGGTTCTTTTTAAGGTTCATAGTATTCAAACTATTCCCATGAATTTCAATTTTCAATTGAAATAGTATGACTTAAGGCCGACTGTGTGTCAGCTACGTGTACATCAAAAATAAAGTCCATATATGTGTTTCACTTATGGAAATATGAAGCTTTAAATTTGTTTACCTTTTTTGTTTACTAGTTTACTCCTTATTTTAGTTATCCATTGTCACCTAGAATTTACCATTGTGTCCATTTCGATTTTGAACAAAAAACTCTCTGGATTTCCGATTTTTTATCGAACATAACTTTTGAACCGGTTATCCAATTGAACTCATTCTTGAACTGTTCAATTCATGTTTAATTGGACTTTTTATAAGAGTACAAAACTGATGCTTGCCAGCAAGAAGAAAATTTCCATTTCTGACCCTATATCTTAGAATAAGCCAGTTCGGAGTCTCGACTGCGCATGCGTCTCCCGACTTTGACGACCGTATGCAATGTGTTTATCTCAAAAGACCTTTGACAACAATCCCATAGTTCCTTGCGCACGCGAGATTCCGAACTGGCTTATTGAACAAGCTATCGATTCGGTATTTTTTTCGTATACATTGAACAAAGATTTTAAGGAAATTACCTCCTGGAATCAACACATAATGTAATTTTAAGATATACTTCCCACTTGCACTTTTGTCGCAAATGTTGCTTTTCTGTAGAAAAATCACGTTTTCTTCTTCAAAAATTGCCTTCAGTTAGTGCACAAGATAACCATTCACGCGCGCGCGCAGCGCCCTCTGTTCTCGCGCCTACGCACAGACCGCTCGCCGCGTCATTTTGTGCATTACTTTATGCAGTAATTTTATAATTTATTTATCTCAGAAATGCAACATTTGCGACGGAAGTGTCAGTGGGAAGTATATCTTAGAATTGAATAAGCTATCGATTCCAATATATAAATTCACCGAAATCCGTGTTCAATGTATATGAAAAAAAGGTATTTTTTTCATATACACTCGGCAAAAGAAGTTCTTGGACACTTGTAAAAGTTCAAATAATTTTTAAAAATAATTCATAAAAAGCACATTATTGTATATCAATATGACCACACAATAGTTCTCTACCAGCATGATATGGAGTTAACGCGTGAGCAATCATGCATGGCTGGTTACACGCATTAAACAATAGCAAGTACAGTAACAGAAAATTGCAAGAAATGGAGCATTCAGTTATTCAATTGTGAAACAGTTTATGTGGCATAATCCGATAGTTGGTGCAGTGACAAATCGCCTTCTCAGTGCAAGCATCCTAATCCTCCTGTCTTCTGCAGGGGTGGTGACCCTACATGTGTAGGTCGACCAGTCCTAGGGCGGTCGCTAACATCATCAGTAGCCAAATAGCGCTGGTTCAAATTTGAAATTGTTGATGGTGCAACTTGAAAAAAACGAGCCACTTGTCTAAATGACTGTCCAGATTGCAACATTCCTATTGCTCTTGCCCGCTCTTGGTTGGAAAGCTTCATCTTGAAAGTGTATGTCCAAATGATGCATCTCATGATGCATCTGTAAGCATTTAATTCCAATCATAAACACCTGTTGCAATTGTGGAATGTATGCCTGCAGGATGGACATGATTATTAGCATTTGAATGCTCCATTTCTTGCAATTTTCTGTTACTGTACTTGCTATTGTTTAATGCGTGTAACCAGCCATGCATGATTGCTCACGCGTTAACTTCATATCATGCTGGTAGAGAACTATTGTGTGGTCATATTGATATACAATAATGTGCTTTTTATGAATTATTTTTAAAAATTATTTGAACTTTTACAAGTGTCCAAGAACTTCTTTTGCCGAGTGTACATTGAACACGGATTTGGGTAAATTTATATATTGGAATCGATAGCTTATTCAATTCTAAGGCTAAACTATAGAATGCAGGGCCCACTATACTTCAATATCCACGTCGCCGGAGACGTGGTCACGGTGGTCACGGGCGCCCTCTTTAAAATGAACTGTTGATATATTTGCGCCCTCTATATGGCGCCCTCTTTAAAATAAACTGTGGATATATTTGCGCCCTCTATATTACGCCCTCTTTACAATGAACTGTGAAAAAGTAGGCGCTCGGCAATACTCCCCTAACCTTAAACCGTCGCCGGCGACGGAGTCACGGACTTGCACTAGACTGATTCCCGTCCACATATTCCACACAGGGACAATTAAAGGGCGCTTCATCTTGATATGTAATTCGATCTCCCCCCCCCCACCCCCCTCCCCCATCCACAACCGTCTCCGCGACGCCGCGTCGCCGCTCCTCCAGAGACTCTCTTACCCAGGAATAATCTGGCCACGAGAGGGATATTTTAAAAAAAAGGTAAATAAAGTCGGGAAACAGAGGGCGTTCTTCGTTTCAACTTAATTAGATCTCCCCCTCCCCCATCCACAACCGTCTCCGCGACGCCGCTCCTCCAGAGACTCTCTTACCCAGGAATAATCTGGCCACGAGAGGGATATTTAAAAAAAGGTAAATAAAGTCGGGAAATAGAGGGCGTTCTTCGTTTAAACAAAGGTAAATAAAGTTAAATAACAATGAACTGTGAAAAAGTAGGCGCTCGGCAATACTCCCCTAACCTTAAACCGTCGCCGGCGACGGAGTCACGGACTTGCACTAGACTGATTCCCGTCCACATATTCCACACAGGGACAATTAAAGGGCGCTTCATCTTGATATGTAATTCGATCTCCCCCCCCCACCCCCCTCCCCCATCCACAACCGTCTCCGCGACGCCGCGTCGCCGCTCCTCCAGAGACTCTCTTACCCAGGAATAATCTGGCCACGAGAGGGATATTTTAAAAAAAAGGTAAATAAAGTCGGGAAACAGAGGGCGTTCTTCGTTTAAACTTAATTAGATCTCCCCCTCCCCCATCCACAACCGTCTCCGCGACGCCGCTCCTCCAGAGACTCTCTTACCCGTACCCAGGAACAATCTGGCCACGAGAGGGATATTTTTAAAAAAAGGTAAATAAAGTCGGGAAATAGAGGGCGTACAGAGGGCGTTCTTCGTTTCAACTTAATTAGATCCATAGAGTGCTTTTAATTATCAAATTCACGGCAAAGTTGTGCTTTCGATCACAATTAGAGGGCGCACCTCTTCCGTCTCCCGTCCCGCATCTTCGAAGTTCTCTCCTCGGTCACGTCTATGTACTTCAGAGATTTTTTTATGACGAAGTCACGGCAAAGTGATACTTTCGCACCCCAATGGGCGCCGTCTCTTCGCGATCACATCGTCTCCGTTCGTCTTTGAAAAGGTGCTGTCGCGTGGGCCCTGTATTCTATAGTTACTCCAATTCTAAGATATACTTCCCACTGACACTTCCGTCGCAAATGTTGCATTTCTGAGATAAATAAATGATAAAATTACTGCATAAAGTAATGCACAAAATGACGCGGCGAGCGGTCTGTGCGTAAGCGCGACAACAGAGGGCGCTGCGCGCGCGCGTAAATGGTTATCTTGTGCACTAACTGAAGGCAATTTTTGAAGAAGAAAACGTGATTTTTCTACAGAAAAGCAACATTTGCGACAAAAGTGCAAGTGGGAAGTATATCTTTAAAAAACATTATCTGTTGATTCCAGGAGGTAATTTCCTTAAAATCTTTGTTCAATGTATACGAAAAAAATACCGAAAAAAATTCCGTTACTCCAATAAGCCAGTTGCGTGATAGATTTGCATAAATCCTAGAGTCCTGCCTCTGCGCTATGGCGCTCGCATAATAAGAGAGTACTGCACCAGACTACCAGGCCGTTGGCAACGGTTGCCAAGTGGCAAGGGGGTGCACGCTAGAACATGTTAGCCGGCGCGAAAGTCTGTACGGTACCTGGAATACCTCGCACAGTACTCTATGCATTTTGAAGCTGGACCATCCGAAATTACATGTTGAAATTGCATGTTAAAACATGTACTCGCCATGAAATTTCGTCAAAATAACGAGTTAGAACGTCTTGTTTGACTCGAAATAGACGTTAACTTTGAAAGCTGGATCGTTCCCAATCTGTGCATGATAAATTCAAAAAAAAGAGTAACGATTTCGGGTTATAAGACTGGTTTGAAGCTGCCGATTTAACGTCACGAACCCGAACGAAGGGAGACGTATACACTAGACACCAAACTTGACTTGAAATAGGGGAAATAAGATGACATGCAGATTGTAAATCTTGCCAATATGATAAAATTAATAGCGCCGTTGATTGTTTATCCATTTGACGGAACATCGTCAGAAATTGGCGAGTTTTACTGTTCCAAAACGCGCGTTCAACATAACAGCGAGCGACTCTCGTTTTGCGTACAAGACCGGCATACGATTTCAAATACACCTTCCGAATTTTTTGAAAAGAAAAGGTCATGCCTGTTTGTTTCCGCAAATGATCGACGTCTCGCAGCAACTTGGGTAAAATCAAAAGTAATTCAATTATGAATTAAAATGATTATCTAGCTACATACAAGTTACAACAGATTTTAGAAATACTTTGGCTGCAAAAACTTGACCGAGCGGTTGTTGTGTTATACGTTGTTGAGTTTGTCTATATCCGTGCGGAATACGGAATTCACCACTAAAAATTGAGATGGGAAAAAAGGGCAGGCTCTAATTTGTGGGCGACAAACAGCACCCGTAACACACTTCGATTAGAATAAAATTTTAAACAAAGACAAACAATTATATCTCCTAACAGTCCTCAGTTTCACAAATCTGTCTAGCAAACACGAACCGGGATACGATCGACCTTTTTATTTTGGTATATTTAGTAGGCATCGCATAATTTTCGCATTTCCATTTTTCCCGGTCCACACACGCAAAATTCATGTTTCCTATTAAACCAAATCACGTTTCCTAACCAAATTTAAACTTTATGGGGGCATAATATCATGTAATATTAGAAAGAATTAGTGGCGAGGGTGTACGGTATTTATATCTCCACTTAATTAAGTCGCGTACGTTGATGTATTTCTCGCGATTTTACTTGGGCTTCGGAATATGCCGGTCATGTACGCAAAACGAGAGTCGCTCGCTGTCGCGTTGAACGGCGATCTGAAACAGCAAAACTCGCCAATTTCTGACGAAGTTCCGTCGAATGGATATTAAACAATCAACGGCGATATTAATTTTTTATCATATTGTGGCAAGATTTACTAGCTGCATGTCATCTTATTTCCCCTATTTCAAGTCAAGTTTGCTGTAAAGTGTATACGTCTCCCTTCGTTCGGGTTCGACGTTCAATCGGCAACTTTGAACCGGTCTCATAACCCGAAATCTTTACTCTTTTCTTGAATTGATCATGCACAGATTGGGAACAATCCAGCTTTCAAAGTTAACGTTCATTTCGAGTCAAACAAGACGTTCTAACTCGTTATTTTGACGAAACTTCATGGCGAGTACATGTTTTAACATGCAATTTCAACATGTAATTTCGGATGGTCCAGCTTCAAAATGCATAGAGTACTGTGCGAGGTATTCCAGGTACCGTACAGACTTTCGCGCCGGCTAACATGTTCTAGCGTGCACCCCCTTGCCACTTGGCAACCGTTGCCAACGGCCTGGTAGTCTGGTGCAGTACTCTCTTATTATGCGAGCGCCATAGCGCAGAGGCAGGACTCTAGGATTTATGCAAATCTATCACGCAACTGGCTTATTGAAATCTATGGTTAAACGCACAACGGTCAAGCTGGTACAACGGTCGAGTTGGTACAACGGTTGAGTTAACCTGCACCGGGCCCGTAGCGAATTCGGCCGAGTAACGTTACTCAATTTTTTCGCATTTTTAAACACACAATTTACCTTTATAATACTATACATAATATTACGCATAAGATAATTATTTACAATGATGACTATAGATGTAAAGAATTACCTTAATAACCTGATCTCCTGCTGTGGAAAGTGAATCAATTGACGAAAACAACGGACGATTTTTCGATGCTACTGTTGTGGGTTTTGGACGCCATTTTTATTGCGGCGCTGGTTCCGGTTCACGTCTGCGCGTTACGCGTACTTCCTATTACAAATTTTGCAGCTGCCGGGTACCAGTTTCCATTGCACGGATTAAACAGCGCCACCTGCCTTTTGACGAAAGCATTTTTTTCTCCATCTAATGATAGGATTGGAAACCAGTCTAGGATTAGAATTTCAGTAGAGATAGACTGGTTCCCGAACCTTATATTCGTACTGGAAGCCACAGTCTGACAGAAACCTATGACAGAAACCTACCTCAATGACGTCATCATGGGTTTCGCATGTTCCCCACACAAAGTATACCAATGGTTTCTGTGTACCCAGTCAGGGATCGTGAATAAAGCGAAATACATGTACATTGCAATAATGTGTTGTTCTCATATCACACATCCAAAGGATGGAGCAAATGTGGATGACTTAATTAGCCCACATTTGTGGCTTGCGCTTGGGAGAGTACTTTACTAGGGCCTAGGCCTAGGCTAGCCCAGGTTAGACGTCGTCTTCATTGCATTACGAGTGACCCATGTATGCGGTACGGAGTCCAACCTGGGCTAGGGCCTAGGCCTACTTTGTGATTGCAAATTTGGGGAGGTATTTTAAATGATTGTTAGAAATCCATTTTTTGGACAAATCTGGTCGTGAATACTCCTTTAAGAGTGATAACATAAATTCATCAGATATACCTTTTTATATCACTTACTGTAGAAAATAGGGGGTGAATAATGGTCGAAAAAATTTGGAAATATTGGGAAAATTTTGTTCCGAGTTTTTCTTTCTTGTGAAAAGTGTAGTAGAGACTCTAACCTCAAATGACTTAACTTGATTTCATTTATACATTTTTTGACTTGGGTCTGCCAAAAATATAATTGAACATTTATGCATTTTTTGTCATTTTGAGGACCGAATTGTTTTTCAGAACTAAAACTTTCTTTTAACACGGAGCATTGTTGGCCAGAACAACAAAAATACCCTATACAAATGCAAGATTTTACTGGGTTTAAACTCATTTTGAAATTAGCTTGAACAAATACTACTAACTTGACTCGACATGACTTGGGACCTGGATGCCATTTGACTTGACTGGACTTGGAACTCGAATGCAGTTTGACTTGACTTAGGACTCGGGCAGTGGGAGACTCGTTACAACCCTGAAAATGTCTTACTGTAACTGTTGAATGTGACAACAATGTGAATGTGGGTGATTCAATATTTGTTTCCAAAGCTATATGTACACTCGACCAAAAAGGTTCTGTCACCAGTAAGACATTTATAGATATTATTAAATTGGATTTAATGTAGGAAAATAATATATCAAATTTTAGCTGAACATATCCCTCAAAGGAATAGAGCTCAAGAGAGATCATGATGGCAAGCTTCACTGAACAGGAATGCAACAAAAGAGTGTGGGGTCAGAATGAAAAACACCAACTTTATTGCACTCAAGCAAGGGGAGTTACAGTTCAGTATTTTGCTTCCACCATACCTAATGCAATGGCACGATTCAGATTGGACAATTTAACCATTTTGATTTGGATGTTTTTGACAAGACATTGATAAATCCAAACTCACTTAAAAATTTCCTAATTGTCTACACACAAATTGCCCAAATCACAAGTTGCATTGTTCTTTGGTGTTTTTCATTCTGACCCCACACTCCTTTGTTGCATTCCTGTTCAGTGAAGCTTGCCATCATGATCTCTCTTGAGCTCTATTCCTTTGAGGGATATGTTCAGCTAAAATTTGATATATTATTTTCCTACATTAAATCCAATTTTATAATAAATATCTATAAATGTCTTACTGGTGACAAAACTTTTTTGATCGAGTGTACATGTACGTATCATCTTTTTTTATATCAATATAATCCCTGTAAGAGTAGTAATTCTGTTGTTAGTGATTAATTAAAATAAATAAATGCACACACATTTTTAGTCACAGTACAGGCTATATTGCAATGCGAAACAACATACATTGTAGCATATAAAAATGCAGACACAGGTTTTCTAGTTCACAGTTCATTGATAATTTTGTTTAAAATAAATGTTGACATTCACTCAATGCCGCAAGATACATGCAGCAGATTACATGCATTTTTATTTAAATTTTAAAGCGTAATAAAAATCTACGGTTCTATCAATGGTTGAAAATTGATTACAAAATCAACATGTAAAAAACATAATTAATAAAATGAAAAAAGGTGTGGGCTCACTATTTACCCCGTATCAATCGTTATCTACCTTTAGAATTCAGTATAGGTCTAAAATGTGGCACTTCCATGTCAGATGTGGCACTGTCACGCTGGTTTTTCTTTTAGTATTAAAGTGCGTTATTTTGTATTACGCTAGTTCGACATTTCTAACCTGGCCACGTGTTAATAAATAAACCCTGCCCAAAAGGCTTCTCCAATCTGTAAATATAAAACACACAATGCGCACGCACAAATGACAACCAATCACAGATCAGGGGCCAATTTCATAGAGCTGCTTAAGCATGAAAAATTGCTTAAGCGTGAAAAACTATGCTTGATAAAATTAGGTTACCAGCCAAAATTTCATGTGATTGTCATGGTAATGAAACAGTCCTCTAACACTGGTCACACACCGTTTTTATCACATAAGGATTTTCACTGGTAACGTTCCCTACTAAGCAAGATTTATTTTGTGCTTAAGCAAATATTTGTGCTTAAACACCTCTATGAAATTGGCCCAAGGATGAAGCGCCTTTTACCGATCTTTTTTTGGCCATCTAGCGAAAAAAAACCTCAAGTTTGACTGACGATTTCTCTCTTGTTACTAAATCATTTCCCTTGAATTTGGTATCATTGGAAAGCCCTGTTATTCCTCTTTACAGTGATGTGTCATTTGTTATGATTAATCAATTGGGGGATGTGCAGTATAGCGGAATACAGGGGTGGGTGGACATGTGGAAAGTGAAATGTCACAAAATTCACTGCTATTGTCATGCAGTGCATTCCCCTTTTGTTTGGAGGATGGGAATGTGTCAATGCACTTTTTGACAATAGCAATGCATTTTGTGACAGTTCACTTTACACCCGCCCCCGTATTCAGCTGTGCTGCACATCCTCCAATTGCTTAATCATAACAAATGACACATCATCATAGAGAGGAATAACAGGGCTTTCCAATGATATAAAATATTTTGCAACAAGAGAGAAATCGTCAGTCAAACTCGACTTTCCGAACTTTTTTGAAGGAGTTTAGATCGGGAACCAATATACTAGTATGAAACTTGTATAGTACACTAGTATAGCCACCCTCAGGACCCTAAAAACAATGGCAACTCTACAATGTAAACAGGTGGCCCTTTTATAAGGATTGCATTAGCATTTACACATGGCATTTGGGATGGGTGGCCACTATGAGAAGGTGGCCTCTTTATAGGTTTAACTGTATTCAGTCCCTCCAATGGCACTGAAGTTCAAGCCAAAATGGCCATTCTCCAGTTGGTCTTCTTTATACTACATGTATGTATTACAAAAGCAGAACACAAAATTTAAGCCATCCATATTGGGCGAGTTAAAATGAAAGTGACCAAGATTAATACCCAAGGCCTTGATTGAAATAACCCACAGCACCACGGCATATTGCCATCGGTGCCCTATGCTTTTGCCGTGTTGCCCTTAAAAAATTCTAACACAAATTTTCCATTTCCTCATTCAGGTGCCTTTTACTTAGAGAAAATTGCCGTGCCCTTTTGAAAATTAATGCCCTGATAATTGTTTAATAATTTGTTTCATAAAAATGAACGGACCACATTTGATTCATCAGTGACCACTGAACTGTGTATTAAAAAGAGAGAATTCCTCTACACATCGGAAAGAATGAATCATTGAAATTGATCCTTGAAATAAGGAGTTGATTGTTTTACAAAAAGAACCTAATGTTTTTTAATGCATACAATGAATAGACTAACAGGTAGTACATACCGTACAAGTATACTTAGAAAAAGCAGCTTTTTTTTATCACAAAAAAGTGTTACATCAGGGGGCATTACATGTAGGTTTCACAACTCACGATTGCGTTAAAAAATAATCAATGACAACCATACTAAGTGATATTTTGAAGCAATTAAAAGCTTGGATATTTAGTAAAATTTCTTTCAAAGTCATGATACATGTAGTATCAATGTTTATAGATTGGTTCCCGATCCCTATAGATTGGTTCGCTTATTGCGAAAATATAGGGATCGGTAAAGGGCAGCCATGACGGGCAGAATTCTGCCCGTCACGTGGTAATTATTATTTTTATTTTTTTTGTAAGTGCGCAGATTTTGCATTGACATTTGTAACTTGGCCGTGCGTGTCGAACATATCCAATTATGTAAATAAAGTACATTGCCTAAAGCAAAGGGCTTGGCCAATTTTTAAATATAAAAAACACAATGCGCACGCGCAAAGACGACCAATTACAGATCAAGATGAAGCGCCCTTTACCTGTCCTTATATTCTCCTATGTGGAATATGTGGACGGGAACCAGTCTACAATGTTTATTGAGAAATTACCCTGACCACAAGTTAACTCGCTATTTTGGCAGTGAAGAATATTCCGAAGCAAATGTAAAATGTTGTCGAAAAGTGAACCCTGTTAGTGTTAGAGTTTAACTCAATCACACACGTACATGTACGTATGCATACATGTAATTTTAAAACTGCCCGAGCCGCAATATTTACAATGCCCCAATATTTAGTTTACAATGCAGGCCTTGAAGGGTCCCCTTTTACCTTGATTTTGTCCGTATTTTAATGGACATCACGGCCAACTACAGTGTATGTTCAAATGTGTATTGGTTGTTAGTTTACACAAGTTCTGTTAAATTTAAGAAGATACATGTAGGGCAGGCTGGCCAAGTTGGCCTCAGAAAGTGCATTTCTTGAAGGGGCACTGAGAGAAAATTGGCAAGGCAACTAAGAGGCCAATGGCCTTGGTTAATGTCACAAGCCTGCAAGGACCCCATTACAGGGTTTTTCACTAGTCACCGTCTTGTGGTCTAGTGGGTATACAGCTGTACTCGTGATCGAAGGGTTATGGGTTCGAGCCCCACTTGTGTCAAGATGTCTAACACGGACACACTTGTGGGGTACCAAACACAATGGAACAATGGTACCCCATAAAGAAATTCCAAAGGAACAGTGGTACCCCACAGAGGAATTCTAAAGAAAAGGGAAAATAGGACAACAATGCATGTACCCCATAAACCCCTGTGTACACAGATTGGTGTGTCCGTTGGCAAGACACTTAATCTCAATTGCCTCGTCAACCCAAGCGATATATGGTGAGCTGTTAGGGGGAAATGCCACAATCTAACTGCAGATAGGGTTGTGCGCCTAGGCCTACCGGTAGTTGAAGCAAAAGGGTTCTGGTGATTTCCCGATGGCGGCGGTAATGATAACAGCGCCAGGAGCACCCCCGCAGGGGCAGCCATGTGTGCTATATAAGTATCCACCATTATTGTCTTGGTACACCGAGTAGTGACCTCGCATGGTGCTCAAAACATTCTGCTCAAAACAGATGGATGTCTGTGGTGTGCAATTGGAGTCACAGGTTCAGTGGATACACGTGGTACATTGTGTACAACTGTAAGTGAATGATGATAACGCCAGAGGATAATGCTTGGCAGCAAATCTTTTTTTGTTCGTGTGCACATTTTTGTCCAGGTGCAAACGGCACCTGTGATGGCTTTATCAAGGCTGCGCCTCCATACAAAACAGCTTGAACAAAGATTTGAAGGAAATCAACAGATTTATAGCCTAATTCTAGGATACACTTCCCACTTGCACTTTTGTCGCAAATGTTGCTTTAAAAATTCTACAAAAAAAAAACTGCTTCAAAAACTGCATTCATTTAGTGCCACAAGATAACCATTCACGCAAGCACGCACGGACCACTCCTGCCGAGCTTACGCACGGACCACTCCTGCCGTAATTTTGTGCATTACTCTCTGCAGTAATTTCATCTTTTATCTCAGAAATGCAACATTTCTGACAGAAGTGAACGTGGGAAGTACCGGTATATATATCTTAGAATTGGATGATCTGTTGATTCCAGGAGGTCATTTCATTCAAATCTTTGTCCAATGTATACGGAAAAAATACCCAACCCTGAATTATGTAAAGTTTGCTTGGAATCAGTGGGTTAAAAGGGGAATTATACCCAAGAAACAAAAGACTTTGTGCTCAACAAGTACAACTCGTAAATTATTTTAATTAAAAAAACAAAAAATGTTACCCACTGAAAAGCGGATCATACGAACTTCACAAAGAATGGCAATTTTAGCGATGCGACGCTCTATGAGCCAATGACGTCTTTGCGTACAAGTCCTTCGTGCATTCCTATGGCAATACACGAAAAAGTTGTCCGCAAAAATGTCATTCGTTGCCCAGTATTTGGACAAAATGGCGGCGCCCTTACTGCGAGGCATCGCTGCAATTGTGATTCTTTGTGAAGTTCGTATCCACTTTTCAGAAGGTACATGTAATATTTATTGTTCTTTGCATTACAATAATGTACGAGTTGTACTTGTTGAGCACAAGGTATTTTGTTACTCAGGTATAATTCCCATTTAAAAGATAAGAGGACTGCTTTTATGGTATTCACAGTAGCAAGTTGCTCGAAGAACGTCCTCCAAATCCGAGGGGCAGGCTTTCCGCCAGCCCTCCTTCAGGCTGCAAGTATTGAAAACATTGAGTGCCGGAGCACCATTTCTCATCACATTGTACAAGCACTGGATCTTTAATGCCTTTCTGGGTAGAATCGGTCCAGTCCAAGCCGTCCTAGAATCACAGAAACTTCTAAGTCTCGGTAAAGTAACGCTCCAGAGAAAGAAGCCAGAGCACGCGGAAATGTCTAGCTCTTCGAGAGTCTGCGATGACAAGGCGTACTGAGGGTAGAGACCACCATCTCTGAAGGGCACTGCTACTTCGAGTTTGAGTCGCTTCAGTTTTGGAAGATCCTGGAGAAGTCTGTCCAACATCCTTTGGGGTAGGCCGTGGAAGACCCAATATTTGGACAACTCTAGAGTCATGATGGATTTAAATTGAGAGAGTAAGGTTACCGAGTATAAGGACCAGTCAAATGGCATGGAGAAGTGCTGGATTCCAGGACTGCTGTCGTGAAGCACGGTTAGGAATTTGTGAAAGGATGTCACTCGGGATTCCTTCATGTCAATGGCTGCACCGCTCAGAAACCACGGAATGTGAGGGGTGTACGTCCAGTTACACTGTACAGTGCGCAACTCCTGGGCATGGGCCATCCGTAGTAAATATATCAGCAGTTTGAGCCATATTTCCTCCCCGTCGTGAAGATCAAACTCAAATCGCAGCTCGCGGATCAAAGCTCTACGAGACACCAGATGAAAGACGAAGTACTTGACTCTCTCTTTCAAGACTTGGCATTCTAGCGCTGGGGACGGGATCGGGATGCGCTTGCTCTTCCGGGAGTACAAGAGCTCCACAAAGTCCGCCTTGGTCCACAGACATGGTGTTCGTATTAGATTTGTCCAGGACGAGCTCACCAGAGCTGCCGTGCACTTCTCCTTGTCCGTAAGATATGTCAGGATTTTCACTTTGCATTCATTAGGGAGGTCATCGAAGGGAAAGACATCTTGTTTGCTACCCTTATGGCTGTGACATTTTTGCTGCTTTGGTTTTACAGATGTCTCAGTCTTGGTACCGGTACCACGTTTGCGTCTCCTTATGGCTTTCATGTTAGTGATTTATATGAGCTATCCAATCTGCATGAAAAAAAAGACGGGTCAACACATATAACATACAAATCAATCTATACCTGTGGTTCACAAAACGTATCTTTTAAAATTGAATGCAACACTTTTGGATATTTACAACGGCGCTCTGTGAGTGCCACCCTACTTGTTTAGATACCGAGATAATTTATCTAACCAAGCTGACTTTAAAACATGTAGACCCCGCTCTCACCAGAGAAATCGCTTCGTTCGACGAAGATTAGTTACTCATCATTAGATAATGAAGCGTGTGTTTATATATCACTTAACGAAGAACGAACGAAGAGCGACCGCTAACCAAGATGGAATGAAGCCGTGGGAGGTCGTACATGCACGTTGCGCATCAAGCGCTGAGCTTCAAGCGTCTAGACGCGCTGTGTGGTTTTCCAGCGGCGCGTCAGAAACAACTCTTGCTAGGCGCTTGACGCACTGGTCAACGCGCTTGTGCAACAGGCCTGCCAAATCGCTTCGTCGAACGAACCTTCGTCCCGGTAAACTTATGCAAATCTAATAAAGTTTTTACGATGTGAATGTGCATGTTGTTAAATAAACATAAACAATATATTTTGTCACAAGGCTCCACAATAACAATTTCCTGCAATATGGTCGATATCCACATGATCATAGACCTCATCTTGGTGGCCAAGCTGCACCTCATCCATCGCATCGGTCCTCCAGTTTGGGGCTTGATGCAGAATGAAAGGCAATTACCTCAGCATGTGATTGTTAAAAAGTTTTGCCTTGCTCCTGATCCTTTGGACGCAACTTTTATATTAAAATGAACCTTATCCGGTCGAATACCACCACTTTTAGTTTTACCCTAATTGTCAACTTCTCAATTCCTACCGAAGCCAAGGGAAATGTGGAAAAATATTGCAAATTTTCATTCAATTTCAAGGCAAGCAAATTTGGTAGAGCGGTCTGTGCGTAAGCGCGACGACAGAGGGCGCTGCACGCGCGCGTGAATGGTTATCTTGTGCACTAACTGAAGGCAATTTTTGAAGAAGAAAACGTGATTTTTCTACAGAAAAGCAAGTGCAAGTGCCATTGCCAGTGGGAAGTATATCTTAAAATTACATTATGTGTTGATTCCAGGAGGTAATTTCCTTAAAATCTTTGTTCAATGTATACGAAAAAAATACCGCAAATTTTTCCCAAAACTTCACATGTATGTTTTATATTTAGCGATTATCAAGTCACATAAAATGATAAAGTGTATTGGACGTCAAGCAAGATGAAGTTATTTCCGGTAAGAATTTAGTACTCGGACGTCACTAATTTTGCCTTAAAATTCTTGTGCAAATCTAATGAAGAAACAAAAATTTGGAGGGGAAAAATTATGAAGAATTTACTAGGAAAAACGTAGAATATTTCTGAGTTGTCCCAAAAGGCCAATGCCAATGGCATAGGCTTAGTGCATGAGGGCTCATCATTTATGTGACGTCCGACTTGTAAATTCTTTCCTTATTTTCCATTAAAGCATTATCTGATAATTTCTAGCTATTTAACACACGAAAAACACTCACAAAACGCTAGCTTTTCACACATTTCAGACGGCGCCGCGGTATGACCGTTTTGGTCCCCTGTGAAGATTAGCTTGTTTATTTACAATTTTGCTTAGTATGGTAACCATACAATAGCTAGTCTAAATCCTGTAATAGACGTCTGGTTTTCTGATCAATGAGGACGAGCTTTTGCAGCCTCGATTTCAATTTTAAAGGAGCGTGTTCAGATTTTTTTCACCAGAAAATGTGTTTTATTTATTTATTTATTTTATTTATTTCATTTTCCGGGATATAAATCACAGACAAATAAATTACACGCACATATTACATACATACAAATAAACACTGAGAAGGAAACATAACAAAAAAACAATACCCAAATAGCTCCCGCAGGATTACCCAAAAGAAACAAGTTTCATTTAGGATAAATACATTTAATAAAAATATTTACACAATTAAGCAATTATCATAAATTATAATACTTGTAAATAAAATAAATACTGGCATGCATACTATATTTAAATCATAATTATAAAAATAAAAAAACAAAACAAAACAAAAACAAAAACAAAACAAAACAACACACAAAACAAAACAAAGCAAAACAAAACAAAACAAAAAAGTACATGATATTGAAGTGATAAATCCTAAGCTTAATGTCAATACAGTCATTAGATCCTTGATGTCGTCACCCACATTAATCGTTGGGTGATGGCATCAACGACCAGTACAGACGAAGGGGTGACTATGTTTTAAATCAAATTATATACCTAACCAAATACATTATCTAATTTAACTGAGGTCTTAATTACAATAAATATATATTAAAAACAAAAACAAAACAAAAAACCTGCAGTGAAAGCAAGGAGTTTGTTGAAAAGGCCAAAGAAATTTGAGAGACTTTTGAAAACACGGATTGAAGAAGAAAATATGCTGGGTGAATAGGCCTATTCTAGAAAGCATGAGAGATGGGGTCAAGACTGAAAAGATGATCACGTAAAGAATTAATGAAAAGTGTAGGTGAATGTTCGAGACAAAGATCTCGAACTTCACCAGAAAGGGAGTTTAAAAATCTTGGAAAGAAGGTAAACAAAGAAAATTTGACACAGTTAGTCCTGCTGTATGCTTGAAGAGCAGGGTTTCGTTTTTCCTAGTATTGATCTGTGGGAGAAAATGTGAAGAAACATAAATTTTATTGTAGAGACATTTAACAACAAAGGAAGCACTGAGGTATACCAGTCTGTTGTAGAGAGGAGGCAAGTTAAGTTTGGACAGGCGTTGTTCATAGGAAAGAGAAATAGCAACATTGTAGGGAAAGCAAGATTTAGTGAAGCGGCGTTGAATTGTCTCGAGGCATTGAATGTGGTTCTTCTGGTGAGGTAGCCAAACCGGTGCGGCGTATTCCAAGACTGGTCTGCATAGAGAACAATATAATTTAATTAGAACTTCGGCATTCCTGGATTTTACAGTGCGTCGTATGAAGCCAGCAAGTCTCGAACACTTAGCACGAATAGAATTTACATGTTTGGTCCAGGTGAGGTCGTTTGAAAGAATAACACCAAGGTATTTATAAGAGGTAACTACATCAAGGGGTTCATCAGAATCTGCAAAAAAGTAAGGAGTTAGTAATTGCTTCCTGCCGGAGCGGGTGACATACATAACCTTGCACTTAGTTGGTGGAGTTTAGTTGCATTCGATTCTCAGAGCACCATCTGGAAATGGAGTTGAGGTCATTCTGCAAAATGGAGCTGTCATCGTTACATTTAATAATCCTATACAAAACAGTGTCATCAGCATATTGTGGAAGAGAAGATTGAACATAGTTTGGCAAGTCAGCTGTGAAGAAATTAAATAATATTGGACCAAGGACTGACCCCTGGGGGACCCCAGAGGTTACTGGTATCCAGTCAGATCTTGCTCCTGAAAAGATGACTCGTTTTAACCCAACAATCATAAAAGATACCGCTTTATGGAACCGCTTTAAAAGTTAGTTTACAAAACATCTGTGTGTTTTTTACGATATTCCTGAAAATATAAGAATTGAGAGCGTGAAATTTCAGAATGGTAATGAGAAAAATATGACACCCATGGGGAAAATGGGGCCTATGACATGCTAAACAACTTTTTGCCTAATCTTTGCTTTATATGATGGATTACTTGTTCAGCAAGACATACTATTGTTCGTTTGGATGTAAAATCAATAAAAGGTAGCCTTTTTCAACTTTTAAGATTTCATTGCAATAAACCACAGACAGAGGGCGCTGTTTGGAGTGCATCACGTATTAAAGGAAGACAGAAGGGAAAAGTTAAGAAAAAACATAAGACTTCAAGTTGGACTTGTGGCAAATTGCTGCAGTTTTCTGGAAACATGTAGAACAAACTCAAACAGTCATGGATTACAAAAGTTCCAGGACGTTTGAGAAAAAAGGTCGAATCTTTTGTGCACAGTTGAATGTGATTTTCCTGTGTTTGCCTCTTGTGACATCATGACCTTGGTCATGAATATGCATATTTTCATTAGCATAACAACTAAAAACCTTTGTTTTAACCCCAAAAACAAGCTCCAAATAGGATTTTTATGAATGTAACTGAGTATATTGGTTTTATAGCATAGATTTCATTGATAAAAATCCTAAATAAGGGGCATGATTGGAAAATGATTTATCTCCGTGTACGTACGTGTGTGATTGAGGATGTGTATGATAAAATTTAAAAACCAACATTTACTGTGTATGAAGTGTATTTCAAGATTTTGCGCGAAACCGCCGTCCTACCATGTCCTACGTAGGCTGGTTCCTTGGTTATACTGCACGGACTATCGTGGCCATAATAACACGGTAGTCAGGGTCCTAGTTTCTTTCACATGAGGGCGCCCTTGCAAAAAATGTGTGCACATACAATTATACAAATTCATCTTGAATTATCGTTTTCTTGAAGAAACAAAAATTGGGAGCTGGGTCCAAATAAGCTCACAAACAAACAATTGTTCCTATCCGAAAGTCGTTTTGTTACAAAGCTAGATGCTCTGGATCTTTAGAGTGCGTTACCATTACCTGACTCACTGGACCAACGGCTTTACATCCCTTCTGAAGGATGGAGCAAGTGTGGTTGAATGCCTTGCCCAAGGGCACAGGTACTGCAGCCGGATTCGAACCCACAACCCCAAGTTTTCACCCATGATTGCGAGTCAATGACCCAAACCACTCGGCCACGGTACCCCACATTCGGTCCAAATGTTAGCTCAGAAAAGTAATTCTGGTTTAAATAGAAGCGTTTTGAATTTTGTTTTATCCTCTAAGGCTCTAACCAATTTGTACATGAGAACAAAGGGATGTCTCCACAAGGATACAAATACCAGAATGAGTGTTGCCAAGGTTACTGGGTCTGAAGCGAATGTTTAGACCCAGTTACTCTGGTAACTGACGTCACACTTTTGGAGCTTATTTTTAAACTGGTTTCCAGCCCACATATTCCAGACACGTGTGCTTATGTGGAATATGTGGTCCGGAAACCACTCTAATTTGTTCCGCAATTCCAAGATGGCGCTGCCCAGCGATTTCATCGGCACGATTGCAGATGAGGACGAAGTTGACGTTATTTCGGAAGATACAAGCAGTGATGAAGAGGTAAAAGTGACTTATATTGAATGTTAGAATAGGCACTATTGTACTCTTTTCGTAGATTTATTTAATGATTCGAGCAACGCCAAATTTAGCCAGGCTTAAAAATTGCACACCGCGACATGCACGTGCAAGAATTTCCCACGTGCAACACGTGGCGTGGTCATGGGATATAGGACAACTCGCTAGTCGTCTGTCGAGAGAAGAAAAAGAATTTGGGAAGTTGATCAGAATAGTTGTTCTCTAAAATGGATCATCAATCATCGGTATAGGCCTAGTTAGGGACTTGGAAAAAAAATGTAAAGTTTTAAAAACTTTTAATGAGTTTTATTTTGATTGAAAACGTAATTTCTTCCTACAGATTATTATTATATAGAGTTGGGAAGTTGATCAGAAATGTCTTTCTTTAAAATGACTCACCTAGCATTGATATGTGCAGATTTGATGAAAAAAACAAAAATTTGAGTGGGGAAATTTTAGGTAGCGACTAAAAATGTGATGTCATCGCGCAGTCGTGATACTTGGTCAAATTCGTAACCGAAGTTCGCAAGCTTGATGGACCGCTGCGTGAAATTGCACTGTAAATCATGCTGCTTTTGTTTCTGTCATTTTTATCGGTCAGGCTGATTTCTTTTTGGTGCAGGTCCATTGGGCAAATCGGCAGGCGGCGAGCGCCGTCAACTACCTTGTCTTGATTCAAGACATGACCATGGGCATAACAAAGTCTGTGCCTATAGCGCCCTCATGCTGTGCTTGGCATAACATAATATACAAATAATGAATGTTTATGAGTGCAATGGGAGGAATATTTTCATGAGATGAAGATGGAATGTTCCATTCAACGAGGCGAAGCCGAGTTGAATGGAACACATTCTATCTTTCACCGAATGAAAATATTCCTCCCATTGCACGAATTAAAACATTCATTATTTGTTTTATATAACACCCAAGTAGATCCTTGTCATCCTACTTTTGTTTACAAATTATTCAGGCTTACCCTTCGAATTTATTTCATCGTCCGTCATAAAATACAAGCCGAATGAAAATATTCCTCCCATTGCACGAATTAAAACATTCATTATTTGTTTTATATAACACCCAAGTAGATCCTTGTCATCCTACTTTTGTTTACAAATTATTCAGGCTTACCCTTCGAATTTATTTCATCGTCCGTCATAAAATACAAGCCCGCCATGTCGCTTGTGAGTTGTAGAAAAATGTTTTTGTGTCGGGGGCCAGGGCCGGTCGCATTCACTGGTCGCGCCATACATTAGACACGCACATCACATACAATACTGTACACGCGCACAGTGGGCGCGGGCGCACCGTGCAATGGAAAAAACGCATGGAACAAAATTGCAGGGCAGATGGAACAAAATTGCACGGTATAGTGACGTAGCATTAAATGGATTAAATATTGAACGACACGTGACCTGCTATCGTCCAATCAGATAACAAGGATCTACTTGGGGGTTATATAAAACTGTTTAATATCACTTGATGGTGCCCTGTTTACAGTCTGCTCTTGAAGGACAAGATAAATATATAACGCTTCAATTTACAAATGTAAGACTAACCAAGAAAAAATAACGTGCTTCGTGCAAAAAAGGGCGCTTCGCAGTTTTTGAAGTTGCCGTCTATTCATTTTCATTGACGATTCCGCACGTAAATTTGACGCATTTTAACAAGCATAAAACAGCATCCGCTTGATGAATTTTTGCAACAAAAGTATTTTTGAAATCTCTTGCAACTTGTCTGTTGTGTGAAAGTGGTTTTAACTCAAAATATAAAATGTTTTTTTCCCAAGTCGCTAATTTATGATTTTGTGAGGAAACACTTAGAAATCTTTCAGCCTGTCTGATATGTTCTGCACACAAGGTCTGTAGCCATGATCAACTTCCCAATTCTTTCCGTATGCTTTATTTTCAGTATCTTTTAAAAAGTTTGAATTGAACAATGTTGTTATGTTTTATTGGGAAAGAATTTCGTTTTAACACTGGTCGCCACTTATTCTCCTATCATGACTCAAAATGTGTTAATATTTTAAAGGGAAGTTAATTTAGGAGTGAAAAACATTCAACGATTTCTTTCAAAATACTTAAACTTTTTCTGCCCTGTTCCATAATCCATAGACTTAACACACGGCGTCTCAGTAGCGACCAGTTAACAGAATTCATACCTGTTTTCCAAAGTTTGATTTTGACTGTAAAGCGATATTTCCGATGTGTATACTGACTGGGGTCGAATCAAAAATTGGCTATATCTGACGGCAGCCATTGTAGTGATCAACTTAAAGTGACATCTTCCCATCCAAAAGTTAACGTCAAAAAGTCACCTTTAGCCTTCTTAAAGTACCCGTCTCATATGTTTTGCACACAAGGTCTGAAGCCCTGAACAACAAATCTTTCCTTTTTTCCTATTTTATCATTTGAGCAGGCCGTCAAGCCAAAGAAACTCTCCAAATTTAAGAAACAGAAGAAAGGTCAAGAAGATTTTGCCCAGGAGTTCCTCTTCTCGGCGCGAGCTTTCGACGAAGACAACCAGTGGGCTCCAAACATCATTCAGACCCTGAAACCACGAGGCCACACCCGCATTGAGACAAACACCACCCTCGAGCAGAAGATTGCCAAGATTCGAAGTGAAAAAAGAAAAGTAAGCATCTAAGGGTACATACACATAGAGTGTTAAGGTTTTCCCAACAATAAGCTAGGACTACCCTACTCGATATCTTCCCTATTTTAAGATGGCGACCTGTGCGGGTCACGGCAAAAGAGGGCGTTATTCAATCGAGTCTGGCTGTCTGTTCGTGACACGGGCCATACACGACACGGGCCCGAACGGCATGAACAAACGAACAGCACACTGGACAAGTCACGAACAGACGGCCTGACTCGATTGAATAGCGCCAGTTTTGAGAGTATTACGGCCAGGACAGTATGTAGAACGCGAAGAGATTTTGATTTTACCCAAACATTGCAATTTCCTGTAAATCATTTCATTAAAAAACCAAGCCTATACTTTCAGTATCTGGAAGTAAGATTGACCTGCGTCTTGTTTTCATAACATTGAGTCTGGCATAGTGGAGACGTGGTGGTCTAGTGGATAGCGCGTCGGCCTTTCGGTTGAGAAGTCCATGGTTCAAAGCCTGGTCATTGCACCGCGTTGTGTCCTTGGACAAGACACTCTACTCCACGTTGTCTCTCTCCATCCAGGGGTATAAATGGGTACCAGTAAATACGGTTGGGGAAACCCAACTAATTGCTGGGGGTAGACCTGCGATGGACTGGCATCCCATCCAGGAGGAGTAGCAATGCTCCTAGTCACTACATGCCATCAGGAAACCAGGGTTGAGTACCGGCCGTATGGGTTTGTAAACGACTTAAGAGTCTGGCATAGCTTGTAAGTTCGTGTCACTCTATTGCCAACATGTCTTTGCCCCTGGGCACTTGCCAAGAAATGCTCTTTTTCTTTCGAGATTTTCTTAAGACAGGTCCCGTTAAAGCACAAGATACATGTACATGTAGCTATATTTATGGAGTATTCAGGGAGAACATTTAAGCTTAAAACTACATGTATAGCCTGAATAAAAATTCTCACTTTCCATATTTTTGTCAAAATTAGTAACTTTGACCCCGTCCTCACTGAAGAATTCGCTTCGTTCGACGAAGATGAGTTAATCATCGTTAGTTAATGAAGCGTGCGTTCACATATCACTTAACGAAGATCGAATAAAGAGCGGTACCGTACACATTATAAACGACTGCTAACGAAGATTGAATGAAGCTGTAGGAGGTCATACATGCATGTCGCGCATCTAGATGTGCTGTGTGGTTTTCCAGTGGCGCGTCAAAAACAACGCTGGGCGCAACCAGGCCTGCCAAATTGCTTAGTTGAACGAAGGGAGCATTCTCATTACAAATTTGCTTCATCGAATGAAGCGTTTCTTCATCGAATGAAGCGTGAAGCAATTTCTTCATCGAATAAAGCGATGTCTACGTCGAATGAAGCTATTTGCTTCATCGAATGAAGCGATTCTAATCATCGTCGAATGAAGAGGCGTGCGTTCACATCAGGAAAACACTTCGTTGAATCATTGCGGAAGAAACGATTTCTCTAGTGAGAACAGGGTCAAAGATCATCAAGTACATGTACTTCAAACAATGGCTGGCGACTTTGTCGAGGTTTAATTGCAAACTCTATATTACAAATTCTCTACTCTCCTTTGACAGAAAAAGGAATCTGACAGCCAAGCAAATGGGAAAACTGAAACTTCAGAGCTCAAAGAGGAGCAGCATCAAAATGACGTAAAGGAGAATAGTGGGCATGATGCTAGTTACCTTGACGACAGTATCCATGACGACGGTATCCATGACGATGCAGATGATGAAGAGGAGGACGAGGATTTCGGAGTTGAGGATATGAAATGGGACCAGATCAAATTAAAATCGACCAGCGAGAAGAGACTTAAACGGAAGCAGAAAATGGGTATGTTTTTAAATGCTCGGGGATACAAAATTGAAATGAAGATTCTCTCATTGCCAGAGGGTTCTTGGAACAGTGTTTGCCTTTAACTTTTTTCCCAATTGGCCAACAGGGCCAGTTGGCTTAAGTCTTTACTGGCCCATCGGCATTTCAAGTGGACTTGTTCAAATTTGTTTTTTATTAACTCACAGCCAGTTGTTTGAATTACCCACATGTGAGCGAATAAACAAGGAAAATTTGGTAGATTTTCCATTCAATTTTCTCTAAAAGGAGGCACTGTATGATAATACCCTACATAATGCATTTTTTTTAAAGAATGTGTGAGTTACGGCATGGGTCTGTTTTATTTCAACTGGCCATCCGGACCATTTGGGGAGGCTTTCTAACTGGCCCGAGACAATTTCTACTGTCATTTGGCCAACGGACCAGTGCTAATTCAAACACTGTCAAACTATGAGCTTGTTTGGATGGATCCGGATCCAGATCTGCACAGTTCTAAGGTGCAATTCTCCCCAAAACTATTGTGGATTTTTCCAGTCAAATTTTTCCTGCTTTGTTAAACAAAAATGAGGTAAATAATTGTGACCACTTAAAGAATCTTCAACTCTGTATTTCATCTAAACTCCTCAAAAAAAGTTCGGAAAGTCAAGTTTGACTGACGATTTTTTTCTTGTTGCTAAATCATTTACCTTTGAATTTGGTATCATTGGAAAGCCCTGTTATTTCTCTTTACAGTGATGTGATTAATCGATTGGGGATGTGCAGTATAGCGGAATACAGTGCATTCCCCTTTTGCTTGGAGGATGGGAATGTGTCAATGCACTTTTTGACAATAGCAATGCATTTTGTGACAGTTCACTTTACACCCGCCCCCGTATTCAGCTGTGCTGCACATCCCCCAATTGATTAATCACATCACTGTAAAGAGGAATAACAGGGCTTTCCAATGATACCAAATTCAAAGGAAAATTATTTTGCAACAAGAGAGAAATCGTCAGTCAAACTTGACTTTTAGAACCTTTTTTGAGGAGTTTAGGATTTCCAAAACTGCCTGTCCTACTTTGGTGCAGTTACATGTAAAAAGTACCCAACCTGTGATTGGCAAAAATTGAAAAGCGGGGTGGTGCAGGGGCGGGACAACGTATGTACATACAGAGAAGACAGTCCAGTTGGTTCGAGTCAAGTTGGTACATCGATTGGGTTGGTACGACGGTCGAGTTGGTTCGAGTCGAGTAAGCAAAGGGTCGAGTTGACCTGGAGCGACGCACGCGATCACGATAATAGGATAACTGCACTACAGTCCAGTTGGGATGTTGGTAAAATGTGGAACGGCTGAATGAACGGTGGACGGTGTGTTGTTCCAACATGTTCCGTACACTGGTATGCGTGGTGCTGCGCACAAACGTCTAAAGTGGTTACGGACACCAGGCAAGTTGGAAATCGTTATACATGTGATGTGGCCATATCATGTGGTCACACGTAGGGCACACGTACGTACAGTGTGCATACAATATGTACAAGAGTCGCGACCCGTGAGCTAGCATACCACAGCCGGCCTGCTGCGCAGATTATGAAGTACTTCTGTATTTTTTATTCTAAACAAAAATACATTTTTGTCGCGTAAGTATGCATACATTTTACACCAAAAATTCACCTGTCTTTTGTAATGTCCATTCGACAAAATTCTACTCATCATGTTTTATTGTCCATTTCGCAAAGTGCCCGTCTAAAATCACACATTGCCCGTCCAAAAGACGGGTGAAAAGCTGCTTCAACCTTTGAGGGCTTCCAAAACACTTGTTATTTTTTGGTGGGTTGTTTTTGTTTGATGTATCCTTTTTTACATGAATTGCTCTGTACTAAACGTTTCTTGATACTGTTTGTCTCCCAAAGAAATGCAGGGTTCAGAAACTGGTCACAGTTTGGATGCACACATTTTTATATCGTTTTTATTTCTTGGAAAGTAGATGAGGTACTGAGCTGTAGTTTATACACAGGTTGGTTTTTATCCTACACATCCCTTAGTCTGACTTTAATCCTCGCTTTTTGTTTTTTTCCGGCAGATTCTGATGATTCGGAAGACGAAGAAACAAAGAAAGCCAAGTTCTTTGCCGAGGCACCGGAGCAAACTGGTTACTCCAGCTTCCAGGAAATGAACCTGTCTAGACCGCTACTCAAGGTACCGTAATTTTCGGAATATAAGCCGCGGCTTATACGTTGATTTTGCAAAAAAAAAGGTTCCCTGCGGCTTATAAACCGGGCGGCTTATATGCCGAGCTCTAAAGATAAAAATCATGATATGCTCATATACATTATGTAATGTAGTTAAATAGTTCTATCAATCTTTTACGGGAATTTTTTATTGTCAAAAAACGATGTTGAAGGCCGTCGCACGCGCACGAAAAGGTGTGCAATTTTTCCAGGTGCAGAGAGTGTACCGATCTTCGTTGGTGACCCATACATCGATGTGACACAGCACAAGCAACCAGTTCGCCATTGGACCATGCCATCGGTCGTGAGTACTCGTCCAACGCCAAACAAATCGTTTGGTGCGTCTGTTCCTTCGTGTTTTCTTCAATTCTTTACTTTTAGTTGGCGTTGTTTTAAAATCCAAAGAGTTCTGTGTTTGTCATTGTCTGTGGAAATGTGTGTTTTAGATGGAAAATCATTACAAGTAATTTTAATTAACGATGTTTCTCCAACGATGTACAGTCACTTTGCCCATGGAGGAAGCCTCCATGCTTTGCCCAACTTGAGCCCCTTCGCCCAAAAGCCATTTCGCCCAAGCGGCATACGTTTACGTACGTCCGCAGGCGCAGGCAGGCAAACGGTCCCCTATTTTAATAAGCCTTTTCGGTATCTCGCGCGCGGTGGCGAGGTCAAAGGTAAATTCGGAACACGACGCCGCCATAGTTCATTCACCGCCATTGATACACTCGGGGTGAATGAACTATAGCGGCGTCGTGCACAAAAATATAGGGCGGACGCAAATGCGAGAAATCATCGGGAATACCGGTACCAAGCAAAAGACGATAGATCTATGTAGCATTCCGCTGAATTTCCGCTGAATTACAAATATTAATATCAATCACCCAATCCCAATGAAGCCCCTTTTATGTCAGTTGCAATGTTCTTTTTCAAGTAATTTTGAATGAGAATGATCTATTGAGATAACCGAATTCGGAAAAAAAGAAGGCATAGCGTTTGCACAGCCTTGGTATACTCCGCTCAAGACGCCCATTGATGACCATCGGCTTCAGTTTTTTGCCGCTGGCCGTGCAGGCAAGGACCACCGTGAAGCTGGTTTTCTTATTTATAAACTCTTTTTGCAAAAATGGAGAGGCCCCATGAACCGTCCAATTATTGATGTTGTAGCTTCGGTCTAAACCCCCGTCCATCTGGTCCAGTACAATGTCTAATTCTTTGTCACTGTCATGTCCTTTGCGTTTTTAGTTTAATCGTGATGGACCCAAACGCAATGTAGTGGCAGTACAATACGGAAGCAATCAAACATAAAACGTTTGGCATATTTTATTTTGGACGGTGAGATCAAAATCGCCAAGTCACCATGTGCATTGAAAATAGCCAATCGCGGTGCGCGTAATGGAGAGACTCGGCCGGCTATTATCGTACATGCATAGCATATGCGTCGGGCCCGGGCGAAAGCAGTGTACAATTTGTACACGTGGGCTGCGTTCCACTCATGCGAACGTTGGCAACGTTCGCCTCTGGTTGTGCTCTTTTATCTTGTGCATGCGTACAAGCTGGGAATGTTGTTGGCGAACGTTGTAAACGTTTAACAATGTGCGCGTATTTGGAACGAAGCCCTGCTTTCACTTACCGTGTTTGTGCATGGCCTGTCGGCCTGGTGCACTGCCGTGTGGCCGCCGTCGGAGAATCCAGCGAATATCTTGATGGCTTGCGGCCTTCGATCGTCATCGATGGCTTCTAATAATACTCTCCTTTATTTTTTGGAGATTTCTTATTAATATTATGCACATTCCAAGGCATTTTTAAAATATGTCAAGTTACATGTACTTTATCTATTTACAAAACAAACTGAAACAAGATTAGCCTACTTTGAGTCAGTGCATTTTGTAACGCGCCTTTTCCGATAAAGCCACTTCTTGATTTCAATAAGGTTTTCTCTTGAGTGTGCTGTCATCAAAACAACCTGGACCACAAAGCTCTCTTTGAGGCGACATGCCGTGCCGACAGAGAGTGTGATTACTGTGCAGTGCGCGGTCGCGCGCACGTGGCCCGCGGTGAGGCACTTACGGCGGCAGTTCTTTATATATTGTGATCGATCTGTGGCCGACAAAATGGTGCGGCTAATAAGCCGGGCGGCTTATACGCCGACGGTGAATCTTGTTTCTGGAATTTTCGGGCGTCGCGGCTTATACCCCGGGCGGCTTATATTCCGAAAATTACGGTATATACAATGTGACACGTGTGTACATTTGGGGTGCCCTCTGTTGATTTGAGACAAAAGTCGACAGGCAAAAAGCCACTAGTTTACATCTAGGCAAGTCCATGTTTTTCTACGTAGCTTTGGTTTGAATGCAAATATTTCCAAAATTGTCATTAAACTCGCTTTCAGGTGTCATAAGCTACATGATTTCATAGCCTAAAAAAAATACAGCCTGTGTTTTCCAAGTTGATATAATTTATAGATTTTATGCAATTTCATGGACATGCTCCTGTGAGTGACCTCAGGGAGGGGTGGTTATCTTATCGAAGGGTAGTAATAATAATAGGCAGTTCTTACATGTATATAGCGCATTTCAGATCCGACGGATATCTCAATGCGCTTTCTGCATTATTACCCCTGGTCATTGGTCTCAGTAATATAATTCCTTCTCAGCTACCTGGGGAGTATACAGCCCCGGCTGCCTTAGGCACTCAACGGCTAACCAATCACATCAACTTTCGCTACCCTCTCAGGTACCCATTTTACTCCTGGGTGGAGAGAAGCAATGCATGGCAAAGTACCTTGCTCAAGTCCTGATGAGCATGGAAGGGCCGGGCCGGGCCGGGATTCGAACCCACTACCTTTGGAACTAACCCAGATTTTGAATACAATCTACAAGACCGCTCCCCCACAGCACTCCGCGTAGGGTTTGCTAAGCTCACGTGATAACCAATCCCAATCAGTGAGGAACAACTGCAATACCGTGTTTCGAGATCACCAGTTGGCTTCATAGCTCAATGCATAGTTCCGACCTGTCAATCAAGCCGAACCCGCGACCAATCACAACAGAGCTAGCAGACGGCGCCCACAAAGGTCAAAGTGATGCAATCATCACAAACAATCACGCGATTTTCTACCCATACAGTTTGTATGTTGTATGCGCCAGTGACCGGGTGAATTTTGGTTTCAATGTTGGGCGATTCGCTGTTCAAAGGTAGGAAAGCGCATTTTTATGAAATATATGTCATCCCTGCATTACTAGCCCTTCGCTCAGTGTGTGCTACGGTAACTGTCGACCTCAAAACATAAATACCTTTGGGTTTTCTCCAATGAATCTGTGCTTTCCATGCCGAGTCCCGTTGCTTTGCGATGGCTTGTGAGCACATAGCAACAATATCTAAGGGGCGGGGTTAACTGGGCAATCTCGGAACTATGCATTGGTAGGGCATCTGCACGTTAGGCAGAAGGTCCGCGGTTCGAATCCCGGTGGAGTTGTTTTTCACTGCATCCAGATTTTTAAAACTCATTGACATTTGTCCACATTTGAATCAAGTTAATTCACCCTGGTGGTCCTAAGGTAATTATCCCTAAAATCACCCATTTATAGTGAATTGAAATTAATAGCATTTTATTTTAGACTATTAACCTAATCTCATTTTGTGTGATTTGACAACAGGCTGTAAGTGCAATGAACTTCGTGACTCCGACCTCAATTCAAGCCCAAACGATACCCATTGCTCTGCTGGGGAAAGACATCTGTGCATGCTCGGCTACTGGAACTGGTAAATTACTTTAAATAGTTTCCTCTCATCTTTTTCAAGTTTCGTCGCTCAGGTTTTGCATACGGGTCATTCCATAAATTTGGGGTCCATTTTTTCTGTCCCCCGTTACATCTGACATCTTGTAAAATGTTGTAGTTTGTAAATTTAGGACACATTCTTTAAATGCTTTTTATTTCAAAGAGTGATTACATAAAGTACAATTCATAAACATATGTTTTGAAGACATTTTTAATGATACTTGTATGGCAAATAGCAGTATGTCAGGTGTAACGGGGACAGAAAAATGTCACACGTTGGACCCCAAATTTATAGAATGACCCATCAATCTTGGCCATCCCTTACAATTCTTTAGTAATACTGGCTGTGGTGTACTTGTCAACTGTCATGTTGTCCTGATGCATTACTTTTTATTTGAAAATGCACTGTTTGCCGTTTTTATAAGCCGTCAAACATCAATATCACCGGGTGTGCGGCCGTCGTTCGAAAGAGAGTATTTTCATCCCATCAGATTGCCATCACTCGTCCAGGCCCCTGACCGGTTTTAAACATATTGTTTAAGACTGGCCAAACCCACTTCTATTCCCATTCATTAATACCTTTTTGTGTAAATCAGTAAAACTCACTAAAGTTTGCTTGCCGTTTTGCCATTTTTGCATTGTATTTTTGTATGCATCGCGTTGTTCGTTCAAACTGCTAGCTGTGCGTCGATTTGTTTTTGTTCTATCGCATGTAATGCAGGCGTGTTGTACGTGCACGCACACAACGGGGTAATTTGCATGTTTTGCTTTCGGGCGCGTGCAGTTTCTGTGTTCGATACGTGCGGGCGGCGGGCCAGACAAGAAGTGTTTAAGACTGGCCTTTATTGTTCGTTTAAGTGACGTGACGTGACGTGTTCTCAGCCAATAGGTATGCGTAAACTGTCTAAGATATTTATGAATACAGTATAATGTCTGTAATAGACCATATCGAATAGCCGCCATTTCAAGTGGCAGTTTCTTTGTTCCTTGAGGACATGCATGGTTGCACATATTGTGCTTCCATTGTTGAACGGTTTAAGTAACAAACAGTGCTCCACGAAATAGCGGCTATTCGATACGGTCTATACATAAAATTCAATTTTCTATGCTGCAGTGCAGTGCAGTGTAATCATTTTGGTTTGTCCAACCTACAGGCAAAACGGCAGCCTTCATGTTACCGGTACTCGAGCGTCTTCTGTACAAACCTAAGCAGGCAATGACGGTAACCCGCGTGCTGGTGCTGGTACCCACCAGGGAGCTGGGTGTACAGGTGCACACGGTAACCAGGGAACTGGCACAGTTCAGCAGTGTGGACTGCTGTTTGGCTGTTGGTATGTATAGCCTTCCCCAAATTATCCGGCTACATTATGAAATTCCACACGAGTCTTTGGAAAATGGCAAGCCATTTACCATTGACTCATGAATGTATAATTTTAAGTCGGCCATAAATTCAGACATGACCTAAATTTTGAACTGGGGCATATTTAATACTGCTTCTAAGCACACACAAAATTTGCTCAGCAAAATTTATTTGCTTTGCAAAAATAGGTTACCAGCCAAAATCATGTAATGTGTATTACGATTGACTGGTATTCTGCTACCACTGCTAAGAACTTGAGATACAATTTATGGTGGTTAATTAATATCATGGCAAACCCTTTGTCAAAATCGTAGAAAAATATTCACGCATCGAATATTCGATTGAAAATAAAACCGATTTTTTGTTAATAGTAATTTTGTATGGTTTTTGCCACGTAGGTGGATTGGATGTGAAGCTTCAAGAAGCGGCGTTGAGGAAAGGCCCAGATATCGTCATAGCAACACCTGGTCGTCTGATCGATCATTTGCATAATGCACCGACCTTTGACCTAAAAAATGTGGAGGTTCTTATTCTGGACGAAGCTGATCGGTAAAAACTTACGTTCGGCTTATTTTACCCTGTTTTGAGAGGTTTGGCGTTGGGTTTAGTGGTATGGTGTTTTCAAGATTGGAGTTGTACATTTTGGGGTTTGATGAGTATGTTTAAAAGTACGCTACAGCTTCAAAGTGAAGCCATTTGTACCTGTCACCTTTCCTACGTGGCCTGAACATTTCTGAATTCTACAAAACTAAAGCTAAAAGTGGGTATTTAACAAAAAATGCAAATTAAGGCGATTTAAAAAAAATGTTTTATAACATTACTCCAGTGAAACTGAAGGAGAGTCTTTCCACGGCAACACAGACCATATTTTCTAGAAAATACCAGTTGTTCTGAAGAGATAACTTGGGCCCTAAAAGGGTTACCGGTACAAATAGTGTGACAACATGCCTTTCTAAAAAACCCGTGTACAAATTTCCAATATACGCTCGTAACCGGGATGGCCTAAAATGTAACACAAGTGTCTGTCCCGGTTACGAGCGTATATTGGAAATTTTTACACAGGGTTTTTAGAAAGGCGTGTTGTCACACTACTTGTAACCCTTCAGAACAACTTTACCTTATTTCTTTTATTTTGAGACCAGACAAAAGTATTTTCTCGAAAATATGGTCTGTGTTGCCAAAATGCCCTCTTTACTGTGGAAAGACCCAGGTACATCACTGGGTCTCATAGCTCAGCTGGTAGAGCATCTGCCCAGTTTGTGAGAGGTCACCGTCTCTCTGATTTTGATTTTAATACTTCCGAGTTCCATCCAAATTGCATGTGCGTGATTGTCTTGGACTGCTATTCTCAGTCTTGGTCTCGGACTGGTATGTAATGTTGAAGACGGAGGCTCGTCATTGCGCGACGGACAAATTAGTGCCACGAAATTCACTACGCTCCATACCTTGCCCGAGCTCTTACGATCCCAGAGGGTGCAGGCGCGCTCGACAGCGAACAGTATAGACCTTTATCACGGTGCGGCCATCTTCCATTTTCCCCTATTAAAATGAACGTAAACCCAAGCGAGGCTTGCTGAAATAAAATAGTTTGGCCCCCTGTTAAAAAATGTTCATTGTGTGCATCACAATGACATGCGCGCGGTGCGATCAAGAAAACGCGCAGCGCGGACATTGATTCTCTCAAAACAACAACGGAAGACTGCATCGCGCAGCGCAGACACGCACACGCACTGATCATGCCCGACACGTAGGGCCTACACGTACTAATGCAGTGGGGAACAAGACAAAGATGGATGCACCGTGATAAAGGTCTATTAAGTCGAATCATGCACGCGCATACGTGTGTTTGTATACGTGTACGTATGTAAACCAATGAGCATGCACCGTCCGGGATCATAACAGCTGACTGCCCAACTAGTAAGGAGCGCAGTGAATTTGTTCCTCGTACATTGACGAGCCTGTGCCTTTAAGCAGCTGGTTTAGCATTACATACCAAGTACACTATCCATTGCTACATTTTGACTTTCTGTATAGGATGTTGGACGAATATTTTGCTGAGCAGATGAAGGAAATAATCAGACTATGCTCCCACAGCAGACAGACCATGCTGTTCTCGGCCACGATGACTGATGAGGTAGGATGACTGTGATTTAATAAGGGCATAGAGGTGTGGGTGGAAACGTTTAAAAACAGAACCAGCATCACATAACTAAAGAATAATGTTAATAAACTACCTTGTAGAAATTTCAGCCACATAGATGCAGTAATACTTTAGAAAACCATAAATATCGATGCATGGTTTTGTATTGAATGAATGGTAAAACCAAAAAAAGCACCCTCAGTTGGCAATTTCTTCCACAAAGGTACTATTTTACATGGGAAAAAATCATGTGGTGTTTGTTATCATTGCTATCAACACTTAGTAAAATTTTGGGTCACTGCAAATGATGTATTGGGACTTAATGCACCTATCAATTGTTTCCCCCTCCCACCCCCGCGCTGCCCCACCCCCTAGGTGGGGGTTTGGTCACATTTTTCTTGCCCCAGGTTGGGGCATTTGGCCCATTTCCTGTGCATTTTTGTGCATTTTTTGCACCCGAGGGGTGAGGGAAACAATTGATAGGTGCATTAAGGCAGTATACATGATTGGTATCTCGAAAATCAGAAATGTTCACAGATTTACGTCTAACTTACACAATATAAACATGATGACCGTAGAAAACTTCCCCTGAAATGGTTTTGTCTGAAGTGCTATAGTCTTTGAGAAATTAGTAAAACAATTAGTTTTCGTCGCATGAGACGAAAATTCAATTCGCCCCAAAACCATTTCGCCCAAGTGCCATTTCGCCCCAAATCACTTCGTCCAAACACTACATCGCCCAAATGCTACTTCGCCCCAAACCAATTCGTGCACAGGCCGTTGTTCAGGGCGAAATGGTTCAGGGCGAAGTGGTTTTGGGGTGAAATGACTGCAAACCCTTCTTGACTGTTTTCTCAAAATTTAGACGAAGTACGGAGCTGGTTTTTGCTCAGGTTGGTTTTAATCATGCATATCTTCAATCACACAGGGAGATAAAACTATTTGTAACAGTTTACCAATCATGTATACTATCTTTAAACTGTCCCTTTATGACCAGCCAACCGCACCTTTATTTCCATTTATACATACATCAGTAAAACTACTTTGTACTTTCCTACAAAATTCTTATTACATGCCTCTCGTTCATTCAGAGTGCTGGGCGTCGGCAGCCAATTTCACAAAAAATTGCATAGCTTGCGCAACTTTTAAAAATGGCATAAGCCCAGTAGACTTGCGTGTAATTATTACAGGAATGTTGCGCAGCTTACGCAATAAAACATTGCGCAAGCGGGCTTACGCAGTGCATAAGGATTTGTGAAATCGGCTGCAGGTTGTTTTTGTTCAATCACATGTGTTAGGCATGTTACCTACACATTGTATGCTCACACATATGGGCAAACACAAGTATGGCATACACTGTTTCAAATTATGTGAATATATGATAATTTCAGGTCATTTGAAATTTTGTAATTCTGGTTGACAGATATTTCACGATATTTTGAAACTCCCCATATTTGCCGTTCTCAGGTTAAAGATCTCGCCGCTGTTTCCCTGAGAAACCCGGTCAAACTCTTCGTCAATGAGAACACGGATGTTGCCTACAACCTACGGCAGGAGTTTGTCCGGATTCGGCCCAATAGAGAGGCCGACAGAGAGGCCGTCGTGGCAGGTAAGATTTGCATTTTCAACACTCCAAAAATTGTAAAAGTAACAAGTGTCCGTCTTCGTTACATTGTGCTGACATGAGCAAAAATGAGCAAAAATCCAAGCATTGTTGCACGAATAGGGATTGGGTCTAATAAATCATGTTAGGTGAATACAAATCCTTTATCAATCCTTTATCTAGCGTATTTTTACGCATGTTCATGTGCGTGGATTGGCGTGAGTGTGTACATAGACACAGATGGCCAGTAACACCCAGACTTTTCCGGATTTCGCACGTGACGTCTGACATCTTGTAAAATGTTGTAGTTTGTAAATTCAGGACATATTCTTTAAATGCCTTCTATTTCAAGGAATGATTACATAAAGTACAATTCATAAAAATATGTTTTGAAGGCATTTTTAATAATACTTGTACGGCAAATGGCAGTATGTCAGGTGTAACAGGGACAGGAAAATGTCACACGTTGGACCCCAAATTTATAGAATGACCCATATACCGGTAAGAACAGAACGTTATGATTACATTGTATTTTAATTGTCTCCCTTCTCATTTCGTTACCCATACCCCCTCTTGCATCCCATTTCTCGCCCTCCACTCCTCTCCCCCTTCAACCTTTCTCTCCCCTCCACCACCCACCCCCACCCCCCTTCCCCCTCTCCGCCCCCCTCCCCCTTCCCCCTCTCCGCCCCCCTCCCCTTTCCTTCTCCTTCCCCTCCCCTTTCCCCATACAGCCTTGTGCAGCAGGACTTTCCACGACCACTGCATCGTGTTTGTACAGACCAAGGTTCAAGCCCATCGACTGCACATCATCCTGGGCTTGTTCGGACTCAATGTGGGTGAACTTCACGGAAATCTGTCCCAAGCACAGGTCAGTCTAGGCATGAAGTCTTAAGCCGTGTCCCGCATTGGACCTTTTTTTAGGAGGTTTTACCGAGACGATCGTAAAATGGAAAATGGCAAAATTTTACTGCTGTCCGCATTTGTAACATTTTACCGAGACCGTGGGAGAGCATGTGCAGTGTCCCTTCGCAGTTTGACCTTCACAGCTCGGACATACGCTTCCAGAGCACTTTTACCGACTCGCTGTGTCCGCATTGGACTTTTCGTCTCGGGAAATGTTCCTGGTAAATTTTCCTGGGCCGAAGTTGGCTAGGAAAAGTAACCGCTGGACTCAAGAAAAGTTACTGAGAGGAAAACGTCCTAGGCTGTCCGCATTGGACTTAAAATGGGAAAAGTACCCATCGTCTCGGTACGTTTTCCCCAAAAAAAGTCCAATGCGGACAGGCCTTTAAAGACAGATTACATGATTGGAAACATTTTTAAAACAGGAATAACAGCAAAATTATTGCATTGGACAGTTGGAACTACTGTTATCTTTCATTTAAAGGGCCTGTGACATGCTAAACAACTTTGTGCCTAAGCTTTGCTTCATAATGACGGATTACTTGTTCAGCAAGACATACTATTGTTCGTTTGGATGTAAAATCAATAAAAAGTGGCCTTTTTCAACTTTGAAGATTTCATTGCAATAAATCACGGACAGAGGGCGCTGTTTTGAGTGCATCACATAAGGAAGACGGAAGGGAAAAGTTAAGGAAAAACATAAGACTTCAAGTTGGACTTGTGGCAAATTGCTGCAGTTTCTACCCCCAGTTTTGTCATGGCTTACAGCAGGCAACATGTAAAACAAACTCAAACAGCCATGGATTACAAAAGTTTCAGGAAAATTGAGAAAAAAGTGGAATCTTTTGTGCACAGTTGAATGTGATTTTCCTGTGTTTGCCTCTTGTGACATCGTGACCTTGGTCATGAATATGCATATTGCATTAGCATAAAAACTAAAAACCTTTTTTTAACCCCCAAACCAAGCTCCAAATAGGATTTTTTTGACTTTAACTGAGTAGAGTGGTTTTAAAGTATAGATTTAATTGATAAAAATCCTAAATAAGGGGCCCTTTAAGTAACATTTTCCGATCAAATGGTATGGTTGATTAAAACTTTTGGACTTTTCAAATCAGAACAGACTTGCCTTGAATTTAATACCGTCCTGTATAGTTTTCAAAGTGGCAATTTTTTAACTGCATTACCAACTGATTTTAATGTTAAAATTAAACTCTGTCCTCCAGAGACTGGAAGCATTGCGGCGATTTAAAGAGCAGAGCATTGATGTATTGGTGGCTACAGATCTGGCAGCGAGAGGGTTGGATATTGAGGACCTCAAAACGGTAAGAGAAAATATCTCGATCAATACCTTGTTTCAGATTTAACTCTCTGACATGCACCGCACAAAAGTACACAAGAACTTAAAGGGCAGTGTTTACACTAGATCCCAAGCTCGGGGTCGCACACACAGCTCGGGATTAGCAACGGACCGCAAACTGAGTGTAAACGCTCTCGGGACCAAAATTGGCCCCGGATCAGACCCCGAGATCTGGTCTCACTTCGGAGGGTTGACCCCCGAGTTCGAGGTCAGCTTGTGGTTAGATAAGCAATTAATCTTTACCACATCCACTCCACAGCCGTTGCGGGGGAAAAGCCCGCGAAATTCAAGCGGGCATGCACACAAGCGTAGTACAATGTACATTGTGTACATGCACATGTGTAGGGCCAATGATTTTCCGTTTCAGAAAAGGGCAAATTCCGTTTTTGAAAAACATGAATTCCGTTTCAGACAAAATAAATTCCGTTTAATGTTCTTTAATAGATAAAAGGTTGTTAATGCCCAGGGAGTCGATTATAAACATAACTTTTGTATATTGAGATGCAGATCGTAAATTATTTTTTTTAAATCAACGGCCGATTCAGTTCCGGAGTTGGCAATTTCTAAAACGTTATGCACTGACTCACTGACTGATCGCTGCAACAAAAACAAGAAACATGTAACAGCCGTTGCACTGCAGTATCATTGCATGACGTCACCGTGTTCTTCTCCTCCACACAGAAACAAATTGTCAGCCATTTTGTTTTCGCTTTGGCGACAAAATGTTGAAAGTTTATGGTTGATTTTAGACCTTTCCGAGATGAAAAATCAATGTGTGTGTTCATATAGAGCGTAGGTAAGCTAGTTTGAGTATAATTGTTGATAACAGGGAGGGAGAAAATGCAATTTGGGTGAAAACAAATGTAAAGATCGTGCCGTGAATGTGATGATTTTGCCCTCGCGTCTAACGTGTATTCATTTGCAATGTACATGTACATGTGGTCGAGTCAACGGTGAATCTCGTAACTTTTTACGGTCTGATTTCTGATGGTTTTTAGAGTTTAACAAAAAGAATCTTAATAAAGAATGCAGTGTTAAGTTAGCTTGATCAATTTCAATAGGTTTGGCCTTAATAACATGAAAAAAACCTACGTTTTTGTCACTATATTTACAATTTTTTGTACTTCAAACTCAAATCCCGTTTTCCGTTTCAAAGGGCAGATTCCGTGAATTCCGTCAGTTTTCCGCGATCGCGGAAAATCATTGGCCCTACATGTGGAGCATGACTTTTAGACTGCAGCTTCTGGCACTGCGGTCGAGATCGACTACAGAATGTAAATGCAGCACTTTGAATCATTGCGGTTAACACTTACACATTCTTATCAGGGGATCAATTTTGATCCTGAGCTTGGGACCAGTGTAAACACGGCAGGGGAGTCTCCGGAAGTGCTGTACCCTGGGGCTATTTCACTGTCAAGGTATTGGGTGCAAACAGCTGTTGTTTACATGTGTCACTGGGCCAGAAGTAGGATGATTGATAGCTTCTATTATGCAGAGTACACACATTTTTGGGGCTTGGCTGGAAGCCCAGATTTCCCAGTGTCGGCCTGACTGGGAGGCTCCGACATGGGAGTTTGATTGAGGATTACGTATAGTTTGAGCGGAATTAGCCCAAAGGTGTTTTAGTAAAAAATTACAAAAAAATTGCCTTCCGAAAGCATCCCATCTTCCGAAAGAACCATATGGTATGTCAGAGGGTTAATTTAAAAAATGGAATTTATTTACCTTTACCTGATTAACACGTTGACTGCCGACTACGAGTATACTCGTAGTAACAGGTGTACTGGATTCTGCCACTATACTTGTAGAAAAATGGGAATGCCCTCTGTGGGAATGCCCTGTGAAACTATGCTCAGCAGTCAACGTGTTAAAACATGCTCATGTTCTTTTTTACAGATTATCAACTTCACACTTCCCAACACACTGAAGCACTATGTACACAGGGTCGGAAGAACTGCACGAGCTGGGAAAAGTGGCCGGTATGTTGAACCAAGCTAATTACGGCAAGAAAGTATCCTCAACAACAAAAAAGAAACGCACATTTTTGCAACTGCCCATATTTTGTAAAGTAGCCACCACGGAGCAGCGAAATTTCACACCATTCATGTGAAGCATTGTAAATTTCATCTGCACCAATACATAGTTCCGACCTGTCAATCAAGCCGAACCCGCGACCAATCACAACAGAGCTAGCAGACGGCGCCCACAAAGGTCAAAGTGATGCAATCATCACAAACAATCGCGCGATTTTCTGTCCATACAGTTTGTATGCGCCAGTGACCGGGTGAATTTTGGTTTCAATGTTGGGCGATTCGCTGTTCAAAGGTAGGAAAGCGCATTTTTATGAAATATATGTCATCCCTGCATTACTAGCCCTTCGCTCAGTGTGTGCTACGGTAACTGTCGACCTCAAAACATAAATACCTTTGGGTTTTCTCCAATGAATCTGTGCTTTCCATGCCGAGTCCCGTTGCTTTGTACGTAGTCTCGCCATTTTTTTGCGATGGCTTGTGAGCACATAGCAACAATATCTAAGGGGCGGGGTTAACTGGGCAATCTCGGAACTATGCATTGTCTGGGCTTGTGACTTTGTTGGATTTGCCAGCTAACGTAACTTTTACGAATATCTCATAAAATTTCAGATGACATTAGCATACCTGCCAACTAGTCCGATTTTATTGTATTTGTTCCGATTTTTAAGTGTTAAAAGTGTTGAAAATTGGAACAATCGGAACGGTGGACTTGACCTGACTCCCCCACGCGTGCCACATGTGTTGTGTACACATGAAAACGGGTGCAGTTCTAGGTCAACTTGACCGTTGCAAGTTTCACTACAGTCCGATTTTTCTTACCCGGCAATGTTGGCAGGTATGCATTAGGTGTGCTTTCTTTTTTGTTGAGTATATTTTAAAAAATCTTATTCATATTGTGTCCAAAAATCAAAATACATTGATTGACATAAGTGTACTGAAATAGTTTGTGTTAGAACACATGCATAATAGTAATACATACATAAAAGCTTGGAGCTTAAAATTCCACCAAAAAATCTTGTTATTCAAAAGTATTTTGGTCTGTGCCTTATTGCTTGCACTCAGTGTACATCCAACTTATCCAAGTATTATTTTATTGTACATGAGCTTTACAAAGCTAGTCACTAGTTTGTGAATTTCCAATGCATTGAGGAGATAATATTGCACTAAATGCAGGCTTTGATATTAACCAAGACCAATAGCCTCATGCCCTGCTAAGTTGGCTCCAATGCCCCTTTGAGATATACATTTTCTGAGGCCAACTTGGCCAGCAAGCCCTATCCTCTTAAATTTCATGAGGCTTGTATACACTAACAACCAGCACACATTTGGAACAAAGTTGGCCATGATGCCCCTCCAGTTGGCCTCAGTGCCTTTTGAAATTTTGACAAAATCAAGGCCGGAGTGACCTACCCCTTTTTATAGCGTTGAGGTATGATATTGACTACCCACCCTCAAACCAAGTTATATTTGTGTACTTTGAAATAAGCTCCTGAATAGACGATCCAGTAAGGTCCGCCCATTTTGGAATTGACCAATCACAGCCTCAGGTTCAGGTAGCCAAAAAGTAGATCGCCATTTTGGCTACCTGAGTCTTCAAAATTTTGGGCACAGAGCTACGGGAAACTGCAGCACGAGAGACGGGAAAAACCATATACATCATTTTTATCAGCGCAGAGGACCCTAGCCAGCTTAAAACAGATTGTATAAGACTGGCCAAACCTACATGTACTTTTTAATCCCTTCATAAATGTGATTTTGTGTAAATCGGTAAAACTCACCAAAATTAGCTTGTCGTTTTGCTATGTTGTGCATTCACTGCGTTCTAGATGTGTGTGTGTGAGTTGTTTTTGTTCGATCGCGCGCGTTACGCATAATGCAGGCATGTTGTACGTGCACGCACACGACTGGATACTTAAGTGCATATTTTGCTTTCGAGCGTGCAGTTTCTGTGTGCGTGTGCGTGTTTCAATACGCGTATACCAGGGTGCGGACGGTGACGCACGACGCGGCTAAGTGACTCTACTGCACAGATGCCTCACATGTGTGGCATGTTGCGAGGCAGTTGCTAAATGGGTGGAGCTTACTGGATCGGTCTATTTTAGAAGTGAATATTTTCATCTTTTTACGTACGTTCAGATTATTTTCATTTTCTTAACAGAGCTGTGAGTCTCGTCGGAGAGCGCGAACGTAAACTTCTTAAGGACATCGTCAAAAAAGCAAACAATCCAGTAAAGAGCAGAGTCGTCCCTCAAGGTATCTTAATTTTTAAAACTGATACGTGATAATATTTTTTAAAGGTGGAATTCATTTGCCCTTTAATGACGCGGTATACATAATATACTAAGTACTGTTCCTTTGAATCTCATTGGGACTTGAAATTATGACCTTCTGCGTGTTAGAGTAGACGTCTAAAGCCGGCCGTACAACTTGCGTTTTGTCCGTGATCCGATCGCGATAGTGCATGTTGTGCAGTCGCATCACAAGGTGTGCCAGGTTTTGCGATGCATTCCGATGGCAATGTAGTCACGATTTCGTGTACGTGTCTGTTGCAACGCAATCGCAGATCTTCAAGCATGCTGGAAATTTGGCGTGTCTGTACAATCGCAACAGAGTCGGAATGCAAGGTGTACGGCCGGCTTTAGTTTGCGGGAGGCAAATGGGTTCGAGTCCTACTCAAGCACATTATAACTTTGTACTGTGTGTTTCAACACCTCCTCCCCCCCCCCCCCCCCCCTCCCTCCCTTCAACAGCAAAGTTGACGGAGGGTTCTGGCCCCCTGCAGGCTAGACATGTGTGCTCTACTACTGTGTTTACACTCGAACCGGCAAAGGTGGATACAGACCCAGGATTTTTATTGCGACTGCAAAACTAAGCATTTGCTGCATTTACACTACACCCCAAATCGGCTTCAATTTGCCTTCAGAAACCGCAAAAGTCACCACTAAACTGCAGCGCATGTGTGCGCTGCAAGGTGTTGCGGCACTAGTGCCAGATTGGTCAATTAAATCTACCACACGGCGGGCACTGCCCCAAGGACACTCAAATTGCTGAATCTGTATTCGGGTAGTGTTTACACTACAGCGACCTTGACAATTGCCGGGTTCAGCCCCGCAATTGCGGAGTTCAACCCTACCCGAAAGGTGACGTGAAAAAGCTCCGGTTCTGATCCTCCTTTTTCAATTCATCTTTTGCGTTTACACTTAGTGCCTAACCGGCTTCAACTCCCCTTTTTGGAAATTGCAGAGTTCGATTCGGCAAAGGTGAATCGAGTGTAAACGGACCTTACAATAACCCTGGGACCATTATCATTGTCATTAATGTGAACAAAAGAGATACATGATAATTTAAGTTAGTATACCTGAGTGATTAACTTAACCGATTGAGTACTCGTGCTCATGATTATGATGTTTTAAATAATCAATTCTATCATTTGCTCTGGTACATGTATCGAAGCAAGTACTGTTAAAGCTGAAATATCCACGGTGGTTTTATTTTCGCGCCTTTCGCGCACCAGACAGAGCCCGTGAAAATATTGTTTGCAAAAATTGTGGCGATCCCTGAAACAAAAGGTCGGCAACCCGATACAATACTAATCAGGTCATGACCTTGTTGTACTGTACTTGACACGTGTTGCATGCCCCTAGCGCGCCTATAGCTCACGGCCGTTCAGATAGCTTAAAACCGGAAATCTAATGTCTATTGAAAAACAAAAGAGGGCGCTGTTCAAACTCGAGTAATTTTGGCTTTGTACGTGATATGAATATTCATGAGATCAATGTCCACCACAAAAACACCACCCTAAACTGTATGGCGCATAAGGTTTTGCCTTTTGGACTGTTATATTATGATGAAGGGGGTTCCATCTATGCTATTTCATTATAATAAATTATCCAGAAAATACAGTTGGGCCAAAATACCTCTTGTTACAAATCACGATGTGGAAGTGACGTCATCAATCAAATGTTATACAATTGTCGCTCTATCTCGGAAACTAGGTCAACTAACAGTAATATCTCTTTAATTATTGATTCTCCAACACCCCCATTTTAATAATAGATCGGTCTGAATGGCATACGTATTCGGTTGCTATGCAGTGTGCACGTCGCGCGCGAGCTGAGCAACCGACAGAAATGTTTCATTTGGTGATTTTCTAGTCTATGAAAAAGCACCAAAATTCGCGTTTTATCAAACAAATTTTTGAAAACTAAACCCATCAGTGGTATTATTATAATATTGCTGTTAACTAGCAAGAGACAGAGATTCTATTCCATCGGCGATTTGTCAAAATAAGGTATTTTGTTCTTCATTTACCGGCGTATTTACCATGTTTACTCGCGGAATGTTCAAGTCGATTACGCTGCCGGAGAATTCGGTGAATATCCCCACGCAAATTCCCGAATTTGATTAGGAAAACGGTCAACTAACATTAAAATCATATCAGAATATTAGAGAGTAGTATCTTTAGTTCATTTAATTGAAGCATTCATTTTCAGTGGTAAAAGAAAAATCATGTTTATGGAATGTTTTTGTCGAGGTGTTCGTACATGCATGTCATTATTGTGTAGCATCTAGCATAGCAACGTGTCAGCGGAGTCCTCACCGCGCATGCGCTATCGTACAACTGGCACAACTTGACCACGAGAGGGCGCTACATTAGATTTCCTCGGTGTAAAGCCGTGAGCTGTGTACACTTCACGCGCCTATAGCTAGCTGCACACAGCGCACACCTCGCTAGACCGCAACGTGCAATCACCCAGGGCAATCACCTCATCATGCGTGTTTAGGCTTGCCTATTAAACTAGGTCACGGTCGCACACTGTGTGAGCGCTACTGTGCTTGGTAACTTACGATTGACGTGCTGTATTATTTATTAATCGATGGTAGGCCTACATTCTTGAAAGTGTTTTTCTTACTAAATGTAATTTTAATGAGGCAATTCTGTGAATGTTAAGGTGACATAATTTCCATCCGCAAAAATAACAACTCGCGAAAATGTCAGTGATGTTGAAATGCGCGAAAATATCTGTACGCGAAAATATTGGCTTTTACAGTACTTGCGACTAACGATTGTTTTTACGTACAAATTATCAACGGATTCAGACCCTAAAATTTCACAAATTACTCCCTCCCCACCAGATGTGATTCAGAAATACCGAGACAAAATCTCAAGCATGGAGAATGACATCGCAGAAGTCGTGCGACTGGAAGAAGAAGAAAAAGACCTTCGCATCACGGAGCTGCAGGTGCACAAAGCTAGCACCATGTTACAACACCACGAAGAGATTTTTAGCCGTCCCAAACGCACATGGTTCCAGACGCACAAAGAGAGAATGCAGGAAGTCAGTAAGTGCAGTAGATATAAGTGAATTACACCAGTTTCATAGAGGCGCACCAGAGTTGCGCCGAACTAATTGTATTCCGATTAAAATTTGGTTTCAGACAGCAGGCCCGTAACCAGGGGGGGATCGGGTGGATCGGACGATCCCCCCCGCGGAACAGGGAGTTCCGCTCTGCAAAATAAAAATTCAATAATTCGAATAATTCAATTTTTCGTCGCACAATATAGCCAGTTGTTATTGTATTATGTTGTTGTATATCACACAGTGATCATATCTGAAAGGGGGTCATCTACTTATCCATGCATTCTTCGTTATGTATGCAATGTTATGTATAGCCGGCATTTTACTGTTTCAAAACATGTGCCTGACGGCACTATTCGATCCCCCCCGCAAAACTCGCTGGTTACGGGCCTGGACAGGCGTTCTTAATGCGAGCCTTGCGCACACTAAAGATCGACGTCTAACACCAAGTCGCTCTTCAGTCGTTCTGACTGACTTTCGATCTTTTGACTTCTGGCGAACCAAGTCACTCTAAATTGTTTCATACGTCAAACTTAATTCAAATTTCTGGGATAATTTAGTTCGGTGCGACTCTGGTGCACCAGTATGAAACGGGTGTAGGTGTGTTTTATAACTGTACGTTTAAAATTGGATAGTGATCTGGGTGTGAATAATTGCCCGAGGTGAAGCTGAGGGCAATTATGATGCTTCCAGGCGCCTAGTGGGTTAGTAGGGTAAATTAAGTTTAAAATCAGATTGGAATTGTTTAAAATGGGACAGAGGCCTGATGTCTTTCAGTGATCTTGAAATATTTGCGACACTTTTTTATTTTTTTTACATTGAGTGTTTCCAGCTGTCAGAAAATGTTTGCAATGGTCAGGAAATGTTTTCAAAGGCCCATTGGACTAACAGACCTTGTAGTCCTCCTGATTTCCTACTGGTCTTGGACCACAGGACCACTGGTAATTTCAACCTATGCTTGCAAAAGTGTTGTGACTCACAAAAACTGTCTATATATTAACTTTTTTCCAGACAATCTGAAGCTGAATGCAAACCAAAATGACAAAAAGTCCAAGAAAAAAGCCAAAAAGCAAGAACAGCAAGGAGACGATGATGCGGTGAGTAAAGGCATTCAAATGAGCGTGACCAGATCACATTTTGACCCACCCATTGGTGATTTTGATACCGTATCATTTGTCATATTTTTCTCATTACCATTCTGAAATTTCGCATTCCCAATCCGTATATAATGATAATGATAATGATATGGATTTAAACAACTCTGAATGCCGCAATGGGGCGACATTTCGGAAAGAATCACTCAAAATGACACCTTATTTTTTTAACCAAAGCTTCCAGAGATGCTTCCAGACCGAAGAGAAACAGCTCCAGTCCCAATAAAAATGGTTCTCGACCAAAAAAAAAAGGTTTTTGACCTAAAAAAATGATTTTTAAACTCAAAAATATCAGGGCGACACCAAAATGTCGCCCTATTGAGCAGGTCGCCCTAATATAGCTTTTTTACACACGATTTGTCGCCCTATTCTAGCATTGATAGTAATTTATACCGTGCACTTATCCGGGGAAATCCCGATCAAGGCGCCTACATTATCATCACCCTGATCATAGGGCTCCATTAAATCACTCCATATACCATCTCAGCTCCCTAGGGAGTATACAGCCCCGGCTGCCTTAGGCGCTCAACGGCTAATCAAACACATCAACTTTCGCTGCCCTCTCAGGTACCCTTTTTTATCCTGGGTGGAGAGAAGCAATGCGTAGCAAAGTACCTTGCTCAAGGGTACACGCACCGTGGATGGACCGGTCCGGGATTCGAACCCACTACCTTCGGAACTAACCTAGATTTTGAATACGATCCACTAGACCGCTCCGCCACAGTACACCATTTTTAAGGATATTATCGAAAAACCACTGTTGTTTTGCAAACTAATTTATCTGGTTCCATAAAGCACTGCAGTGATCACACCAACTTTTTTGTTTCACATCCAAATTGGAAATTTCCTGTTTTCTTCCCATGGATAGTATTCTAGGCAGGTATTTTATGTGATTGTTGTTAAAACGGAATCCATTTTTCTTAACGCGCTCCTTTAATTTAAATTGCAGTGGTTATATTTATGCGGGAAAAACCCAGGTTTAACCTTTTGAGATAAGAATAAAAAGCAAAATATTTAAGTCCATACATGATTCGTAATGTCCCAAAATTTTAATCAACAATTTTTACCGGAATGTTTACTCATTTTTACCGGAATTTTTACTCAAATGAAAGATAGAAGTGGCTCCTACTGTCCAATGCAATAATTCTGCCCAAGATGGTATCTTTTTATGAGAAAACAATAATTGAAATTAAATTTATCTTTAAAAAGAAGAAGAAAAAAAAGGGCGCCTTCATATCAATGAAACTAATAGGCCCCTGACTGCTATGGTAGTATGGCCCAATTTTCCATGCAGTATAGCCAGGAACCAGCCTAAATAAAATAGTGGCTTCGCACAATTTCTTGAAAGCATGAACTAATCAACTAATAAGGTATTGAAAGTTCAATTAGTAAAAAAAGAATCTTATGCCAAAAGTTTCGCTATGACCGGTGCAAACATATGGGTCTTTCTATAAATTAGGGGTCCAAAAGTGTGACATTTGGTGTCCCCCGTCACACCTGATATGTGTTATTTTTCGTACAATAATCATTAAAATGGCTTTTAAACCATTTTGTATGAATTGTACTTTATGTACTCACTCTTTGAGATGGAAAGTATTTAAAGAATGTGTCCTGAATTTACAAAAACAAGATGTAAAATGTAACGGGGGACACCAACATTGGACCCCTAATTTATAGAAAGACCCATATGGAATAACCTGCCTGAACAACTTAGGACTATTGATTCCTTAAGTACACTCAAACAAGAACTACGAAAAACCTGGCTGGGTGATTTAAGTATAATTACCAATTAATTTTGTGATACCGGTACTAGTTTAATTTCTGGAATGTTTTATTTGTCCATATTTGTAACTAATATTATGTTAAGATGTATATTGTTTGTCACTTGTTCCTTTGAGTGTAATTTTAATTGTTTTTATGTAATAATTTATGTACGCAGCGCCCCAATGGAAACCAGTTTTTAACTGTTTGGGCATACCCTTGGTAAAGAAATGGTATAAATAAATAAATAAATTAACACAGTTTCTTGGAACATAGGTTATGGACAAAGGTGATTTAGTTTGTTTCAGGGAGAATGCACATGTTAATTTGGGTTGGTCTTTTTCCTTACTTAACGTAACTGGATTAGCACCGTTTACTCAGTGGTACCCCGAGACACTATGGGAAAAAACAACATAGCGTGCTCAGGTGGGACTCGAACCCACAACCTGCATACCAGGCAGGCGTCTAGTAAACCCTCGACCACCGAGCAGGCCCATGTTCGAATCTGCAGCTCGAACCGCAACTAAAGAGGGAAGGTGATTTAATTTGCATCGGAAAGAACGAATGTTAATAAGGGTTTGTTTTGCACTTTCCCTATTGCTAATTTTATTAGCAATATGGGTCTTTCTATAAATTAGGGGTCCAATGTTGGTGTCCCCATTACATTTTACATCTCGTTTTTGTATATTCAGGACACATTCTTTAAATACTTTCCATCTCAAAGAGTGAGTACATAAAGTACAACTCATAAAAAAATGTTTAAAAGCCATTTTAATGATTTTTGTACGAAAAATAACACATATCAGGTGTAACGGGGGACACTAAGGCTGCGTTCGGGCGTGTACTCGTGTTAACACGAGTATACTCCTAGCGCGCGCGAACGGCAAGAATAACGACACTCGGGTCAGTGAGAGTATGCTCTCGCTACTCCCCAACAAATGGGGAGTGTGCTCTTACTCCCGACGAATGCCATGTGATTTGTACGAAGATGGCGGGATATAGGTTGGATTTTTTGTGAATTTGCTAAACGTGTCAACTGGATAACTGAAACAACAACTCACTAAGGTTTGTTTTGGACGGCATCAAAGGTTCTCACGACTTACGGCCTGTATTTCCTCAGTTTCTTTTGAGCAGTAAAACAGCGTTTTTTTGTGCAGTGATGGCAAGAGACGGCCATCTTCACTGATTGCCATTCGCGCATGCGGAATGCCGACTTGCCGTTCGCGTGATGTGACCCGAGTGCAATGCGCACGCATTACTCCCGAGTAACGAGAACTGCACGCTCGAACGCAGCCCAAATGTCACACTTTTGGACCCCTAATTTATAAAAAGACCCATATATTCAGTGCTTCTCCACGACACTGAGAAAAGTTCAGAGCATTCTAGGGTGGGACTCGAACCCACAATCGAAATGTTCAATAAGTATTGTATTGCCAGTCACTTAACATTTTGTCCGTCACGGCTTGATTTTATTTAGTTTGACAATTATTTCCCATTCAGGCTGACCGTCGTATTCAGCGAGAACTAGAGAAAGCCCAGCTATTCTCTAAGCGTGAGGCAAGAAGGTCGTCTAAAGGTCACCTGCTCCGAGGCCAGAGAGGCGGCAATCAGCCAACAGGTTAGTCCAGAATAATTCAAATATTCCTCCCTAGCTCCCTCCGCGAACGCACACAGCAACGGGTGTTTGAACTGCCCCGTGAACAACATGGCGTCGATAACCGTGAAAGGGTTTATTGTCTCATCAACCCGAGCTGTTGTGGTAATGCCACAATCTAAGTGCTGATAGGGTTGTGCGCCCTGGCCAGGCAGTCACCTAGCAAAATGATTCTGGTGATCCCTTGATGACATCGATAATAATAATGGCTATGGTGCCTTTGAATAACAATGTTAGATGCTTTGCACCTTATAAATGCTCTGCTATTATTGTTGTTATTTCTTATATTTCAACAGAAAACAAGAAAATCGTCCACAAGAAAGGCAAGCCACAAGGAGGACAGCACACATCTTCCTTTGAAAAGGAATTGACGAGTACGAACAAACGATCGGTCAAGCAGTTCCGCAACAAGTAAGTTTGTAGAATTTGGAGATTTTAGAATAGTGTACCATTTTGTATATATTTTGCAGCAAAACTTTGGCTAACTTTTTCAAGTTTCATCGCTCGGGTTTTGCATATCCTATTCAATCTTGGCCATCCCTTACAATTCTTTTGTAATTCTGGCTGTGATGTACTTGTCAACTGTCAGGTTGTACTGATGCATTATTTTTTTTATTTGAAATGGTGCTGTTTGCCGTATTTTTAAGCCATCAAACATCAATATCACCGGGTGAACGGCCGTCGTTCGAAACAGAGTATTTTCATTCCATCAAAAAATCCGACAAAACATGACAGAAACCATGTTTAATGACATTAATGACATGGTTGGGTTCAGCAATTTGTTCAACCTTGATTTCCACCAAAACCGGTATGCTTATTTGGTGTCTTGGTCTCGGACTGCCAGTCTCGGTCTTGGTCTCGGACTGCCAGTTGGTTTTGGACTGCCGATGTGTGACTGTTGGTCTTGTCTTGGTCTCAGGGACGGACTGCCAGTTTCGGTTTTGGTCATGCTTTCAGACTGGCTATCTTGGTCTTGGTCTTGGTTTGGGACAGTCTGGTCTTGAATACAACAATATTAGAACTAGAAAATTTGATTTGGCTGTAGCGAAGTATTGTTTTCCTTTATTCTATTCTCTTTTTAGAACTCACGAGGCACGAAAGGAACAGAAAAGAGCACAGAAGATGACTAAAGCTGATAAACACAACAAACCCAAATCAAAGAAATTCAACAACAAACGGAAATGAGGCCGACCGGAAATCACTTCTTCCCAGGAAATCAACTCGGAACAAACGAATCTGTTTGCGATGCAAATAAACTAATTTACTGACCGGAAATTTTTCAGATGGAATCCCATTTTAAACCTCCGGCTGAAAGTGTGTTAATCTAACTTTAGGGCATTCTTGAGAAAAAAAAAAGAAGGGATGTACGTCTGTCGTCTGGCGTAGCGGATATTTGTAGCAACAATGATCTGTAGCCCGTTCGCATTAGAGAAATCGCTTCTTTTGACAAAGAAGCATGCATTCTCATCTCGCTTATCAAAGATTAAACGGAGATTGGTACTGTTCGCATTTGGCAACCGCAGATGAAAATTAATTCATAAATACCTTAGACAGTTTATGCATCCCTATTGGCTGAAAGCACATCACGTGGGCAGTTTTAAACAAGCGATAAAGGCACAGTCGGTCTTAAACACTTTTGAGGCTGGTTAGCGGCCGCGGCCATGCCCACGCTCTGGTCGGCGCGTATGGAACACGCACATGCACACAGAAACTGCACGCTCTTGAAAGCAAATTGTGTCGTGCACGTACAACACGCTTGCATTATACGCGTAACGCGCGCAATCAAACAAAAATATTTCGACGCACAGCTACATGTAGCGGTGTTGACACTGTGGGTGTAGAAAGTGAATGCAAAACATGGCAAAACGACGAGCTAGTTTTACCGATTTACGCAAAAAGGTATTTATGAATGGTTTTAAAAGTTGGGCTAGGGTCCTGGGAACTGATAATGGCCCGCGCCTTCTGCTTGGGCCATTATCAGTGCCCAGGACCCTATCCGGTTTTAAACATATGTTTAAAACTGGCCAAACCTACTTTTAATCCCTAAATGATAAGGTGGGCATGTTTGTTTTGGACGGATCTGCACAGATCTAGGGTGCACTAAATCTGTGCTTGGCGTAGATCCTGATTAAGATCTGTGATCTCTGGGATTCTTCTCGAGAGGTGGTTCAGTGCAAAATCCAAAATGTTGACGTGAACCTTAAAGATAGTATACATGATTGGTAAACTGTTACAAATAGTTTTATCCCCGTGTGATTGAAGATATGCATTATTAAAACCAACCTGAGCAAAAACCAGTTCCATTCTTCGTCTAACTTTTGGGAAAACGGTAAAAAAAGGGTTTGCAGTCATTTCGTCCCAAAACTACTTCGCCCTGAACTATTTCGCCCTGTACCACGGCCTGTGCACAAAGTGGTTTTGGGGCGAAGTAGCAGTTGGGCGATGTAGTGTTTGGACGAAGTGATTTGGGGCCAAATGGCACTCGGGCGAAGTGGTTTTGGGCGAAATGGTTTCATGAGACGAAAAATAATTGTTTTACTCATTTCTCAAAGACTATAGCACTTTAGACACAACAATTTCAGGGTAAGTTTTCTACGGTCATCATGTTTATATTGTGTAAGTTAGGCGTAAATCTGTGAACATTTCTGATTTTCGAGATACCAATCATGTATACTGCCTTTAAACCATAATTTTAAAAAATTTAGGCAATTTGTTTACTTACGATAAATGTCATGGGTGACATTTGGCACAGAAATTTGACAAATTTGGTAAATAAATTGCTACTTACGTGATTTGAGATCCTAGTTTAGAGCAGTTTCGTTTTTTCCGCATGATGAAACATCTTGGGATCTGGATTCAGATCTGCAACGAAACAAACATACCCTTGAGGATGCTACAGTGACCACAGGCCGATTTTACAAAAGTCTTATCTTTGGATCGATCAGGTAAGACGAGTAACCCTGGCCTTTCTAAGACAAATCTTAGCGTTTTGTGAAATTGACCCCTGGTTGCACATGCACATCGTGCGTCAAGCGTCTGACAATCTGAGTGCTCTTTGTTGTTTTAGATCTGACTGTCAATGTTTGCTTGATGTCAACATGCCTGCAAAATCGCTTAATTGAACAAATAAAGTGTTGCTTACAATTTTGCTTAGCCGAATTGAGCAATCTTTTTGTCAAATAAACATATTTTGCTGCTTATAAAGAAATTCTCATCTTCGTCAAATTCGTCAATTCTCATCAGGAAATCTCTTTTACAAGTCATCGTAAAATCCATAACAAACAAGCGATTTTTGTCATGTAGTTTTAGAAACCACCTTCAGTGGTTAATTTCTGACAACTATTATTTAGGAGAGAAATAAATTTGTGGTGTTTGTTGCCATTTCTACCAACACTTTGGAAAGAATTGAGAAGTTGATCATGGCTTCAGACCTTGTCTGCAAAATTTGGGTTTTTCAGTCAAATATGCACTTACCGATGCTTGATGAGTCATATTAAAGAAAACAATGCATAGTTCCGACCTGTCAATCAACCGAACCCGCCGACTAACCACAACAGAGCTAGCAGACGGCGCTCACATAGGTCAAAGTGCACTGTACGATCACAACAACATGATCACGCGATATGTTCTGCCGGCCCCATACAATTGGTACAGTGTTGTATGCGACGATCCGGGTGAATTTTTGGTTTCAAGGCCGGTCGTTTCGTTGTTCAAAGGTACGAAAGCTATATTTCGTGATGATATGATATCCCTGCATTAATAGCCCTTCGCTCAGTGTGTGCTACGGTAACTGTCGACCTAAAAACATAAATACCTTTGGGTTTTCTCCAATGAATATGTGCTTTCCATGCCGAGTCCCGTTGCTTTGTACGTAGTCTCGCCATTTTTTTGCGATGGCTTGTGAGCACATAGCAACAATATCTAAGGGGCGGGATTAACTGGGCAATCTCGGAACTATGCATTGAGACCAACTTCTCAACTCTGTGAAGAGAAAAAATTACTGTTTTACTGTTTTGTATAATCATAGAGCAAGGTATAATGGTGTTTAGCACCTCGCATCTCGCATTTGGACTACCAAATCTCGCGTTACGTTTCGCGTCTCGCATTATGACTATCAAATCTCGAAGACATAATCTAGAATACATTCACCAGAGTATATTTTCCACACGGGGCTGATGAAGTGAGAACAATTTCACCATTTTCCAAACAGACTCCAGTAAAACTTATTCATACTGTCCTCTTCAACTTAAAAAGTCTAATTGATTCTGATCCAAAGCACACTTAATTTGGTTTCAGCTTCAACCGCACACTAATTAAAACCTATTTAGGGAGATAAAGAGACCCCTGCCAAATAAAGGAACTAAATTGTAATTGTGTGCCATTCATGTTGTAAAAAACAAAATTAACACATTTTCTAACTGATTCTAGTCCCGGGGACACTACTCATGTTTGGTTCCAGCTTCAGCTGGAAACTATTATTATTATTACTACATTATTACTACTAATAGCGCATATTCCATATGGATATGTTCACATGCGCTTCACATTATAATGGGTTTTTACGAAGCTAATACTCCACCTAAACATCGAGATACCGACATGGGTGGGTGGCGCCATTGGCAGCCGACGGCCAGCGACACCAGGGAATCCCCTTACTCTCCACGAAAGAGTGCGCCTAGATCTTTTAAGTGCATTACACAACACACTGGACCAACGGCTTTACAATCCTTCCGAATGATGGAGCAAGTGTGTTTAAGTGCCTTGCTGAAGGGTACAGGTACCACGACCGGGTATAGAACCTGAAACCCCAAGTTTTCACCCGAGATTTGCAAGTCAGTGGCCCAAAGCACTCGGCCACAGTACCCCATATTAATTAGTACCTAATTAGGGAGTTAAAGGGACCCTTCCCCTAAAAGGTAAAGATTTTTCACCAAAAAAGTATATTGCACATCTTTTAAAGAAATTGTACCTTCATGTTGTACAAATTAACATCTATTTATGCATTTTCTAATTGATTCAACCGCTAACCAATTACATGTAGTACCTAAATAGGGAGTTAAAGAGGCCCTTCCCCAACGAGCTGATTTAAAACAGTAATTACAAAGTCACAAAAACAGTATAACGCAAATCTTTCGAAGAATTTGTACCTTGATTAGGTACTAAATGATGTGCGACTAAAGCTAAAATCAAATTTAAGTGTGCCCAGGACTAAAGTCAATTAGAAAATGCATTAATACTTGTTAATTTGTGCAACATATATGCCTTTAGCAAGGCACTTAAACACACTTGCTCCATCCTTCGAAATGGATGTAAAGTCGTTTGTTGTGTAACGCACTTAAAAGATCATAGGCGCACTCTTTCGTGGCTGCCAATGGCGCCACCCACCTATGCATCTCGATGTTTTAGGTGGAATATTAGCTTTGTAAAAACCCATTATAATGTGAAGCGCGTGTGAACATATCCATATGGAATATGCGCTATATAAATGTAGTAGTAATAATAATAGTTTCCAGCTGAAGCTGGAACCAAACATAAGTGTGCCCGGGACTACAATTAGTTAGAAAATGTATTGTACAGGCCGGTGTCCCCAACAAAACAAAACCGAGATTTATCGATGTTTAATCATACTTTAATCTCAATCTTGAATAATAAATGACACATTTTTGGAAAGCTTAGTTCCTCATCTTTCATTTGATACCACTCATATGATACATACTTCACGCATGAATGAATAAAGACAATATGAAGCAGGTCTACCAAAAAGTCGTTTGCACAACGATACCTGAATTTCAAGGGTTTCAACACACACGTTTTTAATGCACACGTTACCATCTCCGAATCCATTCATGCGAAAAATCGGTCATGTGTGAACAAAACGAATGATTTAAAAAAAACATGGAAATTCACTCCATATTTAAATGCAGGATATCTGTCATCCCTGGCTCATTTTTTCTTCCTGATGTATCATACGAAAGGGAAGGAAATGAACTTTTTAGAAATGTGATTATTTCTTTGAAATTCAGGTATCGTTGTGCAAACGAATTTTTTGCTGAAGGATCCATCTGTGGCCACAATCAGGGCACCGTCACCATCCACCTCCCAGAAAAGTTGATGGCACAACTTGTGCGGCACCCGTGGGCCAGTCTCTGCTATGACCCTTTGGTTCTTCCCCATGTTCCTTCTGTTGTATCCAAGCTGGTGCTGCCTGATGTTGCAGCAGCTGACCGTGAGCATCTGGCAGGCCTACGTCGATGGGATGCCTTGGAAGGTCGTGGTCGCAGATTGTAAGTACTATGATGGCACTTGCCTGGTTCCCTCTATAAATGGTCAATACTCTGGAGTGCCTTAGCTGCAAAAGTCGCTGGTTGCAAGATCTGACGGTCGGCAATGCTTATGCTGGGATTTGGTACGATTGTGTGTGGATATATATATATATATATTTCTTATTATTCTTTATTATTTTTTCTTTTTTTCCTCTCCATATTTAATTATGTTTAACGTAACAATTATTCGTTGAAGTAAAACAGGCTCTTGGTCTTGTACAAGCCTCTGGCTTTCTACCGAGGACCTGCCATGCTTACGGCATACATTTCTTAAAAAGTCAAATAAGCTTTTTCTAAGTCATTTCATGAATGTACATGTATGTCTACTCCAAAGTTTAAATTATTTTATTACATAAAAACATGTTCTTGTATCCGTAAAGCATGGAAATAAATAAATGAATGAATGAATGAATGAGTCTATAGACAGTCTCGGGTAATCTCACAAAATCATTGGAATTTCGTGGCAAAAATCGCACAGTGGGAGGCCCGCTCAACTGACGGAGCAAGACCCCTCAGAAGCATACAAGTGGCGCTCCTCGGCTTTCCTGCCAGCTGCAGCCTTCAAGACATTGATCCCTGTGTTGGCTCGGCTAAGGATTCTGCTCACATGTTCAGTGAAGTTGTGCTGGCGGTGGAAAAAGACGCCCAGGTATCTGGGTGAAATTATTGGTGTCTTTGCATCTATAGACGGGATAGGGAATGTCTTGTATCCTATGACGGTTATTCAGTGTGCATAACGGGGCTTCACACATTTCTCCGTCGCAACTGGTTCAATTGGTCTCACAGAAACCCTTGATATCTGCCGAAGTGGGCTGGGTCTTCTCTAGAAGTTCTTGTGATGACGAGCCTTTATAGCACATGTAATTATGTTATCAGCAAAAGTCCACATTGTGCACTCCGCGCGGTTGAATCGTGCCAGGGGAAGGTTGTTGATATTAAACAGGACTGGTAGTAAAGGGGATCCTTGGGGTACAGCTGTATTGATGTCAACCCAGTCGGAACGCTAAACACCATGTTTCATCATCTCTTGCTTATATGGCCATCATCCCCCACCGACCACCGTACACATATGTTGCCTAGATCCCAAGGTGCAACATATCAGCAAGAATTCCCCAGATACCAGCTTGGATACAACAGAAGGAACATGAGGAAACCCAAGGGTGGTCACAGCATTTGGCAGGGAATGCAGAGACTGGCCCGTGAGTGCCGCACAACTTCTTTGCCATCAACCTTTATGGGAGTTGTGTGTTGAATGAGCCCCGATTGTGGTCACAGATGGATCCTTCACTCATAAGACCAACCGTGCTGGATGGGGATTCCCGATTCGCCAAAAGAGTTCTACACTTGCTGAAGGATGTGGTTGCCATGACATTTACACCAGCAGTATACGCATGGAATTTGAGGCAATCCAGCAGGCCCTACAGAGACTTACTAAACTGCACCTTGATCATAAGGTTATCATATTTGCAACTGATTCTATGGCTGTGCTCAGCAGGATTTACTCTGGGCAACTTCCAGCTAACTGGCACACCTTCCGTGAGTAATACCCCCTCAGCGGCAGCTAGTTTTGATGTTTTTTTGGTAAAATCCAGCCGGACTCTACGATGGTGTCTGGTCGATTTGGCAGATTCGACACGTCTTCTGGCTCTCATAAGTTGTTCACGGAGCCTGTGCCTTGTTGTGTGGTCACTAATTCGTGTCCCATGCAGTGGCATGTTTTGGGTCCCTTTGCATATTTCTGGTAGTGACAGACCTCTGTTGGAGAGCAGAATCCACCAATTTTAGCGGTCTTTTCTGGCTGTGGTACATCGTTGGCGTCCTTAACCTCGTCTTCCGGCATATCCCCGTCTCCTGACAGCGTCTCCACAGACTTCAAACCACGCTTCTGGACACAGCAACCCTCTGGGCAACCTCCCTCTAAGTGGAACCATTTTCGAATAGATTACTGCTCTTCGCTACTTCAAAATCATCTAGTCCCATCCACTAACACTAATAGAAAACAACTGCAAAAGCTTTCCCATTTTGCTTTGGTGGAGAAAAAGCGCTATGTCCGGAAATTGGCATTTTATGGGGTATTGGCAAAACGTACACTCTAACAGTCCTTTGTGATGTATGAATTATTTCAAGAGTGTTCAGCAAACTAGAAAAGTAGCTGGTGATTCATTTGAGTGAAGAAGCAGAAATTTATTAGCAAAAACACCTTGCTGCCTTAATTGTTTTCAGGAGTTTACAGGGCATCTTAACATTTTCAAGATGGCGTCGGCAGCCATCTTGGATTTAGAGGTCCAGATGGCTCAAAACGTAATAAATACCATTCTAGCAGATTTGTGGTGCCAGTATTAGCAGAAAAAAACGATTGTTCGTTCCCATGACTCATCTCGTTCCAAATATTAAGATACCACTTTTTTATGTTTTCAAGATGGCGTCGGCGGCCATCTTGGATTTAGAGGTCAAGATGGCCCCAAACGTCATAAATACCGTTCTAGCAGATTTGTAATGCTGGAATTAGTGGAAAATGACACCTCATTTGTTATTATGACTCGGCTGGTCTCATATATATCACTTTTCTGATTTCCAAGATGGCGTCGGCGGCCATCTTGGATTTAGAGGTCAAGATGGCCCCAAACGCCATAAATACCATTCTAGCAGATTTGTGATGCTGGAATTAGTAGAAAATTACACCTCCTTTGTTATTATCACTCAACTAGTTCTAGAGATATCACTTTTTATGATTTTCAAGATGGCGTCGGCGGCCATTTTTAAAAACGTGCTATAAAAAAGTTAGCCGTCACTTCTGAGAGGTGTATGGGAGATATTTTTTCTTAAAATTGGTCCTTTTCATCAAATCCATCGAGAAAAAAAGGTTTGCTAAAAATGGTCACGGATTCCATGAAAATGACTCTACTATACTCCATCAACATCGGTTTTGTCTACTTGGTCGTTATCTTCGGACTTGTGAGGTTTATGAAAGATCGACCTGCACTAATTCTGAACCGGCCACTGACACTCTTGTGTTAGACTTTGTCCTTTCTATAAATCTGTCTAGTGTGAAAGGGGCTATAATAACTCTTCCTAGCTCGTTTTCGTTGTGGACGTCATCATATACCTGCAACTGAATTCCGTTATATTTCATCCAACTCATCTAACAATGTCACTTTATGTCCTTTGTGTAATGAAGACCAGCTTTGTGATGAATTTCATTATGTTCTTGTTTGCACTGCACTTAGCCAGAAAGATCGAGTTTGATTAAAATTTGTACTGGACTAGGCTAAACAAAGAGAAATTGGGTTTGCTTTTTAACAGAACCAGCTCCCATCAACTGTACGGGTATATAACCTTGCAAAATTTATAAAGATTATGTTATCCAAGTTCCCATAATAACTTGTATTGTATCTACAGTCTTCTCTGGTTACTCCTCATTTAACCGATTTCGTTTACTTGTAAATATGTTTTTCTTATCAATTAACGTAATTATTGTCATGTAATTTATACTGGCTCTCATACCCCTCCGGGATCGCAGAGATAAATAAACCATTCAAACACAGTGTATAGCAAGAGCATTCAACCGTCGTATACAGTACAGACACACACATAGTGTATAATAGCGAGAGCATTCAACCGTGACTGCGTACCTGGTGGTGTTTCAGAGTCGCGGGTATTCTGCAATAATGTGCCGTGAGGGAGTAGTCACGGGATATTCTGCAATAATGTGCCGTGATGGAGTAGTCGCGGGGTATTCTGCAATTGTGCCGTGCTTTCAACCTTCATGCATTACAATGGCCGCCGAAGTTGAGTCTCCCTTTCAGTATTTCGGTTTTTCCTTCGAGAAAAACTTCAATATTCGCTCTTGGCACGAGTTCTTCAAAGCGCATTGGACGTACTCCATCTACATCGGTTTTGTCTACTTTGTCGTTATCTTCGGACTTGTGAGGTTCATGAAAGATCGACCTGCACTAATTCTAAACCGGCCACTGACACTCTTTTCCCTAATTATAGCTGTTATGAATGGCTATTCCGCTTATAGACTCTGGCAGGACTATTTCATGTACCGTAGACTCCGTCTCGCGGGGTCCTCGGTTTGCCAGGATTACAGCTGCAACACGGGAGTCCACGGTCTGGCCACGATCGTATTCTGCTTCGTTAAACCCTTGATCTTGGTGGAAACCGTGTTTCTCGTGCTAAGCAGGCACAGGGCTCCATTCGTACAGTGGTATCACCATGTCACTACCCTGAGTTTGACTTGGTATTGCGCCGGGATTCCGGACTCCGTCGGGCGGTACACAGCTATCGCCAACTGTACGACCGATGCCATTTACTTCGGCTACCGCTTCCTCAAGGGTACCCGTCTGGTCCGCATTAGTCCTAGAGCCTCAATTATTGTCCACATCATAGGCGTAGCCGAATTGGTCGCTTATTTCGTCGCCAACTATCTAGCCTACCACTATCACAGCGGGGGAGAGTTTGCCACCAAAAGCGACTTTACTCAGCAAGTGATTATGTTTGCAACTTCTAGCTACATCGTGACGCCGCTTACTTACATGATATTCTTCAAGTTCATCTGAACTACTGGATGTGTACGTAGATTAAATTTTCAGTCCCCAACTCTCTGCTTGACCACGCATTTCCCCCACTGTGTCTCCTTCCTTGTATAATTAAAGTGAAGTTTGAGCTAATCCCGTATTTAGCATAAAGGGTTAACAATATACATATTAAACATCGTTGACACTTTCGAAGGCTTTATAGGTTTGGAGGTGCTGGAAAAAGCAAGAAGAGGATGTGATTCTTTTACCTTATTCGATATGAAACAAGAAAACAATGCAGTATTTTGAGTGTCGGATAATGGAATGCACACCAACTGATTTGAACCAGCACGTGGACGCGTGCGGTTATTTTAATAAAAGAGGTATAACACGCGGATTGAATAAAGTATAAAGCAGTATACCAAAGCCGGCCATGACAGTGTTTCTTAAAGGTATATACGGTAGAGTATAATTTACAGCAGCGTTGTGGTACTCGTACTCGAGTACCATTGTACTCGTACTCGTACTCGTACTCGTCCTCGTCCTCGTACTCGTACTCGAATAGCAGTACTCGATAAAAAAAGGTGCACGCAAACTGCCCTCGGTTCCTACTGCGCGTAGCGATTACAGAATCGATTATCTACGCGCGTCGAGCAGGAAATAGTTACCCATACTGCAGAGCTAGCTAGCCGCGCGCGGCCCTAATTACGTATGCCTATATGCATTATTGGCGCAATACATATTAGACTGGTTTCCCGGACCTAATATTCCACATACGAACACGAATCTCTTATTTGTTGAATATGTGGTGCCGGAACTAGTCTAAGTACATACATATATAAGGAATTTCTAATCGCGTGGTGTCTTTACATGCGCGTGGTGTATTGAAGCTAGCTACTGTCTGGTAACGCCAAATTTGTGTTGCGTGCGCAGCTAGCTAGCTTAGGCATGTTAGGCTAGGAGTGCGTTTTGGGGTTTGTTCATTTACTTAGCTTCGGTGTCATTCGTCTACTATTTCGTGCCATATTTCTGAGGAATTTGTCGAGGTTGTCGTAAAAAAATGTCATCAAGAAACTAGCGCCCATTTTTGAAGTTTTAGGTTATAAATACCCTTGGAATGTTGAATCTGAAACGCAGACTGGTGGCGCATTTGAGCGACGAGTGGTCAATTTTAGCGGGACGTGTCGCATGACCATCATGGGGCCAGCGCAGCGCGCGGTCGGCTGCAGTCTACGTGGACACAATTATTGTCTTTGCTATGGAGCTGCGTATTTCGCGGCACGAATTTGGCCTCATGCGCGCATTGACGAACCTCAGTCTGCCTTTAACAACGGTTTACGCTACTACATGTAATTGTTTAACAACGGGTATACAGGCATAATGTCCATTCGTTCTACACAGAAGCCACACGGAGAACATTTCCCGTGTATTTTTGCTGTTACAACGGTCACAAAATAACAGGAAGGACAGTCGCTATAAAAGAAGGTATAAGCAAACCAGTGAAAGTCATAATTGTCCATATTTGTAAATAATTTTCAAAATGAACAATAGAACACACTGCATGTACGCAAACACAATGGAAGTACAACGTGAGCGTGAACCAGTGACCATAGCAACGGTTTAGTGACCCCGATCATTCCGATGTGACGTCACGACTCTGCCATCGAATATCAGTTGTTGCTCAGTGACTGCTGGGATCGGCTATCAGTGAGCTTAAAAAGCCTTACAGAGGGATAAACCCTTCAATGAGATCAAGATCACCAAGTTTCCAAACCCCTGCCCGATTTGCTCCATTTGCTCCATTTAGCCAAGAACGCACATTTTTGTATAATGCCCTTCACTGGCTTTCATGCATGCGTTCGGCCAATAGACCGTATCGAATAGCTGCCATCTTGAGGGGCAACTTTTGTCATTTAAATTGTCAACAATGTAAGCACAAAATGTGCAACCATGCATGTCCCCAATGAACAAAGAGACTGTCCCACAAGGTGGCAGCTATTCGATACGGTCTGTAAGGTTGCACCCAAGTAGATAGGGCTCCCATAGGAACCAATGCTATAAATGCCAATTTTTAAAAAATCATTTAAAAATACTCACAACTCTCTCGGCTTCTCAGGGCAACAACCAAAATACTCATTGAAGTCAACTCCGTTCAATTTTATGGGGGAAATTCGTCACTTTTATTCCCTAATTTCCACTTGAAACAAAACTACCCCTGCAACAGTGAAAATTGCTGAACAGACCAGCGTCCATTTTGGAACATCACGACGATGGCCATATTCTATACAAGACCACACTCGTTCAACTCGCAACTCTCTCTACTCTCTAATAAAGAAGAATTTCATAACGTTAACCGAGCGGTCTGGAGCCTTTATTTTTGGTGGTTCGTCGCGTCGGGAATTCCTATATGTATTTTGTCCTGTCTAGAGTCAAGGATAGCCTCTTCAGGTCTGGTGTTAGCAAAGTTAACTCACAAAGAATTTCAGGTTGGAAACTAAGGTTTTATTCATCAGGTTATTACTCTTTTAATTCAATTCAAGAGAAAATACAACTCACGCTTCTTGTGTACTAGTAGTTTTCAACCGGTGTGGAGCTGTCAATCGTTAGCCGTCCGCACACTACCGAGCCACGTGCTAAACTAGCGCGCGCTCACCCAGTTCGCCACTTCCTGTTTAGACATAGTCTTTGTGAAAGACTGTCTTACGTGCGCGGTCGACATTGCACCGTGTGGACAGGGTACTAGTTTATGTGCCATTGGGTTGATATCACAAAGAATTGTGAAACTGCAGATTTTGAAAGTTCATTTTTCTGAGCTATAAAGGTACATGTACATGTATATTCCTGCTTAAACTTAAAGAGCAGAATGAATTTGGGCCATGGGGTCAAAGACTTGCGACGTGTCACAAGTATACCAAATCCATCACATCTCGCAACGGGTTCAGCGAGTTCCGATGGATTTGGCTACTTTTGCGACACGTCACAATTCTTTGTGATATCAACCCCTGCTCCTGTATAGAAAAGCGTACATGTGAACAAAATTTGACAGTTTGAGTCCACTGGGAAGCATGCCTCCAACTACACGAAATAAATGCTACATAACAATTGAACTCTGACCTCCAAGTTTTTGTTTATTCTTTACATGTATTGTCATCAGTGCTTGGGACAATTATTTTTTTGGAAAGACAAGTAAATTCATGAACGTGCCTGCATTGATATAGCAACACAGCAAGCTGTATTAATAACGTCACTTATAAGATTTGTACTAATTATTAGTACTATAGTAAAACAATCTGCTTATCACAAGAAAATGTTTATGCCCTATCTTTCAATCATTGCTTTCATTCCTTAGGTTTAAAGACATGATTGGTAAACTTTCAAAAATGGTACCAAACGCATTACAGAACTAAAGTATGCCTTTTAACATTTCACTCGGCCATAATTCAAAATCCTTTAAAATACATGCATGGTTTTTGTGTTGAATAAATGGTAAATAATTCATTTGCAAATTGTCAACAACAAAAAAAACACTATCTGGCAATTTCTCGCACGAAGGTACCGGATCATGGCTTCAGACCTTGTGTGCAAAACATGCGAGACAGGCTGAACAATTACAAATGCATGGTTTTTGTGTTGAATAAATGGTAAATAATTTATTTGCAAATTGTCAACAACAAAATAGTTGGCAATTTCTCATAATAAGGTACCAGTACCCGAAAGAATTGAGAAGGTGATCATGGCTTCAGACCTTGTGTTTTTTCCCAAAATCTTAAATTTTTGCCACTTGATATAGACCTCTTGCACGGTGGCCATGACAGAGGGCAGGTTTTTATATTTAAATGTGTGACAATAGATCCATCAAGTGCATACTCGTGCATGACGCACTGTGACTGCCTTCTGTCATGGCCGCTGTGCAAGGGGTCTATTTTTTCCCATCAAATCTGCACATTACAATGCTAGCCGAGTCATTTTGTTTTTAAAGAAACAATTATGATCAACTTCTCAACCCTTTACTAATGGTATCATTTTAGTCCGGGAGCCCACTGGGATTTGATGTGACTTTTGCGCCCAAAAGGTTTGACTGCTAAAATGAGTTGTATGGACCGTGGTAACTGTGGAAAGGCAATTCTTGCAAAACGGGGGTGGTGCGTTTGGGGAGGGGGACGCTGACAAAACCCCCAAAAATCGGTTTTAATTAGACTTTCGCGCCCAAGCATAATTCCGGTACCAAATGATAGCCAACAATGTGCCAATCACGAAATTACAACGTAAGAACGGAAAATATGGTGCGTAATTAATTTAAGAACGGTCTTAATTGGTCAAAAAATACGTTTTAATTAGACTTCCGCGCCCAAGCATAATTCTGGCACCATATGACAGCCAACAGCGTGCTGATTACAAAAATATAACGTAAGAACGCAAAATATGGTGCAAAATTGGTTTAAGAACGGTCTTAATTAGTGCTAATTTAGCGCGCGCCGTTAGTAACACTCGAGAAAAGACTAACATGCGGCGAACCACGCGCTCGAACACACACAGTACACACAGGTTCGTAAGTGGCGCTGGCGCGCGCTAGTCTTTTTACAGGGCATGTGTAGCTAGTGTGCGCTGTACAATACAATGTATTGTAGGCTATACTGTACTGTATTGTTGTACAGGCCGTTGCGTTCAAAGCGCGTAGCAAGTACTGACCAGGACTTCGATATTAAAAAGCCGTTGTTTTATAGCTTATTTTTTGCTTCTTTTCCAGAGAAATGACTTTGGCATGGGATTATACAGTCATACGATAACATTACAGTGTAGCTCCGTAAGCGTGATTCCCTAGTATATTTAAGCCTATTATGAATGTTTTGGGGCCGTGTTCGGTATAGGCAGTTTCTTTCTTTCTTCTTCTTTACAGATGTGAGCTGTAAACAAATACGAGAAGGCAAATGGGAATTGAGACACATAAAGAGAAAAAAGTGGGGGCGGGGAGAAAATTCAAGAGCAATGAGGAAATCAACTGAAAAGTTGAGTTTCACATGCAGATTGCATGTTTGAAGACGTTTCATGCATTGCAGGGATTTGTTGCCATCGTAATTTCCCCATCATAATTTAATAATAATGTTGCAAAATACAGGCAGGAAAGATGTCCATTTTGTTAAATATTTGAAATATTTCAACACGTCCCGCTGTAGCCTGGGTTTTGGAACTAAATAGGTCGTGTACCGATTTAATTCACATTATGCAGCACGATATATGTGGCAGAGGGTATGCCCCTATCATTGTTCCCCCATTGTGTATCAAACATCCAAGGGATTCCAAAGGAATTCCTTTTATTTTTGTTGTGGGGCGGGTGCGTTGAAGGGAAGAATACCTGGGTTGAGAGTGGGAAGAGAGGGGCGTTAGGAGTCCCTTTGTCATATATATCGTGCTGGTTAATCACTACGCCAACCCGATAGTACGCCCCCAAAAAGTTTTCAGGCACGTTCGTATCAACAAATGCATTTGATTTGTTCCCTCCGGGGAACAACCTCCGTGTAAACATGCCTAAAGTGAGTTTCTCCGGGGCATATAGCCCTACGTCACGGACTGCTTTGGACAGGTGTGCACATGCCCAACATGCCCATTTATTTTTATAATCTAACACTCCAAATTTGAAGATGTGGTAAACTGGTGCATGATTTTTATTCCAGTCGAATATCCATTAAGAATAATTTCACGGACCACCTTCTTTTTTTTTAATTATCCCTTATTTCCCGGAAGGACCTCAGTTTCCGTTCACCAGTGGCGGATCCAGGCTCATCTAGATATAACGATTGGAAAACTTTTAAAAACAAATATAACAGTGTTACATAATATTTTGTGTGTGTGCATAAATTAATGCTGAATGAATGGTTAAAAAAGCACCTTCAGTTGGCAATTTCTTCCAAAAGGGTACCATTTTACACTGGGAAAATCATGTTGTATTTGTTACCATGTTTGTTACCATTGCTGTCAACACTAGAAAAGCGAAAGAATATCGCCCAGAATCTGGAATGGAGTCGGATTGTTCTTTTCAACTCGTGAAGTTTAGGTAACTGCAAAAAATGTTGTATTGGGCTTACAGGACAATGGAAAACCCGGCGTATTCCTTAAGTTTGTATTTCTGTATTTTAGCAGGTGTTGTTTCATTCAAACACTATACAATTATTTAGTAACGTTATACTTGAATTTCATTCCATGGTTCTTCCGCAATAAAACAGGTTTGTGTGAAACTCTTTTTAACTTAATCTTTTTAACTTCTCTTTTGGCTCTTAAATTTGCCCAGGCCTTTTTTCATTGTTTTCGTATTCAAAAGTATAGAACGTTTCCACGTTAAGTTCTCTTTAATGTGACTGGATTCCCATTTGCCTCCCTCGTATTGTTTACTGCTCACATCCCTGACCAAGCAACTGCCCACCGAACATCGCTCCCCAAACACGCATTTATGGGAATCACGCTTTATGATTTATATAACGGAGGTATATAAACACCGTAACGTTATCTAACCGTATAATCCTATACCACAGAATCATTTCTCTCATGGAAAATAAGCTATGTACAACGGCTTTTTAATATCTAAGTCGTATTTTATAATATCGAAGTCGCATAATACTTGCTACGCGCTTTACGAACGGCTTGTGTACATTGTATTGTACAGCATACACATACACCTACACAGTATGCCCTGCGAGAAGACTAGCGCGCGCCAGCGCCACATACGAATGTGTGTGTGTGAGCACGTGTTCGCTGCATGTTAGTCTTTTCTCGAGTGTCACTAACAGCGCGCGCTAAATTAGCACTAATTAAGACCGTTCTTAAACCAAATTTGCACCATATTTTCCGTTCTTACGTTATATTTTTGTGATCAGCACGCTGTTGGCTATCATTTGGTGCCAGAATTGTGCTTGGGCGCGGAAGTCTAATTAAAACGTATTTTTTGACTAATTAAGACCGTTCTTAAATTAATTACGCACCATATTTTCCGTTCTTACGTTGTAATTTCGTGATTGGCACATTGTTGGCTATCATTTGGTACCGGAGTTATGCTTGGGCGCGAAAGTCTAATTAAAACCGATTTTGGGGGGTTTTGTCAGCGTCCCCCTCCCCAAACGCACCACCCCCGTTTTGCAAGAATTGCCTTTACACAGTTACCACGGTCTATACAACTCATTTTAGCAGTCAAACCTTTTGGGCGCAAAAGTCACATCAAATCCCAGTGGGCTCCCGGACTATTTTATATGAAAAAGGAAAGAATTTACAAGTCAACTTCATCTAGGCCTACTTACTAAGTTTTGTCAATTAAAATATAATCGTCATTTCTTCCTGCCAAATTTGTTTTTCTATCAGATCTGCACCTAATGACGGCTAACATTGGTTATTTAGTCATTTTGTCAAGGAATAGTGATGTCCGACTTGTAAATTCTTACTCGTTAAATCAACAGAGGAAGGAAAACATTTATCGTTGCTGCATGGCCCAGTTTCCGGACACGGTTCGAATTTTTTTATTTTTGTAAAATGTCCTTCGAAGATCTGTCCTTCGTCTCTCCTAATTTTGATTAGCCCCTGCTTCTGGCGGTCATTATTTATACTCAGAAATCTATAGAAGCAAACCTAAAAAAGTCCAACGACGAACGTTTTACGCTGCCATGAACTTGGACTTGGGGAGCACATCGGTACATTCGTAGGGCGTACAGTGCGCTTCCGTACGTCCATATCCGTTATCATGTCACCAGTCTCACATCATTATTCATGAGCAATGATATCATCTTTGCGATTGGGCGATTCCAAAATGACCTTCGTTTGAATATGTATGTTCAGGTCAAAGTCCCTGGTCTCACGTGACAGGTGGAACGATTCCAAAGACTGTCTTACAGACTGAACCCAATGGCACATAAACTAGTACCCTGTCCACACGGTGCAATGTCGACCGCGCACGTACACAAACCAAGCAACGTAAGACAGTCTTTCACGAAGACTAGTTTAGACAGCGCCCGCCAAGACTGCGCGCCCACATAATTTGCATAGCAGAGCGCGGGGGCGCTACGCAGCCAGCTCCACACTAACTCTGTATTTTCGTTACATCACCCCCTGCTCTAAAAAGGGATGTGTCCTCACATCGTCTTAATCTGATTATTTCTTTTAATAAACAAGCGTGGATTATATAAAAAAACGTTTCAAAGTTTTCAAAATCTTTAAAGCACAACTTCTATTAAAACGGGTACAACACTATAGTCTTTACTCTTCTAAGCAAAACAAAACAGATGTTACGCATGTTTAAGAAAACCTGTCAAAAAGTAACAATTAAAGTGGTTTCTAGTAATTTACACAAACAAAGTTTTGCAATGGTAGCAGTTCAATCAACTTGTAAGTTTAAGCAATCAAGTCATCTGACACGTTTATTTCTTTTTATAAATGGTCTGTTTACAAATAAAACAGTTTCAACCCAACAAAAAAGGTTCTCTACTGTGGAATCTTCACGATTCTTTCCCGGACCACGCGTGCCACTACTTCGTTACCATCCAGGAGCTCCTTTGTGACTCGTTCAGTCGTCTGCCCGCTAGAACCGTCGGTCTGTACATCTGCGTCCCGGTACTGGGTAAGTTGAGAGGGGTTATCTCGTCCCGAGGTGTTCCGAGCTTGTGTGGAGGACGTTATCTCAGAAAGAGATGGCAGGGTGCGAGGGACACTGACTGCTAACGGCTGTGCGTGAACGCTCAGGGTGTCGAAATCTCTCCCTGGTGTCTTTAGGACTTCTGGGGACCGTTCTGGGCTCCCTTCTTTTCCTCGGTGGTTTCTCTCCCAGTGCCGATCCAAATCATGTTTTCGTCTGAATGTCTTATCACAATAGGGGCACGATAACTTCTTCTTTTGGACATGTTGCTCGTCCACATGTCGTCGATATGCTGATAGGAACGGAATCGGAACCCCGTCTTGCACTCAACGCACCAGTTCTTTTTCTGAGGTGAACGACTTCTGCCGCGGTCCATGACCAACCTGCAGCAAAGAGAAAAATTAAGCGGGGTTAGAGGCACCACTCCCCATAGCGGTCGGGTGGTTTACGTTTACGTCCAGTGGGCCTCAATTCGTCCATGTCAGGGTCTGGGGCTGCTAAGCCCTCGGAAGTTAAAACTGGTTGGTTTTGCTCAATGATCGGTAATTCGTCTTCAATTGTCTGTGGTGATGTATCTTCCAACTGCCCGTTTCCTGGAGTACCGGCAGTGTTGTCTTGGCTATGACTGTTGTCGCCTGAAGAATCCCCACTCGCAGTGACATCCCTTTCTGGTGGTCTCTCCACCGTGGTGTCACTGTTTAACTGTGTGGCTCTGTCTAACCATGACCGATCAACATCTCCTTTGTATCGCTTAAGCAGATTGACGTGCACAACCCTGGGTTTGTGTCGGGGACTCTGCTGAATCCTCACCACTACGTCACTTAGCACCTTCGTTATCAGATACGGGCCACTCCACTTAGGCTGCAGTTTTGGGGAAATACCCACTTTTCTGGCATGGATACGAGCCATCACGGTATCGCCCCTTCTGTAACCTTCAGTGTGTGCTTTGTGGTCGTAATGGCGACGCTGGTAAGTAGCTGACCGTTTCAGGTGTTTTCTAGCGAGGTCATGCGCACGCTCCATTCTCTTCCCCAATTCCGAGGAATAGTTAAGGGTCTCCGAGGCTTCTTCTTGCGTCAATCCACATGTGAGGTCGATAGGCAGGTCTGTTTCCCTACCCAACATCATTCTATTGGGACTTTGCCTGGTGCTCTCGTGAGGCGAGGCTCGGTACGCCATCATTACCGTGGACAAATACCGGTCCCAGTCCTTCTGGTTTTCTGCCGTGTATGATGCCAGCATGGTCTTCAAAGTCCGATTCAGTCTCTCGACCTGCCCGTCACTTTCCGGGTGATAAGGCGTAGTCCTGGTCTTGTCTATTCCCAGTAGTTTGCACATGTCTTGGAACAAGGCACTCTCAAACTGTCGGCTTTGATCACTGTGGAGTTGACGGGGAACGCCAAATCTACTCACGAACTCGTCGACGAACACCTTGGCGATCGTTCCTGCATCAATGGATGGGATGGCGTAGGCCTCGGACCATTTTGTGAAGTGGTCTGAAACTACAAGCACATAACGGTTTCCGCTATACGTTTCCGGGAATGGTCCCGTGATGTCTATGCCAACCCTCTCCATCGGCAGACCCGATATTTGCTGTTGAAGCTTGGCCCGGGCATGACGGTTCGGGGTCTTGTGGTGGGCACAAGTCAAACACTGTCTGCACCACTGCGATACAGTCTCCCGCATCTTATGCCAATAGAAGCGACGTTTCACCTTCTCGTACATCTTATTAATGCCGAGGTGTCCTCCTGTGGGACTGTCATGTAAACTGGCAAGGATCTCTGGCTGCAACGGTGGAGGAACAACGAGCAAGAACAGTACGGTCTGTCCGGTGTCGTCTTCCCATTGCTTATACAGGACTCCGTTTCTGATGCACAACTGGTTCCAGGCGCCCCACAGGGTCTTGCACCAAGCGCCCTCTGCAGACATTTCACCCCAAGGTGGCCTGTCTTCCCTGGACTCCAACCATCCAATAACTTTATGAAGTGTTGGATCTGCCAACTGTTTCTCCCGCAGCTCGGCACTTGTGAACCCCTGCAGCCAGTTGGGGTCTGCTGGTTGCACAACACGACATACATTGCCTTCCAGTTGTGTTTGGTCTGATGACCTGGAGCTCCCGGCAGCTTCCTTCATCTCCTCTAGCACATTTTCTCTGACTGTGGGAGGGACAAGGGCCTGGTCCGATGGGGGAATCCCCATCGTCTCAGAAGTTTCAATTTTCGTGCATTGTACATGGCAATCTCGATAATGCATCTGCGTTGCCATGACGACGGCCCGGTCTATGCTGTACCTCAAACTCGTACTCTGCCAGCTGCTGTATCCACCTGGCAATCTGACCTGTTGGCTCCTTGAACCCGAAGAGCCATTTCAATGCTCCGTGATCGGTTCTTATCAGGAATTTTCGTCCATACAAATAGTGGCGGTAATACTTCACGAAGAACACCACAGCTAACAGTTCCTTCCTGGTGACGCAGTAATTGCGCTCACTTTTCGTCAAGGCGCGACTGGAATAGGCAACTACTCTCTCTACTCCCTCTTGCCTTTTGCACAGGCCCGATACCACCGTCACTAGCGTCAGTGTCTAGGATGAAATCGTCTGTTGCTGTGGGGTACGCCAAAATAGGGGAAGAAACCAGTCTTCTCTTCAGGCTGTCAAAGGCAGTTTGACACTCCTCCGTCCAGCTAAACGGGCGTGATGCCTCTGTCAGTCTGTGCAGGGGACGGGCTACCTCAGCGAAGCCAGGCACAAACCTCCTATAATAGGAGGCAAGACCTAGGAACCCCGTACTTCACGAACGTTCGTAGGAACTGGCCAGTTCTCCACCCTCTAAACCTTTTCAGGATCTGTTTTCACACCTTGTGCCGAAACAACATGGCCCAGGAAGGCAACTTCCCTCTGGAAGAGATTAATTTTTTTTGGTTGTAGCTTCAGCCCTGCGACTCTTATCCGGTCCAGGAGCAATCTAAGACGTTCCAAGTGCTCCTCAAAGGTGCGGCTGTACACTATTATGTCGTCTAGGTACACCAAGCAAGTTTGCCAGTGTAGACCACTGAGCACCCTTTCCATAAGGCGCTCAAACGTGGAAGGCGCATTACATAACCCGAATGGCATAACTTCAAATTGGAATAGCCCACGGTGGGTTGCAAACGCCGTCTTAGCCTTGTGATCCTCTTCCATTGGTACTTGCCAGTACCCCGAAGCGAGGTCAAAGGTACTGAAATACGTAGATCCGGATAATGTGTCCAAGGTGTCATCAATGCGAGGGATGGGATACGCATCCTTTTGTGTGATTGTATTCAGGCGCCTATAGTCGACACAGAACCTCACGGTTCCGTCTTTTTTACGGACCAAGACGACTGGTGAGGCCCATGGTCCTGAGGCGGGTTTGATGACCCCCTTCGTAAGCATTGAGGCAATTTCTTCCTCGGCGACGGCTCTCTGATGAATAGGTAGGCGTCGGGCAGGTTGCCTAATTGGTGCATGGTTCCCCGTTTCGATCCGACGTATGGCCGAATCTGTTCGGCCTAAGTCACCGTCCTTGGAGGCAAACTGTGCTTGGTAGTCAGTCAATAATTCTTTCAAGTGATGAATTTTTGTTTGCTCAAGATGCGTTTGACTTCTTCTGTATAGATCGAGAATATGCTCGGGTACCTCAGACGTCTTTTCTTGTATCTTGTCAAGAGGGCTAATTCGGTTAATTGTTTCTTGTCGCTCTACTACTTCAGACGGCGATAAGTCAATCCTCGGCCCAACTGCGTCTATCCGCTGGAAAGTCCCTGCTGTTGTCCCTTTGTACAGGGTCACCGGTTCTTCTGTGGGGTTCAACAGTCTCAGTGGCAGCATTTCGTAAGCCGTGCTTACAACTGTGAAAGCAAACACCACGCTGTTTCTCTTTGTTAAGCTGTCGCTCGGCTCTATTATCCCATAAGGAGCGTTGGTGGCAGCCTTTTCCATATGTCCTGCGACGATTAACTCGGTCTGGGGAGCAATTACGACTGTATCCACAACAGTCACACGACAGCACATCTGTTCCACGCCAAACTTCGGTTACTCACGTCGATCAGACAGTATTTGCTTCGTAAAAAATCCAAGCCTAGCAACACGTCGTTACTAATATCGGCTACTCTAAATTTATGTCGAACTTGCTGACCACCGAGCTGTACTTCAACGGTCACCTCCCCTATCAGGGTTAAAGTTTTGTCGTTTGCCAGTTGCACGGTCATATCCGTGCTGGTTGCACTTTCCTGTTCCTTACCAGATAATTTTGTAAAGACTCTGTGAGACAGAATGGACACTGTAGCACCGGTATCCACAAGAGCAACTACGTCAACCCCGTTGATTTTTGCTTCGACATGTAACCCATCACCCACAACAGCAACATTTCCAGGTATTTTCTTTATGGGCCGCTCTACCTTTGCTGAGTCTTGGCCCTCAGACGCAGCACTTAGTAGTTTCCCGATTTCGTTTTTACTTCTCCTGTTGTCGGACTGTTTGCTTCTGTGGCTTCTGCCTCCTGGTCCTTCAAAGTTGGACACTGGCGCTTCATATGGCCATATTGCTGGCATGCGTAACACTTAGGCCCTTTTGCGTTCCTCTGGTCGAAATTCCTCCCGGCAGCCTTACGTGATCGCAGTTGTTTTTCCACCCGCTCTAGCTTTTCAGCCATATCTTTCAGTTGTTGTTTCACTAGCACTTCAAGTGTTTCCTGCTTGGTATTTTCTTGTACTTCTCCCGCTATTTGCGGGAATGGAACATTTCGTACTTTCTTCAGTTCCGATTGACGGCGCTCCCTTTCAACTCGCTGTAACGCCTCCAACTCGACGGCAGCAGCAACAGCTTCATCTAGCGTTGATGTTCGCATTTGGATCACCCTAGTTCTTATCCCACTGTCATAAAGAGCATCCAAAAAATGATATTTTCCCATTTGGTCTTGGCTTCCTGTCGGCAGATCCACGTATACCTTGTCAACAAGCCTCCTGATTTCTTCGGCCATCTCCACCAGGCTTTCCGATGCTTTTTGTCGCCGGTTCCGCAGCTGTGCTCTGTGTAACTCTTTTCTACCGGTTGGATCGAACCGTGCCTCCAGTGCTCTAACTAGATTGTCGAAGTCGCCAGTTGCTTCTTTCGGTAGGCTTCCTAAGACTTGTTGGGCTGTTCCCGTCATGAGAACGGCTAGGTACTGTAATTTCGCGCTGTTGTTCCAACCATTTATTTTGGCGCACATCTCGAAATGTCTTATGTATGCAGTCCATGGACCTTTCCCGTCGTATCTGTCAGGCTTAATAACTGGCCTTTCTCTTGCGTGGAATGACCTCTGTTGTTCAATGTTTTCGTTGCCAGCCATCGTCATTCCCTTCGCGATTTCTTCCATCGCTTGCCTTTGAAGCGATTCATCTATTGCGCATGCGACTTTTGGAATTTCACTTTGCTTTTGTAACTTGTGCTCCAATCCCGGTGTGAGTACATCTCCCACTACCTGTTGGCTACTGTTTGTCGGAACGAACTCCGGCGGTTTTATCGGAGTACTGGCCGCAGTCGGACCTGAAACATTTGCAGTTGGTACAAAAACGTTCTTGGTTATTGGGACAGCAATTCCTTCAGCGAACCCTTGAAATTGTGGGGCAGTTGGTACTGCACTTTGATCCGTTGATGCACCTTCTGTCCGTGTAGTAAATCTGGGAGCGGCCGGTGTGTTTTCTCTCGGTGGTGCTACCCATAGCGCTGCTAAGGCGTCGCCTGCCGAATTGGTAAACATTGGAGCAACCTGATTGTCTCCATATGTAGTGCCGCTAGCTTCTGGACGGCCGGTGTGCCTCCTGCCGATATAATAAATCTTGCAGGTGCATTTGCGTCAGCTGCACGTGCCGCATACTTCGGAACGGCCGGTGTGTCCACCACCGGTATTGTCAACCTCCGAGGGGCCGGTGCGTCAGCTGCCGGTGCCACAAACGCTGGAACGGCCGGTATGTCCGCCGCCGGTATTGTGAATCTCCCGGGGGCCGGTGCCACAAACGCTGGAACAACCGGTATGTCCGCCGCCGGTATTAGGTACCATTAGAAATGGTACGCGTACGGGAAACGTATGCGGCTCAGAAAAATCGGGTGGTTGTATCACGATTTTGCGTGGGTATTAATCTGAAACAACATAAGTATTGAGAATTTCACATCAATATGCTCCTGTACACATGCGCTCATTTCTTGAATAATCACGCAAAATTATGATACAACCACCCGATTTTTCCGAGCCGCATACGTTTCCCGTACGCGTACCATTTCTAATGGTCCCTATTGTGAATCTCCCGGGGGCCGGTGCCACAAACGCTGGAACGCCCGGTATGTCCGCCGCCGGTATTGTGAATCTCCCGGTTGCCGGTGCCACAAACGCCGGAAAAACCGGCTTGTTCACCGCTGGTATTTCGAATCTCCCGGTGGCCGGTGCGTCAACTGCCGGTGTAGAATCGGTAGAATTCTTTGGCTCATTGCTGTACTCTGGTTTCCCCAGGCGGTGTCAAATACCATTGGTTCTCTCCTTGAAAAGGCCTGGGGTATAGGTTCGATCCTTTCGGCCTCCTTCTCTGCCCTCTGCGTTCACTATGAGCAAGAACATGTACATGTTCATTGTAACCCCATTGTTAGTAACAATGGTGTGTGCCCAATTTCCATTGTTAGATGTTCATAGTGGTTACGATTCCCTCAGGCCGGTCAGTGACAGGACTACTGTGGGCAAAGTAGTTGCTAAGGCTCCGCGACAGACCGTCAATTTCTCTGGTCAGTCTCATGTATTCCTCTTCTAACTTTTTATTCAGTTCCACCAATAGGCGGGTCAATATAGCACCAAAAATACCTCAACCTCAAAAAAATTGCAACAAATTGTTTTATTGCAATTTCCTGTACTTTCAAGCATGCTGAACAACATATCAAAAGTTGGACAGAAACGGAGCACGGGAAAGTGATCAAATCTGACGTTAAAAAATGGCCGCTATTTGTAAAGAATGTATTGTATAGGCCTATATAATATGGAAAAAGTACCCTAACCTCCCAAAAATTCTAACAAAAGATTTTTCAACGGTTTCTGGTTCTACTGAATGTGGAGAATGGCAGGATAAAAGTCTACCAAAATCTAGCAACCGGAAATGGGTGAAATCTGGGTCAATTCCAAGACGGCCACCATTGACCTTGAAAATCGCTAAAATGGCTTTAACTTCTGTAATATTTGGAGTAGAACAGTGATTTAAATGTCCACCCTAGGGTTGTTAGGGCCAGGGAATTCACTGGTAATTATACAATTTCAATGCAACCTTCGACAAGCAATAAAAGCCACAAACTCAAAATGGCGGTCATAATTACATGTACAGGCATGGGAAGGGTAGAGACAATAACTTCGTCTAATCTAAGTGCTGATGTCAGCTTCTTTTATTGGGCAGTAATGTGCATATCATGATCCCCTCCTGTGGCAAGGCTGGCTGCATCAACCACCGCACGAGGCTACGAGCCGCTAAGGCAGGGTGCACCACTCTGCCAGAATTGCCTCTCCAACAACCTGTACTTCTAGGGCTGTTTTTGAGACGCGCTATTCAGGCACGTCAGCTCGCCACATGCAGGTTTAATCAGAAAAAAACCCTTAACAAACTTCCCAGCTAACACATAACGTTCTGCGAACGTTCGCTGCATGTTCGTTTTTGGTCACGTTCGTTTTGAACGTCGAGGGGACGTTCCCCGAACGTTCGTGGAAGTTACGTTCGTTTTGAACGTCGAGGGGACGTTCTGCCAACGTTTGAATCTAACGTTGCACTATAACGTTCAAAGAACGTTTTTTAATAACGTTCGGAGAATGTTTGTTTTTGGTCACGTTTGTTTTGGTCACGTTCGTTTTGGTCACGTTCGTTTTGAACGTTTTGGGCGTTCTGTGGAAGTTTGAATCTAACGTTGCAGTGTAACGTTCTAAGAACGTTCAGAGAACGTTGTTAACAAAGCAGATCGCGCGGAGATAATTTTTCCGGAAATTTAACGGAAAATTGCATTGTTTTAAATTTTACGTTGTATAACCACGCACTGCCTGATTTGAAATGTATGTACTTTTGTATATAAAAACCCATCGATGGTCTAAAAAGGTACGATTTTCAAGAAATAGTAGAAAAATGTGGGTTTGAATGTCCGCCAACCGTGACTACATACGAAGGAAATTCAAGGAACATATATATCAAGCGTATACTTACTGTACATAGTAAGAGGAAGTGACTGGTATCAAGAGCTCGGAACTTCAGGTAAGAGATTAGTTGATAGTAATTACACATTGAAAATAGTCTGATTACGTAATGCGTCATAATAAATGAGTCATAATAAATGAAAACTCCATACAATTCCTAACGTTTCGCGAACGTTAAGCTCTTCTTCGAAGAAGAACGTTCGGGGGACGTTATTTGGTTAGCCATCCCAGCCCAGCGTAAGACCATCTCAGCCCAGCCTGAAGCCATCCCAATTACCGTGGCAAACCCTTCCAGATGTCATCCTAGCCCAGCCCGAAATGCCCCCCAGCCCCGCCCAAAGCTCATCCAGCCAAAGCACTCCAGCCAAGCTCCCCCAGCAAAAAGCCCACCAAAGCCACGCCAGTCCAGCCCGAAGCACTCCTAGCCCAGCCCGAAGCACTCCTAGCTCAGCCCGTAGTCTTTCCGAGCCCAGCCCGAAGCTGTGTGTACCCGTATACTCATACAGCAATGATATTATTTTTTTTCTACTTCTAGGGGAGAATCCTGTACCTAAAAGTTCAAAGAAAGTAAGTGTAATAGGTTTTTATCCTGATTAAACCTGCGTTGAGTGAGCTGACCTTCTGAATCGCGCGTCTCAAAAAGGCAATTCAGGCAGTGTGGCGCACCCTGCCTAAGCGGCTCGTACGGTGGCTGATGTAGCCAGCCTTGCCACAGAAGGGGATCATGTCATACACATTACTGACCGAAAAAGAATAAGCTACTACTGACTGCAGTTAGAGAAGTTATTGTCGCTACCCTTCCATGCCTTTAATTATGACCGCCATTTTGAGTTTGTAGCTTTGTCGAAGGTTGGATTAAAATGTTATGGATACCAGTGAATTCCCTGGCCCTGAAAACCCTAGGGTAGACATTTAAATCAGTGTTTTACTTCTGATATTAAAGAAGCTACAGTCATTTCAGCGATTTTCAAGGTCAACGGCAGCCATCTTGAAATTAACCCAGATTTCCGGTGGCTTGATTTTGGTAGACTTTTTTCCTGTTATTCACCACATTCAGTAGGACCAGGTTGGGGTATGTTTTTACATAAATATACCCCTCTATTTAACCTTTTTTTATGTTGGCGGCCATCTTGTTTTTGACGTCATTTTTGGAGACTTTCCCGTGCGTCAAAATTGTCCAACTTTTGATATGTTGTTCGTCACATCGAATAGTACAGGAAACGATCATAAAACGTTTTGTTGCAATTTTTTTGGGGTCAGGTGGTATATTGACCCGCCTACAATGAAAGTTGGTAGTTAGTGCCGACTTGCCCACTTGGGTTACTTTCAGCCATGGTTACCACAGAGTCGTTTCTTGTGTGGTAGTACAACCCGGTTCGTTCAGCTGCAATCAGGCGCTGCAACAGGACAATCACTCTTGGAACTCTAGCCAGCGAAATTGAACGAACGCCGGTACAGTGAAGCAGAGACCGGTGGTCAGAGTCCGGCCGGTAAAGCAAACTGACGGTTGACTCAAGAAAACCGCCAAAACCCCGGCCGTTACAACGCAACAGCCACCGGTGGATCAGTTGGAATCCGGCCGGTACTACAAAGCAAAGGTCGGTGCAACGGGGCTGCCAAAACCCCGGCCGGTAAATGAAACACGGCCGGTACGGTACACCGGGCCGGTACAGCACTGGCAATGGGACTCCGGCCGGTACTACAAAGCAACGGCCGGTGCAACGGGGCTGCCAAAACTCCGGCCGGTAAATGAAACACGGCCGGTATGGTACACCGTTCCGGTACAGCACTGATAGAAAACCGGCCGGTATATTAAGCCAAACAAACACTAGTACAATTACTGTAGGTGAATATGCAGTCGGTGCAACCGAGAAGCTGCCGGTACATAGGCAGGCCAATAATGCTTGGGCAACGAATGGCAGTTTGGACCTATTTGGCTCGGTTTTCACCACCACCAAACAATTCAAATGCCAAGATCGATTCGGTTTTCACCACTATCGAGTAGCCTAGCTCTAACAATACAAAAATACATAAATCCAATCCCGCCGCTGCCGCCAATGTAACGTTAACCGAGCGGTCTGGAGCCTTTATTTTTGGTGGTTCGTTGCGTCGGGAATTCCTATATGTATTTTGTCCTGTCTAGAGTCAAGGATAGCCCCTTCAGGTCTGGTGTTAGCAAAGTTAACTCACAAAGAATTTCAGGTTGGAAACCAAGGTTTTATTCATCAGGTTATTACTCTTTTAATTCAATTCAAGAGAAAACACAACTCACGCTTCTTGTGTACTAGTAGTTTTCAACCGGTGTGGAGCTGTCAATCGTTAGCCGTCCGCACACTACCGAGCCACGTGCTAAACTAGCGCGCGCTCACCCAGTTCGCCACTTCCTGTTCAGACACCGCGCGCCAAGACTGCGCGCCCACATAATTTGCATAGCAGAGCGCGGGGGCGCTACGCAGCCAGCTCCACACTAACTCTGTATTTTCGTTACAATATTCATGAGCTCGGCGCACGGATCTCTGCCTATTTACTTGGGTGCACCCTGAAGTGGAATCTCCAGGCAGGTGCGCAACGTGACCATGGCTATTTGTCGCCTATTTTGTATTATAAATATAAAAGATAAAATATGCCGTCCCACTAAAAACTACCCGTATACTTACATTGGGCTACATTCCCTAATCTCGAGCATTATGTGGGATTAGTTTCGTTCTGATTTGCCGCGATTTCAAGAGAAACTTGTCAATTCTTCGCAGGGAGTATAGTCACACGCTATCGAGCGAATGAGCCCTATAACACGGTTGGATACGGTCTTTCGGACTTGTTTATCCCACAATAAGTTACTTTGGAGAAAACAACCTAAATCTTTTTAGATAATCCACGCACTCTAATAACAAGCCGTGTAACTGATAAACTGGCTTCGGACACTGGCGCTTCGAAGTCAAACGCATCACATTTTTACCATTTTACACAGAAAAATCTCATGTGGTGTTAAGCTACCATTTCTATCAACGCTTTTAGTGAGGTTTTTTGTCCACTCGCGAAGTAACATTTATTATGAAAAAAATAATATCATATTTCAAGCTACCTTTAAAGGAGCGTTCAGATCACATTTTTTTTAAAGCCCCACCCATCACATTTTTCCCATGGGTGTTGAAATGTTGATACCATTTTTTCCATTACCATTTCTGAAATGTTGCGCTCTTAATCCGTATTTTGAAGGGTATCGGTAAAAAATAATAATAATAATGGTACAGCATCTATAAGGCGTACAGTATAACATGACTGTCATTCAAAGGCGCCGTAGCCACTATATTATCACTGCCCTGATGGAATTACCAGAATCATCTCGCTTCAACTATAGGTGGCTGCCTGGCTAGTTGCGATAAACCATATATCAGCCACTTAGATTGTAGCATTCCCCTGACAGCTCCCCAAACATCGCTTGGGTTGACGAGGCAATTGGGAATTAAGTGTCGTGCCCACGGACACGAACACTGACACAAGTGGGGCTCGAACCCATAACCCCTCGATCACGAGTAAAAAATACCGATATTTGTATGGCCATTCCACAAGAAGTGCAGTGATCACACCAAATTGGAGATTGCAAATTCCATATTTTCTTCCCAAAGATAGTATTCTTGGGGAGGTACGTTAGGTTATAACAAAATCCATTTTCTGGACAAATCTGCAAGTTTCTTTAACCGAGCAATTGTGTCGAGGTCTCTAAATTTCCTTGGATACGGTGACCGGACGGATACGAGGTTACATAATGGGAAGGTGTTTACTTTCATTCTCCTTCGCTTCGCTCATACGAATGAAAAACAGTTTGATTCTAATGAATGAGTCGAATAACACAGAACATATATGGTTTAAATGTTTTATTGATACAGCATGGGATAGTGGCCGGGAACTCTATTGCCGAGCACCTTTCAACCTATTTCAACAGTACATGTTATAAAAAACTACAATGTACATTGCAACGAATAATCATCAAGTTAAATGGTATTAGTAATACCTCCACCTGTGGAAGGTCGAGAAAATTAAAACAAAAGCATCTTGTGAGTGTTATTAGAACGAAAAAGCTTCTTCTCATGGTATCCATCTGGAACCAAGCCCTTTAGGCCCTTCGGACATCGTCCGGCTCTCAACAACTCAAACTCAAAAACATAGGCTACATTTAACAATTAAGAGTAAGATTAGTACATTGTAAACACCAAAACGTACTGAACAACAAAGTGAAAAGGTCTATCGTGTGAAAGAAATACATCAAGAATGTCTGAACACAACACGAAAAAGCAAAATCGTAAGCATAAAAGATTTCCATGTGCTACGACAATCAGAGAAATCTCTGGGATCGAGAACTCGCCCAGGAACATGGCAATGCTTTTGGCGTCAGTCCATGCAGCAAAAACTGCTGGCGCTCGGAGGCCACGAAAAACCTCCTTTTATCTTTTCTTTGTTTTTTAGGAGGAAACGTGGGTGCATCCTAGGACACCAAAAGGAGGCGCACTCCCCTTATCATTACCACATTACCTAGGTTTGTCCCCTGGGGTTTTGAAACAAATTAGAATTTGTCAAAGGGGGTAAGCTAAAGGGAAAACATGCATGTATCTACTCAAACATATATAAAGACAACGAAAAACACTCAACATACTGTCCCACCTGACCAAGCCCAAGAGGCCTTTGGACGTTGTCCAGTTCGTTTCAACTGAAATATTCAAATTCTTCATATAACTGTATAACAAGTTACTCTCGACGAGTTATTCTCTAGCATAACTCAACATACTGTCCCACCTGATCAAGCCCAAGAGGCCTTTGGACATTGTCCAGTTCGTTTTAACTTAAATATTAAAATTCTTCATATAACAGTACAACAGGTTACTCTCGACGAGTTATTCTCTAGCATATATACCAGTATACAGCCCTTTAAACTTTTCAAGTTTCAATAGTACTACAGCCATTATTCTGGAAACTAAGCGCTTTAGGCTTTCAAAAATTACCCGGTAATAATAGCCTCGTTCACGTTACAACCCATATAACGGAAATTAACAGTTACACCAATGTATATGATATGTATTTGAACCAAAACGTCATACTGTTCTTAGCTTGATTCGACTTGAATTATCTATAGGAAGGACCGAACACAAGAACAGAAGCAGTAAACTACGCCCGATAGGCTCGCCGAGGTACATGCACATGTATATATATTGGAATTATAAATTCATGCTCGCAAGTACAGTATTTATAAAAATTATTCCAATTCAAGCAATAATAATTCCACGTGAAAATTTTAGAACAGCGTCATCTTCAAATATAATTTAGTAAATGTTTGGTACTGCAAATTCGGAATTAGAATAAAGCAACGACAAAGACATGCTAAAGCTTTTCGACTCGCACTTGGAGCAAAACACAAGAATGGCGTTGGTGACGCTATCGAGAAAAATAATGCGGGAATGACGTGTTCAGAATGCTGCGCGCTAATTGGTCAGCTGACAACAGGATCAGGAGGAAGCACGCTTCTGCGCAGGTACATGTAGCATGCAATGAGCTTAGGGTTATTAAATGAATGAGTATTGTAGCCTCGAGCATGCGCAGATGCACAATACTGTGCGCTCTGGCCAGTAGAGTGAACTGCATGTTAGCAGTAGTTGGGGTGATCAAGCTTGTTGTGCCAGCTATGCGTGCATTTTGCGGGAAGCAGGCAAGTTGCTGCGGCGGATGGATAATCATCATCCTGAGATCTCGGGTAATTTTCATTCTGCTAAGCGACGTTACAACAGGGCCTCGGTACGCACGATCTGGGAGTGCATTAAAGGGGTACTGTTTTAAGAGGATGGGATGATGGGACTCGGTTAAATCTGTTTGATGCCATCCTCCAGTCTTTAAGACGTACGCCTATACGTATACCGAGCTTCATATCGGCACCAAAACTAATAAATTGTATTGCTTTAAAGAGATCCTGCGAAACTGAAGACCAAACAAGGGTAATTTCTTGGTTCCAGCGAATTAAGTAAGCAATGAACATAGCTAAGTGTGTCGAGTATCAATTCTTTGTTAGGGTAGATTTGCTACAAGAATGTATGCGTGTATAACTTATACAATATAATGGTCATGTTCAACGGAACAAAAAGAGTATCGGTCGTGTTTAACCGGAGTCGAAAGGTAAACAAATTATTCACGGCATACTAACGGAAGCATAAATTAACGTCACCCCCATAACTGTTGTTCAACAGTTCAAGAAAGTAAAGAACTTGCCTGGTAAAGGATGAATGGAGTTATGTGTACATTTTGTTATGTAATAAAAAATGCAGACGAGTACTTTAATTCAGGAATGTTAAACACTTTCTTATTCGTTCGAGTCTGGGAGAATTTAAAAGTATGTATTTATGTTTACTACCATTGCCACTCTAGGTTTACGTGAATAAACGCAAATGAGCCTAGAGTTAACTTTCGAATTAAGTAACTATAAGTAGGCTTAAATTACTTAATGACAAGAAACTTAATCTGTAGCAGATTATCGCATGAGATCTAAGTTTTATAGACTAATTTTTAGATGACAAGGAGGAAATGGAAGATTACGATTAATGAGGATTTCAAGAATACAAGTGAGCTAGCTTAGCGTTACTCTGAATTAAGCAAGTTTAAGTAGTTTAAAATTATGGATGAAAAAATCCATAGGGACTATCAATTCATTAAAAGATCCGAACTTTATGAATCGAGAAAGGAAGAACAAGATGGGAAGAACAAGAAGGCAATGGGCGAAAGTGAACAAAGGAAGCGGCTTAAAATACATTTGACGAAGAACTTAAGTTGTATGAATTAGTACGAGATCCGAAAAACTAAGGATCAGATATCTCGAAAACAAGGAGGGAATGGACAATGTATGTGAACATCAGAATCATTAAAAACGAGAAGTATAGGCATAAATTAATTCACTAGTCCAAAATGAAATATCAATTTGAGTGAATGAGCAAAAGAAGTATGTGGATAAAAGGAACGGGGCAAAACAACTGTTTAATAAAGCACAGCATTGCTTTAGAGGCCAGAGTGGATAATCACTGATGCAACATACATAAAGTTGGTGCGTATAAAGTAATTATACAGCGCCCTCTACAGGCAATAACCATCCTAAACTCCATGAACCAACACAATTCATCCAAATCTGTGGAGTGAGCCGGCTGTTGTCTTGAGCTAACTGACGCCCGAGTCAATTTGATGTAATTTAATCAATTCGGTCATGTTATGCCAAAGAGAAACGATTTATATACTTTCCAGAAATTGTACTGGGTTCCGTTTTTTATGACTGTCCCATTCCTACCAAACTTTCAAACTACGATCTTAATTTACTCCGCAGTTTTTCAAATTAATAACGGGAATGCATGCTGACGAATGTAATGGAACGGATTCCCCAGTATACTTTAAATAGCAGCCAATCGCCGACGCGGACAACAGCTAGCATTACCGAGTATATGTATCACATGCATGCACGGCGTTTACAATCTGCGCGCGTTACATTTGAATGCCTGCAATCATGCTGCAATGCACTGCCAAGCGTCCTGATTGGTCCAGCAGGGGCGACAAGATTTCTGTCGCTAGTCCCACTGCGAAATGGGGCCTTTTTCAACAGGGCCACTGTACGCAGGAGTTAGGGAGTGCGTTAAAGGGGCACTGTTGCGAGAGGATGACACAATTAGACTCGAGATGGTCTTAAAAGCCCAACTAAGTTAGTGTTAAAAGCCGTGGTTCAAAATGAACGAACTTTAAGGAAGGACTATTCATAATAGCGCATCTTGAACACTACACAGAGTTGTAGTTTAAACGTTATTCATATATGAATCATATAAGAAAGCGTTTATCTGAAAATTAAATCCAGGGGAAATTGGAATATTAGTTCTTCACGACCATAAATCGTCTTACTGGCGTATAAAAATATCTCATTCGCGCGCCCGTAAACATGCATTTGGCCAAATAGCCAAAAACAGAGGATACTGACGCAATTCATTATGCAAATTCAAGACAGTTCAAAGACACAATTCTAAAGTGCGAAACAGTACTATTTGTATAATCCTATAAGCCCGTATCGACCGAAAATACTCAAGGGACTAGATGAATTACGTTTAAATGGATAAGATACTGTAAAGTATAGAAGAAATACAACGTAGAAAATAAATAATATTGCTGAAGTGGGACTTACGTACTATTTTTGAATGGTGCCTGTAGTGTTAAATACGGGAGGAATTTACATCAGTCGTGCATACTTCAACCGAATTGCAATAAGTAATTGAAACCAGATGCAGATCAATACAAAGCAAAAAGGACCTAATGATTTTAAATATCTTATTGGAACGCCCTTAATTTTCCCGTGTGACAGATAACGAAATCACTGACAAAAAGCCTTACACCAAGTTGTCTTTACGTATAGCTTAACTGTCCGAGCATGGTGCATCAGTGTTCACCTTGTGAAGAACAGACAGACGTTTAAAGCGACGAACCTGGTGGAAAAATCACAAACAAAAAACGACAAAAGACAAGCAATGCTCTCATAGGGTGGGAGGGGGGGGGGGGGGGGGGGTGCTGGGTTGCTAGTTCATAGGCATAAAAGACAGTCTGGAAATTGGTACAATAGTTCAGCTTAAGGGTGAACAAACTAGCGGGAATTTATAACTAATTTCATTGCGATAAGTTGGGTATAGTTGTGTAGTGTTAACGTGCTCGGCAGAGAGTAGACGCGACCTGAATGGAGAAACGGACCTTAACTGTACCTTTATATACGTTGTACATATAGAATGCCAATAATGACCAGTCATGCATAGCACATTGTGAACACATACCGATACACAATACAAAGGACCGTATAGCCGTTATATATACGATCATTCAACCGAATGAAACTACAATTTTGTTGTTTGTGTGTTGGACGTGCCGGATATAGCGGATGGAAAGGCGCACGGTGACCTTAGTAGACATTTAATTGTAGCACTCTTCGCGACTGTGTCAATCTTATTTGTGCTTTCAACCTTCATGCATTACAATGGCCGCCGAAGTTGAGTCTCCCTTTCAGCATTTCGGTTTTTCCTTCGAGAAAAACTTCAGTATTCGATCTTGGCACGAGTTCTTCGAGGCGCATTGGACGTACTCCATCTACATCGGTTTTGTCTACTTGGTCGTTATCTTCGGACTTGTGAGGTTCATGAAAGATCGACCTGCGCTAATTCTAAACCGGCCACTGACACTCTTGTGCCTAATTATAGCTGTTATGAATGGCTATTCAACTTATAGACTCTGGCAGGATTATTTCATGTACCGTAGACTCCGTCTCGCGGGGTCCTCGGTTTGCCAGGATTACAGCTGCAACACGGGAGTCCACGGTCTGGCCATGATTGTATTCTGCTTCGTTAAACCCTTGATCTTGGTGGAAACCGTGTTCCTCGTGCTAAGCACGCACAGGGCTCCTTTCGTGCAGTGGTATCACCATGTCACTACCCTGATTTTGACTTGGTTCTGCGCCGGGAATTCGGACTCCGTCGGGCGGTACTCAACTATCGCCAACTGTACGGCCGATGCCATTATCTTCGGCTACCGCTTCCTCAAGGGCACCCGTCTGGTCCGCATTAATACTCGGGCCTCAATTATTATTATCTACATCATAGGCCTAGCCGAATTGGTCGCTCTTTTTGTCGCCAACTATCTAGCCTACCACTATCACAGCGGGGGAGAGTTTGCCACCAAGAGCGACTTTATTCAGCAAGTGATGATGTTTGCAACTTCCAGCTATATCGTGACGCTGCTTACTTACATGCTATTCTTCAAGTTCATCTGAACTACTGGATGTGTACGTAGATTGAATTTTCAGTCCCCTACTCTCTACATTAAAGTGAAGTTGAGCTAATCCCGTATTTAGCATAACGGGTTAAAATGGTATTAACAATATACAAATTAAACATCGTTGACACTTTCGAAGGTTTAGGTTTGGAGGTGCTGGAAAAAGCAAGGAAAAGTTGGTTTTCCACGGTTTTTCCGCACCTAACCACTGCTCAACTTCGCATGAGATCATGCGAAAAGCTGCGTGACGTCACCCAATACCAGGCCTCATTAACACTTGCCGTGATTGGCCAGATTATGTCATGTGACATGCTTACTGTTTCAGGTGACAGAATATGTGGCCAATCACGGCAAGTATTATTCAGGGCTGGTATTGGGTGACGTCACGCAGCTCTTCGCGTTGAGCAGTGGTGAGGTGCGGATAAACCGCGCAAAACCACTGCGCAGGGGGGTTGGGTGGGGGGGGGGGGTTTACTGAGTTAAAGTGCAGTTCGTCTTGTTGTCGTCTCGTCGGGGGCCGGGAACTGTCTCAGCCATCGATATATATACACTGGATGAAGTATGCAATAGTAGTTGGTATATACGAAATTTGAAGCCACGCGCCAGCCGCCATTGTAGTTTTTTTTATACCTCACGAACAATGCTTGGCCTAGACTGCTTCCCGGTCCATGCATGCGATCGCTTGCATTCCACTTATCACATGTAGACCATGATGTAGACTAGTGAAGACAGTATGACCAGTCTACAAGAAAGGCATTGTATTTGGTGGGGTACAATGGCGGACGGTGGCTTCAATTTTAGACGTCGTTGCATCACCCAGTGTATATATTTATCGATGGTCTCAGCATATGCACCGTCAAGAACTGTGATCGCCAACATTTTGTGCCTTGGTCGGTAAGATCTTTCTTTAAGTGTTCACGTCTATAAAATAAGCCCAACTTTTATCACTGTGCAATTATTTTTGATTCTGAGATCATAACATAAATCATTGTTTCTTTGTTCTTTACATAAGTGTGATCTTGTTTGACTCTTTTGTTGCGTTTTGACGAGTTTCCAACTTTGTTCTTCTTTATAGTCTGGAACTTTCCGGACCGTAACAGGGGTTTAAACTGGGGAAGCATTACATCTGAAAGATGCAAAACGAACGCTTTTTTGCTTCGCTTTGCCTTTGCATTCTGGGAAAACGGGTCGAAATTAATAAGCCAGTTCGGGGTAAGCCCATAGAGCGTTGTGACGTCATTGGTCAAATGTCGTTTGTACGTTCGCCGAATCTCGTACGTAATTTTGTACACAAATCTATGGACTTCATAAGTTCTTATCCGCTTCAAACTCGTAAAACGCGGTGATCGCGAATTTGTGTTTTTGGGCGTCTATAGGGATGGAATGTCTGAGATAACTGTCGAAAATCTGTGGTTGCGTGAAACCAGTTATCTAAAAAAAAAATCCACCCCTAGAGCCCCATATTAAACCCCAAAACAGATATACAGTAAGTTGAATCAGTATCTGAGCTCTATATTATCAGTTATCATTTTGTGTCAAAAACACAAATTCGCGGCGTTTTATGAGTTTTTTCATCGTAAAACGCGCCTTTCACAATGTATGTACAAAATGTACAAACGACCTTTGTCAAAAGTTCGTTCGGGGATCTGACGCATGCGCAGAAGCTAACCCCGAACTGGCCTGCGTTCTACATACGCGAACGTTTGCAAACGTTGGAAACGTTAGCCTTGTCCAATGGGGCTATGAAATTGTGTGAATCCGTGAAGAATTTGCATGTATGCTAAGCAGCGAAAGTGCGCCATAGCGTGGTGAATTGTAGCCAACTGCAAAATAGTCTGGTTACCGAAATATCTTGGTCTGAATCATGACTTCACGCGCGAGGCTGGATCATAGCCTAGACTGGTTCCCGGTCCACATATTCCACATACAACGACTGAATATGAGGACAGGCTACTGTCGTGTTTAAAAAAGCACTTTAAGCATTACGTCATGCATTTATTTTTAGGAGCACATAACCGTTAATTTTCAAAGTGCGCTGCGCGCTATATGGCATGAGTGTACAACAATTTGAAAGGGGTTATTCCATATTTGACCAATACAAATTCAATATATTAACCTTAAAATATTAAATATGCCCATTTTAATATACATGTAGGCTAGCATCAAAAAGAAAATTCAAACCTTGTCTGCATCACCCAGTGAGCTCTAGCTCCATATTGTACATTAGTTTTAATCTGCTGTTGCAATCCCGTAACTATAGCCATTCATACGGTTACCGTAACTATATAGCCACTGCGTAGTTTTAAATCCGTGGCATACCATAAATACACACGCAGCGGCACGCGTACGTGCTCGCGTCGTCAATTCAAATTCTCGAAACAATGACGAATTGTACCCGACGATTAACGGTAACGTCCGGACGACCGGACGTGCATTCGGGTAACTTCGGGAACCTTCGGAAAAAGGAGGAATTCCTCCTGTTTCAAAATGGCGGAATTGGCGGCTGCCGGACGCTTGTTTTTTTTTTACACCGCAGCGAGGGGTACACCCCAATTTTACAACCCGAATAGAGTCTAAGTTTCCAATGACTGACACTTCTCGAGTGACAATCTTGGAAATAGTGACAACTCTTACTCTCACTATTATTAGAGAAAAAGAAGAAACCGAGAAATTTTGGAAAATCCCAAACATTCATAGATTCGAACCAGGGACCTTATGATTACAAGTCGAGCTCTCTTCTAACCAGACCACGAAGCTGGTTGCAAACTGACCGCATTCAAAACCCTAAATTCCTTTAAAATAACCAACCCTAAACCCTAACCCTAACCCTGAACCCTAACCTATTATATAGTCTCCTCTCAAGACGCTAAAAAGGTACAAACCCCATTGTTCTCCCCTCGCAGTGGTGTAAAAAAAAATTACGCCTGCCGGACCTTAAATTCAGTCTAGTCAAAACATTTTTGGTCCGGGTACCAGACTAGAATAAAACGCTGCATAGTTTAAAAATCCCTGAACGAGGTTCGCTAGCGCTCGCTTAGACTGGTTTCCCGTCCACATATTCCACACACCAACACGATTATGACTTTATGAGGACCGACATTAGTCTTTGGCAAAGCTAGACGGGGTTTTGTTTGTTTCTGTAAAACGGCTTTGTGCCTTTTACGCCTTTCCTCAGTAGCGCGCCCTCTTGCGCCAACATTACAAATTATTCGAAGTCGGACTTGGTCAAGTCTAGTGGCTGGTGTATTTTTTCGTTTCAGCTCACCGGGAAGAGGGCGCTATACAGGCGCATCGATGGCGCGAGCACTGTGAGGGCGCTATACTGGCGCTTGTAAAGCACAGCCTTAACAAAAGGCTAGACCGACATTGGAAGCCTGTTTTTTTTAAATCAAGAACCTGACTTCACGTCATCGCATCGCGATTGTCATCGAAAACGAGGGTCTCGGTGCCTTCGTTTGTGATAAAAGACGCACGACGTATTAATGGCTCAGCATTTGAAACGAGACTGCTAGTGTTAAATTGAAATTTCTGATGATTCCCGCGACATACATTGCAATGGACGGTAGGGGAGTCGGTGTTAGCCTGTTGTCCCAGATTTTATCGGGATCGTAAAATATTAAAAACCTCAGTATTTTTCGCCACCACCAACGATGATGCGTGTACCGACGTGTGCCGACGTACGTAAACGAACACCCTTTGTCTCACGTTGAATTGTGCTTGTTATTATGTATAACCGAACATGTATGTCTTTCAGCACATCCAATAAACTACCGATTAAGTGAATACGTCACCCTATACATGTATATTGTCAGTTGCCTAGGCAATGGCACTACACTAAACATCACTAATTAAAACCGTTTCCATGTGCTTTTGCAATTGCGTTTAATCTCGCAGCCATGATGTTTGGAGCCAATTATCATAGCAACACGTCACACTTCGGCACTCCATTAACTATACCTAACACGATATAAGACAAAGGGACTCCTCCCCATCCCTATACCTTTCACTTTTGTTAACATACCAACTCTCCCTATAAAACCTGAAAGGAATTCCTTTAAAATTCCTTGGATGTTTGAGGCACAAAGGAGGAATTCGGAAGAATGGAAGGTGGTGGCGAGGGGAGGGGTTATCTTCTGTCACATCATGCTGCATATGCAAAAAAAAATTGTAATGATCCAGATCTCCTGCCTTTGTATGTGGAATATGAGGTCCGTGTATTTAGACTTATGACAGAAAAATATCGAAGATGCATAATATTGCATCTATCATGTATTGTTTCCCCATCCATCTTCCCCGCCTCACTGCGCTGCCCGCCCCCTAGGATGTGGATTTTGTCAATCCTCACCTTTTAGGCGGGGTAGCCCCTTGGGAGGGGAGCATAGTGTGAATAAAGGTATTAGGAACAATATTGACAAGTCTCTGATTCGAATCTCGTTAAGGCCCTTATACGATTTTTCTCTCATCCCGAGATTGGGTGTTTCATTTCTATGGTGATTAGGCACCATACCAGATGTTGCGTTCGTTACTTTGCCCAGTTGCGCTTCCATGCAACACCAAGAAAATATAGGTCCATAGGGAAAATCTGAGGGAGTATATCAACTCCCTCAGCTGGTAAAGCATCTGCCCGGTGAGTCGGAGGTCTCGGGTTCAGATCCCGATAAGGCCCTTACGATTTTTTTCTCATCCCAAGTTTGGTTGTTTAATTTTCATTGTGATCAGGCACCAACCAGATGTTTGCGTTCGGTCCTCATAAAGTCATAATCGTGTTGGTGTGTGGAATATGTGGACGGGAAACCAGTCTAAGCGAGCGCCAGCGAACCTCGCTCAGGAATATTTAAACTATGCAGCGTTTTATTCTATTTTAGTAACTGATAAACAACACAAAATGCGTACTAATTAAGTTTTATACAATTTTCGTTTATAACACAACGTATATTGCGTGTATAGGCCTAAAATGTATGTGTAATGAATAAATTAGTTGTTATTTTAGAAAGTTATTAACGAAATACCTTCTGGGCATGCGCGCTTAATGTCAATTCTCGCTCGAATGGGGCGGGATTTTTAAACAAAACAACGCCGATTTCTCGCAGGAGCCTAATAGTTTGGTTGTGGACTTTGTTGAAATGTTATATTTATGGTAAGTTTTATTAACCATGATGATTTGGCATTCCCCCTGAGAGGTATATTGCCGAGACGGGGGTAAAACAACGGACTAAAGCCTCATGCCTAGTTTTAAATAACTTGAATGTTTAAACATAAAAATTTAAGCAAACAATACAAATCTGGTCATTTTGAATTTGGACGGACCACTTTGGTTTCCCCCTAATATTTCAGTTGTGAAACTTTAAAGACCACATTAACAAAATTTTTGGAGCTACATTTCTAGTTATATTGTTTTTTCGTGGAGCCTTCTAAACATGCAGCGCAACAAATTTTGCAAACTTATTTCAGAATTTGAAATTTTAGACAAAATAACTTTGGTTTCCTCCTAAAAGCGTTACACGTGAAACTTTGTTTTTGCATCATAAAAGTGTGATGAAAACACCGACAGACTAATTCACAGAGTTTCTATAGCTTCAAAATGACCAAGTCGTGTAAAGTAGACACATAAATATATGAAACGGATTTTAGTGTGGTCCTAAATGTCAATAAATGCATTTTGGTTTCCCGTTACACGTGAAACGTACCATTTGTCGATGAATGGAGATATTTAGAGGGTGTACGTGAATCTTGAACCCCTGAAAAGAACTTACACACCATCACTTTCAAGAAACTTATTAATGGAAATGGGTTTACAAAATAAAGGATGCATGGTGATGATTTATGGATTTGGGGCCTAAAATGTGCATGTCACACTTTGGTACCCCAATATAAATAATCACCCATTTGCGAAAAAAATGTGCGACATTGCAGATATTTGCAAAGATATTTAGTGATATTGGTGCGGTAACATTTTGGAATTATAATTTTTTTCTTCAAATGACCGTATACGGTTGTCACTTATTCCTGTGACAAGATGTGTCTGTGATCTGCCTATAATACCACGGAGAAAGGAAAACAACTCCATGATTATACAAAATTGTTCAAGCCGAATGCATACCCTCGATACACTATACATGTATATGCGTACACAATTACACCCACAATAGCCATAATACATCATTTACAGCGACCAGGTGACTGACTACACTTCATGAACAAAAAGGCTTGTGGGAGAAATGTCCAACTGAAGGTCCTTTGAAAAACTTGAACGGACGATAGCAGACGATTTTTACCATTCATTCAACACACACACACCTATACATGTTTTCACCGGCAATCGGGGACGTCCCATTAATCTTTTGAAAACCTTTCTGTAGTAAAGAATTTCTTTAATGACACCTAACTCGATTTTACCTAAAGCTACAGAGCTTAAATTTGAAACGTAAATGGTTTGTGCCCTAACCTATTTCTGGGTTTCACTTGGCTTGTCAACGGTTGCTACCCGTCATTACTGTGTCCAATAATTCAACATTGATAATTTAATGTTGACGCATATTTTCGCAAATGTTGCGCACAAAAAAAGGTTGGCATTACTTTTAAAAGTTGATAGACTGTTTGAAACTGGCATAGCCTACCGTACTTTTGTTGGCAAGTTTTTAAAAATGTTGAGACTTGTTTTTCAGGGTTGATGGCAAAATTATCAGTGTTGAATTATTTTCGCTTTGGCGTGCCATAGTATGGACACAGTAATGACGGATAAGATAGTTGTTGACGTCACGCGTATGGCACAATTTCAATGTTGTTTGGATTTGCGCCCGCCGCAACGAGTCCCAACATTGAAATGGGGGTGGGGGGGGGGGGGGGGGGGGGGGGTGGTTGTGTATAGATTCAGGGGCGGATCCAGGCCTATATGGCTCATTACATATTTCTACAGACAAGGTTACTGGTAGTTTTTATCAACATTATTCTTTATATATAATGCTGTTGTTCGATTCCTGTTTTGAAAAAAAATCCAAATTTGGTATACGGGCTTTATTTTAAGAACAAAATTATGTTTTGAATAACCTATATAGTATTTGGATTTACCTGTGGGAAGTTAAGTGAGACATACCAGAAAATAAAACAGTCATGTGGAGTTTTTTTGAGTTTTTCGTTTTGTTCGTCATATCATATGGGGAGTTCCGGACCTGTGTTTTGATTTAAAAAACAAAGTTGCGGATGACAACCGCATATGAACGATGTGTTGTGACGTGAATTGCCCGTCAGTTTATTCATCCGCAGTCGATTTACTGGTCCCCATGCAACAGTAAAGGAGATCTGACTGCAAAAACAGTCGTTGAGTGCCGCGCCAGCGGGGCTGTGGCTATTTTATGCTTATTAGTTTTATGTTGCAAAGAAATTGGTTTCCTACTACTATATTGGGTCATCAGCGTTGTAAGTCAATTAAATTACCTTTATTCTGTGATCAATAGATGGGTTTTCTAGTGAACAACTACAATAACATCAATGTCTTTCAATTATATTCAGGTATAGCGAACAATTTGGAAGTAAATTGAGAAACATGGTTTTCCGAAGTATTCGTAGGAATTAAATTTATTTGCAGAGATTCTGTTTGCTCTGAAAATGGCGGAGGCAATTTTCAACAGCTTGACAGGTAAGTGACAAAAAACCGAAAATTTTCCCGTAATTTAAATAATTCATTCTTCAGAACTAAATCAGTGCTTGACAAAGACACCAGTGATTCGTTTTGTGGTGTTTCGTTGAGTGAATAGGTACGTTTTGTTAGTCAAATCAGCTGTTTTTTTATAGCCGTTTTCCTGCATACGGTTAACTAGGCGTGAACCGCGTGATGACGCCGTGCGTGAAACAGTCGCCATTCCATACGGCAGTTGATTATTTGCCCATTCACTGTACGCGCACTGCAGACGTACTTTGTTCATGTGCATTGTACATATACTGTAGCTAGCTGTGATCCAACTGCAAGGGTCGTCGAGTTCACTTTCCGTGCCTTTTTACAGGGCCTGCTGGTCTTATCACGACTGTTTAATTTGTTGGGGTTTGTGCAAAATTAATCGACTTTTCTAAGGGTGAAAATTAGAGTGATTTACATTTCTAATGATGTAGGAAAAAGTTTGAGGTTGCTGTGCTGTGGGCATAACAATAAATTAGAGTGATTTACATTTCTAATGATGTAGGAAAAAGTTTGAGGTTGCTGTGCTGTGGGCATAACAATAATTTTTTTGGGTGTGTGTAATAATTTTGAACATGCAGACATGACTGAGCAACAATGGATTAAATCTGACAAGACAATTAAGTTAAAATATAGGCCTAATTAATATTGCTCACTTTTGATCTGTTGATTTCAAACCCAAAGTGTTTTGGACTATAAAAAGAGATGAAACTCATTAAAAAACCTGATATGAATTGATGGGCCGACATTTTGCCATCTTTTGTTTAAAGGGCCCATGACACGCTAAACAACGTTTTGCCTAATCTTTGCTTCATATCGTTTGGATGAAAAATCAATAAAAGGTAGCCTTTTGCAACTATTAAGATTTCATTGCAATAAACCACAGACAGAGGGCGCGTTGGAGTGCATCACGTAAGAAAGACAGAAGGGAAAAGTTAAGAAAAAACATAAGACTTCAAGTTGGACTTGTGGCAAATTGCTGCAGTTTTCTTCCCCAGTTTCGTCATGGCTTACAACAGGAAACATGTAGAACAAACTCAAACAGTCGTGGATTACAAAAGTTCCAGGACGTTTGAGAAAAAAGTGGAATCTTTTGTGCACAGTTGAATGTGATTTTCCTGTGTTTGCCTCTTGTGACATCATGACCTTGGTCATGAATATATGCATATTCGCATTAGCATAAAATCTAAAAACCTTTGTTTTAACCCCCAAAACAAGCTCCAAAAAGGATTGTTATGAATGTAACTGATAGTATATTGGTTTTATAGCATAAATTTCATTGATAAAAATCCCAAATAAGGGGCCCTTTAAATGCACCCCCATAAATAACTTATCTCCCCCTGCGGAGATAATAAAACAAAGTTATATAGGCCTATATATAAAAATTATATGTGGGCATTAAACAAAATGAAAGCTTTTTGATGTGGCTTAAAGGTAGAACGTCATGATTGGTAAACTGATAAAAGGGGCATTATTTCCACTTGTGATTAAAAGCCCATGTTGATAAAACTGCCCTGTAGAAATTTCAGCCACATACCGGAAGGTGCAGTAATACTTCTGAAAACTTGAAAAATCCATGCATGGTTTGTGTGTTGAGTTGAATGGTAAAAAATAAATCTTTTGCAAAATACTTTTTCTTTAGAAAACCACCTTCAGTTGACAGTTGTTAATTTCTTACACAAAATACCATTTTGGACTGAAATAAAATCATGTGGTGTTTGGTACCATTGTTATTAACACTTTTAGTAAGGTTTTTCTTGTCAACTCGTGAACAAAAATGGGGTCACTGCAAATGATGTACTCTTCATTTAATCAAAAAATGAATTGGGGTCGACAAGTTTTTGAAGGTATTTGATTAAAGGAGCTTGTCCAGATTTTTCCAGAAAATTGATTTTCATATTAAAATATCTCCCCAAAATACTATCCATGGGCAGAGGTGTAAAATTTCAGATTTTTAGCTGATTTCACCTTTTTTTGTTAATGTGCCAAAATTTAATTTCAGCTTTTTTTTGCACCCGACATATTTCCGCTATTTTATTTTCAGCTTTTTTTCTACAGCTTATAGTGCAGTACTTGTCACTTGCTAGCGCACGCCATGTGCAAACCAGCATTCAGTACAAAATTTCATTCTCGAAGCCATAAAATGCACCAACTGAGGACATTAATTCATCAAGATGTCAGTGCAACTTAAGCATAAGCAGGCCCCGGACCCCACGCCGTTAGGACTTCGGGCTTCGCACTCGCAATTTCAGCTTCACTATTGCAGTTTCAGATTTTTTTTTGGGATGTGAAAGCAAAAAAGTTGGTGTAAGCACTGCGCTGCTTCATAGAACCGGATAAATTAGTTTACAAAACATCAGTATTTTTTTTTACAATATCCTTGAAAATGTACGGACCGAGAGTGTGAAAATTCAGAATTCTGATGAGAAAAATATGACAAATGATATGGTATCAAAATATCAACACCCACAAGAAAAATGGGGGGTAAAAAATGTGATCTGGACACGCTCTTTTAATCTCATTTTCGGTAAGATACTTGTCACGTCACAATGTATCGGTATATGTTTCTTTAAATGACTATAAATATAGTAAGTGCAGATCTAAACGGAAAAACAAAATGTTGGCAGGAAAATATAATTATGATGATTTTACTTGGAAAAACATATATTTTGTTCAACCATTCTCATGTGTCTTGTACATGAGGCTTTTATAGGTGACGTCCGACTTGTAAATGGGTCTTTCCATAGTAAAGAGGGCATTTTGGCAACACCATATTTTTGAGTTAATACCTTTTTCTGGTCTCAAAATAAAAGAAATAAGTTTAAGTTGTTCAGAAGAAAAACCCTGTTTACAAATTTCCAGTATACGCTCGTAACCGGGACGGACACTTGTTACATTTTAGGCCGTCCCGGTTACAAGCGTACAGTATATTGAAAATTTGTACACAGGGTTTTTAGAAAGGCATGTTGTCACACTATTTGTAACCCCTTTTGGGCCTAAGTTATCTCTTCAGAACAACTGAAATTTATTTCTTTTGTTTTGAGACAAGACAAAGGTATTTTCTGGAAAATATGGTCTGTGTTGCCAAAATGGCCCCCTTTACCGTGGAAAGACTCAAATTCTTTTCCCTATTTTTCTTGCAGTAATGGATGGTAACCAGCAAGGCAATTGTCTAATGGAGGGGCAACCCCAGCACACTGTGCAAACGACCGTCACAGGTTGGCAATTCATGTTTTTACAAATATGTAGCAAAGTCTAAGGAACAAAACAATACATGTAGCTGTTTCTGGTTGCCCGCCCCAACATACAGAAAATCAGTGCTGAAATGTGGTATCAACGTATCTACATGTTAAAGGAAAATTGTATCATTTGCAAATGAAACTTTTTTTTACGAATTCAAGGAACAATGTTACATGTACATACAAGTATAAATAATTAAGGATTTTTTTTCATACATTAAACACAGATTTTGGTGAATTTATATATTGGAATCTATAGCTTATTCAATTCTAATATACTTCCCACTGACAAATGTTGCATTTCTGAGATAAATAAATGATAAAATTACTGCATAAAGTAATGCACAAAATGACGTGGCGAGCGGTCTGTGCGTAAGCGCGACCACAGAGGGCGCTGCGCGCGTGAATGGTTTATATCTTGTGCACTAACTGAAGGCATTTTTTGAAGAAGAAAACGTGATTTTTCTACAAAAAAGCAACATTTGCGACAAAAGTGCAAGTGGGAAGTATATCTTAAAATTACATTATGTGTTGATTCCAAGAGGTAAATTCCTTTAAATCTTTTTTCAATGTATACGAAAAAAATACCATAATTAATGTTGATAAGGCCAAAAAAAAAATTAGTTCTGCTTCCGATTACATGGCATTTCAAAATAAGGTAGGTAGGTAGGGAAATTATATTTTTTTGCCAATTTTTTTTGTGCACAATCATATGGAGGCATCTGCGTGTTTTTTTTTTTTTTATTTTATTTTATTTTTATTTTTATTTTTTTTCATTTTTATTTTTTTTTTTCGATAAAAACATTAGGGTCGCAGCCTAAAAATAGGGTCGGTCGGGAAACCGGAAGCAGAACTATTATTTTTTTTGGCCTAAACTGCCTTTAGAAATTTTAGCCATTCAAAAAAACCTTAAAAATCCATGCATGGCTTTTGTGTTGAATGAATGTGAAAAACAAAAAATCGTTTGCAAACAATTTAAAAAAAAGTACCTTCAGTTGGCAGTTTCTCCCAGGTACCATTTTACACAGGATAAAATCACGTGGTGTTCGTTACCATTGCTGTCAACACTTTTCTTGTCAACTCATGAAGTAAAATTTTGGGTACCGGTAATTAACTGCAATTATTTGTGAAATTAATTGTCTGAACAGTGTGTGGAGAAGACGACGTATTCCTCTGCGGCAAATGCAAACAACGCTTTCTTAGTATCAACCAATTTATGAGTCACAAGACGACACAATGCATGTCGACCACAAACATCCACGGCCTACCGCTCATGCACCAACAACAACAGCAGCAGCAGCAGCAACAACAACAACCAGTACAACAGCACGGCCACACTTACGCCAACATGGGCCACTCGCCGCACATGCAAGTCACGTCTGAAGTGGTCCTAGGCGACCAAGGCCTGCCCATAGCCAGCTACAGCATGGACCAGTATCAGAACAGTGTGCTGCAAAGGCCCAGTATGAGCATGCCCAGTGGGGCCTTCGTCGCGCCCCAGTCGCAGATGGGGGTTCTTGTAGGTGAGCATGTTTTCTCAAAATTCTTGTTCTTCTTTGCAGTGCATAGTTCCGACCTGTCAATAGAGCCAAACCCGTGTAATGTATGACCAATCACAACAGAGCTACGCAGACAGCGCCCACATATGTGCATTTGCTCACAAACGAAAAACATGTTTTAAGTGGTGCTCGGCTGTACAGTATGTTTGCATGCGGTGATCCGAATGAAATTTTTGGTTTCATTTTGGATATTGTATTCGTTATCTTTATTAAGTGAGATTTAGATGCACACTTCATTAATTAACTAACGATTAACTAATCTTCATTGAACAATGCCATGTATCCCTAATGTGAGCTATTACTTTACGATGTACAGTAAACCTCGGATAAGTCGGATCCAACGGGACCGAGCGATTTTATCAGACTTTAGCGAAAATCCGACTTAGCTGAAGATGAAAAAATGCATAGGGATTCGTTGATCTACAACCACCCAGCAGTCAACAGTAAAAAAAGCATGCATTCCATCCAACACCAAAACATTTAATTTTTACACTACATTTTCATACATGTACCACTAAGGTAGAAAATCGTAAGGATCATTTGCCGGGCCCGATCATTTATGCCTCGAGCGCCGCCATCATCTGATCATGGCCATACAGTATATGTACACATGGTGTACTGCTCAGCCCACCCACATTAGCCAATGGAAAAAAATGCAGCCTGTGATCACGTGTGCACATAGAATCTGCTGCTGATAAGTGAATTGCCCATGTATGCAAGTGTACGGTACACACACACAACCTACAAATCAAGTTCGGGAAGCCGCATGGGCGGCCAAAAAACCGGGAAATTTCTCAACTCCCCGCAGTAAACTGGAGTGAAATTAATATACAAACATGTCAACTTTCGTCAATCCGACTTAAAAGAGGTAAAACACAAAGGAATTGAACAAATGTTCTAGGTTTAAAAGTCCGAGATAAGCAAAAATCCGACTTAAGTGATGATTTTTTTTAGGAATAACATACGAAATCAAATGTTCCAAGCGATTTTGTCCGAGATAAGCAAAAATCCGACTTAAGTGATGATTTTTATTAGGAATAACATACGAAATCAAACGTTCCAAGCGATTTTGTCCGAGATAAGCGAAAATCCGACATAAACGTATCCGACTTATGCAAGGTTTACTGTACATGTAGTTCCCTTCTCTTGCAAATACGTTTTCCAAAATCTTTTAAGTGCATCACAGAAAACATGAGGCTTTACACCCCAATCGAAGCATGGAGAAGTGTGGTAATATGTTTTGCTCGACCTCATCTCTGCTTAAACTTACTGATGTATTTTTTTGTTGCAGCCACCAGCAACCAACAACCATACACCCATCCAAACAACAGCACCCATCTTGCACCCATTCCGATCTCACTACAGCAGCAGCAACAGCAGCAACATCAACAACAACAACAGCAGCACCAACAACAACAACAACAGCAACACCATCAACAACAACAACAACAGCATCACCACCAAATGCAGCAGCAGCAGCAGCAGCAGCAGCAACAACAGCAAGTTCAGCACCACACCGTCGTCTTGCACGCCCACCACCAAACTCCCGGAAGCACCCTGACAATCATAGCAGCTACGCCCCCCGAACAACCCTCGAAAGTCCCCCTCCAGTCCCCACCATCTTCCAAAACAACCGCTAAGCCCAGAAAACCCACAAAACCACGAAAGCCCAAGGCTTCCCCCGGTTCTCCAAAACCGCGCCGCAAGCGGCAACCCTGCCTCTCGCCGTCGGGCGAAAAGTTACCCCGACCGCCGTCCAAGAAAGTCCACATTTGTAAGTTTTGCGGGAAGACTTTTCCCTGGAACCACGAGTTACAGCGGCACATGAGGTATCACACTCGTGAGAAGCCCTTCGAGTGTCCGGTTTGCCAGCGGACGTTTGCGGAGAGGTGTACCGTTCGCAAGCACATGATGACCCACAAGGATTTGCCCCAGTCAATGGACCAAAACTTGCCTAAACATCATGTAAGTATATCCCATTCTAAACCGTCCTGTGGCCAATTAATGAAAGTGCAGTTCAGAAAGTCACATACTATGCTGTTGTTGCTATGTAGTGCACACCATTGCCTAGCAATCAACAGTATGGTTGCTTCATGCCATCCTGTCTTACGTTGAACTCTGTATTGATTCTGTACTTCACACCTGTAGCATGCACAACATAGCAACAAAAAGTTAGTCTGGTCAAGTGGATACTTAGTGTGCATGTGAAAGGAAGTACGTCAGTACACCAGACGCCATTCGTGCGAAACACACAAGAAGGCTAGTTAAGGGTCAAAATATTTCAAACTTTGGAATCTGAGTCGACTTCAAAAAGGCTGGAGTCGCCCATGCCTCTCTACACCCTGTTAACTCTTGATCCCGACCTCGGGGACGGCTCCGGATCACAAACTGAGTGTAAACGCTGTCGGGACCAAATTGGCCCCAGATCAAAATGTTGGTCTAGCATTGGCGGAGGGTTCGATCCCGAGCTCGGGATCAGTTTGCGGTTAGATAATCGCATCCTGCCGCATCCGCTCCATAGCCGTAGCGGGGGGAAAGCCCGTGAAATTCAAGTGGCCTTGTACACTGTACATGCACAACCCATGCACTCATTGATCAATACATACATGTACACACATAGAGCATGACCTTTGACTGCAACTTCTGGCACCGCGCTCAAGATCAACTACAAAATGTAAACGCGGCACTCGGGATCATTGTGGTTAACACTGACGCATTCTTATCAGAGGATCAATCTTAAACCGAGGTCAGGACAAACAGGACATGCTTCAATACAGGCATGCGACATAGTGTCGTAATTGCCAGTCTTGTGAGGGCATTTGTTGAAACACTGCTTCCATGTTGTTTTTTTATATTTTTTTATTTTATCCTAGCCATGCCCACACTGTGGCAAGATGTTCGTAGGAACGTTCGACCTGGAGCAACACGTGCGCAGCCACACCGGGGAGAAGCCATTCCACTGTGAGATCTGCAGTAAGGCATTCTCCCAGAGGTCCAACATGAAAACACACATGATGAGGAACAGCAAGTGTTCAACGGCACTGGCAGCCAAGTTGGAAGAGGTATAGTGTACAAATATGGCATGGTTTGAGGGCGGATAGTATACAAATTTGTTTGAGGGGAAATAGTGTACAAATATTGACTGTTCATGAGGGTGTTGGTGCAAACTATTGCCCTTAGGTGATTTTTGTGATGGTGACCTCGAGACCTAAGACAAAGAACATCAGACCCCCTTTACATTAGGGACATTACTACACAGGGTTGTAATGACTCGAACTCAGATGGATGAAACGAAGAGATTGTTCACATCAAAACAAAGCGATCTCTTTGTTGAAAGAAGCTATTAATTGCTTTATCAAACAGAGATTACAGTCTTTATCAAATGAAGAGGTGTGCGTTCACATTAAGAAATATGTTTGTCTAATCATCGAAAATTCGTTGAACGAAATAATCTTTGTAAAAGACCGCAGTAATTTTGAAAGTGCATTTTTGGCAAGATATTTTCTTTTATAACACAAGAGTTGGATGTTTGTGACATTGAATTACCATTTTCTTTTAAATCATTTTAGCAAGCACAGGAAGAGAAGAACAAGGTGAAAGACGAGGGTGAAGGTAAGGATTCGTAAATCTGTTTTTTTTTAATATTAAATTACATCATTTGCAGTGACCCAAAATTTTACTTCACGATTTGACAAGAAAAACCCGATTAAAAGTGTTGATAGCAATGGTAACAAACACCACATGATTTGTTTTTTCTGTGTAAAATGGTACCTCTGTAAGAAAAATTGCCAACTGATGGTGTTTTTTATATACCATTTATTCAACACAAACCATGTATGGATTTTCAAGGTTTTCTGAAGTATTACTGCATCTATGTGCCTGTAATTTCTACAAGGCAGTTTATCAACATTGTTCTTTCAAAAAGGCATCTGCAAATGATATAATGTGCCTTCAACTGTGCAGGATGCACATTGTAGGTTCCAGGTTTTACTCTTTGTGACAAAAGTTATCTTGGGGGTCGAAATTAACTTGAATATTTTAAGTCACGTCAATATTTCACTAGTCCTTAATTTTTACTAGTCCGTGCCACCACATGTGATGGATATTCAAGTCTACAAAGATGAATTAAAACTCACAAAAAAGAACCTAAACTTTGACATGTTTGAGTGCCATATCTTTTTGCCTGATTGTTATTACAATGTTGAAATCAAATTTTAAAACTGAACCGAGCGAGGCCTATCGTTTTTGGTTTCTTAACGCATGTCAACAGTTCCGATTCCGTGATGATAATATGGGCCCGTAATGGCTAGCCCAAGTCAAGCCGCTGCTACGCCGAACAGTGCCCAATCAGAGCACAGTTGACCGCCTAATGCACTGACATGTCACCGTATGAAACTAATAACCAGCTCAGTACAGCCAACACATGCTAGCAGTTTAACAACGAAAGTGCCTGTGGGGGAAAGCCCCAGCGCAGTAACCTGGTGAATATGCACAGCCGGTGCGTACTGCATTTGTGCATGCACCAGATGACATGGATTCATGAACAAAAACGAGAAATGTACACGCAACACAAAACGCAAAAGTGTTTAACTGTGTTTAAGTGTTTAACTGTTTAAGTGGCCAGCAGCCACCTAGTTGAAGCGAAATGGTTCTGGTGATTTCCTGATGGCAGCGGTAATAATGGCAACAGCGCCAGGAGCACCCGGCAGGGTGGACATGAGCGCTATATAAGAATCAAATATTATTACTATTATTATTACTTTTCAGCTGATCAGCTGATTTCCTCTTTTTTGTATCCTCATCTGTCCCATTGAAAATTAAAAACACTGTACAAAGTTCGAGATTTGTTGCATTTTCCTGTTTTTTTTGTAATGACACAGTTGCATGCTAGGCCTGTGCATTTTCGAATAATTTACTATTCGAAAAATTTGTTTCATTTTCGATCGAATATTCGATATTCGATGCGTGAATTTTTTCCTAAGATTTAGACAAAAAGTTTGCCGTGAAATTAATTGATTTTGGCACATTCAAACTCACAGCTCACAGGAATACAGCAGCCTTTTTATTGCTGAATTTGCCGCCTCAAAAAAATAATCTGTGCTCATACTACAGACTTCATGTTGTAACTTGCATAGCAGTCTTTCGCCCGATGAGGTTTTTGCATTAATTATCGTTGGCCCATGTACACTGGACTCATGGTTAGACGCAAATATGACATCAAAGCAGCCGTTTCGGCAAAGGAATACGATTTTTTACTTCTTCCTAGCTGAAAGACATGTTTGGTTTGGAGTGGTAAAAACACATACCGAATATTCGATTGTTCTATTCGTTAGGCACAGCCTTATTGCATGCCTGATTAATATGAACAGAAAACATTATTCATTGAATGATGTAGCTCAGCGTATTGGCCCATTAGCCCGTCGGGCTACCGGCACAATGCAGCTAGTAGTCCTCCAGCAAAAACCACTAGTCTCAGACTAGTGCTAATTTCGACCCCTGTTTCTTTAAATTTAAAATAAACTAGAGAAATTTGAAAAGAATTGCGACCTAATATCTCGTTTGTCACAAAAATGTACCCCATTATAGTGTGGAATAACACTAACATGAAATTTGCAATGTACGCACACTTTATCGATCTGCCATGATTGTTGTCTTGAATCGCCCCATTTGTGTCTCGTTTCTACAGAAGCTGAGATTGAAAGCCCCAAGAAATCTCTGCGTAAACGTCAAGAAACGGAAGAACAAAAGTAGGTCACTGCTCAGGCTCACTGAACTGTGCAGATTACTCTTTTTCAAATTGCAACGCTGGCATATCTGCAGTACAGCCAGGGAACCAACCAAAATAAGACAGTGACTTTGCACAATTTGGACACAATTTTTCATTGTTTTCTCAGAACTAAGATGAAGCACTAAGGCCTGCTTCAAACGTCACGCTTGTGCCGTGTCAAATTAAATTAAACTTGATTTTTTTTATTCGACATGGCACAAGCACGACGTTTGAACCATTTGGCTCAGCAAATTGAATTCGGCAAGGCAGAAGAATGCAGCTCGACAGGGTCTGCCATGCTAACTCAATTTAGTGCGGCAGTAGCACGGTGCGGCTTCAAATGTCGTGTTTCTGCCTTATCAAATTTAATTCCAGTTCGAAGTTGGGCCGCAATTGTGTTCACAATTAAGAAATAACCAACAAACAAGTGCATCAGAATACTAAATATGGAGACGTACAATGGACAGAATGGAAAATGCACGTGTACAACGTCCATGACGTGCACAATACTCATCCGCCATGTTGGATGTATTTAAGCTCGACTGGGAGTTTGCAATTAAGCTCGACGTTTGAAACCACTGCCGTCCTAATGTCGTGCCAACGTCGTGCCCAGTTGAATTTAATTCGACACGGCATAAACGCGACGTTTGAAGCGGGCCTTACACACGGGTTAGTTTTAAATATACACGTCCTCAATCACACACAGAGATAATGCCGTTTGAAAGTTTTTCCAATCTTGTAATTTTTCCTGTAAACTTTTTCTTCTAAAACTAGGGAGTTCATCTGCCAGAGGTGTAAGAAAGAGTTTTCAAGCCTCGAAGAGCTGGGCCAGCATCTTACAAGCACCAGGCATCACCACAACTGCCCCTTCTGCAAGAACGCTTTCCCATGTCAGCACTTCTTACGACGTAACCTATCCATGCAGAAAGAATCCAAGTCGAGCAGTCTGCGAAAGTGCAAGCTGTGCCACAAAGTGTTCAGCACCAATGCCATTTTCAAGGCCCACATGGCAAGTCACAGTGAAAACATCGACAGGAAGATTCAAAGACCTTACGATTGCGATCAGTGCAACAAATCCTTCAAGAGCGAGAAAAAACTCGACAAGCACATTCACATGATCCACGCTCCGAAAAAGAAGCTCAGATGCCCGTTCCGTAACATCTCCAATTGTAAAAAAGAGTTCAAGAATTTTGCTTCGCTGCGAGTTCACATGGTTTCGCACAGTGGCGTGAAACCGTTCAAATGCCCGGAGTGCTTTAAAGCGTTCACGCGCCGCCCAAACCTCAACGAGCACATGCTGACGCATTCTAACGATTACCCGATTCGCTGCAGCAAATGTCAAAAAGGCTTCGCCTACGCCCGCTATCTTAGGTTTCACCGGTGCCCGATGTGGGCGCACTGTAAAGATGCCGCCATTGAATCCAAGCTAGATACTGCCACGGGGGACCAGGGAGAAGAACTCGACGAAAAATCCAACCAACTCGACAAAAACGAGATTGAAGTCAAGAAACTTGACCAATCGGCCGAGGATATCGAACGGGATCTCCAAATTATCACGTCGGAGTTGGACGTCAATCAGACGCATACTATCATTCAAGTTGAAGAAGTGACAAGTGAGCAGATCGCTACAGCGAATGCTACAGCTATCGCGCTTCTGGACATTGGTCAAATGGTGGGACAGAGTCACAATCATGAACGGATTAATATCTCACAATAAAACTGGAATACACAAACGCGAGTTTGGTACATACATGTAGTTGTAGTACGTAATTTCAGTAGATAACGGAATTGTAATTCAGATTCGGCACCACAGTTATAGCCAAGCCCGCAAGGCCTTATGGCTTTTGGGTTATATTGTTTGGTGCAATGTGAGACAATAATTGGGCGTCTTGAGCGGAGTATACAAAGGCTGAGGGAACGTTACGCTGTTGTTTTGCCACAAGGCTTTTTACAGTGTACCTACTGCTTCAAGACGGAGGCTCGTCAATGCACGATGAGCTAATCCGTGCCACGAAATTCACCACGCTCCATACATGTACCTTGCCCGAGCTCTTACGATCTCGGAGGGTGCAGCCATGCACAGTATTAAGTTGAATCACGCCTGCGCGTACGTACGTGTGTTTGTATACGTACGTAAACCAATGAGCCTGTACAGTCCAGGATCGTAACAGCTGACTGCCCAACTAGTATGGAGCGCGGTGAATTTCGTGGCAAAAATTTGTTCCTCGCGCATTGACGAGCCTGCATCTTTCATTATTCATTACATGCATTCCCGTATGTGCATTCATCACAACAACATTACCCACGCCCACTCTACACGTAAACATTTTGAAATCAGATCGAAAACAAACTGTCAATTGAGCCAATGAGTGCTAGGAACCTGTTTTGCACGTGCGCGTGTGTTGCAGATAATCCGACCAATCACGTCGCCTTTGTGGAAATCGTTCGTTCCTAACATAGGTAAGGCACTTACATGTACATTTACTTGGAAATCACCGTATTGAGCTCCATGTATTTATAAGTTTAAATTCGACAAATTGTTTATTATATCAAAGTTTCATTTGCTTTGATTTATTTGCTGTTTAATTTACCCAGTGAATTAATAGCGTACCTCCCGAGTTTGTAGTAGATGAGCTGGCGACGTAATTTGCATAAGGTGACCTGCATGACATGGCTGATTTCTGCTACCAAAAACAGCAGCAGATTATAAAGAAAAACATAAGAATTCTTCGCAGTCTGTGAAAGGCAGAGGAATGAGCTGCTCAGCATGTGTAGACTCTACTCAAGTAACCAAATCGCTCAAATTCACAAGGCCTTGTCAAAAGGCTAGAAGAGCATCTGCCCGGAAAGTCAGGTCTTCAGTTGAAATCCCGATGAGGTCTGTACGATTTTTCAGTCATCCCGTTTGGTTGTTTTATTTCAATGGTGATCAGGCACCATTCCAGATATTGTATTCGTTATACAGTGCGAGTAAAAAAATAACTATACACTTTTAAAATTACCTGTTGTTTTTTAGTGTACTAATATTTATATGAGATGTTTTGACCTGTATTTTGGATACCTGTAGGTTCTCCTGTGTCTTTTGGTAGCAGTTTGATTAAATTGTTTCATGCATGACCGCACATGAGGCAAATAAGGGTGTCCGGTGGAACACGACTTGCACCAACTGATCAGAATTGAAAAAAGAGACCAAAACAAAACCCCCAATAACTTGCCTTTGTTTAGGTTGTGGCCTGTCCCTGTGGCTTGGTATTTACGAACATTTGAGTGAAACGGTGGCACGAGTTGGACATCTTGCATTAGGAAATTGCTGGCGAAAGCTTTGGAACACAGCCGTGGCACTTTGTGTGCAGTGGATTTGCTTACCAAGTAGGCCCTTTGCTGGGGTGTGAGCTGAGGATGACCCATGTTTTAAGATGAATAATTAATAGCCCAAAAGATGTTTTATTGTAGTTTGTACATATGTTCAACGAGGCTCTGTTGATTCTTGACAACAACCAAGTCACTGGTTCAAATCCTTTTCTTTTTCCTAGCCATACTGAATTGGCGCAAATCGTGTTCCACCTGACACCCTTATTTGCCTCATGTGTGGTCATGCATGAAACATAATTTAATTAAACTGCTACCAAAAGACACAGGAGAACTTATCCAAAATACATGTCAAAACGTCTCATATAAATATTGGTACACTAAAACACAAGTTATTTTAAAAGGATTTTTTTTTTTTACTCGCGCTATAGAAAGGTTATTCTAGACAGAATTTATGCCCCATTAACAATAGACTACTAAAGTGTGACGTCGGTTGCCATGGTTTTTGGGTCTAAACATTCGCTGGTAATCTGAAACGTCCATTGGTATAGCACAGGGAAACAGTTCACTGGTTTTAGTGTAGACCCAAAAACCATGGCAACACACAAAGGGTGACGTTTTCACTTTAGTAGTCTATTGGGATTGAGAGAGATTTTTTATGAATTTCTAAAGGAGCGATTTTGAGAATAATTTCAACATTTTATTTGGCATGTTACTGCCATCTCTCCTAAAAAATGTAGTTGGCATTTTAGGAAGATGTGCACAATCAATACATTGTAATTATAAGTTAACACTGCGATGTGAATTTGGAAAGAATTTCCTTTTCTGTTTGCTTTTCAGACAAGTGGGACAAGTTTTTACACTGTGTAAAACAAAAATTACCCAAGTTTCATTCTTTCCCGAGTTTCAAATGAAAATGTAGTTGGTGCTTGTTGGGGAAACTGTTACAATTGTGTCAGTTGTTTATACATTTGAGTCTTTCCACAGTAAAGGGGGCATTTTGGCAACACAGACCATATTTTCCAGAAAATACCTTTGTCTGGTCTCAAAATAAAAGAAATACGTTTCAGTTGTTCTGAAGAGATAACTTAGGCCCAAAAAGGGTTACAAATAGTGTGAAAACATGCCTTTCTAAAAACCTTGTGTACAAATTTCCAATATTCGCTCGTAACCGGGACGGCCTAAAATGTAACACTAGAGTCCGTTCCGGTTACGAGCGTATATTGGAAATTTGTACACGGGTTTTTAGAAAGGCATGTTGTCACACTATTTGTAACCCTTTTTGGGCCTGTTATCTCTTTAGAACAACTTGAACTTATTTCTTTTATTTTGAGACCAGACATAAGTATTTCCTCGAAAATATGGTCTGTGTTGCCAAAATGTCCTTTACTGTGGAAAGACCCATTTATTTGTGTGCTTTTTCATGGAACATGTAATAAAATACCTGCAGAAGACACGCAAGTCATTTTTTGACGAAGATTTTGAGAAGATGCTTACCAGTTGCAAGTTCATATTCTGGGATGTCACTATGCGGAAATAAACGAAAGTTCCCTTATCAAGTTAATTGTAGTTTATTTACCCATTTTGCAAATTTCACCCATGACATTCATTATAAAACCTCAATTTATCAGCATTTACTCTTTTGCCATTGTTATCGAACACCAAGTAGGGATTTTTTCTTGTCAACTTGTGAAGTAAAATTTTGGGCCATTGATAATATGGGACTCAAGGAGCGCTACCAGATTTTTCCAAAAAATTGATTTTGTTCTAACTCAACAATCAAGTGAAATGCATGTACCGGTACCTCCCCAAAATACTATCCATGGGGAAAAAAACAGGAAATCGCCAATTTGGATGTGGAAGCAAAAAGGCGGTGGTACAGTGATTTGTGTAACTGGATAAATTAGTTTACGATATCGATTAGTTGACAATATCCCTGGAAATATACGGATTGCGAGCGCAAAATTCCAGAATGGTAATGAGAAAATTGACATGATATGGTATCAAAATCTCAACACCCATGGGAAAAATGGGGGTCAAAAATGTTATCTGGTCACACTCCTTTAAAGGCCCATTGTATCATTTCCAATGACCCAATTTTGTTTTTCACGAGTTAACAAGAAAAACCTTACTCAAAGTGTTGATAGCAATGGTAACAAACACCACATGAATTTATATGTCCAATATGTCCATTCACTTGTACACAAAATCCATATAGATTTTCAAGGTTTTCTGAAGCATTGATTCATCCAAGTAGCTAAAATTTCTTCAGGCTAGTTTACCAAAAAATTTTCTTAGATATGTTACACTCTTATTCCACGAATCTTTAACCCCCGCTTATGAGCATACATGTAAATGAATTCACAGCAAGCACACCACCGCAGTATTTGATCATTTATTTCGTTTTAAGGCAACGATGGTAAGAATATAAATCAAGTAGCCAAACTACTTATTTGAGAAAAAAAAAAAAATCTACTGCACTATACACGTATTTCATAAACTTTATTTACAAAATATCAGAATTTGACAAGGCACTGACCTTTAATAATGTGAAAAAATTTAACAAGAAGAAATTGGAAGATCATGATAAATTTTATACCATTCTTTTCAATATTTTAAACACGTGTGATGTATTTTCTTACGTATGTGATATGTTTTAAGAAAGCATTACCAAGGGTGTTGCCCAGGGACGGATTGCGATAGACTACTAAAGCGTGAAATCAGTTGCCAGGGTAACAGGGTCTAAACATTCGCTGGTAATCTGAAACGTCCATTGCTAAAGCACAGGGAAACAGTTCACTGGTTTTAGTGTAGACCCAGTAATCTTAGCAACACACAAAGAGTGACGTGTTCACTTTAGTACACCAGTCTATTCTTGGGTTTCACTTGGCTTGACAACGGTTGCTATCCGCCATTACTGTGTCCATACTGTGGCACACCAAAGCGAAAAATAATTCAACACTGATAATTTAATGTTGATGCATATTTTTGCAAATGTTGCGCAAGAAAATAAGTTGGCATGTCTTTTAAATGTTGACGGACTGCTTGAAACTGGCATACCCTGCTTTTGTTGGCAAGTTTTTAAAAATGTTGAGACTTGTTTTTCAGTGTGCCATAGTATAGACACAGTAATGGCGGATATGATGTTGACGCCAAAGCGGATTAAATTTAATACTGATAATTATGTCATCAACGCTAAAAAACAAGTCTCAACATTTTTAAAAACTTGCCAACAGAAGCATGCTAGTTTCAAACAGTCTATCAACATTTAAAAGTCATGTCAACTTTTTCTTGCGCAACAATAAATTATCAGTACTTTGGCGTGCCATAGTATGGACATAGTAATAGCGGATAGCAACCGTTGTCAAGTGAAAACCAAGAATTTGCTCTAAATTTCTTAGCCGTCGGAAAAAGTACCACTGTCTAAGAGGGTAAGATTTAAAAGCCATACGAAAAAAAAAGCCAATTTCAGAATTCTCCACTTGGCCTCCAAGTTCAATGTCAATACATCGCTGGAGGCGGTGGTGGAATGTGTGTGCCGAGCCGAAAGCTTCTGAAGAAAGGCAGGATCACTCCAAATGTTATTGCAAACCATCTTGATCGTTTTGCGCAATTCATCAAGAGGTGCAAAGGGACATATAGTTTCCTAGACAATGGCGGATGCCAAGTCTCACCCTCTAGGACAAAACTCACTGTATAAAATGTGTCGGGTCTCGTTTACATGATGTGAAATTTTGTTTTATATCCGTTAAAAAAAATGACAATGGTTATTCAAGATCAAAAGTGGGACATGTTTTTTTACACGTTCATGTACATATCAATTTCAAGCCGATAGTTGTTTTAACACCATAATCCCAATCATTCATTTTGCACAGATAAACAATCATATTTTACAATTTAATTCATTTCAATTAAATCAATAATACTTACTGCATGCATAGGTAATAATAAACGACATATTGGAAGACAGCATTGTCGTAAATACATGTACAATATAACAGCAGTATTTTTTTGTGTATTGCTGTCTGCATTTGTGTACAAAAGTAATCAAGGTATTTTGTTAATTTACTGGAAGATCTCTTGGAAATACATTTTTGTAATTACAAATGCTTTTAGTTTATACACTACTGTAATAAAGGTCAAGTTTGGGGCGAGTTCACTTCAAGAAAATGATTTGAATGAAAAATTTAGTTTATTCAGTTACTAGTTTTGGAATGAAGTCGGTACAAATGTGGACAAATGTCCGTAATTTTGGAAAATCTGGATGCAGTGAAAAACAACTTGGCTCCACTGGGATTCGAACCACGGACCTTCTGCTAAATGTGCAGACACCACCAATTGAGCTTTATGAAGCCAACTGGTGGTCCCGAAACAAACACGGTATTGCAGTTGTTCCTCAGATTGGGGCTGGGTGTCGTGTGAGCTTAACAAGCCCTACAGAGGGATAAACCGTTCAATAAGATAACCACCCCAGAAATCACTTATAATACGACCCATATCTTTTGTTTTCAATTTTTCATTCAAAAGCTAATTTTTTAACACTTTTACAAATATTTTTTCTCATTTTAATACAATTTAATTTTCATAGTGAAATCTGCCCCGACTATTGACAATATACCTTTAAGCCTACTACTGCTCTATATTATAATCGCACTTTCTAACTTTATACTGGCAAATTGGAAGAACTGACACGGAGAAAAAGGAAAGTATCTCGTATGTAATAAACGTTACAATGTTATATCAAAAATAGAATAGGAATTCTTTTCATTCAGTCACTGTGGAATTTCTCTGTTTAGGAATGTGCACAAAATAACTGCAGCCGATTTCACGAATCCTTACGCACTACGTAAGTCCGCCTGCGCAACTTTTTATTGCGTAAGCTGCGCAACATGCCTGTGATAATTACACTCAAGCCTATGGGGGCTTATGCCATTTTCAAAAGTTGTGCAAGCTACGCAATTTTTTGTGAAATCGGCTGCTGGACTGGAATGAAAGAAAATGAAGATTGTTCTTTATATAAGAGCACTTCCACAAGAAAATCAAAACTGTTGATCTAGATGCAATAAAGACAATACAAGTCTTGAAGTAATGGTCTTGCATCATCACGGACACTTATCATAATGAGCTTTTTGCTGCGCATAACTATCATGCATGTTTTCATTTGTGCCGACACGCAAACTCTATCTATTTCGCTGCAGAAGTGTGACGCCATCTCAAATAGCGTGTGTCCAAACTATACCGCCACAGTTTTTGCTCTACAATTTGAACGAGCGATTTGGACAAATCTTCCAACCAAAATTTCCCAGAACTTATAAAAAAGTGCAGCATTCAGCAAAGTACATAGTGGCTTACTGTACAGTATAATATGTATATTCTCTATTCTCAAAAGTAAATAAAACCTCAATTTAGTAATCAACATAATACAAGTTTAAACACCGAATCTCGTCATGTAGCCAAAGTTTGCACAGAAATCTGACCTCTTGTTGAATGTTTCTTGAAACCACACCTGGGCGCATGCAACAGTTGGTCCACTTAATAGGCCTTTTCACACTGCAAGCTCTCAACCCGGGTTGAACTCAACCCGGAGCAAACTCTGAGACCACCCCGGGTTGAAAAGCTAATTTTCAACCCCGCATTGGACAGGGATGATTAACACTTGTGCAACGCCAACTCGGAGCGAGTGATAATCAAGCGTTGCGCGTGTGCGTAAGTGCTGTCCCCTGCTGGAAATAGTTCAAATTTTCCTAATTCATCATCGCGTTTCTGACCGTTTTTCTTTTTGCTGCTTGTTCAATTTTTTTTACTAGAGAAAAATGCAAAAGTGAATGACGGACAATTTAAAAATAGCCTCTCAAAACGGAAGCTCTGATCTTCACACATAAAACGTGCATGTTGTGTATGCCGCCGCTAAAACATGTACTTGAACACATTCAGCTGGTAGTATCCATGCAAAGTATTTATGAAACGGTAAAATGTGCGCGCTTTGGCATGATATTTGTAGCTCACAAGCGGCATCTCAACCCGGGGCAAACTCAACCCTGCTCATTTCACACTATCGTTTTCAACCGGGGGCGAAATTTTTAAACTCTGGTCCCGAGCAGGATTGAGTTTAACTTGGGTTAAAATCAATCTCGGGGTTGACGCGGGGTTGAAATTTCTCAGTATGAAACGTCGCTTTTTTCAACCCCACGTCAACCCCAAGATTTTTCAAGTGTGAAAAGGCCTAATGCTAGCCTTCATTCAAGGCTAGGATCCAACCTGGGGCATGAATCTTTCAATGCATTGAGTAACCTCCTGTGCTGCACTTGACTGTCTTGGAATAAGTCTAATACCGGTACAATGAAGGTGGCCAAGTGGTGTTACTGCATACAGAATTGGTACGTCAAGAGTTCAACATGACATGCATACTTGGCACTGGCATAATAAGACTGACCTTTAAAGAATTAGTTATTATCTACATAATTATCATTTTCTTTGTGCCCGACTTTACATTCACAACATCTCTCCAAAAATTTTGAAATCACATAACTCTAAATTTTTTCGTAAATTTTGGGTCATTGCAAGTTCCCATGACAATGATAAATTAAAGTACAGAAATTCATTTTTCATTCTAATTTGTGCCAAATTCTAATCTACTCAATATTTTAATTAATATATACTTAATTATTGTAAAAACACATGTATACCTAATTCATTCCCAACTATCAATTTGTTTCATAATGGCTGGCGTAAAAATGGAAGACGGCTCCAGTGGCTAATTTTACAGCTGCGCTCCTAAGCACAAACATTTTCTTGTGCTTTGCAGCGCCGTGAAATTGTCCCCAGGTGAAACTAAACACAGACCTGTAAATCTACCGCGGCTAAGCGGAAAGTTTCTGTGGGCTTTCTTGGCCTGTATTAAAGTTACAGACAATTCCCAGGACGCCTTCCTTGTACATGTCCGCCATACCGGTAGCTGGGACGCAGCTTTTTCCATTGCATGGACTTTGCGTTTTGCATTGTTGTTAAATCAAGCGCGCAACGCACATACAAATTCACACTGAGCCTCTTTGCGCGTGATTGCCATGTGCATTGCTTTAAAGGCACAGGCTCGTCAGTAATGCACGCGCGCCAAATTCGTGCCACGAAATACGCAGCCCCATAGCAAAGACATGGAGCTGCGTATTTTGTGGCACGAATTTGGCACGCGCGCATTGCTGACGAGCCTCCGCCTTTAAGAAAAAGCAGTGTGAAAGGAATTTTGAGTGAAACGATATACTGAAAATCACAGAATTATGAAAACACTTTCCGTTCAAGCTTAAATTCTGTGGAAGGAATTTGAGGTTAAACAACGCACCGAAAACCGTAGAATTAGCTTGGACATGTTGAACGGAAAGTGTCTTCATAATTCAGTGCATCGTTTCACTCAAAATTATCTCCACATCGCCTTTTCTCAAAGCGAATGCGCGTCGCAATTATGCGCGTGCGAAAAGGTGTGAATTCACCATTACAACAAAAGCGCAAATTTTTCAAAGTGACGACACAAATGAGTATCATCATTTAATGCATGTAGTTCATGCACTGGCCGCGTCCCAGCTATGGTAGACATGCAGGGATGGTTTCCACAGTAATGGGAATGGTTAAGGTAATTTTAAAGTCCCAAGTGCGACTGTACAGTATGTGGCAGTAACAAGTCTATTGGATAGTTAAGAGCTATCCATACGGTGCTTTGTGCAGCATCTATGCAACAAGTCATATTGATTACAGTGTGGCTCAATATGGTTTATGAATTATGCCATCTTATCCACATAAATAAACATACATGTACTTTTGACAGACAAGTAGCTTGCATACAATTAAGCCTACGCCCTTGCCAGCATCAGTTGTACATGTACATGTATGTACAGTAATATGGTTCTGAGACTGAATGATCGAGCTCATATAAAGGTCTGGGGCCAATTTCATGGAGCTGTTTAGCAGTCAATTTTGTGCTAACAGCTAGATTCTGTACATGTATTTCATGGAGACTGTAACCTTAAGCACTGCCAGGCATTCGCTACCTTAAAGGCACAGGCTCGTCAGCAATGCGCGCCCGCCAAATTCGTGCTCGAAACACGCAGCTCCATGCCTTTGCTATGGAGCTGCGTATTGCGTGGCACACCTTTGGCGGGCGCGCATTGCTGACGAGCCTGTGCCTTTAAGAGGCAAATTTTGCTAAATTCTAGTGACGCAACAATGCCCTTTTCCAAGCACACACATGCTTTAAAAGCACACCGCGGTCGTAAAATAGTGGTAACGTTTGCACAACTTTTCTGCTACAGTAAGCACACATTTTCATCTACACTTGCTTAAACAGTGCCATGAAATTGGCCCCTGGTCACACATGTGAACATGCCAGCGTCGCACGTCAAGTAATATATGTCAATTTCTTAAAATGCCAAGTAAACATTTCATCCCGAAACAAAGATATTGGGATAAAATTATGAATAATATGAATAAGTGTATGAATAAGTGATTATTTTTAGGGATTAATGACCCAGGGATCGCCGGGGTGAGTAAATTACATGTAGATACAAAGGTGGACAAATGTCGATGAGTTTGGGAAATCTAGATGCATGCAGTGAAAAGCAACTTGGCTCCACCGGGATTCGAACCGCAGACCTTCTGCTTAATGTGCAGACGCCCTACCAATTGAGCTATGAAGCCAACTGGTGGTCTCGAATCACGGTAGTGCAGTTGTTCCTCACTGATAAAATGATTAAATGTCCAGAAATTGACTTTTCTAATAAATGTTAACTTTGCACACAATACTTGATGCATAACGTTGGCCTGTTCACACTTATTTGTTTTCATTTGCAAATTTTATCACAACAGAAAGACGAGCTGAGACCGTCGGTTTTAATGACATTTTGAAATTCCTCTATTTGGAGTCATTTGGACATGTACCGGTATATAACAACTGGCAGACAACAACAGACTTTTTTGTCCCTGCCCACTTCAGGATTTCCCGGTTATTTTAGCACATATACCGTATCAAACAAATTCCCTAAAGCGATACTTTAATATCGTCCTCGAACAGCGACGAGCTCACTTCTCGATTTGAATTTAGACAAGTCACCAATAGATTGCATTTGTTATGCAGTATAATTCAAATTGTGTCCTACATGTAACTCGTCCCGATTGCTTGGAATTCGTATAGTGTGGTGATCGGCATTGTATTGGGAAAAGTGAATTCGTCTTTTGTCATTCATTTTAATTGTTACGGTTACAAAATCTGTCCAGATTTGTTTTCTATCCACATTTTAAACCTTGTTTTATCTGCCTCTCTGAACTCCAGCATCGGCAGCCATCTTTTGCCATCCGATCTAAACGAACATTTAACAAGAAAATGCAAAAATACCCGGAACATTTATAGGCTTTCATGGAGTAGGAAATGCAAGGATTGCACTCTCTAAATTTAAGTGACCAAAGTGCTAAAATGAATGAAAAAGACGAAACCACTTTTTCAATACAATGCCGATTATTGCACGGGACAAATTTCACGAAATCAGGACGAATTAGAGCGCTGTCAATTTTGAATTATACTGCACAGCAAATGAAATCCATTGGTGACGTGTCTAAATTCAAATTGAGAAGTGAGCTCGTCGCTCCTCGGGGATGAAATTCTGGGGAATTTGCTTGATATAAGTGCCAAAATAACCGGGTAATCCTATACTAGATGCCTTATTGAGGCACTGTGCACCCTTCTTCCCCGCACCCCCCTCCCCCCTTCGCCCAAATTAAAAGTTCTGGATCAATTATGAAACGTGATAATAAGATAGAGCAGTTGAAATTGTATACATATGATACAGAAAAGTAGTTAGAAATGTTTGGAAGAACATCAAAGTGCATATGAATGTTGATATAGTCCACAAATCCTCTTGTACATGTAGTATACTAATCCTCTTAACATTACTTATCAAAATTGGAATAAGGCATTTTTGAAGTTTGTAAAAAAATACTTGTGGATGTCTTGGAAGCAAATTTGCATAACTTTGACATTTGCATGTCTAGTTTTTGGTCTTTGAATCGTAAAAATAAGACTTATGTTTAACATGTATTTCACAACCATATATATAATTTGTTTATAAATGCTTGTATAAAATAAAGCACTGTTTGCTTACAAGGCACTTACTGTCACTTTTGCGGAGACATTGCACCGCATTGTGTTCTTGGACAAGACACTTCTCTCCCTGCATGTTGTCTCTCTCTCTCCACCCAGGTGTATAAATGGGTACCAGCAAATATGGTTGGGGAAATCCAACTAGTTGCTGGGGGTAGACCTGCGATGGACTGGCATCCCATCCAGGAGGAGTACAGCATGTAGCATTGCTCCTAGTCACTACACGCCACGGAAACCGGGGATGGGTACCGGCCATATGAGCCAATATTGGCTTGTAAACGACCTACCTACCTACTTACAGTGTACCGTCTATTTACAGTGCTTTGTGTGTTGTAATGCTTTTTTTCAAAAAGGAAGACAATTTTATGAAACTGCAAAGTAATTTCCGAAACATTTCCCAAAAACTAACTTGGAACCCACATTGATTTTATGGATTGTAATGATTTTTATGTGTGAAATTTTTCAGCCATTTGTGTTCATTTATCGACTAGACGCCCTTTAGTGACTTACTCCATGCCGAGAAGTTTAGCGGCCGAATCTGCAGAATCTAGCATCTGGTCCAGGACCGAAGAATCCTGTATCCCCAGGAGGTTCTGTATCATGTCTGAATCATCCGTCTGTCCCGATACGAAAACATCTCTGCTGAGGCCCATGGTTGTCCCTACATGGCTTTCTTGCTTCTTAGTGGGATTGCGGACCTTGCTTGTAGGCGATTTTTGATGCCAAGTTGGTGCAAAGTCCATTGTGTCGTCGACGTTGGTCTCATTTATGCTGGAGTTTGGGAGGTCCGGATCTTCGAGCCCTCCTAAAATGTTATCATCTGCAAATTCTTCTAAGTCGTCTAAGTTGTTCTCATCATTATTTAGATTCTCGCAAGAGACATTTTCTTTATTGTTGTTATCTTCTTGATCCGTGGCTGGAGACTTTTGATTTACATCATCTAAGACATCTTCTTCCAAGGTATCTCCTGTTGAGGCATCTCCAGGATTTGGGATGATAATGTGGTCACTGTTCGAGGACCCTGGGTCTTGGACCGAGTTGGCACCATCCATTGACGAATGACCACCACCCGTTGCCTCAACACGTTGTTTCTCAAGGATGCTCTGTATTTCCTCCTTGCTCTTACCATGAAGTTTCAGCATGTGGCGTTGGCAGTTGAACTTGGTGGTAAAACTGGCCGAACAATCAGGGCAGCGGAACGGATGCTCCAGGGTGTGCACGCGGTAGTGCCTCTTCAGCGTAGTGGCGCTTTTGAATCGCTTGCAGCACTGGTTGCAGGAGTGGTGCGCATGCTTACGTTTGGACTTGCTTTTGACGTTAGTGGGTTTTGTACTTGCGCCATCAGGGGCATATTTCAGACTTGGGGAGGTGGGACTATTTTTGTTGTAACTGGTGCCTGGGTCGGATGTAGCATTGGCGTCAGCTGTTTGATCCGCTGAGGTGGGGGAGATAGTAATGTTGTTCGTCATTGACGAGGAAGGCTTGGTCTTTTTCTTCTTGAAGACAATTGGAAAAGGTTTTCCTTTGACTGGCGCCGGATGCAGTTTCTTTAGATGGTTCTTGGATGATTTACTGTCACTTTCAGATACTGATGTTGGTTTTTTGATGAGGGCAAGAGGCTTGTCAGCAAGAAGCTTGTCATCAATTGGCAAGTGTCTCCTATTCATCAGCTGTTTGTGTCGCGTGAACTTGAGAGTAACTCCCGACATTCCAACGCGGCTCCTGAATTCTGAGCTGCCAAATGAACGGCTTAACTTGTGTGCTCGTTTAGCTAAAGCATTTCTGATGATGTGGGCGGGAAGCTTCTTCACCTCATTTTTGTAACAATCTGGAAAGGGTATGCATGCATGCTGAATTTCGTAGTGCTTGAGGAGCTTTAGTTTTGTCGAGTACGTAGCATCTGGACACCCCTCGAAGCAGGCGAAGGGATTCTCCGGAACTTTGGCACCAGGGCTGACGCTAAGACAGTGCCTGCGCACGATGTGTCTTTCGCAGTTGGACTTGGTTGAGAAGCTGCTGTTGCATTGAGGGCATTGGAATGGCTTGAGGCCCGTGTGGGTCAGGATGTGACGACGTAGGGAGCTGATCCAGGGGAACTTGCGGTGGCAGTAGGGGCAGGTCTCCTTGCTTGGTAGGTTGCATCTATCCCGCTCTTTGGTCTTGGTTGGTTCAACGGTATCTCCCGTATCGGATGTAGAGGCCAGGGACTCATCAATAACCAAATCATACTCTTCTGCCAAATCCACTTCGGGTGTGCTGGGTTCTGCCCAATTACTTGTGGTAGGAGGACGATCTCTCATTTTCTCAGCCTCTGGGAAATCTTCTTTGAGAGATGGTGCCGCTCTGTCATTCACTTCTTCTTCGCTATCTACCTCTTGTTTTACGTGTACCCCTGCTGGCGGGAAACACACTTGGAAGTTGTTACTGCTTGCTGCAAGGATTTTGGACACACTTGCCAGCTCTCCACTTGCATCAGAACCAAAGCTACTGCCGGGAGATTGCAAACGCATGGCTTTATTCTCATCAATAGCTGGTTGGTCTAGTAGGTCATCAGTAGCTTCAGTAGCAGCATCAAAGGAAATACGGACTCTCAGACCTTGACTGGAGCGCGACATCAGTTTAAACTGCATCGGTGTGGCAATCTTGGGAATGAATGACTGGGCGGGAGATTCGCTCTTTGACTCTTCGCTGTGTCGGCGCTCGATGTGCTTGTCTAAACTGTCTCTTATGGTAAAGGCGGCCTTGCAGTAGTAGCAGCGATGGGGGCGCTCCATGGTGTGGGATCGGATGTGCTCTTTGAAGACAGACCCACGGGTGTAGGACTGGCTACAGTGGGGACACACTAGAGCATCAATGGTTTTACTGTAGAATTTGTGATAGACCCTCTTGAAGCGAAGTCTGCCGAGGCTGCTCTCAACAGGTGGGAGGAAAGAATTAGAGCTTTTACCTTTGGGTAGGCTGAGATCTATTGGTGCATCTAGGTCGGTGAGATTAGGCAATGAGTAGGCATTCAGCCAAGACTGGTCACTCAGATCACAGTCAACTGTTGCAAGAGGCGATTTCTTACTAAAGTCGATGGGCGACAGCTGCTCTCCGTTGCTCGCGAATGAATTTGCCATCACTTGAGAGATGTCTGGTACTTCCATGTATCTCACCATCATGTAGTTAGCAACATCCTCTTTTGTGATTTCCGGATGGCACTTGTTCACGTGACGAGAACAGTTGTTTTTGGAGCTGAAGCCTGTCTGGCACTTGAGACAGAAGAAGGGTTTTCTGGGTGTTCTCTGGTGGACCTTCAAGTGATTCTGTAGATCTCGGAAGAACCTGAATTCCCGATTGCAGAATTTGCAAAAGGTTTCGGGCGAACGGAACTTGCCGCTGGAAGATTCCCCTACTGCATTGGCGCCCGAGGTGTGGATGATGCTTATTTCTATGTCAAGCTTGGACACCTTCCCGTGTCTTTTCTTGATGTGGCGCTCGCAGTTGGCTTTTGTCGTGAACGGAAAGTCGCATATTTTGCAGGAGTACGGTCGCTCTCCACTGTGGGTCCTCATATGCCTCACTAAGGTGCTTTTGTCTGCACTGGAGTAATCGCACAGCAGGCACTTGAAGGGGGTCAGTCCCATGTGAGTGCGGAGGTGGATCTTTAAAGTGCTGTACTGAGGGAAGCTCTCTTGGCAATACTTGCAGACGTATTTGCCCAACTTTCGGTTATCCTTGTCTTCGTCGGATGCTTCATTAGTTTTCCCAGAATCGGTTAGCTCTGAATCTATTCCAGCATCCGATGAGGTCTCTTCATATGCAGTTGTTGCCTGTTCAATTCTGCGCTCGTCCCTTGCGAATTCTGTGGGAAAGTGCATCTCGGTGGCAGGATCTCCTGATTTGGGTTCTGGTTCTGTCTGTCGGATGTGAGCTTCATGCTGCCCGTGGAAGTGAGAATGGGCCATTGGGGGCTTGAGTGAGGTGATGCCGGCACCCTTTCCCTTGGTTGGTGAATGCTTTCCTGGTGAATGCTTGCCACCTCTTCCAAAATGCTTCAGCATCAGCAAGGGGTTACTGGATGCAGAGGTTGTTAGGGTCAGAATTTTCCCAACATCAGCAAAGTCTCTATCTGCCTGGACCTCATCGGAGATCTGATATGTTGGAGCTTTGCTCCTGGATGATGCAATCAGCTCTGGTTTAGGGTTTAGAGGTATTTCTGGACTAGGAGAGGGGTTCGGTCTGAGAAACAGTTTGGCCATGAACTGTTTCTGGGTGGGGAATGCTTTTCGAAGTTGATTGTAGCACCTGTTTTTGTTTTCCCTGGCTTGTTCATCTTCACTGCTGAGATGGTTCTCTTTTTCTGTCTGGATGACATCATTTTCGTTGGTTAAGTTTAAATCCAGGGATTCTGCATTCAGTGAGTGATTCTTCGTTTTATGGAGGTCGAGAGCAGAGGCACAAGGGAACGCTTTGGAGCACATTTGGCATACGAACTGGTGAATGACACTGTTGCAGCGACGCACGTTTTGCTCGCACCACTCCTGAGCAATGAGAGGAAACTTATCGCATGAGATATCCGCCACGTAGCCAAGATCTTGGAATCCTAGTGGTACCTCCGAGCTGCCGGATTGGGGCTTATTGGGGCTGTTGGATTTCTTGTGAGACATCACAACGTGCATCCGGAGACCTCGGTGATTCTTAAAGGTGGCCTCGCACTGACTGCACTTCATGACTACGTTAGGATGAAGCTCCATGTGAGTCTGCAAACCAATGTGGCACAGGAAGGTCTTGCTGCAAATTGGACATGCCAGCTCGTCCTCCTTGGCTTTTAGTTTCGTAGGACTATACTTACTTTCAAGAGCAGGCCGCTTTGGGTTAAGAATATCACTCTCTCCGTCTTCCGAGACAATGACACGCTTTGATAGAATACGCTTACGGGCCTTACCATATAACATATCATTGACGTAACTTCCATCGCTGTGAATCCCATCACTGCCACCTTTTTTGTGAGTACGGACGTGACGCCGCATGTTACCGTTGGTTGTAAAGGTCATAGGGCAAATGGGACATCGGTGAGGCCTTTCCCCCGAGTGTATCAACATGTGGCGATCTAAGGAACTGGTAGAACTTAGCTTCTTACCGCACAACTTGCAGGAGTGCATGGTGCCGTCACTCGTGGTCGTTTTGTGGTCCCGGAAGTGAAGGGTTAAAAGGTGCTTGTTTTCAAAGTTCTCGGAGCAGACAGGGCAGGTCAGGGATGTGTTTCCTTCTTCCATGGGACGGCGTCGCTTGAAATTGTTCTGTTCAGATTTCAAAGAAGAAAGTCCCTTGTTAGCAAGACACTTTCACTGGCATTTCATACCGGTACTTGTTACGCATCCCATACTAATTAGTTTATATTTTATGGTGATCAGGCACCATACCAAATATTGCATTTCCTAATTCAGTGAGGCCTGATGAATTTAATGTTTAGCCATCACTATTAAAACTATCACCAAATTATGCTTGAAAAATGTACGTTGTGCCCTGTGAACTTTGCGCTTTAAAATAACACCCCTTTCTCCACGAAAAGGGACAAAATGTTGAAACAAGGTCCTAAATTATGCATTAATTTAATATTTCAATTCACTGATTCAATAAGGGTACTCCACAGATCTTGTTTTCTTTTACAAAAAAACAACACTACTGTATTTCCTCTTCTGAATTGTCAAAGTGTTCATTATTTGCCCAAAAAATTAAAGTTTTTTTCCCCATCAGAGGAAATTGGTTGTAATGGACAGCATTATGCCATAAAACAGTGCTGGCACTTACTGCAGTTTGCAAAAGAGTTGTAGTATTTTTTTTTTTATATAACAAGTTTTCCTAAAAATCTATTTATAAATCAGTGATTACTTTAGGGATTATGACCCAGTGACCGCTGGGGTGAATGAATTTGATACAAATGTGGACAAATGTCCACATGAGTTTGGGAAATCTGAATGCAGTGTAAAGCAACTTGGCTCCACCGGGATTCGAACCGCAGACCTTCTGCTTAACGTGCAGACGCCCTACCAATTGAGCTATGAAGCCAACTGGTGGTCTAAAATAATCACCTATCCCTAAAATAATCACTTATTCATACTTAATAATTGGGGCAGTTCGAATCCCGGTGGTGCTTTTCACTGCATCCAGATTTCCCAAACTAATTTGTCCACATTTGTAAAAATCTATTTGGCGAATGAATAATGCCAGCAATCGATAATGTACTGACACCATTATCTAATTGTTTTTTATTTGGCTTTCACCAGGTTTTGCATTGAAACTCTTCAATTGTTCTTGTGCAGCAAAATTTGCTACATTCTCAGAGGGCGACTTCAGTCAGAAACCCGACCTTTGCAAGAACCTTAATTGCTCTGGCTTACGCTTAAAAGTTGCCCCACTCTTACGTTTTTCTCGGAAAGATCTGCGCAACCGTCATCAGAATTCGGTGCATCTGGGTGGTTTTTGGGATCCTTTCCGCCGCTGCCGTCACCATTTTCAGCTACCATGTTGCAATTGGTATCCGTTGTTGGAGATGGAGTCCTCTCACCATTCGGGATGTCGCTCTGCAAAACCGATGACTCGTCATGTACCGGTATTTCCTCTGCTGGTGTGGGAGCGCCGGGGGCATGGATCATATCTGCAGTAGGGCAATTCCATTCAAAAGTAGACATAACCTTCAAATTTAGAATTCTCTACTTAGAAAATGGCTTTAACCAGTTAACGGCGGGATTATTTCAAACAATTAATGCTGTAACCGAACGGACGAACTGACCAATTTAAGTAATTAAAGGGCCCATGATTAGGGATTTTTATCAATGAAATCTATACGATGAAACTACTCAGTTACAGTCGTAAAAATCCTATTTGGAGCTTGTTTTGGGGGTTTAAACAAAGGTTTTTAACTTTTATGTATGTAAATATGCATATTCATGACCAAGGTTGTGATGTCACAAGAGCAAACACAGGAAAATCACATTCAACTGTACATAATGGTGTAACCGAAAGGACGGACAGAACGAGTTTTTGCCGGACAGAACGAGTTTTTGCCGAACATACTGTAGCACTTACGAACTGAACCGTTCCGAACTGAACATTTCCTTCAGTTCGGCAGTGGTTCGGAAAAATTACTTTTATGCGCTCTGCACATTTTTCTGCAACATAAATGTCAGCCTTTCTTCGCTGAGGAAGCAGGCACTTGAGTGTGATATTTTATCAATGAGTATATTGTGCAAAGTACATGTACAACGTGGCAGACCACAGAGTCAAATTTGCATATATGCAAATGTTGGGGCAAAGCCTATTGCCACATTTTTGGTCCATGTATTTCTTCGAGCCATCTGGTTCTTTACATTAATACAAGACCATTGCACAGAGGACACGTGAAGGCTACATGTACATATATGGTGGGAGAGGGGAGGGGCTTCTGAGATTTATGCAAATAATGACCATGCGAGGGCGGTGCCTGAGCATATATGTTAGGCATTTTTACCATTTTACTGTGGACTCGGGGACGATTTTCTGTTAATTTGCAGTACAACTTCAGCGCAATACAGTCATAGTTCAATGCATTTTTTAAAGGTTTGTAAGTAAAATGTCATGAGGAATGTAGCTGTGTTGATATTTGGAAAATATTGTCATAATTGAGCAGTACTTGTGGATGGAACCATGCCAGTAAACGTACGTGTCTCTAACTACAAATTTACAAGTATTAGGGGAATTTGGCATGTTTTTTTTTGGCAACGTCTGGTTGTGTTTGCCGAACACGAACCGAACCGAAGTTTGGGAAAAAAGTTCAAACTTTTGCCAAACCGAACCGAACCCGAACTTGCCGTCTTTGTTACAGCACTACAAACATTGCTGTATGTAGGCGCGGGTTTATTTTTAGTTGAAACATGGAGGGCGGAAAACAACTGAACTCATTAACCATGTGCGGTGAAGTATTGTTGTTATGTCGATGCACCGTCATTGTACACCACAATGTCGCTTTGTTATATTTCTCTATTTTATCCAATAGGGCGACACTTTTTGTGTAGAGAGTCATATAAGGGCGACGCGGTCGGTTAGGGCGACAATTTGGCGTAACCCCAATATTTTGGAGGTCAAAAACCATCTTTTAAAAATCGAGAACCATTTAGGTATGGAACCATTTTTGGAAGCTTCGGGTACAGAAATTTGGTGTCCAATCGATGTCTTCCAGCCGAAATTTCGGTGGTCGTTTTGGAAAGTTTTACCGGTGGGTCGCCCGTTTGGAGCATTAAGAAGAATTATTAAACTTTTTTAGCCATTTCTCTCGGAAATTACTGCGATTGTAGACGTCAAAAGCAGTAACAAACGAGTTTCTCCTAAACGTGTTTACTACGTCATGTACATGTAGTCCTCTGCTACACTGATGGGGAAATCTTGCTGTGTTTACACGTCCTCCGGCGTCAAGTGGTTAATTATAATAGCATATGCAACAAGCTTCTGCAAAACAAGTTCAAGGTGTTGAAATTTTGAGAAAAATGTACTGTACGTGTACAGTGAAACTTATAGTGGCACTATTTGGACTGTAAAAGAATTGGCCACTATAAACAGGTGGCCACTTTATAGAGGTTGCTTAAGTATTATACTCATGGCATTTGGGATCGAAGGTGGGTGGCCACTATAAACAGGTGGCCTCTTTATAGAGGTTGCTTAAGTATTATACTCATGGCATTTGGGACCAAAGATGGGTGGCCGCTATAAACAGGTGGCCTCTTTATAGAGGTTGCTTAAGCATTATACACATGGCATTTTGGACCAAAGATGGGTGGCCACTATAAACAGGTGGCCACTTTATAGAGGTTGCTTAAGTATTATACACATGGCATTTTGGACCAAAGATGGGTGGCCACTATAAACAGGTGGCCACTTTATAGAGGTTGCTTAAGTATTATACTCATGGCATTTGGGATCGAAGGTGGGTGGCCACTATAAACAGGTGGCCTCTTTATAGAGGTTGCTTAAGTATTATACTCATGGCATTTGGGATCGAAGGTGGGTGGCCACTATAAACAGGTGGCCTCTTTAGGCCAAAAACTATGTTTAGCGTAAGTTTTTTTTTGGTAAGTGGATTCCAAGCAATAAAGTCAAGTTTACATGAAGCCAACAGGCGTGTTTTTAATCAAAACACTCAACAACAAAAAAACCTTTGACACGCAGGGTTGAAAGTGACGCACGCGCTACAAATTTAATGCTAAACAAAGTTTGCCTTATCAAGCTGGCCTTAATATTTAGCAGGTTTCACTGTACTTTTTTGTTTGTTTAGGGAAATATATGTCGTAAACTGTGTAGGCATGCATGCAGGACAGCTGTAATGTACATTGTAACTAACCATAACATTACTATGATTTTCCAATAATTCTTGAAACCGATGAAATTAGTTGCATAAACACTTCACCGGCTAATTTTTGTTGCTACATGTATGTGGTGCACATGGCAAGTGTGAAATACAGAATCAATACCGTGTTTACCGTAGGAGAGAATGGCATAAAGCAACCAGACTGTTGTTTGCTAAGCATTGGAGTGCACCACGTAGCAACAAAAGCATAGTATGTGACTTTCTAAACTGCACCTCCATTTGAAGTGAAGAATTCAGAACGCCAGCCATAATGCAAGGGATAGTATGCAAAAGGCTAATTCCAGAAAACTGCTAAAGATGTAACGTTACTAACCATGGACTTGCCCAGTAGAAAGCTTGTGTGGGGGAATGCTAGAACCGCTGCTATTGCCGTCTTCATCTTGCGGGACATTGACCGGGGCATCATTTGTCTCTTTTGGGTCTCCGCAATCAGATTTGTCGAGACTCGCTGTTAGATTCAGAGGTTGTGGGTCTGAATCAGTCAGGGGTCTCTTGGGTGCTTGATGATTAAGGCCTGGGTCACTTTTGACCTCCGCGATGGCTGGCTTGGACAAGTCATCCTCTTGATCTTCACAGGTGCCGTTCAGACTCGGTACTACTTTCTTGGGTCCGGGTGAATCACCCCGGATTCCAATTTTTGAGGAAATTTCCAAAATAGCTTTCACGGTTCCCTTAGACTTCTTGTCGCTGGCGACCTTTCCTTTCGGCGCAGCCTCCGTCGACCGCCTTCGTTCGCTCCTCAGTTCGGCCCCGATCATTTTGTTGGACTCCGCGGCTGCAATCTTGCCGAGTTTGTATCGCTGATGGGCATTCTTGCGCTGGGTTCGACGCAGCCCGGGCCGGCCTCCCTCTCTTGGTGGGGATGATAGTTCGGGTCCCTTTAGCTTGCCGTTGGTCTGCTGGCTGCTACTGCTGTTTGACCGTGTTGCCCTGGAGCCGTGGTCCATCCTGACTGCCTGGTTGTCACCAGTGATTTGTCCATCAGCTGAGGAGCTATTTTCCCCTTCCCCCTGGCCTTCCCCTGCAAACTCTGACAAAATAAAAAGAAACAAATATGACGAGCAATTCTTCAATAGATGCAATGTTTAAGGCCACATTAGAAGCCAAAATATTAAAGGTGCATTTTGTGCAAGATGGGGCAATATATTCCTTCCTTGTTCGCCACCCTCAATTTTGAACTTGGACATGTTTCAGCCTGGTTTCAGGCAAACAAATTGTCCTTAAAGGAACAGGCTCGTCAGCAATGCGCGCACGCCGAATTCGTGCCACGAAATACGCAGCTCCATGCCTTTGCTACATGGAGCTGCGTATTTCGTGGCACGAATTTGGCGCATGCATTGCTGACAAGCCTGTGCCTTTAAACCATGCCAAAACAAACGTCATTCTCTTTCATCAGCAGCATCCCCTTTAGTTACATCAGTATTACATCAATAGGGTCTCGTCTACTAATTTGTTTTGAATCATTATTGATCAACACCTCTTTTGGACTGAACATATTTCATCGGTTACCAAAACCATCTCCTGCATTACTGATACACTCTTCAAACTCCGTCATTTTCTGCCTTCAGCTTCCATAATACTCCTCCTCTACAAATCTCTCATATTCCCTTATCTTAACTAAGTACTGTAACATCATTTGGGAGCGAAAAAGCATGAACAAATTTTTCTCAATCTTTTTCCCTTGACTAATAACTTATTGTATCAATAATTGTATATTTATGCCTCGTTTGTAAATTGTTTTGATTTATCTGAGAGAATGCGAAATAAATGTGAAGGCTTCAGGCGCAAAAGTCTCTAAACGCCACTCCCATGAAAAATGTGATAATGTTAAATCAATTGAAAGCTTTCAGTGCCTATAGTATACGATAATCAAATAGTTTCTGCTTCAAAACCCGATAAATCCGACACTTCAGCTATTCGAAAACTCTTTTTCTGGGCAGAAACCGTTACACAATGGTCAACTCCACTTTTCCGCAAAAGCCGCTACGTGTACATGTACATGTACGTCCACACAGCGCCAATCAGAAGGCAATTTCACTTTATATCATTCCTTATCGAAAACTAATGTAAAAATTTACACTAGACAAGCTATGCTTTTTGTGGGTTTCCACCATATTTACATGCAACGGTACTTATAACTCACAACATAGTATTGTTAAAATAATTAGCTTACTGTGTGTAAATTTAGCATTGAAATAAAGTGAAGCGAAGATGAAGATGATTTCCCCCTAACAGCTTCCCAAATATCGTTGCCAAGGCAACTGGGATTAAGTGCCTTGCCCAGGGACACAGACACGTTGGTCATAGTGGGGCTTGAACCCACGTCCTCTGATTGGGAGTCCCGCTTCATACCCACTAGACTAGTAAGGAGTCATCAGTCATGTTCGCCATATACATATAGCGGAATGTTTTGTTAAATTTAAAGGCCCAGTGGATCATTTGCAATGACCCCAAAAAGTAATCGACGAGTTTACAGGGGAAAAGTTCTGAAAGTAAAGATTGTATTAATAGCAACTATCCAATGAAAGGTTTTCGCTCAAAATGATATAATTTTACCAGAAAATAATCCGTAAAGATGAAATTATTTAGATCGTTTGCAAACGATTTACTTATTTTTGGTTCGCATCTACGCGGTCCAAAATGCATGGGCGCTGTGTACTCCGTGTGCGTGTTCCAACGCGATGCATTTTTATAGATCGCGCGCACACGCAGTATGTGCGCCACAGAGTGCATGACACAAGCCACATATAGTACCCGAACAACTGAGAACGAATATTTGAAACACCCCGCCAAGACCTGGAAAATGCATGTATGGATTTTCATGGTTTTTTTAAACGTGGTACATTTGACAAAGCTGAAATTTCTTCGGATGAGTTTGTTGATGTCTTTCTTTTGATTTATAATGGTTTTATTCGCAGAATCGCTCAAAAACAGATCATCTACAGGGCCTTTAAAGCGATACATGTTCCTTATAGCAATTTTCCAATGTACATAACACCAGTATCGATAATTGTCTCTCAAGACCAGTCAAAATGATCTGGAAATCTAAAACAGGTGCCCATCTCAAAACAAGTACATGTGGGTCTTTCACAGTATTAAAAGGGGGCATTTTGGCAACACAGACCATATTTTTGAGGAAATATCTTTGTCTGGTCTCAAAATAAAAGAAATAAGTTTAAGTTGTTCTGAAGACCCAAAAAGGGTTACAAATAGTGTGACAACATGCCTTTCTAAAAACCCTTGTGTTACATTTTAGGCCGTCCCGGTTAATTACGAGCGTATATTGGAAATTTGTACACAGGGTTTTTAGAAAGGCATGTTGTCACACTATTTGTAACCCTTTTTGGGCCAAGATATCTCTTCAGCAGAACAACTGAAACTTATTTCTTTTATTTTGAGACCAAAGTTATTTCCTGGAAAATAAGGTCTGTGTTGCCAAAATGCCCCCTTTAGGCTTTACCGTTGAAAGTACGTACATCAAAAGATAAAAAGCCGAAGAAAAAAACCCCCACCTCATCATGAAAAAAATTCTTGGATATCAACAAGGAAGTTGCTCGTTACATACATGTACAGTTTGGTTACTATGGTACATGTGCATTCCAGGAAGTTGCCACCAAGCTAGCTCTAGTACAGTACACATAAACACTGTACTCATGCATAAATACCTCCACTTAATACAGCAGTGCACATCCACTGTGTGCAACAAGACACAGGAAATGAAATAAACTCCTGTTTCATCATCCATATCAGCCAAGTTGTTGTGTATTAATTGTATGCATGCTGATAGAAAACGGCCTTGGTCATGTGGCACATCCCTACCACAAACACATCCTATTTACAATGGATAAATGAGGAATTCTCCCAAACAACTCTGAACTGTTAACAATGGCCAACTTACCTGCTATTTGGTGATGCAGGTCAGGGATTTGAAGCATTGACAAAGATACAAGGCCAAGTACATGTACAACAAAGAGAGTATACATTTACTTGTATCATACATCCTTGAACTATGTATATCTTTAATAATTTAAAGACAGTTTACATGATTGGACAACTTTTAAAAACAAGAACAGTTTTACATAATTAAAGAATAATGTTGATAAACTGCCTTGCAGAAATTTCAGGCACGTATACATGTACATGCAGTAATACTTCAGAAAACCTTAAAAATCCATGCATGGTTTTTTTTTTTAAAACATCTTTATTCAGTTGGCAATAGACTACTAAAGTGAAAACGTCACCCTTCGTGTGTTGCCATGGTTTTTGGGTCTACACTAAAACCAGTGAACTGTTTCCCTGCGCTATACCAATGGACGTTTCAGATTACCAGCGAATGTTTAGACCCAATTACCATGGCAACCGACGTCACACTTTAGTAGTCTATTTCTTCCACAAAGGTACCATTTTACACTGGGAAACAAAATTATGTGGTGTTTGTTACCATTGCTATGGGTCACTTTTGAGCCAGGTTTTTTTTTTCAACTCTTGAGAAAAGGTTTTGGGTAACTAACCGCAAATGATCTCAAAATGCTGCTAGTATCCAACTGTTTAGGCCAAGTATGTTTAGCGTTAGCGCGCGTCACTTTCAACCCTGCGCGTCAAAGCTTATTTTATTCAAATGCAAGCAAACAAACAAAGAATTTTTTTTTTGTTTTTCGATTAAAAACATGCATGTTGGCTTCATGTCAACTTGACTTTATTGCTTGGAATCCACTTACCCAAAACAAAAGAAACAAAACAAAACGAGGAAAAAAAAGCCGCGTCACCGCGTCATTTTGGGAGACTTCAACTTACGCTAAACCTTTTTTAAATTTGGCCTTAACTATCTGAAAATTCTACTTAACTCCCAATATACTCTTAACAAAATTGACAAACATAGACAAATAATCTTTTACATTTAAAAAAAATCTGTTGTCTTTATTAGGCTTTTATCGCTCAGTTCGGTATCGGACAGAATCAGTTTTAAATGTCACACGTTTAGCCCCTAATTTTGGGAATTACCCAAGTAAAGTGGTGAAGAATACTCAAAAGGTCTTCTGTACAAAGGAAATCTTTCAAAGATCCCCGCCTCCCAAGAAAAGAAAACAAAAGAACAAAGTTAACCACATACATACCACAAAAATATTCAGCCTAACTTAACACCTGTGGTACACCAGAAAGTTGACCAGCAGACAACTTCCAGCATAAACTCCAAGCAGAGCAAACTAAATTCAACTACTGTACATGATTCATCATCACCAAACTGTGCTGTTGGAAGATACCACTTGTTGGGAGGCCAGGGGGGTGTTTGGCAACATCCGGCCTGCTCCACAGAGATTCTAATGAGTGCTTTTACAGCAGTGATGCATGCATGACTGGCACTGTGGTGTGACCTTCGAAACTACATTGTAGACTCTGTACACAGACTCCCTACATATGTGTGTATGCAGAAGATGACCTGATCTCTGGTTGGCTTTTGTGTCACTTGTGAGTGTAATTTGAGAGAAGCTTAGTCCTACAACTCTGGCTCAAATTACTGTTAAATATGGGGAACTAAGCTCAGAAACTCACTCTCCAACCAACTTCAAGCTTTGTCTAATCTCCTAATTTTCAAGCAATTATTTAAATCTATTTTAATTCAAACTTATATTTAATTTTATAGTTAACTTAGTATATCCTTATTGTTCTTATGTCTACTGTCTTGTAGCTTGTTTGTGGTAATGTATACAGTACGCTCCTTGAGCCCTATACCTTGTGCTATTTTAACTGAGCAATCTTTGGGTCTTGGTCTTGGCTCAATGAGCGTACCTGTTTGGGGCTCATGCACGCTTATAAGCTTTACTTCTTAGTGAGCTCCCCTGCAGTATCCCCAAAGAGCTTATTCTTCTATACAGTTGTATCCACCAGGCTAAACTGTAATATTATTGATACATGTATATATTATTGTCTGTGTATTTTAAAAGATTTGATACTGTGGGGGAAAAAAATGAAAAATATAAAAAATATACTCACACTGCATGGAATGTTCTCCCTAACCTATCTTTGACAAGAAAATGAGAAACATTCTTGTGATTAAGGTAGTCTACAAGATTGGTAAACCGTTGGTTTCATTTCCCTGTATGCATGATTAATAAAAACCAACCTGAGTAGAAGTCAGCTCCGTACTTTTGAGAAAACAGTCAAAAACTGTGTCGTTATTCTCCTGAAGGCTTTAGAGTCACTTCGCTCCAAAACCACTTCGCTCCCTGAACCACGGCCTGCGCGCACGAAGTGGATTTTGGGTGATGTGGTGTTTGGGCGAAGTGGTTTTTGGGCAAAGTGGCTTTGGGCGAAGCAGCTTTTGGGCGAAGTGGCTTTGAGGCGAAGTGGCTTTGAGGCGAAGTGACTGACATCGTTTGAAAAAATAATTGTTGTCTCATGAGACGAAAATTAATTATTTTACTAATTTCTCAAAGACTATAGCACTTCAGACAAAACCAATTCAGGGGAAGTTTTCTAACGTCATCCTGTTTATATTGTGTAAGTTATGTGTAAATCTGTAAACATTTTTTATTTTCGCGATACCAATCAGGAATGGAAAACTCCTAGGCCTATAGATACAGTGTTATCTTTGAGGATGTTTGATACAAACCTTATGTATATTCTGAGAAAACAATGAAAAACTGTGTTCCTTCTTTCAAGACACTGTTCGAAGCCACTGTCCTATTTCGGCTGGTTCCCTAGCTATAATGCACAGAAATTAAATGGAGCCATACTGTAATACCACAATAGTCAATGGTCTAGTTACCTTCACTTTATAGGCGACATCTTTGGGTTACCCTGCATCTACATGTAGACATTTATTTGAAATTGGTAAAAAAATATATGTAATGTCCAAGTTTTTAAATAAAATGTCACACTTTTGGACCCCTATCAGAAACTAAATACAATGTAGAGTGAGCGTTTAATTGCCAGATCCTTAATAATTATCAAAAAAAACAAAACAAAAACAAAAACAAAAATACATTTCGTGTTTTGAGGACATTTTAAAGGTAGAATACATGATTGGTATCTTGGGGTGTTATGGCCGAGCGGTCTAGTGCGTCGAACTCAAGCTCCTGTGCCAGTTCTAGAATGTGGGTTTGATGCCGGGCCGCGACACTGTGGCACTTGTGCTCTTGAGCAAGGCACTTAATCACACTTTCTCCATCCTTCGGAAGGGATGTAAAGCCGTTGGTCCGGTGTGTTAGGTAAGGTAACGCACTTTAAAGATCCCAGAGCATTTCTTCGTGAAGAGAAGGGGAGGGATTCCCCGGTGTCTCTGGCCATTTCTAATTCTAATTCTTCATGGGTTTCCTCACGCTTGCGAGTGACAGTGCAATGAGCACTATTGAGGAATCCTTGGTATGAATACCAGAAATAAATAATAATAATAATAATAAAACGTACGGAGATTTACACATTTACACAAAATAAACACGATGACGGTAGAAAACTTCCCCTGAAATGGTTTTGTTTGAAGTGTTAATAGTCTTTGAGAAATGAACAAAACAATTATTTTCTGTCTTGCGAGACGTAAATTCATTTCGCCCCCAAAACCACCTCGCCTTGGACCACTTCGCCCTGAAGCTCTTCACCCAAAGGCCATTTCTCCCCAAAACCACTTCGTCTAAACACTAACTCGCCCAAGTGCCACTTCGCCCAAAAACAACTTCGTGCACAGGCGAAGTGGTTTTGGGGCGAAGTGACTGTAAACTTTTTTTGACCATTTTCTCAAAAGTTAGACGAAGTACGGATAGCTGATTTTTGCTCAGGTTGGTTTTAATCATGCATACCTTCAATCACACAGGGGGATGAAACTATTTGTAACAGTTTACCAATCATGTTTACTAGCTTTAAAGCTCTAGACCATCAGTTGAGTACACTTCGGCAAGAAAACACTATCCTATTCACTGCAATGCCAGTGTAAGTACTTACTCTTTGGGCCACTGCACAGTTTAATATCACCCAGGTTACTGACACTAATTATTAACATCCCTAGGCTGATATATAGTTTGGTACATAAACTACTGGCTAGGTTAATTAATTGCAGCCAACAGGTTGTACATTCTCTGTACAGGTGTACAAAGATACAATTTCTGTTTAAAATTGGAATGTCAATCAAGTAAACAATGACTACTGGAAATACACAGTACAGTGTATGTTAACGGTGGTATACATGATTGGTAAACCGTTACAAATAAGTTTCATTCCCCTTTGTGATTGAAGGTACATGTATGCATGATTAAAACCAACCTGAGCAAAAATCAGCTCCGTACTTCATCTAACTTTGGAGAAAACAGTCAAAAAATGGTTTAGAGTCACTTTGCCCCAAAACCACTTCACCCCAAAAGCACGGCCTGTGCACAAAGTTGTTTTGGGGCGAAGTGGCATTTAATTGGGCGAGGTAGTGTTTGGACGAAGTGGTTTTGGGGCGAAATGGCCTTTGGGTGAAGTGCTTCAGGGCGAAGTATCTTGCCACGAAAGTGACATTTGTAGATATTTGTTTTCATCTGTTCTAAAAGTGTTTCGAGTTCATGTTTGCGTTTTACGTGCATCTACAGTATAGCGGTCCCTATTATAAAGACACCCATCTAAAGATACACATCATGTTTCTCTTTACCTATACTTAGTGGAAGATGACAGTCTTTAGTGATCGGTAACTCGTCTCGGTAAATGGTATACATGTACATGCTTTCTTTGTTGAAGTGTAAGGCACCAATTTGAGATGTTGTGGAGTGTGGTCGCAATGGTTCGTGGGAGTGGAGAGGACAGCGATGCATATTCTCCGGGTTGCCGCTCGTATAGTGGGAATGCGAACCACAAATTGCCAGTCCATCCGAGACAAACCATCACTTACTATTGTAGCTACAACCCTTTGTAAATACACTCATACATTATCTTTAGTTATGAGCTTGTTGTTCTAAAGATGCTGGTTGGAAGTACATGTGTATGCAAGGATAAAAGATGTTCATTTGCCTAATGGTAAGCAGGCCTGTTCACTGTACCAGTATTTATCCCCAACCTGCATCCTGATAAGGAGGTGTGCTCAAAGACGCAACTGATGATGCTCGTACATGTATGTATGCAAATGATGATAATTGTACAAATAGCCTGCAAACAATATGCCTTGTGAATCGAACACAGCACCTTTAATTTACCTGTTGACATTACATGTCCCTAAAGCATGACAAAAAAAACCGAATTAACAAACTTGTGTGATATGCAAGTGTGACATTTTGAAACTTTTTAAAAATTAATTGAAATTATTTCACTCATACTGTAATTTGAATTTATAGAGGTTATTATTTTTTATTGTTATTTTATTTCTCTCCACAAAAATATTTCATATATCCGGCAAAAGGAAGGGAAAAAACAGCAACTAAGACAAAATGTGGAGAAGGCACATCGTCTGAGGAGGAAAGCTTTTTTTTTCTGTCACCAACAGGTTTGGTCTGCCTGTAGGTTGTGTGTGTAGGCTGGATAAATAAATTGAAACCAGAAACTTCCTATTCCGAGACAAAAATTGGCCAAGAACAATTGAAATGTAATCATAAGAACTAAAAAATGTCTTGATGTTATAAAAAAAAATCAAAACTACATGTATGATACTCCTCATTCATCTTCTCCAACCCCTACCATCAAGTCCAACAAAATTTTCCTTCTCCTTTACCGCCCTTATCCCATCTTTTTTGGGGGTTAATTTATCTATTCAAACTCCAGAATATATTATTTAATTTAAAATAATTTACATATAATTTCTTTCTGTTCTAGATGCAGACATATATATTTTCTTTTTGTTTGTGTAGCATTTTTAGTTTGGATAGACATGTCCTCGGACTACAGTGTTTTAATATACTTTTGCTTTTCCTGACCAGCCTTTAATGCTTTGTTTGCCGTTGATCCCATCCACCAATCCCTTCCTTCTCTGCTACATTGTACCACCAGCCCAATCCCTTGCCCTCAAACCTTCCTCTGCCCTTCCCATTACCAATTTTGTATTGAACTTTTTCAAATTGATAGTAATTGTTTTCCCATATTTTAATGTATTTGTTGTTTGTTGATGGCCGAATAAATAATAATAATAATGATAAACATTATTTAAAACTTTGTATTTAAAACTTATTTTAAATGTTGTACACTGTTTAAAATTGCATGGGAATTTCTTTTAAAAGTTGTTTGTATCTTTAAAAAGCAATTTGACTCCCGTTCACATGGAACTCAAATCCTAGCAAAAACAGTATTTAACACTGCATAAAAAGTTAGCGGCTGCAGAAACTTTTGCAGTTACTTACAATTTGTCATCTGGAACCCTATTCAGAAAAAAAGTGCTAAGTTCCAATTCCAACATTTCTTTTTGTCTTGAACATGCAAATTATTCCATGTAAATTCTGAAACAGGTTCAAAATATGAAAATATCTGTTGCCATTTTGTCCCCGCTGTTCCAGTTCTTTACAGAAAGATTGACTTCTTGTGTACACGTACTGGTACAACACATTTCCATAGTTTGACAAAAAAATATACCGTGTAAGTTGACCTTGAGAACTTGCGGTACTGCGAGATTCATCGACTTCCAGAAACCGTAGGACCTGAAGCACATGCAGCAACCTTTTTTTTCTGGTACCATTTCGACTCCACAACAAAATTAGCAGTTTCACGTACATGTATGTAACTGGACAGACAAAATTGTGACATTTTTGTCTGTCCAGTTACATACCGGTATGTACAAGGGGAAATTTGTACACAAGCTTTTCAGAAATGTATGTTGTGGCAGCATTTTCTTAACTTTTTGGGCAAAAGTTATCTCCTGAGAACAGTACAAGGGAATTTCTTTAAGTTTGAGATAAACTGAAGACATCTGAAAGGAATTATTGACTTATTTTTCAAATAGGCCCATTAGCGTGAAAAGACCCCAAAAAAAAAAAAAAAGGGCACACATTTAAAAAAAACCACATTCAGTTGGTACAGTATGTAATCTCTGCCTACTTTTAGTAAGGTTTTCTTGTCTAATCATGAAGTAAAATTTTGGGTCACTGCAAATACAATGTAATATAATGGGCCTTTAATGAAACCCAGCACTAAAGTTTCAAGTACATTGAAGAAAACATAGTTTTCAAGTAGAATTGCCATTTATGTTGTTCATAAAGACCCAAAAAATTAAAGACCTTTTCAAGTTCTTTCGAACCACAGAAAGTCATAGTTAAATACATCTTTCTCCAGGTGATACATGTACACATGTACATGTATGCAGGATAACAAAATGAATATTTTACATTTTCCTGAAAAGGCCACTGAAAAAGGGTGTCCGAAATAACTTGAAAAGGTGGCACCATGACGTACGTAGACACCACACCAACCACCCCCACCCCCCCACCCCCACCCCCACCACCACTACCGGTACAAAGCAAAAGATTCCATAGCATGTGCGTAGGTCATAGCCAAGGTAACCAAGTGCATGTACCGTACATTACTCCCCACAAAGAGCCACGGATATTCACAGCATCAAGGGCCAAATGAAGCGTAGATGAAATCTATAAGCATCCAGGGACAAAAAAAGATACAGAATTGTTTGCACATTGTACCTGGTTATAATTGAGCCCTGGGCTCGCCTCCTCAATACCTGAACTTTGGATGCGTGTATAAAGTGTGACTTTTAAATGTACAGTTGAGTCAACTCCTCTTTTTACAGGGTCTCTCCGTGACGTACGTTAAACAAACTGGGGAGGTTGATACCTCAGTCATCAGACTGCACACAGTACCTGGTAACACACAGTGCCTAGTAACAGGTCGGACAATCACAGTGGGGTTAAATATGAATCATGCACTGAATCACACTCAAAGAGAGCCACTTTAATCTGTAGCTTCATCTGAAGATTTAGTGGGTTACCTTTAAAGACAGATTACATGATTGGGAAACTTTTAAAAAAACTGAACCAGCATCAACATAACTAAATAATAATATTGATAAACTGCCTTGTAAAAATTTCCGCCACATAAGGCCTGTACGCATTGGACTTTTTTTTGTCAAACTTACCGAGACGATGGGTACTTTTTTAATCCAGTGAGGACAGCTTAGGACGTTTTCCTCTCAGTAACTTTTCCCAAGTCCAGCTGTTATTTTTCCTGGCCAACTGCTGCCCAGGAAAATTGACCAGGGAACTTTTCCCGAGACCACAAGTCCAGTGCGGACACATCAAATCGGTGAAAGCGCTTTGGAAGCGTACGTCTGGGCTGTGAAGGTCCTACTGCTAAGGGACACTGCGCATGCTCTCCCACGGTCTAGGTAACATTTTCACACGTCGAAAAAGTCCAAATGCGCACAGCAGCAAAATTTAGCAATTTTTCATTTTACCATTGTCTCGGTAAAACCTCCCAAAAAACAAGTCCAGTGCGGACATGGCTATAGATGCAGTAATACTTCAGAAAACCTTAACAATCCATGCATGGTTTTTGTGTTGAATGAATAGTATCAAGAAAAGCACCTTTATTTGGCAATTTCTCCCACAATGGTACGGTACCATTTTACATAAAAAAATCAGATGGTGTTTATTACCATTACTACGGCATCGACACTTTTAGTCGGGTTTTCTTGCCAACCGTGAAATAAAAGTTTGGGTAACTGCAAATAAAAGAAGTACATTATCTTGTTTTGCAATCAGTCTGTTTCCTTAGGTACAAAGAAACAAGTCCAACAAACTTTTCTTTGCAAAAGCTTCCCAAAGTAAATGTAAAGAAAGCATCAGCAACATCGCCCCACCAAAGGTCACTTACTACTGTACACTCTGGACAGCTTAAGTTCACCGCATAACAGACGAACTTGGTGGGTTACTATAGAAACAGTGCAGGATCTGTTTCCTGACATGCATGGAGTCTTACTCATCCAATGCACAAGAGCAGTAGGCCTAACAGCTGAACAGACCAATCCAAAAATTACGAATTGGTAAAGGGTGGCATTTTGGCAACACAGACCATATTTTCCAGAAAATACCTTTGTCTGGTCTCAAAATAAAAGAAATAAGTTTCATTTGTTCTAAAGAGATAACTTAGTCCCAAAAAAGTTACTAATAGTGTGACAACATGCCTTTCTAAAAACCCTGCGTACACATATTTCCAATATGGGTCTTTCTATAAATTAGTGGTCCAATGTTGGTGTCCCCCGTTGCACTTTACATCTTGTTTTTGTAAATTCAGGACACATTCTTTAAATACTTTCCATCTCAAAGAGTGAGTACATAAAGTACAATTCATACAAAATGGTTTAAAAGCCATTTTAATGATTTTTGTACGAAAAATAACACATATCAGGTGTAACGGGGAGACACTAAATGTCACACTTTTGGACCCCTAATTTATAGAAAGACCCATACGCTCGTAACCGGGACGGCCTAAAATGTAACACAAGTGTCCGTTGGATCCCGGTTACGAGCGTATAAATTGCAAATTTGTACACAGGGTTTTTAGAAAGGCATGTTGTCACACTATTTGTAACCCTTTTTGGGCCTAAGTTATCTCTTCAGAACAACTGAAACTTATATTTTGAGACCAGACAAAGGTATTTCCTCAAAAATATGGTCTGTGTTGCCAAAATGCCCCCTTTACTGTGAAAAGACAAGTTCAAAGCCGTGTCCGCATTAGACTTGTTTTTTTGGAGGTTTTACTAAGACGATGGTAAAATGAAAAATGGCTAAATTTTACTGCTGTCGGCATTTGGACTTTTTGACATGGGAAAATTTTACCGAGACTGTGGGAGAGCATGCGCAGTGTCCCTTAGCAGGATGACCTTCACGGCCCAGACGTACGCTTCCAGAGCGCTTTTACCGACTCGCTGTGTCCGCACTGGAAAATGTCCCTGGTCAATTTTCCTGGGCAGCAGTTGGCCAGAAAAAGTAATTGCTGGACTCGGGAAAAGTTACTGAGAGGAAAAACGTCCTAGACTGTCGGCAGTGGACTTTAAAATGGAAAAAGTACCTATCGTTTCGATACGTTTTCCCACAAAAAGTCCAATGCGGTCAGGCCTTTAGAAACTCCCTACTACCATGACTTCACCTGAAAAACAGGGCAACAACTACATACATGTATCGCACCTTCATGAATAGTACAATTTAAGATATTGAAAAAGAGTTACTTCTTCTTGATTGTAACCTCATGCAAACGAACGCTGCAACTTTTCTATTAAACAAATTTTGATTATTCCAAATTCCTTATAAAGCATTTTTGAAGTTATCTCGTCTCAATTTCAAGAAAATAACATACATGTCTGAATAAAGTTGCCTTGCTGGCCCAGATGTGAAGATGATGACTAACAAAGTTCCAGCTGGGAATTTTAAAATAATAGCCAAATTCATCCGAAATTTGCATTTTACAGTGATAAATATACTTTTGTTGACCATTGGCAATTGCTTAGAGCTTACAGCAAATTTGTAAAAAAAAAACATTTTGGTTTCAGTGGTTACTGACAGCTGATTTAAATTAAGCATACATGTAGATCTATAAATTGATGTTATGGCCCAAAAGTCAAGAATAGCTATTTATCAAAGCTTAGTTTTAAAAGAAACATTTATTTCTGGAATCAAAATTACACTTAAAGGGCCCTGAAATGGTGTTTTTATCAATGAAATCTGTGCTATGAAACTAGTCCATTAATTTACAATCGGAAAAACCCTACTTGGAAGTTATTTGAGGGGTTAAAATCAAGGTTTTTGATTTTTATGCTAATGAAAATTTATGTATGCATGAGCAAAGTGATGATGTCACATTAGGAAAACACAGGAAAATCTCATTCAACTGTGCACAAAAGTTTCCACAATTTTCTCCAACTTGCTGAAACTTTTGTTTTACATGTTGCCTGTTGTAAAGCATGAAAAAACTAAGGCTGGAAAGTGCAGCATTTTTCCACAATTGCAGTTTGAAGTCTTATGTTTTTTCTTTGTTTTTCTGCTGTGTGTTCCTAAAGTGACATGCCTCAAACAGCGCCCTCTTTCTGTGAGTTTATGTGAAGACATTTTCAAAGTTGAAAAATGCCACTTTTTATTCATGGGGCATCAAAATGAACAGTAGTATTGTCGTTCTACACAAGTAATCCTTCATATACAGCAAACACTGTTCATAAAGTTATTGAGCATTTCAGGCCCTTTAAAATAAGTGGTGCCTTCCCCCTCTCCCTACCCTGCCCCCACCACCACACCCTCCATACCCCATCCCACCCCAATCCCATACCCAAAACCCCACCCCAGTCTGCAACCCACCCACTCCCACCCCCCACCCACCTCTAACCCAACCCCATCTTCCCTCTCCCAACCCCTCACCCATCCCCTGGTCTCTTATTTCCCAGAGCTGGCAACGGGCCTCAGGCTCAGTAAATTAAGTAAAAATAACCACGATAACAATTAACTACATGTACTGATACACATTGTAGGCCTAGTATCAAAGATCCATCGTGCAACATCTGCATAGACAGTAGTTAATGCAGGACCAATGATAAATTCTTCCAATGCAGATGAGCAGAGAACTCCGCATCAACATAAAACCTGTGGAACACATCATGCTAAACTACCAGCAAATAGGATGCTCACTCATCCATTTAAATCCCCTAACCAGATCTCTCTCTCTCTCCATCTACAGAGGTTATTGATGCAGCGGCAGACAATGGAAAACAGGAATCAATAGACATGCCCCAAAGGTTATGTATGCTATCAGCAGAAAATGCATCCTGCGGAGCAAAGTGTAACCAAAACACCCAAAGCTCTTAAAGGTATATGTACATTATCTGTCAACTCTTTGAATATACCGTACATGTACCGTACATGTAAGCGAGGTTTTCCTTGTTGATTCATCAAGTAAAATCTTGGATAATTGCAATGGATACAATGTACATGTACTAAGGCTGTGCGTAACAAATCGAATATTTGAATATTCAATCATCCATTTTACCGAATTGAATATTCGGTATGTGTTTTCTCCACTCCAAACCACACATATTTTTCAGCTAGGAAGAAGTGGAATTTTTTGTTCTCTGCCGAAACGGCCACTTTGGTGTCATATATTTGCGCCCAACCATGAGTCCAGTGTACAATATGTATACATGGATAGGGCCGACGATAATTTCTTTTGGGGAGAGAGACCGCTTACTGTCTACGAGCACAGGTTATTTTTTGGGCTTCTAAAACTGTACGGGCAAGGGTGCGGTGCCCAAAACTACCGGTACACAGCATTTGGTTTAAATTCTGATTTTCATAAACTTCACAAAGCCGCAGACATGAACTCATAGTAGACAATTAGATATTGTTTATGGTGTATAAAAAGAATGCAAAACAATGTACCGGTATGTGGAGGAAAAAGTAAATTAAGTCAGGTGCAACCACGGAACGATCAAACCTAGACGATCCCGCCAGCATGAAAAACAAGACCATCATAACGGTGAAGACAGAAGCCTTCGATTTTGCAAGTATTACGTCTGTTTTGCGCCTTTTTGTCCTTCATTACTTTTCATATTTTTATCACTTCAAAATCTGTTTTTAAAATTCTAAATGTGACCGGACCAACATTGTACAAATTATGTTCGGTCACCGTTCAGCCCACTTTTTACATAGACATGCATGTACATACCGACCATTCAACATCATTGTTTGTCACTGCCCTATACTGAATTGACTGGGGTGGTGACAGGACTGGGGAATTCTTGAAGTTTTTGGTATGTTTACTATTTACACCTGTTTATTGTTCACCATGACTATACACCAGATATAAGGGAGTAGTGTTGGCAGGGCTGGTCAGTTCCTTCTGTCCCGGCTGCCTGTGACACTGCCTCATCAGGCTATGCTCGAGCCGTAGTGCTGCCAAGTTTCTACTACTAGTTTGACTGTCGTTTATACTGTTTGAAAGTTCCTTTTTTGTAACGGTACCTTTTTGAAACTTTCTGTAAATGTGAAATCAATTTATTGGTACCTGAGCACGCCAAGTTGTGCAGTTTTAGAATAAAAGTAAGCTCAAGTGCAATTGTAAAATAAATATATTACTAAAATCAAATGTATGTCTGACGTTGGACTGAATGCCTTCTGTTGTCCTGAGATCTATATCTTTTATTTTACCACTTGGTTACATAAAGCAAAAAGGTCATTCTGGCGGCATTCTGGTCACTACTAAGCAATTCCCATTGCCACGCATGCACAGAGTTAGCTGGCCGCATCGTGCTGCCAAGTCGTGCACGTGGTTCAATGCACCGGTTGCATTCGGATTGGTTGATTTGGCAAATAATCCCAGCTCAAACCATAAAGCTCATGTTGCATTTGTACACTGGACTCTTCGTGGTTAAAAGCAGATGCTTCAATAAAAAAAAAAGGCAGCTGTAATTTCCTGTGAGCTCAGATGTGCCAAAATCAAGTAAATTTCACGATAACATATTTTGTTAAAATCTTAGAAAATGTTCACGCATCGAATATCGAATATTGATCGAAAATAAAACAGCTTATTCGAAAAGTAAATTATTCGAAAATGCACAGGCTTAACATGTTACAAGCCTTTAAATTCATTTTTAGTATAAACAAAAAATTGCTATGAATGTTAAAGGCTCGTTATCATTTGCAATGTTGAAAGCAATGGTAACAAACACCCCATGAATTTATTTTTGTCCAAGATGGTACTTTCTGATATTAAAGAGGAAGAATCCAGCATTTAGGCTTTTTTCGATAGTCCAAACATCCCTCTTGCCGACGTGGATTTTTATTATTTTTTAATTGTCGGTTTTAAGTGGATAAATTGCAAGCAAAACTGCGCTTTTCGAAAATGAGATTTTCGCGATTTCTGAAACGCTCATTAGGTATTCATGATATGCGCGTGACCCCGTGACGCAATCCTGAGAAAGAGAAGTCAACACGATAGTTAGCTCCATACGTTTACACGCAAAAAACTTGGAAAACCGTCTCTTTTAGATGGTGTTTTTTGAAGAATTTTGTTGTTCCAAAAAGCCAGAGATATGCCCAGTAGCTGCGTGGTTGCATGTTTTACCAAACACTATGAAAAAAAAAGAGCAGAAAGATTTTCTTTTCTATTACCAAGAGAGAGAAAAATGAGTCGCTCATTCTATAACTTGTACGGCCGATGTCCAAACACGTGGAAACTACGCCTGCAGTGGACCGTACACAGACCGCTGTGAATACCGTTCGTTCCGTGACAAAACCACCCGTCGCAATGCACCAGTATTTACTTCAAAAGAGCTTCACTGTGAGCCACAATTTCATTGTTTTTTCACAAAACAGGTAATAGTAGATTGCTGTCATATTACATGAAGTGTTTTTCACGTTTGTATTTTGAATTACAAGGACAAAATAGGCATCATAAACATTCACTTCGTGTATTTTCCATTCAATACTGCACAGACCGTTTTGTATGTTTCTCAGGATGACGTCAAAACCCTGTTGATAAACAAGCCGAGTGACCTCGAGCGTTTCCGAATTTGGGTGAAGAGGGTCGGAACTGCTTTACGTTTTAAGCAAAAGTCTGTCGATTTTTTGTGAAAAACAAGTTGTGATAGTGTTGTAGACACATACACCTCCATGATAAACAGAAAAACAAAAAAAATGTGGAAGGGGGGATTCTAGCTGTTTAACAACTGAAGGCGGGTTTTAACAAAAACCATGTATGGATTTGAAAGGTTTTCTGAAGCATTGAGCATTGCATCTATATTTAAAATTTCTGCAAGCTAGTTTTGAGTTTTCTTTAGATATGTTATGCCCTTATTCCAAAAATATGTCATAAAAAAACCACAGAGCGATGTTTTGTACACTAATTTATCCGGTTACATAAAGCAATTTACAACGATACACAACCTGTTTTTTTAATTCCACATCCAAATTGGAGATTGCAAATTTCCTGTTTTCTTCCTATGAATAGTATTTTGGGGAGGTATTTTATATGACTGTTACTAGGTTAGAACAAAATCCATTTTCTGGAAATGTTGTTGTTGTTGTTGTTGTTAATTTTATGGCATCTTCGGCAACTACATGTAAGGCCCTTTATGCCATCAACTATATGGTTTTAGCTTTAACTACACTTTATTACCAACTTGAGATGACGAAGAAGGAGATGCAGTTTTAGTAGTGGGAGGAAAATCCCCAGAGAAATCCCCCGGGGGAAAATCCATGCAGTAAAGTATAAGGACTGCAAACCCAATCTGCATACACGCCCCGGATTCGAACCCGGGACGCCAGAGGTGAAAGGCGAGGAAAGAACTACTACGCCAACCCGGCCGCCCCTTTTTTGGAAAAATCTCCTTTAAAACATTTAATGAAATTGTATTAACTCTTAGACTATAGATGTGTTCTTCATACCTATTGTTGCTGCGCCCCGAGCATCTTTTTGATAATATTAACTACATGTCATGTATTATGACTCTCAAAGCGAATGCCTTTAACCTGGCCTATGCACGAATACTCTTCTATCTTTGTGGGCACAATGCCTCAGTGGGTTACCAGAGCGATGTTTGTATGCAGACCAGTGTCAAGATAACAATATGATCAGGTCAAGGTGTGGGCCTCGACTCCCCAATGCCTGGTTCTTTCCATCTCTATCTGCACAGGTTGCTTGATGGTAACAGTGCACACAAGGTTGTACGTACACAGATGTTTTGATGAGGAAGGATTACGCATCACTGAGTTACAATGCCGGAAGAATTATAATGGATCTTCAGATTGCTTCAATACTGTACATTTCTTGTGAACTCACCTTAAAGTAGGGCCTAAAAGTTGCAAAATGGGCAAAAAATGTACAATGGGCCTATAAAGTTATAAACACCCATTTACTGCACTGTTACACAAGTTTACCAATACATGAGTGTTTAAATATCAACTTACTCCATGATGTCTCACTTACCACCGAGTTAAACAATCTTATTTCTCAGACGAAGTTTGAACAACAGCATAAACTGTATGTTCAGGTACCGGTATGTTAGTAAAAACATGGATAGATTTTTCGGTCTGCCCAATTTATTTGAATAAGACATCAATAAAAGAAATCTAACACTGAAACATTTTGGGTTCTTATCTATATATTTGAATCCGAGATTCGTCACTTAAGAAGTAGAAAGAATTTTTAGCTGTTCGTATGAAACATTTACACGTAGGAGAGAATTATTTATTTCCACCCCTACTTCCAAAAAAAAAGTACTTTTTTTCAGCCTGTCGCATAGGTCTGGGATGCATGTCTCAAGTGTTGGTCAAATTTTTTTCACAAAAATCTTTTCAAGATTGCACAGACTTCATCCTTAAATCGTGATGTGGGCTACATGATGAAGCATCAATTTGCATTCAATATATTAATCCAATAAAATGAATTTGGGAGGAGAGACATCTGGATTAATTAATATAAAAAAACAAAACAAGTTCTGCTAGCTAAACTTGAATTTTCCTGCTTCATCATAAATGATGACAAGGCAAAAATAGAGAAACAAAACTAGACCAACTCTCAGAACAGATTTCCACAAGTCATCATCATACTTCTACTAGTAAAAAAAATAACAGCATTTATGCTCACATTACCACTACCAACAGAAAAATGAAACTAAAGCTGTTTTTATGTTTTCCCTCAATTAAGCGAGAATAGAAATTTCCCCAACCCCACCCAGTCGAAATTTTCAGGGCATTCATGGCGCCACGGTTGATCGGTTCAAAGTTCTCTCCACTAGTTTTGTAGACTTTACGGTAAATGGCCAAAGCAGACGACACATTTTGCAGCGCGCGCTGATCGAGCCGCCGAGTCATTTTTTTCTTCAGACGGCAGCAACTTGTTGCTTCGAATGAGAAATGCACATTGCAGCGAGCGCTCCGATCTCTCTCCAACCTCGATGGAGTTGAAGAGGTCAGATGCAGTACGGATGTGTCTATGCAGACACTGAGCTGCACAAGCCCTCGATCCATTCTGCGTTCACTGCCACACAACAGGAAGTAAAGACAAAATGACTGCCGCGTGGCAACGCCGTATTGAAAAAGGAAATCCATCACACACACCACCCGTCTCAACATACCGCTACAACTTTGAGATGCCGTAAACTTTTCAAGTTATCCCCGACACAAAAACTCAACAAAGAGACCACTTTTTCTCACACACATCCACTCGGTCTTACCACTGTTTCGGCCGGGGGTCGTATAAGATGAGATTTACGGCGAGAAGAGAGTTGAAAACTGCCAGTCAGGTTGTGAATATTAGCAGCATCCTCTTGCAACAAAGAACCACAATAAACTCACGGCAGTAAAAAAATGCTCGTAGTGTGTGGTTACCGCACGCAAGCAGCAGCACGTAGTGTGCTCAAGCTCCATGCAGACAACACTACGTCAATGCCCCGCGCGCGGAGCACCACGATCTCAATGCACAAGCCACTCGTCCACAAACTTTGAACAGGATGTCGGCCATTTAAACTTTATCAGCTTGGCACCAGACACCGTGTACTCCGGCCTTGCAGCCGCCACGTGAAGCAACAGTGGCATCTTTCAGTGTCTAGAAACAAAGGGGCTGTAAATTCTTTTGACGATGAATTAAATTCTTACCCGTTCTCCGAGCTGGAACGGCCTGCTTACGCCGAGACATAGTGATGCGCAGGTTGCAAGCCCGCGGCGGCCTGGGGATCCGGATGGGATGCGGCCCAGCTAGTCTCACTGCACTAGTCCTCGGTTGTTACGCTCGGCTGTGCAACCTCATGAATAATGTATTCAATCTAGAGGACGTGTACACACATGGTTAAAGTCTCCAGCCATGATGACGATACTAGTTAATTTTTGTGCAGCGCAGACAGGATCTCAGTGTGGCTGGGATCAGTTTTCTCTCAGGTGATTATCAATGCACGCAGCTCTCTCTGCCTGCCAACGCATCAAGGCGGAAACGATGTGTAAAACGCATGCGCGGCTTCGGGTACACTCCCCCTTAAAGGAGTTATACAGTTTTCGTATAGCTCGAACAAGAAAACACCTGTTTCGGTCTTAAATTTAATTGGCTTTCGAGTCATGTCGTGGTACTCCCACCCTAAAGTTTCGCATGAAACACTGTCCTCCAAGAGTCTCCAAGAAAGTTTGTTTGGCATTTGAGAAAAGACACACTGAACATTGGGCTGCATAGGTCTTTAAAACTGGATACGGGTTGGACTCCTGATCCGATCATTATCTTTGCAAAATTCAAACTAATTGAAAACACATCCTTTCATGTTTTCTTTATAAATATGTTAGAAAATTGCATCTGAACACCAAAAAATACCACGGTTCCGCATTTTAGCATGGCACGCATCATAGCCTACCCATAGACGTCCCTTGGGACTTTGCAGATTACCTTGTTATAACAGGAATCATGTATTATCAGGAATTAAAACAATGAAGAACAAAGCAGGATCTAGACCTGAAATTTTTCTTGTCATTAAAGTCAGCAGAATGTTGTATTTTTAACAACGTATTGTCGAAAAATTTGATGCCTTTCTTTAAAAAAAAATGTTTTACTCCGTGCCAATTGCCTGGTCATAGCTGAGTGATGTACCAAAGTTTATGTCTTTATTATTATTTATTCGGCCAACACAAGCAACAATACAACATAATATTCATATAAACAAGAGAGCAAATAGTAGATAGGGTAATAAATAGATAAGTATATATAAATATAAAAAGTTCATGTTTCATTTTACTTTCCCCCAAATATGTCTGAATTGGTCTAACCATCGCTCTCACTCAGGCAGTTGGTTGTATTTTACATGACTGAAGATCGACTTTGGCAAGGGTTTCAGTGTTGTATGATCATGGAGGATCATCTTGATTCGGTGTGTGAGTTTTGCCAACGGCCACATAATGCCTTTAACAGACCGCAACATCACATGACAACAACTTGTGTGCCACATGCCGTGCACTCCGCATATCAGCTCATGCAGAGAGAGCTAGCTATAGGGGGAGGAGATTTTCAATGCAAGGTCAGTTTACAACCTCCCTGTCTGCACACGTCATGCACAAGAATTATGTGTACATACATGCATACACATCATGCATCATGATAATTCAATACACAGATCCGGACGGTCTGTTGCGCACAGCACTAACTATACAGGAAGTATCATATTGGATACCTCAGGAAAACTAGTGTTCAACGACACTGAGAAATGATGATGGCGTATGGAGTTATGCATTATACACATAAGCAGGATACAGCGAACTTATAGTTTGGGTCATCACACCACGGGACTAGGCATAAAGGAAAAACTACAGGGTTGCATGATAAAGGAGACCTTTGCATATTCCTATGAGATGAAGTGGTAGCTAGGATGTTTATTTATCTGTGTGTGATAAAAAAAGCCGCACTGACGGAGCAGCACTGCTGAGAATCCCCTATTCATTTCCATGCATTCAAAGTGGTTTTTGGACTTGGGTCATTGGTAAATCTCTCTCCGCACTGCCTCATCGTGTACTCAACGTATGGTATCACACCATGGGGTTCAAATTGTACGCAAGGGTAATTACGTGACATGACTTTTTTGGGTTACAGATTATGCTGTGTTGGCGTATTGCCGGAAAAAAATCCTCTCTGGCATCTAGTGTACAGGCCCAGACCGACCGCAAGCCTCAAGTATAATGCGCAACAGGTTGTCATGGTTAGGGCGTGAAAAACACTTCCTGCGTTGTTTATTGTTTTACCAGAAGATGATGGTGGATGTGAAATCAAAAGGGAAAGGCTTTATCGGCGTCGATGAAAGTGTGCCAATATTTTATTCAAGTTGCGGGTTTTGTGTTGAGATATGGCATCCGGTGTATGAATTGCGACAATGTTTTTAAAAAATGATTTTAGTCGGCGATCTGCTGCAGATTGTGGAGTAAAAGAGCTTGTTCCGGCAGCAAATGGATTTCGTTTTAACCTATGATAACAATCCGCGTACAAAATTCCTCCCCAAAATACCGTCCATGTGAAGAAAACAGGAAATTTGCAATCTCCAATTTGGATGTTGAAGCAAAAATAGGTTGGTGTATTATCACTGCACAGCTTTACGAACAAGATAAACAGCTTTAGGAACCAGATAAACAAGTTTACAAAACATCGGTGATTATTTGACGATATCTTTAAAAATATATACGGATAATTGAGAAACGCGAGATTTCAGAATGGCGATGAGAACAATATGACAATTGAATATAATATGTTATATACCTCATACATTGAGTCTCGTTAACTGATTGGTTAAAAGCAGATCACCTGACATGGAATAGTTTAACCATTTCCGACGGCAACTAAAAAAAGTACTATTGTTTGACCTTTGCGTCATAGGTCAAAGGATAGTACAATTTTGGGCAACTGAAAAAGTACTATTGTTTGACCTCTGCGTCATAGGTCAAAAATACCAATAATTTTGACACATAAAATCAATGTATGAGGTATATAAAACAAATATCGACTGCTCTTTATTCGGGTTATGGAGCAAACTATCGTCCCTCGGTTATTTTGAGACGGCAGGCCTGCTATTTTCCCTCGGCCTACGGCCTCGGGAAAATAGCAGGCCTGCCGTCTCAAAATAACCTCGGGACGATAGTTTGCACCATCACCCTCATGAGCAGTCAATATTTGTATAGTATCAAAATCTCAACTATGGCCGGGTGGTGTAGCGGGCCAAGACAATTGATATGTGCATTATATAATAGAACTTTGATCGCGTATTATGGCTCCGTTGTCCGTGCATTATAACCAGGAACCGAAAATGGACACAATTTTTATTGTTTTCTCGGAGCGTAGGTATACGAAGACCCAGAGGGGACATTTAAGTATTATACTTTTTTATTTTTAATACGTACGTACGTAGTATTATTACGTACGTACGTATTAAATTATCACGTACGTACGTGATAAATTATCACGTACGTACGTATTAAATTATCACGAACAAACGTACTATTATCACGTACGTACGTAGTATTATGACGTACGTACGTATTATTATCACGTACGTACGTATTACAAAAATAAAAAAGGAAAATACTTAAATGTCCCCTCTGGGTCTTCGTATTACGAATAATAGATGAGGTATACCGAGATGTTTATAAAAGCCGGGTTTTTTTTAATGAAACACATCCCGATGCATAATCTTGAACTTAAAGATAACGCTGTTTGTCACAATTTTCTAATCTTGTAATAATATTCAACAGTGGCGGATCCAGCATCATTCAAAATACAGGAATACGAAAGGAAAAGCGGGGGCTATATAGCCCCCGAAATCCATTGTATTCCTGTATTTTAATGAGGCTGGATCCGCCGTGCACTGTCTAATCGTGCGGGTTCGAGTAAGTTGCGCGAGCACTCAAAGATTTTTTTAAATCTCAGATTTCTTCGAAAAACATACACTTCAAAAACTCTGGTGTTGAACCTCTGACACCAGCCTGGTGTAAAACTTGACGTGATTCTTTTGGTGTTAAAGTAACACCAAATTATTCAAATAATTTTTCTGGTGTTAAAAAATAATGCTAAGTGGGCATGCGCGGAAATCCAGCTATTTGATTGGCTATACAGGCGTTTCTGATCATTTTCCACGTTTGCGCATACAAACCGTAATCACCACGTTGTACTTTAAAGGCCCAGTGTATCATTTGCAATGACCCCAAAAAGTAATCGACGAGCTTACATGGGGAAAAGTTCTGAAAGTAAAGATTTAATTAATAGCAACTAAACAATGAAAGGTTTCCGCTCAAAATGATATCATTTTACCAGAAAATAATCCGTAAAGATGAAATTATTTAGATCGTTTGCAAACGATTTACTTATTTTTGGTTCGCATCTACGCGGTCCAAAATGCATGGGCGCTGTGTACTGCGTGTGCGTGTTCCAACGCGATGCGTTTTTATGGATCGCGCGCACACGCAGTATTATGATGTGCGCCACAGAGTGCATGACGCAAGCCACATAGTACCCGATCAACTGAGAACGGATATTTGTAACACCTCGCCAAGACCAGGAAAACGCATATGGATTTTCATGGGTTTTTTTAAACGTGGTACATTATGACAAAGCTGAAATTTCTTCGGATGAGTTTGTTGATGTCTTTCTTTTGATTTATAATGGTTTTTTCGCAGAATCGCTCAAAAACAGATCACCGGGCCTTTAATATGGCTAGACTATCTGCACTGGTTTTCCTTATCAGATCATCATTACTCCTTAGGTAGTTGTGAAGAAATAATGAATAAAGGCGTTTCCCTGTCTTCACAAATCACGATGAGGACAATGGCATTTTGCCAATCACACTATACTGTTCCACCACGAACGGTTAGTTCGATAAATAAAACATAAAAAAATTACTGTAAGTGAAAAGCGGTAAATCAATGTGCTCATCAAGACGTTTCACAGTGCAACGTCTTAATTTTTAAGGGAAAGTGTCTTCAGTATATTGACACTGCAGAGGAGAATCAAGTGACACCAATTGTATTACCGAATAACACCGGCTCCTGGTGAAAAAAGTACACCAGAGTTGGTGTGAAAATATTTTAACACCAAATGTTGGTGTTAATTTACACCATTTAACGCCAATGGTGTTAAAATGAACACCTGAGTTTTTGCAGTGTATAGGCCTATATGGTGGCTATAGGTGTATGCCAGGAAATGTTTTGTGATCTTGATAGAAACTTTGATTTGATTTGGACAAACATGCTACAACTATTCACTTTCTCGATCTACCGCCCATACTCATGCGGTAACATCCCCTGGAAAACGTGTTTAAAGCTTTCATATAGTGTGCTTGGGTTGGATTCGAAACCACAGGCTTCTGCTTTCTAGAACAGACCACCACCACCACCACAGACCACCGAGCGAAACTGTGTCGAATGGCCACGAATTCAGGTCATTACCGCAACTATAATCCAAATGGTGTAACTTGCGTCGTATATGAGTTTGAATAAAGTTATCTGATTTAGAGTGACGTCACTGTTTGTTTTTCTGAGATATCCTCGAGGAGCGCTACTGGCAAAAGCACTACAACCTTACGATCAATCTCCAGGCACAATCAACGCCCTTGCCTGACCTCACTGCACATACACAACAGTGGTGGATCCAGCCTCATTAAGAATCGCCATTCCACATTTTTTTAGTTTTTCTGTTTATCATGGAGGTGTATGTGTCTACAACACCATCACAAGTTGTTTTTCACAAAAAAAATCGACAGGCTTTTGCTTAAAACGTAAAGCAGTTCCGACCCTCTTCACCCGAAATTCTGAAACGCTCGAGGTCACTTGGCTCGTTTATCAACAGGGTTTTGACGTCATACAAAACATACAAAACGGTCTGTGCAGTATTGAATGGAAAATACACGAAGTGAATGTTTATATGCCTGTTTTGTCCTTGTAATTCAAAATACAAACGTGAAAAACACTTCATGTAATATGACAACAATCTACTATTACCTGTTTTGTGAAAAAAACGATGAAATTGTGGCTCACAATGAAGCTCGTTTGAAATAAGTACTGGTGCATTGCGACGGGTGGTTTTGTCACGGAACGAACGGCATTCACAGCGGTCTGTGTACAGCATGGTACGGTCCCCTGCGGGCGTAGTTCCCACGTGTTTGAACATCGGCCGTACAAGTTATAGAATGAGCGACTCATTTATCTCTCTCTTGGTAATAGAAAAGAAAATCTTTCTGCTCTTTTTTTTCATAGTGTCTGGTAAAACATACAACCACGCAGCTATACTGGGCATATCTCTGGCTTTTTGGACCAACAAAATTCTTCAAAAAACACCATCTAACAAAGACGGTTTTCCATGTTTTTTGCGTGTAAACGTATGGAGCTAACAATCGTGTTGACTTCTCTTTCTCAGGATTGCGTCACGGGGTCACGCGCGCCCATATCATAAATACCTAATGAGCGTTTCAGAAATCGCGAAAATCTTATTTTCGAAAAGCGCACTTTTGCTTGCAATTTATCCACTTAAAACCGACAATAAAACATAATAAAAATCCACGTTGGCAAGAGGGATGTTTGGACTATCGAAAAAAGTCTAAATGCTGGATTTTCTTCAAGGGGGATTCTTCCTCTTTACAGGAATACAAAGGGAAAGTGGGGGCTTCAGCCCCCTGAAATTCATTGTATTCCTGTATTTTAATGAGGCTGGATCCGCCACTGAACAAGTACAACTTCCGCTACAGTTGTTTGCTAAAACGCTCCTACTCTAGCTGGCTGACTACGTCGAGATAGTATCAGATAACTCAAGAATGGTGCTGCAACTTAACCTGACGGTATTCCATCTGAACTGCTGAAGCTTAGCAGAGGCCACCGTTGCCCTCAATGATTTCCTAAACCATCATCTCCCTGCATGAAAGGATGCTTGCTTCAATAACCGTGAGTTTGAAGACCGTTAAATACGTTGTCTAGAACCGTGAATTTGAGAGACCGCAGGCCCTGCATGAAAGCAACCGGATTCCCACCGTTATACCTGAATAAAACCCCACACGATCGAAGCTTCGAAGGTGCGTGTCGAAGACGGCATCTATACACAACCTCCCTTTTCCAGCACACGCAGGTGTCTGTCGGACTGCATCCTCGCCCCACTTATCTATTCTGCACAGCTATAGGCCTATACATCGACTGGATCATAAGCCATGCACTGTCAGTCAAATTTCGGAATAACAGTAGAGACAATTCCTTCACTGACCTGCAGGTGTCTGCCGACGATGCCGCCCTGGAAAACCCACAAACCCGACGCGTGGCTTATCTCACTCCAGAGGTTTGAGAAAAAAAGTCGAAACGACAGATGCACGTGTCATGGACCAAAACCAAAAGATCCAGAACTGCACTACTGGCCTTCAATTGGTCCACCACTCGCCTCAGACTGTTATGGTCTTTGTTATTAGATACTGTTATATCAATCTCAGAGAAGTTATGGTGTCTGCTGTGACATTGAATCCTCAACATCTCCGAAGAATATGCCTCGCTTATTAACCTTTGTCCAACAACACCGGGTTTGGCCCGGTTCATGGTTCATGCGAAAGCGAACGCGAATCTCACGTCAATCTGACGTCAAACATTTCGCGGCGAACATTCGCGCAAGTTGAAACTAGTTTAAAGCGGGCCTCCTACTGTGCGATTTTTTGCCAAGAATTTTAAACGATTAGCTACGATTTGGTACGATTACCAGAGACTGTCTATAGACACTATACACAATCGTACCAAATCGTAGCTAATCGTACCTAATTCGTGGCCAAAATCGCACAGTGGGAGGCCCGCTTTACTTTCTGCGATTTCGCTGTTTCTGCGAAACATTCGATGTGACGTCAAATTCGCATTCGCGTTCGCTTTCGCATGAAGTATGAATCCGGCTTTAAGCTCTTGATGCTATGTTTACACCGAAGCGTACGACCAAGTTAGGGTCGACTTAAGCGGGCCTCCCACTGTGCGATTTTTGCCACGTATTTCTTACGAATTGGTACGATTTGGTACGATTACCAGAGACTGTCTATAGACTCTAAACACAATCGTACCAAATCGTACCTAATCGTAGGAATTTCGTGGCAAAAATCGCACAGTGGGAGGCCCGCTTTACGAGTTGTAAAATTCTGTATTTCTTGGACTCGTGAGTGGTCATGAAACTTTTGTCAAGGGGGCGACCGAGAAAGTTTCCCGACCGTTTTGAACCGTTCCATACGGTCGGGGAACTTGTGCCGAGCGATGGCGATTCCCCCCGAGTTATTGCGAGTGTTCAGGACTAACTTACGACCTTCTGACAAGTAACATAGGAGGAAGTGGAGATCTTGCCGACCAACTCCTGAGGAGATGCCATTTTGACAAATTTTTGTTCGTAAATCACTCTCAAGTCCCTCGGGATTTCGGTGTAAACAGGGTATAAGCTGAGGAGGTTTACACCTGTGTCCTCCCTGTTCTATGGGTCGCAGACGTGGACGCAGGCTTGGCGTGGATTGCAATCAATAAGAAAATGCAATAGGCCTATATGTCTAATAGACTCTTAAGACGTCTTATCTAAGACATATCATATATTAATTTTGTCTTGCATTGAACAATTTGTGTGTTACCTTGAGACACATACAACTCAAGACACATAAATTTAGTTTAATATGACATAATTTATTCGCCTTAGACCTAAGATGGTTATATTGCGCTCACGGTCCACCGTACGAGGTGCCAACGGTGCATCCTCGGTGTGACGTGATCCGACTTTGTCACCAACACCACATTCATGGACCGCCGGTCTCTGAGGTGTCTAAACAATCATTTTACGGAGACGTCACTCCCTTTTTGGTATGATAGATAGCATATTAACACGATGGCTTGGCTTGGCGTGGACGTGCACGTGCAAGAGGGACTCCATCCCGTCGCTGCTTGGAGTACACCCAGGGACCGGCTACGTAACACCTGGGTGCAGCTAGCTACGTGGCAGTCTGCATCAGATCGCGTGACATGAGCGGCTCTACCGTCCCAATATCTGCCGGCAAACTTTGTTTCAGATCGTCTGATTGGGTTGCAATAACTCAAGTCAAGAACTCGCCTTTTTCCAAATCTAGACTTTTGCTCAGGCTCCGGCTCCATGTAAACCACATGGAGCCGGAGCCTGATCCCAAGTCGAGATTTGGAAAAAGGCCCAAATATCGACTAGCGACTGCCAACTGCCTTTGCAAGAAACACTGAAAAGTACAATACAAGCCCATCCGTAAGTTGTTTTCAGCTTGTCCCATTACCTAGCTCTTTCGATATCATTAAATTTTAAAGGGCCTGTGACATGCTAAACAACTTTGTGCCTAAGCTTTGCTTCATAATGACGGATTACTTGTTTAGCAAGACATACTGTTGTTCGTTTGGATGTAAAATCAATAAAAGGTGGACTTTTTTCAACTTTGAAGATTTCATTGCAATAAATCACAGACAGAGGGCGCTGTTTTGAGTGCATCACATAAGGAAGACAGAAGGGAAAAGTTAAGAAAAAATATAAGACTTCAAGTTGGACTTGTGGCAAATTGCTGCAGTTTCTACCCCCAGTTTTGTCATGGCTTACAGCAGGCAACATGTAAAACAAACCCAATCAGCCATGGATTACAAAAGTTTCAGGAAAATTGAGAAAAAAGTGGAATCTTTTGTGCACAGTTGAATGTGATTTTCCTGTGTTTGCCTCTTGTGACATCGTGACCTTGGTCATGAATATGCATATTCATTAGCATAAAAACTAAAAACCTTTGTTTTAACCCCCAAAGCAAGCTCCAAATAGGATTTTTATGACTTTAACTGAGTAGAGTGGTTTTAAAGCATAGATTTCATTGATAAAAATCCTAAATAAGGGGCCCTTTAAGGAAGATATTTATTTCAAAACTTGGAACCCTTGATGGTCATAACCACGCCCCTTTTGAATTAATTGATCAGGCAACCTTTGACCTTCCGAGCGCACGGTCCAACATGGCGGTTCACGAGTCGTTGGTGTTGTAAGTTTCTTCATCAATTTCTCTTCATGATGTTGACTGTTCACGCTTTTCAAGACAAATATACGATCATTATTATGTTAGGTCATGTATTCGTACTGTGTCTGCCTCGTTGAATTTTTACAAGGGCGTTGATCGTCTTAAGTAAACACTGAATTTTACAAGCGGTCGCACAAAAGTCCAACTTGGCCATGACAGGCACACGCGTAACTAATCTAAGCTATGGACAACTCGACCTGTAAATTCCCAGACATGCATACTAAGCTCTGGGTATTACCGTATACATTGAACAAAGATTTGAATGAAATTACCTCCTGGAATCAACAGATCATCCAATTTTAAGATATACTTCCCACGTTCACTTCCGTCGGAAATGTTGCATTTCTGAGATAAATAAATAATAAATTCACAAAATTGCGGCGCGAGCGGTCCGTGCCTAAGCGCGAAATCAGAGGGCGCTGCATATCTTGTGCACTAACTGAATGCAATTTTTGAAGGAGAAAATGTGACTTTTCTACAGAAAAACCAACACTTGCAACAAAAGTACAAGTGCCAAGTGGGAAGTATATCTTAAAACTAGATTATCTGTTGATTCCAGGAGGTAATTTCCTTCAAATCTTTGTTCAATGTAGGCCTATACAGAAAAAATACCGATTTGATGGAAAAAAACCAAGATTTCATAATGGTCTTTCTAACAGAGGGCGATGCGTGCGCGCGTGAATGGTTATCTTGTGCACTAACTGAATGCAATTTTTGAAGGAGAAAATGTGATTTGTTTTCAGAAAAGCAACATTTGCGACAAAAGTGCAAGTGGAAAGTATATCTTGGAATTAAATAAGCTATTCCAATATTTTTTCATAAAGAATTTTTATTTATTGTCCCAAAGTAGGAAAACTGTGAAGAATTTTACAAGTAGAGGTGTCCTAAAATAGGGCCTTGAATCTTATGTTACAAACGTAAAATGCTGGTTTTTTTTTTACTTGGGAACTTTCTAATGCATAGTTCCGAGATTGCCCAGTTAACCCCGCCCCTTATATACTGTTGCTAAGTGCTCACAAGCCATCGCAAAAAAATAGCGACACATCGACAAAGCAACGGGACTCGGCATTGAATGCACAGATTCATTGGAGAAAACTCAAAGGGTATTTATGTTTTAGCATTTAGGGTCGACAATTACCGTAGCACACACTGAGCGAAGGGCTAGTAATGCAGGGATGACATATATTCATAAAAATGCGCTTTCCGCATTGATTGGTCGGCGGGTTCGGCTTGATTGACTGGTCGGAACTATGCATTGGTCACTGTCTGAAAATTGTTTGTATGTGATCATTCTTTATTGCATTTTATAATTACTAATAATAGCTACACCACTGATGACAAGTTTTATGTGGAAGCTCGAGATGATGGCACAAACGAATTACTGGTCATCGATCGGCTCAGCCAAGAGATTACGCTACAAGGTAAAAAAAAACAGTAAAAAAGGTTATGAACCGGTTGGTTCATAAACCGCAGCAGCGTAGTCGCAAATAGACTGGGAACAAGTCTAGTCGACCTCCTGTTTCCGACTTGAGATACCTGTCTTTCACTTTGTACACGGGCTATGGTAGGGACTTGGAAAAATCAAAGTTAGATTTTGATTGAAAATATCATCTCACATTACAGATTATCTTCTGTTAATTCCAAAACAGCATTTATCGCATAAATTGAGCAAGCGGTAGCCGAGATACATGTATGCGTCTTAGAAATCGGCTGTTTTCCCGCAAAATCGTGTGTGTAAACTGATTAGGAGAGAGCTCGAAGAATGCGATGTACATGTAGTATGAAGCGCCCCCACAGTGACATATTGCGCCAAGCCAACAAAGATATCTTCAACTTCAAGTCTGATTAGTCTTAGTTCAACACGCTGTCTCGTTATCTGCTTTTTTAAAACTAAAGCTTTGTCAAGAAAGCCTTAATGCAACAGGAGTACATAGCACATGTCAGGGCGCGCACTATTTGTAAGAGCACATATTTACGCCTGGAATGAAAACCACGCACTCGACGACGCTCACAAAGAGTAACTGATAATTATTTTTGTGGGCTAAAACAAACAAGAAGCTTGTGTTTTACACTGAAATTTTGCACAAACACCGATAACAATCTCCCCAAACTGTAACTGGTTTCACAAGTCTGTTTCACAACACAAACTACCCTTTTTGGACCAGAAATCTCACCGTCAAACAAACATCTTGCTGTGTTCCAATTTAAGTATTTCAAAAAATTGTTTTAAAAATAAATATCGTCAGAAAGTGTTTTTTATTTTCAGTATCTATTTAAAAAGTTGGAATTGAACAATGTTGTAATGTTTTACAGCGCATTTTACATAATGTGCCACTTCGCATACGGCAGAAATCTACTGTGAAACAGACCAGTATTAGTGTACCCGGTGCGCGCGCGATAACGTCGCAGATTTCCAAGTCCCTAGCTATGGAGCTTGCTACCAGAATTGGACGTAGATCTCTGATTGGTCGAGACACGGGGCTTTATTCATATTCGTGCAACATTTTCAAAAAAATGTGCTTGTGAATTAGATTTCCTCAAGTAGTGGACCTATCAATATCCATTACTCCTGAATTTCAAAATGAGACATAATCATAGTAATAATTCGACCTTTCCGTTGGCCCAAGTTTTGGTAAAGAAATCAATTCAAAAATCGTAGCCGACATTTCTCTCAATTGTTGTGGGGGAGATTTGTTTTATGTACATGTATATTATTTGATTGTACACTTATGTACGCAGTATAAATGCTCGTGATTCAAAGAAGACCTACTATATTTAGTTAAAGTTTAATGCAGTTCATCTGAATAAAGATACAAATCTGGTAAAAATGGACGCTACCACACCGTGGAGTGCAGTGCGTGGATTATCCGTGATTGGTTCTTGCTATGGCAACAGCGTCAACGCGCTTTGAATCGTGATTATTGTCGCGCAATCAGGTTTCTCAAGTCGGTATATCGGTCGAAACCAAAATATATACTGTACATAAAAACGGCTATCGATCGTGCGCGGTAAAATGGCGTTAGACAGACAAAACACGACCGTATAGCGAATTGATTTCAAGTCTAAGCGTGCTTGGGCTGGACTCGAACCCAAGCCAAATCACAATATCTCATCAGTTGCAGTACCCACTGCTAAATAATCCGAACTGGCTACTCACCTTTGGTCAGCTCAGTGGTCAAAGTGGTAAAGACATCTCCCTAGTATGTACTTTTAGAAGGCTAAAAGTGAAATGTGGACGGAATAATTCACTTTTTAGCTGATTTGCTATTTACTCCCGATCGCTATGTTGTCTATTGCTACATGTCCTTTCTCGTCAAAAAGCACGTGTCTGAAGTCTCACCTTAAGCCCGCCGCACACGAGAGCTATGTGCTGAGCTAAAATTCATTCGTGGCCGATGGCGTAAGGAGATAGCTCTCGTGTGCGGGCAACTTACGTGAGCATTTGGTCACTCGTGCCACTTGAGACAAATATCTAACGTGTTTGATAATTTTGGCCTCGCGTGGCCAAAATCTCACGTGTGCGGGGGTGATGAGCCAAGTGCTGAGCTAAAATAAATGTAGCTGGCCAATTAAAACCTCGCGCGCGATACGAAAACAGCGCGCGCACGCGAACCCCGCCAAGGTCACCACACTTTAGCAAAAGTTTGGTGACCTCAGCGGTGCCCGCGCGCACTGTATTCATATCACGTGAATATGGGGATGGTTTTTAATTGGCCAGCTACATTTATTTTAGCTCAGCACTTGGCTCATCACCCCCGCACACGTGAGATTTTGGCCACGCGAGGCCAAAATTATCAAACACGTTAGATATTTGTCTCAAGTGGCACGAGTGACCAAATGCTCACGTAAGTTGCCCGCACACGAGAGCTATCTCCTTACGCCATCGGCCACGAATGAATTTTGGCTCAGCACATAGCTCTCGTGTGCGGCGGGCTTTACAGTCCAAATCAAACATTGAAAAATACAATGGAGGTCCTTGGAATCTCAAGAATTCTGGGCAGTGATAATTTTTCTTTACATTTCTCCACCAAACTGCAGCGATGTTGGAATTCAATAGCCTGATTAATTGCGAACCAACCAGTGCATAGCTAGCCTTTTTGTGGTCATCTCATTGCATGAAAATATTCAAAAAGTACCTAGTATGCAGGAGGTTGTGGGTTCGAGTCCCACCGGAGCACGCTATGAAGCTTTTATCGTAGTGTCTCGGAGAAGCACTGAGTATACAGTGCGAATCAAAACAATGTTTATTCTCCCCGACGCAAGCCAAATCATTATCTCTGATTGTATTTTTCTTCTGTCCCACAGAGTCTTTGGGTCAGATTCCATCTTATGCTACCAGCAAGCCAATAAGTGGCCTCATGGGGACGATACGACTTCTGGCAGGTAAAAGGAGAAATATAAAGTACATGTACAGGTGAAGGCATTGTTCGATTCACAAGTCTATCTACTGTTTATATGCAGAGAGTAATCATTCTCTGAAGCCTGGCATCGATCATCCTGAGATATCAGGGAATTTCCACTCTGCTAAGCGCTGTTACAAACTCCTGAGAAAATGCACGCGAATCTGTGAGGTTAGGCGGCCGTTACGCTTAGCGAATGCACACATGAGTCATTTTGATGTAATTTTGTCATGTTATGCTGAAGAGAAACAATTTCTATGCTTTCCAAAAATTGGATTGGGTTTTTTTTCTTCATGACTACCCCTTCCTATTGAAATTTCCGGGGATGTTTTTATTTACTCCGCAGTTGTTCAAATAAATAACAGATGACAAACGTGAATGGAACGGAATTTACTGTAGGCTTTAAATAGCAGCCAATCACCAACGCGGATACGGCCAGTGCAGCTGAGTATTACACTGTTCTGTGTAAACTTGCGTGTACAATCTGCGTGCGTGTATTTGAGCGCTCGTAATGTACTGCCAAGCATCCTGATTGGCCCAGAGCGGTGACAAGATTTCTGTTGCTGCTTCTACAGCGAAATGGGGTGGATTTTAACAGGGCCTTGGGATGCACCAGTCGAGTAGGGGAGTGCGTTAAAAAGGCACTGTTGCAAGAGGATGGGCATCGATAAGTATGACATAAGGGGGACACTATGACCCCGTTCTCACTAGAGAAATCGCTTTGTTCGATGATGATTTAACGATGATTCGACGAAGAGTTTTCCTGATGTGAACGCATGCCTCTTCATTCGATGATGATTAGAATCGCTTCATTCAATGAAGCAAATAGCTTCATTCGACGAAGACATCGCTTCATTCGATGAAGGAATCGCTTCATTCGATGAAGGAATCGCTTCATTCGATGAAGAAATCGCTTCATTCGATGAAGCAAATTTGTAATGAGAACACTCCCTTCGTTCGATGAAGCAATTTGGCAGGCCTGGTTGCAGAAGCGCGTTGTGTGTCAAGTGCCCAGCAAGCGTTGTTTTTGACGCACCACTGGAAAACCATACAACGCGTCTAGACGCGCGATGCGCATGTACGACCTCCCACAGCTTCATTTGATCTTCGTTAGCAGTCGCTTATAATGTTTACGGTACCACTCATTTGTTTAATTTGGCATCGCGTGCGCGCGATTGCGCGATTAATGTCTGGAAAAACAAAATCGTACAGCGGTGGCGGCCACTGTGTCTTTCCAAGGACAGAATGTACTGTATGCTGTAAAATTGCTGTCGGGACCAAATAAGCATGTCAGTTTTGATGGAAAACAAGGTTAAGTAAATTGCTGTATCCAACCATTTCATTCATATCATTCGATGCCGTTTCTGTCATGTTTTGTCAAGTTTTTTGATGGGATGAAAAAACTCTCTTTTTAACGACGGCCGCACACACGGTGATGTCGATGTTTGGCGGCTTCAAAATACGGCAAACAGTGCGATTCCAAGTAAAAAGTAATGCATCAGGACATCCTGGACGTTGACAAGTACACCACTGCCAAAATTACTAAAGAATTATAAGGGATGGCAAAGATTGAATAGGATATGCAAAACCTGGCGACAAAACTTGAAAAAGTTAGCCACACTTTTTCAAGTTTTGCTGCGCATGCGCAAATCGTGACATAGCCCCTTTAAGTGATATGTGAACGCACGCTTCATTAACTAACGATGATTAACTAATCTTCGTCGAACGAAGCGATTTCTCTAGTAAGAACGGGGTCTAAGTCACCTGTTCATTGAATGATGTTTGTGTTTGGTGGTAAGTTCACACAGTGTATATTTTCCCCCCCCTCAGGTCCGTATTTAGTGATTATTACGCAGAAGTCAATAGTCGGGGAGATCAACGGTCAAACCATTTGGAAGGTCGCAGGTCATGAGATAATCCCGTACAAGCGGACCACCATGCACCTGAATGAACAACAGGTAAGATGGAATGTCTTCTCTTTTTAATAGTCAGTCTAATAATACTGCTTGCAAAAATAATATTAAAACAAAATTTTCCAAATATTTCCACATTTTTTTAGCCTAGAATTTTTAAAGTGTTTTTTTTTCTACAGTAATTGATATGATAAGGCTTATCTTATGAGTTTATGAAATATGAAATTTTCTATTTCTGGGGGAATTCTGCAGTTAAAAGCTCAAATTTGTTCGGTATTTTGTTGGGGGTACCGTGGCCGAGTAGTTTTGGTCATTGAGTCGCGACAGTGGCGTGGCAGGTTCGATATCCTGTCGTGGGCTCGAATTTCGGTAGAAAAAACACTGGACCACTGGTCTAGTACCCAAAACCATTTACAAAACCGAAAATATTTTTACTGGACCAAACTCAAGCACAATTTCCTGGAATGTCCGTTTCCGACGTTTTTCATACTGCCGGGCGGCCTTAAGTTTTTCTTTTGCAGACCGCTTAGGAGGCTCTTTGGGTTTAGATACAACTTCTAAAAATCGCCACATTTTAGTACAAACTTATGTGCACGTGTAGTGAAAATTCCCGTGCATGCTGTGTCCAACGACAACATGACATCTGACATGTCTGAAGCACGACCAGCAGTGTGTTATTCCGACTCTGCATACGTCACACTATGAATAATAATATCGTCTACCACGTGTATTATTTTGTGCATGTACTGTGCCAATGAAAATACACATGTATTATTCATAATATGAAGTACAGGCGTTGCAAAACAGTGCATCAAACCTTACCGTTGTTAAAATGTTCACAACGCAAACCAACGACCAGACACTTAGGCCTTTTTCCAAATCTCGGCTTCGTTTCCGTCTCCATCTCCGGCTTCAACTTTAACCTTTTTGCAAATACTCATTGAGTGAACTTAGACAAAAGACAGAGTTGGATTGTGTGAAAGTTGTTGGATTGCTATCCTTTCCACAAGGCAGTTATGTCTTTTATACAAGAGTATTTGCGAAAAGGTGTGTGTCCACATGGAGCCGGAGCCGAACACGAAGACGGATCCGAGATTTGTAAAAGCCCTTTAGACTGGTTTTCGATCAACATATTCCACATACGAAGAAGAATCATCGATATCGATGACAATCGGGAAGAGTCAAATCGTGATTATGTCATGTATTTGTAATATGTGGACTGGGAACCAACCAGGGGAAGCGGAGATGGCCAGCATGCATGCGCACGGTACTCCGGTCGACATGGTCGATCGTCCCGTACATGTACCATCCGCGTTGCGTTGAGCCCGGTGCACAGCATGGAGTGCAATTTCACTTGCACATGCCACATGATTTTACAGTACCAGCGACATGGGACTTGAGTGTGAGTTGTTTATTTCACAAAAAAACACGTCTTTTTGTTTCACTGTCCAAGAAATAAATCACTAGACAGCCGGTCTGGTCGATCATAATAGGCGCACCCTGCCTCAGTGGCTCTTTCAGAGGCTGGTGCAGTCAGCCTCGCCACAAGAGGTGGTCATACGCATTACTGACCAACAAAATGTGTTACAATATATAGATCTTTTAGTAAGATAATAACTTTTGTTTCTTTCTGTAAAGCATATATGGTCATAGTAAATACATCGCACTGCTTATAACAACACTGAACAAGGAGAATATAAAGTCCAAAAATCCTTCTTCTTCATTCTTTTTAATCCTTTCATTCCTGATAATACAAGGTTCCTGTTATAACAAGGTAATCTGGAAAATCCCAAGACCACTTAAGCCTAGCGTACATCGACCTTCTGGAAGTAACTAGTGGCAACTGGTGTTTTTTTTTCGGCAACTGGGAGCAACTGGGAGCAACTGATCAGTTGCTCAAAAACGTTGATGTACGCGCTCTTGCAACTACCGGCAACTGAAAAAATCCCAGTTGCCGCGAGTTGCTCATGTTCTACTTTCTGGCAACTAGTTGTACCCAGTTGCGTCGATGTACGCGTACTTGCAACTAGTTGCTGCCGGTTGCTCGCATGAATCTGATCATGTGCGCACACATCGACAGCAACTGAAAGCAACAGTTGCTTCCGGTTTTAAGGTCAATGTACTCTAGGCTTTACCGAGTTGCCGTGTCGATGTGCACTCTCTGGAAATGTGCACTGACTAGTTGCTCCCAGTTGCCGCTAGTTGCACAACTGATCAGTTTCTGTCGATGTGCGCGCTACGCACACATCGACAGCAACTGATCAGTTGAGTTGCTTCCAGTTGCAATGTCGATGTACGCTAGGCTATATGTACAAGGTTCAGTTACAGTACATATACAAATAGTATTTTTTTTAATCCGCGTATTTCGTGCTTCATTTCTTCATTGCTGTAGCAACAGGATAACCGCACCTACGAGTCCATGGTGAACTACGTGTTGGAATCGTCTAGCTACTTCTTCTCAACGACCTATGACCTGACACATTCCCTGCAGAGATTGTACAACACCAGCCCGGAGTTTCTGCAGATGCCACTGTTTGAAAGGGTGAGCTAGAAATTAAAGGAAAAATTCCTCCAACATAAAAAGATATATTACGGGATTGGACAATTATTACAAACGGCCCTGTTTCCAGGGGGTGCACGCTGGCACATGGTAACCGTGCGGTACCTAGTATACCTCGCACATTACTCTATGTATTTCTAAGCTGGACCATGTTGATTGAACATGTTGATCAGCAACTTCAAACCAGTCCCATAACCCAAAATTGTTTCTCTACTTTCTTGAATGCATCATTGCAGTTTGGAAACGTTCCAGCTTTCAAAGTTGACATAGATTTCAAGTAAAAAAACTTGTTCTATTTCGTTATTTTGACCAAAAGTCACGATGACTACATGTTTCAACATGTTCATTTCAACATGTAATCTGGGATGGTCCAGCTTAAAAATGCATAGAGTAATGTGCGGGGTATTGATTGCTTTCCGTGACGTGGAACATCCGGGAATGTTTGGTGGTCAACGGTTACACGCGCGCGCCACTAGACGCACATGGGCATGCATAAAATATAGATTTACATACATACACATGGAGCTCAATGCTCACCAGCGTACTTTCATTCGAAGATGCCGCACGCGCGCGTTGCGATACGTTCAAATTATTGAGCATGCACTGCAGCTTGTAAAAACGAAAGTGCTTTTGCTTGATCACAATTTTTAGCCTGAAGAAATACATTTTTATCTTTATCGATACAACAGCCATGGCGCAACAACATAAAGCAAGGTTAAGTAACAGAGGTAAGTGCAACCAATGCACTTTTATTGCTTTTTTGGCCGTTATCACTCGAGCCACGTGGGTCATAAAACATGACAACCAAAATGGTGGATGAAAGGGGTGACGTCACCGGAAAGCAATCAATTCCAGGTACCGCACAGATTTTCGCGCCGGTTACTATGGACCAGGTTGCACATCCTGGAAACGGCCCGATTTGCCAGGTAGTCTGGTGCTTGACTCACTCGCATGCGAGTGCCATAGTGTGAAGGCGGGAGTCTAGTATTTATGCAAATCTATCACGCAACTGGTCTATTCTGGGAGTCAAAATTTCAATTTTGTTGTACCGTTGTAACAAAAGTTAAAGTTGTTTTTCCACTTTGCAGGCTGACCAGCGCTTTGTTTGGAACGGGCATTTATTACGAGAGTTTGCATCCCAGCCTGAGGTAACCTTACAAGTCAGGAATATTACTTTATTCACCGAAGATTTGACGAAACGTTCGTAATGTGTCCATTTGACAAAGATTAAAATCTCTTCCTTCGCAAAGTAGCCTCATTTGACGAAGAGATACCTTAAAGTTAGAACACATCATTGGTAATCTCGAAAATCAGAAATGTTCACAGATTTACACATAACTTACTTGATATAAACATGATGACGGTAGTAAACTTCCCCTGAAATGGTTTTGTCTAAAGTGCTGTAGTTTTTGAGAAATGAGTAAAACAATTATTTTTCGTCTCATGAGACGAAAATTCACTTCGCCCCAAAACCATTTCGCCCTGCACCACTTCGCACTGAACCCTTTCGCCCCAAAAGCCACCTTGCCCTAAAAGCCACCTTGCCCTAAAAGCCACCTTGCCCTAAAAGCCATCTTGCCCCAAAACCATTTCACCCTTTTTTTAATACACCACTTCGTCTGAATGCCACTTCGCCCCAAAACACTTCGTGCACAGGCCGTGGTTCAGGGCGAAGTGGTTCGGGGCGAAATGGTTTTAGGGCGAAGTGACTGTAAAGCCTTTTGTGACCGTTTTCTCAAAAGTTAGACAAAGTACGTAGCTGATTTTTGCTTCAAGGTTGGTTTTAATCATTCATATCTTCAATCACACAGGGAGATAAAACCATTCGTAACGGTTTACCAATCATGTGTTCTGCCTTTAAAGACGCAGGCTTGTCAATACACCACGAACAAATTTGCGCCACGAATTTCACCGCGCTCCATAGGGTAGAGGCTCATTATTTATGCGAGCTCGCCACTGTGTTTATGCGTTGCTAGGCTAATCGAATCACTCACGCGCGCTTAGTTGAGTGTGTTGTTGCATGTCGTTTGTACCAAAGAGTTCCTGTATACGGCCAATTGAACCATCTATAGACCATGTGCCCTTGGTTTACATCTAAAACAAATCTTGACTGGCGTTGTGCGCACGCATCATGCTTAGCATTGTGACGATCGCGCGTGTTGTGTTCGAACATGCTCTGAAGGTAAGAGCCACTGGCATCCCTATTTACACCACAGATCGCTCGCGAACTTGGGTAGTGGTGGCTTCCACCGGGGCAGACTCATGTATCACGTGATGGCTAAAAGAACGCTCCGGTGTAAGTTGGTGTTACGGTGTAAGCATCTCGAACGCCTCTTATGTCGTTCTTTTGTCCGTGTTTACCCCATGTGACTTGTGGGTAGTATTCGGGTCAAGAATTTCCTCAGTACATACAAATTATCTTGTCCACGCACACACTGTATTGTCTTGCATTTGTTGCCCACACGGGTGAATTAAACAGTGTTCTAATGAAGGGCAGGATAACCAGTTAAAAATTTTACCAATTATTCGACCAGCTAACTGTACTATTAATCAAAATGTTTTCACAAGGTGGTTCTTGTATGATTGTTTTTGAATTATGCCAATATTCTTTCCTTTGTTTTCAGCTTGGCCGATTCATTTTACCAGTTATGTGTGGATGTATCCTTTACAGTCATATATTTTGCCAAAAAAAACACATTAACTCTTTCAGTGCCAGCGTTTTTTCAACATTTAACTCTGAAGTGCCAGACTTTTCGCGTTTTTGGTAATTCTTTGAAATTCTGTCAAAAAATAATAAATAAGTTGTACTAACCAAACTTGTTGTAGATTCTAGAATCAATGGTATTGTTTTATTGAGTGATAAATACCAATGTTTTTCACTATCCGATACCGGAAAATACTCAAAAACGTCCTCTGCGGAGAAGCGAGTGCATTTTACTATGGGCGCTGCCATCTTGGCTGCTCAGAACTGCTCACACTTTGCGCCCTCTCGAGGAACTCCGACGTCGTACCTTGATGATTTTGCATATTATGATAAATCAATGCGCCCTCTAGCGATATTTTTAGGTCGTACACGTACTACGTTTGACGTTTTTGCAGAACAAATTGTTAAAAACAAGATTGTACTTGGCACTGAAGAGTTAAAAGATGAAACATTACCCCTTGTCCCTGTCACCTCCCCATGCTCCCTCGCCCGCCCCCTGCTCCCTCCCCATGCTCCCTCCCAATGCCCCCCACCTCCCTCCCGCCCTCCCCTTCCCGCCCCCCTCCCCCTCCCCCTCTTCCCCTCTCCCCCTCTCCCCCTCTCCCCCTCCCCCCTAACCCCCCCTCCTCCCCCTTCTCCTCCCACTCTGCCCCTCTCAACCACCAAACAACACTTCAATGTTTGACCTTATATCACCACGTAAACAGTCGTCGCAGTGAGAATAGGCATCCTACACGGCAAGCGCTTCGACTACATCGTCATCTCGAGGCGGAGCTGCTTCCGCGCCGGGACGCGCTACTACATGCGGGGACTAGACGCCGAGGGTCACGTGGCCAACTTTGTGGAGACGGAACAGATTGTGCAATATAAGGGATGGAGAGGATCATTTGTGCAGGTGTGGTTTTGGATGACTAGTCATGGACATTATATATACATCACTGAAAAAAAAATTAAAGGTAGTCCACTTGGTAATTGCCTTCCAAAACATTTCTGAATTATTATCTTTAAGCTTACTTGTTATCAAGATGGTAATGGTAGTAATCATCCTGTGAAATTATTTCGTCTGAATTGCCCCATTCATGAGAAAAATGACAAAACTATTTGAATCTCCAAAGATCGCCTGTCTTTGGAGCCATTCATTCATGCACAAAAAACGTACTTGGATTTTTCAGGTTTTCTTACGTATTACTGCATCTATGTGGCTGAAATTTCTACGAGGCAGTTTTCTTGACCTATGCTTTCAATTACTAGTGGAAATCATGCCATTTTGAACACTTTGCCAAACAAGTACAATGTATACCACCTTCAAAGACAGATTACATGATTGTAAAACTTTGAAAAACAAGAACACAACATTACATAACTAGAGAACAATGTTGATAAACTGCCTTGTAGAAATTTCAGCCACATAGATGCAGTAATAATTCAGAAAACCTGTAAAATCCATGCATGGTTTTTGTGTTGAATGAATGGTAAAAAAAAAATAGCCTGCAACCTTCAGTTGGCAATTTCTTCCACAAAGGTATAATTTTACACGGTGGAAAAAATCATGTGGTGTTTGTTACCAGTGCTATCAACACTTTTAGTCGGGGGTTTTCTTGTCAACTCGCGAAGTAAAATTTTGGGTCACTGCAAATTTAGAAGCACTAAAATATTTCCTTGCAAAATTCACAAATGTTCTTTTTACTTGGTGTCATTTGTCTCTGTTCAATCCACAAATCAAATTCGTATGCAAAAGGAGGCAAAGTACCGGTATATGTACAGAATTTGACATAATTGGCAATTTTTTGTTGAAAATTTTGGTTGATTTTAAGCAAGAATTTACATAAAATTCCTTTTGATGTTAAGGGGCCATTCAAAATAATAAATGTTTAAAAAATTCGAATTTTTTTTTTCGAAATTGTTTTGACCCATGTACCCACCGCAAATTTTGATTTTTAAATCTTGAACAACACAGCCCACAAACGTACAACATATACGTACAACCGTTGCACAGCCTACACGCTTTCCCGAACAATGAACGTTCTACATGTCCTACATTCAACGGTACATAAAAGTGTCACCATTACACAATGCCGCACGTGCACAATAACATCGAGGTGCGAACGTTTTCGGTTAGGTAATTGGTCCTGCGCAAAATGCTGCATCAACTTGAAACCTGATGGGTACCAGTGCGATTGTGCCCTTAAACGACTAACCATCGTACCAGTGCGTTCTGTTGTCCCAATGTTAGACGATTTGTTTACGCGATCTCCGGGCACAGGGAGGAGCTGAGGTACGGTATTCATTATATGCAGCATGCGGCAGAGGGTACGCCCCCTTCTATTGTTCCCCCAAGGAATTTCAAAGGGATTCCTTTCAGTCCCTTTGTCCCATATCATGCTGGGTATAACAGTATCGAAACAAGGTTCACTGAGGTCAAAGGAAGCAAAGCACGACTTTCGATTTTCAGTTATTTCTTTTGACCCACCCACCCACAATAGACCGATCCAGTAAGTTCCGCCCATTTTGGAATTGACCAATCACAGCCTCAGGTTCGGGTAACCAAAAAGTGGATCTCCATTTTGGTTACCTGAGTCCTCAAAATTTTGTGCACAGAGCTACGGCACTTAGTGACTCATAAACATCATTTTTATCAGCGCAGAGGACCCTAGTCGGTTTAAAACGGATTGTATAAGACTATCCTAACCTACTTTTAATCCCTTCATAAATGTGTTTTTGTGTAAACGGGAAAAACTCACCAAAATTAGCTTGTCGTTTTGCTATGTTGTGCATTCACTGCATTCTTGATGGGTGTCGAGATGTTTTTGTTCGACCGCTTGCGTTACGCGTATTGCAGGCGTGTTGCACACGACCGGATACTTAAGTGCACATTTTTCTTTTAAGCGTGCAGTTTCTGTGTGCGTGTGCGTGTTTCAATACGCGCTGACCAGGGCGCGGACGCTGACGCACGACACGGCCACGCGACTCTACTGCCCACGTGCCTCACATGTGTATCATGTTGCTAGGCAATTTCTAAATGGGCAGAGCTTACTGGATCGGTCTATTTCGAAAAAAGATCAACATTTTTTAACATCGACTATTTTGAATGGCACCTAAAACAGGATAACCTTTATTCACTGCCCAAACTCCCATGTTTCCTGTCTTAATTCTCTTATAATTGATGTATTCAAAATGTCCTTTCATGGTATCCCTCCTACAAATGTCTTCTCTGAAAAATCCCTAAATATTTTTGAAAATAATGTGGTAATTTGCACGTAAAAATTTGATTATTTTTAATTTTTAGACGAGAGGCTCAATTCCACTTTACTGGTCCCAACGACCAAACATCAAGTACAAACCAAAGATATTAATCAGCCAAGCCCAGAATCACGTAAGTATTAGCACTTTGCATAATTCATTTGATCATTTAAATATCATGATTATTCATATTTATTTGAGTGTTGATTTCTTACACTGACAACTCAGAACCATCATGACCATGGAGGAAGCTTTCTGATTGGTCAAAGTAACTCAAAATTAAAATGCAAATTTCTAATGTGAACGCTCCCTTCGTTGAACGAAGCGATTTGGCAGGCCTTGTTACACAAGCGCGTTGTGCGTCAAGCGCCTAGCAAGTGTTGTTTTTGACGTGCCACTGGAAAACCACACAGCGTGTCTAGACGCTTGAAGCTCAGCGCTTGCTGCGCAACGTGCATGTACGACCAGGCATATAGTGGCCTCCCACAGCTTCATTCGATCTTCGTTCGCGGTCGCTTTAATGTGAACGGTATCGCTCTTCATTCGATCTTTGTTCGATCTTCGTTAAGTGAGATGTAAACGCACGCTTCATAAACTTACGATGATTATAAACTAATCTTCGTCGAACGAAGCGATTTCTCTAGTGAGAACGGGGTCTTAGACTTGAGTCATGACTCGGACTAGATCTTTTTTTTGTGTACTCGAGTCTGCCAAAAATGAAATTGAACTTTTATGCATTTTTTTGTTGTCATTCTGAGGACCGAATTGTATTTCAACACTATAGGACTTGACTTGACTTGACTTGACCAGCATTCGAATTAGCACTGGTCCGTTGGCCAAATGACAGTTGAAATTGTCTCGACCAGCTAGAAAGCCTCCCCAAATGTCCGGCTGTCCAGTTGAAATTTCCACGTTTTCGCGTATTTCCGCATTTTTAATTTCCTTAATGCCCTTTTTTTAAAGCATGTTTCCGCTTTTTTGTTGAGCATGGCAGATTTTGTTTTCCGCTTAATTATCCTAGTTTATTCACTCAAATGTGTTTATTGCAAACATAAAATGTCGACTGTGTGTAAAATGAACAACCAGAATTGAAACCGGGCCACTTGAAATGCCAACGGGCCAGTCAAAACTTAAGCCAACTGGTCCTGGTGGCCAGTTGGGAAAAAAGTTAAGGGCGAATGCCGTTGACTTGACTTTGACTTGACTTAGGACACGAAGGCAGTTTGATTTGACTTGACTTGACTCGACTCGAGCAAAGGGATACTCATTACAACCCCGGTATGTGACTATTTAGCTTGAGGTGTGAACATTCATCTTGGTATTTTTTTTAGTTTATGCCACAACTCGAATTTAAGGAAAATAATTATTGGAATCGATAGCTTGGACGATTTTAGAATAGGAATACTTACATGCATTTCCGTCGCAAAGGCTTAGTTTTAGAGAAAAATCACGGAAAAAAATATTGCATATGATTGCACGCAAAGCGGCCGGCCAGAAACCAAACGGATCATCACGCGCACGCCCTCTTTCTTCGCGTGCTTCACACACTGCTCGGCCGGCAGCAGTTTTACACACTTTTGTGTGGGGGCGGGCGTGACAAAAACACAGAATTTTCATCGAAACGCAACATTTGCGACGGAAATGCCAATGGAAAAGGTATTCTAAAATCGTCCAAGCTATCGATTCCAATAATTATTTTCTTTAAATTCGAGTTGTGGCATTAACTAAAAAAAATACCTTCATCTTCACTGAATATTCATATTGGGTATTGCTTTTCCACTTGTAATTGGTTGAGATGAAACATGAATATTCATGCTTGTATTATTTAGCTGGATGGTTTCATGAGGCATTTGGATAGCCAGGTGGTCAGTTATGGAGATCAAGTGCTGGTCAATCTGGTAAGTATTAAAATTAGCAATAGCAAGAAAAGAAAATAAACTCCTCAAAACAAGTTCGGAAAGTCAAGTTTGACTGACGATTTCTCTCTTGTTACTAAATCATTTCCCTTGAATTTGGTATCATTAGAAAGCCCTGTTATTCCTCTTTACAGTGATGTGTCATTTGTTATGATTAATCAATTGGGGGATGTGCAGTATAGCGGAATACAGGGGTGGGTGGAAAGTGAAATGTCACAAAATTTACTACTATTGTCATGCAGTGCATTCCCCTTTTGCTTGGAGGATGGGAATGTGTCAATGCACTTTTTGACAATAGCAATGCATTTTGTGACAATTCACTTTACACCCGCCCCCGTATTCAGCTGTGCTGCACATACCCCAATTGCTTAATCATAACAAATGACACATCATCGTAAAGAGGAATAACGGGGCTTTCCAATGAAATAAAATTGAAGGAAAATTATTTTGCAACAAGAGAGAAATCGTCAGTCAAACTTGACTTAACAAACTTTTTTTTGAGGAGTTTATTTGAGGCCAAAAAAAATAAATAATTAAATAAAAAATAGCTGTAGCATTGAGTGGAAACATGAAGAGTTTCAATGCAAAACGCTGTAAACGCCATATCCCAAAAATTGAGATAATGGTTTCAGTAAATTCTTGATTGGTGGTCCTATACATTCATCAAATAGATTATTGGCAAACTGTTATATTCCCCCTCCCTGCCCCCTTAATTTGACAAGCGTCACTTTGAGAGAAAGCGGTGTGAAAGGAATTTGGAGTGAAACGATGTGCTGAAAACCAGAGAATCCTAAAAATGCTTCCTGCTCAAGTCAATTCGGTGGTTTTCAGTGTGTTGTTTCACTCCAAATACCCTCCACGCCGCTTTTTCTCAAAGTGACGCGCGTCAAATTAACACGCCTCAAATTTACAGGCGTCAAATTTACAGGCGTCAAATTTACACGCGTCAAATTTACACGCGTCAAATTTACACGCGTCAAATTTACACGCGTCAAATTTACACTCGAAAAGGCTCGGTGTCAATTCACCCTAACAGAAAATGCTGTGAAACAACGTCCACATTCCCACAAGTAATTACTTAATAAAGTATCTCGGCTATTTAAAAAAAAATTGTAGTATGTATAATGTTGATTGCATGATTTTGTTTTGTCATGTAGATCGATCACAGAGGCATCGAAGACAGGCTGGAGAAGTCTTTTGCTAAAGCTGTCATAGACTCACAGAACAAGAGCATCAAGTAGGTTAAAGTTGTTTTGAGTTTTCCAAAAGCCATACCATAATGCATAGTTCCGACCTGTCAATCAACCGAACCCGCCGACCAATCACAACATAGCTAGCAGACCACGCCACATGTCCTGACTCACGCCCCCTCAAGTCCAAGCGCCAACTGCAGAAGATGGCGACTTATAACGGGTACATAAAGCGTACAGAGTGAGGCAACCTTTTGCAAGTGTTGTCACTCCCTTTAAGCTAACCTAGTTCATTTGTTGAATCCTTTAGATATGAATCGTTCGACTTTCATCATGAGTGTCGCAGGATGCGATGGGATCGGCTGTCAATTCTCATTGACCGACTAACGCCTCACCAGGACAAATATGGGTGAGTAATCAACAGCATTATCTCGGTATGCAGTGATGCGTTTTGCAATGCGTCTTATGACGTGACCTGCAATGTGTGGTGTGACGTGGCTTGGAATATGGCTTACAGTGAGCTTTGCAGTTGGCCGAATACATAAGAACTAGCAACTGCTAAAAAGAAGAACCGAGCAAAAGCATAAGGCCAAACAAAATAAATGGTGCGTTTACGGTAACGGCCTAAAAAAAATCCAGGGTAGGTAGGCAGGAAAATAATTTAATTTTGTCATTTATTTTTACATTTCAGTTCATACATTTGCGTGTTGTTTTGCAATGTTTGAAACTCACTATTAACACTATATAACCATGTTCATGTACAAGAAAATGTTATGTTCGTTGGAAATTTTTGCAAATAGTGCTCATTTAAAATTATCAACTTGAAAATTGGCAATAAAAAGGTTTGAGGTCGGCAATTCGGCCTAAAAAATTCCAGGTAGGTCGGGTTACCGTAAACACACCATTTATTTTGTTTGGCCTAAGCTCATCAATAATAATAATAGTAATAATGACACAGCATTTGTAAGGCGCACAGTATCTACATGTAACACCGTTATTCAAAGGCGCCGAGGCCATTATTATCACTGCCCTTATGAAATCACTAGAACCATTTCGCTTCAACTAGGTGGCTGCCTGGCCAGTGGCGCCGACCCTATCAGCACTTAGATTGTGGCATTCCCCCGACAGCTCCCCAATTATCGCTTGGGTCGACGAGGCAATTGGGATTAAGTTCCTTGCCCAGAGACACAGACATGTTGATTGTAGTGGGGCTTAAAACCACAACCTCCCGATTGCCACGCCGCGTGACTTTGCCACGCAACCTTGCCATGCGACTTTGCCATGCGACTTTGCCACATGACTTTGCCACGCGACTGCCATGCGACTCTGCCACGCAACCTTGCCATGTGACTTTTTGGTGATGACATTTATTTCCATGCTTCAAATCAAATAAAAGGTCACATACATAAGTATTCTGTACCAAACTAGAAATGATTAGAAATAAGAGAAAATTGAAGACATGAAGTCATTTACCAGAAGCCGGGGGCTTCTACGGAATGCCTAATTGGAGAGACGATTGCACACTTTGACACGTGTTGTGATTCGCGTCGTGACTCGCGTCGTGACTCGCGTCGTGACTCGCGTCGTGACTCGCGTCGTGACTCGCGTCGTGACTCGCGTCGCGACTTATTTTGCGACTTATTTTGTGACTTTGCATTGTAACCTTGCGTCGTGACTCACGTCGTGACTCACGTCGTGACGCACGTCGTGACTTTTCGTCGCAATTTTTTTGTGACGCACTTCGTGACTTTAAAACGTTACACGTTTTGTGATGTAAATTGACATCACTTCGTGACCCTGCATCGTGACATTTTGATGTGACTTAGGGTGTTAACTTTATTAACTTGTGATGTGGTTCAGTAAAATCTCCATACTTCCCTACTCAATCCTTGCACCAGGTCCTTCATTTTGGGTCCAACCAACCAACTCACCCAACACCAGACCGGCGTCTTCCGCACAAACTGCATGGACTGCTTAGATCGTACCAACGTGGTGCAAAGTCTGCTAGCCAGGCGGATACTCCAACAACAACTAGAGGTAGTCTACATACTCTATTGGGTTTCTGCAGACCACCTCACACGTGTGTAGACTGCCATTTTGGGAGTCAGAATTAGGGCATGGTGTTTCGCTGTGCGTCAGCATTCGGTAAGGTGCAACATGCGCTTGACTGCATTGTGACGTCGTTTCATTTGACTCCCAAAACAACTCAGACAACGCACGTGTGTGTGGTCAGCAAGAGCTCTATACTGATGATTTGATGCATTACAGTAATCTCTGGCTAAGCCGACATTGTATAACTCGTCATATCGCTTAAAGATAGTATACATGATTGGTAAACTGTTACAAATAGTTTTATCCCCCTGTGTGATTGAAGAAATGCATGATTAAAACCAACCTGAGCAAAAACCAGCTCCGTACTTCGTCTAACTTTTGAGAAAACAGTCAAAAAAGGGTTTGCAGTAATTTCGCCCTAAAACCACTTCGCCTTGAACCATTTCGCCCTGAACCATGGCCTGTGCACAAAGTGGTTTTGGGGCGAAGTAGCATTTGGGCGATGTAGTGTTTGGACGAAGTGATTTGGGGTGAAATGGCACTCGGGCGAAGTGGTTTGGGGGCGAAATGGCACTTGGGCGAAATGGTTTTGAGACGAATTTTCGTCTCATGAAAAATAATTGTTTTACTCATTTCTTAAAGACTATAGCACTTCAGACAAAACCATTTCAGGGGAAGTTTTCTTACGGTCATCATGTTTATATTGTGTAAGTTAGGCGTAAATCTGTGAACATTTCTGAATTTCGAGATACCAATCATGTGTACTGCCTTTAAGTCGGCTGTCTAACGAAAGTCCTGATTATCTCTGATGTATTTTCTTAATGCATTTCAATAAGTCGGCTTTTATAAGTTGCCATTTCGCTCAAGTCGGCGTGTTACTATCTGACCCATTACAACAAAAAAGTAACAAAATCTTTTGTGTAAGTCGGCACTTCAAAACCGGTCGATTTCCTGCACTGCGGTTTTCATGAAATGTTGAGTGAAAAGTTGACGAAAGATCACTGCGCTTACTCATGCATTCTGCACGCGCACACAGCTGCAGCCAGCTGAGGAGTGGTGACCATATTATTTTGCAAAGAAAACAATTGTGTTGTAAAACGTGTGCTGATTGGCCAATAAAAATAATATGACGGTTTTCTAGCCAATGATGTTTAATTTAAAGGCAGTATACATGATTGGTAATCTCGAAAATCACAAATGTTCACAGATTTACGCCTAACTTACACAATATAAACATGATGACCGTAGAAACTTCCCCTGAAATGGTTTTGTCTGAAGTGCTATAGTCTTTGAGAAATGAGTAAAACAATTAGTTTTCGTCTCATGAGATGAAAATTCAATTTGCCCCAAAACCATTTCGCCCAAGTGCCATTTCGCCCCAAACCACTTCGCCCGAGTGCCATTTCGCCCCAAATTACTTCGTCCAAACACTACATCGCCTAAATGCCACTTTGCCCCAAACCACTTCGTGCACAGGCCGTGGTTCAGGGCAAAATGGTTCAGGGCGAAGTGGTTTTGGGGTGAAATTACTGCAAACCCTTTTTTGACTGTGTTCTCAAAAGTTAGATGAAATACGGAGCTGTTTTTTGCTCAGGTTGGTTTTAATCATGCATATCTTCAATCACACAGGGGGATAAAACTATTTGTAACAGTTTACCAATCATGTATACTATCTTTAAGAAAACTGTCTTTGCATGCATTGCTCTCTGCATTTTTTGGGTGCCTAGCACACAGAGAACGTATCGCAATAGGCTATTGACATAATGTCATGCAAGCGTGCTGTACGTAGTTCCTTACTTGGTCCTTATTTTACAGAAGAACATGCATGTGAGGTAATTTTATAGTCCTATTTAGCAGCATATGTGATAATTTTGTTGTGTGTAAGACGCGAGGTCAAAATAGAAACGGTCTGTATACCGGGAAACGGTACATAAACGATACACCGTTGCACGGTTTTCAGTGAACAAGCAAACGATTCAACTTGTCTGGCTAGACGATAGATAATTGGCAATGTTCAACCACGTTCGCTGCACAATAGAGAGCTTATCGGATTACAGGCCATTGTGTGACTACTCCTGGCTGACTCGCTGCCACTATTTATCACGTGACCTCCCGAACAAGGGTGTTTAACCACAACCCATTCATGCCCCGGGGTGCACCCGGCTGGAGGGTCGGGCGGCTCCCTTTGAAGTCGTCGGCCAGTAGCAGCCTTTTGTTCCCTTCGTGCAGGCGGCTAGTTGCAAACCTGTCAATCATCGACCAACCCAGCAAGTTGGAAACGGTTCCCTTCAAACTGGCACACGGTTTTCTGTCAACAGAGAAACGATTTAAGGAGGGATTAACTCGAATCGTTTACCGGTATACAGACCGTTTCTATTTTGACCTCGCGCCTAAGCAATATTCTCTTAGTCATTAATAAGTACATGTACTTGTATTTCACAACATAATTCCATATACCATAATTTAGTATAATATGGGCTTCATATTTTTCCTCGTTTTCTGCATCCACAGTGCTTTGGCGTTCTGAATAAGGGAGAAAGTCTAGACAACCACCTCAACACGGCGTTTGAAAGCACGTTCAAGAATAGTAAGCAATTTTTGATGAAGGTGCTTACCAGAAAAAGCTGCTTGGGAGAAAATATTGCTCGGCTGTTTTTGCGCGAAGCAGGAATGTCCCAAGTACCAGACTGATGTAATACAGATGACCTGGGCCCAATTTCATTAAGCTGTTTAGCAAAAAAATGTGCTTAATCAAAAGTTTGTTTGCTTTATAAAAATAGTTTAATAGTCAAAATTGTATGGCAACTTGTGTTTTTAGCAAGAATAGCACTACACCAGTCAACTGTAAACACAACTATAAAATTTTGACTGCTAACCCACTTTTATAAAGCAAACAAATTTTGGATTAAGATTTTTTTTTGCTAAACAGCTTTATGAAATTGGCCCCTGGGATTGTAGCTGGTAACCTAGTTTGGCTTAGTACACTTCTGTGCTCAGCAGTATTGTCTGCTAAGCAACTCTAAGGAATTGGGACATTACTTGTGTAGATGGGGTGGGGTTAAGTTTGGTAAGTTTTCTCATATTGGATGAAGTTTGGTGGGGTGTTTTCAGGGTGACAAAATTTTAATATATAAATATATAATTACAATGTATTTTTCACTACATTATTGATACATGTACTTTTTCGTTTTTGTTCCAGCGTGGGCAGATAATGCAGACTTCTGTGCCAAACAGTATGCAGGGACCGGAGCCCTAAAAACGGACTTCACAAGGTATTTTTTCAATTCTGATCAGTTGGCGCAAGTCGTGTTCCACCCGACACCCTTATTTTCCCCATGTGCAGTCATGCATGAAACATAATTTAATTAAACTGCTACCAAAAGACACAGGAGAACTTATCCAAAATATACGTCAAAACATCTCATTAAAATATTACTACACTAAAACACAAGTAATTTTAAACGTGTATAGTTTTTTTTTGACTCACACTGTAGTGCTATAATGAGAGTTTGCTATGAGGCTGTTCACCTACGTTTACGTCTTTCTCTCACTTATTTTCAGAACTGGCAAACGAACACACTGGGGAATGCTGAAGGACTTGTACAACTCCATTATACGGTACTACATGAACAACTTTGTTGATGGTTACAGGCAGGTAAGCGCTTTGGGCTTAATACATGTATTGTTGATGTCCCCTATCGTGACGCGGCCCCTAACATGACTCACTTTACTTTCCGTTTTCTCTTGATGCAATTAACAATCTGTTGCACTTGGCATTAAAAGGAAATAAAGTTCTCAAGTACCTTCATAAATTCCAAATAATTAATTTACTAGAAATTCACCGGAATGTGAAGGCATCGCCGTTCGCTTCAGGTTGTCATGACACCATACACGGAAGCCTGTAATAGGCATTTGACGTGAAAAAAAACAGGCATACTGGCGTTGTGTACGGTGTCACGGTATGTGCGTGCAAGTGGTCTTTATGGGCCACCGTAGCATGGTTCTCAACATTTCAGCCAATCAGCGTCGAGTGCGTCACGTTAGGGAACAGTCCGGGCGATTTCGGGAAAAAAGTGTTCATCGTTCTGTCCTGATTGTTTGTGTTATTTTGTACTTGTTGATGAGTCAAAATATTAAAGTATTACTTTTTCTTGGAGCCTATGAATTGTACTGCACGGTGTGTAAGTTTCAACTAAATCTGCTAGGGGGTTTTGCTATAAGGTGAGCGGATTTCCAGTGAGTTGTCGAAGTGCGCCAAGTTAAGGGACATCACTATATACGAGGACTGTACTGAAAGTAATGCAAAAGTGGGCATAACCTTTTTATTAACTGACTTAGGTCGTTCAAATTGCACGGCCTAAAATGTAGCACAAGTGTCCGTCCTGTACACAGGGTTTTTAGAAAGGCATGTTGTCACACTATTTGTAACCCTTTTGGGGCCCAAGTTATCTCGTCAGAACAACTGAAACCATTTTCTTATAATTTGAGACCGGACAAAGGTATTTTCTGGAAAATATGGTCTGCGTTGCCAAAATGCCCCCTTTACCGTGGAAAGACCCTTGTACCTGATTCAGAGGCTGAAGTTTATTTAGAAAGCCTAGATTATTTTTAAAAGGTTAACGATGTTTGCAAAGAAAAAACGTTAATTTAGTGCTCTTTTCTCGAGAATAGACATCATAATAATATACTTTATCACACGTTTAGCAATGCTCGTGTCGACCTTTTTCCCCATGCATGACGTGCACGCATGCACGCGCGCGCGCACACACATCAATTGTAGCCTTTCTACGTCAAACTCTTGGTGGCGCTTTTATTGTGAAATGCCTGAATTACAGACAGTTTCTAAGATTCATGTTCATGTATACTGGAAAAAAGATGTGAGTCCTTCATGTTGTTTCATGACCGTACTCAACATGAACTAGAAATCTATAAACATCAGAGAATTGACGGTCATGGAATGGGCATCAACTTGCTTGAACCTGTTCTGGCTAAACTTAGGGGCGGCCAACATTTTCGAAGTTCTACAGAGTAGATTTTTCAAGACAAACCCCCGCCCCAACTCCCCCTGAAATACGAAATACTAATCAACATTTTTCTGTCGGTGCCATGAAGTGTCAACTTTTTACGGTGCATGTAAAGTCGTACACTGTCCTCAACCCCCCTCCCCCTTCCTATGCTTTGTAGAACCGTGAAAATGTTGACAACTTTTGACTGCCCCTAATTGAAATTGGTCTTTAAATGTCTAAATATTGTGTTTCTCTAAACTGACATGTTGACGATGCAGGACTCAATCGATCTGTTCCTCGGTAACCACATCGTCGAGGAAACTGAGGGGATTTCAACACCGTCGCCTCTCAGGCAGAAAGGAGATGCCAAATTCTTGATGGTGAGCTTCCGTCATGTATGCTCTTAAAATATCAATTCTTGATCAGAACAACAGTTTGTTGAATACAGTGAACTTGTGGATAACAAGGCACTGATCGACCAATCACTCTATAATTACTTGCTGAGGCTGGTGCAGTCAGCCTTGCCACAAGAGGTGGTCATGAATTCTACTGATCGTTCAGCCTCCTTGATCTTTCGGTTGCATTTTTTAAGCATATGCAATTTCACAAAAGCCAGAAAACATTATCTTATGTGCAGTGACAGTTCGGATTACTCTAAAGACTGCGATATTGCCAGTCGACCATAAGTGACAAGTAGGAAATGTTTCCCGACGACACGCTAAAACTCATAGCATGCTATGAGTTTTAGCATGTCGTCAACAAATGCATTTAGTATATAGTGCATACCGTGTCGTGATGGGCAACAATTATTTGGACTAATAAATCATTTGGACTGACGCAGACTTAAAGAAAATGTTTTGATGTTGTCACACTTGCATTTAGAAGATGTTCTTTCCTCCATGGTCGACACGTACACCGGCAGCCATCTTGATCTTTGGCATCGCCGTCGGTGTGCACGGCGACCCGGCCTTTTTTACCAAACATTTTTCTTTTGTTTGTGCATCACTGATCAGGTGACGAATAAATTAATTCAATTTTTTGTTTCTCACATTTTGTTTATACCAGCTTCCAGTAATTTGCATCGTGGCTTTCTCTATGGTCATCATTAGTATTCTCATTCCAGCTGGTAAGATTTTTGAGAAAAAAAGGGGCTCCATTGAGTTGATGTTTGATGTTCATCAACTCAATGAGTTTTACAGACCAAAAAAACAGTCAATTATCGTATTCATCTTAGGGAAATAGCTTTGTTTGATGAAGAATCGACCTAGGTTCGATGAAGAGGTTTCCTAATGTAAACACAGGCTTTTCATTCAACAAAGATTAGAATATCTTCGTTCATTGAAGCAAAATGGATTCTTTCGACAAAGTAAAGTAAAGTCGCTTCACAAGCCAAGCTAGCTCATACGGCCGGTACTAATCCCCGGTTTTCATGGCATGGAGTGACTAGGAGCATTGTTACTCCGTCTGGATGGGATGCCAGTCCATCGCAGGTTTACCCCCAGTTAGTTGGGTTTCCCAGCCAATATTTGCCGATACCAATTTATACACCTGGGTGAAGAGAGACAATGTGGAGTAAAGTGTCTTGTCTAAGGACACAACGCGATAGCTGTGACCAGGATTCGAACAATGGACCTATCACCCGAAAGTCTGACGCGCTATCCACTAGGCCACCACATCTCCATCTTTCGACAAAGCGATCACTTAATTTGACAAAGAAAATTTGTGCTGTTAATAGTCCATTCGTTTGAAGCTATTGGGCAGGCCTCGTCACACATGCACGTCGAATGTCAAGTGTCTGGCAAAACTGTTTTTTGACGTGCTTCTCATGTGTGAACAGCATCATTGAAACCACACAGAGCACTCGGAGCATCAGATGCTTCAAGACTGACAATAAACTCTCTCTCTTTTGTTCCAGCCGACTTTTTCCTTCAACTGGCCTACGTCTTCTTTTGGATGGTAGCTACAGCCGTGTGCCTGGGGCTCATCTTCCTCTACGGGTTAGAGTTCGTTAATCAACCAAAACTGGCACAGGCTAAGGCCAAACTAGACTAATCAGACCACTCGAGCAATGCATAGTTCTGAGATTGCCCAATGAATCCTGCCCACTTAGTTACTGTTGCTATGCCTTACAAGCTATCGCAAAAATTGCGACACACAATGCACGAAGCAGTGAGGACTGGCATGAAAAGCACAGATTCATTTTAGAAAACTCAAAGGTATTTACGGTCGACAGTTATCTTAGTGTACTGAGTAAAGGACCAGTTATTGATCACTCTCAAATGACGTCACTTCCTACAAATTGTCACGTGCATCAGGATCTTGAGCGTAAATTTTTGTGATGCACATCGGCTGTGCCGTATTTCGAACAAATTTTGAGCAACGCGCGAGCGCTTGGAACATTTTCCCAGTGTGCATGCGCATACTTGATGGCGTTTAATATGCAGTAGCATTTTTCCTACGAAGATGGCGTCTGTGAGAGTGGTCAATACAGAGATGTCATACATGTACATGTATATTCATAAAATATGTGCTTTCTTACCTTTGAATTGCCCGATATTGAAAACAAAATTCCCCACAGAGCCACCGCATGCAAGCAGTACGGCCGAGCACCGCTTACAAGCACATGTTTTTGTTTGTGAGCAAATGCACTATGACCTACATGTATGTGGGCGCTGTCTGCATAGCTCTGTTGTGATTGGTCATAAATGGTCACGCGGGTTCGGCTTCATTCACAGGTCGGAACTATGCATTCCGCTCAAACTCTGTGTAATCCTCAATCGAATCCCTTTGTTGGAGTTTGTATCTAACAGTCACATTTCATGTTGAGTTCAATCCCCAGTCAGGCCAACCCTGGAAAATATGGGCTTCCAGCCAAGCCCCTTTCATTTGTGTACCCTGTATAATAGAAGCTATCGATCCTCCTACTTCTGGCTCAGTGACACAATGTAAACAACAGCTGTTTGCAACCAATGGCCTAATAGAGAAATAGCCCCAGGGTACAGTACTTCCGGAGTCTCCCCTTTGAGTCCTTGTGTACATGTCGGAAGGTTTAAGACCCTCTCTCGCCCACTGTCACTTGAATGTAACTGAAGACCACTATGTTTTAATACAAAATGTCTTTGTGCGAAAACTTTGGATGGAAAAGTTACCTGCATTTTCCATCAGCTCTAAAATTTGAATAATTCCAATTTGCCCACAAAAATCAATCCTTGTTTAAATCATGGGCCTTACCCATTAAAGGCCAATGTATCATTTGCAAGATAACATTTTTTTACGGATTAATGGCATTAAATATCTAAAGAAGAATGCTGGTAAACTAGCCTGCAGAAATCTTACCCACATAGATGCATCAATGCTTCAGAAAACTTTCAAAATCTATTCATAGTGTTTGTTACCATTGCTATCATTATCAGCACTTAAGTTTTGTCAACTCATAAAGTAATATTTTGGGTCATTGCAAATGATATAATACGCCTTTGAATTTGTGCCATAAGAAAAAAATGTTAAAGTTATTTTAACTTACTGTCCCCCTTAAAGGCGCAGGCTCGTTAATGCTCGACAAACAAATTCGTGCCATGAAATTCAACGTGCTCCATACCTTGCCCGAGTAAGGCAGCCAGCTCTTACAGTCCCCGAAAGTGCAGACTCGACAATAAACAATATTGATTTCCCACACTGTGTGTAAATGCGTTGCTAGCAGAGATGCCAACATCTACGATTTAGGCGTAGTTTGCACAATTGTTTCGACCAATGGCGATCAGTATTGTGGCATAATTCCAGAATGCATGGCTTCAAATGTGGGGTTTAAATAGGGCTTTGGGTGTTATATAATTTCGTGTCCAAAGTTGGTGCTCTATGGCAATCTACGGTTTTTCAAATTGCAATGTTGGCATCTCTGCGCTAGGCTAGTCGAATCACGTCCGCATGCTTAGTTGTGTGTGACTGTGTTGTATGTACGTACACCAATGAGCCTGCACCTTCTGGGATTGTAAGAGGTGGCTACCCTACTAGGGCAAGGTACTGTATGGAGTGTGGTGAATTTCGTGGCACAGACTTGTTTGTCACACATGACGAGCCTGCATCTTCAACTGTATTTTATGCCATATACATTGTATTTAAACATAACCACGGTAGCTTATCTTATTGCGCACACACAAAATTATGCACTGTGAAATGTTAAATGAAAAATACGTATTTCCGTTCACATAATGTAATTATGTTTTAAGGTATTAAACTAGGCAATAGAGAAACTGTCATCGAGGCTAACGTACGAGATGTAGGTTTCATATTATATTAGCTGGAACTGCACTTGTAATTAATTTGTACAAATACAGAAGAAAAAAACAGCTTAAGCACTGTTTAGAAAATAAATCAAGTTATTAAAGATCGGTAACGTTCTCTGCGGAAACGGGTAATGTGTGCTGAACTAAAATCTGCTAAGTTAGTAATTTTCAGTTGGGTTGGTAGTTTTCGGTTAGCTGAACTAGTAAGATATGGAATAGGGTCGGGATTTGAAACTGAATTTTGGCTTAAAGGCACAGGCTCGTCAGCAATGCCCGCGCGCCAAATTCGTGCCACGAAATACGCAGCTCCATGCCTTTGCTACACAGAGCTGCTGCGAATTTGGCGCGCACATTGCTGACTAGCCTGTGCCTTTAATGGAGTGTGTTCACTGTTCAGATTTTTCCAGAAAATGGATTTTGTTCTAACCTGTAACAATCATATAAAATACATCTCCAATAATACTATCCATGGGAATGAAATAAGAAATTTGCAATCCCCAATTTGGATGTGGAAGAAAAAAGGTTGGTGTAATCACTGCACTGCTTTATGTAACCGGATAAATTAGTTGACTAAACTTTGGCTTTTTTGTTTTGGACGATATCTTTGAAAATATACGGATTGAGAGTGCAAAATTTCAGAATGGTCAGAAAAATATTACACATTGATATGGTATCAAAATCTCAACACCCATGGAAAAAAATGTGAGGCTCAAAAATGTGATCTGGTCATGCTCCTTTAAAACCGAATTTTGATCTTTTGGTGCGGTATATGCGCATGGGGGAAAATATGCAAAATTGGAGGATCAAATACATTGGTTTTCAAGAACCTGCTATTAAGGCCACCTCGATAAAGAGGCCACCTGCTTATAGTGGCCACCCATCTTTGGTCCTAAATGCCATGTGTATAATGCTTAAGCAACCTCTATAAAGAGGCCACCTGCTTATAGTGGCCACCCATCTTTGGTCCTAAATGCCATGTGTATAATGCTTAAGCAACCTCTATAGAGTGGCCACCTGTTTATAGTGGCCATTTGTATGGTCCCGAGGGTTACCACTATAAACAGTTTTCACATTGGGTTTCTTCCAATATGGAGCGATGTGTACAAACCTTGTATAATTCCTATCATATTACATATGTATTAATTAGCCGTGTTTTAGCCGTGATCGAACACAGTGTACTGTTGTACATGTACTTGAATACTATTATGTTGGCAAAATGTGATGGGATCACATTATTCTGGCCACAAAGTACACAAGTTACGACTCTGAAATGAAATAGAGCCCAATGCACTTGCCAAAATAAACCGACTTTTTAAAAATCACAACTTGTTTGTTGATATCTTGACGAGGGATGTAAGTTGTATTCCTTAAAATACCTGTAATTATATTTGGTATAATTTCTTTTCGTTGGAAATTTATTTAGTTTTTTCAGTACAAAAATAAAAACTTTGTTATGGAGATAATTTATAACCTAAAACAGTAACAACATAATATTACGACAGTATACATGTATGCATTTCCCATGTAAGGTATGTAGCCTGCAGCCGATTTCACGAAATATTTCGTAGCTTGCGCAACTTTTGAAAATGGCATAAGCCACATAGGCTTGCGTGTAATTATCACATGAATGTTGCGCAGCTTACGCAATAAAAAGTTGCGCAAGCGGAACAACTAACTTATTTTGACAGAAGATAAAGGTACCGATACAATTACACAGTGAAACCTGCTACTAAGGCCACCTTTGTAAAAAGGCCACCTGCCTAAAGTGGCCACAAACATGTGGAGGTAGAACCTTGATATTAGGGCCCCTGTCTAAAGTGACCAGTGGCCAGGGCATTAGGATTTCTGTGCGGCGTACAATCCTATGGCAGTTGAACCTGGATAATCTGGCCACACACAGTAAATTGCCTCAATGAACCAATCAACTGTGGGAAATTTGATGAGGAACAAATTTCTGAACAAATTTCTCTTTGTTGCACTTTACTTTCAGCTGTTTTTCATCCATAGACATGCATTGTGGTATGTTTTATGATGTTTGGATATCCATGCATGTGCACGCTAAACCTCTATATAAGGGCCACCTGCTTATTCTGGCCACATTTTGTCAGTCCCTTGGGTGGCTACCATATACAAGTTTCACTGTAATACACATCGGTTGCAAAATGTATCACACTGTATTATACCATGGAATAATTCCCAGTATTCTATCCCAAATATACTTGAGTAGCAAAAGAAATGCATAAAAATTCTCCACATTTTTATTTAAAACGCATTCAATCTGAGAGTGGGAATTTTCAGCACACAGAAGCTTTGTGCAGTCATGAATAATGAAGCTTTTATGTGAAAATTTTGATGTCAAATACCAAAGAAATTTTCAAATTTTGATTAAACTGAAAATTTGCATATCTTCTGCTGCTCAGTATAATTTTAAGTGATGTACAAGTAGTAGGCCTACGCGACCAGTGATAGCATCTGCTTATAACTGACCCATTGTCAGGTTTTCTTTTGTCAATTATTCAGAATCATTTAAGGTTGATCTCAAAATGTATGTGGTGCAGGTTTTCAGTGATTAACAAATCTTGAGAAATAAGAACCTTTTGGCATTTCAAACTGATTCCAACTTGAAAATCAGCACCGAAACATATTGTAGCTTGCCACACTGAAAAAGGGGAATTATTAAACTCGCGTAATTTATAAACATGTACAAAAATAAAATACTTGATAAAGAAACATGTTACGTGTAGTTCTGCGTCGAAATCATTTTCCAGTACACATTCCAACGATGCTCTTTAAAAATGAAGCGTGGTTTTCCTTTGAGTGCAACAGGCGAGTCGCGCAGACGACATTTGCAAGGAACTTGACCCACGATTCTGACGTCACAGTTCACCACCTGCTGCTTTGTTCGCGGCGCCCACTGATTGGTTAGTAGTTACCACGCGCGCGCGTAGTGATACTTGGCGCGCACATTAATAAACAAAAGTCCAGTGGTAGTGACGACGGCACAGGAACAACACGTATGTGGAAAGTCGACGTTATCGGGCAGATTTGCAAGTTCTTTTGACGAAAATAGGTAGGAATTTATCCTGGTAGTGATGCCGTGGCGTATGGAACAAGCATTGGACATTCTTCCACCGAGCAAAGATCGCTACCCAGCGGTACGGGCTGCGTTAGACCGGCAGAAACGAGCTATTGCACGGGGGTCTCCGGGCAATTTGTGGCATGGTTCGAAGACGGCCCTGCCGCCATTGAAGACCAAAATATTCACAAGGTTGTTCGAAAACTCGAGGAGGTTGTTCGGCGACCCGGACACGAAGCTGGCATGCATGTATGATAGGATTGTCTTGGCTGGACGAGGGACACCGGTGGATAAAGGTTAGAATATTTATTTTGTTGTTATCCCTTTAGGGGTGGTTGGAGATCGTGCCCAAAACTTTTTGGTATTTTTTTCGTATACATTGAACAAAGATTTTAAGGAAATTACCTCCTGGAATCAACACATAATGTAATTTTAATATACACCTCCCACTTGCACTTTTGTCGCAAATGTTGCTTTTCTGTAGAAAAATCACGTTTTCTTCTTCAAAAATTGCCTTCAGTTAGTGCAAACGATAACCAATCACGCGCGCGCGCAGCGCCTTCTGTTGCTGCTCTTACGCACAGACCGCTCGCCACGTCATTTTGTGCATTACTTTATGCAGTAATTTTATCATTTATTTATCTCAGAAATGCAACATTAGCGACGGAAGTGTCAGTGGGAAGTATATCTTAGAATTGAATAAGCTATCGATTCCAAAAAATAAATTCACCCAAATCCGTGTTCAATGTATATGAACAAAAATCCAACTTTTTTTATGACGTTATTTATAAGTCATTGCGAATTTACACACGCCAACTCGCCGTTGTCGTCTAAAACCATTTTGTATAAATACCGTACATGTTCGCCACAAATTGTTCCTAATATGACACGATAATGCCTCGGAAAGTAATTGGGTTAGGAGGTAGATTAACATGCATGTACGGACATTCATTGTTTTACTTGTGACATTATTAACCAATGTAAAATGTTATAGTTTGATGATAAAAACTAAGGAAAAACTTAACAATTTGAGAGTTGTCCCATAGGTTTAGTGCATGGGTCCCAGTGGGTGTCCATGCATGGTGCAAATAAATAGTGCGTACGTGAACCAGCCTTCTTTTCCCCCCTCCACGTATAGTACGTATGTACGCAATAGCGTGGACACGTACGCACTGCGCACGCATGTGGGTGCTCATAATGAAGGAAAACGCACGCATAATATTAAAAACTGAAGTATAATAGAGCTCTGTGGTCTTAAGTCTTTCCGAGGGCAAATTTCATTAAGCTGTTTAGCAGAAAAAAATTGCTTAAAGTTGCACTGCCCGTGTTTGGGCCGATTTGGGCGTCAAATTTGTTTTTTAAAGTTAAATAGGTATTTGTCTAGAATAGAAAAAGTTATCAGCTTTCATTTGGTACCAAGAACGTAAAAATCCGTCAAGGATTAATGCCAGTCGATTAAAAACAAGAAATGATTAAAAGGCTGGCAGGTCAATTAATCGACAGGGTTATGACGTAAATGTACATGTGCGCGTACATGTGTACATTGTACACATACTATGTACATATGAGCGTACGCGCACATGAACAACATGTGAAGCACGTTTCAAGAAAAAGGCTTGTATCTCCAATTTCCGACGTCGGAAATTTAAGTTTTTTATATTTTTCGTTACAGAGACACGTAAGCTTTCTAAATTCGTTCGCTTGTGTAAATTAATTTTTTTAATCCTTTCACCGAAACACGGGCAATGCAAAAATTTGTTTGCTTAAAAACTTTGTTAATATATACTCAATTGTATGTCAACTTGTGTTCTTTGCACGATCTATAGCAGAACATCAGTCAATAAATTGTAATACACGTCACATAAGATTTTGACAGGTAGCCTAACCCATTTTTATAAAGCAAACAAATTTTGCATCAAGCAAACATTTCTGCTAATCAGCTTAATGAAATTGGCCCCGGGTCATAAGTGTGACGTCACCATTTTAATTACGCCCACTGTACGCGTAAAGACAATGAATCCATTATAATCGGGGAAAATGACAAACTGCTACGGCGGTGCGAGCACAAACCGATTCGGCCGATCGGAAATGGAATTTAAAGAAATATCTTCTGACCATTCTCGTTACACGGTCCCAGACTTGTTAAAAGCCCCGACCTGTTGCCGTTACCACTGGCTCCATTACCAGACGGGAAAGCGACACCTCATCGGGGCCGTCCTGCCGTACGAGGACCCCTTTCAACCGCCGACACCGGCCCCCAAAGCCCTGCTGAAAGTCCGTAAACCGGACAGGCTTGCCGGACGCGTATGGCAGGATTTGACTAGCAATGCCAGGGTGCAAGCCACTGTTTCAACGGTCAATGTCAGGTACAGGTATAACTGTGATTTAGTATTTTTAATTTATCTCCGAAATTCAAACATGATATTTGTACTGCGAACAGCACTTTCCTTACTTGCAGAAGTAGGCCTATTTGTTTGGTCGGAAAGTCCATAATTTCTCAAAATAACTTTCAGTAAGAAAGGTTTTCACAGACTCATTAATACTGTATTAATAATCATATGCACAAATTGTATTCTTCTGAGCGGACGCCGACATCCGGGAACTCTCAATATTGCATCATCTTGTTCCCAGCATTTGCTTCAAAGTGAATATAGGCCTATCACAAAATTTGAAGCATAAAAGATTAAGAGCGCGCCGATTATTCATCGGTTGTTGTGCATGCACGCGCGGCATTCCATCTGTGCCCACGTGAAAGGGCTCCTAAAAGTAAATATACACACGGAAAACGCATTCGGAAAACAATTGTTCAAAAGCTCCCTATCATTTCTTTTCGCCGCCGTCACAGGTGGCACAAGTTCCGAAGCGACGCCGGTTACGACCCTGCCTCCCTCTACGCCAGTCTTCGCCCCTACGGGGAAATCGAGAGCATCACACCGACCAGCGCCGTGAGCGCACGGGTCGCATTCACGGAGCTCGAGGCGGCGTGCCGCGCAGTCAAGGCCCGCTACATCGGTCGCCCGGACAACCCGCTCATGTGCCTCTGGTACCACAAAGCCATGAAAAATAAGAGTTTCTACGTCAGAAAGCGGCATCTACATGTTGCTTTTGATCCCTTTGCGACCTAAACAAGTAACAGAAGCGTGTTTTTTTATACAAAGTCCCCGTGAATAGCTAAAGATTGGCGCCAATATTTTTTCTTAATTGCCAATAAATACATGTAATACCTCTAGTCTTCGCCTCCTGAAAACGCAGGAGCACAACGTTCGTAGCGTCCAGTTCGTGAACACTCACCGGTTCTTTTCAGAACCACACATAGCATGCTGCAACCGCAAAATCTAGGTATCGATATTTGCCCACACCAAAATATCTGAACTGCTTCTCTGAGCTTTTTACAATGGACGTTTTCACGGACTGAACAATGTAAAATAAAATAATTTGTAGTACAACTGACGTCACATTTCGGCTCTACTTTTGAAGAACATGTAGTTGGTTGTCCATTGTTCTTGGACGGCAAGCGTGAGTGGAAACACGTTTTTTTATGCACTCGCGTCATCAACTGCACTGTAGGATAGGTCTCTGGCCGGCTGTATCAAATTCCGAGGCAAACACACAAAGTATGCAGTTTTTAACAGTTTGTGACGACTACAAACAAAATATACCTTTTTATTTTCGTTTAGGACGTGGAATCACGGAAAACTTTTTTTAAACGTGTGTAACGGGTAACGAAGACAATCAAAATTTTTAAATAAATACACATCTTCATATTTATTGTTAAAAGTCAATCCAATATCGGTGCATAGAAAAAAATATAAATGTGCATAAAACAGCAAAGCGTGTGCTTTAGAAAATCTTTGGTTATCAATAAAAAACACTATCATACAAATTAAAGAATATTAATGAATGAAATTAAGTTTAAAGACGAACAATGCCCATAATGCACCTGTCAATTGTAATCCCGGCCCCGGGGGACCCGGGACTATAGCGGGGACTGGGCCGGGGATGTCCAAGTGGCCCAGCGTGATACTCCCGCTACGTCCCCGCTACGTGCCCGGCCCTGCGGGGCACTTGATTTTGTACATCTCCGGCTATACCCCGGCCCCGGTATGCGGGGCATTATTGTACAACCCCCGCACGATCCCGGCCCTGACATGCGGGGCATTTAGTACATCCCCCGCACAATCCCGGCCCCGACATGCGGGGCATTTTGGACAACCCCCGCGCTGTCCCGGCCTAAACATGCGAGGCATAACAGTACAACTCCCGCCTGATCTCGGCCCCGACTCAACTGCTTTCGTTCCTAAGATTTGTTTAAAAATTTGTACTGCTTTTAAAAAGCCCAACAAAGATGCATCCATATTCTATTTGATGGCGACGAAAATTATTGTAGTACTGCACTAGCAAGAACATTTTTATGAACTGCATGTACTAAATTCCTGTATCATGTACGCCTATCCAACCCCACCCTTAAACCAAAATAATAATCCCCCGGCCGGCAAACGTGACATATACGTTGCCCGCTCATTCCTGGCGCGCGGCCAGTGCATGCGCGCGCTCAGGTTGAGGAAACATTGGTATCGTCAGAACCCCTAAATCCACGCGGTCCTATTTCTACGCACTCGCCTTATTGTTTGTCAATGCGCGCGCGTGTATATAAAAAGCGTATTATAGTTGCGCAGATTATGGAGGGTCGAGGATACATATCTGGCCAAGTCCCCGCTGTTGTCCCGGCCGGTAGGGCATGGCAACAAATTAGACAACCCCGGCAAAGTCCCCTCTACTGTCCCGGTAGGGCGGGGCAGCAAATTTGTACAACCCCGGCTATGTCCCCGCTATTGTCCCGGTAGAGCGGGGCAACACAATTGTACAACCCCGGCTATGTCCCCGCTATTGTCCCGGTATAGCGGGGCAACACAATTGTACAACCCCGGCTATGTCCCCGCTATTGTCCCGGTACAGCGGGGCAACAAATTGTACAACCCCGGCCAAGTCCCCGCTATTGTCCCGGCTAGCGGGGCACGTTTTTTTGGACATCCCCGGCTATGTCCCCGCTACTTTCTTCAAAGTCCCGGGTCCCCCGGGGCCGGGATTACAATTGACAAGTGCATAACAGAGCTGCAAACCCTCCCGAATTTTGGGGAAGACATCTGGGAAAACGGGTTCATTCCGCAATTCCGTGACTCGGAACACATTTAAAAATCCGTGGTTGACATAAAATTGTCAACCCAGGAGGTTTTTTTTTTATCCATGACAGGACTCAAATAATTAGTCATTTTCTGAAGAATCTGTTGCAAAATCCGGGAGGGTTTGGCAGCTGTGCTATATATAAATGCTACATACATTACCAATCAGTAGTTTCAGGCCACAATATTGTAATTTATTTTGGTGTGGTAATAAGATGTTGATCAATATGTTTAAAAATAACCTTGCGGGGATTCGAAACCGAGATATGACACACCAAGCAGGTGCTCTACCAGTTTTCTGTATAATGCAACACATACAAATTTGCCAGCTCAAAACATTTCCATGACATCTGCCATCCAAATGTGCAAAACAACATGCATGAATCAAGCTAAAAAAGCACACAATAATTTGTCAGTACCACATTTAACCTTAAAAAAAACAAACACGTTATCAGCATTGGTAAAAACAAATCTACTAATAGAAATCACAAAACAATGTACTTTTCCCCAACATGGTTGAGAAATTTCAGTGCTTCTGATTGGTACATTGGAATTGGATATTCATATTCTCTACACATGTAGAAGTTAACTTTAAATTGTTGTCCATAATCTAGCTTCATATCATTCAACCATTTCTATGCAACACCAAATATATCGTTTACATGATACATTTACAATATATCGTTTACACGCTAAACGGTAGCATAAAATTGGCCCCAGGTCAAGCACCACAAATACTGACTCATTTCAAAGTCATTTCTACATTCACTGCATGAATCTTCTGGAAGAAATTGGCAAAGCTGACCTTTTAACTGCCCCTATGACTAAACTATACATTCATTGCCATAATGTGTTTACACGTCCTCCAGTGTCAAGTTGTTAAAACTCGGTTTGTAGTTTTTACAGCAATGTGCATATAATTCTTGACAAAGGTACTTGTGTTTTGAGCCATATGCTCATTTCAGTACAACATACATTCATTAAAAATGGTATACATTCACGAGTTACTGATTTTAGCATACAAACAAACTGCACAAAATTCAAAATGATTTAATATGTACAGAAGAAAAGTACTTAAAGAAATCTTTCTGGAATATTCAACAGGTTGCATTGGTTTCGTGAAATTGTGTTATACATGTATTTAATATAAACCATCTACAAATAGTTCAATGCAATACAAATTGTTTACTTGAAGGGTATAAAGAGGTCACAATACCATGGACAAATTGATCGTTATTACCTCCAATCAAGGTCCTTGTTACTTTCCAGATTACCTTGTTACAACATCAACCTTGTATTATAATGAATGAAAACAATGAACAGGGACCTAAAATAAGTTTTCTTGTTATAAGCAGAATGTTCTATTAACAGTGCTTGTATGTCCCTGTCTTTGAAATGATGCCCCTGACCCTGTCATGGTCTTATCTCTTTTACCACTAACCTCGAGGTTCTACATTGTGTATGCCTTGGTCCTTAGAATGCTCTTTAGAAGATTATGATCTTTTTTATATTAACCCAAACATCAAGTTTCCACATCTTGATCTGCAGAAAGAGGTTGTGGTCCCTTCTCTATTACCCCCAACCTCAGGATTCTACATTTTCTCAGAATAAGTTCATAGTCCCATCTTTATTAACCATAACCTAAAGGCTCCACATCTTGATCATCAGAATGAGGTCTACAGTTGTATTTCAATTACCCCTAGGTTCTATCTCTATTAACCTCAAGGTTCTATTTCGGTCCTCTGAATGAGGTTACATGCAGGCTTGTCTCTGTTAGCCTCATCTCAAGGTTCTGTCCTGATACTCAGAATGAGGTCACAATCTCGTCTCTCTTAACCTGGATTCATACTTCATGCGAAAGCGAACGCGAATGCGAATTTGACGTTACAGCGAATGTTTCGCGCAGCGAATTCGTAGAAAGTTGAACTAGTTTCAACTTGCCGCGAATGTTCGCCGCGAAATGTTTGACGTCAGATTCGCGTTCGCTTTCGCATGAAGTATGAACAGGGCTTTACTCTTAACCTTAAGCTTCCACATTTTGATCCTCATGAGGTTATAGATGCATCTACACGTATATTACCCGTAAGTTCTGTCTTGGTCCTCTCAATAAAGCTATGGTCTTGTTTGTCTCTATTGCCCCTGACCTCGAGCTTCTACATCTTGATCTTCTGAATGAGGTAGTTGCCTCATCTCCGTTACCTAAGAAGATTATGATCTATTACTTCTAACTTCAAGGTTCCATATCTTAGTCCTTTGAATAAGGTCATAATGTCATCTCTATTACCCATAATCTCAAGCTTCCTTATATTGATCCTCTGAATGAGGTTATGGTCCGGGTCTCATGTCCATCAGAATGTAGTCATAGCATTCCTGCTGTTACCCCAAACATCAAAGTTCTGCCCTGATCAACAGAATGAGGTTATGGTCTCATCTCTATTACCCCAAAGTCCTCAAGGTGTTACACATTTTGATACTCGGAAATGAAGTCTTGTCTTATTTCCATGTCTTGGAAAACAGTAAAGGTCTTACTGTACATTAACATTCCTCATCTTAACCCCTTGATTCAGTGTCTCAATACAATGCCCACTTTTGTTATTGATCTGTTATACTGATAGCAAGAACTATCTTAAAGGTACACACCGGCTTCGTTGGGCTATTTTGGGCTCGAAATTGACCCATACAAGATTCTGAATGCCCTTCCGAAATAAACTGAACATATCCTGAAAAGAAACCACGGAATTTTGCCATTTATAATCGGCCTGTAGAATGTGCTTTGCCACTAAAACTTTAAAACGTATATTAACAGGTCACCTCATTATATCCAGGTCTACACAGAAGTTGTATACCCAGCACGATATGGGGACCTAAGGACTCGCCCCTAACGCCCCTATTGACTCAACACACTCTTCCCTTTTGTTAACACACCAAACCCCCTAAAAACTGAAAGGAATTCCTTTGGAATTCCTTGGATGTTTGAGACACAATGGGGGAACAATGGTAGGGGGTACCCTTGGCCCAATATCATGCTGCATATGAGAAGTTGACATGACCCACAACATTCTGTTCTGTCATGGTTTTGTATTACAATGCCTGTCTCCACGGGATTTTCCAACAATGTATATAATTGACAATATAATTCTTCTGCAACCCAGCTCACCCTGTTAAACTCACAGCAATTAAGGGAGCGTAAAAAACCGACAGTCAACACTTCACAATTTTGGGTGTTTTCTGGCCGTTCACATTTGACTAATTTTTGTTACATTAGCTATGATCTCTGTAGCTGAGATTGGACTCCTTACCGCATACTGCATAGCGGATGGAATGCAACCTCCAACCTGGGCTACGATCTCTGTAACTTTTCCCAACATTTGGCTGTCTATACTATTGTTGCTATAAAGGGAATACAAAAAGTATTGAACGGTTTTAGCCCTCGGAATGAGGTAGGTCGTTTCACGAGCCAAGCTTGCTCATATGGCTGGTACTCGTCCCCGGTTTCCATGCCATGGCATTGATTGACTAGGAACATTGCTACTCCCCATCCAGGAGGAGTAGTAAGTTTTACCCCCAGCACTTAAGCCCGCCGCACACCTTTGCGATTTACCGGATCATCGGACCACTTACCGGAAAGGTGTGCGCTGAAACAATTCGGGCCGGTCTGACCGTACGCTATAGACCGGAGCAAATCAAACTTGTTTGATTTTTCCGGATCCGATAGTCCGGTGTCCGATGGGCCGGTAAATCGCATAGGTGTGCGGCGGGCTTTAGTTGGGTTTTCCCCAACACCCCTTTATAAACCTGGGTGGAGAGAGATAATGAGGAGTAAAGTCTTTTGTCCGAGGACGCAATACGATAGCAGTGACCAGGCCGTGAACCGTGGACCTATTACCCAAAAGTCTGACGTGCTATCCATTATCACGCCTATCCCTCATAATGAGGTCATGGTCCTATTTGTATCACCCCTGACCTTAAGCACCGCTTTCCTGATGGCTTCCCTGGCTGCCTCCACCTCACCTATACTGATCCTTTGAATTTCTGCCATTCGCTGGAAAAGCTTCAGAAAGAACGGAACGTAGGTCAAAAACTCTGCAAAATCAATGGTGCCGTTGCCGTCGGAATCTACGGCTTCATGGATGTGATGTACAATTTCTGGGTCCACTCCGCTTTGAGAGTCACCGGACAGTGAGATAGCCAGCATGACGTCCTCGAGTGTCAATCGACCGTCTGAGTTTTGGTCGATCACTTGGAATATTTCCTGTTGGGGGATGAGGAACGATACAATCAAATTAGTGGCTGTAAACAAGATTTGAAATGTCCCAAAATTTTGATAAGCCGGGGGCGCGTTCAATAGAACAATACGTACGCCAGTATTGCATACCGAACGCACGGTATTCCCAATTACGGCCTCAGAGTTTCAAGTCAATATTTTGCTTCATAAGAATTCAACATTCGGCGTGTTGAGAAGAATTGCGAGGTGTTTATTCTTCGACTGTGGAAGACCACTACCGGTTGAGTTAGCAGTTTTGATTTGCAATTTAATTGTCAGAATCTTTGCGTTAAGCGTGCAGCCGTATTGCTTTGCAAACTGTGTTGTCTACAGTAGCCATGTTTGATCGTACGTTTTGGGATGCAGTCGTTCAACAAGCCGTTTCGGTTACAGCATACCGACACTGCCGTATGTATTTTGGTATTGTGCTGTTGAACATGCCTCGGCTGTTGAACATGCCTCGGCTGTTAAACCAGAAAACCAGGAGTGATTCCAACTGTCCAATGATTCTGCCCGAGTTATATTTTTATAAGAAAACAATAACTGAAGAAAATGGCACACAGGAGTGCACTCAGGAAACTAGCCTTAATAGGACATCTTCTCAATTTCTTGACAGCATGGACAATGCTTTTTATTTTCTCAGAATGCTGACTTGTACACAGGTTGGTTTTTATCATACACGTCCTTAATCATACATGGAGACAGATAACCCAATCATGTTATTTTTTTATGCACCTACTCTAAGATCGCATTTTTGAAGCAATTGTTAGCAAAGTTGTTATTCATAAGATTATAAAAATATACACCTGATTAAAATGCGATTTTCACACAGGCAAAGCATATTTTGGTACAGTGGAGCATTGGTGTATTAACATGATTAATTGCCCACTCTCAATAGCGAGAGAGGTTAACACAACTGAATTGAAGGAATGAATTCCTTCCATTTAATCCACCTGGTTAAGCACTTATGATCATGAATTCCCCCACCCGGCTGGTCCTCCCAAGAGGTGGAATTGTCACTTTTCAAGTGATAAAATCCTCATCCAGGGAAAAAAAATTAGCGTTTTGCCTTCAGGTACACTAAAAATGTGTATGTGTCATCAAAATCCCACAATCGGCCGACAGGCATGGGTATAGCATTTTAAACTCTCAACCGGGTTGAGTGTTATGAATTATTTTCCCAGTTTCCAAGTGAATCACTTACCCAAGGGATAAAAACAAGTCACTTTAATCTGTGGATGCAAAATTAAACCAACAAAACTTAAGGCGGGCCCTCGATTTAACTAAGGTTGAAAGATATTGTGTAATTGTGGAGCTTATACTGAAAAAAGTACTATTTCTTGAACAGGCATTTCTACAACAATGAAACTTGAAACCAAATTCCAGATTATATTTATCGGCATTTTACTCCTAAAGCAAATGACCCAATCTTTCGAAGACGAACAAGGCAAGCAGTAAATGAGAGATTTTGGACGTTAGTGGGGAGAGCATGGGTAAAGGAATGGAGAGCAAATGCGTTTACACAATGCTCAGCAAATTTACACAGCAGAAACTTACATTCTTATGTTTTTTTAAACCATGTCACACTATCAAGCATGTGAAACATTAGCATATGTGTCGTTCTGGTAATGTTAAATTCGCAGGCTCTACTGATGAACCAAACACTGAAAAAAAAAATGTGAATTAAGTTTCTTTGCTCTTTGTGACAGACCCAAACTCCATGTTATCAGCTCGATTTACTTGTTGCAGCTTTGTCTCAAATTAAAGTCAACAAGCAATGCATTGAAACGGGGATGTGATTGGATGTTTGAAAAAACCCTGAAATTGCGAGCGCGCAGCCATTACGGTGTGGGGTCCAGGGCCCGCTTAAGGGCCCCGTAAATCTTTGAACTGCTTGTAACCGGGACGGCCTAAAATGTAACACAAGTGTCCGTCCCTATTACGAGCATATATTGGAAATTTGTACACAGGGTTTTTAGAAAGGCATGTTGTCACACTATTTGTAACCCTTTTATCTCTTCAGAACAACTTAAACTTATTTCTTTTATTTTGAGACCAGACAAAGGTATTTCCTCGAAAATTTGGTCTGTTGCCAAAATGCCCCCTTTACTATGGAAAGACCATGTGTATGGTCTTTCTATAAATTAGGGGTCCAATGTTGGTGTCCCCCGTTACATTTTACATCTCGTTTTTGTAAATTCAGGACACATTCTTTAAATACTTTCCATCTCAAAGAGTGAGTACATAAAGTACAATTCATAAAAAATGGTTTAAAATCCAATTAAATGATTTTTGTACGAAAAATAACACATATCAGCTGTAACGGGGGACACCAAATGTCACACTTTTGGACCCCTAATTTATAGAAAGACCCATATACGCTTCATTAACTAATGATGATTAGCTAATTCTTTTTTGAAGCAATTGCGCTAATGGGAAGAGGGTCCTTGTCATTTTGCATTTGAAGAACTCTCTGCTAGGGTTGGAACGTGAGGCCAGTGTGACCCTAAAAATGAAACATTATAAGCAACGATACAATTGCCCATTAGCAGTTAAACTACTGAAAACAAGCATAACATTTGGCGATGAAAAACGATACAAGCATTCACACCAGCTTGGCCAAACTGCAAACAATTCTGCAATAAAATTCACAGCCAGTACCGATTATTTTACAGAGTATCACTAGATGCGGGATCTGCAGAATGTGACTCGTTGTCGTGGAAACCAGAGGCCTCTGTCTCCACCTTATCCTCCAGACACTTCTCGTGAAGTGACGATGCCAACTTTCTCTGTTGGTTTAAAAGTTAGTGAGACTTTACACATTCAGCATGCTTCCACTGAGGAGCAGTCACCGTGTGATGTGGTGTAGTTCGGAGTAGAACCGATTCACCAGGGGCGCGTTCAATAACACAATAGAGCAAGTTCGGGCGGGCGACTATAGTTAACAAGACTAACCTATACTCCCGGAGCTTGGTTCCTCCAGTCGGACTAGCTAGTCAAACCACGCAGCGTTTGGGTAACATCTAGGAGCAAGTTCGGGCGGGCGACTATAGTTATAGACTAAACCATAGGATGTGGATGCCACCCGAACGCTGTGTGGTTTGACTAGCTAGTCTGACTAGAGGAACCAAGCCCCGGAGGTAGGTTAGTCTAGCTAGTCAAACCATGCATGCTGCGTATCATACTGTTGTATGCTCCATAACGACAATGGTCTAGTCAACTATAGTCGCCCGCCCGAACTTGCTCAATACGTGTCTACAGTGGCCATGTTTGATGGTACGTAGTCGTTCAATAAGCCGTTTCAGTTGCAGCATACCGACGCTGCCATACGTATTTCAGTATTGTGCTGTTGAACACGCCTCAGTTCATCAGTAGAAACAGAACGTTGTGACGAATTTTCAGTGTGATGCTGGGAATCCTGTCGCGAATCATTAATGAAGCGTGTCCAGATCACATTTTTGAGCCCCCATTTTTTCTATGGATGTCAAGATTTTGATTCTGTATCATTTGTCATATTTTTCTCATTACCATTCTAACATTTCACTCTCTTAATCTGTAAATGTTCAAGGATATCTTAAATAAGTAATTTATCAGGTTACATAAAGCAGTGCAGTGATCACACCAACCTTTTTGCTTCCACATTCAAATTGGAGATTGAAAATTTCATGTTTTCTTCCCATGGATGGTATTTTGGGGAGGTATTTTATGATTGTTAGGTCAGTATGAAATACAATCATGCTCCTTTAACCACCTCCATGCGGTGCAATACCTATTGTGTTTTGCAGTAGAAATTTGTGTGTGCACCGAAAATACACAGGGCATACTAAGTATTTTCTGTGTGAAATAATTTACTTGACCAAAAATGGCTTTTCTTGCTTTAGGCATTGCGTAACAGCAGATAGAGATGTGGCATTTTATTCTTAGGTCACGTCAGTAGAAACACGCTGAGCAACAAACAACCGGTTCACTGTTGGTTAAAATAGCGGGTGAAAAATATAGAGTGCTCAGTAGAAACATGCTGGTTGGTATTTGTATAGTGTGAATCTGCAACCCAAATCCAAGAGAGCTGTACCATGTAGAGGCCCATCGTATCGTGTCCAATCTTTCATCATGAATTGACAAGAAGACTTTACTTAAAGATTTTGTGAAGTGAAAATTATCAACCAGCTGTTTATATACAGAAATCAACAGGTCAAAGTGTTGCAGACAAATTAAGGGGCAAACTCAAATTTGTTTTCATTTCAGAAAAAAATTGACCTTTTCTCTACTTCAAAAATGTCTTGTCAGGCGAGGGTGCTGTTTGATGCTGGTCATGGAGGGAACCCACAGTGGAAAAACAAAGAAAGAACATTACATTTCAAACATGCAGTAACAGTAGCCCACTGATTCATTTTTGACCCAAACAAACTTGTTAGGACTGTTGCAAATGACATACTAAACAAACTCAGTAAACTTATATTGTTCATGATATCAAGAAGCCACTAAAAATTACATCAACTTTTGTACACAAGTCTATGGAGAATTCCTCTGTTGTCCTGAGATGACATCACGGCTTTGCTCATGAATATGGAAATTTCATTAGCATAAAAATAGAAAACTTGCAATTACACCAAAACGGAACAATCAAATTTTCTGAAATTGACCAAAATGTGTAAAACACACCCTCTACTATTATTATATTTAATAAAAACCCTATTTCACACGTCCTTTAAGCAATTTCTTGTCAGTTTCTTTATAATTGCACTAAAAGTGCTCATTGGAGCATTTGTGCCTCAACTATCAAATTCTCTGTTACCACTGTTGATGGCAGTGGTAACAAAAACTGCATGAGCCAAAATGGCTCAATATGACATTAATAGAAAAGTTCATAATGCAAAAACCATACCTTGTACACAGTGATGCTCTGTGCCAACTTCTCAAGATCCAACTCTAAAGATTCATCTGCCGACTTGGTGTGTTTCCCAGTTAGCTTGTCGTTCAGAGCTGCCACGATCACAAACTCACGCTTATCAATAGTCTGGTCCTTGTTCAGATCAAACACCTGAGGGATGGAGTGAAAGAGGCAATTGAGTCTGGGTTCCAGTCCACAATGACAAAAACAAGAAAATTGATTTGAACATCTTTTTCCAATAGTGTCATTCTAAATGGAATTTAACAAAATGATAAAGGGCAATTCCATATAGCTAGTAATGTTACAATTTTAGCAATTTTCTGAAGTTGGGATGTGGTGCACCCTGTTACATCGAGCCCTTTTTGGACTTGCGAATTTCATTAGTCAATAGTACTCAGAAACACCAGCGGTTGCAACAAAATATAAAACCATCAGTCAACTACATAATGTTTTGTGCAAATGCAGGTGTGACATTTGGTGGTTTTTCAACAGATTGCCTTAAACCACATGAAAATTCAAGTTAGAATCCTCCAAATTTAGATTACAAATGATTGTTTAGATAGAGAACTGTGTCCTAACGTCAAATTCAACAAGATTACTTTCAGGGTCAGAGTGAAATGAGATAAATTGGCGTGGCAACCACTCAAATTACCACAGAACAGGCAAAGCACCCATATGCTCACTTATTGGCCATTTTGTGGAAATGAAGAATTGTCACACTGTGTCCCAACTTCGTGCAATGACCCAGTTTCAAAATGCAAGCCTGTCATCAGTTCTCCAAGGCATCTTGATTGTATAGTAACGACTAAAACCATTGAGTCCCAATTTCAAGAATTATAGAAAAAAAAATTTCAGTTAAAAAAATAATTACATAAAAGCTGTCCCATGCCTACATATTTATGATCTTCCCCACACGAAAATGAATTTGTTGTACATTTTCCTCAAAAAATTCAAAATGTTAACATGTTAACTGCCGACTATGAGTGTACTCGTAGTTAACAGGTGTACGAGTATACTCGTACAACTTGTTAAGGTTATGTCCACCAAGGCCTTCATAGAATTACCCTAAAAATGCCACTTTAACAGGCCTCTGATTCTGAAATAAATTTGTTTTATCACCTAAAACCATGGTTGGTAACTCTCAGTGATAGTCACCCCAACCCTCTAGATTGGTTCCCGATCCCTATAGATTGGTTCGCTTATTGCGAAAATATAGGGATTGGTAAAGGGCAGCCATGACGGGCAGAATTCTGCCCGTCACGTGGTTATTATTATTTTAATTTTTTTGTAGTAAGTGCGCAGATTTTGCATTGACATTTGTAACTTGGCCGTGCGTGTCAAACATATCCAATTATTTATTTATTTATTTACCACATCCAACAGCGGAGAGACCGCCAATTACAGGAATGGGAGCAAGTGTGGTTGAGTGCATTGCTCAAGGGCACAGGTGCCACAACCCGTCGCGGCCCGGAATCGAACCTACATTCTAGTACTAGCACAGGAACTTAAGTTCGACGCACTAGACCGCTCGGCCATAACACCCCACATGTAAATAAAGTACATTGCCTAAAGCAAAGGGCTTGACCAATTTATAAATATAAAAAACACAATGCGCACGCCAAAGACGACCAATTACAGATCAAGATGAAGCGCCCTTTACCTGTCCTTATATTCTCCTGTGTGGAATATGTGGACGGGAACCAGTCTACCCAACCCTCCTTTGTAATCCGTTTTTGAAGTGTAATTCCATGTTTTTGGTTTTTACAGGCCTACATGTACTTGTGTGAAGTTACAAAATATGCATGAGCAAAGTTGCGATGTCACAAAATGACAACGTAGCCTTAAAGGGACACACCAGCTTTGTTAGGCTCGAAATAGACCCATAAGCATACATTATTCTGAAGTGCTTTCCAGAGTAAATTAGATATATCCTGAAAAGACGCCGTAACATTTTGCCATTTTTGAGCATTTTTTAAAATTCAAGGTCGCGTGGCTTTTTGGAACCAGATTCTGGTTCCGAAAAGTCATGTGGTCTTGTGAGTTAGTTGTATTTCCAGCCGTAGAAACCAGCGCGAAGTGCTTTTGTCATTCGTGGTTGGTTTTTCTTCTTGTTGGAAAATAATGTCCTACGAACACTATGTACGTACCGTATTTTCCAAATTGTACACAAATCTGCCAACATGTTTCATAAGAAGGGTTTCTGGGTGTTGATACGGACGAGAAAATCTCTCAGATTTTTTGCATTTTCGCTTCGCGGCGATAAATAATATCCGAAGAAAAAAACAGCTAACTATTGAGGGCGCTAAAGACACCAAAACGTTGCGTTCGAGTTGCTTCCTCAAGTCAGCACTGACCTGAGGGATTATGCAAGGTGTAATGAGTCGGGGGAAACGAGGTTAAACATGTGTCTACCCATATCGAACTCCACCTTTATTTACAAACACATAATACATCGCGACGGCTGGTATAGCCCAACACTTGTCTCTTTTGTTAATTTTAAACATTTCTAGTTAATTACGTGACATTTTGATAATTTGTTTTAACAACGACCATCGAAAAATTATTGTCAAGGATGCTAAGATCACTACATTATGTAAACAGTAAGCCGGTATGTCTCTTTAAATTTAATTTACAATGACTGTTTTCACATGTTTACCCTGAGAGTGAAATGTTTCTTCCCCAACGGCTGGGAAATTGCTTGGCAGGGGTCCTGTCCTGCAGGGTCGCATCAAGAAAATGTGATAGAGGGAATTTTATGTAAAACGATGCACTGAAAATCACAAAATCAACTTGGCAGCAATTTTGTTTTTGTAATTCTGTTATTTTTTAGGCGATGTAAATTTACACGCATTACATGTAAAAAACTGTCGGTGTGAAACCAGCCTATCTACTCCTCTGCTAGAGGGCAACACATGCTTGATAAATCCAAAATGCTAGAAACAGTTCACTGTACCGAGCAGGGCATGAAGCGCGTCATGCATGCTCGATGCCAAGTACATTCATTTCATGAAACCTGTGCTATGCACATACCCCATACAATCTAGTGTGTTTCTGCAGACCAATCAGCACTCGGCAACCTGACCATATGATTTCTGCCTTTAGCCTTTATACTAGTGTCGATTGGCATCTGCCGCCATCAACGCTGTAATCCGGACTAGAGTCCCGATTTTCTCGGACTCTGACAGTTAGGACTCGGACTCGGGCGGTAAGGACTCGGAGATTTAGGCCGAGTCCAGTGAAAAAAATAAATATACAATATTTAACAAAAAGTACATTATACAGGCGCCGAAAATTATTTGAAGTGTCTATTGTAATTTATTTTGGGGCTGAAAGTATTTCGAACATGTGAAATAAAATTCTAAGAATGTAAAATAAAATATTTCTAATGCTTAAAACTAATTTTGAGCACTCGAAATGTATCTGACCTCCCAAACAAATATTTTTCTAGGCCTAAAACAAACTTACGAGCTGCCAAAGATCACAGGCACGATCATTGACACTTGAAATTAGGACTCGGATGTTTGCTGGACTTGGACACCTCAGACTCGCCTACAGCACTGGCCGCCATACTTGCATAATAGAGTGCAAGTCGAAAAGTGCTTCAGCATATCTATTGTTACTAAAAAATATTTTCAAATTTTGTAGTACAACATATGTTTTAATACAAACCATCCTACCTACAATACCTTTGTGATTCTCCGTAATTTCCCTACCTGCATGAAGGCTCTCCCCATCTCCTTATTCTCCCTGCCGCTATACATCTTTTTGTACAGCTCTTGCAGCGTGATAACACCGTTGCCATCAATGTCCAACTCCTTGAACTTCTTCTCAAATGCCTCTTGCTGATGCGGACTGATGAAATTGTACAACTCGGCCATCTGGAAAGAAAGTTGCCGACATTTGTTTCAATGGGATATCTTTTTCCCCTGGTATAAGACAGTAATGTAAACAGTTCATTTGGTGTCTAGTGTGTTACAAAAATTCAGTATTTTCAAACTTGATAGACTTTCTCTTTCTTTTCTTTTTAAAATGATATCCTTAAATTTGACATTAGTGTGTGATGAGTAGGCTTGGGCGATTCCACACCGGAATCGAGTAGAATTGATTCCACTTTAGGAATTGGAATCGCGATTCCAGATTTTTGAGGAATCGATTCCCAGTAGAAATCGATTCCCTTTCATTTAGATACGATTCCCAGCGATAGCTTGCCTATTCCAGAAATTACCTAGCAATTCCGAAGGCAAAACCCCAATTTCTATAAGAATATTTAGCCTCTGATCATTTGCACATTACTAAGAAAGTGTGTGGTACAGACCGGAATCATTTCGTGGACGTTTAGTGCCACTCGGTGCCAATAATTGGGTTGTCGTCGGCACAGTAAGTAGTATCGTCGATGTACATAAACATGCTCATTCACCTATTAAACACGCTCAGTATGTTTAATGTTTTTCCGCGAAAAATGGAATTGAATCTTTTTTGGAATCGGAGTCGACTCCGAAAATTATGTAGTCGCCCAAGCCTAGTGATGAGCATGTGTGGATTTGTGGTTTACTTGAGTTCCTTTTGGCAGCCTTAAATATGTTGAACAGGGGTGAATGTTTAAGTCGGTGTTGAAGCCAGATGTTTCTTTCCCTATGTTAATATCTCCCTAGCACCTAGCCTGAGCCAGAAACGAAGCCAGCCATTTCGATAATGGCCCTAAATTCACTGTCATATTTAAACCTCCAACGTATAGTTCCGAGGGTTCCGAGGATGCCCAGTTAACCCCGCCCCTTAGATATTGTTGCTATGTGCTCACAAGCCATTGCAAAAAAATGGCGACGCAACGTACAAACCAACGGGACTCGGCATGGAAAGCACAGATTCATTGGAGAAAACTCAAAGGTATTTATGTTTTAGGGTCGACAGTTACCGTAGCACACACTGAGCGAAGGGCTAGTATATAATGCAGGGATGACATATATTCATAAAAATGCGCTTTCCTACCTCTGAATAGCGAATCGCCCGACATTGAAACCAAAATTCACCCGGTCACTGGCGCATACAACATACAAACTGTATGGGCAGAACATCGCGTGATTGCGTGATGATTGCATCACTTTGACCTTTGTGGGCGCCGTCTGCTAGCTCTGTTGTGATTGGTCGCGGGTTCGGCTTGATTGACAGGTCGGAACTATGCATTGATCACGTTCAAATGACGTCACTTCCTACAAATCGCCACGTGCATTAGAATTTTTAGCGTATTTATTTGTGACGCGCATCGGCTGCGCTGTATTTCGAGCAACACGCGTGCGTGATTGGAACATGATACAGCGTGTGCGTGCGCGTACTTGATGGCGTTTAAAACGCAGTACTTAGCATTTTTTCCTACGAAGATGGCGTCTGTGAACGTGATCAAACAATACATCATTTGCAGTGACCCGAAAGATTACTTCGCGAGTTGACTAGAAGAATCCGACTAAAAGTGTTCATAGCAACAGTAACAAACACCACATGATTGTTTTTCTTTGTGGGAGAAATTGCCAACTGAGGGTGTTTTTTTGAAAAAAATGTTGTCTGCAGACAATATATATGGAGCTGAAAATTTGTAAAAATCGATATGTAGCTGAAATTTCTACAAGGCAGTTTATTAACATTATTCTTTAGTCATGTAATCTGTCTTTAAGATTGGCCATGTGATGTGCTCCTGACCAATAGGAATGGGTAAACTATCTTAGGTATAAATCTGAGTTTAAGTGTATTAACCTTTGACTTGGCCTTGGCAACATGAGTCGTAGCCACGATGGAGTCGTCAGCCTGACGAGACCTGGCCGCTTTGGCTTGTGTCTTCTCAGCTCTCAATCTCTCCACCTCTTTCAGTTCTGCGTCATTCAAGACCGTTCGAAACACTCCCTGTCCGTAATCTATGCTGTCATTGAGTCTATCTGCATTCACGTCATCCAGGCCTTGTGTGGATTCTTCCAAATGACCAACATTTTGGATCTAAATACAAATACGGTTAAAACAAAAGTACAATTATACTTTGAACAAAAGATCAAGGATGCTGAAAGATGTAAGACTTTATCGGTTTGTAGCAAACACCTCTTGTAGCAAGGTGTAGAGTGTGTTCCAAAACTGGTAATCACTGGATGAAAATTTCAAAATTTCTTAAATTAATCAAAATAATATCTCGAACAATAAAGAAATGTCCATATTTTACAATCATATAACAAAGATTAACAGAATAAATTTGGCTGGGCACACTGTGCCATCACATTTGCAAGAAATAGTTGAAAATGCATGTAAAAAAGGGTAGTTTTTGTCAATTTTATTGATTGTCCGTCCCTCACGCATAAAGTCAGTTTCAACAGGTGATAAACTGGGTGTGTGTATTAACATCAGTAGCAGGTAATAATAACAGGTTCACTTTAGTTTTCATTTGTTGTTTTGACTAAGGAGAGGCATTTGTCTCTTGATTTTCGTCCCTCACGCTCTGTAGCAAGGCTGACTGCACCAGCCTCAGAGCCGCTGACGCAAGGTGTGCCACACTGCCTAAAGTGACTCCTGCCCTTCTAGAGCTGTTTGCGCGACATGCAACTCAACAGGTGAGCTACATGTACCCTACGCAGGGTTTATCATGTTGAAAACCCAACCTGTCTATTGTTATGTAGGTGCGGACCAATTCAAATTCACCAGCACATGTGGCCTGGTTTTGGCTAGAAATTTTTTTGAATTTGCCTAGACTAATATATGCTGACCTCTTCGTTTCTGATTGGCTGTAATTTTGCTACCAGAATCAGTAGCAAAAATTGTGGTAAATAAAGAAAACTCTCGGCAGGTTGAAAAATGCCTCATGTTTTTGCCACTCGGCACATAGTCTACAATCCAGACGCTTCCTATTAAAGTCATGTGGCCTTGAAAATTTAAGGCTAAGTTTAAACTGGCAGAAACTTCTGGATTTTCACCTAAAGGTTGCCATTTCAATTGCCTAGAAACATACCTCCCCTTTCAAGACATCAATCTCTGCCACTCGGCCCTCCATCTCTGCGATCTTGTCCTCTCTTATGAGCATGCTCAATAGGGCTTCCTTTGCCGACAGTTGAGGCTCGGCCTCATCAGATGCCAATTCTGATTCATCTCTCACCAAGTCACCTTGAGTAGCATCTCCGTTTGCACCATCAACTGCTGATGTTGTGAGTTGCTCAGATTTGAACTGACTTGTAACATCTGTCCCATCACCATTTGCTTCTGATGTCTGACACTCGGTTATGAAGACACTATAGAGAGATCCACATTAATTATTAAAGACTTATTGAGACTTAAACTTAAGTGTGGACGGACCTGTCTTAAGTGCATTTAACGCTGGGTCAACTGTCATCAATTGCATTGTTTTTCTGCCCAGTGTGTTATCGAAAAACGGCTATATGATTGATTAGAGAACGCCTAAACAATTTAGACATTAGGAAATTACAACAGATTTCAATTTCTATTCTTACTGACCTTAAAAAGCCTTCGTTTTCCGTCTTTGTTCGCCATTGACTACCGCATAGCACAACGTACGTCGTCTACTTGTGGTATGTGCACGCGTATGTACACTACACGCGCGTAGTGTGCGCGTATGATGCACGCGCGTAGTAATCAAATGTTTTCGAAACGTCCGCGCGTGGTCTGCGCTGCTTTGATAGCAGAGACATTATGACGTGACAAAGTTAAGTGTGCACTGATTGATTAAGTACACCACTAAGGTAAGCGGGGCGCTTAAATCTTTTATGAATACGAAGTTGAGTGCCCCACTTATCTTAGCGGGGTGCTTAGATTTAAGACAGACTTAAGTACCCCGCTTAGATTGAGTTTTTTGAATACCGCCCCAGGGGTTCGTTTCACAAACGTCCTAAGATCCATCTTAGGGGTTTTTAAGTCCTATTGTAGGACTTAAGCACAGTTAACTCCTATCGCTAAGACCTTTCCACTAAGTCCTATTTTTGTAAAATGTATACCCCTGATGTCTAGTGAAATGTTTCTTGAAATGACAATTGGGCGAATGCCATTTAGCACTATTCTTTCAATAAGGGTAATTCCCACAATTAGGGGTCCAAAATGTTTGGTGTCTTAGTTACATACGACACTCTCTGCTTAAAAAATCACCACTTATGACCACAAATTCTCAGTAATGGCCTGTGATTATAGGGGGCAGCATCATTTTCTTCAATATTTTGTTTTCCGATTCCTGAAAAATATTCAAAACAAAAGACCATAAAGGCTTATAATTAGAGTTTGGTGTCCCGGGTTACATACGCCAAATGAAAATTGGCTGTAGAATGAGTTTGCATTAACCTTGGTGCCATATCTACACACAAACATTAAATTTGAGTGGCATTTGTTCAAATAAAAATAATTATTTTCTACTGGGAAACCACTTTCAATCATTTAAAACACTTGGAAATCTTAAAAAGCATGTCACACTTTTGGACCCCTAATTTTGGGAATTGCCCATAAGCTAAACATGGGATGAGAGAATAATCACATGGTCCTCATTGGGATTGGAACCCGAGACCTCCGACAGTGTGGGCAAATGCTTCCCCCAAGCATCTGACACACTAGGCACATGCTTCACTGGCTGAGTTATAAGGCACAGTACTCCCTCAGGTTTTTGTATGGACCAGATGTTTTGTCTCGGGCCGCATGGGTGTGCGACTGACCAAAGAAACTAACTTTGGCACAAATAATGAATTTTATTATTTATTAAAAGATCAGGAAGTACATGCGAAGAGCTCAATTTATCTTCAGTGCCTCATTTTCCAAGTTATAAAAAAATCCACTCCGGAATGTAACTTACTCTCTTGTGTTTGTCTGATGGGATGTTGATATCGAATCATCTGGCATTGTTCTGGAGATGGGAAAACAAATGTAATATGGCAACATGGCTGAAAAACTATACTAGTTTAGAAATCTTGGTTAGATCAACAAAATTATAATGGAAATTCAACCACGGCGTTGGTTAATGTTGGTCTTACTTTTGTGCATCTCCTGATTCCGTCTTACTGCTATCTTCAGTGTGTTTTTCTGGTCAAAACAGAAACATGTTTTAACAGTTTTAATAATGGGCAACATGAGTTTTTTGTACATTACACATGATACCAACAAGTCAAATTCATTCTCGTTAAAGATAGTATACATGATTGGTAAACTGTTACAAATAGTTTTATCCCCCTGTGTGATTGAAGATATGCATGATTATTAACCAACCTGAGCAAAAACCAGCTCCGTACTTCGTCTAACTTTTGAGAAAACAGTAAAAAAAAGGGTTTGCAGTCATTTCGCCCCAAAACCACTTTGCCATGAACCATTTCGCCCTGAACCACGGCCTGTGCACAAAGTGGTTTTGGGGGATGTAGTGTTCGGACGAAGTAATTTGGGGCGAATTTTCGTCTCATCAGACGAAAACTAATTGTTTTACTAATTTTTTCATTTCAGACAAAACCATTTCAGGGGAAGTTTTCTACGGTCATCATGTGTATATTGTGTAAATTAGGCGTAAATCTGTGAACATTTCTGATTTTCGAGATTTCCAATGATGTATACTGCCTTTAAGCCACAAATCATTCTGTTCTCTCAACATATTTTCTCGGACTCCAAGTCAGACAAATCATCAACACTTTTGGGTATACATGTATTTCAGTACATGTATATGGACATTCTCTGTCAAAGGTTTTTGAGGATGAAACACAAAGTGAAGTAAATGGGGGCAGTGTTCACTTTTTTAACCTAAATCTCCACCATGGCTTTGCCAGCTGTCCCAAGGCATGTAGTTATACAGTTGGAATTTTCCTCTTGCAAACAAATTCTTCTGGCATCTTTTAAATGTATTACACAACACATTTGGACCTATGGCTTGCATCCCATCCAAAAGATGGGGGCAAGCATGGCTGAGCACTTTGCTAATAAGTGCAAGAACAACAGCTGTTCCCACTTGTCCAAAGTTCTCTTTCCAAATAAACTCCTCAAAAAAAGTTCGGAAAGTCAAGTTTGACTGACGATTTCTCTCTTGTTGCAAAATAATTTTCCTTGAATTTTATATCATTGGAAAGCCCTGTTATTCCTCTTTACGATGTGTCATTTGTTATGATTAAGCAATTGGGGGATGTGCAGCACAGCTGAATACGGGGGCTGGTGTAAAGTGAAATGTCACAAAATGCATTGCTATTGTCAAAAAGTGCATTGACACATTCCCATCCTCCAAGCAATAGGGGAATGCACTGCATGACAATAGCAGTGAATTTTGTGACACTTCACTTTCCAACCACCCCTGTATTCCGCTATACTGCACATCCCCCAATTGATTAATCATAACAAATGACACATCACTGTAAAGAGGAATAACGGGGCTTTCCAATGATACCAAATTCAAGGGAAATGATTTAGTAACAAGAGAGAAATCGTCAGTCAAACTTGACTTTACGAACATTTTGAGGAGTTTATTTAAAAACAAAATTCCCACTATGCTGTAAAGAATATTTCATCTTTTTACAAATACCATATTTGCCATAGAAACAATCTTTCCATTGGTTACTGGTTTTCATCGTGATATAGACAACTGTCATTACCTTGGCTTTCATCCAACTGCTTTTCTGCTGAAGATGGAGGTTGCGTCTGTTAAAAAAAAGAAAACAGCTGTTAAACTTTAGTGGCTTCAGGCTTTTAGTGGCTTTACCCTTGGGCTTCATTGTTGGCTCTTCGCAGGGTTTTCCCCCAAAGGCATCATTCAGACACCGCAAATAACTTTGGTTGAACTCGTTTCAAAAATGACAACTTGAGCGGTTTGATCTTGCCACTAAAAGGGTAATTTGAACTACATGTACCTTAGAAGAAAGGGTTTAGTGCTAAACGAGAACAGTTTAAATTTAAGTGGGATGTAATAATAATGCTGTAACGAAGTCCGCAAGTTCGGGTTCGGTTCGGTTTTGGCAAAAGTTTGGTAATTTCTTCCCGAACATTTGTTCGGTTCGGGTTCGGCAAGTATTGTCGGCTGTGTGGGTTCCGGTTGTAAGTGATCACGCACGTGCAGCTACATGTACTTTATAAATTAGGGCCTATGTATTTTTATTTTATCTTCAAACTCGCTCTTTTAATTTATTTTTCTGACGATTGTTTGTAGTACCCGCAAGTATCGCTGTGTTTCTGTAAGAGGGCTTATTGGTTTACCTCAAAATGCTTTTCACAATGTTGCGCGAAAAATTATGTCGAAGAAAATTCTGTCCCGATACGCCATTTTCACAATGCAAATGTATGCCACGCTGCCAGAGGGCATTTTCAATCAAACCGTTTTGATCAATCGACAGTTATTATCAGTACATCTTGCAGATGCATACTCTATGGCTTTGGCACGTTGCGGTGATGGAGCCAATACAATATTTAATCGGCACCGATCGTGCGACGTTTGTGTAGATATCGATTATAAAGTCATGTCGGTACGGTACTGGGCGCCAGCGCTGGGCTCAAAATGTCGGATCTGATTTGGCACAAGAATTGCTTTGTACAGTGCATATGTCGTTCGACAGTTAAGTTTACACGAAGCGCTTTTGCAAGCATAAGAAGTCATTTCGAGTGGGGTTTTGACATTCAGGAAGACAGCTGCGCCTTTCACATTTGCAGTTAAAATACGTAACATGTGAAATTCAAAGTGAAACACTCCCGAACAGCCGAACTGAGTGAAATGTCTGATCCGGTGCGGTTCGGAAGTGCCAAGTTCGGTAAAATCCCGTTCGGTTCGTATGTTCGGTTACAGCATTATGTAATAACAGTTTTAGCTAAAACGCATCCAGTTTAGCCAGGGAAGTTGACCCATAGTTACGCAAGACAGTGGTTATTGTTAATGAGAAAGATTTCATAATGTGAAAACAACCGGGAAGAGTTTGGAAGTTGATCAGATTTTTTTCTTTAAAATGACTCATCAAGCATTAGTACATGTAAGTGCAGATTTGATGGAAAAATCTAAATTTCTTAGAGATAATTTTAAGATTTTGTGAGGAAACATTTTTTTCAAGTTGTCTTATATGGTTGTGCACAAGGTCTAAGCCACGATCAACTTCTTGATTCTTTCCAAACAATCTTCACAGAATGCTTAAGTCGCAATCTGGGAACCTACCTTCTCAGTACCCAGTCCGCTGGTAACCCGGACACTGTACCTTCCAGAGTAGCTCACAGGGGAACTGTACATAGTCATGTGATGTTGACGGACCAATCAGGTTCAAAAGCATGCAAATAATAAATGAGGTGAATACATGCAAGTGACATGCAACTAACAGAATTTTCAAACACAAAAGACAACTAAAGTATAAATAAAAGTAGCTAAATGTGATTTTTAACACAGTATCAATTGAACTTGGTGGTACACAATTAAGAGATAAATTCTGTACATCAACACTAAACAATGACCCCGTTCTCACTAGAAAAATCGCTTCGTTCGACGAAGATTAGTTAATTATTGTTAGTTAAAGGCACAGGGTCGTCAGCAATGCGTGCGTGCCACGAAATACGCAGCTCCATGCCTTTGCTGTGGAGCTGCATATTTTATGGCACGAATTTGGCGCTCGCGCATTCCTGACGAGCCTGTGCCTTTTATGAAGCGTGCGTTCACATCACTTAACGAAGATCGAACGAAGATCGGTACGGTACACATTATAAGCGACCGCTAACAAAGATCGAATGAAGCTGTGGGAGGTCGCTCATCTAGATGCGCTGTGTGGTTTTCCAGTGGCGCATCAAAAACAACGCTTGCTGGGCGCTTGACACACAACGCGCTTGCGCAGCCAGGCCTGCCAAATTGCTTCATCGAACGAAGGGAGCGTTCTCATTACAAATTTGCAATTTCTTCATCAAGTGAAGCGATGTCTTCGTCGAATGAAAAGGCGTGCGTTCACATCAGGAAAACTCTTCGTCGAATCATCATTGAATCATCGTCGAACAAAGCGATTTCTCTAGTGAGAACAGGGTAAATGTCTACACAATTAACAATGAAGTTCTAATTCTAGGGAGATATTAAAATTTTCTACGGTTGACTAATACTCCACTGTAGTAGACATTGCATGCAAGGGGCCTGGGCAAAATTTCATAAGACTTTTTTATGCTTTAGATAATTTGTCCACTAAGCACAGCACAAAATTACACATGCTGCATTCTTGCACATTGATTATCTGCCTCGACCAAGTCTCTGCAAATTTTTAGATATCATCATCACTACTAATGTATTAATTTTACATATTATTACTGGCAACAGAGAACTTTTACCTTCAGCTGACTGAGTTATGTCTACGACCCCTAAAACGTTGGTTTCTTTGAAAAATTAAGCCTATAATTTCTTGAGTATATGGCAACGAAAAAAGATGGCGTCCAGTTAGCACAAAAATGTGCTGGCCAGCACGCGATCACACTCTGCTTAATCCAAAATATCTGCTTAAGCATAACATGTTTTATGAAATTGGCCCCCACTTTGAAAAGAATCGAGATCTCGACTAAAAGAGGATTTTCACAGGGTCTCAGTTGCAGGGTGGGGAGATATAGGGAAATCTTTCCATGACCTTTAACCCCACCTTCCTCTCTTGGCCGACCTAGCCCATATCAGTTGTTGTAGTCGTTCTGTCTCTTCGCTGTCCACCTCGTAACGATCGAGCAGATGCAATCCAGACCCACACATGTGATACTTGCGATCTTTACGGTGGGCCATAACCTTTGTGACAAAAATAGGTGGAGAAATTACAGTATAATGGGTTCCAAGTAGCTGTTTTTAAATGTAGTAATTTTACAATACAGTGTGGTACCAAGAGTGTTTCTACACACACAAAGGTATCGGGCCAAGTCCCTATGAGTACCAGCTCGTAGGAAAGACTATGAGTTATTAGCGAGTTGGGCAATTCCAGGAATTCAAATTTACATTTTAGAGACTTTGAGGGCTTGTGATGCTTCACTTATTCAAGTTGTTTGATTTTAAATTAGGGGTTAAAAGTAGGTTTGGCCAATCTTAAACACACGTTTAAAGCCAGCTAGGGGTCCTGGGCACGATGCCCGAGCCGCCAGGCGAGGGCATTATCAGTGCCCAGGACCCCTAAATGGTTTTAAACGGGTTGTTTAAGATTGGCCAAACCTACTTTTAATCCCATTCATAAATACCTTTTCGTGTAAATCAGAAAAATTCACCAAAATTAGCTCGTCGTTTTGCCATGTTTTGCATTCACTTTCCTATGCCTACATGCAGTCTAGTGTCAACACGGCGTTCGTACAACTGCGAGCTGTGCGTGATGTTGTTTTTGTTCGATCGCGCGCGTTGCGCGTACGCAGGCGTGTTGCTCGCGCACGCACACGACTGGATATAAGTGCACAATTTGCTTTCAGGCGCGTGCAGTTTCTTTGTGCATGTGCGTGTTCCATATACGCGCTGACTAGGGCACAAACGCGGGACAGCCAGCCGGGCATTATCACTATTCTTTCTCGCTAATTTAAGACTGCCCACGTGACGTGCTCTCAGCCAATAGGGATGCGTAAACTGTCCAAGGTATTTATGAATGCATGTTTTTCAAGCATCATTGATGGAAGTGTAATTCCTGAAAAAGTGATTGCAATGCCATTTCTCGGTTTCGGAAGTACTCAATGAGTACCGAGATATTTTTGGATGTTTAGCACATATTGAGAATGGCATTACAATCAGTTTTTCAGGAATTACACTTCCATCAATGATGCTTGAAGAATATGTGTTTAAAATCAAACAACTTGAATAATGTGAAGCATTACAAGCCCTCAAAGTCTCTGAAGTGTAAATTTGTATTTCCGGAATTGCCCAGTTGCGAGTTGTTGTGAGTTACAACAAACCAGAAGTATGTCATAAGAATCTTCCACTCTATTGTTTGCTCCCTGAAAACACTCTGAGCTTACCAAATTTTCTCTCAAAATCTTCACTTTCTCTTTCCTGATAACTTCTGCTTCGGATCTAGATGTCTTAAATGACACCATCATTCTTGCTGGTGCAGCAGGAGCTGTGTTGCTCCTGGAGGTCTCCAATACCTCAGCTGCATTCTTGATTCTGCAGCAGGGCTAGCCTCTCCTCAAACCGTCTCATCAGACCACGTCTTGGCCATCGCCAGACGTTGGTCCAAGACACTATCCATTAGACTACTACGCCCCGCTCTCCTGCCCCATTTACCTCAGTCGTCTTCTTGAGATTCCTAGTCTGCAGTAGGGCTAGCCTCTCCTCAAACCGTCTCATCTGATCACTGGTCTTGGCATCGCCAGATGTTGGTTCAAGACACTATCCATTAGACTACTACGCCCCGCTCTCCTGCCCCATTTACCTCAGTCGTTTTCTTGAGATTCCTGGTCTGCAGCAGGGCTAGCCTCTCCTCAAACCGTCTCATCTGATCACTGGTCTTGGCATCGCCAGATGTTGGTCCAAGACACTATCCATTAGACTACTACTCCCCGCTCTCCCGCCCCATTTACCTCAGTCTGCAGCAGGGCTAGCCTCTCCTCAAACATCTCATCAGACCACTGGTCTTGGCCATCGCCAGACGTAGGTCTAAGACACTATCCATTAGACTACTATGCCCCGCTACCCCCGCCCCATTTACCTCGGTCGTCTTCTTGAGATTCCTAGTCTGCAGTAGGGCTAGCCTCTCCTCAAACCGTCTCATCTGATCACTGGTCTTGGCATCGCCAGATGTTGGTCCAAGACACTATCCATTAGACTACTACTCTCCGCTCTCCCGCCCCATTTACCTCAGTCTGCAGCAGGGCTAGCCTCTCCTCAAACATCTCATCAGACCACTGGTCTTGGCCATCGCCAGACGTAGGTCTAAGACACTATCCATTAGACTACTATGCCCCGCTACCCCCGCCCCATTTACCTCGGTCGTCTTCTTGAGATTCCTAGTCTGCAGCAGGGCTAGCCTCTCCTCCTCAAACCGTCTCATCTGATCACTGGTCTTGGCATTGTCAGATGTTGGGTGGACAATCGCTGCTGCTGACTTGCTTCTGAAGGAACAGAAGAGATTATTTTTAGAATTAAGACGAACATCTTTTTACTACTATTCGAGAGGTGTATAAGTCAATTGCTACCGAGTACTGAGGTCACGCATTGTTTGTGGCAACAACATTTGGGATGAGAGAAAAATCGTAAGGGCCTTACCCGAGACCTCTGACTCGAAGGCAGAAGAAACGGAGGAAGACCTAAGGAGACATGGAGAAGGACAGTCGAAAGGGAGAGACAGGAATGCAGTTTTGGAACATGGGAAGAGGCAGTGACCAGAGCGACAGAGATGCGTGGAGGACTATGGTCAACGGCCCTATTTTCCAAGATGTGGAAAGAAGGAATTAAGTCAAGAACATCTCCAGTTACAGTGCTAATGTAAATTAAACAGTTCAATACTTACCTCCTTTGAGGAGCAGTGTCTACCCTGGATGGTCCCAGGTACCTGCCTGAACACATACTGACATTCCTTATACCCCTAGCACTCAGGCAGGAGGCACGAAGCAGGGCAGAGTTCTGGACTTGGGGTAGTGGAAGCTGTTTCATCTTGGTAGTGGAGCTGGTGGAAAGTATAGGAAATTAATCAGTACAACGACACAACTGGTCATGCTCCTTCGCAGCAGTGATTTGAAGGCTCTTCCAGATAAAACGTTTTATGAATTTCAGGAACACAGCATTACATAACTGAAGAATAATGTTGCTTTGTAGAAATTTCAGCCACGTAGATGCAGTAATACTTCAGATAACCTTCAAAATCCATGCATGGTTTTTGTGGTAAGTGAATAATAACAAAATCGTGTGTGCCTGTGTGGACTACATGTACATGTACATCTATTTAATAAGAAACCAGTTGGTAATTTCTCCCACAAAGGTACATGTACCATTTTACACAGGAAAAAAATCATGTGGTGTTTGTTACCATTGCTATCAACACTTTTAGTCGGGTTTTTCTTGTCAACTCTTGGAGTAAACTTTTGGATCACTAGTACTGCAAATGATGTAATGGACCTTTAAAACAATGCAAAAATTAGCTTCTTTTCCAGGGTTTCTGCAACTTCTTAAAAAGAGGGGGGGAGAGAGGGGGTGGCGGTGCTTGGTGAGCGCCCTCACGCAACAGCTAGTATGGACATACATGTAATATAATGTAATAGCATTGCCATTGTCGTGGCGTTTTATCAGCGGTTTTATATTAGTTACATTAACTTTTTTTATTTTTGTCGACAGTACCATGATTTTACCGACAAAATATGAATTACGTCATATATGGGAGGCAAAAAAGTGGGGGAGGGGTGGGGGAGTGGCAAATTGACATCTTTGGCCCCCACTTTTGAAAGTGGGGGGCTTGGAGTACCAGCACCCCTTGCTCCCCGTCTCCTATGCCTATGCACAGTGCTTTATGTTGTTTGAGGGACATTAATCAAGCAGTCCTCGCAAGATTTTGCTCATGCAGAATGCACTGTGCACTTGCAAGCACGAGCGAAAGAAAGAAACAGCCAAATGTAATTTTTATTTAGGCACCTATTTGAGAATTTTCAGGAGGATATGGTAATTGTAAAGTAACGAGTTTGGTTAATTTTCAGGGAGGCTCCATACAAAATCTGGAGGGTTGCTTTTCCACGATGTTTGACGTTTCCTTTTTGCCCACAACTTTTATCACACTGGAAAAGTTACAAAGACACATTGTACTCACCAAAATGTCCATGGAATACTCACAGGGCAGCTGAAGAGACAAAACAGAGAAAACGAAATAGAAATAAAACCAACAAATTAGTAAGTTGTCGTGCATCAAATAACAGAAGGAGGCACAGATGCTCCAATGAGCACTTTTAGTGCAATTATAAAAAAAACTGACAAGAAATTGCTTAAACTGGATGGCCCAACCTTGTTGGATGATGTTGGACGTTGTCCAGAGTGGCATCCACACCATTCAACTTTTGGTTGACTGACATCGTTGGACAAATGTTGGTCCTTGCATATTGGCCAACAAATTGCAATCAGTGATTCTGTATCATGATTGGTTAAAATGCATCACCTGTCTGCTGAAAGCGATGTTTCTACCCTGGGCCGCCATCTTCTGGTGCTCATCCTAGATGCTGAATTATACTGAAATAAAAAAAAATATTGCAAGCCCGTAAAGCCTCCGTTACACTGGGGATTTAGAACAACTTACAATAGGTTCCAACCGGCCGAGATTGGAAATCATAGGGAATCTTAAAAAAGGTCATGGTGATGGCCGCCGCAGCAAGAAAATGTCGCTGTCCAATCCAGTGACACTCCAAGGCTGCGTTCGGGCATGTACTCGTGTTAACACGAGTATACTGATCCTGCGCGCGTGAACGGCAAGAATAACGACACTCGGGTCAGTGAGAGTATGCTCTCGCTACTCCCCGACAAATGCGGAGTGTGCTCTTACTCCTGACGAGTGTCATGTGATTTGTACGAAGATGGTGGAATATGGGTGGGATTTTTGGTGAATTTGCCCAACGTGTCAACTCAATAACTGAAACAATAACTCACTAAGGTTTGTTTTAGACGGCATCTAAGGTTCTCACGGCTTACGGCCTGTATAAATTTCCTCAGTTTCTTGTGAGCAATGAAACAGCATTTTTTTGTGCAGTGATTGCAAGAGATGGCCATCTTCACTGATTGCGTGATGTGACCCGAGTGCAATGCGCACGCATTACTCCCGAGTAACGAGAACTGCACACCCGAACGCAGCCCAAATGTTTTGACTTGAAAGCATAAAACCAAGAGGTAGTGTTCTGCAGTTTTATGTGTAGGGTACAAGTCCAATATATTTGCAAAGTGTCTTTTGACCTGTGCTTGCGAGTCAGTGACCCAAACCACTCGGCCACGGTACCTCAGTAGGTAGGTAGATTGTAAAAAGCCCTGTGGGAAAACAACCAGTGTAACTTTCACTCGGTCTTTGTACACTTTGCTCAAGTCGCCTTTGCCGAATCGAACTCCGCAATTTCAAAAAAGGGGAGTTGAAGCCGGGTAGGCACCAAGTGTAAACGCAAAAGGTGAATTGAAAAAGGCGGATCAGACCCGGGTCTGATTTGCCTTTTTCAAGTCACCTTTGGGCAGGGTTCGACTTAGAAAAAAAAAATTACATGCACTGGTGCATGTAGACTAAAAAAGTTACATGCACAGAACAACTTTTACATGCACAGAAAAGAAAGAAAATTACCGTCTTTCCAAGAGTCATGGAAGTGGTACACTTTGACTTTTTCATTGCTGTCCATGTGGTCACGACACGGCCCAAATTGCAGCTGCGATCGCGGGACGCGGAGGCCGAATGTGCCGAAGTACATGTAGGCCTACTACTATCGTCATGTTCCACGGTTTCATAATTAGTGCTGCCGCGCAAAGTCGCAGTTGAATCAGTTGGTGCCGAAATAGTTTCACTGGTCACGTCACTATTGGCGGTTTTATTGCACCAAAATGACAAGAGGGTATTTTTCGGGGCGACTACCTGTTTCTTTTTTGGAGGCATGTTGGACACGACACACGTACAACAACAGTTTTTATTCAGGCACTATGTAGTCACACCAAAGCTTCCAACCAGTCACAATATCGCGCGCAAATGTACCATAGAGCGCATTCTACACACAGCAAAATCTCTACACACAGTGATATCGGTACACACAACCTGTGCCACGTGCACCTGCTGCATGCATAACATACGGCGGTGGCCGAGGGGTATATCCAATTGCTCAATTGCGATACCCCCTCATCTTTTTCCAGTCGTTTTTATACTAGGCGCTCACGCGCCGTGTTGCTCGGATGGCGAATTGCACGTAGCAGGAACGTATAGACAAAGAAAGTGTTTAGAAAACGACCACATTCACGTCTACGTGCACACCAGCATATCCGCGGCACATTATATGCTAGCTGGTCAATCGATCGCTGCGTGCGGCAGTTTTAATTATTAAATGGAAAATCGGGTGCGCGCGCGTTGTGACAAGTTGGTCTATGGATGGTTCGACATGGGAAAATTACCAGGTACGTAATTAGGCCTAACAAAAAGTACGTGCACGGCGTGCACGTAAATAAAAGTCCTTACATGCACAGATAAAAAAGTACATGCACCAGTGCATGCGTGCACCCGTCTAAGTCGAACGCTGCCTTTGGGGTAGGGTTGAACCCCGCAATTGCGGGGTTGAACCCTGCAATCGTCAAGGTCGCTTGTAGTGTAAACGCTACCCGAATACAGATTCGGCAATTTGAGTGTCCTTGGGGCGGTGCCCGCAGTGTAGTAGATTTAATTGACCAATCTGGCACTAGTGCAGCAACACCTAACAGCTCACGCATGCGCTGCAGTTACATTTAGTGGTGACTTTTGCGGTTTCTGAAGGGAGTTGAAGCGATTTTGGGGTGTAGTGTAAACGCGGCAAATGTTCAGTTTTGTGGTCGCAATAAAAATGCTGGATCTGTATCCACCTTTGCCGATTCGAGTGTAAACGCGGTGCAACAGTCCCACATTTACTAAACAAGTAATAACACCAGAGCCATGAGGCCTTGCCACAAGGCTAGTAGCGCGGGTTCATCTATTCAAACCATGGACGTTTTCTCTGGTTTAACAAAGGGAACAACATTGTCCGCGATTGCCAAGCGAACGTCCGCGATTCGTCTCATGTACAAAACAAACGAGAAGAAGGAAAAAAAAACTATGTCCAAACAAAAGAGGAACAATGGGAAGTCCGCGGTTGGAGGTGAATTCACACCTGGATGTGTGTGTAAGAGGATCTGAAGAAAGACTGGTTCTGGGAACATTTTTTATCTGAATTACAAAATGAACCGAGCCTTACCGTATGTACAAAGCCCCCTTCATGGTCCACTTTACTACTAGTCTTTCGACCGTCTGTCCTCGTACATGTATAAAATGAATCATCTGATGTTACCTCCGTAGCAGGGGGTGTGGCAGCACTTTTGACCAATTGATAAGATGTCTTGGGCCCTTGTTTGGGACCGCGGCTGTTAGGGCGGTGGGGCAGTGGCATGGGGCTGATCCTGAAGGGTGCATGATGCTGGTTGACGTGGGAGTCCAAACGCAAGGTTCCGAGGCTTGGAGCAACAAGCTTTTTAAAGAGTCTGTCCGTTTCGTGGAGACCTGGAAGGGAAACAATGCATTTGCACTGTCTTTTAAGTTGTGCAGCGTGAAAAATGTGCTGTAAAACATCAACATTAACAATTTTTATCTGTTTTAACCACTTTGCTGCGGCTAGGCATATTCCAATTAAATTTCCTGGAAGGGGAGACTGCACTTGCAGTTTTGGTTATGCAGTATATGTATGTCTCTGGGGCTGGAGACTTGATGACTAGTTTTTATTTCAGGTCGTAAATCAATCTTATTTCCCAACTCAAGTCACAGGTCATTTTCTCCCGAGTCAAGTCACAGATCAAAAACCCAATACTGACCCATATAGGCTAATTCTGTATAACCGCCCCGAAGACACTCACTCTTAGAACTGTTCCCCGTCGCGAAGTGGTTAATAAAGTGACGATATCAATCTTTTTAAATGACTTTTTAATATTTTGTTAGGGCAGCAAACAAGATGTTTGCTGTCAGTGCTAACAATATTTAATTTGAAACAAGGTCAAGTGCTTTAAAGCACATCAAGTCCCAACTTGGAACAACAGTGTATGCACACCCATTTGTTTCCCAGATGTCGTGTCAAGTGTATTTGTGGCCATTTTGAGGGTGAAAACTGTTGCTTTTTGGGGGCGTGTGAGAGCTGGGAATAATAAAAGGAAAAACTACCATACACATTTATATTTTCTCATTGCTAAAATCATGTTTCCTAAACAGCTTTACACTTTCTGGGGAATTATCATGCCATATTCTGTCGGTCGCCGCAACGTCACTTCCGGTAGGACTGGAGTGAAAACAACGGTGTGCCCATGGTCACATGGTGACAAGCGAAGGAACAAAGCCGCTGTCTATGCAACATGTACACGTATCTAAGCATGAACGAATTTGTTTTCACTCCAGTCATGGCATGCCCGTATACAAATGCATATGCACCGGGTCACAAAAGTGACGTACATGTACGTGATAATAATACGTATGTACTATTATCACGTACGTACGTAGTATTATCACGTACGTACACGTATTGTTATCACGTACATGTATGTACGTGATAATAATACGTACATACTTATTATTATCTTGTACATGTAGGCTACATGATGTACGTAGGCCTACGTATTAGGGAGCTTTAGATGCACGTAAAATGCGAACAGGAACATGAAATGCTTTAAACAGCTTGAACAGATGAAACGGATGAAAACAAGAACATGCATCTTTGACTTTCGTGGCGAGATAAAACTTTTGATGGGACCAAGATTCGAGCCCGAGTTCTAAGACCTCCTCATGAGGTCACCGGTGCTGAAAGAATTTCAAGTTCACGTTCGCGTTTTACGTGCATCTAAACCTCCCTTTTATCACGTACGTACGTACGTACGTACGTACGTATTAATAAACAAAAAAGCACAATACTAAATAAATGTCTCATTGTTTTTTGTTTGCTATTTTGGCAAGGCTCTGCAAAGTTCCGCAAAATACCAATACTAGACTACTAAAGTGTGACGTCAGTTGCCATGGTAATTGGGTCTAAACATTCGCTGGTAATCTGAAACGTCCATTGTAATGGTATAGCGCAGGAAAACTGTTCACTGGTTTCAGTGTAGACCCAACATGCCCAATAACAACACACAAAGCCAAGGTGACGTTTTCATAGTCTATTGCCCAAAGCAAGACACACGCCGGGTACGGGTATCCACTCACTCCCTGAAGCACCCCAAGCACCTTACCTTTCTTATTTTCTGCAATCATTGTGGCATGATGATGATCAGTAATTCAGTTTAAAATGTCAAAATTCTTAGCCAAAAGGGTGTCTGTCAAAACATCAACACCGTCGGCGCAGTGTGGCGCTAAACTGGCTTCTGGACCTTATGTTCTACTAGTACTGCACTGCAATCATGTAATTCGTGTTTCGTTTGTATGTGAAATATGTAGACTGGTATCCAGTCTAGTGTGGCGCTGAATAGGTCAGTGACCTCCGGCTGTATCCACGTGACGTAAGTTTGTAAACGCTGTATGCGTTACTAGGCACTAGCTCGTACCCAACGTACTGACACCGGGCGGGACGAGGAACGGCTCAATTAATGTCAGAAAACATTTTAAAGTTATGCATATAATGGACTCTTCTTCTTCTTTCGGCTGGGGTCGCCACAGCGGATCACACGCGTCTCCACCTATTAAGCCTCTGGTTTCCATATAATCGTAACGCACGCACGCAGACTAGACGCAATAAACAACCGCAACGCAAACACTGACGGAAACAGTCGGCAAATTAAGTTGAACTTGGTTCAACTTTGCCGACTGTCTGCGTTACTGTTTGCGTTGGTAGTTTGCGGCACTCTATGCGTTTGTTACGTCTATATGGAAACCGGGCTTTACTATGTGAGTCTGTCTTACTGCGTCATCTTCTGTTACGTAACCCACCATCCGCGGCTGCGTTCGGGCGTGCAGTTCTCGTTACTCGGGAGTAATGCGTGCGCATTGCACTCGGGTCACATCACGCGAACGGCAAATCCGCAGTCCGCGTGCGCGAATGGCAATCAGTGAAGATGGACGTCTTTTGCCATCACTGCACAAAAAATGCCGTTTCATTGCTCACAAGAAACTGAGGAAATACAGGCCGTAAGTCGTGAGAACCTTTGATGCCGTCTAAAACAAACCTTAGTGAGTTATTGCTTCAGTTATTAAGTTGACACGTTGAGCAAATTTACCAAAAACCCCACCCATATTCCACCATATATACAAATCACATGACACTTGACAGGAGTACGAGCACACTCCCCATTTGTTGGGGAGTAGTGAGAGCATACTCTCACTGACCCGAGTGTCGTTATTCTTGCCGTTCACGCGCGCAGGAGTATAACTCGTGTTAACACGAGTACACGCTCGAACGCAGCCCGCATGTCCTCCTTCACTATCCATAAATCTTTTGAGTTGTGTTCGACGGTCTTCCTCTCGTCCTCCTGCCTGGTAGATCTAACTCTAGCATCCTCCTCCCCATGCACATACACCCCCCCCCCCCCTCCCCCCCCCCCTCCGCACATGGCCAAACCACCTCAGTCTCGCCTCTCTAGCTTTGTCCGACCCACAAACTGACATACGTGCGCTGACCCTCTAATATGCTAATTTATAATTCTGTCCAGCCTCGTCACTCCGGCAAACTGTTCGGTAATAATTAAGCCGCCAACACCAGAATCATCAGTTCCTAGTACCTGGACTGGCGATATAATTACCTGTCTGTACTGTAACATAACAAGGGAGTCTGTACATCACATGGAAACTTGTGAGAAGTTTAATAACTTGAACCGTGACCAGAAACTGCAGTGGCTGAAGGATACAGGACGTTGCAACAAATGTGCCAAAACACACGAGAAAACGTGTCTGTTTCCCAAGAAGTGTGGGACTTTCCAAGAAAATCACCGTACTAGTCTACATGAGGTGGTGAAGATCCTTCCCAAGACCCAGGGCACCGTTCTCTGCTCTGGAGTGGGGTCTAAACCGACGCTCGACTACGATCGTGATGTTTTGATTAAAGTCGTTCCACTCACCCTGTATGGGGCTTCGGGGAAGTTAGATACGTACGGCATACTCGATTAGTGTAGAGTGCACCATGATCCTTCCGCAAGCTGTCACGGTCATGAGGTTAGAAACTCCCGGGTCTGCCGAGATCGAGGCTGCGTGTGGAGACAGTGATGGGAGATACAAGTTGGAATGGCGAGTACGTCGACTTTTCCGTTTCGGCCAGAAATGATCCAGATCAAAAGTTCCAGATTAAGTGTGCGTTCACAGCAAACAAATTTCAGCTGGCTGACTACAGCTTATCTGCGGAGAAGCTGCAGGCCAAATGGCCACGCTTGAGAGAGTTGCCTCTGTTTACGGCACATAAAGTTCAACCAGCCGTCGTAATAGGCGCCGATCATATATCGAGCCGACTCTGAGGTACAAACTGGACCAAAAACTAGTTCTCCAGTAGGAGTAAAAACCCTGTTCGGATGGACCGTCCAGGGTAGGCAGGGACTTTAGCACCCAAGCAAGATAGCGACCCACCAACAAGTGTGCTGTTTACCAGGTGTCAACAGCCAGAGCATGATCTCCATCGCATGATGGAAAGATTCATGGCCGTCGATAAATTACCCCACATCAATGAAAAGGAGGCAACACGGTCTTGACTTGATAAATTCGCCATTCAGATTCTTGAAGAGAAGACTGTACGAGTGGAAGTCCAGGGAATCTCACGACTACAGACCCCACTTCTGTGGAAGCCCGGTTCAAGTCGTCCTGAAGGCCCCTCACATGCAGTTGAGGCACTGGCCCGTGCACACAAGAGGAGAATGGGCTCTGACCCAATTCTAGCCGAGTTATGTGACACTTACCCGGAGAAGCTCAAGAAGCAATAGCATGTCCAAGAACTGGGAACGGTCGCAGAAGTTCAAGCAACAGGGACACCATCTTGGTTTATCCCTTAGCATGTTGTCTACAGTAGCAACAAGTTCCGCCTTGTGTTTAATTGTTCCTTTGAGTACATGAACCAGAGCCTCAACAACGAATTGCCAGCTGGACCGACTCTGAACCCATCCTTGTCGTTTTCGTCAAGGCCGTGTCGCAGTTTTTGGTGATATAACTGCGATGTTTCACCAGGTTCGGTTATCTCACGAGGACCGTCCCAGGTTCCGTTTCCTCTGGTGGGATGAAAATCGAAAGACTTGGTTCGGAGCAGCTTGTAGCCCGTGTTGTGCTACTTTTGCTCTGCAGAAGGCTGCTCGGGATGGAAAGGAGAAATACCCATCTGTCCAGAAAACCGTTGAACGAAACACGTATGTTGACAACCAGATGGCCAGTGGCCCCATTATGGATCAGGCAAAGGAGCTAATTGTTGAGAACACCCGCCGTTGCCTCAAGGACTCCGCATTTGACATGGTAAAATATGCCAGCCGTCATCCTGATGTCGTGAAAGATTTACCCGAAGCCGTTCCTCTGACCGTCAGATTCGCTCGCTCTCACTGGACGACCAAGGCTGTGAGATGGAACCCGCCTTGTGTTTGAGTTGGGACTGTCAGACAGATGAGTTATGCCATACAGCCAAGGTACCACATGAACAACCGCTCACCAAACGCACTGCCCTTCGCGTGCTTGCCAGCCAGTTTGAACCCCTTGGTAGTATTGAACCTTTCACTGCTCGAGCAAAGATGATTGTTCAAGAGCTGTGGATGGAGAAGTTAGTTCTATTACAGAAAATACGTCACCTCCGATACCTACAAATGCATTCCTATGCGCATGCGCACCAAAATTCGCTGAATACAACAAAAGACCATTACGTCACCACCACACTGCACGTCCCGCGAAAACAGAGAATACTCTCCCCTTTTTTCCAGCGCGCTGCACCGAGTGCACACGTATTCCAAAACAGTTCCGTTCCGATGTTACAACGAAGGCTATAGACCGTGCTTTTCCGACACCTCTGCAATGGAGTCGTCTAAATCAAAACGAAAGTCCTTCAGGAAGACTAAATGCCGATCTTGCAGTGGACCTTTATGTCCTTTGGACTTTGATATACACTTTTCGTGCCACCGTTGCAGACTGTGTTCAAGAGAAAATCCTTGTGGAATATGTTCTTCGTGGTCAACCGATCAGTGGAAGATTTTCGAAGCATGGCAGGACGAGCACTCCAAGCAAGGCAACGCGGCACAGTCGACCGCTAATCCTACCGGGACATTACCGATAGTTACGGGACATTTTCTGATGTCTTCCGGTGTAAATACAAAGCCTAGTTCCTGCTCTGTTCCGAGTAATCTGACCACAACATCCAGCGGACTTGGCGGAGCTTCAGGGAATGTGCCCCTGGCCTCGTTTATTCCATCGAGCACCGAGCCTGACGTAACGTTCGTCCACCTTACACCAGGCGAAACTCAAATACCTACATTCGGGCCAGATTCTCGCCCCTCTGGATCTTCATATTATCCACATGATCCACGTTTTTACACCTCATCTTTTCAACCAACATATCGGAGCTCTCATCACATGATTTCTTCCGACGCAAGGTCATGTAATTTTCCTCGAGACTGGCAGACAGACAGCCGTCATAACCCGATCTCGTCATACATTTCCTGTTCCAGAGAACGTGACAACATAGTTCCAGCTCAGCCTTCACATCGTTCACTACACGATAGAGACTTGGAACATCAATCACGATCCTCCAGACATCGGTCCCGATCCCCCAGACATCGGTCCCGATCCCCCAGACATGGAGAATTCCGTTACGACTCTGAGCATGTTCCACGAGATAAATATCACTATTCATCCAGAGGCTTTACACGCTCTCCGGTTAGGCGTCATCGCGACCTTCGATCCCAGTCGCACAGCAGCTCGGGTTCACCATCAATCCATCGTGACCAGGCATACATGTATGCACACTCGCCTGCGTCTAGCTCTTCTGACCTGGATTTTGAATACGGTACCACCTCCATGTTCCAACGAGGCAAATTGATAATCCCGGAAGTTAGTCGGACCTTACAGTTTCCTCCTCCCTCGCCAGTGGAAATCTCTCGACCGTCCTTTCGTAGGGATTCCTCGACAGGCGCTTCATTGCCCAAATGCACAATACCTGTGGACAGTTTCTGTGCTGACATTATGGATAACAGTTTTGCCCAAGTTTTGAAGAAATCATCAAAAATCCCTCGTCAGGAGTATTCTCTCTTCAAAACTAATGATGAAGACACTCAGCATTTCTTTTCAGTACCGAATATTTCAACGCAGGTTAAAGATAAGCTGCGCTCAGGGAAGCCAGGTTCGCTTCCTAAGAAACGCATATTCCAAGACAAGCAAATCAGCGACATAAACAACTCCCTTGAGAAGTTGGACCACCGTTTACGTCATGGAGCTAAAGTGTCGAGTTTCTCCCTCCTTCTCTCTGACGTGTTGGCCCGAACTTCAGAAGATCCTAACATAGTAGAACCGGACCTTCTCCCAGTCATGTTCAAGTTTCTTGATGACTGTTTAGCCTCCTCTCTTCGAGAGTTCGCAGCTGGTTCGGCGCTTATCTCATCCTTACGTCGATCCCTGGTGCTAGACAACATCTTCTGGCCTTCGCTGGGATCAAGAGAAGAGATGGAACAACTTCCATTGTCTGGACCCGACTTATTCAACAACAAATTTGAAGAAGTCATGCTAAAAGAGGCGAAGCGACTGAAGACGGAGGAGAGGATTGATTTTCGACGTCACTCTTCAAGACCTCCAACTCCGTCATCTTCTGGCAGCAGAACCTACCCGGACAGGCCAGGCACTTTTCGTCGCTCCCAGCAGTTTCAACACCAACGAAGAGTGTCGTTTACCACCCCAACCTATCGGCGGCGATATACAGGCTCGACCAGAACACCACGCTCAAAGTACGCACGTTCCTTCGGGGGTCAAAATCCACCCGGAAGTAAGAGCCAGTGACTACTGGCCCATACCAGTCCAGCCAATCCCAGGTCCGGTGGGGGGCCGTCTTCTTCATTATCATCACAAATGGGCGCAGATCACAACAGACACAATTTACCGAGGCACAACATACCAGTTTCGATGCCTCCCATTTGGACTGTCCACAGCACCACGGGTATTCACCAGAATAACCAAGGTTCTAGCTGCAGCACTACGCAGACAGCACATACGTCTGTACGTTTATCTGGACGACTGGCTCATTGTGGCTCCTTCTCAATCAGAAGCACTCCAAGCCATATCAACAACAGCCAAATTGACACAAGACCTCGGGTTCATTATCAACCGGCTGAAGTCATCTCCGATTCCCACGCAAACCCCCAACTTCTTAGGGGCAACCCTGAACATGATAACAGGGAAAGCTACCCCCTCCTTAGACCGTTGTACAACTCTGGAGGAATGCGTCAAGATATTCCTAGCATCCAATTTGCTTCCAGCCCGAGCATGGTTACGCCTCTTGGGATTGATGGCAAGCCTAACCGAGATAGTTCCATGGTGCAGAATGCACATGCGCCCTATCCAGCTTCATCTCCTCCATCACTACCGACCAAGGAGGGATCCTATCTCAAAGATGGTGCCTTTGAATCCTTTGATAAAATCCCATCTTCGCTGGTGGATTTTACGCCAGAATCTATTGTGCGGCACAATCTTTCCTCGACCACCTCCTTCGATTACGATCACGACAGATGCCTCTACACGAGGATGGGGTGCTCATCTGGACGACCTCTACCTTACGGGAGTATGGTCCAACTCGGAGCGTCTCCTCCACATCAATCATTTAGAACTCCTTGCTGTTTGCAAAGCTTTATACATGGCAGAAAACAGGCTTGTAGGCCAGGTGATACATGTGAAATCAGACAATTCCACAGTCGTGTCTTACCTGAATCGCCAAGGAGGGACTCACTCTCCTTCCCTTTGTATGCTCACATGGCAACTCCTCAGTTGGTGCATTCCTCGACAGATTTCCATCCAGTCGAGTCATCTGGCGGGAAAGAGCAACACCATTGCCGACGCACTGTCACGAGGTCGAGCTCTTCCGACAGAGTGGACCCTTCATCATTCCACAGTTCAACATGTATTCAACATCCTGGGAACTCCCCACATAGATCTGTTCGCATCCCACCTGAACAACCAGTTGCCAACTTTCTGCTCACGTCACAAGCACCCTCTGGCCTGGGAGACGGATGCTCTGAGCTTCAGCTGGAAAGGAATCCTCGGATATGCCTTTCCCCCAATCTCTCTAGTGTCTCGGGTTCTAACAAAAATCCAGCAAGAGAAATGCAAGATTATTCTAATAGCACCTTTTTGGCCAAGACAACCATGGTTTCCTCGAATTCTGGTCCTACTCAACCATCGCCCAATCGCCCTACCAGACCGTCCAGACCTCCTCTTCCAACCCAAGTCGAAGATACTGCACCCAGATCCAAAGAGCCTCCATCTCTGTGCCTGGATGCTATCAAGTTGTCCCTTAGAACGGCAGGCCTTTCTACGGACGCTGCAAATTTGGCAGCCAAGAGCAGACGACCCTCAACTAAACGAACTTACGATAACCGCCTCCAACACTACATCAAATGGTGTACCAGAGAGGCTGTCAATCCCACTCTTGCATCTGTAACTAATCTTGGGGATTTCTTCCTCTATCTGTTTAAGTCTGGCCTACAGATTACGACGATTCGAGGCTACAGATCAGCCATTGGAGTGATTCATAAGGGCTTTGAGGACGGGACTAACTTGTCTAATAATTCGGCGATCTTTCACCTGATCAAGGGCATGTTCGTGGAAAGACCACCATCTAAGAAATTAGTGCCTTCTTGGGACCTCGGTGATGTTCTGTATAGGCTCACCAAAGCTCCCTTCGAACCAGCTGGAGACTCGTCTCTGCACCATCTGACTGTCAAAACTGTCTTTCTGCTGGCTGCATCCACAGCCCGTCGCAGGAGTGAGCTCCATTCACTCTCTATAGAAAAGGGTCACCTGCGTTGGGAACCAGGTGGTGTGCGTTTAATCCCACGTATTGGCTTCCTGACGAAGAACCAATCCCCGGATTTTACACCGCCAGACATATTTGTGCCAAGTTTGTCTTCCTTCTCAAGCATCCAGGAGGACAAGTTATGGTGCCCGGTTAGGGCCTTGAAGTTCTACATCTCACGCACTGAGAATCTACGAGGCAATACTAAGCAGCTCTTCATCACGACAATCCGTCCGCACAATCCAGCATCTCAGGCTACAATTTCGAGGTGGATCGTTGAAGCCGTTATTTCTCTCCCCTCTTCCCATACAGGTACAGGTGCAAGGTCATTAGATGACACATACCGAACAGGACCTGCCCAGACCTCCAGAAGCCCACACCGTATGAGCCGTGTTCAGGAAGATTCTAACAAGCCAAACGAGTGTTGCTATGCACCTCAGGCTGTCAAACCGGCTCACTTGCCACACGAGGCTCGCTATGCACCTCAGGCAATAAAGAAAGCAGAGAGCAAGCCAGACGAGATGTATACACCTCGGGCTTCAGTAAAAGCACACCAGACCCGCAGCATGTCAACATCATGGGCTCTCTTTCAGGGTGTGGCCATTTCCGAAATCATGCAAGCAGCATGTTGGAAAAATCCCTCAACCTTTACATCATGCTACCTGAAGGATGTTTTGCAAACTGAGGGCAGAATGGGCAGACAGGTCCTGAAGTCAGCTGCACGGTCATCAACCCAGAGATCCCGTTCAGCAGTCAGTTCATCAACCTAAACCGGTTCGTGACATGTCATACGGGTATGTCTTGACTATCACTTTTGATTATGTTCAATTAGTCACTGGTAAGACCTCTGGACACCACACTGCATGTTCCTTCCCTCCCTTGTTCAGTTTTCGGTGCTAATCTGCATTTGTAGGTATCGGAGGTGACGTATTTTCTGTAATAGAATCTCCCAAATCTTCTGGGATTTCCTATTCTATATAAGAAAATACTCACCTCCGATACCTTCCCACCCAATATCCTTGAGCTCAAACATTTTAAGATGGAAAAAAGGGGAGAGTATTCTCTGTTTTCGCGGGACGTGCAGTGTGGTGGTGACGTAATGGTCTTTTGTTGTATTCAGCGAATTTTGGTGCGCATGCGCATAGGAATGCATTTGTAGGTATCGGAGGTGAGTATTTTCTTATATAGAATAGGAAATCCCAGAAGATTTGGGAGAATTGGGATGAAGTTGTCGCCAATGCAGACATCAAGCAGCGGTGGGATGATTGGTGTGCTGAGCTGAGCTGGAGCAAATTCCAACCGTTCGACTGCAACGATGCTACACTCCCTCACATGTTGATAGTGCGACTGTCAAGAGGTCTCTACACGTGTTTTGTGAATCGTCCGAGAGGCTGTGTGGGGCAGCGGCGTACATGCGCTCCGTAGATGCACAGAAACAAGTTTTTCTTAGTTTCGTTCTGGCAAAGTGTCGCGTAGCTCCTCAACGCCGGACTTCCATGCCGTTTGGAACTCATGGCAGCCCTTGTAGGAGCCCAACTTGCACAGTTCATCACCCAAACACTGGATTTTGACATCCAAAATGTGACGATGGGGAGCGACTCGACCACTGTATTGACATGGATACAGTCCGACTCTTGTCGCTTCAAAGTTTTTGTCGGCACTCGCATTTCCGAAATTCAGACCTTGACAGCAGGAAGTGAATGGCGTTACGTCCGCTCGGCTGATAACCAGCAGACGACTTCACTCGAGGGCTACCTGTCTCGGAGTTAGAAAGTGGATCGCGTTGGAATGATGGACCTCAATGGCTACGCGCTGACCCAGACACCTGGCAAAAGGAGAGTGACTCTGTCCTGGCCCAGACTCGTGCAACATCAGTAATCGATCATGGTATGGAGAAGGGAAACCACCTCTGCGGCCTTACCATAGCGGGTCCAGTAGCAGACTTCGATTTCAGCAACCACAAGACTTGGACATCTTTGGTCGACGCCTTGGGTCAAGAATTTTTCCCAGATCATGATTTTGAGACGGAAGCTCCTACTCCAGAACAGACATGTAAGATAGAGAACCAAATCCTCCGTCGTGCCCAGTTGGACCACTTCAAGGAAGACCTCATCGCTTCTTGAGAAGGGCAAAGAAGTGTCCCGGGATAGCCGTCTCCGGGAGCTGAGGTAGATGTCACTTCTGGAGTAATCCATGTCTGTGGTCGTCTGAGGAAGGTACCTCATAATGAGTCCGTAGACTTAGAGCCTCATCCCATCGTCCTTGACCCTCATCATCCAGTCACTAAGCTGTGCATCCAAGAGGCAGATCGTCATTTTGGTCACCAGGCCGGTACTGAACAAGTCTTCGCGTACCTGTGTCGCCGCTACTGGATTATCCGGCCGCGGGCGTACAGCTATCAAAGGGATTCTCCGAGTGTCGTAGATGGAGGGGAAACCTCAAGTGCTGAGACTGCTCAAGCACCCCCCCCCTTTCTCTCAACCGGCATTGATTGCTTTGGTCCCTTTTGAGTGAAAATTGGCCGACAAGAGAAACGTTGGGGCTTGATATTTAAGTGCATGACGACTCGAGCTGTCTCCCTCGAGCTTGTAGAGTCACTTGACACAGACCACTTCTTGATGGCATATCGGAGATTTGCTTCCCGTATAGGGGTGTACCCCATGAATTACAAAGTGACTGCGGCACCAACTTCAAAGGTGCGGAGGCGGAGATTCGGCAGGCATTGGCAGAAATGGAGCCCGCCCTGGTTCACCGTCTCGCTCGGTACAGGGTTACATCGATCAACCCTCCTAATGCACCGCACTTCGGCGGACTCTTGGAACGAGAGATACGTTCTGTTAAGACCGCACTGAGAGGTGTTCCTGGAGACCGCTCGATACCCGAACCTGTGCTTCGCACCGTCCTCACTGAAATTGAGGGCATGCTGAATTCCAGGATATGCCTCATCGGAGGTATCTGACGCTGATACAGTTACCCCGAATATGCTTCTAATGGGGCGGCGTACGTGACCCAGACTTGCCCATGGTAGTCTACGACGAGTCTGTATTCAAGGGACGCCGCACCCGGAGACACAGTCAAGTGATTGCGGACCAGTTTTGGCGGAAATTGATCCGCTCCTACCTTCCGGAATTGCAGATTCGTCAAAAGTGGCATCGTGAGATTGATAATCTTACTGTCGGAGAGGTGGTCATGATTGCAGACCCTCAACTTACGCGATCCCAGTGGCCGGTCGGCAAGATCGTCGAAGTACTGCCAGGTAGTGACGGCCGAATTCGGGTTGCTGATGTGAAGGTGGGCAACAAGACCTACAAAAGGCCAGTTGCAAGACTCGTGCGACTGCCCAAGCTTGAAGACGAGGACACCGCAGAAACCGGCAAGACGCTTCTCACTCGAGCGCCTGTCTCGAGCCGGATGTCTTTAAGCCCAAGTTTTGTTTATCGTTTCCTGTAGTTTAGTGCTATTTACTAAAGCTTTACATACCGTATGCAAATTTCCGTTGAAATTTGGGGGCGGCTATGTAGAAATCTCTTAGCCCAAAGAGGGCGCTATGACAGTTTTATGGTTGGAAAAGGTTTGTTCTTGACAATTGGTGGCGCCCTTGTCCACACACCACATTTTTTTCATTGCCTTTAGCGCCTCGTGATTTTTCACCATGTTTGCTATTTGATGCTGGAAAGTTGTTGTAATTTGTCTGAAATAAGCTGCTCTAAGTTGCGGCCCCACTTGTTAGAGATTAAAACCCAACCAGACCCACCGTTCCGAACATACACTATTTTCAAAAAGTAAAAGCTTGTACCAGTTGAAATATTTCGTACCTCACACAAATAAATGCAAACAACACACGAAGTCGATCAGTTATCACGATCAAAAACAAAATATTACTGAATTATATTTTTAGATGAAAATGTATAGATAAGAAAGCCTTACAGGATCTGAAGGACATCCAGAAAAAGAAAGGTGAAATGGAGGGGAGGAAGAAACTAAAACGAACTTTTTTCCTTTCAAAAGACCTGTCGCCCTAATTGATACAAAGACCCGGCCGCCACGGTCATCAATTTTGATTCAGAAAAAAAAAACGCAGAACTCAAATCGGAAAGAATGTGAACTGGATGGAAAGTCTTTCACTACTTGTGACAAGTTTTTATACACATCTCAATCAGCTTCAAATCACCATTGTGTGTCTCAAATATACGATATGTCAATTATCTTACGCAAGTTATCGATCGTTTTGCAATTTGTTTTCAAAAATATTTGTTTACCGGCGGCGGGTAATACCACAAACGTCTAAGTTTTGTAATGTCGTGGGTTTTTGAAAGACTGCCATTCAGGATGAGAACTTTGTCATTACTGTAGCAGTGTATATCCGCTACTTGAGACTGGCGCTTGAGACTTCTGATCGATTTCCCGTACCTGTCATGTCAAGATGCATTACGACGTAACTTTTCTACTCTTCTTTGTAAATGTTTACCTGTTTGATTCTCTAAAAAAGGAATTGTTTATGTTGCACGATAGTGACCACAGAAATTGAAAGAAACAAATTCTGGAAAATACATGATTGAGCTTTGTGCGTTAGCATTGCCTCTCCTGTTTTACGCTGCTTGCCACTATTGTTTATTCATTTGGGAAGTGCGTGCGCACATTTGGCAAAAGTGTGTGCTTTTGAACCATGTGTTTTGAATTTTGAAAGCAATGTTTTATTTTGAGATCAATTTTTTTTTTAGTTTAGAGGCTCGTGTAAATTATTTCTCGACGCGTGTTGGGCTTATAGTGCATCGAAATACCGTGTCAAGCGATTGGAAAAAAACTAATGTAAGGTCCTGCCGGGTAGCGATATTTTGTTTACGTACCACATATTCGCTATGGGGCTTCATCGATCGGTGTCTGATTGGTGCATTGTAAATGAATATTCATATTTTCTATATAGCGCCTTCAAGAGTTATTAAATAAAAGGATATAAGAAAGAAAATTTAAGGGTTTGTCGAGTCGTTTGGTAGTGTAGTGGTTAAGACGTAGAACTATCAATCGAGAGATTGCAGGTTCGAATCTCCTTTGAGTCGTATGAATTTGTCACTATTAATTGAGGAAAGAGTGTGGTATGATGTGGTGTTATGTTGAGGTAGTTATCGACAAAACACATCAGTATGCAACATATGCATAGGGGTTAAACCAATCAGAAGCAATGTTCGCTAAACAGCGGTACGGAAAAAATATCGCTACCGGATAAGCCGTTTGTGTGCCGCATTATGGCTGCTGCCCCGAATTCTTCACTTCAATGAGGGTGAAGTTTTAGAAAATCACATACTACGCTGTTGTTGATGTGTCTTTTCTGAACGCGTCCGAGTCCAGAAAAGAGTATGTAAAATTATTTTAGGGAGGTCTTATTCAACCTATAGTGAAGCTTTGGAAACGTGTAATATTGACAGTTTGTCTATGAGAAGACTTGAGCATTGTCACTTATTTGTTTTTTTTTTGTCCAAATCGGAGAGAACGAAGCACCTCATTCCTCTAACTAGACTTGAATGCCATAGTAAACAGCTCCGCAATTCTTGCCAAATAACTCAAATCCGCACAAGAACAACTCGGTTTAAGAATAGTCCAATCCCGTATTTTATTAGTTTATTAAATAAGTAAATATGAATTATTTTATTTTATTTTAGATGACTTTTTCTTACATTCTCTGTGTAGTAATGTTGATGTGTATTATTTATTTTATGTGAGTATTTAAGTACCGGTATGTATTTTAATTTTTTAAATTACATGTAATTTGGCCTGTGGGCCACGAAGTGTAATTTAATAAAATCAATCAATCAATCCTACGTGGTGCATTAGCAGCCAACAGATATATACGGTGAACACGGTATTTGATTCTGTACTTCACACCTGCCGCGTGCACCATATAGCAACATAAAATGGTCAAATGGATATTTGCCAAATCTTGAAATTTTACACGAGTCTATGAAGCGTACGTGACCACACTCGACGTCAGTATCTAGTACACTAGGGACGAAGTTAGCATTATCGTGCGTGTGTTCACCGTACTGGGTAAAGACCGCCCTCTATTTTATGCTTACCTTGTTTGAAGCCATTTTGAGCGCCACTCTCCGCTAAGGCGATTATCACGATATGTACGAAGAAGCAAATTGACACCCTCGAGAAATAATGTGGCAAAATTGCATATTCATTTTTTTGGTCGGGGTTGAATTCTATTGAAGCCCGTATACAGGTTTCGCAAAAACAAAAAGTACAGTAGCATACAAGGGACATCACATCACAGATACCTTAATTTGCAAATTGTTATTTGCGATGTCACCAGTATTATTTGCAAATATAAGCGATGCCACAAACTTTGTCGCAAATATTTGAAAACCTCTCTATGATTGGTAATTAACTCGGAGGTAAACCATATGAACACGCTCCTTTAAGGCACAGGCTCGTCAATGCGCGCGTGAGACCAAATTTGTGCCACGAAATACGCAGCTCCATAGTAAAGGCATGGAGCTGCGTATTTCGTGGCACGAGCCTTTAAAAGTACATGTGTACGTAGTTTTTTTTCTCAAATAGTGGATCTTAATTTTGGGTCATTCCATAAAAACAAGACGCAAACATAATTATGTTGATGAATTAGCACAACTAGGGTGTAAAACAATGGCAAACAATTTCAACGGATTATCCTGCCTTCAATATTATATCTGAATCATTTGGAGCATCGTGTGAACTGTGAAATATGCTCATGGTAAATTTTTAGCCTTGACCAAGGCGTTGGGGTTGTCTTCAAGACGGCCCGCTGAAGATAAAACAAATAGTGCTGACCAGCTGCGGCATTCTGTTGCACGTATAGGGGCCTATGCTCACAGTACATGTATCGGCTGCGTGCTGCAGCCGAAAGCTTCTGCATGAAAGAATGCTGGGTCACCCGATAATGTCATTTGCACACCTCCTCGATCGTTTTGCGCAACCCACCAAGAGGTTTAAAGGAGGACTTCTAACATAGATAATTTTCTTGACGTTGAAGGACGCCATGAGTCAAAAGTGGCAAATTCTGAAATTTAGGTTTTTTTTTTTTTCCGTATGGCTATTAAATCGCACCCTCTATTACAAAGCCGCACGGAAGTCGCTCAGTACTAGAATGTGGGTTCAATTCCGGGCCGTGACGGGTTGTGGCATTTGTGGTCTTGAGCGAGGCACTTAATCACTTGTTCCGTCCTTCGGAAGGGATGTAAAGCCGTTGGTCCAGTTTGTTAGGTAATGGTAACGCACTCTAAAGATCCCAGAGCATTCTTTCGTTAAGAGCAAGGGGATTCCCCGGTGTCTCTGGCCATTTCTAATTCTAATTCTTCATGGGTTTCCTCACGCTTGCGAGTGACAGTGCAATGAGGATACCTTGGTATGAATACCAGAAAGAAATAATAATAATAATAATAGTCAAACCTTGTTTTAGATCCGAAATTTTTGTGAAAATCCATTGGCAAATGACAAAGTTATAAGATTTAAAAAAATATTTTTTTTTTACACGTATACAAAAAGTAATCCCCGCCAGCAGAATCACAACGTATAACAGGGACAGGAGGCACTGTGGTCAAGTTTTAAGGAAAGACATGTTCTTTTAGCATTTGCTTTACGATTTTTGTGTTTTTCCAACACTTCCCACACACAACTCCAAGGCAAGCTCTTCCCCCAAATCCCCGACAAAACATCGCCACCTGTAAACCCATTACCCTCCCTCATCTACCACCAGTCTCGTGCCTTCCACGCAACATATTGCCTAATCCTCGCTCCAAACGTACCTTCGGGCAAACTTGGGCATCCCCCAAAAAGTCCGAAGAAAACACGACCAAACGTATCTATGGCTCGCGGCAAACACTTTACACTTGGTACGTGGCTTGTTTATCTTGCAAAAAGCCCACTCACAAAAGAAACGGGCGCGGACTGTTGTATTCTTTTCTGTTTTTCATTCCCCGGAAGAAATTACGCATAAAATTGATGGACTTATAAGAGTGAGTTGCTGCTCATTTTCAGGGGGTTGCAAGTTATGCCCCAGGGGTAGTACGGAGTTTTTGAGGCATGTGTATACGCGAGAGCTCTTTGGGAATCGAACAAGCCGACAGATGGTCGGGGAAATATCGGGGGACGGCAGTACTAGTGTCCCGCGTGTGTGCCTTGAAGCCAACTCGGCGTGCGTACACATCGGACAACTCGCGATAAAAGCCACAACTTAATCTAGTTAGTGTTTGGATGCGAATTGTGGTTGTGTTCTCACAAATCAACCGGGGAAGAGGGGGATTACATGCGCAGGTTTCGTGCGAATCTTCCCTTAACAAGAAAAGAACGATTAGACACATTAATGACAACGAAAACGGCCGAAGATTTGAAATACTGAATTTGAAAAATTAACATTTTGAAGAATCTTCCCTTTAAAAAGTAACCTGGTGATTGGGAATTAGATATTGATGGTTTCTAACCCTCGTGTTTGCACACCTTTCCACTATAAGTACATTTGGCACTAACTATAGCCTTTGGCGTGTTTCGCATGAATAACGTCTACGGTGCACTTCCTTTCACATGCACACTAAGTATCCATTTGACCAGACTAATTTTTTGTTAAACCGCACCTCCACTTGAAAGTGAAGAATTCGAGGCGCCAGCCATTATGCATTTATTACACGCAAAATGCTACAAGTCGGGGGCTTTTGCGAAAATAAAGGGCTGTTTGAGTTTTCTTTTCTTTCCGCACAGGCGACAATATGGCATCTTCGGCAACTATAGGGCCCCTTATGCCATCGGCATTGGCGTATATTTTATCGAGATAACGAAGAAGGGGCTGAAGTGGGATAAATCCCCCCCCCCCCTCCCGCCCCGCCCCCGCCAAGAAAAATATCCCGGGAAAAATCCACACGGTCAAGACAGGGACTGCATGCAAACACAATCCAAATACACGCCCCGGAATCGAACCACTACCCCAACAACCCGACCGCCCCCACAACCTTGGTTAATTGTAAAGGTCGTAGCTTCGAATTCTGGTCCGGTCCATCCATGGTACGTGTGCCCGTGAGCAAGGCATTTTGTTGCTTCTCTCCTCCAAGGAATTAGGTATCTGAGAGTGCTGATTTGTTTGGTATAGTCCGGTATACACTGGCACTTTTTCGGCCAACGCTACTCAACTCAACTCAACTTGTTGGCTAGAGTTGGTGTCAGTTGGTGATAGTCGGGCCTAGTTTTTCAACACTGCTGAAAAACCTGTTCAGACAACTTTAGACTAAAAGCGACTGACACCGATTTGAGTCATGAAGTGGTATACACTTATGAAATTTCTTTTCGTTATCGAACGACAGGTGCGCTCAATTGAGCTCTTGCGTAATGCTTTGTTACGCACCAATGCTCCTTCCCATATAAGGAGTGCAATTAGCATTGTATCTTTCTTCTCGGTGTGAGCATTGAAACCGGGCCCACCCGCCCACCCATTCAGACACAAGAATTCCACTGTTTAAAGGTACACACCTGCCTACTGTTTACATGATTTAGTGATGTAGCAGCATTGACAATACTTTGTTGATGGTCGTTGCGAAAAAAATTCATCAAAATATCCCGTAATTTACTAAAGAAGTGCAAAAATAACGAAAACGGTCAAAAGACGGGTTATACGCTTTACAAGCCGTTGCAACTACGCGAGAGCCTCACGACTTTGTCACAAACAATTCGCTCTTCTCCTGCTAAGGATATCTCCAATTTTCTGCTCACGATTTCACTGGACAGCCCGGACGACCGAATAGGAATTTCCGTTTTCTTTTGAGGAGTTGGCATCATGTTTTTTCTTCACGAACGTACGTGCACCGAAGCAACACGCCCTTCCGTGTGTGTGTGCACTGGGGCTATTTGCCGTGTACTGCGCGGGGCAAATTTCTACACTTCACGGTAGCCTGCCGTAGCACGCGCTCGCTCCCGTTCTCCGGACTCTCGAAACAAACAATTATGTTCGGATTTTCATACTAATGTTTAACTTTGTTTCATACCTGTATAAATAGTCTCTCTTTTGTGAATTACTTATAAATATTGGGGGGAAATCAGAGTTGAATTTGGTGCAGTTCTGCAGTAACAAACTTTCATACGGCTGGAAATACAACTAACTCACAAGACCACTTGACTTTTCGGAACCAGAATTTGGTTCCGAAAAGTCACGTGACTTTGGATTTTTCAAAAGTGCTCAAAAACGGCTAAATTTGACGGCGTCTTTTCAGGATATATCTAATTTACTCTCGAATGCGCTTCAGAATAATGTATGGGTCTATTTCGAGCCCAAAATAGCCCAACAAAGAAGGTGTGTTCCTTTAAGCATTTAATTAGGTATATGGCAAGGAAAAAGGGAGTGCACCCTCTTTCGGTATCCTAGGATGCACCCACGTTTCCTCCTAAAAAGATAAAGAAATGAAAAAGGTTTTTTTTTCGTGGCCTCCGAGGACCAGCAGCGTGCTGTATGGACTGATACCGAAAGCCTGTTGAAATTGATAAGTGAAGCAAACTTTTTGTCATGCTATTTAAATCAGTAAGAATGTAATAAGAATTTGGCTTAAATGGTTTGATGAATAAACAGGCGAGTTTCCGTGCCCGCAGCCATCCCAAATGTTCACCAATGAAATTTGTGTCACGATTCCTTTTATTTGGTGTCTTTACATGAGGTAGATATAGAAAAGAAATGAAGTTTCTGACGTAGGAACGGAGTCAGAAAACCAAGTTTAGTTCACCAACTAGTTGGCTTCAGTTGAGTTGAGTTGAGTCGCGTCGGCCGAAAAAGTGCCAGTGTATACCCATCCTCTTGCAACAGTGCCCCTTTAATGCACTCCCTAACTCCTGCGTACAGTGGCCCTGTTGAAAAAGGCCCCATTTGGCGGTGGGACTAGCGACAGAAATCTTGTCGCCTCTGCTGGACCAATCAGGACGCTTGCAGTGCATTGCAGCACGATTGCAGGCATTCAAATGTAACGCGTAAACACCGTGCATGCATGTGATACATGTACTCGGCAATGCTGGCCGTTGTCCGCGTCGGCGATTGGCTGCTATTTAAAGCATACTGGGGAATCCGTTCCATTACATTCGTCAGCATGCATCCCTGTTATTAATGTGAACAACTGCGAAGAAAATAAGGTTCATCGTCTGAAAGATTGGTAGGAATGGGACAGTCATAAGGAACGGAACCCAATACAATTTCTGGAAAGTATAGAAATTGTTTCTTTTCGGCATAACATGACCGAATTGATTAAATTACATCAAAATGACTCGGGCGTGAGTTGGCTCAAGACAACAGCCGGCTCACTCCACAGATTTGCGTGTATTTCCTCAGGGTATTGTCACGTCGCTGTGCATAGTGGAAATTCCCTTATACCGGGATTTAGTCATTGAGTGTCTGATAGGCAGCCGGGGATGCCCACTCCACAGGGAGCTGAGATGGGAATTGCTCGCGTGTGTAGTTTGTGTATTAGGTTTAGTTATTTTACCATATTTAACAAAGTATGTTTAAGTTTTAGTGTTTAACAGATGTTCCGAGGGCGGCTCCAGTGTTTATTTTCTCAACATTCCTTTATTGCAATAATGGTCTTCGCGTCATGTTTTTACAAATTAGTAATTTCCCTCTTTTAATTCCTTTTCTCCAACTTTGCTCTTCCGTTCTATTTACTAAATGTCTTAATTTATTTCGATCCGGTTGTCGCAACATTAACAGAAATTCGAAGGCCAAGTAATCCCATTAAAAATTGGGTTAATTAAGAAGAATTCAGGCCAAACAATAATTGTCCGTGGCAGAAATTGCAACACGAACAATTACAAGTATCATGTGTTGCCAGACTGGCTCAGTGACTGCGAACCCACAGGGGGCAATGGGGTCAAAGAAACACGGGCTCACATGGTCAACCATTAATTCTATTCTCTAGAGAAAAAAAACGAGCACCCGACCGACACACCACCTCTTTTCTTACCAGGCCGCGGCGTGTTTTGAAGCCGACAACTTTGACACAATGCACGGCTCGTGCGGAGCGCGTGCCGCACGGTAGGAGTCCACGGGCTGCCAGCGATCCCTCGCCCGCGCCACATAGCTCTGAACCGCCACCGCTCGGGGTTAGGTGTCACGGATCTTAATTCGCACATACAAAAAGGATGCTTTGTAAACATTCGTAATGTGTTTTTTCCCCTTCCTAATGGGGATAGTGTAACTCCGTAAAAGCCAGATGCGCGTAACCATTTTGGATATGACATTATTTTGGGCGCAGCGTGATCTACTCCGTGTTTTGAATAAAACGCAGCGAGAGATTAAAAAGAAATGGGTGGAAAATTCGGACACAAAATGTCCTATATACGAAAAGACGCCAAAAGAACAGATGTGTACCGAAATATAAGGCACAAAATTTAGCAGCATGTAGAGTAGATATAACAAAGAACTTTTGCGAAACATGCATACGGTGGTTAACTTTCTTAAAAACTTTCGAACAGGACACCTTTTTGGCTTTGGTTGTTGGCTAAGTGTTACTAAGCAAAGTTCTGATTAGTCAGAAATTGCGTCGATGTGATTGTGAACCAGTGACCGGCAACCAACCATAAGGGAGATGTATACTAGTCACGCAACGAAAGACTTTCTTTTTGGTGAAGGATGTTACGGACTTTGCATGTTATACCATATAACTATAGCACTCCAGTTTGCTTATGGACGCTCAATATGTTTGCTGTAAACTCAAGTTATAGGGAAAACTTCTGAACAATTATCAACATGTAATTTACATAAACCCTATTAATAGTCGGGGAGCATGTGCAACAAAATAGGCCCCCGTGGGAATTTTGTGGTGAAAGCAAACTACCACTTTAGATTGGTCGAGGGGACCCTGAGGAACCCCAAAACACATGTTGACAATCCTGAAAATTGCTCTGAGTCACCCTGTGAATGTTACAACAAAATTAGCCAAATTGTCATTGTTTTGTACATATGCGGCTCTAATCAGAACTTTCTTACTGAAAAATCGAGGAGGTTGAGGGATGTAACACGTTTTATCAGCCAGTAATGTGTGTGAACACCTATCCTTTCAAGGCTAAATGCACCAGCCTTCATAAGAGCCTCTAAGGCAGGGTGCGCCACTCTGCCAGAAATGCCCCCTTAGAACCAGCACTTCTAGGGCCGTTTTGAGACGTGCGATTCAGGAGGTCAGCTCATCTCGCGCATTGCTGAACCGTATCAATCACAGGTACACCTGGACCAGCGGAACTGTTTTGAAGGCGTTTCTAGAGTGGTTGTCGATCAGTGCCTTGTCCTGTATTGGGGCGGGTTGGCCCGGGTTGGGGCTGGGCTGAGGCTGGGCTGGGCCGGTTTTGGGCTGGGGCTGGGCAGGGCTGGGATTGTCTGGTTGGCTTCGGGCTCGGCTGGGGAGGGATGGCTTCGGGCTGGACTGGGATGGCTTCGGGCTGGACTGGAATGGCTTTGGGCTGGGCTGGGAGAGCTTTGGGATCGGTTTGGAGGGCTTCAGGCTGTGCTCTGAAGGCTTTGGGCTGGCCTCGAGGGCTTTGGGCTGGGCTTGGAAGGCTTCGGGCTGGGCTTCAGGGCTTTGGGCTGGGCTGGGAGGGCTTTGGGCTTGGTTTGGAGGGCTTCGGGGGGCTTCGGGCTCAGCTTGGAAGGCTTCAGGCTGGGCTTCAGGGCTTCGGCTCGTGCTTGGAAGGCTTCAGTCTTGGCTTGGAGGGCTTCAGGCTGGGCTTCAAGGCTTCAGCAGGGCTGGGAGGGCTTTGGGCTGGGGTTGGGAGGCCTCGGGCTGGGCTTGGAAGGCTTCGGGCTAGGCTTGGAGGGCTTCGGGTTGGGCTGGGAGGGCTTCGGGCTGGGCTTCAGGCTGGCTGGGAGGGTTATCGGGCTGGAAGGGTTATCGGGCTGGGCTGGGAGAGCTTCAGGCTAGGATGGAAAGGCTTCGGGCTGGGCTGAGATGGTTTCGGGCTGGGCTTCAGGGCTTCGGGCTGGCTTGGAGGGTTATCGGGCTGGGTTAAAAAGGCTTCGGGCTAGGCTGGGATGGCTTCGGGCTGGGCTGGGATAGCTTCCGGCTGGGCTTCACGGCTTCGGGCTGGCTGGGAGGGTTATCGGGCTGGGAGGGTTATCGGGCTGGAAGGGTTGTCGGGAGGGCTTCAGGCTGGGTTGGAAAGGCTTTGGGCTGGGCTGGGATGGCTTCAGGCTGGGCTGATATGGTTTCGGGCTGGGCTTCAGGGCTTCAGGCTGGGTTGGAAAGGCTTTGGGCTGGGCTGGGATGGCTTCAGGCTGGGCTGGGATGACTTCGGACTGGGCTCGGAATGCTTCGGGCTGGGCTAGGAAGACTTCGGGCTGAGCTTCAGGCTGGGCTGGGAAGGCTTCGGGCTGGGCTGAGATGGTTTCGGGCTGGGCTTCAGGGCTTCCGGCTGGGCTGGGAAGGCTTCGGGCTGGGCTGATATGGTTTCGGGCTGGGCTTCAGGGCTTCAGGCTGGGTTGGAAAGGCTTTGGGCTGGGCTGGGATGGCTTCAGGCTGGGCTGGGATGACTTCGGACTGGGCTCGGAATGCTTCGGGCTGGGCTAGGAAGACTTCGGGCTGAGCTTCAGGCTGGGCTGGGAAGGCTTCGGGCTGGGCTGAGATGGTTTCGGGCTGGGCTTCAGGGCTTCGGGCTGGCTTGGAGGGTTATCAGGCTTGAAGGGTTATCGGGCTGGGCTGGGAGGGCCTCGGGCTGGGCTGGAAAAGGGTTTGGGCTAGGTTGGGGTGGCTTTGGGCTGGGCTTGATGGCTTCGGGCTGGGCTTGAGGGCTTCAGGATGGGCTGGGATGGCTTCGGGCTGGGCTTGGAAGGCTTCGGGCTTGGCTTGGAAGGCTTCGGGCTGGGTTTGCGAGGCTTCGGGCTGGGCTTGGAAGGCTTCGGGCTGGGCTTCAGGGCTTCCGTCTGGGCTGAGAGGGTTATCGGGCTGGCCTGGGAGGGCTTTGGGCTGTGTTGGAAAGGCTTCGGGCTGGGCTGGAATGGCTTCGGGCTTGGATTTGGTGCTGCGAGCTGGGCATGAGAGGGCTTCAGGCTGACCTGGGATCGAGGGCTTTGGGCCAGGCCGGAATATAGTACTTCGGGCCGGGCCAGGATGGCTTTGGGCAGGGTCGGGATGGCTTTGGGCAGGGTTTGCCACGGGCTTGGTTTGGAATGGCTTCAGAGTGGGCTGGGCTGGCCATGTTTGTTGGATTTTTATCCTGATTATACCTGCGTGGGATGAGCTGACCTCCTGAATCGCGCGTCTCAAAAACAATCCTAGAAGTGCATGTTGTAATTAAGAGAGGCAATTCTGGCAGGGTGGCACACCCTACCTTAGCGGCTTGTATGGTGGCTATATGCAGCCAGCCATACCACAAGAAGGCATGATGTTATGTAAATTACTAACCAGTAAACGAAGCTACATCTGACATCAGCAGTTACATGTAGATAAGTTATTCTCATACCATGCCACGTAATAATGACCGCCATTTTGAGTTTTTTGTTGTTATTGTTTGTCACAGGTTGCATTGACATTTCATGGATACCAGTGAATTCCTAGGCCCTGAAAACCCTAGGGTAGACATTAAAATCACTGTTCTACTCCAAATGTTAAAGATGTTACAGCCATTTCAGCGAGTTTCTTGGCCATCTTGGATTTGACCCAGATTCTAACCATTTCCAGTGGGTTGATTTTGGTGGACTTTTCCTGTCATTCACCACAATTAGTAGGACCAGAAACCTTTGAGAAACCTTTTGTTTTAATTTGTTTGGGGTTAGGGTACTTTTTTCCCCATAAATATACAACCGTACCCATCTAGAAGGCACTTCAGGCAGGGTGGCGCACCCTGCCTCAGCGGCTCTTATCGAGGCTGGTGCAGTTAGCCTTGTCACAATAAGTGTTTACACACGTTACCGATACAATTTTACATTAAGCTGCTCAATCTTTCGGTCATAGTATAATTTGCACCTTTTTAACCGTATATATACACAAACAAATGGGATTTTTGCTAATTTTGTTTTAAAATTCACAGGGTGACTCACAGCAATTTCCGCGATTTTCAACATGTGTTTTGGTGTTCCTTAGGGTTCCTTCGACCAATCTAAAGTGGTAGTTTGCTTTCACCACAAAATTCCCACGGGAGTGCACATGCTCCCAGACTATAAAGGAGATTGTTAAGATTTTTTCCTGAAAATGGATTTCGTTCTAACCTAATAATCATATAAAATACCTCCCCCAAATACCTGTCTCTAAATCTAAAAGAGTGAAATAATAGGGACTACTATAGACGTTTTCTAAGTTTAGAGTGAAACAGTTTGAGAAGGGACCCCTTCCAGTGACAACTCAAGTGAAATTTCAATCTATTTCACTCCAAATCGTCTTGTCCCTAATTTCAGTGTGATAGAGTGAATTTTCACTGCGAATGGAGTGAATTTTCACGGAGGAAAACAGGACATTTGCAATCTCCAATTTGGATGTGGAAGCAAAAAGGTTGGTGTGATCACTGCATTGCTTTATGGAACCAGATAAATTAGTTCACAAATTAAACATCAATTTTTTTTGGACGATATCCTTGAAAATATAAGGATTGAGAGTGCGAAATTGCAAAAAGATAATGAGAAAAATATGACAAATAATATGGTATCAAAATATCAACACACATGTGAGAAATGGAGGCGGTGCGATCAAAAATGTGATATGGACACACTCCTTTACCCTTTGAATGGGTCTCTCGGTGACACTAAAAATGTCTTGATGTCCTATATAAATATAACATTCAGTGTGACTACAGACATGACAGATCAAACGTGGCAATAGGCTAAATTTAACATATTTCGATAAAAATGTAGACAAATGTCCATGAGTTTGGGAAATCTGGATACAGTGAAAAGCAACTTGGTTCCACCGGGATTTGAACCGCGGACCTTCTTAAGGTGCAGACGCCCTATACCAAGTGAGCTATGAAGTGAACTGGTGGTCTCGAAAAGGGTTTGGGCTAGGTTGGGGTGGCTTTGGGCTGGGCTTGATGGCTTCGGGCTGGGCTTGAGGGCTTCAGGATGGGCTGGGATGGCTTCGGGCTGGGCTTGGAAGGCTTCGGGCTTGGCTTGGAAGGCTTCGGGCTGGGTTTGCGAGGCTTCGGGCTGGGCTTGGAAGGCTTCGGGCTGGGCTTCAGGGCTTCCGTCTGGGCTGAGAGGGTTATCGGGCTGGCCTGGGAGGGCTTTGGGCTGTGTTGGAAAGGCTTCGGGCTGGGCTGGAATGGCTTCGGGCTTGGATTTGGTGCTGCGAGCTGGGCATGAGAGGGCTTCAGGCTGACCTGGGATCGAGGGCTTTGGGCCAGGCCGGAATATAGTACTTCGGGCCGGGCCAGGATGGCTTTGGGCAGGGTCGGGATGGCTTTGGGCAGGGTTTGCCACGGGCTTGGTTTGGAATGGCTTCAGAGTGGGCTGGGCTGGCCATGTTTGTTGGATTTTTATCCTGATTATACCTGCGTGGGATGAGCTGACCTCCTGAATCGCGCGTCTCAAAAACAATCCTAGAAGTGCATGTTGTAATTAAGAGAGGCAATTCTGGCAGGGTGGCACACCCTACCTTAGCGGCTTGTATGGTGGCTATATGCAGCCAGCCATACCACAAGAAGGCATGATGTTATGTAAATTACTAACCAGTAAACGAAGCTACATCTGACATCAGCAGTTACATGTAGATAAGTTATTCTCATACCATGCCACGTAATAATGACCGCCATTTTGAGTTTTTTGTTGTTATTGTTTGTCACAGGTTGCATTGACATTTCATGGATACCAGTGAATTCCTAGGCCCTGAAAACCCTAGGGTAGACATTAAAATCACTGTTCTACTCCAAATGTTAAAGATGTTACAGCCATTTCAGCGAGTTTCTTGGCCATCTTGGATTTGACCCAGATTCTAACCATTTCCAGTGGGTTGATTTTGGTGGACTTTTCCTGTCATTCACCACAATTAGTAGGACCAGAAACCTTTGAGAAACCTTTTGTTTTAATTTGTTTGGGGTTAGGGTACTTTTTTCCCCATAAATATACAACCGTACCCATCTAGAAGGCACTTCAGGCAGGGTGGCGCACCCTGCCTCAGCGGCTCTTATCGAGGCTGGTGCAGTTAGCCTTGTCACAATAAGTGTTTACACACGTTACCGATACAATTTTACATTAAGCTGCTCAATCTTTCGGTCATAGTATAATTTGCACCTTTTTAACCGTATATATACACAAACAAATGGGATTTTTGCTAATTTTGTTTTAAAATTCACAGGGTGACTCACAGCAATTTCCGCGATTTTCAACATGTGTTTTGGTGTTCCTTAGGGTTCCTTCGACCAATCTAAAGTGGTAGTTTGCTTTCACCACAAAATTCCCACGGGAGTGCACATGCTCCCAGACTATAAAGGAGATTGTTAAGATTTTTTCCTGAAAATGGATTTCGTTCTAACCTAATAATCATATAAAATACCTCCCCCAAATACCTGTCTCTAAATCTAAAAGAGTGAAATAATAGGGACTACTATAGACGTTTTCTAAGTTTAGAGTGAAACAGTTTGAGAAGGGACCCCTTCCAGTGACAACTCAAGTGAAATTTCAATCTATTTCACTCCAAATCGTCTTGTCCCTAATTTCAGTGTGATAGAGTGAATTTTCACTGCGAATGGAGTGAATTTTCACGGAGGAAAACAGGACATTTGCAATCTCCAATTTGGATGTGGAAGCAAAAAGGTTGGTGTGATCACTGCATTGCTTTATGGAACCAGATAAATTAGTTCACAAATTAAACATCAATTTTTTTTGGACGATATCCTTGAAAATATAAGGATTGAGAGTGCGAAATTGCAAAAAGATAATGAGAAAAATATGACAAATAATATGGTATCAAAATATCAACACACATGTGAGAAATGGAGGCGGTGCGATCAAAAATGTGATATGGACACACTCCTTTACCCTTTGAATGGGTCTCTCGGTGACACTAAAAATGTCTTGATGTCCTATATAAATATAACATTCAGTGTGACTACAGACATGACAGATCAAACGTGGCAATAGGCTAAATTTAACATATTTCGATAAAAATGTAGACAAATGTCCATGAGTTTGGGAAATCTGGATACAGTGAAAAGCAACTTGGTTCCACCGGGATTTGAACCGCGGACCTTCTTAAGGTGCAGACGCCCTATACCAAGTGAGCTATGAAGTGAACTGGTGGTCTCGAATCACGGTAGTACAGTTGTTCCTCACTGATTGGGATTGGCCATCACGTGAGCTTAGCAAGCCCTACAAAGGGCACCCAAACCCCTGCTCGGCTTGCCCGAATTATCAAGTATGAATGAGATATTAAAATAATTTCTTATTCAAATTTAACATATGTTACAAGTTAATCGTTGTGTTAAATCTTAATAAACGTTTTGATTTATTGTTGTAAAGATCTCCGAGTCGTTTAGAGTGTCAATTGAACGCTTTGTATACGCGCGAAGTTTTCGGTCAAACAATTAAAGAAAAAACTTTACCCGAATCGATTTACTTGAGAAATAAACGAGAAAATTCTACCATTTCAACATTTTATGTTATCCTCAAACTGGTAATTACTTTGTTTTTATTCGAGTTTAATTTACACTAAAAATGTAAAGTGCAGCATAGACTGAATAAAATGATTCAAAAATATGATGTACAACACTAATCTAAAGATTTAAAGCCACTTCTCCAAAAAAGCTTTCAGCTCAAATCTTAGCTAAATCCTGTTTTCAATAAGCTCCTTTGCGCTGCTATCTACTGGAGATAGCTGATGAAGGCTGTGCGCGCTGTATAACCGCTTTCATTACTCACGCATCCGGAGTCAACAGAGTGTTGTGAACTGTTGCGAGATTATTTGGCCGGCGGCGTGACACAAGAAACAGTCCCATCTCCCCGGGTCTGTCACACGGTTCCGTCCCGCTCGCCCCGGGGCGATATTTTTTCACCGAGACCTACCAGAAAACGGCCCGTATCGTAGACACATCTCGCCCGGGGCACCGCCAAAAGCGCACTGGCCAGTTACCGGTCCTGAGCTGAGACAAATTTGCGAGGATAAAAATCCAGCCACGGAACTTGCTCGGCGCCTTGTTAAACCAATTATAACAGCTAATACAGTGTGTTTACACGATTTGCTAACATACCTTATGGGTAGACAGAAAATATATAATCTGTTTAGCGATTTTAATAAACGCAGAAGGCAAAGTACTTTTTACTGCGACTGGTCTTGGTACATGAGTTTCTTTCCTCCATGATTCAAACAAGTAAAGTTTTCTAACTACCCTCATGATTCGGAATCGAATTACGAAAGAGAAAGTCCTAGAACTGTTGAGATCTAAATTTCTGTTAAAAGCAGATAGCCAACTCCGATAGCTACCATCAGTATAGACTAAACTGAAATGCTTGCGGGCTCCACAGTTGTGTCTCACAGTATCGTGGTTAAGTTATTAAAGCCCATTATATATTATTTACAGATGAAACTTGTTTTGCTAATTCCAGAAATAGCAGCATTACATATTGTTGTTAAACTGCATGGCTTGTATAGAAATATCAGCCAGTAGTAATACTTCAGAAAACCTTAAAAATCCATGCATGGCTTTTGTTGGAATGAATGGTGAAAAAACAATATGTTGCCCAAAAGAAAAGCATCTTCAGTTGTCAATTTCTCCCACAAAGGTACCATTTTACACGGGAAAATCAGTGGTGGTTGTTATCATTGCTATTAACACTTTTAGTATGTTGTTTTTCTTGTCAACCCTTGAAGTAAAATTGTGGGTCACTGCAAAATGATTGAATTGGTTTTAATAAAATATTCTGCTTATAACAAGGAAAATTCCTTTGTTCTTCATTGTTTTTCATCCCTGTTAATACAAAGTCCTTGTTATAACGAGGTATTCTGCAAAATCCCATGATCTCTTGACGACGTTCGTTCTCTGCATTCTCTCTATGTCGGTTTTTACCTGAACACGTGAGCTTTTTGACATAAGGACAATTTTAGACATGCAAGAGCAATCGGGACCGGTTTTCGCGACAATAAACAGAAATGCGTTTCTGACGTAATTACTGATTCAACCAATGAGAAGCTTCGGTTACCGGTAACCAAAGGTGCCCATATTGGCTAAATAAATACGTTATGCAGAAACATGAATTTGGTGACGGTCGCGAAAACTCAAATTATCTTTCTGCATCTTTAAATCACACTCGTTCTCAACTCGTTTCTTTTCTACTTTGTCCTCATTCTCATCCCACCCTCGCCCCCAGGCAGTATACCAGCTTACGAAGCATTAACATATATTACTAATACAAGTAATGGTTTTTATCTCCCGGCGTGAAAAGGGAAAATGCCGCCACTCTGTAGTTATTAACGACTACACCGAACGACAATCCTCGTCTACATATGTAAGGACGCGTGTGGAAAAGAAAATGGCGGGCATCTTCAAAAGGGTTCAAGTACAGGTACCAGCGTTGCGATTGTCACGCGTCATTTACACGAAGGAAATAATCCGTTTACCAGCGAAGGGAAGTAATTCGGTTTGGGAGATTTTAGTTTCCGGCCTGTGCGATTTTTACGCTATCATGTACGTGCGTAGCTAGTTGGCTAAAAAGTACAAGCGAGCTAGATATAGAGTTATGGATAGCTAATGGAAATGAGCGCGCGCGTTCAAGATCGTATTAAGGCGATTAAGCCAGTTTTCGGCCCGGGGGCCAATTGTGGTGGGCGTGAGAAGTGCGAAATCCTTCCGCTTCAACTTGTGGACAATTTCACCAAGCCAGACTTAGGTAACGGTCCGGTTGCCTGATCAGTGTGTTTTTCTCCAAAGGTGGTGGCTAAGAGAGATTTTCAAAGTTCTTAATCTAGTGACTCCTCATGGTCGATTTCACGATCGGCAAAAATGGCGGCCGCGCGTGCAGAGGCAATTTAATTTCCCGCGCTTTTTCTTTATTACGTGCAGCCTGCGACATCTGCCATCCCAATGCTTCCGAGATGTTTCCTCACAGTCCGTAATTAACATCCAAGTGCCCTATTTCTAATACAGCGGAGCCAGAATCAACCACAAACTATAAACTGGAAAAGCTTCATCAAATTAGGAAAAATGATTACATTAAGAGCAAACCCGATTTAGCGAACGGAAGGAAGTATTGACTACTTGTGCGCTTCTCGGTTAGAATCAAAATTCTTCCCTTTTAAAGCTCATTATACACAATTTGCAGTGATCCAAAATGTTACTTCATAAGTTGACAAGAAAAACCAAACTAAGTGTTGATAGCAATAGTAACAAACACCACACATTTTTTCCCGTGTAAAATGGTACCTTTATGCAAACGATTTTTGTTTTATCGTTCATTCAACACACAAAAAACATGCATGGATTTTTAAGGCTTTCTAAAGTATTATACTTCTGTGTGGCTGAAATTTCTACAAGGCAGTTTATCAACATTATTCTTTAGTTATACTGTTCTTCTGTTTTTTTAATTTTTCCAATCATGTAATCTGTCTTTAAAAAAATAAAGGCACAGGCTCGTCAGCAATGCGCGCGCCAAATTCGTGCCACGAAATACGCAGCTCCGTGTAGCAAAGGCATGGGAATTAATTCAAGCTATACAAATATTCCAACAAATCTCTAAATCTTACTGTATCATTTTACAGTGACCAAAATCTCACCGAGTTCTTGCGTAAAACCCTACTCAATATATCAATGGTAACACATTCAGGAGCGGTTATACATTGATCAATTTCTTGTTAAATTTTCAGACGATACAGTTTTAATCAGTCTTTTTACTGGGTCAGAACAAAGTCATGCAGCTCTGCAGTGGGGGAATTTGTTCATTTTTGTGATGGGTCATTTTTTGAACGGAATGTTTCCAAACGAAAGACATGATTATTTATTTTAGGAGGGAGCTCAGAGGTGTGTTCATGAGGCGACTGTCATTCATGATACTGAAGTTGGGTCTGTTGACAGCTACAAATATTTGGGTATATGTCTTTGATAACAAGTTGAATACACAAATCATTGTCAAAAAATGTCAATAGCGGCTATATCTGTTACGGAAACTGAAGTTCTTTTAATGGATTATTATGACTTTGTTTTACAGGTCATTTAGTGTCATGTCATTTTCGTTTGTATGCTGGTATAACTTAAAGGAGCGTGGCCAGATGTTCTGGAAATTTGATCTAGATCTAACTTAACAATCATATAAAATACATCGCAAAAATAATATTCATAACAAGAAAACAAAACAAATACAAAATATTAAGGTGAAAATTGGAGAGTAAGTTCACATCTTGATCGTAAGTATGACACGAATCGAAATCGCGCTGTTTCGCTTTAGTAGCAGAATTCGAAATCGGACATGACTTCCGACTATATTTAGTGCTAATAGCTGTAGCGGAATTTCTACTCGCATTGGAACCTCCCTGTAAAATATCCGAATACACAAGATCAGCATTTCGACTAGAAGAAGACTTTTAATTCCCCTTTTTTTATAATGGTGCCCATTCATTTGCCGTGTTACACCGCGCTAAGCTAGGTGGAAACCCGTTACCAATCGCAAGTACTAGACTGGTTTCCGCTCCACAAATTCCACATACTACGAATGATTCTCATATTCAATCGTTGTATGTGGAATAGGTGGAGCGGAATCCAGTCTAAATCGCCAGTCGAATGGAACAGCGCCACCAACAACACAAATAGTCAGGTGCATTTTTAGATTGGTTCCCGATCCCTATAGATTGGTTCGCTTATTGCGAAAATATAGGGATCGGTAAAGGGCAGCCATGACGGGCAGAATTCTGCCAGTCACGTGGTTATTATTATTATTATTAAGTGCGCAGATTTTGCATTGACATTTGTAACCTGGCCGTGCGTGTTGAACATATCCAATTATGTAAATAAAGTACATTGCCTAAAGCAAAGGGCTTGGCCAATTTTTAAATATAAAAAACACAATGCGCACGCGCAAAGACGACCAATTACAGATCAAGATGAAGCGCCTTTACCTGTCGTTATATTCTCCTGTGTGGAATATGTGGACGGGAACCAGTCTAGTGCATCTTGTGCGCTGTTAGCGATTCGCGCAAATAAAGCACGGGTACCGGGCTGCTTTGCGCTAAAAAAATTCAAAGTCGAAACCGTTCCCAATTGTTTATGCAGACGCAGTTGTGGCGGTGTGTTCAGAACTGTTCAACACTCTGCAGTCCGCTCCCGATAAATTAGTTTACAAAAATTCGGTGATATCTTCGGAAATATGCGGCCTAGAAGTGTGGGAGTTTCAGATTCGCAATGAGAAAAATATGACGGATGTTATGACCATAAGCCCCGGGGAATTATGGTTTTAAAAAATGTGATCTGGTCACACTCCTTTAAAGGTAGAACACAATGATTGACAAGTGACAAAACAGAGTCATTCAAATCGAGTTTTTGCAGGCCTTATTATGTTATTGCGCCCTAGTTGTTGATAAAGTTCACTTACGAAGTTACGAGGCACGCGCTGTTTGTCAGAATCCCCTTTCTCCCTAGATTTTCCCCTCGTCTTCCCGTCATCCCCAGCGTGATAATTCTGCTGAACAATACCCGTTACTGGGGCTCGAATCCCCCTAAAAAAGTCTGAGCAAGGACATGCTTCTTGCTTCTCTTCAAAAGTCAAAGTAGCCTTCAACACATGCGGAATTAATCAATTTAAAAAAGCTGAAAATATTTTTTAAGTGCGATGTAATTCAATTTCTAAAGCTGAGTTTCTACCATAATTGGCCATGCAGGCTGTGACTTCTGTTGCACATGTAAACAGCGAAATGATGCAAATTTGAACCACATTTGAGACAAAAAAAGTTGTCAGTGATTGTTCAGCGTGACTCACTTTTTTGAGCTCCCGAGTGAGCATTTTTAGATCCCCGTGGCGACACAAAACTACTCATTTTCAAAAATAATGTCCCCGGCTTGGGGCTAAACTATACCGTGAAAACGAAACACATTCATCAGCTACACTCGGCTGAGACGCCCGCAGCGTTTATTGTTGGATCGCGCGAGAAGCGAAGAATTTACCGCCGGAACTTAACAATAGACCAACATTTTCCCGGGCTCCAGCAGAACCCCACTTAACAGTCAATTAATACATTCAAATGCAGTTTTCACGAGAATGTAATGGAATTAAATAGCAATCAGTGCAGTTTAAAAAGAGGGCAACAGTGCGGACTCTTTCGGTTTGCACAGAGTTGTAAAATTAAATTGACAAAACCAAACGGTTTCGTTAAGAAGTCGTCAGTTTGCAAACCACGAAATTAGCCAGGCACTTTATCTAAAATCTCGAGTCTTTTGTGGGCTTGTCTGCCCTAAAAATTATAGCCTACTTCACGAATTTACAAGAACAACCTTACTTCAAAGTGTTGATAGCAATGAAAACAAGAACTTTTTCCCGCGCCAAGCATTTTTGTAAGAAATTAAAAATTGGTGTGCATAGTGTTACACATTTTCGTTTTTAGCATGTTCATAAAACCATGCATAGATTTGCAGTTACCCAAAATTTTACCTCACTGTTGACAAGAAAAAACCGACTAAAAGTGTTGATAGCAGTGGTAACAAACAACTCATGGTTGTTCCCGTGTTAGTATTGTGGGAAAAATTGCCAACTAAAGGTGCTTTTTAAAAGAAATCGTTTAAAGGCAGAGGCTCGTCAATGCTCGCGTGAGGCCAAATTCGTGCCACGAAATACACAGCTCCATGCCTTTGCTATGGAGCAAAGGCATGGTACGAATTTGGCCTCACCCGCGCATTGACGAGCCTCTGTCTTTATTGCAAGGGATTTTTAAAACCATTCAAATTCAACATAAAAATCCATGCATGGATTTTTAAGGTTTTCTGAAGTATTACTGCATCTATGTGGCTGACAATTCTACAAGGCAGTACATTATTCTATTGTTATGTAATAATGATATAATGGGTCTTTACAGATATACAGGGTGTCCATAAAAAAGGAAACCCATCTTTAAATGCAAATTATCAGAAATCTGTGCAATATTTCAAAAAGAGGTGTGTATGTAGGGAAAGTCGAGACTGTCCTCTGTCCAATGGTACCAGGGTCATTATGTAACTGTCATGCATGACTGAGCAAACATGGCCATTATGAAAGGTGGTGATATCGTCACTGTGACAAGTTAGCACTTCACTTGAAAGTGCATGGATAAGGGCAATGAAGTGATGAAAGAACACAGCATTTCTTTTAAACCTTACTTTTCGTCTACGCCCGGAGTGTCCCTTGTTGAGGTTTAGACTTGTTCCTTGTTTTTCATACTTTTTCGCATTTTTCCCAGATGGTCTTTTTTGTTGGTACCTCCCTCTCAGGAAACCGGTTCTGAAAGGCCTCTTGAACGGCAATGAAACTTCTCGTTTCATGATACCGTTTAACCACAAACGCTCTCTTCTCAGTTGTCAATTATTGAATCATGTTGGTAAATCACATGAACTGTGTCTGAAGCTCGGAAATGTTTCTGGTCACAAATTCTTACATAATGGAGTTACTGCCCAACCAATTACACAATGATGCAGGCCCTACCATCAAACATTATGAAACAGCAAAATAAAGTTTAAGATGCCCACACATCCATTACCACATAGGAAAATAACCATCTGGGAAAATGTGAACAAGTATGATGAACAAGGAACAAGTCTGAACCTCAAGAAGGGACACTCCGGGTGTAGACGAAAAGTAAGGTTTGAAAAAAAACTCCCCCTGCTCTGACACAAAAAAAAAAAATGTAATGCATTTTCTCTGTGTCCGCCTATCCGCAACAGCTGACATAAAAAATCTGACGGGCAAAACCCCTCCCTGGTGGCAAAACCCCTCCCTGGAAAAATTTCTGGATCCGCCCCTAGGATCATTATACATGTAGAAATGAACTTGAATCTTGTAGTAGCTTTTCCTGTAAAGAATATTGTAAAATTCGTCAACATTTCTCTGGGAAGCCTTAGTTGCTTTAATTTTTGGCTGCCTGTTATGCCCCGCTTTCACTTACGCTACGAATATTCCGAATCGTGCCGAATCGGAAATTGTCGAAATTCGTGGCGATTTGGCAAAAAATTAAGCGGGCCTCCCACTGTGCGATATTTGCTACGAATTAGGTACGATTAGCTACGATTTGGTACGATTACCGTGGCCGAGCGGTTTAGGTCATTGACTCGCAATCATAGGTGAAAACTTGGGGTTGCAGGTTCGAACCTCCCCACGGCTATGGTACCTGTGCCCTTGGGCAAGGCACTCAACCACACTTGCTCCATCCTTCGGAAGGGATGTAAAGCCGTTGGTCCAGTGTATTAGGTAATGGAAACGCACTCTAAAGATCCCAGAGCATTCTTTCGTAAAGAGCAAGGGGGATCATCCCCGGTGTCTCTGGCCATTTCTAATTCTGATTAGAATTCTTCATGGGTTTCCTCACGCTTGCGAGTGACAGTGCAATGAGCACTATTGAGGAATCCTTGGTATGAATACCAGAAAGAAATAATAATAATAATAATTGTGTATATACACTCTACACACAATCGTACTTAATCGTAGCCAATCGTAGGACATTCGTGGCCAAAATCGCACAGTGGGAGGCCCGCTTAAATTACGAAAGACTTACGATAATTTGTGGCTAATCGGGTTGAAAAATATGCCGAATGTCAAGAATGGGTTAAGAAACGGGTACGATTTCAAAGAATCATGTAGGCCTAAGAATTGTACGAATAAGGTACGACTCACTTACGAATATGCCGAATTCATGTACGAATGCACTACGACCTCGACGATTAAGTTACGACTACTACGACTTATCTACGAATAGTTTACGATAATCGGCATTGTTCGTGACATTTCGGCATATTCTTGGGTCACGAAAGGCTATAAAAATCCGCCGATCGCTAGCCAACCCGTCGCCGATTCGTGACCGATTGGTACTTGATTCGTACTACATTCGGGACATTCGTGCCTGTTTCGGGATGTTTTCGGCGTGGGTCCACGAATTTGAGGGAGACACGAATGGCCAAGAATAGCCCAGAATGCAAAAGAATCGATTACGAAGCTGTTACGGACGATAAGAAAGGGTTACGAAGTGTTTACGATACATCTACGAAATTGAAATTCGTGAACCCTCCCACGAAAGTTTTTGCCAAACAAAAACTTTCGTGGCGGTTCGACGAACTCACGCGAACTATACGAATGATTAGGAATCAACTAAGAATCATTTCAGAACTGCAAGAAACGTTTGAGAATTATCTACGAACCGGCCAAATTTCCGATTCGGGACGATTCGGGATATTCGTAGCGTAAGTGAAAGCGGGGCATTAATAGTTTGAGGTCTGGCGACGTGTCTGTTTATTGTGAAGAGCGCCCCCACTTGGACGCAAAACCAACCTGATACATTTTATTACAGCTACGGAGCTCTTAGAGTGCCACCCAATGTGTTGAAATCCTGATATCTCTGGATGACATCTTTCCTGTAAAACATTGTCAACTTGAGGCTCCCTAGAATGTGATGTAGTGCGACTTGTGGTACCATTTCTGAAATGAACTTTCATGTAAATTCTGATTTCTGATGGCCGTTTGGCCGTGTCTGAATTATATGGCTAGAAATTATGGTGATATTTTGAGGGGGGAAGGGAGAGGGGAAGGGTCACTTTCCGGGGTGGTCACGGGGCCAATTTCATGGCGCAGTTTAGCACCAAAATTGCTTAGCACAGCATTTATTTGCCTTGTACTTAAACAAAATGGGTTGCCAGCCAAAATCGTATGCAATGTGTATTTACTGATATTTTGCTGTTTATAAAACACAAATTGACATAGTTTTGGCTGGTAATCCATTTTATAAAGCAAAGAAATTATGTGCTCGGCATATTTTTGTGCTAAACAGCGCCATGAAATTTGCCCCAGATCATCCAGAAAATGTTGATTGAAAAAAATGATATGCGCTGTGTCCATGCCCTGTAGTACGTTCATGAAATTTGAGCCAGCACTCATTAGAGCAACTAACGATGGAAATTGGACACAATGGTGTCTGCCCAATTTCCATTGTTAGTTGCTCATAGTGACTCTCTGGCGCGGCTCGGAGCCAAGACTTCCTAGCCAACAAGAAAAATGTTACTGCAGATTATGATTGTGGATTATGTTCGAAGATTTTTCTTGACAGTTAGGCCGGTGAATAACGTCAGTGTGTATATGGTTAGTTGTCGGGATGGCGACTTGTGTTGGCCAGTGCCTGATGAGGATGTCCCTTAACAGGTTCCGTAAATATCAAACACCATTCCATTTGAAAGTGTCAATCACGGCGATAATGAGTTAGCGGGAAAATATATTGTACTGACAGTTTTTAAAGACGATCAAAGTAAAAATTGAACATCCATGGTTGAACGAACTCCACACCCCAGACAATGTTCATTACCCCAACATTAAGTCGCACGTTGTACGATCGATAACTACTAGCATTTTTAAACGCCACAAGGCGACAGAATGTCGAGGAATGGTCCACAGCTTTCTTGTCGCAGGACTTCCGGGTCAGTGTTGGAGTCAACCGAGGCGAATAACGCGACGCTTGTTCCATCCATGGAGGAAGAAACATCTCAGCGGGAGCTGGTCCGCCAGGCCGTGGGAGGTTGAGCGTCGATTGACGGTCGACAATCCGCATGCCTCCCCGGTCTTACCAATCAATGACCGTGCTACCGTACTTCCAAAAATGGAGGGGAAAAATCACTTCAGACAAGGCTTAATCAGGGTGCTTAATTTGCAAACACGCGGATGCTAAAAAGTACACCCGTCCGGTGTTATTGACTTGCAGACAAAAATTGTCAAAAGTCAAGCCAACATTTGTCAACTCAAACCTTTTGTTTGTCGTTATAAATACAATCTGACACTGATAGAGGGCGTCTTCGTGTTTACCGAGACCGATGACAAGTGTAATAGACTGGTTCCCGTTCCCTACGTAGTCTCCAGACGTCTTTCAGACGTTGTCGAACGTAGGGGACGGGAACCAGTCTGTAGTGATAAAGGCTTCCTGCATGCAGGGTTGTTCAAACGAAGCTCTACGCGCAACGTGGTATTTAAATTCACAGTGGATAAATTCCAACGTCACAGTATGGTCACAGCAACCGATAAAGTAATGACGCGAGGGAGTCTTTGTTGTTGCATGTTCAGCCTCGCTATTTAGCCAATATGACGGCTTCGTACACTTGAACTGCACTCAAAACGAGGCTCTACAGGCATGTCTCATCTTTCACAATAGATCACTACATCTTTGCAATGTTTATTGAATGTTCAGCCTCGCTGTTTATCCAATATGGCGGCTCCGTGCAGGGAACGAATAACGCATTCGTCAATGTATATTACACCAACGAACTCGCCTCGTGTTGCCTTACTCTAGTAATTACAGGTCGAATTTTTCAGTTGTAAAATGACCTTCAAAATGCCATCAGAAAAATTATATTCTTGTTGATATTGCCCAAACCACAGGTGCATTCCAATCGGAAATTATTTCTTTGTAATTGCATTAATACAGCGCAAGGCTACTCTGTCGCTGGCGTGGAGTTGTCACCTTCTTTGAATGGTCACTTGTATTATGTACTTCACTGCAGTTGGTTTGCTCGGGAAATTATTTATTTGCAGATGTGTCAATTCGAAGAGCAAAAAAAAAAAACCGAAGTAAATGTAATGCCTTATCAACTTTGACATTATCTCGCAATTATAGGGAAATCTGTAGTTTGTTTTACATAACAGGACTTTGTGGAAAAGGTCTGAGATAGTTATCCATATCCTACGTCATGCGTGGGGTACTAGCCGAGTGGATTGGGTAATTGATTTGCAACACTCGGGTGAAAACTTGGTGTTGCATGCTGGATCGATATCCGGCGGTGATACCTGTTCCCCTGTCCAAGGCATTTAAACACAACTGATTCAACCTTCGGAAGGGATGCAAAGCCGTTGGTCTAGTGTGTTGTGTAATGCACTTACAAGATCCTAGAGCACTTCGTGGAGAAAAAGTGTATTAGGTCAGGTCAGGTCCAGGGATATTTGGATCCGCCGATCCGGATGCATGGATCTGCTACTGGTAACATGTAGCCCAGTACTATACCTGTCGCATGCTTGGGTTGTCGCCGAAGAAGCCGACATCCTTATCCGAGGGCTTTAATCCCCAGTCGCACTGGACCTGCGACCAGGTTACGACCTAGCTGTGACCGAAAAATGTTGGATTCGGTTGTGGGTGATCACCAGAGCAAAATCAGTCGCAGCAAGGTCGATGGTCATGTTCTAAACCTCTGACCTGCGATTCCAAATTACAGACATGTCTTACATGGTCGCACCACTAGTCGTGCATGATTGCGGGTCAAGCAGTCGCACGACTGGTCGGCACGCGTGGGTTTTGGGCCTACAATAATGGTCCTGTACAATAAACCCAATTTTATCATTTTTCTTTAACACATTTATCACTCAGAACAAAGACTACCATTTTTTTCTGGCTCTTTCAAGCTTCTAACTAGGCTACTTTATCTTTTAAAACAAAGTAACGAGTATTGCACAAAATCTGTCACAAATGGGAATCGAACCAGGGACATTCATAACAGAAGTCTATTACTCTAACCACTACACCAAACGAATTCGCTGCAAGGTCATCACTTTTTAATGAATGTAACCGTAACCGTAACCGTAACCCTAACCCCTAACCCTTTACCCCTTACCATAGTCTCTTCTCATATGGTCTGTAATAACAACGAATAATGGTTCAGGACCATTATTGTAGGCCAGAATCTCATACATGCCGACTGGTCGTGCCACTGGTCGTGCCACCTGACGAATGGTGGTGCCACCTTTCGTACAACCTCGCGATCGATTGCACGACTGGCTGCGATCGATGGTGTGAGCGGTCGCAGGTCGCCACGATTGATCGTACGATCGGTCGATGATCGCCACCACTAGTCGCACGATTACCCACGATTGATCTTGCAAGCGAATATAGTACAGTGTTCTGCTCGGCAAATGGGGTTGGGCGAATGAGTGGAGTTGGATTTATTGTAAAAACACAGACAGCACAGCCATGGGCTTCAACCATGTCAGTGACAGAATCATCGCATTAAGACTCGATGCACATCCCATGAACATCATGTATGTCAACATCACCCACAACGTTCATACACGTGGATCAGCCCAGAGGACAGAACAAGAAACCAGATTGATTACATCATGATCCAAAAAAAGGTGGCGGCTTGCACTAAAATGAAGGACCAGGCAAATAAAGCTACACATGAAGACAAAAAAACAAAAAAAACCAGTGTCGTCCGGTCCCTAGCCACTATGATGTTACAAAAATCCCTGAAGAGTTCGCAGTGGTGGTGACCAACAAGTTCATCCCTCTTCTGCAGATGGATGAAAAAGATTCACCTAATGAACTGCGGAAGATGAAGGAAAAAGTGTAGCGAGTGTCCACATCCCGAAGAAAAAGACAAAGCAACCTTGGCTGTCGGCGGAGATAAGAGTAGTTGCAGAAGAGAGAAGAGCAGCCAAGAACAGAAATGCCCTGATAGAAGAGGTGGTCTCAATACCGTGAAGCACTGTACAAGCAGGTGGAAGAAGACTCTTTTCCACCAAGATCAGTAACCGGCTCCAGAGAGCCACCACCACTCAGAGAGGAAGTAGTGCATGTACTACAGCAGATATGGAATGGAAAATCACCAGGAATCGATAAGGATCCCCATCGATATTTGGAAAGCAACAGATGATGTGGGGATTGACCTATACTATGGCAAAGCTGCCAACCCTCCCTGATTTTGAAGAAGGCACCGGGAAAGTAGCTTGATTTTCCTGAATTCAGACACATTTCAAAATCTCTGAGGTTGTTAATTGACAATCCAGGAGCATTTTAAATTTTTTCAGGAGTTATAAGATCAGCCTTTTTTCCCTAGGAAATCTGTTGCAAAAATCAGGGAGGGTTGGCAGCTCTGCTAAGGCTGCTGTGCAAACAGATCTGGAGTACGGTGGAGGGATTGTTGTCGAGCCGTTTTCGTTTCACTGCCAAAGAACTGAAAGGCAATCCGAGAGAATGCAGCAACTATCGTACCATCGTTGTCGTTCGAGGGGGCTGGCTGACACAAAGGAAGACCAGGTACTTTGCCTGGACTTATCACAAGAGCACATTGTTAAGTCGAATGGAAACGGTGGTATGGACCAGTGAGCAGTCTAGGAAAACCATTTTCTTGCAGAGGTCTTGCAACTCGGGCTCGAATCTTGGTCACAGCAACAAAGTTGTCTCGACGCGAAAATCATGAGGTTTTGGTTTTCATCTGTTCTAAGATATCTTCAGAATAATGAACAAGTGCTCAAAGCATTTCACGTTTACGTTCGCGTTTTAGTGCATCTAAACCTCCCTATTTACTTCTCTCCATTATAGAGGTCTGTGTTGAGAAGGAGGCCTGCACGGTGGAATACAGAGCACTTAAAGAGCTAGAATCCCCCTTGACGAAAAATCCAGCATTTGCACCTTTTTCGATAGTCGACATATCCCTCCAGCCGACCTACACCGCTGTTTATTTCAAATTGTTTTAAGTGGATAAATCGCAAGCAAAAGTGCGGTTTTCGATTTCTGAAACGTCATTAGGTATTAATGATATGCGCGTGACCCCGTGACGCAATCCTGGGAAACACGAGTAAAC